>OX383962.1:31030091-32391191 GCA_947532105.1 Athrips mouffetella | reverse complement strand
CCCAAGTGGCGGGGGCCTGGGAAACCGGCAGAGCCTTTACTTCCAGTCCCCACACCGGCGACCGCCCGCCTACATGGCAGGCCCTTCACGCCCCTCACATAAGGAGGGTCCGGAAATGGCCGTGAGTGCCCGGCCATTCCCTCCCGCGGGGGACCCATCCAGAAGGGCGCCAATTATCCCCGTTTCTGAACGCCCGGGGTCCCTTGCGACGGGTCAGGTCAGTGGCCCCGCCGCCTGCCACATCGGCTGCAGAGGATAGGGAGAGCGGCACAACGTAACACCGGCACTCCTCTTCCCCTGCAGCCCCACCGCGTCCGCCATCAAACGGTGGCGACCCCGCCGAGGCCGCGGAAGGTAGGGAGAGCGGCACAACGAAACACCGACACTCCTCTCCCGCCGCGGCCCCTACACCTCAACTGCGGTGCCTCCCATACGACACCGCAGCCCGCCTCAGTTGCGATAGCGCCCATACACTACCGCAACCTACCGCCATAAGCCGCTCCATCGCGGGCTTGGAGACCAAAGCCCGGAGGAGCAGCCCCGCCCGGGGCCGCCCAGTCGAACACCGGAACGGCCCCGTGGTGTTCCTCTTCGCTTCGCCGTGGGAGACCAGGCCACGGGTACTAAGCCCCCCCGCCACGACAAGGCGGGAACCCTTCGGGGGGGAACCTAACCTAACCTAACCTAACCTAACCTAACCTAACCTAACCTAACCTAACCTAACCAGTCTCTCATCAGCATCCGTGCCGGACGGACGCTTTTCTTATTTCTCCAATGCGACACAAGCTGGCTACAAGTAGGCGACATCAGAGACGAACAATAGTGGCGACGTGGGCGTCTGGCAGCCAACAAGTGGGTTTCAAGTAGGCGACAGGTGGGCGGCAGGTTGGCAACATCTGGGCCAACCTCAACAGTGGCTGCAGGTGGGCTGCGTTCGGGCGACGCGGGCGACTGGCGGCCTCCGGGTGGGCTTCGGGTAGGCGACGTCAGAGCCGGACTCATCTGCTGCGGGAGGGCTGCAGATTGGCGGCGCAGGCGACTCGTTGCCTGCAAGTAGGCAACGTACGTAGCTTGTTGCCTGCGAGTCGCCGCCAGGAGTGCAGCACGGGCTCCTAGAAGACGGCGACGCCTGCAGTTGTGCGACGGAGGCAGCTGGCAGCCTGCAGGTGGACTTCGAGTGAGCGACGAGTGGGCGACAACTGGGCGACAAGTGGGCGACAATTCGGTGACAATTTGGCGACAGGTTGGCGACATAAGGGCCAACCTCAAATAGTGGCTGCAGGTGGGCTACAGTTGAACTACGCAGGCGACTAGGTGACAGTGGCGGCTTGTTGCCTGCGGGCTGGCGACTTGCAGCCGCAGTGAAATTTAGTGATTTTCGATTGTGATGAGTGAGTTGATTGTGCTGGATTGGCATATGTCTTGGTAAGTCATTATGATAAGCACCCCTCTGAAAGACTCAACTATGACTGTACATGCTAACATGCACTCCAATAGCGAACTGCAACCGGAGCCCCAGACCGCCGAAGGAGACACTCACTATGACATTCTCGATGATGAGGATTCAAATCTATGCGCCCGGATTGGCGAGCGCGTTCGCATGATTACTGCGAGGGTTAAAACTGCTAATGCCGCGGCTGGCTCCATCCCCAACACGCTCACTCAAGCAAAGAGTGTCACCAAAGGTATGAAGTCGGATATTATGGCTTACGTAGAAATTATAACAAAAGATATGAAAGCAATCATGGACCAACTTTATTATATCAATGCTCATGCGGAAGAAGCTACTGTACTTAATGAACACAATTTTGACATCAAATTCCACATAAAAGAGTCCATCACAGAAACAATCCAGTCTTTACACCCTGACATGGCCTGCATTACTGAGCAACTAACCGTACACAGTGAAAATATGAAAAAGTTCGAAGAGCGGTTCTCCCAGATGGAGAGGGCCATGCAGCAGCATCAATATGACAAATCCTGTGACCCGCCCACTCTGACTCCAACTTACGCCGAGCTAGCCGCCAAGAAAAGCAACACCAAAAGCGTTAGCACTTCCAAACCAGCTATTCTTGTCACCTCCACGGGTCCAGCGGCATCTGCAAATGATACCCTGGGTAAAATCAGAAAACATTTGACTTTTAGAAATTCCCACTATGCCCCACACCGCGTCCTCCCAATCACTGAGGCCAGAGTAAGAAGTGAATTCGACGAACAAATACAACAAGAAGAAACCCTCGCCAGAATTAAACAGATCCCTGAACTACACGCTGAGCCAGTTAAAAAATCCAATCCAATGATCATTCTCAAAAGCATCCACAAGGACACCCCATCCAGCGAACTGATTGAATTATTTGTCAATCAAAATTCCACGATCAAGCAACAAATCACCTCCGACCAAGACGTCCGTTTGTGTTTTCTTAAGAGCAATCGCAATCAGAACCTATATAATGCAGTCTTTCGGCTTACCCCTGGGGCTTGGCGGGCTGCGATGAATCTAACGAGAGTTTGTGTTGACTTTCAAAAAGTTCATGTTGAAGAGTTCTCGCCATTTACACAATGTTATAAGTGCCTACAATTCGGTCATACCAGGGCCAAGTGCGAATTCAACGGACTAGCCTGCTCCCACTGCTCGTCAGCAACACATAAGTACTCATACTGTCCTGTTAAACAGGATGATAGTAAAGTTTGCTGTATTAACTGCACCACCCATAACAGTAAATATAAAACTAATTTTCCAACTTCCCATAGTGCCACCTCTAATTTGTGCCCTAAAATTTCGGCAGCCAAGGACAGGATAACTGCAAACACCAGCTATTAACTGGCCTCACATTTGAACATTCCGCGATGTGTTGTAAATCCCTATCAATAATTCTAACAGGAATCTATAATGTTGATTTGAGACACTAACTCGTGAATGTAAATTAATTTAACTTTTGAACTCAATTTTGTGTTGGATCTATGTGTAGTATTCTATATTTGCTCAGATTTTGATTTTGATTTCATCTTTAGTTCTTAAGATTAGCTCACTGTCCCTGGAGCACTGTTCCCGAAGCGCTGCTCTCGGGCTGTTGCTCCCGGAGCGCTGCTCCTGAGGCACTTAGACTTCCAAGTGAAACTAATGTAATTATGATACCGATTACAAAGACCTACCTTAATTATAAGATTGAGTTTTTGACAAATGTACATATTGTTTATAGTAGTCCATAGTGTTTTACCAGTCCATATTATTATGTTAATCCTTAGTGTTATCTATATCTAATTCATGTTATTGTACAAATCATACATACCGTTGTACACATTGCTTAGTGTTAAATCATGCTAGGCCACAGTGATATTCTATATTTATGTGCATAGTTACTTATATTATCTACTTCTTAGCAAATGTTTGTACGTTATCACATGGATATTGTTAAAATTGTAATCAAGTACACGTTGAGTCATCCCTGTTGAGAAATGTGAGCATACGTAATTATATATAAATATTTACTTATTTATATTCATATATTCATAATAGTCACTCAATTATCACAACAAAACACATATTCAATGTAAACCAATGTATATGGCAGCTCGGCATATACCGATAGCGTAGAGCTGTCATTGAACATATAACCAAATAAAAACACCCTTAAAAAAAAAAAAAAAAAAACCTAACCTAACCTAACCTAACCTAACCTAACCTAACCTAACCTAACCGAGTTGCGCACCTCCTACGGTCGTGAACTGTCGCTGACATAGTTTCTCCACGCTTAAAATTTCCTTAAAAATCGAAATAAGTGCCGAAAGGTTATTTAAAAGTGACGTTATATATATCAAAATTTGCGAAAAATTGTGACGCACCTTTCTGTGGTACTTGTTTTTGCTATTTGTTTTTGTTTTAATACGAGTGATTTTGTGAAAAAAGTGAAAATTTGGAACTTTCAAAAAAATACGCTGCGTGTTTTAGATCGCAAGAGGGTGCTGCAATATTAACAAAAAAACAACTTTCACGTGGCCACGTGGTCAGACATCTAGGGTTGCCTTGGGCAATCTAACCATTGTCGAAGAAGAAGACTGCTCTGTCAAGTTAATTGACGTTTCAAGATTGGAAATATATCAACCCTGGATGAAGGTAGAGACTTTTAAATATATTGTAATATTTCAAAAAATCGTATCTCCAAGGGACGATCGATGACCCCCACTTTTTAAAATAGTGGGTTGCTGCTATTAGCTTTGTTAATACCTATGCAAATTTTCAAATTTTTTAGCTTCAAATCTTGGAGCTATATTTTTTTCAAAATTCACTATAGACACGTGATAATAGTATAAGCCCCTGTTGACTGTTATATTTTATTTTAAAATAGTTTTTAGCTTTTTCAGGCTTAAAAAAAATTCTTTTAAATTTTTTTAACTCTTTTTAAATATTTTTACACAATTTTTATCATAAAACAATAGTTTTTTTAGTTCTAAAAATCTAAATATAGTTATAAAATTAATATTTTATTACCATTTTATTCCCTGAGCGATTTTCTTTTAAATGAACCCAAATTCGGGTACTCTACCCTTAAAAACAACGAAAATAGACTTTAGGCGGCCATCTTGTCCGCCATATTGAAAATCTTTAGTGTGAGATATCTCTCGTATCTCTTGGAGTAGAAGTGCCATGTTTGGGTTTATTGGAAAGGATTCTGAGAGAGCTTTCTAGTGGACACCAAATTTTGACTCTACATAGTCAAAAAAAAAAATTGCCCTAAGATTTTGACCATAAAATTTTTATTTTGGATTTATTGTATATTTTGAACCAGACACTCTTTTCATTTACACAAAAGAGTCTGCGAACTGATGTTAAAATTATTATATTTGATTTTCAAAATTTTGATTTGTGGAACCTTTCACTTAATAAATAATATATTCTGACCTCTACAATTGAGTAATTGTACAAAGTTGACAGAGTCTGCGACTCAAATTAGGTGTACTTTTAGTTTATACTTTATACTTTGTATATATTTTTTTCTTGACCTTTTACTCAACTTTTTATATTTTTCATATATATTTCTATACTTACCATCGTTTCGGACGCACAGAGGCAATCCGTCAATATGTTAGGGATCAGGACTCCAATAAAAAAAACGGATGAAGCACCATCCCAAGCCGAAATGGCTGCCACTAATGTCAGACGCAGCATAAATGAGTGGGAGACAACAAACGCTGAACCGCTTCCCACCACAAGCATGACGACGCATGCTGGCCCTGTAGAACAAAATGGGCCTATATTACCGCAAGATAGCGGTGTAACATCTGTGCATACTGAGACAAAGCAAAACCCAAAACAACAAAATTATATTAACCGAATATCCGAAGCTCATGCCTGCCTTACCAAAGGTAAAATGAACCTTAATAATTCGGGCAACATAAGCAAAGTGATAAAAGCCGCCGTTCTTGAGGCACTCGATCGACTATACCAGCTAGTTAAAGAAGCAGAGGCAGAGATAAAAAACGTGAACAAAGTTACAAAAGCAGTGACTGGTAGGATAGAACCAGAAACAAATACTTATGACACCACTTTTACAGTCAGCTCAGAAAAAGAACAGGGAAAACATGACAACGCCCTGATCAGAGCCATAGAATTGCAAACAAAATTGATCAAGGAGAACAACAAAAAGTTGGAAATTCTGAAGGGAACTATTGACAAAAACTTTTCTACTGATCAAACATCTATTGAGTCAGCACTTACCAACTCACTCAAGGAAAACGTAGAAATTATGACAGAGTCTAAATCGCAGATGATACAACTCACACAAACAATCACCCAACTAAGAAGCGAGGTAAGCGACCAAACTACTCGGCAAATTACCTATGCAGAAGCTCTTAAATGGCCAAAGCAAGCTAACACAGAGCCGATGAACTCAATAATAGTGTCATCAAATGACGACAAGGACACAAGTCAAGAAGTCATAAATAAAATTAGGGGTGCTGTTGATGCCACAAATAGTGGAATACGCGTAGATAGGTTGCGTAAAGCAAAGGATCAAAAAGTCATCATTGGCTGTCGCAGCAAAGACGAGGTCATTAAAATTAGCGAGGCAGTCAAAGCCCAAAATTTGCAGGTGAAGGAAGCACAAAACAGGGATCCATTGGTAGTGGTAAGAGATGTCTTAGCATTCCATACCGATGAAAATATAGTGAAGGCTCTCAAAAACCAAAACGCACACATATTAAGTCACATTAAGCAGGAAGATATGAGAGTCATTGTAAAATATCGAAAGCAGACGAGAAATCCGCACATGACAGACATTGTGCTACAGGTATCGGCGAGGGTTTGGCAAGCTCTCATTGAGAAAAGTAAGATACATATAGACCTGCAACGGTTACGCGTCCAAGACCAGACACCATTAGTCCAGTGTTCACGTTGTCTGGGCTATGGGCACGGACGCAGACTGTGTACAGAAACAGAAGATCTTTGTTCACACTGTGGTGATCCACACATGAGAGCAAATTGTAGCTCGTGGCTTGCGGGTGAGACACCCTCCTGCCGAAACTGCCTCCAAGCCAAGTGTGACGCATTTGATCACAACTCCTTCGACTCTCAGTGTCCGATCCGAAAAAAATGGGATGCATTTGCGAGATCAAAGGTAGCGTATTGCTAAAGACCTTCACAGCGACAAACGAGCACCACACCCTACTCCTCACAAGTACAAATTAATGCAAGCAAACCTCCAAAGGAAACAACTTGCGACTCAAGAACTCCTTCTGGAAGCGCAAAAAAGAAATGTCTGCTTCTCATTAGTACAAGAACCCTATGTAGGTGCAATGGGCGAGCTGAAGAAGTATAGGGGAACTCGAATAGTCCAAAAAGAGACAAACAGAACAAAGCCAGTAAAAGCAGCTATCGTCGTTTTCGACGATAGAGTGGAAATTATAGCGACCCCTACTTTAACAACAGAAAATATATCTGTCGCCATACTCAAAACTGACAAATGGACTATAGGAGTAGTCTCACTGTACTTTGAAGGCAACCTTCCCATTGAACCATACCTTGATCAGTTGAAGAAAATTAAAGATGAACTTGGAGTCGCATGGCTGCTGAAAGGGGGAGATTGCAATGCCTGGAGTACGTGGTGGGGCAGTGAGAGCGAAGATCATAGAGGCGAAGCTCTTGCGGGAACTTTTGAAGAAATGGGGCTACAGATTCTCAATCAGGGCTCTGCATACACCTTCTTCACAATTAGAGGAGGCCAAGAGTATAAGAGTCGCGTGGATGTTACTGTTTGTAGCTCCGAAATGCTGCACGCTTGTCAAAACTGGGAAGTAGTACCAGACGCAACAAGTTCGGATCACAGTACGATCACTTTTACCATAAATATGGATAAATCTACCAAAGAGAGACCAAGAGGTACAACTAGAGTCTACAATACTAAAAAAGCCAATTGGACAGATTTCAGGACTAAATTTAGCAATGCATTACAAGAAAATAATATAACAATAGACTTTATTAATAATATCAGAACAAAAAATTAGCTAGAAGCAGTAGTCATTAAATATTTAGAGTGCATGAAAACTGCGAGCGATAACTCAATACCTCTCATTAAAAGTAATCTTAAAGTGACTTTACCTTGGTGGAGCGAAGAACTCGAAGCCTTGAAGACGGAGACGATGAAAAGGAAGCGAAGAATAGCATGTGCAGCACCACGGCGCCGGCAGTATGTAGTGAAACAGTTGTGATATGGTAATCACATATCATCACGTAGTTCCCTTCCTCAATAGAATCACGTAGGAAACGTAGTGTGACGTCATGTAGACGCACGTATAAGTTAGTATATAAGATCAATTAGATTAGTAATAAAGGGAATTTTAAGCAGAGTACACTTGAGGGTTTCATTTAACCATCGAACAATATCTCATGGCGACCGTGACAGCCTTCCACTAATATTCGCCATCGAACAATATCTCATGGCGACCGTAGTGGATAGAGCAGCGTCTTAGTGAAGTCTTCGAAGTCGGTCATCGGGAAAAGCGCCGCATCGTGGCCACCGATTTACGGGCCTTGTAAGAAGATGGCTCCAGATCGAGGTCCGTTGTAAGGCATCCAATCCATGCTGCTTTCTGGACTACGTTACCGGATGCTGCGTGTTAACGTACGACGGGTAAGATGGCAATTTCACGCAACGACGAGATGGCAAGAGGGATGTTCGCCACCTCAAACATAGACGGTGAGTGCGAAGTGCAGGGCGGCAGCGCAATGGTTATCAAGAGCTGTCGGCGGGAAGCGACAGGATGGCAAGTGCAAGGTGCAGGTCCTATCTGCATGAGTGAAGAGCACGAAGAGCCTTCTGGACAGCAACAAGTTCAACCCCGGAGGAAGCGTTTGGAAGATAGCAGTCCTCAATTTTGGGTATTATTAATTTGTTTATTTTACATAACCTAAATACCTAGTTGGTTGTTTTTTTTAGTCATAATAATCTATCTTTTGTTCTGAGTGGTTAATTTTTTTTTAGTTATAGTTATCTTTTAAGAATGCTAAGTTCTATTAATCAATTTCAGGTTATTTTTATTCACACAGGTATATTAAAATTAAGTAGGTGTTAACAAGATCTTAGCTCAGCAATACCTGGTTTTCAGCATTCATGTATTGTAGTTCAAATAACATTAGAAAGGTTATCAAATTAATAGCGTCTATATATTAAAACGAATAAAAGATGCTGGAGATACGAACGGAAATATCAATTTTTTTTTTAACAATAACTGTCATAAAATTTTAAACAATATCTTCATTAAAGGAAAATTCACAACATAAATTCTTAAATGTTTAGTAAAAATTAGAATGCATATAACCAGTTAATGGAAGTAAACAAACGAAGTGTTAAATAGCGCGCGCGTTTCGTGCGTTGCGTTTTGGTTTCGTTTTAGTTTTGGTTTCGTTTCGATTTCTTTTCGTTTTGCATTTCAACGTGATTACGTCACGCGCAAGCATGCCTGAAGCGTAATCATGCTTAGAATCAACGATATTGTACATTGTTCAAGAAATATTTTACGCTATAATATGCTGGTTGTTGAGGTATTTTTATTAATTAATAATTAAGGGTTTTTATTCGGGGTGTTTACGATTATGTTATATTAGGAAAATGATAAACTAATATTAAGCTATTTGTGACGCTGCGGGTAAAATAATAAGGAAATACTAATAAAATAACAGAGTTCTAGATATCGCAGTGGAGTTGTAATCAAATGTTACAACTAATTATTGCATCATAACTTGATTGACTTTGAATTATAGTTTTGCAAACTGTGCAGATTCTAGCACATCGTGGAATGTGTCTATATTTCAGTAGTTTTAAATGCTGACGTACAATTTGTTGTTTTGTATTATGCACTGCACGTGATGCGAGTGTATTTGTTTTTCAAATTTAGATCAAATTGATAATACATTCATACGGACGGGCAGACGTGATGATATGTTTGAATTTTTTTTGTGGAGTATTCCTATTCCGAGAGAATATTTAAAATATGGTAGCAGAGATGTGTCATCTCATGCATTCTGTCAATTTTCAAGTTACGAATAGTGGAATTAAATATGTTGTTCAGTATGGGTCTACGCTATTTCCCATTTACAAAAAGTATTTTAGAATGGAAGTATATTTGAACAGAATATCGATGAAACGATTTTGATAGTGTTTCTTGATAAAGTCTCAAAATCTCACGGACGAGTATAGTTAGGAGAAGATAGGCGATAGAGTGGTTGCGTATTAAAAATCATTTTGGATTGATGTTATGTTAATTCAACTTGGTACGTCAACTTACTGATATTGCAGCCAGATGGTCCTTGTAAGTGCAAGTTGAAATAGGATTGGGATAGAAAGGAAAGTCTATTTTTCTAGGAAAATTATAAACGTTGGAAAATCTTATGTTAATAATGTATCGTAATACGATTGAATTGATCACCCAAGAGTTGATGTGTTATTAGCTGAAAGATTAGTTTGAGCATAATAGTTAGGAAGGAATGATTGGGATAAGTAAGCATTATTTAATGCAATATGTGACAAACCCATTGTCTACAAAGTAGCGATAGGGGGAAAAGGCACGATAAGGTTTCAGATCCTTCATTTTGAAGATGTTGGAGACATCCAGTTAGATGTCTTAAAATATGACCTTATACTATTTATGTTATAATGAAGTTCAGTGGAACTCAGTATTATGTCGCGACAGGTCGGTAGAAAGTGCCAAAATATTGTGCTACCGATTATGGTAATTACGGGCTGGCCAACCCGGGAAATTAGTTATATGGGAATGACTAGTATCTGAAGTTCTGAAGGCGCGCCGAGACGCAGCAGGCCTAGGTATTTAGTTACAGACCATTATAAAATGTCTATGAGTCTGACTAAGCGCGAAATGCGTTATTAAAAGTTAATGAATGACCTTAACCGGTAATGAGGAAAAATAAGAATATGATAACTCATGCATTTCATGTAGTGTGGTAAAGGGTAAACATAAATGCTATGTTCTGATCACGAATTTTCTAAGTGAATATTATGTTTTGAATAGAGTTTTTTCCCTGAAAGTCTGATACGTAATTTTTTTTATAATTGGATAAAATATTATAATGTTATATTACCCAATGGTATGAATATGAGTATCAAGAATAATGTTTTTAATTAAATTTTCTAGTATGACCGTTCGTTACATCATCGGTTAACTATAACAAATTATTGAAATAATACTTTGACTACACATAACGCATACAGCCAATAATTGTTAAAATATAGCGTCATGAATTTATAGAAATATTATTTTTCAGTATACAGATTGGTTTTTTTTAGTTCCAATAAATTCATGATATTATTTTGTATAGTAATTAGCTTACTGGATTTTTTTAGTAATAATTAGATTTAGTTTGTTTGGTATTGTCTTGATTCACTTGACCATAATATTGTTAAGATTGTCATTAATGTTAAAGATACGGTTTTTTTTTATTTTCTTCCAAATTAAATAAAGATGAATGTAGAAAAGTGGAAATACTCAATGAAAACAATATTTTGTTGTGAATTGCTTAATTTTTCTTTAAAAAAAAAATATATCCATATTAAAGGAAATTGTATACTTACAGTAGTTACAGAAGTCAAATTTAATAAGTATTATAAAGTATTGCAGTTCAATTTTGAATGGTTGAGAGCGCATAAATGCGTTTGGTACGTAATTTAAGTTATATTTTTTTGTATTGTATCATGATGTTTAAGTTATATTTAGTATATTTCTTGTTTATGATTGTAAAGTTATCGAAATTTAGATTAATGTAACAGTAGATTTAATGTTTTATAAAAAGTTTGTCCCTAGGATTCTCTTTTCAGGGGAGGGAAGCCTATCCTTTTCAGGGGAGGTGTGATATGGTAATCACATATCATCACGTAGTTCCCTTCCTCAATAGAATCACGTAGGAAACGTAGTGTGACGTCATGTAGACGCACGTATAAGTTAGTATATAAGATCAATTAGATTAGTAATAAAGGGAATTTTAAGCAGAGTACACTTGAGGGTTTCATTTAACCATCGAACAATATCTCACAGTACCTGGAAAAGAAAAAAGAATATGAGGATAAAGCCAAAAATGCCCTGACTGAGAGTTGGAAGAACTTCTGCTCAAAACAAAAACTCGAAAGCTTGTGGGACGGGATATATAGAGTCTTGAGAAAAACTTCGATTAAACATGAAGATATCCCACTAATTCATGACGGAGTGGTACTAACTCCAGAACAATCAGTAGACTTACTAGCAGCGACTTTTTTCCCGGAAGACTCGGTTACAGGAGATACTGAATTACACGGAAAAATAAGAAAAATGGCTGCAGACTCCTGTGCTGAACGTTCAACAGACGAAAAAGATCCCCCTTTCACAGCATATGAGCTCAAAAGAGCAGCAGAAAGCTTTAACCCCAAAAAAGCTCCAGGCCGAGACGGCTTTACATCGGACATCTGCTGGAACGCGATATTCGAAAGCCAAGAAATATTCTTAGGCATCGTAAACAAATGTCTTGAACTGTCTTGTTTTCCTTCACCATGGAAAGAGGCCGCAGTAGTAATCTTACGCAAACCCGGGAAAGCTGATTACTCAAATGCAAAGTCCTACAGACCAATAGGGCTGCTACCGGTCCTTGGGAAGATATTTGAGAAAATGATCACCAAGAGAATAAGTTGGCACTTATTGCCTAAAGCCAGTACAAAACAATATGGCTTTATTCCGCAACGCAGCACCGAAGACTCCTTGTATGACTTAGTGAATCATATAAAAGAACACCTAAAAAACAAGAATATAAATGTCTTAGTATCCCTAGACATTGAAGGAGCCTTCGATGGTGCATGGTGGCCAGCCATCAAATGCCAGCTAGCAAACAAACAATGTCCACAAAATCTCAGAAATCTAGTTAGTGACTACCTCGAAAACCGCAAAGTGAGAGTACATTATGCATCTCGGGAAAGCCAGCGACTTACAACGAAAGGATGTGTCCAGGGTTCTATCAGTGGCCCAACGTTTTGGAACATCCTACTAGACCCCCTTTTAAATAGTCTCGAGAGGAAAGGCATATATTGCCAAGCTTTTGCGGACGATATTGTCCTTGTGTTTTCTGGTAAGTCTATGGCAACCATTGAGAACCAGGCGAACGAAACGCTCCTCCATGTTTATGAGTGGGGAAGCGAAAATAAACTGAATTTTGCGCCACATAAAACCACCGCCATGATCCTGACGAAAAAACTAAAATTCGGGGAACCACGCATAAACATGGGAGGCACAAATATAAAATTCGCAGATGAAATAAAAATACTTGGTCTCATAATAGACAAAAAACTCACGTTTAACAGCCACGTCGCTCATGTCTGCAAGAAGGCTACAAACATATATAAGCAACTTGCTCGAGCAGTTAAAACAACATGGGGATTGAACCCAGAAATCATAAGGACAATCTACGTTGCAGTTATCGAGCCCATAATCCTATATGCAGCAAGCGTTTGGGCAGATGCAACAGAAAAAATTTGTGTACAAAAAATGCTGAACACCGTTCAGAGGGGCTTTGCCCAGAAGATCTGTCGCTCATACAGAACCGTCTCATTAAATGGTGCGTTGATTCTATCGGGACTGCTGCCACTGGACTTGAGAGTGCAGGAAGCAGCAAGACTGTACGAAGCAAAACGTGGCAAACCACAGGACTGTTTGAGGGGCAGGGAAGTTGAGAAAAGGGTAAGCTTTCTCCGATCTCCGCACCCGTCGGAAGAAATTGAGATAACTTTCGAATGTCTGGAAAATACCACCACTGAAACACTAGAAAAGCATAATATCAGTGGACTTCTCATCTTTACCGACGGCAGCAAAATAAATGAAAAGGTAGGTGCTGCCTTGTCATGCTGGAGGAATGGCAGGGAGGCGATGTCGAAGAAATTCAAGCTTGAGCCCTTCTGTACGGTTTTTCAGGCAGAACTGTACGCACTGTACAAAGCCACTGACATTATTGACCATGGGAAAGACAACATGGCCTGTATTTTCAGCGACTCTAGATCGTCGTTGGAAATCCTGAAGTCTCATGAAAATTACCACCCGCTGGCTTTTGATATCAAGGCAAATTTGAGGAAAATCAAAACTTCAGGGAAAATTGTAAAGCTTTACTGGATAAAGGCACACATAGGCATCGAGGGAAATGAGAGAGCTGACGGTCTGGCCAAAGAAGCTGCTCTTAACACTAAAACTGCATCTCATTACTCGGAATGCCCGCTTTCTTTTATTAAGAAATCAGTGCGTTCCGATAGCATCTCCAAGTGGAACAGGAGATATCTGGATGGAGAGACAGCTGAAGTAACCAAGCTATTCTTGCCTGATGCGGTCTCAGCATACAAACTTGTAAGAAAAATTGAATGGTCACAAGTTTTAGTGCAAGTTATGACCGGACACGGAGGTTTCTCGCAATACCTACATCGTTTCAAACGCAAAAGCAGCCCAGCATGCATTTGTGACCCCGAGGTCGAAGAATCCGTGGAACATCTTCTGGTCGACTGCCCAAAATACGCCAAACACAGATTTGACTTCGAAAATAAAACTCAAAGCAAATTAAATAAATCTTCTTTAAAGGAAATGTTGCTAAATAAAAACACTAGATCTTCATTTATCGAATTCTGTATTACAGTAGCAAATTGTGCTGTAAAGCTAAATAAAACATAGTTATTATTATTAATAATTAGTTAAATTATATAAATCATGTGATGAACACATGAGTGTATAATGTGAGTAAGTAGAACATTGAAAGAAATAGTATATAAGATGTGTATTAATGGTAATATACAGATATATATACATGTAAAAAAAAGGAATGCTGTAACCTAGAACAAGATGAACCTTGTAATGTTTATGAAAAAAAAAATAAAAAATTAAGACAAACATGAAATTGTTACCTTGCTGTTATATTTGTTGCTTCTTACCTTGTTGTTTTTATTTCTCTATCAATAAGTTTTGTGTAGATTTAATTTTGGCAGGACTCCCGTATGAAAATCCGGAGCCCTGTCACCACTTGACATATTATGGACAGTAAAAAAAAAAAAAAAGATAACAAGTCCGTGTTCAGCTGAAAAAGACTCCGACCTTGGACAAACAGTGACATACATTTGAAAAAAAAAAAAAAACCTAACCTAACCTTTTTTTTTTTTTTTTTTAAACCGCGTCGCCCGAGTGGCGGGGGCCTGGGAAACCGGCAGAGCCTTTACTTCCAGTCCCCACACCGGTGACCGCCCGCCTACATGGCAGGCCCTTCACGCCCCTCACATAAGGAGGGGCCGGAAATGGCCGTGAGTGCCCGGCCATTCCCTCCCGCGGGGGACCCATCCAGAAGGGCGCCAAACATCCCCGTGTCTGAACGCCCGGGGTCCCTTGCGACGGGTCAGGTCAGTGGCCCCGCCGCCTGCCACATCTTCCCCTGCAGCCCCACCGCATCCGCCATCAAACGGTGGCGACCCCGCCGAGGCCGCGGAAGGTAGGGAGAGCGGCACAACGAAACACCGACACTCCTCTCCCGCCGCGGCCCCTACACCTCAACTGCGGTGCCTCCCATACGACACCGCAGCCCGCCTCAGTTGCGATAGCGCCCATACACTACCGCAACCTACCGTCATAAGCCGCTCCATCGCGGGCTTGGAGACCAAAGCCCAGAGGAGCAGCCCCGCCCGGGGCCGCCAAGTCGAACACCGGAACGGCCCCGTGGTGTTCCTCTTCGCTTCGCCGTGGGAGACCAGGCCACGGGTACTAAGCCCCCCCGCCACGACAAGGCGGGAACCCTTCGGGGGGGAACCTAACCTAACCTAAACTTTTTTTTTTTTTTTGTTTGGTTTCCTCGCCAATTCGCGGGAAACAGCGAGTTTATGTCAGACTCTTATTGACTAAAACCCCACGGTGGCCGACGTAGGCGCATTTGGAGGGATCCCGGGAATCACCGGAGGCATACTACCGGTACTCTCCGCGCCTAGCAGCTGCAATAGCAGCCACCCATCTCGGGGGAGTAAGCACTCAACCCCTTGTACCCGCGAGGTGCTGCGGCAGCAAGGGACCACGCCATGCTGCCACCCATCTCGGGACCGCTGTACTGAACGCAGGAAACCCCCGTATCCTGCGCTCGCGATCCCGATGACCCCTTTTAGTCGCCTCTTACGACAGGCAGGGGATACCGTAGACCTATTCTATGCCCGGACCTACAGGGCGCAACCTAACCCAACCTAACCTAACCTTTTTTTTTGTCGCTGGGAAAAAATGCTTTATGCATCCCCTCCCATCGGGGGATGGAAGGGGTATGTGGGAGTCCCCGGAAATCCGGTATACCCACTAAAACGACCCAGCGGCACTCCCGCATCGCCCGAGTGGTGGGGGACTGGGAAACCGGCTGAGCCTTTACGTCCGGTCCCACACCGGCGACCGCCCGCCTTTACGGCAGGCCCTTCACGCCCCTAGGGCGGGGGAAGACGGTTGTACGCCCGTCTTTTCCTACCCCTTCTCCGCCTGCGGAGCGCGGTCGCGAAAGGATCCTCCTCCCGCGCACGCTCCGCCGCCTCCTTCTCCGAGAGCACATGTTCGCAGAAGGAGGCGACCGCCGCCCATGCGTTCTCACCGCCCAACATTGCATTGACCACGCTGGGGAGCGAGAGGTCCGGCCCGATCGTCGCGACCAAGGCGCGGCGCGGCTCGTCCCATGATGGGCACACCTCTAGGGTGTGCTGTGCCGTATCCATCGCCGCACCGCAGTCATGGCACGACGGGGTTTCCTCTCTTCCGATCCGGTGCAGATACTTTCCGAAGCAGCCGTGCCCGGACAAAACCTGTACCAGGCGAAATGAGAGGAAACCGTGAGGCCGCTCGAGCCTGTCCTGCAGGACAGGCCCGATCGCGTCCAGGGTCCTACGGCCGAAGGTTGCGGCGGCAAGATTCTCCGTCCAGTGTTGGACGATTGCTGCCCTCGCCTCCTGCCGGACCGCCTCCCGTTCTTCTAGGGCAGGGCGCTCTCCAAGCGCCCTCCGCCTTACCGTCCACTCGTACACCCTGGCGAGCAACCACGCTTCAAGCTCCCACGGAGGGGTGCCAGCCAGGGCGCATGCCGCCGCAGCGCTCACCGTGCGGTAGGCCCTCGCCACCCGCTGTGCTATGGCCCTTTGGGGTCGACGGAGGGCGGCAGTGTTCTCCCTCCTATGGAGGGAGTCCGCCCACAACGGGGCCCCGTAAAGGGCCATACTTTTTAAGATGCCAGCATACAAGCGCCGGCATCGATCGCTGGGCCCTCCCATGTTTGGGAGGAGCCACGAGAGGGCATCCGCAGCCTTCAGTAGACGTGACGAAAGCTCACTAAATGCGGGCCGAAGTGCCATCTGCTGTCTAAAATTAGGCCCAGATATTTCAACTGGGCCTTCACCTCAATCCTGACGCCCTCAATGAAGATGTGGGCGTCAGGCGGGGAGCGTTGCCGAGGCCCATGGAAGAACACGGCCTCAGTCTTGTGCAGCGCTACCCTCAACCCTAGGCGGCGGATCCTCTCCGCGACCATGGATCCGCCCGCCGAGGCCAGACTGGCCGCCTCTCCGAAATTCCCTCCCTGGGCAGTAAGGAGAGTGTCATCTGCATAGCAGATGACAGTCGTGCCACGCAGGAGGGTACCCCGCAGGAGCCAATCGAATCCGATGTTCCAAAGGAGTGGTCCTAGGACCGACCCCTGTGGGACACCGGACTCGACGTTGTACCGCCGGAGTTGGCCAGTTTTATCTATGAGGAGGACTGCCCGGTCCTCCAAGTAACTGGCCAGGAATGAAAATGAAAAATGAAATGAAATGAAAAATAGTTTTATTTGATATTTTAGCAATTACATACATAATTACATTTTGCCAAACTTTTTTAAAGTTTGTCGGCAAAAGTGTAAGCTCCTTTAAATCAAAATAAAATTATAGTAATTAAAATTAAAATTTAAACAAATTAATCCAAAACAAATAAATTCAAAATTTTAAATCTTACTAACTAATCAAATAAGCATACAAAGTAAAATCATTTTTAATCAAATAAGCCTTAATTTACTAACAATATTTTTTTTTATATTGATATTTTCCATTAGGTATTTTAAGACTTTATTTTTAAATAAACCTTTTGTTTCACAGTCTTTAACATCTTTAGGTATATCATTTAATAGTTTAGGTATTACATATTTTCTGCACCTTTGACCAAAATAGTTATTAAATTTAGGGATCACTAAAGTTTTATTGTTCACTCTTCTTTGGGGTCTAGCTTTATACACTTTAAAATCTTCATAGTAAAACTGATCAACTAAAATGAAGTGTACAAACTTGTCATGTATGGGTAGCATTTTACAAACCAAAAATAGTTCTTCGTAATCACTAGCTTTACACTTGTCTTTAATTCTTTTGTTTACTAAAAGTTTCATAAATCGTATTTGGAGGGATTTGATTTTATCCAAGTAGGTTTTAAAAGTTCTTCCATAACTTCCCATCCCATAGCAAATAAGTGAATCAACCAATGCATAGTAGACAACATACATAGTGGCCCTATCCAGTATGTAGCTAAGGTGGCGGCACTTTACAAGTACTGTCCTTAATTTGTCACATAGAATATTTATATGCTTTTGCCATGAGAATTTGTTTTCTATTACCATACCTAAATATTTGTATTGTGGCACCACCTCCAGCTCGTCACATTGACATGCCGCTCCGTTATTATGTAAACATTGATAGCTGTGCCCTATTATACGCGGTGCTTGGATGGCAGATTTAAGATATGGGGACCGAATGAGCATGCATTTAGTTTTGCTGATGTTTATCACGATACCATTATCGTGTGCCCATTTGATAATGCTGGTGAAATCTTCTTGGATATTACTTTCAATAACGTTCAAGTCCTTATCCGCATATAGCAGGCACGTATCGTCCGCGTACATATATATACGGCAGTTGTGAACCACATTGCACATACTGTTCACATGCATAATGTACCCGACAGGGCCGTAAATAGAACCTGTCGGTACGCCACAGCTGACTTGCGCGGGATCTCCGCTCGTTCCGTTCACTACAGTTTGTAAGGTTCTGTCCGTGAGGTATGCACGGATCCATTTATTAAGTGGACCTGCTATCCCACACTCTTCCATGGCCTTGAGCAGCTGGTTATGTTCTAGAGTGTCGAATGCTTTTTTAAAATCTATATACACTACTACCACCTGCTTCTGTTCATCCAGGGCTTCGTTAACATCGTCAGTAAACTGTGCCAATGCCGTTGCCGTACTACGGCCCCGTCGGAAACCATGCTGTGATTGTGATAAAACGTTAAAACGTTCAAGGAAACCACTTATTTGATTGACGATATACTTTTCAATAATTTTATTTATTACAGATAATATGGCAATGGGCCGATAATTTGAGTAATCTGAATGAGAACCCTGCTTGTAAATAGGTCTTATTAGGGCAGTTTTTAGTTTCGTTGGATAAACTCCCTTTTCCACACATAGGTTTATGAGTAACGCTAAGATTGGACTAAGAACATCCTTCAACTGTTTAATTTCTTTCACTCTAATTCCATCTGCCCCGGGAGATTTAACCATGTTTAAGTTGTTAATAATTTTTTCTACATCCTTAGCAGTCGCCTTTATAAATCGTAAAGATAGTTGATTCGGTTGAACTTACTTAGATCTATCTAAAAATTTTATGTTACATTCGTGTTTTATGTTTAAGATTTCTGTAGTAATTTTTTTAGAAAATTCATTACATATGTTGATCAAACTGTCAGTTTTCCCTAAATATTTAACTATAAGTTTATCTAAACTTTTTTTCTGCTGACCCGTCCAAGAGTTAACTTTTGCCCAAATCTTTTTTAAATCTCTATTACAATTTAGTATTTCTTTTTTCCTATATTTGTTTTTTGCTCTAAATATGTATTTATTTACTCTATTTCTATAAACATTGTAGTGTACTCTTAGGTTCATATCTTGCGGCTTACTTTTCCATTTCCTAAATAGTTTATTTCGAATTTTTATCATGTTTTTAATTTGCTTTGTGATCCATGGTTTACTTTTTCTTTTTTCAACGACATATATCAGTTTTTTAGAGTTATTATAAGTACTACAGAAAATATCACATAGCTTATCGTATAGTTCTATAGGGCACTCACATTTAAGTAGATCCGTCCAAGACACGTTCCTCAATTTTTCTATCACTGTTTTGTCACAAATAAACGAAACACCCTCTGTCTGCTCGTTACACATATTGTCACTACCACTGCCTACGCAAATACCCACAGGGTAATGATCCGATATTTTGCATTCTAACAAATAAGTTAAGGCCTCACTTCGCGTTCTAGACCACACATGGTCAATACAGCTTCTGGTTACTATATCTCCATAAATCTCTTCCCGTGTCACATCTTTAATACCACATTCCATGCCTAATTCGCACATGTTATTAGTGTACTCAGTGCACACACTGCTGCCTCCGGAACCGGTTTCACGTAGTAGGTCTAAGTTCGTATCGCCGATCAATATTGCATCACAGCCTGTAGGTATGTTTGATAGCAATCTATGTAACTCTTCCACAAATCCATGCTTGTTTGTTTTAGGCGACCTGTAGACGACGACAACAAATGTAGTTTTCCCATCAATACAGACTTGCCCATTTATTATTTCTGAATAGTTTGTTTTAGGTATTTCCGCAGTGAAATTGAGCCCGGTTTTGGTGTACAGTAGGATCCCTCTTCCTCCACTCGTTTCTCTGGTACTTATGTGTGTGTCGTATCCATCAAGTTTATATAATGGCAATTCGTGCTCTTTTATATTAGCTTCTGAGAGTGCAATAATGTCAATTTTTTCCATGCAGTCGTTTAACAATAATTAAAGCTGTACAAAATTCTTTCTCAGTGATCTGATATTTAAATGGAATATATGTAACTTACTTTTTCCGAGTTGTTTCTGCCATTGTTCTACTTCTGTGTATTTACTATAGGTTATGCTAGGTATTATATGAGATATTTTGTCATCGAATTTTATTTAAATTTTAACATTTTATTTTTACTCACAGGCTAGGAAAAAAAAAAACTTCATTCTTTAGGTAGGTGTTTATCTATTTATATTTATATTTATATTTATATTTATTTAATAAGTTTCAAGTGGTTTACAGATCATGTCCAAAACACCAACAAGTCAAAGAAAAAAAAAACATAACTATCTTAAATAGTAAAACATCATAATAAAATTATAAAATATGTCAAAGATTATTAGTTAAAAATGTACACACTATGGTCAAAACAGTGCCCATATTATCGGCAAATATATCAAATTCTCTGTATTCAGCAGCTATCCTGTTGATAAGGGAGAGTGCACGTGTAGTGGGCGCATTGTCAGCACGGCGCGTGCGCGTGGAAGGGCAAACAAATAGCCTCGCTCGCCGGCGCGTACACATCATAGCACCATCCTGGCTACTCGTCCACTTGGAGGGTACAACTAACTCAATACGGTTCAATGCAGACAAGTTGTCGATTTTATTATGAAGAATAGAGTAGTAGTGGATAACCAGCAGTAGCTTCCGTCTCAGTGACAGTGTGTTCAAGGAAACCATTCCAGCAACAAATAGGGACGGATATAAATAGGGATAGTAGCCATAGGCCTTTTTATAAAGCCAACGAGCAAACTTACGCTGGATCTTTTCGATCATCAGGGAGTATTTGCTTTCATAAGGATCCCAGATGATGGCTCCAAATTCTAGCTTACTCCGGACATAGGCATTGTATAATATAAGAGCTACTTTTAGGTTTCCGAATTCGGAAGCAGTTCTCATAATAAATCCAAGCGTCTTATTAGCAGCCTTACAAATTGACATAATATGTGAGTGGAAGTCAAGTTTAGCATCTAGTTTCAATCCCAAGTCCCTCAATTCGCTAACTCTTTCCAGTGGTTCATCAGATATACTGTACGTGGCTACAATCGGATGTCGAGAGCGTGTAAAAGTGATAACTTTGCATTTGTCGGTATTAAAGGGCAAATTATTTTCCTTGCTCCAATTACCAATTGCATCGACATCACTCTGCAACGCCCGAACATCAACCTCGCCACTTATTCCCATGCACAGCTTGAGATCATCTGCGAACATGAGGCATTTGGCACAACGAACAACTTTCGGGAGATCATTTATCATCAGCAAAAATAAACTCGGCCCCAAGGTGCTTCCTTGGCTTACCCCTGAACGAGTGTAATATGGATCCGACTCATAGCCAGCTACTCTTACAAACTGAGCTCGATGACTTAGGTAACTGGAGAAAAAGCCAAGAAGCGTTGGTGAAAAGCCAAACTTAGCCATCTTCACCAATAGTATATCATTGTCTAACAGATCGAACGCTTTCTTAAAGTCAAAGTATGTCGCGTCGACCTGGCGACCCGCATCCATTTCATCAGCTACATAGTCCACAAGGTTCACGTGATTGGTGTTAGTTGACCGAGCCCGACGAAATCCATGCTGGCTATCATCCAAAATCGTTCTAATTTGGTTACTAATATGACAATCCATTATAGACTCGAATACTTTTCCGAAAACTGACAGCACTGCGATTGGCCGATAATTAGTAACATCACAATCAGAGCCACCCTTGGAGATTGGTGTGACTCGAGAAGTCTTCCACGATTTAGGGTATGTTTCTTGCTTTAGTGAGAGGTTGAATATATGCAACAGTGGATCCTTCATAGCAGATACACAGTCTTTCACCAGAAAAGATGGGATACCGTCTGGCCCCACAGATGCCCGTGGTTTAAGCCGCTTTACAGCAGCTACAAGGTCAATTTCACCAACAGCTTCAATCGCAACACATGCTGCGTCAGGTGTACTTCTGCTCGCCGCGCTTACTGCCGCCTCAGGGTCAAGTCGTGGTTGATCCTCACGAAATACCGAGCTAAAATAAAGGGCAAAAGCATCAGCAGCATCTTGACCTGACACTTCAACACCTTCAAACATGAAATTATTGCATTTCTGTCTACTTTTCCGTTTGTCACTTACATACTGCCAAAACTTAGCAGGATCACGGATTATACTCTCCTGAATGACCTTAATGTGTTGTTGGTAGGCAGAATCTAGCAGTTTTTTTACGTGCCACCTGTAATACTTAAAGAGTTCTCTGTTAAACTCGCTATCATTGAATTTATACATGGAAAGATGGAAATATTTGTGTTTTATATTTAGAATAATTTCCGAAGTATACCATGATGGATATACGTATCTGTTTGCGCTTTGAGCTCTCTTTTTGAGGGGTACAAAAGCGTTGATACATTTATAGAGTTCCATATAAAAATTATTGACAGCTACATCAACATCAGATGCCGATAGAACGTTCTCCCAATCCAAACTGGCCAGAGCCTCATAAAGACCTATAAAATCTGCCTTGTGAAAATTCCAATCTGGACAGGCACCGGCTCGTAGCCTTGGTGGAGGCGGTGTCAGTAATGGCTGCGTGCAGCGTGGAACTAACACGCGGATGGTAATTGATGGATGGTACTTATCCTCCGGCACTAGCGGTTCCTCTCCCTTGGCTACCAATACACGCTCACTCTCCAGCCCACTAAGCACAAGATCAAGAATGCCACCATGATCATTCAAAATATTGTTATGTTGATTAAGATTACAGAAATTACAAAAAAAAGTAAATTGAGCCTCTACTGATTTTGACCATGAGTTGGGATTAAAATCACCTATAACGATTACATCTAAGTCAGAGTATTTACATATTGCATTCTCAATACAAGTCAATACATTAACAAATTGGTCGTCTTTATAATTTGGCGGCATGTAGACAACACAACACAAAAATTTTATATTTTTAAAACAAATTGTTGCAAATAACAATTCCATATCTGGCGTAACACCATCAATATCCGTAATCAAGCGCACAGAGTATGTGTCGCGTACGGCGAGCAGCACGCCACCCCAGCCAGCGTCACCGGCACGGTCACGTCGCAGCACTGTATACCCAGGAGGGAACAGCTCACCGTCGCACACTGAGCTTGTCAGAAAGGTTTCAGTTAGGGCTACCAGGTCAAAGCTGTACAACGTTACATTTTTATAAAAGGAGGATGTTTTTGATCTAAGGCCACGCACATTCTGATAACAAATATTGATGTTTTTAAATAATCTTCTATTTTTTCTCCTGTTTGCCACGAAAATTATGACGCCAAGGCTTGACAAGAATTCCCTCAGCCCAGTTACAAGGTGCCAACAAAGTTCCAACGAGCTTAGCTGGCACTCCAAGCTTGAACGATGCGTAGTTCCCACGGGATTTCAGCTCTTCTACAGTGTAGGATTCACTCGCGCAAGTAGTTTTTAAATGTTCTCGCACCTGATCTGCGGTAGTTCCTTTTTGCACATAGCATAGATGTAAGAAGTTTAATCTTTCAGCAGCACAGAGTACAGTTTGCCCAGGCGCTGCTGTTCCTCTCAGAACGGGTGGAAGAGACGCGTGACCGCGCTTCGCTTTCACTTCTTTGTACGTATCATCACGGACAGGTTTCGACGCAGTAGGTGATGCGGACCGGGTAGAGGTAGTATGACGAGTGTTAACTGCAGAGTTTATGGAAGACTGAGCAGCAAGGGATGCAAATGTATGTTGGGTGGGAAGCACAGCAGCAGCAGTGGAAGAAGCAAAAGCTTGAGCTGAAGCAGAATCCAAAGAACAAGCAGAAGAGCCAGGAGCTGGGGCAGCAAAAACCGGAACAGAGGCAGCAGAATCAAAAGCCACTATAGCTGGAGCAGTAGGATTAGATGAAGTTACCTTCTGTTGTCCTAAACCAGCCTTTGAGAAGGACTTTACTGGCACTTGCTGCAAAGGTAATGATAGTTGTGGTGCGTCTTCTTTCGCTTTATCATCATAACCTTCATATGCGGACTTTATTAGGATAGAATCTTTTAAAGAAGTAATTTGTGTCTCTAAGTTTTGGATCCGCTCCTCTTTATTTGCGAGCAGAGTTAACACTTCTCGTCGAAATGACAAAAGTTCATACAAAATTCTCTCATTCACGTCATTCCTATCTATATTCACCCTTGTTGGTGGTAAGGGTGATTTGTCAATAACGCCTTCATTATGAGGCAATTCACAAGGCTCTGTTCGAACATCAGCGGCAGTTGAGCAATTCAAATCCAAATTGAAATACTTCCTCCTATTAAGCCTTCTGTCGCCGACATTGACAAAATCATCATCATTTTTAGCGTCTTGATTAGATATATCAGTTTTCGGCGTTGTTATTGTAACCGTTGTATTTTTGATATCAGAATCACATTGGTTGACTTTGTCCAAAGTAGCAGACAGCCGCGAATCGTTTAACGTTATTGAGCCAACAGTACGTACAGGCGTATCGTCGTTTCGTGCTTGTCGCATGCTTATGGCACACTCGGGACATTTCCAGCCACGATCTAAATTGTGTCTCTCTGTGATAAAATATTCTTTGGTAATACCTAGACATCCGAAGTGGTAATATTTCTTACAGTTATGGCATTGCATCCTTTCTACGATAGCAACATGCTTGGCACACGCTTGGCAGTTCATCTTCGGCATTCGTAGTAACTTCCTTAAAAATCGAGCGTGAAAAGAAACGCTAATTTCAATAACGTTATTATACTCGTTATTTTGTGTTTGAACGCATCCGTAAAGCACGTTTTACAATGGTATCACTAGTGATCTGACATTGACAGCCACTTGTCAGTCACCATACATCCAATCAGCTGATTGTTGTGGATTATTGAGATATGATTTGCTGCGATTCTTCTTTTCCTATCTTCTTATCTATATCCTCTAATGAGCGAATGTAGCTGATTTTCTTATCATTTGGGTCATCTTTTTTTATCAATACCCTTCCATTCTGAACCCAGATGTATTTATATATTTTTTTAAGCTCATTTTTCGCTGTCCAGAGAAGATGACGGGTGTATGACGTGAGGTCTTCATTTATGTAGATGCGATCTTTAATTCCGCTGGAAGAAACATCATCGTTGGTCAGTTGTTTGGTTTTCCTTGTTGCTAGCCATTGGTCTCGCGCGGTTCGCGTAGTTAATACAACGATCACCGGCCGAGATTTTTCTTTGCGACCCTCAGATTCTTTGGCGGTTTTATTTACTCCTACCCTCCTGGCCTCACATATCAGATTTGGGTCGACACCCAACTTTGTAGCTAACTGCTGGACTCTGACCTCTAAATTTTCATTTTTGTCTTCAGTCATACCACAAATTTCTATGTTTTTGGCTTTATCACAATTTTCTAGATACATAATCCGTTCTTCCAGAGCTTTAGACTTGATTTGAAGGTGTACATTATTTTCCTCTAGGGCCTTTATTTTTCTATTTGTTATTTTCTTCTCTTCGATAAGCTCTTGATATTTCTCGGCGTAGAAACTTATCTCGTTCGCCATCGTTTCTAAGGTTTCTTTCATGTCGAAGACAACGGCTAGCTTTCGGTTGACCTCTTCTAGAAGTTTCTCCGGTGTGTTTTTGACATGTCCACTGATATAGGCGTATTTTGGGCCGTTTCAACTTTTTTCTTAGGTTGACACTGATCACACATCCCAGTCGCTAAGAAAAGATTAATTTCCTCTGCACATTTCTTGTGGAATGAGCCACCGCACCCACCTTTGCACGTTGTTATTGCCTCATTCTTATTTCGATTAATTATAGCTTTACAGTATGTACACAGCACCATTTTTAACAGATTTTCCAACTGATTACTTTACACGAAAATAAATATTGATACCGGCTAATTAGCGCACGCGCAACACAGTAATACTCAATATGACGCAACGTCCGCACGGTAGGAGCGCACCCGCAGACTGCGCAAGTTTCCACAGAGTGCCTCAGTACGTGCGGAGGTCCCGCAAGTACTGAGGCACTCTGTGGAACTGGAGTGCCTCTAGGATGGTGGTGTGGGGGACGGAGTTGAAGGCATTGGCTATGTCAAATGACACAGTCAACAAACCTTCTCCCATTTCCACGGCCTCTTTCACCTGACCCTTGAGCCGGGCCAGGGCGTCCACTGTTGAACGCTCAGCCCGAAAGCCAAACTGAGCGTCTGACAGATCCGGCCCAATCACCCGCAAGTGGTTGTTCAGGCGGGCGGCGATTATCTCCTCGAACATCTTACCGACCTCATCGAGCAGAACGATAGGCCGGTATGCCGAGGGGTAGTCCGCCGGGTGCCCCTCCTTTCGAAGGAGGCACAGTTGGCCTTCCTTCCATGGTTTCGGAAATCTCCCAGACGTTAAACACGCGCTGAAGAGGTCCCGAAACCTTTCCCCCATCTCGATGGCGGCGATGGCCACCACTCTTGCGGGGAGGCCGTCTGGGCCCGGGGCCGTCTTTTTGGTGCGGAGGCAGAGAGCCGCCGCCTTCACTTCTGCCTCAGTAACTGGAGGGACTTCCTCCGCCAGCAGAGCCTCCCCCCGGGGAGGGTTCATTGCCGGTGGGGTGAAGCCATCCCTGCGTGGAAACAAGGAACGGACCACCCCATCCAGCAAAGTCGGCTCGAGGGTCTCGGCCACTGGGGGACCAAAAGGGCGCAGCTTGTTGCGTGCCGCCTTGTATGGTCTCCCATACGGGTCTTCGTCGAGACCCTCTAGCATCTCGGCCCTCGCCGAGTCTCGGGCAGCGCCCATGGCCGACTTGAGGACCTTCTTGGCCTCCACGTATAAATCGTAGAGGCGGTCCTCATTGGCCTGATCGCGGGGGCGTCGCCGCCGGCTTCTGGTAAATTCCCGCCTGGTCGCCACACAAACGGACCGGAATCCCGCTAACTCCTCCGACCACCAGTAGACGGCGCGTCGGGGAGGCGGACGGCGCGACCGAGGCATGCTTGAGTTGCACACTTCTGTCAGGGACCCTCGCATTTGAACCGCCGCAGTGTCTACGTCCAGGACGTTGACAGGGGGTGACAGCCAGTCCTGAACAAATGCCACCTCCCCGGCCGCCTCTCCCACCACAAGAGCCCACCGAGGAAATGGGGATTGGCCCGTGCGGGCTATCCCCTGGGAGCCCTGGGTAGAGATGTCGAACCGCACGTATCGGTGGTCCGATAGACTCTCCACCAGCTCCACCCGCCAGTCCACGACACGGCTCGCTAACGCGGGAGTGGCGAAAGTAAGGTCGACTATGGATCCCCCTTCACGTCGTACACATGTATGGACTGACCCTCTGTTTAAGAGGGACAGACCACACGACGCCGCCCAGGTTTTGACTTCACGACCTTGAACATTGGTGGTTGGGTTGCCCCAAGCCACCGATTTGGCGTTGAAGTCTCCCAGAACTAGGACCCGACGCGGCGCCGCTCTACTGGCCACCAAGGCGAGGACTTCAAGATAGTTCTCGAAGTCCGAAAGAGGGCGGTTTGGGGAGAAATAGACCCCGACCAGGGCTATGTCTCCCCAAGCGGCGGCCACGTATCCCGGTCCCCTCTCTAAGAGCGAGAGGGGAGGGGAGTCTGTGGAAGACCGCGCCGCTAGGGCCACAGAACCTTCCCCATTCCCCAACCAGTGGCCAGGGACAGAGTATGGTTCGGCGACTACCGCCACGTCCACCAACCACTCGGCCATGACCTGGACCAGCAGGTCCTGGGCCGCTTTGCAGTGGTTGATGTTCGCCTGGAGAATTCGATGTCGGACTACCATTATTCGGTATTCATCGCATTCTCCTCATCGGCCGGCGCTGGAGATTCAACGGCGGCGGCGGCAGGTCGGATCGGCGCCTGCGATTTGCCCTTCTTTGGGGGAGGGTTGCATTTCCTCCCGCTCATTACATGGTCCACTGGGCGACCACTGGCGGCACACACTGCGCAGTGAGGCGTGGCGGCCGTGCAGGAAGCGGCCTTGTGCCCCTCGTTCCCGCAGCGGTAGCAGGTGTTTGCCCTATCCACACTGGATGCACAAAGAGCCCGGGTATGGCCGGTGCCGAAGCACTTGAAACAGCGCAGAGGCTCGTCTTTTTCCCCTTTCCCTTTCCATTGCCAGTCGCTTTGGACTGGCCGGAAGGGTTGATGGTCGGGGGGATGACGGCCGGTGGCGTCTTCTTAGACTTTTTCTTCCCCCTCTTGACCACATCCGTCCATGGCTGATTAGACGGAGTGGTAGAAGGTAGAAGGGCGTCCACTGTCTCTAGATCCTGAGGGGCTGCTTGAATGGCAGCCGGCTCAGCCTCCTTTTCCGGGCCCATGTTTAAGGCCGTTTTTTTTCCCTTGCCCTTGCCCTTGGAGGGCTTCGGGGCCTGGGGCTGTTGCTTCGCGGGTGAGGCCGTCGGCGTTCCCGGCGCACTAAGCGTCTTGTCCGCCGCAAGCGGTGGTCGGAGACGCTCCTCCGGCAGGAGCCGGTCTTCAATGCCCGCGAAGCCGGCTCTTGTGAAGGCCCTCTCGTCCACGATGACCTTTCGGATGATGTCCTCAAGGTTGGACGGGGAAGCCCCCACCACTGGTCCTTCCGAGGTCTCAGCAGGGTGAGCCGTAAGCTCAACCAGCTTCGCATATAGTGCGGTGACCTCTTTCTGCAGGCGTTCAGCGTAGACATGGAGAACAAGGAACATGCCCGTGAAAACTTATCGACGATGATTTGTAAATCAATTGCAGTGTTGGCCACAAAGGCTGCATCATCAGCAAATAGAAGGCTGTCAATAAAAATGTCCTCGCGATGGCGCTTGGACTTAAGAAGTGAGATTATGTTGTACAACTTCCCATTAGCTCTTGTATGTAAATTTATACCCTGCTGGTCATTGCCGAATGCTTTTCTTAATAGCAATGAGAGAAATATACCAAACAGGGTGGGTGCTAACACACAACCTTGGCGGACACCTCTGCGCATTTTGAACGGCTCAGATGTAATGCCACCAGCAACGACAGCGCCATTCATATCTTCGTGGAAGCTCTATATTAAACTAAGAAGCTTTGGTGGACACCCGATGCTGTTAAGAGCGATATATAGTCCCTCTCTGCTGACTGTATTTTTCTACATACACCCAACAGCACGTCAGTAGAAACACTTCGAACTTTGTGACATAGTAATAGAGTTGCAAATCTTTCCATTCACGAGCGGTTGACCGTACGTAAGGTATGATTGTATTTGGTAGTCACAAAGAGGTTTTAGTCGCTGGTGGTTCGCTTTGGCGAAGCATGGGCTAAAACCTCCTTGGGTAGTTGACATCAAAAAACAGCTCCTTAGAAAAGCTACAGTATAACACAAAATTAATTAATGCTGCATCTTGCACGGAAAATTTTGTCATTGCTTTATATGTTAAAACTTAGAAAATTATTTCCAAAAGGCCTAGCTAAACCCAAATATTTTATACAGGAATTTAACAATAAAATATTACGAGATGAGCAAACGACGCTACCCACCAACAGATGGCGCTGTAGGATTCTGAAACGCGATAGTAAAAAACAGCGCCTCTGGTACGGAGTAGAAAAACTACAGTATATTACAAAAGTAATGAATGCGGCATCTTACACGGGAAATTTAGTCATTGCTTTGTATGTTAAAACTAAGTGATTCTTTTTCCAAAAGGCCTATCTAAGCCCAAATATTTTATAAAGAAACCTCCCAGAGTTGTTTCATCAATAAAATATTACCAGGTGAGCAAGCGACGCTACCCACCAACAGATGGCGCTGTAGGATTCAGAAACGCGGTAATATTTCCACTTTTTTATGGATATCTTCCGGCTCCATCATCAGATCAGTTCCAAGTTACAACAATATTGCATTGTCATCCGATTCACATACGCATGCAAAATTTCATCTCAATCGGAAACCGATTAAGATTCTCTTTTCAGTCGGGTATTTTATTTTTTGAAATAGTTTTTTTATTTAGTACTTTTTATATTTTTTTTATACCCTATGACACTCCTACAATGAATACGAACCTAACGACACCTCACATGTTGAAATCTACCAAGCCGTTTAGGCTGCAGAGCGCGACAAAGAAATCGACATACATACATACATATATACATACATACATACATACACTCGAAAAACATAACCCTCCTGTTTTGGGGCAGTCGGGTAAAAAAAGCATTGATAAACGTAATAACACTATGAGAATTTTGGCGTTAAACCCGCGATACGTGCGTCAGGTAAAACGCTTCGTCTATAGCTAGTTAGTATTTTCGCTTGGTAAAACTAGTGATAACTTTAAGTGGCCACCTAAATTATTACTTCAGCGTCTAGCTAATTATGGCAAGAGTTATACCTTCCGCTAAGAATCGCGGATTGTACATCAAAAGGTATTAAATTACTGCCAATGATTTTAGCCTAAATATATCATGGCGCGACCGGAGGCGCTTTTAGAATTTGGAAAAAGGATCAAAACGGGTAGGACTTATAGTGGGTTAAAACATTATCTGAAATATCCAATTGAGTTGTCGAGTGCAGTACACCAAAAGCTTTAGTAGGAGCAGAACTAAACCGAAGCTGAAGAGCAGCTGCTGAAGTCTGTGGTGGCGCAGCCTCAATTAGTTTCTTGCGCAAAGGTGCAGCTGTCAATAGATACCCTCAGGAATCTCAGGTTGGGTTTTCGGATCAGGTTCCTGCTGCCCGTAATCGGGCAGCTTTGACTGCGCAAATAAAATTGAGAAATGAGAAAGTGGAAACCTAATGAAGGAAAGTGGAATAAATTGTATGAACAAAAATACTTACAAAATTGAAGAGAGCAAATCCTGTAGAAATACTGAGCTTCTCTATCAGTAGAAATCTCCTACACAAAACTTGTTAAAAAGCTCTATCTCGAACTAGATTAATATATATATATATATTCTTTATTGCACATTTAACAAATAGAAATTTACACACAACAGGACATTTACAAAGGCGGGCTTATCTCTACAAGAGATTTCTTCCAGCCAACCCATGGCCAAAATGCCAAATTCTCATATATAGTTTATCTAGGCGAATTTCATGATTTAAAAATATTTTAGAAAGTTTTGAACTGTTTCATGTCGTCTGCCAAACAATAATAATCACAGAATACGAAAAACCTCAAATTTGAATCTACTGTCAATGAATACAAACAGCCAGTAAGTGAAAGTAGTAAAAAGTTCTGAAACAGAAATAGAATGTAAGCGATAACGCTACACTACGTAGACTTTAATAAATATAAAATCTAATTTTATCGAACTAGAAATCTAGGCTAGTTGAATGAACCTAATTTTACCTAAAGATAGAGCTAGATTCATATAAAAGTTTTTGAGTAGGCACGCTGGCTCATTTTGGCGAAATTTTAGGAGTGTAATTTTTTATGTACCGAAGTATATCGACACTGGAAAGGAAATATCGCTTAAGCGCCATTTTGGGCAAATGGAGTTATATATTTAGAATCAGCTGATTTTTACGCGTCGATCTATCCAGGTTTCAAAGCAATCAGAGCAATTTTTTGGTTGTTTAGCGAAATGAAAAATTGCGATATTTTGATTTCTGTTTAGCTGAATGACGCAAAAATCTGTCTTTTTTACACATATGTTAGTTAAGCTATTTTTCCGGTACTTACTCGGAGAATTATCACACTTCAGAAATTATTCCTTTTGCGTGTATGATAATCTAAGGGACTTCAGCAAGTTTTCCATATTCTCAATTATTTAGCAGTGGCGCTTAAGCGAAACGGACTTTTGTTTAAGTTAAACAAAGAAGTAATTTAGCCAAAATCAACGACTGATAAGAGCATGATGATGTAAATTCAATCAGTGTTACTTTTCCGTATAATTTATTTTTTGTAGGTTAGACATTTTAAAATGTTAATTTTGTTTCGTGAGTAGTGACAATGGTTAAAATGACTCAAAGTTTTTTGGTTTACATTGGATTTATTATTGTAGTAGAGTTGTCTTCTCGACACCTACTTGAGCGTTGATTTCTTACTTGGCCATTTTAGCTGACAAAAAGCATGTTATGGTGTTGTGTCAGGTGTTTGGTAGGTTGAATTCACCATAGTGACGTATGTCTTCAAACCAGCGGCTTTGGCAGACCAAATATAGATCGTTTCATCAACGTTATTTTTTTAGGGTTTTCAATTCAGCCAGTTTGCGAGAAATAAGTTTTGTCCAAGTCTCGGTCGGTGATGATACAAGCCTGAGCTACTGCTTGCGTCAACATTGTGGTCGAGAGTAGTCTAATCTTTAAACTTGCAGGCCCTCCCTAATATAATAAAATAAATAAAAAATAAAATAGTTTAATTACAACATCGTTGCGGACAAATCTTAGACCCACCCTTGAACTTCCAAGCTAACAGTCTTTGGTGGTTGGTTTTGACTGACCAGCTCATAAAACCCAAAGCTCATAAATGCTTTTACCCAAATTCTAGGCAATCAAGTGTCACGTTTATTACCTGAGTTTAATCTTATTCAATGTAAGTTTTTATTTAGCCAGCGAGGCTGGAAGGACGTCTAACTAAGGCCATCTACATTTTATTCGCAGCTAGCTCGTAGTTCAATAACTTAGCAATTTGTCGGCGTCATAAGAATAAACGGCCAGCGCTTTTGCCTCTGTGTAGCAGGCGTAAAAAACTAGCAACAGATACCTGCTTTAGAGACCCCTATTCTAAATCGATCTGGCTTGGATGAGGACACCTTCAACTGCCACTTGGATGTATCTGTTCTCGAATTGGTAGCAAGGAGTCATAGATGTAGAAAGCCATTTCAATTTTGAGGTGTATTACTACAGCAGTCTTCCTCTTACTGAGGGTCATCATTAAGCCTGGAAGATTGCAGGGTGTTCAGGGAGTCTAGACATCGTGCCATTAAATATGGAGATGATGAAAGCGAACGTTATAAAATGTATGGGATGTCATAATATGTCAAATCTCATCCCTTTAATTCCATGGCGTTTGCTTTCGTCAAATGGCACGTTGTCCAAGCCCCCAGATCAATAATCAAACTGTTCATTCCAGAGCATTGTGTGGAGGATCTTGCGTAGCAATAAAATTTTGAAAATAACTTACTGATAGAAACTTGCAAGGTGATTGGCTGGTACACTTCAAAACGTTTTACTTAGGCTCGGAAAGCATAATAATTTGACCAGGCTACCCGGTCTTCTGGAAATGCTCCATTCGTACTCTGCAATTGAAAGGATGCGTCGCTGCGACTATTTAACGCTGGTGGAGGTAACAAAATATCTCAATGAGAATGGGTTTGGGAACGGTTCCTTATTAGACTTGGTCTGTCTTAACGCCCTCAGCACTTAGTTTCGGCACGATTATAATATAATAATCATTCACAAGACGTCAGGTTCCTCTTCAGATGGTATTAGCTTACCAAAGTGCTATGCTTTAGGAAGTTTCTTATTCGTGGTGGTTCAGCCCAAATTAGGTTTCCTGACACTTCGCATAGATTTCAATCGGATTTTCAGTTTTAAAGCTTGAAGTCCCATTCTAAGCGACGAAACATCTAACCAGCGTTGGCTTTCTGGAGAGCTGCCGAAACAGCTTTTGCATGCTCACCAAATCATCACCAGCTGAATCCCGGTTGTATTGCCAAGATTCAATAGATGCAATGTTAAGCGTGACTGAAATCTCCTCTAAAAGCGCATTTAGCCGAATCTTTATGGTGGGGCAGTGAATGAACTTTTTCTGCCTGTGCAGGTGCCAGCGAGCATAATGGTCATGTGCCTTTGTGTTAGTGAAGGGACCCCAACGAGCGGTAATATATCAACATCTATGAGAGTCAAGAATGGTTATACATATATTCCAAGAGTACTTCACTTTTTAGCAGTAGCTTGGTCTTTATTGGCTGGTGTTGTACATTCAGGAAGACGAGTTGGTAGTCGAGATCATTTTCAATGCTCAGTCAGTCAAATCTTACGTGAGATTTATGAGATCTGGGAGATAAACAAGGCTATTACCATAGTGCACACGTTCCTGTTACTGAACCACACAAAATTTGCACTGGATATTGTCATCAAAGAGTCTTTTTTCAACAAGAGAAGTGCTAAAAGAGTTACGATCAATGTGCTTGCAGGGCAGCAATGATTGGTCCCAAAGAGTCCAGAAGAGCCTAATATCTCATTGGATAAGGCGTACCATAGTTGGCGTAACATACCAGTTCTCGCATCGCCAGGAAAATTACCAGGCTGGGTATTAATAATACTACTAAGTATTCAATCTTTTTTGAAAACACTTTAAACATACTTATTGTAATGGTAGGTACTTATTTGTTTAAATTCAACAATAAGCTTTTAGCTCAAAATATATTTGAATTGGTTCACTTCTGGACTTGTTTTTCAAGTTGTTTGTGCTCTATCTTATTCTACTCTGTTTATGTATTCTCAAGTATATTAGCGTTTTGTTAAAGTTTGTTGTTTTTTTATATTTATTAAGAAATTAGAACACGGTTTCAAATTAAAATGAATCCAGTAAATCATTTTAATACAACAAATTTACATTAATGAAGCAGCTTTAGTCATTTTGTCAGGATTCATTCCTTACTTTAAGTGATTTGTTCTATGTATATGATGACGTGGAAGGTGTTTAAGTAAAACAAAATGATTGATGACAGTAAAAACATGGCCGATAAGCAAATATCATAGATTTAATAAGTAAAACGTAATGCTAATTTAGTGATATGAACCTTTTATTAACTGTTTATTTCTGGACATAAGCAATTTTTCCTTACCCTAATTTTTCTATGTTTGAAAGACAAATCGCTGAAGCGCCATTTATCTGCTAAACTAAGAGAGTATCTAAGACATCACTTAAGCCAAAAAATCACAAAAAAATCAAGCTTTCAATCTATTTTGGTTAATCCAAAATTCATCAAAGGAATTTTGAGTTATGATTTTTTTTTGAAAAAACAAACCTTAAAAATGCTCCCATGTAAAGTTGTCATAATGGAGATAAGCGATTTTGCCTTTCCAGCACCGATATCAAGTTGTCTTAGTAGTGCAGAGTTACGGATAGTGTATTTGTTAAAAACGTACCAGAATATCTTAGTTCGTTTTGGCGAATCTAAGAATATAATGTTACTTTCGTACAAAACGTACCAAGTGTTTTAGACTGGGATGGATCATTTTGGCTTAAATATAAAAGTATAAAATTAGCTTTAACAAAATGTGTCAAGTGGCTTGGTAGTGCAAAAAATAGACATTCGGTGTACCAAAACATTATGGCTCGTTTTGGCAAAATCTTAAGTTAATATTATAATTTTATTAATTACTAGCTGTTGCCCGCGGCTTTGCTCGCGTGGATTTCGTATTTATGTTAATACCGGTTTTCCGAAGCAATGAGATATTTTCCCGTCATTTCGGGGTAATAGGAAAAACAGGACTAACCCTGCGCAAATCAATGAGTATAATTCAAGATCCAGCTGAATTTTATATAATATACAGACGTTACTAATAAATTACTCAGAACAGAGGAACTTAGCAGCAGTATCCTAACAAATGTAAAGAGAGAGATGAGAGATACCTTTATGTAATATTTCAAAACTGAGCCAATTCGCAGAAGTAATTGAGAAAAACTGAAACCCTCTCCCTCTCTCTCCCACTCCCCCCTTTCTCTCCCCCTTCCCGTCCCTCTGTCTCTCCTCCTCCCCCTCCTCCCTCTCCCCCTGCCCCTCCCTCTCTCCCTCCCTCACCCCCCCATCCCTCTCACCCTCCCTCTCCCCCTTCCCCTTCTTCTCCCTCACCCTCTACCTCTCTACTTCTCTACCTCTCTACCTCCCCCTCCCTCTCCCTCACCCCCTCCCCCTCCCTCTTTCCCTCCCTCTCCCCCTTCCCCTCCTTCTCGCTCTCTACCTCTCTACCTCTCTTCATCTCTACCTCTCTACCTCTCTACCTCTCTACCTCTCTACCTCTCTACCTCTCTACCTCTCTACCTCTCTACCTCTCTACCTCTCTACCTCTCTACCTCTCTACCTCTCTACCTCTCTACCTCTCTACCTCTCTACCTCTCTACCTCTCTACCTCTCTACCTCTCTACCTCTCTACCTCTCTACCTCTCTACCTCTCTACCTCTCTACCTCTCTACCTCTCTACCTCTCTACCTCTCTACCTCTCTACCTCTCTACCTCTCTACCTCTCTACCTCTCTACCTCTCTACGTCTCTATCTCTCTACCTCTCTACCTCTCTACCTCTCCCTATCCTTATCCCTAACGCCAATTTAACCGCTATCCCTAACATACAAACGACACCCGTATTGATTTTTAGACATTTCAAAACTATCGCACCCCAACTCCATCCCCAGGGGGATGATGGTATTTCACGTCCACCACGTTGGATTTCAAAATTGTTGTAGTTTTCGTAATCAGCGACCCGATAAACCATACAAACGACACCCATATTCACATTTCAACGCTATCGCACCCCAACCCCATCCCAAGGGAATGATGGTATTTAACGTCCACCACGTTTGATTTCAAAATTGTTGTAGTTTTCGTAACCAGTACCCCGATAAACCATACAAACGATACCCATATTCGTTTTTAGACTTTTTCACCCCATCTCCCTTTTTAGGGGTTGAATTTGGGGTGGATTTCAATAAAAGTGATGAACGTTGCATAGAATTACATCATTAATGCCTAAATAATAAATTATGTGGATTTTACTTTAAAAATAAAGAATTTTCAACTTCATCCCCCTTTTCACCCTTAAGGGTGTCGAATTTTCAAAAACCCTGAGACACATAAATATTTATTTTTAGTCGTCAGCCTAAATACAAATTTTGAAGATCCTAACTTCAAAACTGACGGACTTTCATACAAACTTTCATCCCCTATTTTACCCCCTTAGGGGTGGAATTTTGTAAAACCCTTTCTTAGTGCACCCCTAGGCCTCATAAGGAACCTACATGCCAAATTTGGAACCTCTAGACCCAGTGGTTTGGGCTGTGCGTTGATATGTCAGTCAGTCAGTCAGTCAGTCAGTCAGTCAGACAGTCACCTTCTTCTTTTATTTATATAGATTGATTAAAAAAAATATATTCTGGTAAGCTATTTTTATAGGCGTATACCTTGTGGTTAATGAATGTATACAAATGGTACACTAAACGGAAATATTACCGGTTTTTTTTCTCTAGTCTTTCTGAGTTTGCGGTTAAAATTGTGTAAGACGAAAACTTTGAAAGACGAAAGTAATACTGACAAGTTTAAAATAATATATGTGTTATATAAATACCCAAAAAACACATAACCAATCTCAAACGCCAAGGCGTATCAATGCTGTTGTGCTGTTGTAGGCTAACAGTGTTAAGCTGGGCAGATTCTTAGTGTAACAATAAAATAGGTTTTGCATGAGTAATTTGGAACTCGCGGTGCAGCGGCGCCTGCACTACGAGCTATAAATCGTGAACTGATACTTAGGGGAGCCCTATGTCCAGCAGTGGACGTTTTTCGGCTGATATGATGATGATGATCATAGCCATTACATTTTTTTTTGTATTTGAGAGCATTATTACATCCCATGAAACGTCCACTACAGGACAGGGACGGCTGGCACCATGGACCGCGGTTATAGGTGACCGCAGTAAGTAAGATTTAAGATACAAAGGAGGATACTGCAGCCCATCCTCCAGTTTATAACTCATAGTCACCTCTTACCATACCCACGGGTATGTATGGGTTGGTACTAAACTTTGCCGGCACCACACGGGAGCAAAGGCTAAAACTCCGTAACTCGTTCATCATCATCATCATATCAGCCGAAAGACGTCCACTGCTGGACATAGGCCTCCCCTAAAGAACTCCATGACGACCGGTCCTGCGCTGCTCGCATCCAGCGGCTTCCCGCGACCTTGACCAGTTCGTCGGTCCACCTTGTGGGGGGCCTGCCAACGCTTTGTCTTCCGGTACGTGGTCGCCACTCTAAAACCCTTACGCCCCATCGGCCATCGGTTCTTCTTGCGATGTGCCCTGCCCACTGCCACTTTAGTTTAGCGATTCTCAGGGCTATGTCAGTTACTTTAGTTCAAATCAAATCAAAATCGTTTATTCATTGTTGGATACTCGTATTAAAATCTCTTAATGACGTCAGCTAAACTACATCGCTTCACAAACAATGTGGCGCCATTGTGAAAAAAAAAGAGTTAAAAAAAAGAGAAAAAGTCCTTCTGCGGATCTCCTCATTTCTGATTCGATCGCGCAGAGCGACTCCGGGCATAGCCCTTTCCATAGCCCTTTGGGTGACTTTGAGCTTCCTTATAAGGCCCATCGTGAGCGGCCACGAAAATTACGAGTAATTTTCGTGGCCGGTAACAATTTCTAATAATTTCTTGTACGAGAGCGCGTGAGGGGAACGCGGCCGGCACAGCTCGCGTGCTACTAACCAGGCAGCCGCCGCCGCCGCGCCAGCCTCTGCGTAGATAATTATGTGTATTTCACGGCATTAATATATATATACATCTTATAGCCTATCGCGGCCATTTCTAATAAATTGATAGAATACTTAATGCATTGTATTAATGGAGGAGACGTAATTTTAGAGACTTAAATTCTATATTAAGCTCACTGCGATCATAAACGTGAATGACTTAGGTAGCTTAACTCCTGGCTTTCTTATCTTTTATATGTATTTTTATATAATGCTTTTAATCTCATTTTATGAATTTCAGGTCCTTTAAAACTATACTGGCCAAATTAAGAACAATTTTTTGTTTGACCCCTTCGCATGTTCCTAAAGTTTCTAAAAACTTAATGATATGTATCTACCAATGTTTGATGACAGTTGGAACCAGAATATCAAACGTAAATACTACGTTAAAGTTTTTATCGAGAGTATATGGAAATACCTAATGTACACCTAGCGCAAGTTAAACAAAATTCTAAAATTTTACAGATATGTCTTTAAACACGTCTCTGAAGATATATTACACGCGTGGCGCTTTTTAAGATTATCATAAGTTAAGTGGTAAATATCTGGTTCTACTACCGGGCTATAAGGTGAGTAATGATAGCTTGCGCAGACACACGGTCGTCACGGATATTGGAGTACGCGTGATCCAGCAGGGTTGAACAGTCGCGTTCAAAACGCGTGGGGAAGTCGATGTGTTGCTCAAAATTACTTAAGGTCAGCAGGTCTACTACTTTCTTTTTTTGCGAGGTGTCGGTAAGTAGATCAATATTAACGTCACCCATTATAATTGGCCTGTAGCCGTCGTCATTAATCTTTGTTAGCAAAGATTCGAAAAAAGTTAAATATTCAGTTAGAGTGGCTAGTTTTGTTCGAATGATAGATGACGATTATTAATTAATTTTCGTCCAGCAACTCAACGGCACATGTGTCGAAGACTTGCTCAACGGAAATATCACAATATTCTTGTCTTTTTAACTCGTTTACCAGACCTAGCATAAATGCTTAGCCCTTGGATCATTGTACAGATTGAGAAATGGATGCTTTTGGAATTTCTGTGACGTTATTGTGTGGTTCCGTGTCAATATTGATATCAATGACTGTTTCGAGTGAAGTGGAAAGCGAACTTACAGTAGGTGTCGGTGTTATTTTAAGTATTAGAGGAGTATATTTTCTATCTAATGCTTCTCTAGTTATGTCAATCATTTTGTTTATAAAGTTTTGTAATGTTTCATTTTCACTTGTATTTACTCTAGGCGGTGCTAAGAAAAGAAAAGTCACCTGTTCTTTGGGGGAGTTTCCCCCTGCATTCCGACGTAAAATTTCTTAACTCCCACTTACGTAAGCTTACTTCGGAAACCACTTCTAATTTTGTAGTTGCGGAATTTGGTGTGAGTGGATAAAAGGTTCGATTTGGATAGTAATTTAATGTTTTTTAACTGACTTAAAATCTGTTATGCGAAAAGAAACTGAAAATCACGTATCTACCACATACGGAATTTTTACAATTGCCGGTAATACAGTGATAAAAACGGCAAACAAGGTTTTATTTTCCTGATTTAGCTTTGCAGTTCAAAACTATACAGCGTGAATTTGTAGTGGTTTCGCACCCGAAGCCCAGTGATTCTGCCCATGAAAACAAGTAACTTTCCCGAAGAAAAACATTTTTTACTCGAAAAAAATTTTTCGCCTCCCCATACAAAATGAGTCGATCACGTGACTACTTTACTATGGAGAGGCGAAAAAATTTTTAAGTATAAAAAATTTTTTTCTTCGGGAAAGTTACTTGTTTTCATGAGAAGAATCACTGGGCTTCGGATGCGAAACCACTACAAAATCACGATGTAGATGGCGTTGTTACAGTTTTGCAGTTCAAAACTACAGATGGCGTTGTTACAAACTTGGTAGGGCTCTGACTCTCTTTGGGTTAGTGAGTATAATACTCTATGTAACGTTCGTTTGACTATGAGGTTATAAAATCCAACACTTTTACCGTCTTGTTCGTATCACTGCTTCATAGAGTCTTATTATACCACTGCTTGCAATACGTCCGGATATATGCGTGAGGCTCGGAGATGATTTTTTCGATCAATTTAGGAAAGCTTCTTGGGTAATCTGTCTCCAACAACTTGTAACTGTCACTAACACTGGTAAGACTTATGTTCGTAGTAATGTAGAATAGAATATAAATAACATTTATTCATTGTAACATTTGTTCAGTCTGTTTGATATTCTTATTATACGCTGATAACAATTATTTTTCGAGAAATCACACTTGCACTGTTCGTATAGTCAGAACACAATTTTAACAGGTTTTTAAACATTGCGCTTAGTAACTAAGAGCACTCTCTGGCGAAGATAGTACAGTGATAATAAGTAATAAGGGTGTATACTGATCATAGTGATAGGGAATAAGGGTGTATATGTATGTATACTGATCATAGCGAGGGAATAAGGGTGTGTACTGATCATTGAGGGAATAAGGTACAATTAATTAAAGAGTTCCTACAATTTTTTATTTAAAATAATGATTTTTTATTAATAGTTTCTTTACATACATAAAAGATACTTAGAATTACTCATAAATAGTCCTAAATTAAAAATAGTTCAAAATTATTCTCACAATCACGTACTTATTTTCACTGTCACGTTAGAACTAGCACCATCAGCACTAATATGAACCCCGATGCGAGGCAGATTATAAGTCCATACTTTTTCTGAAACAAACAAAATAAAGTTTCATTACCTTTTTGATGATGATTTAATTGCAATTTTCAGTTCACGTAATCATGAATAATAGTATATTCCTAGGGAGAGTACAATTACCAGAGAAATAACATAATATACTTATTTTTTGTTAATACAAACAAGAATCAAAATAAAATACATAGGCTATATTTAATTTTTCAGTTGAGTTGAAGTAGTTTATCCAGAGAGAATATAACTTTTTTTATTTACAATAAACATAATCATGACAGGCACACCCAAATCGATTATGTATATACAAAAAATCACTTAGCAAAAAACGCGAGGTTTGTGAATTTCATCAACAAACAAGTATACTAATCTACATCATGGTTTCCCATCGCAATGTCGTTGATCGCGCGGACAGCTCGCCTGACCGGAGCATAGACGCCAAGGTCGGTCCTACTTGCCGGCTCGACAAACATACGCGGTCGGCGCCTGGTTTCCCGTCCGTCTTTGGGGACATGTAATCCTAAAGAGCCTGTTCAGCCCTGAAGTGACAGCCCTGAATATAAATTATCAAGATCTGCTAACGAGTCAACGCAGCTTCCGCAGCAACACAATTAAACATCTTAATAAGCGCAATCTGTGAAATTACACACACGATAATATTTGTATGTGTTAATAAAGAAAACTCGGTATAAATAGTAATGTAAATTGTAAATAAATTAGTCGTCAGCAAGGAGCTAAGAGTATCAATTCTCTCCTCCTCTCCAAAGCGGAATTCCCAGTCTCTGGACGAGTACGCCTATGCTTTATAGCATCCTCTCACTGCGGCCAAGACACCTTTAGCCGTCAGTACGATCGGTCTTGTGAGCCTGCTTGACCGGCAGTGAGAAAATCATTTCCTGGGCACATTGCACGCCATGCCCAACCCTTATTTCTTTCCCCCTGTCCGTCTGTCACCGCAGGTCGCCTTGTGACGGACATCCAACACCTATCTATCTATTCACATTATATATTTCTATATGGTTAGGCTATAGGGCTACACACTTTCACGCACTAGGGTTTACATTACACCAACGGTTAGGGGTAGGTGGTAGAGTCCTTAACCTCTCCATTTCAAGTGGCCAACCCAGGGCAGGATTTACAGTCTACCACACTCACTGCACATACATTTAACCACCCTCACACTACCTATTTACACACTAGTCCTGGGCTGTCCAGAGCCTAATATTTGAGGACTACAAATTAAACCTTTAAATACTTTAAACATGTAAACTACCAGTGCCGTGTTTCTCCTAACTTCAAGTCTGTAGTAGCCCACCATGCCGAGGACGAACAATTTCGGGTACATTAATGGAAAGAAAGGGTACACCCCGTATAACTTTCGATACAGCGCCCTGGTGAATTTATTTTGAATTTTCTCCACCATCGAGATATATTTTTATTCATGTGGGTTCCACGCGGTCACACTACACTTCAATCTACTACGCACCAATGCATTATACAGGGCTTTTACCGCTGATGTATTGCTGAAATCTTTAATATGGCGCAAAATGAACCCCAGATTCCTAAATGTTTTTTTTACATACTCGTACATCGGCACGAGGCCGATCACGGTCGGATCGACCGGACATCACCCACCTGATTCACCCTTTTTATATGAATTCATATCGGGAACCGTCTGATTCCGGCCGGGCGGGGCAATCCAGCCATGGCTGCAAGGTCATGGTGACCGTAATCGGACTGGTCTCTGAAATTGCTCGCACTCACTTTTTGAGCTTTCCTCCTGACGACGTTTCCCTTGAGCAGGTGTTGTTGGCCGTCCCCCACGTGCGCCGAAGCTTGTAACGCGAAGTGCGCCACGGTGTCGATCTGCTCCTGCTGCGCGGCCACCAGCGCGCCCAGCTGCGCGAACAGGTCCCGCACCTCGGCCAGGGATGTCTCCACGCGCTTCAGCTCTGCGTGCCGCGCCTCCGCCTCGCGCAGGGCGAGCCGCGCCTGCGCAGTCTCCGCACGCACCTACACATGCACGTACGGTGAAGAGCAGGTAAAGATTGTCACCAGCAGTGTGACTCTAGCTAGCCCCAACAATAATCGTAGAAGGATAGTACAAAGTTCAATGTCAACTACACGATGAGATTTTGGCAGTACAATAGGCATCAGTTAGCATTTTCGATTTAACCAGTTCTTCATCATTACTATATCGTGAGGGTTGTAAAGTCGATAACCGACCGGCTCTTGACCTCGATCTAGCTAGCCCTGAAGACAGAAAGATTGACTATGGAACGAGCTTGCCCAGCAGAAGCCTATTCACTCGCAAGTTGAATAGATTCAGGTTTATATGAAATCGACGAAGATGCAGACAGAGAATTACCATGTTTGGAAGGTATCTATTATTTTATTCAATTATTATAGCTTATATTTTGATTAGTGTGACGTCAGAATCTGTAAGAGCCAAGACTTGCAAATAGGGTAAAAATTATGTTAACTTTTGTATTGTAACAACATTTTCACTATACTATTGATATAATAATCATTGATTTTTAACCCGACTGCCCCAAAACAGGAGGGTTATTTTGTACGTATGTATGTAAGTATGGATGTATCAGATGTATGTTGACTTCTTTGTCGCGCTCTGCAACCTTAACGATTTCAACATGTGAGGCGTCGTTAGTTAATAAAACTAAAAAGCACTAAATCAAAAAAATAGTTTCAAAAAACAAAATACCCGACTTTGTAAAAATATTATGAACTGAAAAAAGAAAAAAAGGGTTCTAAATATTTTATGAGACATTGCAGGCGGGGACAAACCGGGGCAGACTAAAATTATGTGTTTGGAGGTGGTTTTTTAACATGAAATATATTTGTATTTTTTGTTTGTCCTCGCCTGCAATACCTCATGAAATTTTTAGAACTAGTTTTTTCTCTTTTTTACCCGACTACGGCAAAGCAAAAGGAGGGTTATGATTTTGACAGGCTATGTATGTATGTATGTATGTATGTTCATCTGTTCCATCATAACTTCTAAACTACTTATCATATTTTGACAAATGAGATGTCGTTAGAAGCGTCTTAATTATCCGCTGGTTATAGGATACAAGAAATTTCGTTTAATTGTATGTGGCGCCCTCTAGAGCAGATTAAGTCAAGGACTAATAAAAAAACAATGTTTAACCGTACCGTGTTAGGTATCAAATGAAAGGGCTTAGTGAGCACATTTCAAATATATATATTGTTAGCTTTTTTATGTATTTACAACCCCAAAACAATTGAAATAAAAAATCAGTTCAAAAACTAAAACCCGACTACTGGCAAATCTTGCTCTAAAAAAAGTATGAAACAAGAAAATATTGTCATCTGAAATTGTTATGTACAAACTATGGTATTTAATAAATATTCATACCGATGTTCAGATAATAGCCGTGGTCATGTTATGCCACCTATCCGAAAAAAGCGATCATAAACTTCAGGGCAAAGAGGCATAACAATATGACCACGGCTATTATCTGAACATCGGTATGAATATTTATTAAATACCATAGTTTGTGCATAACAATTTCAGATGACAATATTTTCTTGTTTCATACTTTTTTTAGAGCAAGATTTGCCAGTAGTCGGGCTTTAGTTTTTGAACTGATTTTTTTAAGTTCATATTTTTCTATACAGTCGGGTATTTTGTTTTTTGAAATATTTTTTTCTGTTTTTCGTTTTTGTTATATTTTTAATGCTAACTCACGTTGTCGACGAAGAGTGCAATACTGTCGGCCTCCAGCAGACTCTGACACTCCTCGTCCGTTATCGTCACGTTCACTGAAACACAAATATCCTTCAATTAACGAATTGCTCACTAATTTACAAGAGCGCACGCATCATCTAGGTAATGCGGTGAGGTAAACGAAAAACAGTTTGGAATGAGGTTCACTAACCTAGTAACGGATTCGAGAATATTGCTAATTGAAGAGAACGGTTTGTGTTAAAGTATTTCGGTTCAAAAAAATCAGGCATGTCTTTTCTTTTTTATTTATTATTTACAACTTTTACAACTAAGTTTCACAAAAAAAAATATCACCAGACTACAAAACAGTTTGTTGGCGATCAAATATCAGCTCATTTGGAATTTCGTGGTGTGATTGATTCAGTAAGTAATTCCTTGTAGTTCAGAAGTGGTCTAGCGATAGATGAAGTTATTTTGCCTTTAAAAACACTATCAAAATACTTAAAAATGCAGCCATCTGTCAACGCTAGCTTCCTAGACGTGAGAAAAGCATTGGACCCTTTCTTTGTATCAAAGTTGAGATCAAAATTGAGAATTACATGAGTAAGAAGTAAACGGTAAACAGACAAATCTTATTGAATTTTGCTACAAACTTTAGAGTAATCGTGTCCCTCGGAAAAAAGCAATGTCTGACTATTTCAAGTTAAACGATGGGGTCCTTTCAGACAGGGAGGATTAATCTCGCCAATATTGCTTAACTTATACAGGGTAATGGATGACATGATCGGTGAACGAAACTGAACAACTTTAAGTGAATGAAATGAAAAAGTGTTAATACCATTACTGTTGGTGTACCTATTGTAATAAATAATAAAAAAAAAAGTCAGTATCTATTCACAAAATTGTAAACTTGGACAACAGTTCGTACAAAGAGGAAAACTTTTTGAAGATGAAAAGACAATACAATAATAAATTTAGATCAAGTTCATTTACTTATTTATTTACAGTTTATTGTACACATGAAAAATACATTAAAACAAGTCAAATAAAGAAAAATGACACAACAGGTGCTGCTTATTTCAAGTTGAAATTTCTTCCAGCAGACCTACAAAAGCCCTTCAGATTGAACCAAGCCTCAGTCGTCTAATGGCAATTATTTTAGGTTTAGCTCTAATACGCTCTGAATAGGTAGGGTAGGTCCCAAGCCCATCGCCTATTAAACTAAGCATAATTATTTCTACACTCGCCTTATTCCACACCTGTAGAATGAAATGGATTGGTCTTTTTGTTCTAACCGGCCTCGACGTGGCAGTGGAGGACCACTAAAAAGGATTAAACGGCTATTTCTGATTAGACGACACCAAAATGGCGTTATTAGGTGTATAAGTAAGTGCTGGTGTGTTGTAATGTGTGTGTACCGATGTGTGCGTGTTCCCGCAGCAGGCGCAGCTGGTGGTCGCGCGCGGCGGCGAGCAGCGCGTGCTGCTCCGCCAGCGCCTCCGAGTACGAGCGCCGCGCGCACGCCGCCTGCACACACACAAGAATCATCTTTAATTACTACACAATATATTTTTCATCTCATTTATTCGAAAATCGCTGAACGGTTCGTCAATAAAGGCGAACAAAATAGCTGTTTTCTCCAAGAGACTTTCGTAGCGGGTCATCATCATCATCATATCGTGTGGGTTGCAAGGTCGATGACCGACCTCACAAACCCTGGTGTCAGAGTTGTTGAGCCGCCAAAGGCCTCTGACATGGCTCATTAACGACTACATCCATAGATAGTAGTCGGGACCAACGGCTTTACGTGCCTTCAGAAGCACGGAATCATCTAACATTTCGGACAATCAGGTGATTCATCCTGCAATGTCCTAACCAAACTGGGGAGGTCGCACGAAGAGACTTTTGTTTGACAGTGTCCCCACCGGGAATCGAACCCAGAACCTCCGGATCGAGAGCCGAGCCCTCTAACCACTAGACCACGGAGGCTGCCGCGTCGTAGCGGGTAAAAATGGGATTTAAAATTAGAATTTGAATTTAGGTCCACCATAGCACCATAGGGATATTTTAGGTCAACCATAGAGGCCGAACCAAAATATTGTATGAAAAATTATACTGGTCGGTTGTACTATTAAGAATATAAAAAAAGAAATATGCTCTAAATGTAAACAAGACTACCAACCAAAGAGGTTCTGTTCCTAATTGATACAAAAATGTTAATAACATTTTCAGTTTTTACAAATAATACTTAATATGGTTTTAAATTTGTTTCATCAAGTAATAATATTGTAATGGTATTTTATATTTAAAATTAATGACGATTGTGTGTCTCAATGAGCCTCTTATTCTTTTCTCATAGAGGGAGATGAAAAGTAGAGTGTATTACGCGGCTGCAAAAATATTTTTACCTTGGGCGACCTATTGAATCCCTCGCTACGTTCAGGATTCTACTCTAGAATCCTTCACTTCGCTCTGGATTCAAAATAGCGCCCTCGCCTTAAAAATATTATTTTACAGCCTTGTGATACAATCTACTATTTCATCTCATCTATTCGAAAATCGCTGAACGGTTCGTCAATAAAGGCGAACAAAATAGCTGTTTTCTCCAAGAGACTTTCGCAGCGGGTAAAAATGGGATTTAAAATTCGAACATGAATTTAGGTCCACCATAGGGATATAATTAAGTCAACCATAGAGGTCGAACCAAAATATTGTATGAAAAATGATACTGGCTGGTTGTACTATTAAAATCAAGGAGGTTTTAGTAGCAGCTCTTGCTGCTAAGGAGGGACCCATAAGCGTAGCACTTTCTTGCGAAGGAGAGGGACCTCCATACTAAAATGTATGGATTTTTTTTCAAATCCTAAAAACGTTAAATTTTTATCTTTCTCTCTGAGAAATATGTGACATGGGACTAATAAATGCTACTACAACAGTTTTTCTGGTGAAAACACTATACCATTAAGGAAATAACCGGTGTTAAAAATCACGCATAAAATGGCTATTACGGATTATTTACGCTTCCGTTCTTGGTATTAATGATTAATTCACAAGTAAAAAAACCGGCCAAGTGCGAGTCGGACTCGCGCACTGAGGGTTCCGTACCACCACATAGACATAATTGTATTCGTTCAAATTTCAGTAAGTTAATGTGCTAGATTTTTTGAGTCCGACACGCGCTTGACTAAATTTTATTATTTGTTGTTATTTTATAGCTTATGCACTATAAACATCCAATTTTCAAGTTTGTAAGTGTTCCCGTTTTTAAATAGAACTAAAACAAAAATCGCCTCAGCGACCATCCAACTTGACCCCTCTCTTATATGAATGTTCTTGAAACGGGAGCTCACGACAATTGGTTACCATTAGTTGTGAGAAAAGTTGTAATATTTAATGATTTCAGACTTTTCCCATTATTTGTACTGTGAGACCTAGCTTCTTGCCAAATTTCATAATTTTAGGTCAACGGGAAGTACCCTGTAGGTTTTGCATTTTTGAATAAATGTATGGAGATGAGGACATAAAATGCCATATCTTTTGATTGCGTCGTTGTAAAAAATTGAAATTTTCAGATCTTGTGTGGTTCATGGATCCTAATATGTGGTATTAGTTTCAACCTGATACCTTTACCCGTTCGTGAGATAAAGGGTCTTGACAGACAGACAGACAGACAGACAGACAGACAGACGGACAACAAAGTGATCCTATAAGGGTTCCGTTTTTTTCTTTTGAGGTACGGAACCCTAAAAACGATATATTTTCACTTTCGCAAACAAAGTTTATACTAAAATATTAGATTTTTAAAGATATTTTGATTTTTGTAAAACTTAACTGAGTTTTTGACCGACTAGCATGGGCGACAGTGAGACGCTTTACACTTCACTAGCTCATACAGAATATGTATATGGCGGACTCTATAGTTTTTTACTCTGAGATTAAAATTATTATGAATATAAAAAAAACCGGCCAAGTGCGAGTCGGACTCGCGCACTGAGGGTTCCGTAACACCTCATAAACATAATTGTATTAGTTGAAATTTCAGTAAGTTAATGTGCTAGATTTTTTGAGTTCGACACGCGTGTGACCAAATTTTATTATTTGTTGCTATTTTATAGCTTATGCACTATAAACAAACCAATTTTCAAGTTTGTAAGTGTTCCCGTTTTTAAATAGAACTAAAACAAAAATCGCCTCAGCGACCATCCAACTTGACCCCTCTCTTATATGAATGTTCTTGAAACGGGACCTCAAGTACCCTGTAGGTTTTGCATTTTTGAATAAATGTATGGAGATGAGGACATAAAATGCCATATCTTTTGATTGCGTCGTTGTAAAAAATTGAAATTTTCAGATCTTGTGTGGTTCATGGATCCTAATACGTGGTATTAATTTCAACCTGATAACTTTACCCGTTCGTGAGATAAAGGGTCTTAACAGACAGACAGACGGACAACAAAGTGATCCTATAAGGGTTCCGTTTTTTTCTTTTGAGGTACGGAACCCTAAAAAGAAATATGCTTCCTAAGGCTACTTGTCATAGTTGTGTTCAATTCGCAGATGACACAACACTCATAATAGAATGTAAAAATAAAGATGGACCTACGTTTGAAAACGACATAAATAATGCTCTTAGTGAATTGGTTAAATGGCTAAATAATATTGACTTACGTATAAATGTTAGTAAAACTAAGTTCATGCAATTTATCTCGTATAATGCTAACCCATATCCGATCCAAGTGAGTGATAACAACGAAATGGTTGATGAAACTGACACTTTCAAATTTCTTGGTATCACGATAGACAGGCATTTGAACTGGAAATGTCATATTGAGCTGGTTTGTAACAGATTAAATCGCTTTGTTTATGCACTCAAAAGGTTGAGACAAACTATATCAGTTGAAGCAGCTTTAATGGCCTATCATGGCTATGTCTCCTCTATCCTTGGCTATGGATTGATACTGTGGGGTAATTCTGTAGATATTGACAGGGCCTTTAAACTCCAGAAGAAATGCATCCGCGCAATATGCAACGCTAAATTCGATGACAGCTGTAGACCTCTTTTTAAACAACTTAATATACTACCCCTTCCTTGTATGTATATTAGAGACGTGTGTATTTTTGTTGCCTTAAACCCAAATTATTGGAAAACTCGTGGAGAAGTTACGTTACGACAAACAAGATCAAAGATTATGAATTTACTGTATCAACCTCTTGCTAGGAAAGATACTTACAAGAGGAACATATTTAATATGAGCATTTTATTATTTAATAAGCTACCTGACAATTTTAAAATTATGACTAAAGATGCACTGAAAAATTGTTTGACAAAATGGCTATTAAAACCTCAGATCAATTAAATAGTCTAGATGGAGCGCTGTGAACAAAAAAGTGAGGCCGGTAAAACTGTGACTCGCCGTGTACGTACACAGTCACGCACACTAATGCAACAAAACTATGACTCGATATTCTATCTGTAATCTGTGGACTTGTCAGTCAGTCGAGTTTCGCGGCAAGTACAAAAATTGTGGTAAAAAGTTCAGTTTTTTCAATGTAAAATGCCAAATTGTGTTGTTAAAGGGTGCAATAAACAATCCACAAGAGATAAAAAGCGGGATGGAGTCATATTTCACGCGCAAGTAAACTTGGAAGCTAATATTTGTAGTAAAACAAAATAAAATTTGAGGTTATTGCTTGGAACAGTGAGTGTTGTAAAAGGGTGCAATAAACAATCTACAAAAGATAAAAAGTGGGATGGAATCACATTTCACGCGTAAGTAAACTTAGAAACTAATATTTTTAGTAAATAAAATATAATGTTAGGTCATTGCTTGGAACAGTAAGTGTTGCCATTATAAATAATATCCTAGTATTGGTAACTGTGACAAGTAACGTTATTTTATGAGGAATGAAGATATGATAAATATTTTAAAAACTTAGTAATCATATATTTAACGCTTATCGATTATTTTTCAGATTTCCGGATCGAGATCAAAAAATTAAACAAAAATGGATAGCAGCCATACGTCAAAGTCGACAGGGACCATTATGGCAACCAACTTACTTCAGTAGAGTATGCTCAGAGCATTTTGAAGTCACCGATTTATACTACACCAAGAAAGGGTTACGTCGTGTATCAAAAACCGGATATCCAACGGTAACTTTCTAATAATTGCAATTTTTACACTTTTATAAGACATGTTGATATAATTTATACAACACTGATTTGTTTTGCCTATCAGATTTTACCAAACATCGTAGTAGAGGGATTAGGTGAAGTGGAGCTGAGACAACCTCCAAATATTGTGAGTATTTCAAGAGTCTACACAAAAATGTAGTGTTTAAAGCATCGGAATGATTGATTTTGAGCCATATAATTAATTTGACCGGTACAAACAAAAACAATATGTAAAAAATCCTACAGTTCAGGTGTTTATTACAGATTAGTATTGATAATGAAGTAGTCCTATGGTAGAGCTATAAAATGAATTAAATTTAAATCATGTTTTAAATTAAGTTCACGAGAAAAATGTGTATGTTCTTTTCAATTAATTTGCATATTTTAAACATACTTTAAAAAAAATGGGATGCACTCAGTTACGCTATTTGCTAAGCACACAGAACAAAATTTCAAATAATTCTGTTTTTAACCGACTTCAAAAAGAGAGGTTATCAATTCAATCCGTAAGTATGTAGTTTTGTCAAAATACACAATTTTCGCGTAGGTTAGTCCATTTAAGCTTCTAAACAGAAAATTTCATTAGTGTATATATGTTTTTCTTAAATTATTTCTTTTTTAATTTAACTAGGTATTTTTCAACTTAAAAGTGCAAGTTTCATCAAAACCGGTTCAGCAGTTCATTAAAATCGGTTCAGTAAAACTTAACGTTGACGCGTATCTCAAGACAGGAACTACGTAATATTCTGCTTAGGGTACAGTGCAAGTTGAGTGCAAGTTTCATCAAAATCGGTTCATTTAAAAAAAAAACTGGTCAAGTGCAAGTCGGACTCGCGCGCCAAGGTTTCCGATATATCTCTAGTATTTTTGGAAGCAATAAAGTCCACTTTTAGGACCGCAAAACTAAATTTGTTTGTACAGGTTTCTAAAAAAACTATGTAACTTAGAAAAATAGTTTTATTTTTGCTGATATATTTACATAAACTTATATTGACTGTAATAATTTCAGATTTTACCATTCACAAACTTCAGAGATAAGGGGGGGAATGGTATTTTTTTGAAAGTTTTCATCATAACTTGAAAAGTAAGAGTCGTGAAAAAATACCAAAATTTATTTTAGAATGCTCAAGTAAAGTCCTTTCATATGATACCCCTTAGCACTCGACCTAGTAACGACAATTTGAAATTTTGCCCCCCCCCCCCCCCCTATTTGGGCCCCCTTTATATTAATAATCATATATTTTTTTTATTATTTCATGTGCAATTAAGTTGGACAACCATATTCTAAAACTGTTCCAAATTTCAAGTCGATAGCATGAGTGGTTGCTGAGATATACAGGTGTGACAGACAGGCGTGTAGTGTATAGCCTTTGTCTCGAGCGTGCATACTCAGTCTGCAACCGACCGTACAGCGAGTAGGTAGTGCAACGTGGTGTGTGCGTTGGCGAGCCAAATAAAGAGCTTAACAACTAACATCAGTGACGCTACAAGGCGGACAGACAAAGTCGCACCGTAAGGGTTCCTTTTTTTACCAATTTGGTATCGGAACCCTAAAAATTGTCCACGCATCTCTAAGAAACTAAAAGACTAATTGCAATAATTCTTTTTTAGTTGAACAAAGTTTTATTACTTTAAGGGTATAGTGCAAGTGTCATTAAAATTGGTTCAGCAGTTCATTAAAAATACAAAAGATGGTAATGGTAATCGAAAAATTTTTTTTAGAAATAGTGTTATTTGGCGACATGGCGTCTCGCAGGCAGCTACACCTGGCCTGCCTCACATACACCGTGTTGCTTGCGGGCGCCCCCGCCGGGCTCGCGGCCAAGCTGCGGCTGCAGGACGAGGGCGGGCGCCGGCAGCGCGCCGCCCGCGCCCTGCAGTTGGTGCTACCGCCGCACCTCACGCACGCTGCTACTGGTTCGTTTCGGTTGGCTGCAGCCAACATTTGGAACAATATTCCACCACCTATACGAGCTTGTAAAACACTACGTACTTTCAAAATCAATTATAAACGTCTGCTTTTAAATATGCATATTAAATTTGAAAATGTGCGGTGTCCCTTTAGGACTAGGTTTGATTATGTAGGATTAATTTTTAAAAATAATAGATTCAATAGCTGTCAATTTTATTTAAAATGACTATACATCATAATATGTTGTTAATCTCAATAATTTTTGTATGCATTTCTGTTTCTTCCTTTCCTTACTTTTGTTATAAATTTGTATGTAAAAAGACTAATGCTTCTTTCTAAATTACTATTATTATTTACTATTATTATATAGGTCCCTCTCTTCTTGACTCTAGGTGGGCTTAAAACCAGCCACTAGCTGTGCCCATGCCATTTTCTCAAATGTTTTGTTTTCTTGACATACTGATGTTATTTGAATTGAGAAATAAATGATTTTGTATTTCTATTTGTATTATTTTTAGAGATATCAAAAAAAAGTAATTTAAAACACTAAACCGACTTTAAGAGTTAAAAGATACAAATAAAATATTGTGAGGGTGGGGGCAGCCTGATTATTTGAAATAAAACATATGCATACCAATACCATGACTAACAAGTGACACGTTTACGTGTTTTATTCATAATAATCAGACTGGCACAAACCTCAAAATCTTTTATAGTCTTAAAGTCGGTTTAATTTTAAATTATGTTTTTTTTGGGTTGTTTGTTTAAGTCCTGCGTGATAGTTTAATCGAATATTTTAAAGCTCGCTTACATAGTTAACTTTGATAAGTTTATGCTAATGTTAAAAAATAAAACTAATGGCAAAAAAACAAAGTCATGTTCAATAACATTTTTATAGTCAAAATTGATCCTTTATAAAATAAACACCAGAATTTAAGAATTTTTACACATTTTACTATGTTCTTTTAGATGTGTTACGGGTCAGATTGATTAATAGGGCCTTAAGATCAAATGTTCTTTTTCCATCATTTGCAATTTCACTGTATATCAGAGTATACCGCTAGTACTACTAAGATAAATATAAAATATCTCAGCACAAATGGGTCGGTCAGGTGACCACTTTAGTATGAGCCGAGTTTAAAAAAAAATCCAAAGTTATTTTTTTTAAGCGAAGCTTGTACTTAGATGCTAGGTAACTGATAAATGTAATATCTGCTTATATTTTTTTCTTTTAGCTGAATATGTTAGTCATAGTCGTTTATGTAAATATTACAGGGAAAACAAGTCAGTTATTAAATGCACATACAAATTACCCAGTAATTTTATTTCCTAAAACTCCCTATTTCCTTTCTATTACCGCCATCACTTTAATTTATTGTATTACCAGGCGCTAGAACCGAACTCAATCGTTATCTATTCTCTCTTTTTTTCTATACCTACAAGAAGATAAAGAAGATTCGATAGTATGTGATAACTTTATTACGTAACGTTATTTTTGTTACATTGGCACAATTTGATTATGGCAACACCGGTCCATGCACACATGTTTAAAAAGTTGGCCTCAGTTTTCTGTTCACAGCGCTACATCTAGACTATTTATTTGATCTGAGATTAAAACATTGCTTTTACAGTGTGAAAGAATTTCTAGATTTTAAAGTTAATGAATAGTTTAATTTTGACATATTTAATATTGACACACTGTATATAATTTTAATTCACATTAGATATATTGCATGCTTACGTGTAAGCTGAAAACACTGTACTCTTCTAACTTAAGATCCTCAACTACTGTTTTCTTGCGAATAAAGATATTTGTATTTGTATTTAAATTTAAACAAGACTACCAACCAAAGAGGTTCTGTTCCTAATTGCTACAAAAATGTCAATAACATTTTCAGTTGTTACAAATAATACTTCATATGATTTTCAGTATTGTTTCATCAAGTAATAATATTGTAATGGTATTTCATATTTAAAATTAATGACTAGTGTGTGTCTTAATATTACGCCCGATACAATCATACAATCTACTATTACGCCCTCTTAACATTTCCCTAAGAACATGCTTGCTCGTATGGTGAGGACAAAGAACAGTACCAATGCATCTCGAGCCGTGTTGTAGAGGCGACTAAGTCATTATGAACCGGATGATAGGAAGTAGCGCTAGCATCGTCTTCTTGTGTATCGTACCATAATTTAATTACTGCTGTCTATTTATGGTACCAGCCGCAACGCTAATATGCGTGGTGACTATGGTCTTCCCCTCCAAATTGTACCACACGTTTTTTGTATGAATTCTGGAGAGAACACCTTGTCTAGCAGTGCACGTTTCATGGGATGTTATAATGACTCCTAAATTTTTTTATGGCCCACATTTTATGGGGCGCATTTTGAAATTTGGTGTCCATTGTTTTAGCTCCATTAGCGATGAAAATAAAAGTATTTTAAATTGTTTCGTTTACAAAAGTAGAGTTGGGCATATTCGGAGGGATTTAAAGGGTCTTACTACAAATTAAAAAACTCGCACAAAATAACTCTGGCTATGCCATTAATGCGCAGAAGTCAAAAATGATTTAATTTCTTATGACTTGACTTCTGCGCATCAACTGACATAACCACTTATTTTGTGCGCATTTTTTGATTAAGTGTTCAACAGATGTCTAACTTTTTTGTAGTAAGACGGAATGTGTTTAAAACTACTCTGAAGAATTTCTTCTTAGAAAAGTGTTTTTATTCAGCTGATGAGTGAGTCAACTAGTAGATTCATTACATTTATCTATAAAGTAGGACGATATTTTTGAAAATTTAATTTAAAATTTAATAATTTTTTTGTTATAATCACATTTTGTAAATGCTCATTATTGACAAATCGCATTGATGCTACAATTTATGTCCAACACAATTATTGTTAAGGTTTAATAATTTTTGAAACTATGAAACTTTTTCACACAAAGTCATCGGATCCCAAACTAGGTAAAGTCTGTACTACGGGTATTAGAGTCTGATATAAATAGATAAATAACACCCAAGCATAGAACAAACACTATGTAGTGTTCATCACACAAATATTTGCCTTGGGCGGGTACCGAACCCGCGGCCCACGGCGTAGAAGGCAGATTCACTACCAACCACACTCACGGGCTATGTACGTACAGCAGGCTCGTATAGTATCGTAATAGTAGTAGGCACCTGCACTCGAGCGATCTTCCCCCCCACCCCCACGCCGCCGGCGGCCCCCCCCCTGTCCCTCCAGCTGTCGCAGCGCCCCGCACACCTTCAGCCCTGCCGCGTTGCTCGCTGTCACCAGCGCATCCAACTGCTGCTGCAACTCTGCAACACATCACGAACCATCTTTAGCCTGCACTTTCTGTCCGCGCAACATGTCAATTAAATTTTATGAATTCTAGGATGTTACCAATCTATTAATTACGACTTAACAAACATCATCCTTTTATTTTTTCTACATTCATCATCATCATAAATTAATTAAATTAAAGTAATTTTTGGAGAAAAAATTACACAAAGTCATGTGATCCCAAACTAGGCAAAGCCTGTACTATGGGTCCCAGAGACTGATATACGTACATAAACGGATAAATAAAACCCAGAAACAGAAAAAACACTCGTATTCATCACACAAATATTTGCCCTGGGCAGGGACCAAACCCGCGCCCCACGGCGTAGAAGACGGCGTACCAACCACGCCAACGGGCCATCAATACACGTATAGTGCTAAACCAACAAAGGTTTTGACAAGGGCCAGTCCTACACTGCCGGCATCCAGTTGCATCCTTCCTACGACGCTTCTCAGACTTACCCAAGGAACATACTACTCTCCTACCCGCGCTTCTTACATCAATCTCCCATTGTAGATCCCTTTCGCTTCGTCCGCCGTCTGCTATTGAAGCAATGTGTTCCGTCCTCTGCCACTTGAGTTTGGAGATCATTAGAGCTATGTCCATTACTTTGGTCTGTTTGTGGATCTTTTCTTATTAGAAATCACAAAGATAAACCCAGCTCAGTTCTTTTTTCATAGACTCCAGAGTAATCTTGAGTTTTAAGACCACCGAGAGTGAACACGTTTAACACAAAGGTTACACGTTCAGTCTGGCGTCAGGTCAGTCCAGCAGTTTGGTAAGATTGCTTGTAGGAAGAGATAGCTACACGACTATATCTATCTTTTTATAGCTGCATCCCAAGCACTGATCTGAGCTCTGCACTGATGGACTGAACTGATGCCAGACTAAGCATGTAACCTTTGTCTTAGTTAAACGTGTCGTCCAACTCCGGCAGTGGAAGACATTAATGTGGCTGGTCCAGTGATAGGTGCCATGCATGAGAGGGTGGTACATTGATACAGTTGAAATCGAGTAAACAAATAAGCGCAGAGGTTTTCGGGGAGTTCTAAGGAAACAAGCTTTATGTGTGTAGATACTAACGTGGGTCTGTGTGGAAGGAGGGCTGGGCGAGCAGTAAGCGCACGCGCAGGGTGGCTCCCCGCACCTCCCCCACCCACCCGCGGATACTTTCCACCTAAAATGCATCAACATTAGCATAATTTATTTATTTGGTTTATAAACACATAAAAAAACAAACAAAACATCATCAACACAATTTAGCCGAAACATATCCACTGCTAGGCGTAATACATACATGCCATGCAACATTATTATACGCCATAAACATACTCCGCTTTAATAATTATAATTAGTTTTAATTGAACACATCCTCCAAATTTTGGTGACTGATAAATTTTGATGAATGGTACGAGTATTGTAGTTGTTTGTATCCAAGTTAGAATGGAATGAAAATCTATATCCAGTGATTTCAACAAGGATCCGCGAATCAGTCCACAAATTATTTGGTTGTGTAAATACTTAACGCAATTTTTTTTGAAGGACGAAAGCCCAATGACCCCTTTGAGATCATGATTCCGAAGGGTCTACTCGTATGTTCAAACTGTGATACAGCGCAAGAAGCGGTTTAGAATTATTTGCAATCTGTTGGGCGGGCGGACGCGTGGTGCGTGGGCGGACGTCACAGAGGGAGTCTTTGCACTTCAGGCCTGACATGGGATGGAAATGGACACGAATAAGCATGGAGACGGCGGTTTTGATAAGCGCCTGATTGCGCCTTGAAGGTGAGCATACTACCCTGTCACTGTCTCGGTAATTGTCCTATTTTTCCATTTGGATGAATCCTGGTTTGCTGAAGGATGGAGGGGAGAAGTTGAGGTGAGGTAAGTACCTGTTGCAGAAGTTGTGCAATGTGCGGGGGGTGCGGCGCGGGGAGAGGGGAGGACACCTCCACACACACCCCCACGCCTGCTGGCACGCCTGCGCGCTGAAAACATCAAATAATAATATCAATCGTATTATATTCTTGTTCTGTGAGTCAATTATACAATTTTATTGGCAACCACAGTACTTTTCAATATTTTTCTGTTGCCACTTTAACAAATACATATTTATAAATATAAAAAACCGGTCAAGTGCGAGTCGGACTCGCGCGCCGAGGGTTCCGATATACCTATAGTATTTTTGGAAGCAATAAAGTCCATTTTCAGGACCGCAAAACTAAATTTGTTTGTAAAGGTTTTTTGCAGATTTCTGAAAAACTGTGCAACTTAGAAAGATCGTTTTATTTTTGCTGTAAAGTTTACATAAACCTCTGTCAACTGTAATTAATTCAGATTTTCCCTTACTCAAACTTCGGAGATAAGGGGGGGGGGAATGGTATTTTTTTTGACATTTTTCATCATAACTTGAACACTAAGAAACTTAAAAAAATACAAAAATATATTTTAAAATGAACAAGTAAAGCCCTTTCATATGATACCCCACTCGACCTAGTAGCGACAATTTGAAATTTGGCCCCCCCTATTTTGGCCCCCTTTACATTAATAATCATACTTTTTTCAAAAAATTTTCATGTGCAATTAAGTTGGGCAACTATATTCTAAAACTATTCCAAATTTCAGCTCGATAGCGTAAGTGGTTGCTGAGATATAGAGGTGTGACAGACAGACGGACAGACAGACAGACAGACAGACAGAGCGGCACCATAAGGGTTCCTTTTTTTTCACCATTTTGGTATCGGAACCCTAAAAATATTAAATTAAGGTTGGCTTCCCTACTAAAAACGTGTTATTGAGGCGATTTTTTCTCGATTTTAGTTTTAGCTCTATCGTAAAAAATGGAAACACTTACAAGCGTGAAAACTGATATCTACAAAATAACAACATAAGTAATATAATAAAAAACTGGTCAAGTGCGTGTCGGACTCGCGCTAATTTGATACAATTTTGCGTGACAGTGCGTCCATAACTAAGACGGTATACTTACCTTACCACCAGTTGCACAAAGCATCTTTAAAGTTAAAGCTCCATTAAAACTATTGCTGTCACTTTCTTTGTCATCAAAATAGAAAGGGACAGCAATAGATTTAAAGGAGCTTTAACTTTAAACATGCTTTGTGCAACTGCATGGCCGTTAATGGTACGGAACCCTCGAAGCGGGAGTCCGACTCGCACTTGGCCGGTCTTTTTTCCTTGCTTTCATCCTTTTCAAAAAAGAAAAAATTATATAGGTACCTAACGAAATTAGGAAGTAACAAAAATCTCTTCAAATTTTTTTATTTCCATCTCTTTAAAATTTTTATTTCAGATGTTTAGTAATATAATAAATTACTAAAAATATTATGTAAATAGGTAGATACCTTGAAAGTGGCATACTGCTGGTAGTAAGTGCCATCAACACAGCGTCTTGCACAATACGAGTGAGGTAGGTACCTACTAGACCTTCAACTCCATTTGGGGAGAGCACTTATGATGGTCATTAGCTTCAGAATATCTAGACATTATTGTATGACTGTATGCTACTCCAACTTCTATTATAAATACAAGGTGAAAAAAAAATTAAGCAATTTTTAACCACGTTACTCAGACCATGAAATTGAACAACTTTACCCAAGGAACAAAAGTCAAAATACGAAAAATAAAATTTTACTTCCCATAAAAACTGCACAAGCTGTTAAAATACGTAGAATTTCGATTTATGTTCGTCAGGATAATAGTTCAGTTTCATGGTCTCCGTAACAGCTGAAATAGTGCTTTATTTTTTTTAACTCCATACAATGTGGCAAGCGGAATGACCAAATTTGTATGAATTAAATTAAATTAAAATAATTTTATTACAGGATTATTAGTCCCATAAAAGAATCTGAATAAAAAGAAATAAATAATTCACAATAAAATAAAACTCTCAAAAGAACCAAAATAATTTTCTTATTATTATGCAAATTGTAGAACAATTTTTTTTAATTTAGTTTTATGGGTAGAACAATAATCCGAGTGGTTTACAGATACACTCTAGCAAAGACTCTGTTTAGTAAAGTTACAATAATTTAGGTGATTACTGACTACAAACACTTGCTCGTTTGCTCACTTGTCACATAAAAAAAAACCGGCCTAGTGCGAGTCGGACTCGAGCACCGAGGGTTCCGTACCACCACATAATCATAATTCTATTAGTTGAAATTTCAGTAAGTTAATGTGCTAGATTTTTTGAGTCCGACACGCGCTTGACCAAATTTTATTATTTGTTGTTATTTTATAGCTTATGCACTATAAACAAACCAATTTTCAAGTTTGTAAGTGTTCCCGTTTTTAAAATAGAACTAAAACAAAAATCGCCTCTTTGACCATCCAACTTGACCCCTCTCTTATATGAATGTTCTTGAAACGGGAGCTCACCACAATTGGTTATCAGTAGTTGTGAGAAAAGTTGTAATATTTAATGATTTCAGACTTTTCCCATTATTTGTACTGTAAGACCTAGCTTCTTGCCGAATTTCATAATTTTAGGTCAACGGGAAGTACCCTGTAGGTTTTGCATTTTTGCATAAATGTATGGAGATGAGGACATAAAATGCCATATCTTTTGATTGCGTTCTTGTAAAAAATTTAAATTTTCAGATCTTGTGTGGTTCATGGATCCTAACATATATTATTAATTTCAACCTGATACCTTTACCCGTTCGTGAGATAAAGGGTCTTGACAGACAGACAGACAGACAGACAGACATACAGACGGACAACAAAGTGATCCTATAAGGGTTCCGTTTTTTTCTTTTGAGGTACAGAACCCTAAAAACAAGCTTACGTGGGACTACGAGAAATTGCGAAAAAAAAACACCTATTCCTATTTTGGTCAAGTGAGATAGAGTAGGTATACGAACAGCTGATATTTTTACTTCTTAATCAAGACTAGAACAATTAGTTTCTATATTTGCTGTAACTACAAAAGATCTTATATTTTATCTGTAATTTTTGGTTCTACCAACATGAACTAATTTTACCTTACGGAATGTGCGTGCACTGAATTAAGAAGTAAACAACTGTAGTAGATAGGTACAGTTGATCAAACAATGACGTCACTCACTATCAGCACACCAGACCGCTCGATACACACTTGTCGTCTTGTACGTATTGATTTGTATCGTCACCGGCGACGACAACGCCGACGCTGAAGCTAGCCACTTGAGAGCCGGCGCCAGCGCCGGTGCGCGGTGTGGTGCCCTCTGGCAGTTTAAGTGCAGGCGTGCAGGTACTCACTCGGAGCAGTTCGGGCAGCCGGTCCTTGGGCCTCATGACGTGATGTGATGCAGGTGACAGTGGGACGGGACCACTCGGACAGGTGCCGGCCGGAGCGGTGCGGAGTGAGAGGGAGGACGCGTGAGCACCGTACGTATCTAATCGCGTACTGATAACCGCGCGTGATATCATGCGCTGCGCTGCGCTATGCGATGCGTCAAGGTGGATCCGATACGAGCCAGCTACTCCACTCAGCTCCACTCGCTCGGTAAACAACACCGTTTCGCACCATTACTCGTATTACTGTGAAAGTGTGATGACGAGACGGGCGTTACACTTTATTTGCTAATACGAAATCTTTTCCAAAAGTCGTCGTCGTTGTTTGGGTATTTTAAGTTCCTAAATACTAACATTATCAATGTTTTTGTGTTGTAATGTTTGTCTCTAGAGTCGAGGCGAAGTTGTTTACGCAGCGTGTTAGGACAGTTACGATGCAGTCACAGTGCGGTGTGACCTTTACACACCCACTGCCACCGGAATACAATGCCAATAGACAGCTAAACAAATAACAACTTGTTCGGTGGTTATGTTCATAAAATTAAGAATAACAATGCAAGTTCAACTTTAACTGTAACCGCAATAGGTGTCACACAGAAGTGAGAAGATACAGTTTGACCCAAATACCTATTAGCTAATACGTATGTGTGGGCAGTCTGTGCTTATTCCCGTTTGTATTGTAACAGTGCGGACTCTGGCGCATTGAGCAGACAGTGAACGGTAATCAGGAAACGTCCCCATCTCACTTCCAATAAGCTGCGCGTGCGCTACACGCTTAGTAGAAAATTATCTGATCCTTCATACTTATTTCACCAAAGTCAGGGTCTATTATTTTATTAGTATCTTTCTTTAATTTTCTTTTTCATCAATTACTTTAAGTACATTTTAACAGCATGCGTGGTCTAATGGTTAGAGCGCTCGGCTCTCGATCCTGAGGTTCTCGGTTCGATTCCTGGTGGGGACACTGTCAAACAAAAATACCTTTCTGCAAACTTCCCAGTTTGGTTAGGGAATCGCAGGATGAATCACCTGTTTGTTCTAAAAGTTAGATAATTTCGTGCTTCGGAAGGCACCTTAACCCGTTGGTCCCGACTATTACGGACTATCTACGGTTGAAGTTGTTAATGAATTATGTCAGAGGCCTTAGGTAGCTCAACAACTCTGAGACCAGGGTTTGTAAGGTCGGTCATCGACCTTGTAACCCACACGATATGATGATGATGAGTAACATTTATATAAAGAACCTCCTAGCCGCGTCGTGGGCTAGTATTTTAATACCTTAGGTAAGTAGGAGAAGAATTTTCAAATTTTTTTTGTTTGCATACTAGAAATTCCTACGTGTAAATTTTGGGTTTCAGCAGTGTCCTGCCAGTCATCATATCATCATCAGTTATGGTTTTACAAATAGTTAGAAACTTGGTTATAAAAAGAATACGGCAATGGCATCAAAAAATATAACCACTGAAGTTACCTTCACTTTGCGCCTCTGTGCATAGTGCATACGTCCACTCTTCGGTGGAAACACTTTTACATTGAGCGGGCCTCTGGTTTCGGGCGTTTGTAGCGTAGCGCTGGTTCAGCTTATACTGGTTTTGTTTCCACTTACTAGCTGCCGTGCGTACCATCGAACAAAACGTGTTCAACACAATTTTATTTTTGTTTTGTGTGTCCATCAAAATGTAAAGATCCATGAATGGCAATTTGACCTCTGCCGATTGTATTTTTTGTGGGATTGCACAAAAAGGAAGCCTTAATTACTTACTCCTGGCCTACCTTTAAAGACAATCACAGTTCAGGGTGTTGCACAACGCTTCTTTAAAATTAAAACCCTGTTAAATCCGTTGCTGTTTTTTCTGTATTAACGATAAAGAATGCCTTAACTTTCAATAATATGGTGCAACTGCACGAAACGTCTTCGCCAGTTACAAATGTTACATTTACAAATAGCCACCAGTAGAAATGTACTTTTTTCAAAACAGTGTGACATACAAGCGCCAAAAATTACAATAGTGCATAGAATGTATACCCTTATTAACTAAAATAATAAATAATTAAAACCGGCCAAGGGCGAGTTCGAAATTTGGACAACATCAGTAAAAGAGATGTAAAATTTTAATATGGGGGTTGGATTTTTATTTCGAGGGAAAATTAACAGGGTTCAAACCAAGTTCATATGATAGATAGAATAGTAGATAATATTGTGGTGAAGAAAGAATATTTTTACAGGCCACCATTTTTTTACAATCGATTTTTAAAGTTATTGAAATACGGCATCACTGATTGGAATATGGCAACACAGATTGGACTATGACAACCCTACTTACAAATAGTGTTGCGATCTATCGATTATTTTATTTCGAGATATTAGTGTGAGTCAGGTCACCTGCGTCAGTTTATACCTCGTAACGTCAAAAAATTACATTTGCCCTTTGCCTAGAGGCTCGTTCTAAAACGGCCCATACAAAGCCCTGCCTGCAGAGCCCTGCTTGCAGTGCCACTGCCAATCGTACTTTGTGTGGGCATGCAGGGCCGACAAAATGGCCGTTACATCGGCCCTGCAACACCACACACGGTACGATTGGCAGTGCGCACTGCAAGCAGGTCCCTGCAGGCAGGGCTTTGTATGGGGCGTTTGCGTCGGCAGATCATTTGACTGAGAGTTGTCAGTTTCTATGAGTCATATTAATGAGTTAACTCATTTAAATAATTTGAACCATTTGGTCAGTTTCTATGAGTCATATTAATGAGTCAACTCATTTAAATAATTTGGACCATATGAGTCCGAGAAGTAATACAAGATCTTATGACACGCACGACAAGCAGTCATCCAAGTACTATTAGGCCGGATATAAAGCAGGTTGTAGCAGACAGACCTCTGTGAAATATTCCCGCGCAACGTTGGAATTGTTCTCTAATTGCGTCACTGTCAGTGTTCAATTGTCAAGAAACTACCTAGTAAGAGCAGGCAAAATGTCAATCTCGTCGGCCGACAATTATTGAGGGATCGAGGGGAGTCATGGCTCCCCCTGCCTGTACCACGAAGGTCATGAGGCGACCAAAGGCCATTCACAACGTCGCCCAGGCCACTTACCTTCGCGAAGAAATCGCCGCCAAGCTTTGCAAAAGTGCAGTCGCCCGCCTTACCGCCGCTTCACCGCACCCCGTCGAAGCCCCCCGCAACCGCAACCGCGGGCCCTCGACAGCCGCTTGCCTGGGCTGTACCGCCTTTGCCACAGAGCCTATTAACACGGTCTTCTCCCCACAAGCCGTGGGAGTGAAGACGAAGCACCCGGAGGTGTCAATAACTTCAGTCACACACGAAACCATCGACCTTGCCATCGAGCTCCTGCTCTCCGTTCTCAAGGCCTTGAGAGCAGGCACAGACCCGGTGACAATTGTCACGGAGGGTGTCTCCATCCTGGCTCGCATCCCCTCCCCTCCACACCAGGTAGCCTACGTTCACTACGCCTCGTCGAGTAGTTAGGACTGTGGGCCCCTCACAAAACTGATACAGTGGATTTATTTTTTATACAAGAGAAAAAAAGAAAAAAAATGGTTTATTACTTTAAGGTACCAAAACGATAAAACTAAACTGCGTTAGTTTTAATCGTTTTTGTACCTTGTATTCCTTGAATTTTCATCGTGTTCAGGTCTAAATCGACAATTTCAGTTTCATTTCAGGTTACTCTTTATTATTTTATTTACCTATTTAAAAATAGCTCCGCTACATATAACAAGAATTAAGACAACACATCAAACAAATACACTTAACTAATTCGAGTGAGTGAACTGACTCACTCATTTGAACTATTGATACCGTTATCTCTACGGCTTTCAAAATGAAACGCTTGCTTGACAGATATAACCTAAAACATCTAACCTTTTTCCTCATTTCTTTGATATTGGCTAATTAAATTAATAAATCAAAGCAGTATTGATAAATATGTGTATTTTGTAGAATCGGGTTGTCAAGCTCACGAGATGTCTGTGAAAGTACATTCTTGGAATAAACGATAAAAATGAAATACTGGAGTTGAAATCAGTGCTTACATAGCCAGATAATTTACCACACTAAATAATAGATAGGCTCTAAGTCACCAGCCACTTTTGGCCGCACTGTGTGACAAGCTACCCAAAGAATACATCTATACATAAATAAATACAACATAGACTTACAAGAGGAGACACAAGACTACTCAGAAATTAATTAACTTAAGGGATCAAAAACTAAAACAAGGAATGAGTGCAGACTCACAAGATCTTAATATTGTAATATCAAGTGCCTTCGGACAATACTACACTAATATGTTATAATGTGAGAATACAATCATCCAGGCTCTACAAGCAATAAAATCAAGAAACATTACAAAAATAAATATTAGTATAGTGTAGGACAGCACATCAGTTCTACTAAAGCTGAATGGCCGCTATACAACCTCAGGATTGATACTACAATGCGATGAAGAACTATAAAAGTCATCAGTCATCACAAAATAGCATTATTAAAGGACATTTCCCTGGGAAATGATGCAACGGACTAACTGGCCATTACTTTTAAACCAGTTCCGGACTGAAATACAGATACAAATGTCCTTTACTCGTGCACAAGCCCCTACCAGGATTCAAACCTAGGACTCTCGGCTTGGCAGGCAACCGTACCACTCTGGGTGTCAACACCATTCTAGTCATCTGGCTGATGACATTGGTATTCCTATGTACCTATTTCTCATCTGATTTATTTCTAATTAAACCATGAGTAAAATAATCACAAATACCTGTGTTTAGATATTATCTTCCTTAATGAACCAGTCTACAAAGAATAATATAATTTTAAAAAGTTATATATTGGGAGACATTTCACACAAGGTCATCTGATCCCAAACTAGGCAAAGCCTGTACTATATGGGTACCAGAGACTGATATACATACATAAATAGATAAATAACACCCAGACACAGAACAAACACTTGTGTTCATCACACAAATGTTTGCCCTGGGCGGGGATCGAACCCGCGGCCCATGGTGTGAGAGGCAGGCTCACTACCAACCACACCAACGGGCTTGTCAACCCAATGTAAAAGATCACACATTTTTACCCGCAGCAATTATTATAATTAATATTTATGTTCATCTGTTGCCTCATAACTTCTATACAACTTATTGTAGTTAAACAAATGAGTAGCGTTAGATTAGAAGCGTCTTGATCTTCCTCTGGTTATAGGATATAAGATGTTACATTACATTGAATGTGGCGCCCTCAGGACATTAACTCATGAATGACCAAAATAATATTTTTATATGATACCATGTTGGGTGTCAAATAAAAGGACATTATCTGAACATCACTATGAATATTTAGTGGCAAATAAGCATGCTGCTTCACCCAAGGGCAACTGAACATAGTGGGTCTTACTCCGTGGTCTTACTACAAAAAAGTTAGACATCTGTTGAACACTTGATTAAAAAAATGCGCACAAAATAACTGGCAGTTGATGCGCAGAAGTCAAGTCATAATAAAATAAGTCATTTTTGACTTCTGCGCATCAATGACATAGACAGAGTTATTTGGTACAATATTTTTAATCAAGTGTTCAACAGATGTCTAACTTTTTTGGTGTAAGACGGAGTGTGTTTGCTTAAGATGAGGCAACGAGGCATGTCCAAGCAGCTTCATGCGGCCAATAATATCTGTTCATCTACGAAAATCTTGTTAATTGTGTAACAGATAGTTAACACTTTGAATTGACATAATAAGCCTATTATTATTATTTCTGGTGGAGAATCTGCGCAGACGGGTGATCAGATCACTTAAATAGCTATTTCATTCACTATCCCAGCTAGAAACGGACGGTGTGGCCTGCTTCACTGTAAGCCCCATCCAGGAAGATGGCCAGTTTATGCGGCAAGCTGCTCTTTTGGCTTCATCGGGGTATCCCCATTTTCCATTCCCCCTATCTACTGATTGAGATGTACTAAATAAGGACCCTGAGAGGACCTCCGAAGCTTTTCGCACACAATTCTGTGTCCCCTGGTGTGAGGCTCTCTGCACCACAAGCCAATCTGCCGAGGGCCCTGGTTTACTGGTGCTGTTAAGTCTTTATTCTATCTATATCCCTTGATGAAGAGTTTGGATTGACGATACCCCTCCACATTTTCCAACTGTGTGATAGTTCGTCTCCATGTCCTGTATCGTTGCATTCTGTCGGGTTTTCTTGTGCTTACGGTAAATGAACAAAAACGCGTAACACCCGCAGTAAGCTAAATCACTCGAATTCTTCATTTTTGTGCACTTTTAAGATATTTTCCAGCAAAATACACTATTTTGATCACTTTAACCTCTTTCGTTTCACAAATGCAAAATCTCTGACACAGCCAGTTGCACAAAGCTACTTTAAAATTAAAGTTCCTTTAAATCTACTGCTGTCACTTTCTTTGTCAGCAGAATAGAAAGAGTCCGCAATAGACTTAAAGGAGCTTTAACTTTAAAGATGCTTTGTGCAACTGGCGGTGAGAGTAGGATAGCTTTATGTTACGTCCATGTGTGTGGTTGAAACACACTGCTGTCAAAAAAAATATTACTTTGAAAATCATTACCCTTTGACAGCAGTCTGTCTTGACCACGCACACGGGCGTCATATACAGCTATCCTGCTGTCAAAATAATATTTCCTGTTCTGGAACGCACGTCTATACGAAGAAAAACGAAAAGGCAATTGAGTGTTGCCAGTTTATTTTGCTTTGGTGGTGCCAGTACTTAAAAAAAAAGTCCACTGCAGATTTTTTTTTTAAATTATTTAAAAAAAAATGGCGGCATTAAAAAAATAATTCTTAGTCATTCTTCTTTCTTCTTTTTATTCTCCTTCATGTAATATAAATTTCAAGTCTGTTAATTTTATCTTGGAATAAAAAACCACTAGTATACATGTCTTTTTTGCCCATGTTGACATCTCATTAGACTTGACCAAGACTAACGAAAAATATAAAAAAATTATACATCCATCCGTCAGAGGGTCAAGACTTATTATGACAGCATAGAGTTCTTGTATTAGGACAGTTTAGAACGGAACCCCACTAAATGCCCCTAAACTAAATTATATATACACATTTTTGTCCGAGCACAAAAATGTTCTGTTTGTGGTGTTTTTGTCAATGTTTGGTCCGAGCACAAAAATGGTGAGAGATCTAGCGGAAACTATACGAACTAACATCGCAGGCACGTACGCGGTGGTTGGCGAATGGCGGTTGCTCAATAGCTAGCGAGACCAGACGCTTGGCCCGCACGGTTCAGTGCCAGCCAGCGGAGTGCCCGGCGCTATACGGTTCCTGTGGTGACAAACAGATGGCTCTACGAGCGTATAAAGTGAAAATAGGCATTTGATCTGTTTGGATATCTCCACTGATTAGAAAATCGTAACACAAATCTTTGCAAAATCTATTTAGAACTCGTGTCTTTTCCGTCAGTATCGAAGACGCTTGTAACTAAGCAGTCCATTATATGGGCCAAAATGTTCTCAATTTTCTAATACACTTTTGAAATTTTTCACCGTTGTAGAATCGGGCCATAAGAAGAAAAATATAAGTACCTTAAAAGAGCAACTATTTTTATTTTAGGCACTTTGAATAGGGCGCGATAGGTTATAATATGATAAATTTTCCTATTTAAATTATTCTTATTAGGGTACTCGTTTCATTAGCATGTCTTGATTTTGCCTACCATATTACTTTCTTTCAAGTATTGAACTAAATTCTAAATAAGTACCTAGTCTATTTACTTTTTATGATTTGTCATGCTACGCTGTGTCGAATTTTTCAGTTTAGTTTTTAGTTTATTATGTTTCGTAGACAAGAGCGTAGCTCTTAAACAAGAAGAAGAAGATGTTTATTGTGTCAACCCTGTACGTAAAACATATTTAATAGAGCGTGTGGGTTTTTTATTGTCGCTTCTTTTTTTCCACATAGCGTCACTTTGTGAAACGACGTAAATGTAACTGACGTTAATTAGAGATTTTTAATATCCTACAATGAATAAAGAACATTTTTTTTTGTTAGTTTAGTTTTGTATTTGTGTAGCGAGAGATGGTGAGGTTGGTGAGGTGGAGGAAGGCCTAGCTGTTGCTACATGTATCAGTATGTTAAAAGTATTTTAATATTTCTTGTCGTTGTAATGGACATTTTTGTTTAAAATATTATATATAAAGGATTTGTGTGCCTGTGCTGTGACTGTAAACCGCCTGTGAAGTGTGAACTAGGTATATTCTTCGGTTGAAGAGTGGCTGACATCTACCAACGGACGACGGATTTGAATCATCAGATAATCCCTGGGAGTATTGTTTCCATAATAACTTTACGATATTATAGTATTGTTTTATGATATCTCCACCTATTTATGATCGTAAAAAACATAACTGTTCGTCCACAACATCTCACTTTCGTGAGAAACGTCCATCCACAAAACACCGGCGCTTTGTTTTGTCTCATTTTACTTGACGAATTGTGGAAGTAAATTCGATGATTAAACGTAGCCGAACACCACAATTAAATACTTTACACTATACTGTAATACAGGTAACCGCTAAAGTGTTTATATTTTGATCAAATATCTACTTATCAATTGATTTGATAGGTTACCTTGAAGGTAGGAGGAAGCATATAAACACAATATTATTGAGGATAACAAGTAAAGATAATTTTAGTATACTGTTAGGCTTAAACTAATAATAATCCCTAGGTATATTTCTACTCTTTACCTACACTTTTATTGTATCAGTCCTTACTTTTTATTTTACAGTTTTGTTTCTAATTACTTTTAAACTTCTTCCTTTTTTTTTATACCTACCCATTTACTTTACTTTATTTTCTATTATTTTTCTTATTCTTTACCATTTCACTTTAATTTATGAAATACCTAGGTTCTACTTATATTGAATTAATTTATCATTCACAGTTGCATAGGTCAATTACTAAATAGTAAATATAGTGTTAGTTAAGTAGTTTGGTTAGGAAGGTACCTACGTAGATACTATTATAGTATTATTTGACTGTATATTACTGGACTAGTTTATTCTAAACTTCCTCCTGTATTAATTCCAGGTTACCATGGCAACTACCCGTATACAGCAGCTTGAGAAACACCTTAAAGATGCAGAGAAACTTAATGATCGCCTTTTGGCAGGCAGGGACGTTAATGAGTTTGAAATAAAACAGCTAAAAGTCAAACTACAAGCCCAAGGAAACAAATTTGATACGATGAAAGAAAGTTTCAAGGAAGCCCAAGCCGAAGTTACTCGACTGGAAAATCTTGTCGAGTCTTTAACGTCCCTGCAGGATCAACATCAATCTGCCCTTGACAGAAATAGTTTGCTGCATCTTCAGCTGCAGGAAGCACATTCGCAACTGGAAGAATTACACAAGGAGAAAGAAGAGGAAGACACTAAGCATGCAGTATCCTTACACCACGAGTTATCAATTGTAGAAGAGCACAAGGAGGAACTTGAGGAGCTGGAGAAAATAATAAAAAACAAGGATGTTGAGTTAACAAAGGCACAACAATGTATTGATGCGCTTCATTCTAGACTGAGGGAGATTACAACGGCTTATGATAAAAGTCAATCTTCGCTTCAACTGTTGACAAATAAATATGAAGAAAGTGAGCAGCGCATGCATGAAATGTTGTCATCCACAGCTGAGCTCAAGCAGCTTAATACCACTCAGCAGCAACTGATAGCCACCCTCACCAATGACAAAGAGGTTGCTTGTGGTCTAGAACCACCGCGGACATCAAATATCAGCATGTCTTCTAGCTGTACGCCTGCAACCTGCGGTTCAACCTCAACATTTTTTAACTGGCGATTTTCAGCTCGCCTTACAAGGAAACAACGCCGCCAAAAGCGACACGCGTACAATCGACGCCAGCAGCGCGGAGACCAGCATGAGCAGACCGCTGTGAGTGACGTCATCGTGGTGGCACCACGGCAGCACATCGATGAGAGCGTGGTGACTGCGAGTAAAGACATCACCACGTCGCCAATGTCGCCAACACATGATGCCGCCGCGCGTGAGCAAACTGCTGTGAATGACGTCATCGTGGTGGCACCACGGCATCACATCGATGAGAGAGTGGTGACTGCGAGTCAAGACATCACCAAGTCGCCAATGTCGCCAACACATGATTCCGCCGCTGGTGGCGCCACGGTGGAACAGCAGCCACCTGTCGATAACAGCACAGAGACCACGGATGGCGAGGACTTTTCGTCGACTTCCAATAAAAAGAAGACCTTTGTATATTCAGACAGGATAGGAGTAGGTCTAGGGTCTATTTTTAATTACTGCCATAATCAGCAGGTGACCAATATTTGCTGTCCCGATATTACTTTCGATGGTCTTGTAAGAAAGATTGCTGTAGGCAAGTTTGACATAAACACCACTGTTGTTATCGTGGTAGGCAATCATTCTGACATAAGTAGATTAAAATTAAACAATTTTGTGACATTGTTAAACAAGATACAGAGTGAAACTAAGTGTAGGTTTATTCTGTGTAACTTCCCATACTGTTCAAATGTTACTGAGCAACACAACAAATGTATACACAGAATGAATTTACATTTACAAAATTTGACAAGTCGTCATAGTGACATTTTATATCTTGACATGAATATTTTTGTAAGTTATTTTAGATTGACAAAGGATACTATGTATCTGCCTCTTAAGTTTAAGAAAGACCTGGCTACATTGATAGCATATAATATATCTGACTCTGTTATAGGAAGTTATACACAAAAAACTTCTATAGTTAGTAACATTACTAACACCAATTCTTTAAACTAGTTCATACGACAAAAGAGGGTTTTTCTACACAAAATTTTACTGAAGTAAATGAAAAAAAACCTTCTGGCAAAAAACTTCCTATAGCAAAGACAAAGGAAAAATCTAATATTTTGAAAATTTTACATCAAAATATTCAAGGTTTTTCTGGAAAAATTTTAGAATTAGAATTATTCTTAGAAAGAACAAAATTTGACATTATTTGTCTGACAGAACACTGGCAAAAAGACTATCAAATGTTGATAAATTATGAAAATTATTGTATAGCCAGTGCTTTCAATCGAAAGTCTGCTTTACACGGTGGATCACTGATTTTAGTTCGTAACAGTTTTAAGATAAAGAACCGTAAAGATATTGTTCGACTTTCGGTTGAAAGATGTATTGAAATATCTTGTGTTGAGCTGGACAAGCATGTTGTAGTATGCGTATACAGACCTCCCGCTTTTCAAAATTTTTCAATGCTCGAGTTAGTAATGGAAGATGTTTTAAAAATAGTGACAAAAGAAAATAAGTTTGTGATAGTGTGTGGTGACTTTAACGTCAATATCTTAGAAAATAATACCTATAGTAACAAACTTATAAGTCTTTTCAAATGTTTTAATTTAGAGCATGTATTTTTTGAACCTACAAGGGTGACGTCATCCTCGGCTACCTGTATTGATAACGTCTTTTGTAATTGCGATTATTTTGAGAAAAGTATCATAAACTCGCTTCAGTCTGACCACTCTGGTCAAAGTGTTACTTTTAATTATTCTCGAGTAACCCAGAATATAGATATAGAAACCAGGAGCCTAGCGAGCGGTAGGTTAGAAAAGTACAAAAACACGTTGCTAGAAAAACTGCCCTGTCACAATTATAATACTAACAACCCTAATAACTCATATGAAGATTTATTCACATTGATTAATACTGAATTCAGTAAAATTTTCACTATTAGAAAAAAGCAAATTATTGTAAAATTCAAATTCAGTGACTGGGCTACCGCTGGTATTCGCAAAAGTAGAGAGAGACTTTTTGAATTATATGAGCTTAGAAATTATTCAAATGACGACAATTTCATTGAATATGTCAAAAATTATTCAAAATTGTTTAAATTAGTTTGTTTAAAAGCAAAATCATTTTTTCTACGGAAAAAAATACAGTCTGCTGATAACAAAATTAAGGCTGTATGGAATGTTATAAACAGTGAAACTGGAAAAGTGAAACCGCGTGACAATCAAATCACACTTCATACAAATCGCGGAACTATTAGTTCAAACGTAGAAGTGGCTCAAGAATTCGAAACCTTTTTTACTAATATTCCTTTGAAAACAACAGAGTCACTCAATTCATCATCTTCACTTGCTAGCGATTTACTTCAAAAGAATGTGGACGCCTGCGAAACTGAATTTGGGTTTAATCATGTCACCCCTAACGAAATTGTTAAAGCCTTTAAAAGTATTAAAATGAAAACCACTGAGGACCTATGGGGAATGTCAGTAAAAGTCTGTAGTGCGATCATTGATACTATATCTCCATATTTAGCTGTTATATTCAATGATTGTGTCGATCATGGTACATTTCCTGACTTAATGAAAAAAAGTAAAGTAGTTCCATTATTCAAAGCTGGTGACAAAAAGGATCCCAGTAATTTTAGACCAATATCAGTCTTACCTGTACTTAGTAAAATTTTTGAGAAGGTCATACTCAATCAAATGCTTTCACACTTCAATAGAAATAACTTACTACATGACCATCAATTTGGTTTCACGAAAGGGCGCAGTACAACGGATGCCGGGACTGCACTTTTAAAATACATCTTTTGCGCGTGGGAAAAATCTGAAGATGCTATTGGTATCTTCTGTGATCTATCCAAAGCATTTGATTGCGTAGATCATAGCACATTGTTGCTAAAACTTGAACATTACGGTGTTAAGAATAATTCACTTAAACTACTTAGGTCATATTTGGAAAACAGGATTCAAAAGGTACAAGTAAACAGGACGAAATCACTGGGATCTGTTGTCAAAATTGGCGTACCTCAAGGGTCCATATTGGGGCCATTTTTATTCCTTATTTATATTAATGACCTTCCTTCTGTGGTGAAGAATCTGTCAAAGATTGTGTTATTTGCTGATGATACTTCATTAATATTCAATGTAAGTAGGAAATCACAAAATTATAACGAAGTCAATGATGCACTTCGACAGATTCATGCATGGTTTACTGTTAACAATCTAGTCCTAAACGCCAAAAAAACTAAATGTATTAAATTTGCACTACCAAATGTAAGGTCTACTTCACATAACATAGTATTGAATAATGAACCATTAGATTTTGTAAATAGTACAGTTTTCTTAGGGTTAACACTAGACTCTAAACTTCAATGGGGACCTCATATAACGGCTCTTTCTGGTCGATTGAGCTCGGCTGCATATGCTGTTAGAAAAATCAGACAACTTACTGATGTAGCTACTGCAAGGCTGGTTTACTTTAGCTACTTCCATAGCATTATGTCTTATGGCATACTGCTTTGGGGCCGAGCAGCTGATATACATTCAATATTCGTTTTACAAAAAAGGGCTATAAGAGCAATTTATTGCCTGAAGACTCGTGATTCCCTGAGAGAACTGTTCAAGGAAATCAACATTATGACAGTGCCATGCCAGTATATCTATGAAAATATAATGTATGCTAGAAAGAACATTCATCAATTACCTAAAATTTGTGACAGGCATAATTTTAATACTAGAAATAAGCATAAAATTGATCAACCATATACTAGATTAACTAAAGTCAATACATCTTTCGTTGGTCTGTGTATACGATACTACAACAAAATACCTGACAATATAGTGCAATTACCTGAGAGAAAGTTTAAAGAATGTGTAAAGCAAACGTTATGTAAAAAAGCTTACTATAGATTGGATGACTATATGAATGACAAAGAGGTATGGTGCTCTGATATTCCAGCGAAACACAAGAAACACATTGTAAAAAGCCGACTCTTAAAGTAGGCCGTGCTGCAGTGGTTTCTTGCCGTTTCTTTTACGCTGCCATAGCACGATCCGAAACGGCGTAGACTCGCTCTATTTGCATTGTATTCTGCATGACATTCAATAAGTATTCTGTAAAGAATCTACATTGAATAAAATTATCTGAATCTGAATCTGAATCTGAGCAAACGAGCAGGTGGGCCACCTGGTGGTAAGTGGTCCGCCCACTGACATACTTTGACGCTAATAAGACAGCAAAGCGCGTTGCTCACATTATTTGCATCGATCACGATTTTTTTACAGGTTTTTAGGGTTCCGTAGCCTAATGGCAAAAAACGGAACCCTTATAGATTCGTCATGTCTGTCTGTCTGTCCATACGTATGTCACAGCCACTTTTTTCCGAAACTATAAGAGCTATACTGTTGAAACTTAATCAGTAGATGTATTCTGTAAACCGCATTAAGATTTTCACACAAAAGTAAAAGAAAAAACAATAAATTTTAGGGTTCCCCATACATAGAACTGAATGCCAAAATTTTTTTTTTTCATCAAACCCATACGTGTGGGGTATCTATGGATAGGTCTTCAAAAAGGATATTGAGGTTTCTAATATCATTTTTAGGGTTCCGTACCTCAAAAGAAAAAAACGGAACCCTTATAGAATCACTTTGTTGTCCGTCTGTCTGTCTGTCTGTTAAGACCCTTTGTCTTACGAACGGGTAAAGGTATCAGGTTGAAATTGATACCATATATTAGGGTCTATAAACCACACAAGGTCTGAAAAGTTCAATTTTTTACAACGACGCAATCAAAAGATATGGCATTTTATGTCCTCATCTCCATACATTTATGCACTAAAGTAAAACCTATAGGGTACTTCCCGTTGACCTAAAATTATGAAATTTGGCAAGAAGCTAGGTCTTACAGTACAAATAAAGGGGAAAGTCTGAAATCATTAAATATAACAATTTTTCTCACAACTAAGGGTAACCAATTGAGGAGAGCTCCCGTTTTAAGAACATTCGTGTAAGAGAGGGGTCAAGTTGAATGGTCGCGGAGGCGATTTTTGTTTTAGTTCTATTTTAAAAACGGGAACACTTACAAACTTGAAAATTGGTATGTGTATAGTGCATAAGCTATTAAATAACAACAAATAATAAAATTTGGTCAAGCGCGTGTCTGACTCAAAAAATCTAGCACATTAACTAACTGAAATTTCAACTAATACAATTATGATTAAGTGGTGGTACGGAACCCTCGGTGCGCGAGTCCGACTCGCTCTTGGAAGTTTTTTTTCTAAACTGAATAGTTTGCGCGACAGACACTTCTAAAATAAGAGAATGATAAAACTAAAAAAAATATACTTATGATGTACATTACCATGCAAACTTCCACCGAAAATTGGTTTGAACGAGATCTAGTAAGTAGTTTTTTTTACTACGTCATAAATCGTAAACCGTACTTTTCATTCAATAAACTCAAATATAAATTTTAGTTACTTACATCTACATCTACACTAATATTATAAAGAGGAAAGATTTGTACCTATTTTTGTATGTTTGTATGTTTGTAATGAATAGGCTCCGATACTACTGGACCGATTTGAAAAATTCTTTCACCATTAGAAACTTGCATTATCCGGAATGAACATAGGCTATAAAATATTTAAAAAAAAGTTAGGGTTCCGTATGAAAACTTCGATAATGTAACCCAAGGTGTGAAAAAAATACTAAATAGCATCCTTATATCGAGTACGCTGCCGAAACTATTTACAATAGAGCAAAGTAATGTACTACAGAATTATAGAAACCATTAATATCTACAAAAAAGTCCGCAATACCATATGTCTAACTATTACAGTTATGTCACAATAACTACTTTTTCATGTTAAAATATGTAATAGTAACGCCGGTACAAACTATATAGGCCACATTATTCGTACCTATTAATCCTTATCCAAATAAATGATTTCGTATTCAAGGCTATATTAGTACCTGTAAATAACTTTTTGAATTATTCAAATCGGACATACCATTCAAAAGTTATCATGAGTGTAATCGTTATCAAAATTGAAATTAAAGAAACAGCGCCCTAAGTGACTGTAATGGTTTTATCTACAACAGAGAATAGACACGAAAAATTTGACTGGTCAAGTGCGTGTCGTTCCGTGTGGTAGCGGCAAATAATAGTGCCAACCCATCTCAACCTGTAGGTGTCGTAAGAGGCGACTAAGGGTTTACAAACCGGAAGATGGGCAGCGACATCTTTCCGTGTATCGCACCATCTTACATACTGCGGTCACCAACAACCGCGGTCCATGGTGCCAGCCTTAATGCTAACAAGCGTGGTGACTAAGATACTTCCCCTCCACATTCTTCTAGCAAGGGCTCGAATTCTGGAGGGAGCTCCCTGTCCTGTAGTGGACGTATTATGGGATGTTATGATGGTTTTGATGAAGTGCGTGTCGGCTCGAGCGAATTTAATGCACTTCTGCGTGACTAAGATAGTATGACTGCCCATAACTAGGACAGTATTTTTACCTTAGTGGTACGGAACCCTCGGTGGGAGTCCAACTGGCGCTTGGCTGGTTTCTTTAGTAACCCCCGATGCAACAAGAACCTATATCTACCCGTGCGAAGCCGGGGCGAACCGCTAGTCACATAATAAAGTTTTTTAGCAATAAAAATACCATAACTTTTACTTATATATGTATAGGTTTGTAAGGAACACTCAGTGCGCGAGTCCGACTCGCACTTGGCCGGTTTTTTTTTTGGACAGCTAAATAAATAAATAATAAAATATTTATTCCAAAAAAAAGCAGGCAGTTTACAATTTAAAAATAAATCTAATAATTCTACACTAGTAGGAATACATTCCCTGCAGCCAGTAGCGGGTTATCTAAAATCCCACACTAGGCTAGGCCTGACTTGTGGTGATTTTATTTAAAATAACATTACAAGTTCATATAATTGCGGCTTATACTTGACTAATAATAACCTTGATTGAAAATAAAAAATATAATAAGTAACTAACTTAAATGCCTAATCTGAAAAAATAGACCTAAAAAAGTTTTCCGATCTCTCGTAGGTCCAATCCTGTAACCCCCTTTGAACAATTATTTTGACTTCCCGGGTTGATTTTGGGTGAATTTTAAAGATATTATTGATTTTCGTGTAGATAAAGGGCTTTCTATAAATGCTGAAACGTTTTGCAAATTTGGTGTTAACTGAAGGCAAAGGAAGAGAAAACACGCGTTAAAATGTATAATCTCCTGACACTTATCACTTGGACATCCTGAAAGACCAGAGACGTTGAGCTATCCAAAAACTGAATAATTTAGAGTGAAACCTTTCAGGGTATGAAAAGAAATCAGCCTCTTAGTACAAATTTTCCGGTCAAGTATGTAATTTCGTATGGAGATACTGATTTCCTTATCATATCCTGAAAGTTCAATTCATATAGGATCGTATGGTAAACCCCTCTTAACTTTGAGATTGCACTCAAGATGTATAATTTGTACGTGTAAATATAGATATCTCATACTTAAGAGGGATTTATGAATACAGCGTACACGCTTATTACTATGGAAAGGTGTGGAATTAGTAAATAGTGTGAATCTGCCCATGAAACTGAACAATTTTTCCCAAGGAACATAGGTCGAAATACGAAAATCTATTTTTGATCTCCCATAGCGCATTTTGTATGGTAGGTCAAATTTGGTTTTGCGGGTCTCGACCTACGTTTCTTGTAAAAAGTTGTTCAGTTTCATGGGCAGATTCATACCCTTCAGTTTTTATCATACCTTTCCGTTACAAAAATAATTTTGAATTTAATTGAATAAATGATTTTTATTATTTTATTTTATTTTTACACGTTGTACAAGAGCGGATGTCCAGGAGCTCAAAAAATTAATTACTATATTTTGCACAAAGCACATAAATCACATTATGTGGTGCTTTCTACTCAACTGCGTTCCTTTGATTATTCTACAAAACTGAACAACTACCCCTATACACTATGCTTTATCTGCTGATGCATTTTCTATGGGAGTTCAACTGTTGTTCAGTTAGAGATGGTTAGAGTAACCTGCGTAAAACATAAAAGAACGCAGCTGGAAGCACCCTATATTACGATTTTTCGTGGGGCTGAGTTCCTATTTGGTTCCTCAGAGCAATGCTCCTGTGGTCTTCCACTGTCTTTATTTCTTTATCTCTTTCTTTCTTTCTTCCAACATGCTTACTTCTTCAAATATTTATTAGTGAGGTCAAAAGCAATAGCTTTTGTTCTACGACTTCGCTAACAACACGCAAGAATTTTTAATTTCCCACACAAAGTAACGTAATAATGTATTCAAATGACAAGTCTGAGATTGCACTCAAGATGTATAATGTGTATGTGTAAAGTACACCTGGAGAGTAATTTCATACAAGACGGATTTATGAATACCACCCTTAAAGTTGTTTAGTTTCTTCACTGATCACACCCTTAAATTTTCGGATAGGTTATTCTTAAACCTTTTATACAGCGTCTAACGGCAAGGTGTGTTAATACTAAAGGGTGTGAATCTGCCTACGAAACTGAACAACTTTTCCCTCGAAAAATAGGTCGAAATACAAAAAACCAAATGCGACCTCCCATACAAAATGCGCTATCAGCTATTGCAGTTTCTATGAAAGGTCAAAAATTTATTTTGATCTATGACCTATGTTCCTTAGGAAAAAAAAATTATCAGTTTCATGGACAGATTCACACCCTTTAATATTATCACACCTTTCTATTACACGCTGTATAAAAGGACCAAATTCAGGACGTTCTGAATAAAGGCCAGGTTAAAAGTACCTACCCTAAACCGACGAGCATGTATGAAAGGATTGATGAAAGTACAGGAAGCAAGGGAAAGAGGCGTGATGTTATGTATGTATGTATGTATACAGGGTGTAAGGGACGGTGTACCGAAAACTGAAAGGGCGTGCTCAGTCAACGAAACTGAACAACTTTACCAAAGAAACATATGTTAGGAAATGAAAAAATTTTTGAGCTCTACATACAAATTGCCCACTCTGGTCGAACAGGTCAAATTTTTTTTTAATTTTCCTACATATGTTTCTTTGGGAAAGTTGTTCAGTTTCGTTGACCGAGCAGGCCCTTTCAGTTTTCGGTACACCGTCCCTTACACCCTGTATATTCAATTCAGATTAGTTACTTACGTTTACTTCACGGACTTCGTGATGACATGCTGAATATCTGTTTCCCTCTACATGCAACAGCTGAGCAGGCGCCGGGCGTCGCATGCATACCTGTTATTTTTTTTATTCATCTTTTATAGAGCTCTGTACCTAAAGTGTGCCAACGGCAGCCGATTATCAAATATCTATATCTATATATATATATATATATATATATATATATTATATATGTATTCTTTATTGTACACAACAAAACAATTATAAAATGTTAAATACTCCCTATTATTATTACTTAACCTGCTATTCGTTATTATTAGTTAATTAATTTTCCACGAATATTGATTCGTTTATGTAGTTTGGAAGGAAAACAGCTTGAATTGTTGTTCAGTACAAAGAGTTATTAAGTTCAAAAAAAATTCGGAGTAGGTGATTACAGCCCTCAAATTAGAAGCTACGCGATCGTCAATGCAAATATCGACTTTATTAACACGTTAATAGCGTTCATATAAGAGTGCTCTTCAACGTGGCTGTTACGACCAACGTCGAGACTCACCCATAAAAAGGGGTTTTTATTGATTTTATACAACATTAATAATTATTTTTTAAATTTTTTTACTTAAATTTCAGAAACCGTAATATTTAGAATTTTTGGGTGGAAGAAGCATCAAAATCGTTTTAAACGTTTAGGAGCCTACGAAGCAATAGGATATTTTTTGCGTAAAATAAGAGGAGAGAGAAGATTTTTTTCTGACAAAACTTACAGTTATAATAAAAATAATCTACTTAAAAATTATTGTTTATCATATTGATTAACTTATGTATATTTTTTTGTAACGATTGGACCATCTTTTTGGGAGAAGTTTGCCTTCAAAGTTAGCTCATTTTTGCAATTTGAGGGTTATAATCGTAAACAAAAATTATTCCCGTAGGAGCTTTGAGCATACTCGGCCTGAAATAAGTTAGGTGAAACAGTGGGGAAACAAAGATAAAGAACAAGAATAATTTGTTAAACCCAGTATTATATTACTCTATGATAAAACTGAACAATTGTCCTTAAGACACATGAGTCTAAAGACGAGAACATTTTTTGTCAATCTATACAAGCTTTTTTTTCATGTACCTAATAAGTGCCTAAACGAGCATATGGACCACCTTATTGTGAGTACTATCCCTTGACACTAATAATACTACGTACTAAGATGACGGGTCCCATGTGCCGGTTCCCTTACTCTCCAAATTAAATCAAAGCAGCAATGTTCCACCACTATTGCCGGCAATGATTGTATAGAAAAAAAACCGGCCAAGTGCGAGTCGGACTCACGCACCGAGGGTTCCGTACCACGACATAATCATAATAGTATTAGTTGAAAATTCAGTAAGTTAATGTGCTAGATTTTTTGAGTCTGACACGCGCTTGACCAAATTTTATTATTTGTTGTTATTTTATAGCCTATGCACTATAAACATACCAATTTTCAAGTTTGTAAGTGTTCCCGTTTTTAAAATAGAACTAACATAAAAATCGCCTCAGCGACCATCTAACTTGACCCCTCTCTAATATGAATGTTCTTGTAACGGGAGCTCACCACAATTGGTTACCATAAGTTGTGAGAAAAGTTGTAATATTTAATGATTTCAGACTTTTCCCTTTATTAGTACTGTGAGACCTAGCTTCTTGCCAAATTTCATAATTTTAGGTCAACGGGAAATACCCTGTAGGTTTTGCTTTTTTGCATAAATGTATGGAGATGAGGACATAAAAAGCCATATCTTTTGATTGCGTCGTTGTAAAAAAATTAAATTTTCAGATCTTGTGTGGTTTATGGACCTTATTCGTTATCAATTTCAACCTGATACCTCTTCTCGTTCATGAGAAAAAGGGTTTTGACAGACAGACAGACAGACTGACAACAAAGTGATCCTATAAGGGTTCCGTGTTTTTCTTTTGAGGTACGGTAACCTAAAAATATATTGACCAATGTTTCTTTGAGAAAATTGCCTAGATTTGTATTCTTAATAACACACTCAAAAGAAAGGGTCCAAAACTCAAACTCACCTCACATTAGACTGGGATCGAAAATGAGTTTCCTAGACAAGGAATGCCGAAGAGAACAAAATCAGAAGTCAAAATATGTCAGAATATGTATGAGAATTGTTGTATGTGGTATGAGAATTGTTGTGTTGAGCAGCCAAAGGGTTTTCATATGGCTCGATAACGACTACCTGCTATATTACTTCTGAAGACTTGACAATAGTCGGGACCGCTTCAAGATTCGAGAAACCACTGAGATTGTTAGTACTAATTAAAAATAGTTTTTGGTTGGATTCTACGCTCAACAATTTATGGGCAGATTTACATCCTCCCTTTTTGTCACACGTAGTATAGGATGAAAAATAAAACAAGGTACGTAATTAGTCTCTAGATCTCATTTTATTGTAACATATAGATAGTTTTCTACACATTCACCGTACACGCGCATCGTGCGCTTACTGATATGAACTCTGTACACACGGGCCGCCCGCGCGGAGCGTCGCCTCGTGCCACGTGCCGTGTGCAACGTGTGTCGCGTGTGACCATCGTGCGTCGCGTGCGCCACGCGGGACACGGCCACGCTCCGCGCGCGACCGATGCAACCATTCGAGACGGGGTGGGACGTCGTACGATTTACACAAGTCCCATGCACTATTATAATTCCTGATATCTCTGCATAATCACTATATAAGTACTATTTAATTCCGACAAAGAGACACGTCACTACACGTCGACGGGATCACGGGACAGAGATCCGGTCGCCACCCCTACTCCCGTCCGCCACTCGAACGAACATAAATAAAATTCACGTAATAATAATAATATAAACTTACTCGCTAATTTACAGAGACGAGGCGACGCCTCGCATATACACCTATATACAATACACACTAGCTAGTTCGTCTGTACAGGGAGCCGCGCGGGCGGCTCGTTATTGCTGCGTGGAGCACTGTCCGCCCCGAGGTCTCCGGGCCTATTTACATGGGGAGGATATGTGTTAGGAACGGGTGCGCGCTCGCAGGCGCAGGGGGGGGCGCGGGTCAGTCGCGGGGGCGCGTGAGCAGCGCCAGCGGCTGCAGGGAGGCGGCGTGCGCGTGCGCGTGGGCGTGCAGGCCGTGCGCGTGCGCGTGCGCGTGGGGGTGCGCGTGCGGGTGCGCGCCCAGCAGCATGGTGGCGGCGGGAGACGGCGTGCCACCGCCCTCGCCCGCCGGCGGGTTGATCCGCTTCTCCTGCCGAACAAACACAACTATAATAATTGTAGATGCTAGAATAAATGTATGCATTAGTATGTTTATTATAAGCTGTTGGTTCTCCAAAAATTAAATAAATAAAAAAATAAATTAAACCTTCATATTAAAAAAAAAATCTATCTCTGAGAATATCTATCTACACATTTAAAACAATTCAAGTAGAGGTAATAAACAGAAGGGGTATAAGGTTTTCTTCGGGTGTAAGCGAGAAATACCCATAGTATGGCCAATGAGTGATCACAAGGGTATGTGGATGGAAAAGTCGAAAGCTGAAAGTTTGACTTAAGTACTTTGTTGGGGTTAGTTAGGAGATAAACATACTAAAAGTCCTTGCCCCTCCGAGGTCCGCTCGAGGGGGGAGGAGGGTGGGTCGCACAAAGAAGGAAACGATGAGTCGAACGAAATTTTGTTGTACTACATAATAAAAGCTGATAAAATTCTCTACAACTTTGGCTTTCACACTTTTTATCTATCTCTTACCTTTGCCTAACTATGAGCTTCGACAAATGGTCGATTTTCAAAAAAAAATTCTAGTCTTACGTTTTTCTTTTTTTTCCTTCATAACTTTTCTCAAGTGCTACCGTAGATTTCAGGATACACATCTAAATTAAAAAAATAATTAATTCTAAAGACTGTATGTCCGGTCTCATAATATCAGCCTCTTTCCTTGCTGTTTTTCGGAGCTCATAACTAGGCAACGATTGGAAATCGATTAAAAGTGTGAAGGGCAAAGTTGTAGAAAATTTTATTAGCTTTCATTATGTAGTACAACAAAATTTCGTACGACGCACCGTTTTCGAGATGTAAGCAAAAAACAAAAAAATGCGACCTTCTTTGTGCCCCCTCCCTCGAGCGGACCTCGGAGGGGCAAGGACTTTTAGTATGTTTATCTCCTAACTGTTCCAAACAAAGTTCCTTAGTCAAACTTTCTGCTTTCGACTTTTTCCATCCACAAATTATTCATTGCTTTAGTTACCAGGCAAAAACCAGGTCAATGTTTGACATTGACAATTGGGCAGAGAGAGAAATCTTAAAATTTTCCGGGAAATTATTAAATAATAAATATAAGAGAGTTGACGAGTCGCGATACCTTCTGCCGCCGGTTGCAGAACCAGACGCGCACGACCTCCTTCTCCATGCAGAGCGCGTCGGCGAGCGCGGCGATCTCCTCGCTGGTGGGCTTGGGGTTGTGCAGGAAGGCCTTCTCGAGCGCGACGCGCACGCCCGACTCGATGGAGGTGCGCTTCTTGCGGCGCCGCCCCACCGCCTCCGCCAGCGCGCCCCCCAGCCCGCCGCCCCCCGCGCCACCCCCGCCCCCCGCCAGCGACGAGTCCGCGTCCTCCAGCCACTTCTGCAGCAGCGGCTTCAGTTTACACATGTTCTTGAAGCTCAGGTTGAGCGCCTCGAACCGCGATATCGTCGTCTGCGAGAAGTCGTTCCCGTACAGCTTGCCCATCGCGAGACCGACGTCGCCTTGCGTGAACCCTGCCCAATACATGATTTTCATATTACCTCCTTGTCAAACTATTGCAAAATTACAGTTCAAACTTAAGGTAGATTATGCTCTGCCATAAGTGCTCACCACACTTACGTTACTGACTCTGATATCGAACTCGTTGAGAACCAGCAATATAGGACATTTACTTTAGAAGTTCGCTCAGTAGAGGGTATTGGAGCAGAAACTAAACTAAAAGTGAGCAAATTTGTTTCCGTAATGGAACTACAGACTGGTGACTGATAAGTTACGGCACAAGATCAGCATCAGCAGCGGATTCTCGTTTTAGAGGCCAAGACTCACTTTGGATGAGAAGTAAGTAATAATCAAGTAATATGTAGTACTGACCGAGCTTGATCCGGCGTTGCTTGAACGTCTTGGCGAAGTGCTCGAGCTCCTCAAGGTCGGCGGTATCGTCGGCGGCTGCAGGCTCGAGCGCGCGGGGCTTGTGCGCGTGCGCGTGTAGCGGCGTGGCGGGCAGCGCGTGCGTGTGTGCGTGCGGGTGCGCGTGTGTGTGTGGGGGGGACCGTGCGCGGCCCGAGCCCGGCGTGTGCGGCGTGAGGAAGCCCGGGGGGGTGCGCCGCGGGGAGGGGGAGCGCCCGCCGCCCGCTGGGACTGCAACAAGGGGGTTTGTGAGGATTGTACAATATGTGTATGTCTGTCTGAGATAAAGGTCTGTAGCAGGTGGAAGTTCACAATCATAGCTAAATATCAATTATCATGTACTACCGGCTTACAATTATTTTTCATTGTGGTAAAAAGTGATTAGCAGTTTTTCAAACGGAGGATGGGCAGCAGCGGCTTCCATGAAGCTGCGATTGCCAACCACTGCACTGCAGTCTGCGAAATATGCAGTCCATTGTGCCAACTGCAACGCTAAGGAGCGTGGTGGCGGTGGCGTTACCCCCAAAATACCTACCACACGTATTTTGCTGTTATCAGGGGAATTCCCTGTCTAGCAGTGGACTGATTTTAAAGCATTAAATAAGTACGTAAAAAGCAATTACAAAGCCATTTAAAAACTGTCTGATGACGTAAGGTTTGAGTTTAATGGAGCTCAGAGCTCCCCTATGGGTATTTGTGCTTTGATATATTCCTCTTATCTTCAGCTGTCTTTGCAAATGCTCGTTATGAGCTTTGATATTTATTTCAGTGGAAAGAGCCTGTAATCAGAATCCTCGAAAACTTATCAACCATAGCGTTGCAGGCATAGAGTAACACGATTTTCGAGCGCAAAGCCCGAGGTTTGACGCGTTGTTCTAAGATTACAGGTGTGTGGATACAGACCCTCAGCGCAGCGAGGTTCCAAATTCTTTAGACAACCACATTCTTTGTAGGAGTTCTCTAGTGCCAAAGATGCCACAAGTAGGTTGAGAAAATCTTTGTCTATGTCTGTCTATGAGAGAGAGTAGGTATAGGTAATATGTGTCTCTGTCTGTAGGTGGTAGTTGAGAGTGCGTGGGCAGTAGTACTAAACGTAGTCTCACCGGCGGAGGCGAGGCCGGCGCGCGCTTGCAGCTGCTGCAGTTGTTGCGCCGCCGCCTGCGCCACTGCCTGCTGCACCTGCAATGTATCGGAAATTTACGCTTTGTTACTTACGTATTCCTATTCACGTCTCTCGTGAATAGGCTTCTTCTGAGTTCATATTGATTGTATAGCTTTTCACATTTGATGTACCTAAAGTATTTAATTGCAAATTATAATGATTTTTGAGAAATTATCATAAATAAAAGTAGAGCTTCAAACAAACGCAGACAAGATTTAAATTCAGAGTTGTATAGATATTAAATGTAGATTCTTCACAGAATACTTATTGAAGATCAGAAAGAACATGTATGTGGATGCGTGCTATCGCAGGAAACCATTGCAACATGGCCTACTTTAAAAGTCGATTTTTGAAGTAGGTATATTTAATGAATTCCTTGTAGTTACACCCTGTCGTTAAACCAGTGTAACAACGAGGAAAACCTATTTTTGGTCGTGACACCGCAGTAGAGATAGACTTTCTTGTGTTTCACTACAGTGGAAATAATGTAGCTTGATCAAAATGACAGACGGATAGAACTGAGCGTGAGAGAAGGACGGAGCGATACGTGTCTTCGTCGACCCAACATCTTACGCATCGGTCCGTCCTGCAACAACACTGCTGTGAACCTGCTGACGACTGAAGAGTATGCTATAAATGAGTTGTTGTGTACGAACCTGTGTGTGCAGCAGTAGCGAGTGCGCGCCGTGCTGGGAGAGCAACAGGTGCTGCAGCTGCGCCAGCGCACCGCCAGCACCCGCCGCGCTCTGTTCAACAAATCACAACACAACCAGTTAGATCCTTACACCAACAAACAGGTAATTTCATATTTTACGCTCATCATACAGGAATCTACTTGCTGATTCAGCTGGAGAAGCTTTTAATAAGCTTCTGGAAAAAATATAGTGATATTTAGTATAATTTATTCTCTCGAAGGGACAACGGTCCCTGATTTGAAGCTTCAGCTTAATTTTCTTTTCTTCGTTGAGTAATATTCTTTTTAGGTCGGTAGGCGTCCGTGTGGTTTCGGCGAAGAATAGTACCAACCCATCTCTATCCGTGGGTGTCGTCGTAAAAGGTGACTAAGGGCTTATGAACTGGAGGATAGGCAGCAGCATCTTTCTGTGTATCTTACCATCTTACATATTGCGGTCACCAACAACAGCGGTCGCCAGCTGCAACGTTTACAAGCGTGGTGACTATAGTAAATCCCCTCCAAAGCATCACGCGTTTTTGCTGGAGTTTTGGAAGGAGCCCCTTGCCTGCAGTGGACGTTGCATGGGATTTTATGATGAGGGATTAAATAGGTGTATTGATATTGATGTTCTTAAACTACCACCTTGTGGCTCCTAGGAGTTTTGGCATATGTGTCCTTCCTTCTCCCAAAGTTGTTCTTGTTTAGCCAAGATCGACAGTAATACTCTGACGACCTAGTTAGAGAATCTGAACCAAGCCCGTCAAGACTAGTCAAGAGGCTGGCTCTACATTGCGCTGAGCAGCTCGGCTTGTCCCCAATGATGACTTATGAGGTATTAATGTTTGAAAGTTTTACCCTCCTCCCTACGGCCAGTGAACACACGGCAACGCCAAACTAAAAACAATGGCTACTTCAGTTACTTTTTGGTTTCATGACCAATTGCCCACGTTGTTCAATAATAAGAAGCCACTTATGACGTTCTTAGTAAAAGAACCTAAAACGCGCAAAGGTGCTCTTATTGCAAAATTTAAATCGAACAGCACTGCAGACGCAATTACTTCTACTGTTATTGGACTCACTGGGATTCAGCATTGGTGGAGTTTTATAACAATACCGCTGATATGACAGTGATGGCTACTAGCATACTTACAAGCACGGCAGCAGTGGCGGCGGTGGCGGCGCTATGCGAGTTGGCGGCATGTGAGAGTTGGGGAGGCATGTGGGGGGGCGCGGCGTGCGGGGGGGGAGCGGAGGGCGCGCGGGGGGGAGACCCGCCCCCCTCCCCCTCCGTGCGCTCGTCGCCGCTGCCCGAGCACTCGCCCTCGCCCTCGCCGCTCGCAGACCCGTCTGTTGACAAACAGTACAACTAACACTATCATCATCGTCATCATATCCTGTACCGACTTACTTTTAGGATCCACGATATGAGATGTAGTTAAAGTTGTGTGTGCAACTACGCATAATGAGATAATAAAACACTCGTGTCAATATGTTATGGATCTTATTACCTCGCGTCTTGTACGCTCGACTTAAAGAACCCTTTACTCTTCAAAGCTTTTATTTTTATAACTAACACCAAATTAATAACTGGAATAATTTGCTACACACAACTTCGTACCACAAGTCGATGAATGGAAACCGATTACAAAATTACTACATATATGTATCAAAAATTAAAAGTTAAAATTATATTTTCTCAGTTTTCAGGTTACATAGACTAATAATATCAAGAGTTAGTACCTATAATAACGAAATTCTAAATACCTATTAGATATTCAAGTTCGTTTTACGTGGTACTACCGGTAAACTTGTTGGAAAACAAATGAGAAAAAGCTATCTGACAAGACGCAATACTTATATTATAACACGATTGTATGTATAATGGGAATACGGTCTAATAGTATGGGGTGTGTAGTCAATGTTGTAGTCGTCGTATCGTAAACGACACACGTGGTGCCGCATGCCGAGGTGCTGATCAGTCAGGGACAGCAGCGAGTACACAGACGGGCTTCAGTTATTTTTTAGGGTTCCGATACCAAAATGGTAAAAAAAGGAACCCTTATGGTGAGACTTTGTCTGTCTGTCTGTTTGTCTGTCCGTCTGTCACACCTCTTTATCTCAGGAAGTACTAAAGCTATCAACTTGAAATTTGGAAGAGTTTTAAAGAAACTTTACCCAAATCAATTGCGAAAAAAAATTTGAAAAAATAATTTTGTTATAATTGCAAAGGGGGCCTGAAATCAGGGGGTCAAAATTTCAAAGTGTGATTACTAGGTCAAGTGGAGTATCAAATGAAAGGGATTTACTTGTACATTCCAAAAATATTTTTTAATTTTTTTATGACTATTAGTTTTTGACTTACGAGTATGGTGAAAAATTTCGAAAAAAATACCATTTCTTACACATGGGGTGACATTTTAGTTTATCAAGAACACACAAGTTATGAGTATTCTTATGGCTTTTAAAATTTTAACTAACGTCACAAAACGATTATAACCACATTAACCACTGATCACTCTCTGCAGATTTTCATTTAATTGTGGCCTTCAAAAATCAAAAGTGGTTGAACATCTAGGGTAGTAAAATGTAAATTATAAGAGATAGAAAGTATACCGCTTTTTACCTTTATAAGGTAGTTTGTTTGTTCGTATACCTCACTATAGTAAAGTACAGGGAATGTCATAGTCAAAAGCAATTTTCTTGTTGCCTGCTGCAAAACTGCCATATTTGTTTTTTTTTGTGTCACAAATTGAGCAAACAAGATGTGCATCATACCTACATCTTATTTTTGAAGTACTACTTTGACAAGAAAAGTGCACCATCCCTGAGATATCAAGTGCCGAAAACTCCCTCCTAGTCCGGTCCCTTATAGTTTTACATCGCCAAATTCACCAAATTGCACCAAATTTTTTCCAGGTGCTAGTTAAGTACATAGCTATAAATTTTTGATAGGATCCAATTCTTGTATTTTCAAAATTTGAAAATTCAAGAATTGGATCCTATCAAAAATTGATAGCTATGTACCTAACTACTACCTGGAAAAATTTTGGTGAAATTGTAATTCGTGTCTACGTGAAACAGCTAACTGACCGCACTATCCGAGCTAAAACACAGCAGCGCGAGCACTGCTACGTAACAGCAGGATTGGGAAAGGGGTATAGGTCGACTGACGCCAAAAGAAGACGAAGAAGAAGAAATAGAGTTGGTAATGGCTACCTTTGTGTGCCAATGTTATGTCTCGCAGCAGTGCGGTTCGTGTGTAAGAGTTTCCGTGTACAAGTGTCCCGACACGTTGCATCATGATGTATGTGTCCACTGGTGTCCGCTCACCGGCCAGAGCCCCGCACCTCTCTCGCGCCGGATATTAAAATGTAAATGCGACCGACCCGCGGCGCTCCCACGCGACTTACAACGTGACATTACCTTTTAACTGGGGTGTAAAGTGTTTGCGGATAAAAAATTCATAACATGAAGGACTTTTTTTAAACCTTTTGCATGAAATTTCAGCGAATTGATTATTTATTTCACTTATTCTGCTTATACCCAGCAGTAGGTCGATACGGGCTGATATGATGATGATGAGGTAAACTTTAAATCAGGTTGAGTGACGGATGACGAAATGACAGAAGTATTGGGTAATGGGGTGTAAAGGACAGATTTCCGAAAGGATCAGTCAACGAAACTGAACAATTTTTAGTGAATGAAAGTTTCAGGAAATTGACTAGAAATCTTCCTCTCCATACAAACTGTCCAATGAAGTTTACAATTTTGTATGGAACCGCTGTCTTTATTTTTATTTCATAAAAGATTCATTCTAAGTAGTTCAGTATCATTGACTGATCGTGCCCTTTCGTTTTGCGGAAAGCTGTCCCTTACAACCTGCATACAAGTTTATATTATACGATTTTAAAGTTTTTGGAGTTCTTTAGAAGATGAAGAAGATTTTATTAAAACTGTATCCTTCTTAGCTACACCCAAACAAGGCAAAATTGTATTCTTAAACATACTACTTGCAATTTACGATTTACATAAATAAATGAAATTTTATATGGAAGTTCTTTGTTTTTGAAGTTATAAACTTGGACATTGTGTAAATAAAAGTCAGTTGTATAGGTATTGTACGGTACAATATGTACCTAGCTGTGCTTTTGGAAATCCATCCTCAAAGGGTAACCCCCTTGGGGAGTGAAACTTTGTATGAAAGCTCTTTTCTTTTTTGAAGTTATAAAAATGGAAATGGGTGTTTAAGTTGAGAAATGTTATAAATCCACAACCAAATACATTTTAAGTAGCAATAAAAGCAGATATTTTTCTTCGATCTCCAATAATGATTATTGATGAAACGTCGGTCTAAAAAAAGCATGACATTTTGCACCTAACGTAGGCAGGCACGCAAAAAAGTATTCTTTGAAATGCATCTTCTAATAGAGACAAATTTGAATTGACAATATGAATTTAAGTTTGTAAAGAAAATCGGATCAGTTGCAACTTTCCCCTGTTTCAATTACCCACTGTTCCGGGCACATTCCTTGTATTTCATAATTTTTAGACATTTTACAAAAAAATATCATCGAAAACCTCGAATCAGCCAAAAATAGTCATCAAATTGGAGATAAAAAAATGTATTGCTCTCGACAGCATGAGTTAAAGACGACAAATAACACGTTCCTTATGAAACTGAAAGGGTTAACATTGTCAGAAGACATAATAAAGAGTAACGATTGCGTGTGGTGCGGTGTGGGGATTGTGCGCACTTCGCAGGTACGAGGCAGCAGGGCACGTGACGCGGACTCACTTTCGTCTCGGGGACGCGGAAGGGGTAAAGGTGTGCGCGGTTTTTTGCGCGTCGTGCTTTGCGCGTGCGAGGCGCGTGCACCACGCTTTGTATCGACACACGTTCCCTCACTAATCATTACATAGATCTACCTCCTTGCTCCCTTGCATGTTTACTTTTATTTCAAGGACTTGAGTGAGATTTATGGATGGCTCCTAGGGTGGTTACTTTTCCTATTGTGTTATCACGCAAATGTTATAAATAGAAAGGACTTTGTATCGAGTATACCTATAGTAAACTACGTCAGTACTAGGCTCCTACAATAGTGTAGGAAGCGCTGGAAAGCATTATTTAAGGGTCCCCTGGAGCTGTGACTTCCCGTACAAACTAACTTTTGCGATAACTTCAAAACTACAAAACACATTATGACAAAATTTTCTACATACAATTGGATAAGATGTATCAAGGTTTAAAATTGGTTTTTAATTGAAATCAATCAATTATTATAAAGATAGAGCTAGTTAAAAATGTGTATGGAAAATATAAACTCGCTGTATCTTTGTATTGATTAATTAAACGCCTGTTTCAAAACATAATACATATTATCCAGTTGTGTGAACAAAATTTTGTCAAAATGTGTTTTGTATTTTAGAAGTTATCGCAAAAGTTAATTTGTATGGAAAATCACAGCTCCAGGAGATCCTTAAGATCTTTAATGATTCTGATGTATCTCTTTTATGATAATATATAAATTATTATTGGTAGGTACTCACCGTGGGAGGGTGGAGGGGAAGGAGACTTGATTAGTTCGCCGGACTCTTCTGGAACAAAACAAAAAATATATTAATTACGTTAATTAATTAAGTGACGCTCTTAAGTAATAAAGACCATCAGTCATGTTTTACAACTATAGAAAATAGCCTTTTGCATAAAATCAACACATAAAAAGGCAGTTGGAAAAGAGCAAAGCCGGTAACAAAGTATGTAAGTTATTACTATATTTTTTTTCAAGGTTTTCAACGTGTTTTAGGTTTACCAAATAAAATAAAGAAGATAGATACGTATTCGAAATTAATTAAACGTTCATCATTATTAGTATTGTCTGTTGCGTGAAACCCGACCGACGCCGGGCGGAGGCGCGAGGTAATCTGATTACCTAATTAATCCCCGAATGTTATTAATCCGAAGCTGTACAACACTACACTACACTACTCCACTGTAAAATGTCTATAAAGTGACACAAATGCTGCAAACATAAACTTGTTTAGAATGATTCAAACGGGTTTCCTTTTGCTTCCTGCAATCATGGTGCAACAGCGTGGATAGATGTAACCCACAAAAAATATACGAATCACGGGAAAATTTAAATTATTAAATGTATTTGGACAAAAAAGAACTAAAAGTTGTACACATTGTTTTTCGACGAATCACGTGTCAAGTTAAAAGAAAATAGGTAGTACAGTTTTCGAGACAACCAACTTTTTATTTTATTTAAGAAACAGTCTAGACATTTTGATACATCTCCTGAATACTACTCTGCTTTGTGTAAGGAAAAGGAAATGAAAGAACATTTATAAGATATTTTGAAGTTATCAATTGAATTCAGCTTATTATATGCAGTACATTTTTTGGTGTATTGTAAGTGAACGTGGGAGCGACCTGCAGGCAGGTACCTGAGGATAATCCACATCACCTCGCGTCTCATCGGATATATCAACCAGATTTGCATCACCCCCTCGCTCACCCTCCACCCCCGCGGATGGAACGGCAAAAAACGTGCTGATTGAAACGTCATCACTTATCTGCGAGCGAGTTTTTGCTCATCAAAAGGGATAAAATCTCACAAATGCATCTCGTCGCCGCGCGAATGGCGGATGGCGAACCGTCGGGATATTTTCCATTTCGTAAAAAACGACAGTTGTAGGTTTTTTAATGCAATCCGTTTGCATCCCTTGCGTGGTGCGTTTTTGCTGGAATTGTACAATTTTGATCCGCCGTGACATTTTATTCGTCATTGTTGTCGGATAACGTCTTGTTACAGTACATCTATGTAGATTATGCATAAAAAACGGCTTAGTGTTTTTGACTTGGAGGTTTCGGTCTTTTTTTTATGCAATTTAAAAACCTACTGTCATTATCTCAATAGTAACGTTTATAACAATTCGAAGTAAGTATTTGTAAAATTATCCATCGTGTATTTTAAAAGTTTTATGTAGCCTTTATTTTATTTAGGCTCTCTCAGTACACCTGTGCAATTTTCTTTAAAAAAAAATCTCATTTATTGGTTTACTCTTACCCACTGCCAGCAATGTCGCAGGTTGTACAGGCGTAAATCAAGTTTAAAGTTCATTATTTTATACTTGAACTAACAATAATTTAAAGAAGCTCAAACATCAATATTCTGGTATCACTTTATGACGTCAGCTAAACTTCATCGCATCGCAAACAAAGTGGCGCCATGTGGAAAAAACCGGTCAAGTGCGAGTCGGACTCGCGCGCCGAGGGTTCCGATATACCTGTAGTATTTTTGGAAGCAATAAAGTCCATTTTCAGGACCGCAAAACTAAATTTGTTTGTAAAGGTTTTTTGCAGATTTCTGAAAAACTGTGCAACTTAGAAAGATCGTTTTATTTTTGCTGTAAAGTTTATATAAACTTCTGTCAACTGTAATTAATTCAGATTTTTCCTTACTCAAACTTCGGAGATAAGGGGGGGGGAATGGTATTTTTCTTGACATTTTTCATCATAACTTTAAAACTAAGAAATTTAAAAAAATACAAAAATATATTTTAAAATGTACAAGTAAAGCCCTTTCATATGATACCCCACTCGACCTAGTAGCGACAATTTGAAATTTGGCCCCCCCTATTTTGGCCCCCTTTATATTAATAATCATACTTTTTTCAAAATTTTTTCTTGTGCAATTAAGTTGGGCAACTATATTCTAAAACTATTCCAAATTTCAGGTTGATAGCATAAGTGTTTGCTGAGATATAGAGGTGTGACAGACAGACGGACAGACAGACAGACAGACAGACAGAGCGGCACCATAAGGGTTCCTTTTTTTTACCATTTTGGTATCGGAACCGGAAAAAAAAAAAATAAAAAAAAAAAATAAAAAAAATAAAATAAAAAAAAAAATAGGGAAAACTCACGCGCTCCTTTAAATATATCTGACTGCAAAATAAATCAATATTTTGGAAAAACAATTTAACGACAAGAAGTTAAAGTATTTATTGTTAATTCAAAAGAAAGTGAAATATGAGAAAGTAGCGACCTCCAACCCATTTTCTCTATTTACTTACGTGTAAAGAGTATTTTAGAAAATGAAATTCAATATTTTTAAGCCTCCAACGTCCCGCAACAGAGCATGATAAATGGAAAATAATAAATTAAAGACAAAATAAATAAGGTATGTTTTTCAGGAATTTCTAGTTTATTAGTCAACCTAAAATTTCATTATAACTAGCTTCTATCGTTACGTCTAAAAATGAAGGTAAATCAAGTTGCGTATAATTAAATGACTCAAACAACAAATGACAGAAACACAGGTGCAAATAAACAAGAATTTAAAATATTTTGAGTACATAAATAAAAAATCATCAAAAAAGTCTTTGTCTTCCAACTGACTAAATACACGAAAGTTGAATTTAATAAAATGTGGACAAGTTGTGAACATTTCAAGGTCGAGTGGTTCCGCGGGGGAGACATCCCTCTGAGGAGAGATTTGTGAGAGCCCAGGCTTATCTCTTCGGAATACGTAAACAGATGCACTATACTAACAAGTAAAAACTAATAAAAAATCCTACTTATTCCAAAAATATAAATGCCTTCGTAGCAATTTGCTACGCACTGCTACGAGCGAAGCAGCGAGTTAGCGTAGTTGCTCCTACGCCGATTGCTAAGATGATTATCAACGGAATGATCTATAAATCGGCTGTATTTTTTACATTGCAATATGAAACGTTTTTTTAAAGTTTAATTAAAATAAAAATTTAATAAAATTAGAGGCGACCAGGCTTGAAATACGGTGAGATAAGTAATACGCTTGTAGTACTCACGGTATGTCTGGCAGTAGTTGTGCGTGCGAGCGGCGCGCACGCAGGCGGAGAGGACCATGGCGGTGTGTGGCGGAGTGTACAGTACAGTGGGTTCAGTGTACAGTGCAAGCGCAGGAGAGACGAGCGCGCGACGCGGCGCGCGGACCGAGACTGGCGCGCTCACCCTTCCCTCCCCGCTACACCCGAATTAAAAATCGAGACTTTTTTGTACGAATCCGTTTCTTTTCCGCCCTTAGTGAATTTTTTTCGAGGCCCTCGCTATTATTTCGATTACCTGAGATGGATTTTTTTCGCTTTCGCGGAACGCATCGAGCGCGATGTGCGTTTAAAAGCTGTTTAATTTTTTAGGAAAGGGGAGCGACGGGTTCGACTAACCGATGCGCGAATTCCGATATCGGGTTTGATTGAAAAAAGTTGGTGTTTGTTCCCCATGGCGGCGCTCCGCTCTGCGCCTGCCCTGCCGACCGGCGACCGGCGACCGTTGCTGGCTCGATGACTATACGATAACACAACTAAATAGCATTCTACTCGAGTTGCCGCAGCCATAGGGGTAAACTATACGTACCTACATGCAATTTTAAATTATTCTATAGAGAAAATAGAAATTACCTCACATAGAAATGGAAAGCCCCATCAAATCTTTGCTCTAACTAAAGCGTCGTCAGTAACGAGTAGATGAAAGATGTATTATATAGGTAATATTATTAACTAAATAAGATGCGAAACTTTTTAGGTTTTAAAATAATTGTATAAAATAATAGCTAACGAGTGTGCACGCAACATATGATAATATGCAAAAAAAAATGTACCTTTTATTTTTTGAGTCTCAATTTTAGATTCGAATATTGAGACAACAAGGTCACTTGAACATTTTTTACATTATTTTGTTCGTTTTAGTTAAAAAATAATTGGCTTGTGCATACAACCACGGATATCGTGATAATAACAACGTGAAATTTCAGTAGTTTTTCTCCTGAAGCCTTGTCATGAAAACTCTTCCCATAAAAAGCAAACATTTGGGAAAAAACTATTTTACTCGATAGAATTTTTCGACTTTCCATATAAAAGTGGTCACGTGATCGACACATTTTGTGGTGGAAGACAAAAAGTTTTTTTGATTAATGATTTTTTTCTTCAGTACAGTTGCTTTTTTTATTTTTCATCCCTCATTCCACTTGAATGCACCGCCAGGCTGCACTGGTGGAGCCCAAGCTAGTATTTGAGTAAAACCAGTTGGCTTCAGCAGCGAAGCTACAAAAAAATCACGTTGCATAAAGAATTTTTCATATACTCGTATGGTTTGACATGTTCTATTCATCATCATCATCATCATAACATCCTATGAAACTTCCACTGCAGGACAGGGAGGTCCCTCCAGAACTCCAGCATTAGAAGGGGATTTACCATAGTCACCACGCTTGGAAGCTTTGCGGCTGGCGACCACTGTTGTTGGTGACCGCAGTATTTACTATTATATCTTCTGTGGCAGTATGTAAGATGGAACGATATACAGATAGATGTTGCTGCCCATTCTCCAGTTTATAAGCCCTTAGTCGCCTCTTACGTCACCCACGGATACAGAGATGGTTTTGTACTATTCTTTGCCGGCACCACATGGGCAATGATGAATGAATGAATTAATTAATGATTAATAATTATGAATTAATGATTTTAAAAAAATTCACCACAACACAAGACTCATAGCATAGAGGTGTGGTAAGTGGAATGTCGCGAGGTCGCGGTGTGCTCTGTGCCCGTCTGAAGGCAAACAGTCCGCGCTTTGTGATGGTAATGTTACCCCGATGAAAGTGTAATACCACCCCGTCCCGTCCCGTCCGTCCGGCAGCCGGACCGCTCGGCTCATGCATTGCTATCAGGGAATGCATTTACGTAATGTGGCCCGTGTTTGTTTAGGCACCGTATATTGCTACTCTGAATAAGAGATTGGCCGGCCGGCGGTAAACTGCTCTTTAAAGCTGAATAAAAACACTTGTTTATGCAAACGAGGTTCACATTCGATGAATGTTAAGGGGGCCCGCACGGTCCAGTGGTCTGGCCCACTCGCTCACTGACTGTGGGTCACGCAGACTGTCTTATGCTAATCTCGCTTTTATCTTTGAATTGTATTATTCGCTTTTTCAAGATCAAGCGCTTTGGGTTTCATTTACATTTTATTAGAAGTGTAAATGGAAATATTTTGTACCCTCTTTGACACAGTTTTCGTTCTAAGAGGTTTCATCGTTTCTTTTTGCCTAGTCTGTGCTGTAAAACGATATAATTCTCTAAAACGTGTGAAAAATAATAAAATTATTATGTCACAGGAATATTCTCGGAGCTGTGGTGCTATTCACATTCATATTTATTCAATTTTAATCATATATAGGGTGACTTTTAATTAGTTCTTGATAGCAAAAGATATGCATGTACTCATGATACTGACCAAATTTTCCCAAGGAACATAGGTCGAAATACGAAAAACCAAATTTGACCTCCCATACAAAATGCGCTATCAGCTGATACAGTTTCTATGGGAGGTCAAAACTAGATTTTCGTATTTCGACCTATGTTCCTTGGGGGAAGTTGTTCAGTATCATGAGTACATTCATACATTTCTCTATCCAGAACTAATTAAAAGTCACCCTATATAGTCAGTGATAAATTTCAATACATAAAATATCATGGTCTCTGTTAACTAGTGTCATGAATTTGATAAAATTCAACTTATTAATAATTTGTCGTAAAAATAAATAAGCAGTTTTTAATAATTTATGCAAACGATGATGATATGCAGGCTTAGATTGGTCTATTCATCTTTATCATCACTTCATCCGAAATTGGACAATTACAGCAACAAAATACACTAGCCAAAATTCAGGCACCCATCGTATTTTAAGACTGACTCGTTGAACTCGTTTTATGGATATTGAAAGTGATGGTCACGAGCGATGTGATAATGATGAAGTAAGTACGAGGGGGCAAGTTAACAGGTAGCGGGTTGTAGCGTCCGGCGTGTCCGGACGTCACCGGTCCCGCGGGGGCCGTACCGCGTGTCCGGCGTCCGGCGTCCGCCGTCCGGCGTCGTCTGGCTCCGGCACACCGGGGACTCAAGATTAACGACCACATCAGTTACACTTGTTTCATATTCACCTTAGCTGTACAGCTGAATACATTATCTTTTAAAGCCTATTTCGAAAGCTAAATGCAGCAAGTTTTAGTTTACGGACTTTTGAAATTCATACTTTTTACTTTCTACAAAAATTGGACCGATTAGTGAGAGACAGCTGAAAGTTTTATTAACGTCAATAATCATTTTGCGAATTCTTAAATCAAAGTAGTTAATTTATTTGAAGTTTATACAAAAAAAATAGAGGTTCTAGATAATACCCTGGATGGTGTTATGTTTTCTGAAGTTACTACTTAAATTACCTTTAACCTATACCTAAACTTATATCCTTCTGTCTCTCTGTCTTATTCAATTTTATAACTTATTTGCACAAATGCATGCAATTATTTGCTCATAAGTATTTAATTAATAAAACTATTGTTTTTACTCGTTCAAAAAATTTGTGAAGAACTTTTTTTGACATTGTAATAAGTATACATACAGGTGACCCAGTTACAAAAGCCCAACAAAAAGTTATAGGACAAAAGAAAATTTATGTGTAATTATTATGAGTCTGAAGCAATGGGGTTACAAAAAAGTTCAAACATGGCTTTTTGAAATGAGTTGTCGAGATGGAATTTTCGTTGGACCACTATGAATGAGCCACCCTATACAGGGTGATTGGAAATTCAACGTATTCCTGAAAGGGGGTTGTTCTGCAACTCATGTGGAGCAAATTTGCCCATGGAACCGGTGGTCAAAAATCAATGGCTGCGGAGTCATCCGAAGATCAGGTATCTTGGTAGGTTGCCTGGAAGAGATTGCTCTAAGCAATAAGGCCGCCTTTGCGCGCAATTAGATATAAGGTTTCTTACGCAATTACTCTTGATTTGTGTGCAATAAAGAGTTTCTATCTATCTATCTATCTTGATGAAAACTCCCACCTTACTACATTAAAAGGCAAAATGTGAATAAAGTACACGGGAGTTTTCATCAAAATACCCCGATAATGAAGAAAGTACCTTTCAAAAATGTTATCCTTGAATGAAAAAAAATTTTTTTTGCCGTTAAACGTATTAAAGCACTTTGTCTTTACTTATTCTCTTCATTAACATCACTTTCACACGCAATTATAAAAATTAATCCGACTAGAAAATAGTGTCGCAGCGCACTTTCGGTTAATTATTTTCTGAGCGCTACAAATAAATTGCAAAATTTATAGCTTTTTAGAAAGCTTATGAAACGAGGAACTTATCTTTGTAGTTTGTACGTCAAAGTGTATGTATGACTTTTGGAAATATTCCCTTCGACATAAAAATATTTAGATTTTTTTTAACACTACTTGTTGTTTAGAACTTATTTACTTCGGAATTTATCAGAGTTATAAGGCATAAATTAGATTCCAATTAATAATTTATTTATCCTCTATCTGAAAAGTATGAATTTATTTCACAGAGTGGTATACTTTTTTCACATTTTGCCTTTTAATGTAGTAAGGCGGGAATTTTCGTCAAGATCATATGAGTTGCAGAACAACCCCCTTTCAGGAATACGTCGAATTTCCAATCACCCTAAAGGTAACTTCTCAAAAATTTTGGATAAGCGAGACGTGTTTCTTACGTGATAGGAATATTTGCAGTTTAGCAGTACATGTTAGATTCCTAGGTTCAATTGCTCTAAGAAGATTAGGGAGCAAAGCGTATAGAATTGTAGAGAAGTGAAGTTAAATAAAACTGTTAAAAAATATTTTACGGTTATAAGACTATTTTATGTAGCACAAATTATGTATCCTGTAACGTATCCCACAGCTGGGCAAAGCCATCCCTCTATATCGCCATTCCTCTTTGATGTAAACCGCTAACAGCCAATCCTTTAAAAACAGAATGTATCACCACGCCATGCCATCGTCTCCACAGTCGAGCTAGACGGCATACTCGTACCATCCCTCTGTCACTCGTTCCGTCGTGGTTACTCTAGCGGCGAGAGTCTAGCCCCTCCGGGTGCATGCGACAGGCATAACCTGTCTTTTTAGGGTTTTTTAGGGTTCCGTACCCAAGAGTGAAAAACGGACCCTATAACCCTCCGATGTCTGTCGGTCTGTCTGTCAGCAGGCTGTATCTCACGAACCATAATAAATAGAGAGTAATATTTCAGTTGCCGCTATAACATCAAATAATAAAACAAATATATGGGAGGCTTCTCTACTAAAAACTTATTTTATTAGACGATTTTTTGCTCTATATTTTTGTTTTAGCTCTATCGTAAAACGGTATCACGTGAAGGCGTGAAAATTTGTACGTTTATAGTGCATGAGTTGAAGAATAACAACAAATAATAAAAACTGGTCAAGTGCGTATTGGACTCCGCGTTCTGCGTAACTGCGCGTCCATAACTAAGACAGTATTTTTACCTAAGTGGTACGGAAACCTCGGTGCGCGAGTCATACTCGTTTTTGGTCGGTTTTTTGTGCACGCAGTACTTTTATTCTGATACATAATCATAATCATTTATTTGGTAATATAAATTACATGTCATCAAATACAAAAATATATCAAAATTACATAATGTATTATTAAATTAAAATAAAGATAAGTCAGATGTACTTGTGTACAATAAGTCCTTACGTATTATTATTTAAATATTCGTCCAAACTATAGAACGCCTGCTCGATTAGGAATGATTTTAATTTATATTTAAAAATATTATCACTCGCTACCTCTGTGATTTCATTTGGTAGCCGGTTATATACTGACGGTCCCAATACATGGGTAAGTTTCTTGGCTTTAGTCAATCTGTGTTGCACCGGTGCAAGTTTTTCTGCATTGCGCGTATTACGATTGTGAATGTCTTTATGTTTTGGATATAACTTGAGATTTCTCCGAACGTACAACGCCACCTGCTGTATAACTAGTGAGGGCAAAGTAATAATCTTCAGTGATTTGAAGTACGGGCGCACTGACGTATCCTGTGTAATACGAGCTATGGCTCGCACTGCTCGCTTTTGAGCGATAAAGGCCCGTTTCCATTCCGCCGCACAGCCCCACAGCTCTACACCATATTGTAGTATAGAGTGCACGGTGGCGAAGTAACAGGAACGGACCACGTTCGGGGGGACTACTCTAGACACCCTTCTTAAAGCGAAGCAAGCGCCGCTTAGCCTTTCACAGATGTACTCAATATGTACCTCCCATGTCATGCGTCGGTCAAGATGAAATCCAAGGAACTTGGTGGATTCTACCTGTAGAATTCTGGTTCCCTCGGCAACAACTTTTAATGGTTTTATTGGACGCCCGGATAGGTCGAAATTCAAAAAATGAGTCTTTTTGAGATTTAGTACAAGACCGTTGCTCCTGAACCATTGGCATACTTGGATTGTAGTTTTATTTAGCTCGCTTTCAAGTTTTTCGTAAGTCGGTGCGCATACTACTATCGCCACATCATCAGCATACATAAATGCATCTCCGCTGTGTACTGATTGTGGCAAGTCATTTAATAAAAGTGAAAACAGGATGTTAGAAACGGAAGAACCCTGTGCCACACCCATCGTTGTGGATGTTGGCTCGGACTTCACATTACCACCCTGAGGTACAACAACCTGAGTTCTAACTCGTAGCATGTTCATTAGCAGTGAGTGCGCGGGACCCTGAAACCCGTAATGTTGAAGCTTAGCTGAAAGAACGTCATGATCTGCCACGTCAAAAGCTTTTGATAAGTCGCAACACAACACAGCGACATTTTGATGAGTATCCCGCGCGCTCACTATCCGGTGAACAACATCCCTTGCTAGCGTTGTCGTGCTACATCCAGTGCGGTAAGCAAATTGTCGGTCAGACAAGGCATCTGTCTCAGCAAGGAACTTTGATATTCGTGAGCTTAATCCGTTCTCAAATATTTTTGCGACTATAGGAATAATCGATACAGGTCTATACGCATCCATATCCTCTCTTTTTCCTTTTCCCTTATAGAGTGGAGAGATCTTGCTAAGTTTAAGAGGTTCAGGGAAGACGCCTTCCGCAATACACCGATTGAAGATATCCGCTAGTATAGGTGCTAAGGTGTGTGAAGCAGCATTGAGTGACAGGACGGATATATCGTAGATATCTCTGGTTGGCTTCTGCGCTACTCTTGTTTTTAAAATACGGCAGATTTCGTTCGCCGTAAAGGTAGTGGGCCTAAAGCAGCGGTCTGCCGGGACGCGAGCCTCACATAGCAAGTCCATAGCGCGATCGCAGTCAGCAGGCGGCGCTCCACACGCAGTCGCAGCTCCGGCGAACCGTTGGTTCATAGCGTTTACTACATCCCCCGGATTCTTTAACACGCCGCCACTATCGAGCGCCGTAATTACATGAGTAAAGTCAACGCGAGTAGCTGAAGTTTTACCACGTTCAAAGTTGACCACTTTCCACAAAGTTTTATTAATATTTTTACTCATTTCTATTTGGTTTGTATAGAAATTTGCTCTTTCGTGTTTTACTAAGTCAATATATCTAGAATTCATATTTTTCAATAAGTTCATTAGTATGTCATCATCTGGCCATTTTTTACTAATATTAATTATGTCAAATAATAAACATTTCAAATTAACCCAGTTATATGGCTTACGATTATTTACCCTTTTTATAGGAAAACATATGTCAAACTTTGATTTTAAAATGTTTAACACAGCTAGTGTCATGTCTAGCACTGACTTTCTATGGCGGAGATGTAGTTCAACCCAGTCTACGCTTTCTACCGCAGCTGCAAAGTTGGTGTAATTTTGTTGTGTAAAACTTCTTGCAAGGCGAGTTCGCGGTGGAGGTGGAGGAGGTTCAGCGCACGCGATAGTTCCGCGCACCGCAAAGTGGTCACTAAGGTTTGTTACTACGGGTACCGTGCTCACTGAGCCACGGACGCTATTGGTATAAAGATGGTCCAAGCAAGTTGAAGAATTGCTCGCGACGCGCGTTGGGAAATTGACTTCATTGCGAAAATTGTGGGCCGTCAGTATATCCCTTAACATTCTTATCTCCGAGTTATTTTTACAGATCGTGTCTATGTTTGTGTCACCTACTATTATTATTTGGTTATCACTATCTAATATTTTATCGAGCAATCGTTCTAAATATTTTAGGAATTCAGAAGAGCTAACTCCACAATTAGTTCTATATACACAAATCACGGTTATACGATGGTCAATTAAATCTACAGCTGACAGTTCACAATATAAATCTGTTGTTTTATATTGTGAACTGTCAGTATACTGAATGGTAGTTGATTTTTAGTTACGATCACGAAAGTGAAGCAACCTTGGCTGTGGTCAGTACTCGGGTTAGTGACAGTGGTGACACAACTCAAGCGTTTTCGGAAGACAAGTTAAACCGTTGGTCCCACCTACTGTCACTTATAGCAGGCTATATGCCAAGACAAATACCATTTGGCCACTAAACCAGCAAGGCCTAACATTGGGTGTTGTTTGAAGGTTAGATTCAGGTTAGAGGCAGCCGCTCTGTGTAAAACCAGCTCCCTCGTCAAATACTCTGAATTCAGCATTCGACTCCGTACAAAACGAATGTATGGAGCATTAAAATAATTTATGGTAAATTGAACAATGCTCACAAAAATAAAAGTGAACCCTTTTTAACGTTTTTCAAGCGAGTTGTTTCGATTTCATGCTCGTAGATGAGTTAGTTAGTGCGGGATCAGAGGGCAAGGGGCGCGGGTGGCAGCCATCTTGGATTAGCGCGAGTATTTGCATTTTCAATCGGAAGGGTTGCCTGATGCGAGCACGCGTTAATCCCGTTAACTGTACATAGCGTGTCAACGAGGGGTCGCGATCATAATAATAATTCTAAATTTTAAAGCCCTTATTTACATAAGCTGTTGAAATAACCAGACCAGCGCCTAAAACTGCACAAACGTTGCAATTGCTTTATTTCGCAAAGAGGCTTGAATTTGTTGTTCTGGTATACTCGTAGAGTTAGTTACCTATTGAATCCTGTCTTTTCAGGTTGACCTATTTATGTATATCTTACTCTTGAAATTTACAATGCTAGTTGAATTTTTGTTATTATTATTATTATTATTATTTATTCGATAACAATAGTTAGATTGTGTTCGAAATTTGACTTAAAGCTAACTGTTGTGTAATACGAGTATTAAGGAATAATAAATTATTTTATGAGTTAATGCCTGCCAGTCTAGCCCTATAATAACACGTTGTGATTCAGAATTAGTTTCAAATTTAATGCTTTGGAGAAGGCATTTGCTCAACAGTGCAAAAGTTTACAGACTACATTAAGCAAATTTTAAACAAGTGTGTGAAATTATTTTCCACCTGGAGTTTTTCATTTTCTTTGTTTAAAATTTTTTCCGTATCGTTTTCACAAATCCTATACCTAGGTACTAGTGAAGAAGCGTGTATACAGGTTGTTAGGAAAAGTACCGATTTCCTTTAAACCATAAGTTCTATAAGTTGAACAAAGTATATTAGGTCGTAAGAGAGGTTGTTGCTACATCGATTCCTAATGATACTTACTATTACTTACGTTCTAATACCAGGGGAAATTGATTGATCGAGATTGCACCAGAATTATTAAAACTTTAATATCGCGCAGAAGGAGAAATGTCGCCGGGTGGGGTCAATCTCAAATTGCATTCATATTAAATTTATTATTAAGTGTTCGTTTATCGTGGTGTGATCGTTAGGGCCACGAGCCATACATCATGTGTAATGACATTCCAGCTCCCCGCCCGCAGTTTGTGTGTGTGTGTGTGTGTGTAATCTCAACCCTTCCGCACGCGCGGTGTGTTTTTTAGCGTCGCTCCGTATTTCCATACCGCGCTCCGGGCGCCGTCGTCGGGTCGACCCGGGCCGCACCAATCCGCGCGCCGCATTTACATGTCATCTACATACACGCCCCACAACACTACACCTATGTAGGCACACGTGTATTTTATCATGTATATGTGCAGCCTTGTTAAAAAACTTCACTAGATTTAGATGTTTCACGTTTTAAATATAAAATAATCTAAAATAATCAATGAGCTTGTGCACACCAAGCAAAATATACTAGATTTTACATGTTATCAATTTCCATATATTTTCAAGATGTTCAAGCATAATATGATCTCATAATTTGTAAGTTTACATCTATCTTTTTGCTTCAATTTAATCACAATATAATATGTAGGACGTAGGTATTACTGATATTTGGAGGTAAAACCACGATCTTTATCACGTTCCCTTCTTCTCCTTCTTTTCGTGTCGGCTACACCAGACCAGCTCAGTAATTTTCGTTACGTTTTACTCCCTCCGACCAAAAGTTCCTCCACGGTGTAGAAAACAGGACAGTCAAGACATGACAGCAAATGTTTCACGGACTTGTCTTTGTCTTATTTTTGTACAATTTTTCAATTCATATTTTGTACAATACTCTTACCTTACACTACCTTTTATGCAAGTATACCTCTTAAGCAGTTATAGAAACACTATTTTTAGGCACGTACTACGTTTTTAAGACCACACAAACCTATCCAGCACACCCCGATGCTAATTAAAAGACGCCGTTTTTGACGCCGTCGCTACCAAGAAGTTAAGATCAAGCTATGTAGCTCCTCAACTGTAGAAGAATTGGCGAGCAATAATGCGTGTAGTATCGACTCGAGGGACCGGGTGGGTACTAGGAGGTCCTCGATGCATTAGAAATGATTTCGTTAAGAAGGCCCGCGGTGTGTAAACACAACACACAGAAACAACGAGCAAACACCAATAGCCGAGCAGTCGACAAACAGCCGGCTGTTTGCGGAGTAGGATCGTGGTACGGGGGACCTGGAGACGTATTTTTGAAGCGTTCGAAGTGAATCTTATGTTCGCATACGAAAACGAATCGTATACGAATTTAATTTCTAATGCTCTCGATTTTACGCATTTTTGAATCAATCGAAAGCAGTGTTGCCATTAAATTCAAATCTTTAACCAATTTTCGTTTCACGCAGAAAAAATCAAAACCGGAAAGCAATTACTCATTGATTTTAAAATCCGGTAATGAATTGCGAGGGAATGGAACGCAAATTAAAAAGTTGATATGTCAGTATAATGCCATGTGTGAAGGAAACGTCAATGTCGTTGTCATCACAGATTATACATACTTTCGAGTGGTAGAATTGCAAAACGAGTGGGTCGGACCACTCGTTGCAGAATTCACAGGTATGAATATTCAAAAATTGCGATTTTGCGGATTCGTATACGAATCTTGCCAATTCGAATGCGAATTGAAGTTCGAACGCTTCAAAAATGCGTCTCCTGCACAATATACAGAACAAACAACTCTAAATTAAATACCCCTACACTACAATGAGAGCGAAACTCATGCAAGAATTATAATCAATCATGAATTTGAAGTATACCTGAACCAGTAAACTATTTTGCAAACTGAGCTTTACTTAAGTTCGTCTAAATCTGAACTTGATAAAGGGCTTTAAGATATGCATTAATCGATCATTGATTTCTAACAGCTAGTAGTAGGTCCTAAACTAATTGTTGCCCATGATTTTGTACGCGTGGATTTCCAAAAAATCATAAGGGAAATGAAATTCGAAAAATTCATTCTTTAGTGCTCGCCTATAACCGCCGGCTCCGGTTATATAAGAAAAAGTAAAAATTTCAAGACTATAGGCGACAGCATTTAGATATTGCTTTGATATGTCAGTTTTCCTTCTATATGTGTAATGAAAATATAGATTTTCTAAAATAAAAGTGGTTCCCGAGCATCCACAGCACTAAGTGAAAGTAAAAATCATCTTAAAGAAAATTGGGTAGAGTGTAAGTAGTTCTTTGTTAGTTTGTGACCATTGTGTCGCAACTCAGCGCTCGGATTCGGCTGCGAGAGTGAAATTAGTCAGAGCTACAGAAAGTGATGGAGATGCAGGTTCGGTGGGACGCAGCTGCCCGCGGGGTTGAGGGGAGGGGGAGGCACGCGCCCGCGCAACCCTTCACCACGTCACGTGATGTGATACTCGTACAGGAGCCAACGGTGGCAGGGGAAGCGGGGTGCCACTACGATACGCATTTAGCGATTTATGCCGCGGCCGAATAAACATTATAAATTGCTTTAATCACGTTTAACGACCGCCAGCCGCCTCGTATCTATTGTGTGACAGTGGCCGGGAGATAGTTGTGCCGTTTGATGTGTGGATCAAAGAGCCGTGTGTCGCGGGCAGGCGTACAGTCCGCTACACACACCCGCCGGCTGCTCGCCCACACGAAAAGTTGGCGAAGTTCCTGAAGAGGGATACCCTCACTGGTTCTCCCTTCGTGAACAAAATTACAACGTTAAAAGTTTCCATACATTTCTATAAGAACATTACAGCTTTTAAAAAAAACCAATTGAATCGAGATAAAGCTAAGTAAATAAATGGAGCTTTTTAAAGTCCCAGTAGACAACTTAATTAAAATATGTATACCTATATAGCGGTCGTTAATAACTGCTAACAAAGTAGAATTACAACAGAAGACGCAGGTTTATTATTTTTTTAAGGCAAAGAAAAGAGGAGACTATTGTATCGTATCGTGATTGTTGCACAAAAATCGACGAAAAAAGTTTGGCGGTTACCTAATAACAATGAAACTTTTGTCAATATTCTCCACATTTTTCAAGCGTGTTTTAAACGGGTTCTTCAATTTCCTTATGTTATTAAAATTTATAAAACTTGAATGGATCGTGTAACAATTGAGTGATAAAAGAAAAGTGAAAGGATTATGCTAATTACATAGACTTACACTAAAAATTTTCCTTGATTTTACATATTAAATTTTAAAGCGATCCGAGTAGAAAACGTATTGCAGGTAAAATTAAGAATCATTCTTCTGCACTGAATTTCAGACGACTTTAAAATTGAATTTGTAATATCAACTTTTACATATCCTTTTACAACTTTTACATATTCTTATCCTATCCACAGTAACCGTCACCTAGCGAATACATAGCTCCCGGCACGTGCGTGGGGTAAAGGGGAGGGGGGGTAGATGCGCGCGCGCAACGCAACAACCCTTCGGGCGTATTGTTCCCGCGCGCACCCTTCCGATTGTTAGTGAATGTCGCGCCGCGCGGGACAGATTGCCTCGTTTTTTATCAGCTCGCGCGGAGACGAGACGACGCGGGGCCTGAAGAGGGGTAAAGGGGAGGGCAACTGAGACCGCACCTCGTTTGCATACCGCCGTCACTTCACTCCTCCCTCTCCTCGGAGGGCGTTATCCTCTCACTCAGGGCGGGACGGGCATACGCCTCTCACTCACTTCATTCACCACTTTACACAAATATGAATGAGAAAAATGTTTCCAAAAATTCTCTTACCCAGTTGCAAATGTTAAAAACACCGTGACATTGCTAGGTAACTGTTTTGTTTACATAGTCATATAATGTAGGACTGATTTGTTAGAATTCAAAGAATAATTAGGATAAGTAAATTAAATTCACTTAAATAATCATTAAAAAACAGTTAAACGAAATAGCAATACCGATGAATTATATTTTAATTTTAATCGTTACTTTTCATTATTGCTGATGACACAACACTGCTTATTCGTTCTGACAACGCAGAAACCCTTAAAACAGACATAATTAATGCATTAGATGTAGTAATCACTTGGTTTGATAATAATAACTTAAAACTTAATGTTAATAAAACCAAAATTGTACATTTTAAAACTCTTCAAAGTCCTGACATTGAACTTAGTATAGAATACGATAATGAATCTATAGGTGAAGTAGGCAACACAAAATTTCTTGGTTTGCACATTGACAAATTTTGCAGTTGGAAAAATCATATAGAGAATATTTGCGAACGACTAGACAAATTTGTTTTTGCGTTAAGAAGACTATGCTGTACATCTTCCAGAGATATTGCATTAACTGCATACCATGGACACGTTTCTTCTATTCTCAGTTATGGCTTGCTTATATGGGGAAATTCTGTGGATGCCAAAAGAGCATTTTTAGCCCAAAAAAAATGCATACGAGCTGTTTGCAATGCACATTTTCTAGAACCATGCCGGCCTTTATTTAAAGATACAAAAGTACTCCCTTTACCGTGCATGTACATTAAACAGATATCAATATTTGTAAAGGAGCACCCTGAGTATTTTGTGAGACATAGTGATGCCTTCCCTGATAGACCGTCTAGGCATAAACATCGCCTGTGTATGCCAAGCTTTAGGGTAAATATATATAGAGATAATGCGTTTTGTATGGCGATCAGAATATTTAATCATTTGCCATCACATTTGAAAGACTGTACTCTCTTACAATTTAAAAAGAAGTTATCAGAATGGCTGCTCGAGAAAATGTATTACTCGATAAAGGAATTTCTAGAAGATAAAAATATAGAATAAAACTTAAGATGACATTTTAATATATATTTTTGACATTTGTATTCTTTGACATAATTTTAGAGGTATTTATTATTTTATTATTAGATTCATTAATTATTCAATGTTTAAATTTAACTTACTATTGTATGCCCATTCCGGGTTGATTGTGAGACCCTTATGTATATAATCAAGAACTTGTAACATACCACAATCTGACAATAAATGGATTTCAATTTCAATTTCAATAGGTACTTACTTCTAATAATATTGCAAAATTGCAACTATAATGAATGAAGAAGTTTTAAATTCATCGTTTTACAACTTGTTTGCATTTGTCTTGAATCAAAAGGAGATATTTTTGAATGAACGATATTCCCCGATAATGTCATCCCCCCACCACCGCTCCCATGCCGTCGCTACATTCTTATTTGTCCAAGCAATGAATATTAAGCTTGTTCAATAAGGCTAGGACTATGATGAGTGAATAGCATGTGCTTCTCGTTTTTTCTTCCTAAATGGAAAATACGCACAGTAAATCCGTTAGCAACCCTTGTAAGCAATCTTTTCGTTGCGTTCTTATATTGTCGGTAGTGGTAGTTAGTTGGTAGGTGAGTGGAGCAGAGCCGCGCCGCGTGATTACTGTTTGTGTGCAATCGCGAATGCAGCTGAATCCACCGGCTTTTTTTGTAAAAACCGTTATTTTAGACATAAATCTCACCCTTCCGAGTTTGAAATTTCAATATCCCCATCGAACAAAGCATTCGCGTCGCATTTTTTCTGATCATCGGTTTTTTAAAATGTGGGGTAATGCACTTTTTATTGCAAAAATCCGTCGGATGGCGGAGACGTTATTCCTTCCCACGGCCGGGAAATGGGTCACGCATTGTTCCGCTCCTTCGTTTTTGCGCTAAAAAAGAGATTCTGCGCCGCGGAGTCCCCCTCCCCTCCCCTCTCACGCGCCCCGAGCCCCTCTGACATACTTTTTTAGGGTAAAAAATGTAAAAATTACGTCGCAGCTTGCGACGAAGTTTTCTCAGGAGTGGAGCAGTTTTTTTTCGCGATAAAATGTAATAGCGGCGTGTAGTACAGGAGGCTCGAGGCGGGAAGGGTTGCGAGACATCTGTCGCGGCGCGCCAGAGCACCGAGCACCGAACTGCAGACTTCAAATAAAATTTAACGGCGCCTCCGGCGTGTTCCGGGGACGGGGGAGGGGACGCCGATAGAATGATTAGGCAAACACAACGCGGTGCGGCGCGGGGGAAGGGTAGAGGGGGGGAGGTAGGGGACAGCGGGCAGCGCCGAGATTACCTCCGTTTTAACGCGTGAAAGATTTCAAAGGCGCCCCCGCGACCCGGCCACTTCACAAATAATCCATCAACATCTCGTCGCGAGCCCTCTAAAAGGCCACTCGGGGCGCGAAGGGCGCAAATTCGATTCTGCCGTAGATTGGAGTGCATATTCAGCTAACGAGGTTTGCTGCCCGGTCCATCCGGCTCCGACACCGGTCCGGTCCGGCGCGGTCCGGCGCACACATTGCTCGAGACGAGACTCACTCAACCCACACAATTTCAATTTAACACTTTTCCTTTACAATTTCAAGAGTTGCTTCTTCCAATTTGTGAACCAAAATACGTGAAAAGTTTTTAAAACCAGAAAAGAAGCTCGCTTATGAACCGAAATGATGTCCTTAACGATTTTCATAGGAATTCTAATAAAGCTATCGAAACCGCGCTACAAGTAAATCATTTCATGGTGGGCTAGTCAAATGCAATAGCATTCTTGGATTTTTGTTGAATTCTGCGACGGTGGAACTTTCGAAAGTTCCTCGAATCTTCATTATTTTAGTTTTCAATCCGTAAGAATTTTAAAAAATCTGCGTTTATACATATTAGATCGTGGATGTGTTTTGGTTGATATTATGAAGATGATGACATAATAGATTTAATCTAATCTAATAATCTACAATAGACGAAACCGAAGATTAGGTATTTGTAAGATAAATGCCACAGCTTTTAGCTTCTTTGGTAAGCCCCTTTGGTCACAAGCAATCTTAAAGAAGTTTCCATACAAGTTCTTTTTTAGAGTTCCGTATTTAACAAGAAATTCTTATAGTTTTATGATTTTTTCATGTCTGAAATACTGAAAATAATAGAGACTGCAATAGCAATCAGGCGCTGGGCGTTAGAAGGAAAATAGTGTATCACATATCCATGGAGCAGAATAGCCAGGTGTCAGGACATATTAAAGCAACGATGGATCCCCACACTGCGCGCTGCCCAACACGCGCTTGGCCTGTTTTTATCTTCAAATGTTGTAATGTAAACATATTCAAAAATGGAAAACATACTGTTTCACTTAAAGAGCAAAATGAATGTGTTTGCGATAAATTGTAAAATGTAGGTAATTTTTTTGTAAACGTAAGAATTAGGCGAAATCAATATTTTTGTCATAAAGTAGATATTATTATATTTAAATTACTGACTAGAGAGACAGCCAGACATATTCAATAAGAAGCATGACGGCATAGCAACCTATTACTTTGAAACGCCGAGTAATTAGCTCAAAAACAAATCTACCTATACTTGTTAATTAGCTTAACTTCAGCAAGTTTGAAAATACGTCTAACTAATGTAATGAAGCTGTCCTAACCTTGTCCCAACTAGGTTATTAAAAAAATATCCAGTCACTTGCTCTCGGGTACCCAAACTTTTTTTGGATTAGATTGCACCTATTTTTGCCAGAATACGCCTAAATTGCACTTCGAACGAGCCCCAGTCGAAATCCCGGATGCCGGATAACGCATGCCGTAAACAAAGGGTTTTTAGGGCTTGCATTCTGAGAAATAAAACTTGGAGCTACGTTTCTTGTAGCGCTCGTTAATATTTCACTAGGTTGCCCGATAGGTTGCTTCAGTGACCATGGGTACTACCGGTATAAAAAATATTCTGTTGGAGCAAGTGAGTGGTATCACTAGTGCTTAGTTTTGAAAGTTTTGCTGTCAATATATTGCGGTAAGAACCTAAATAATTCGGTCTTTTTACTTAAAAACTTCAAAATATCAAAAAGTTTGATTATTTTACAAAGCATTTATGACAATGCGCCTGTTTGGGCTTCCTGCCGCTGCGCCGGTGTCGGTCATGTCAGTCGTCGGATGTAATGCGCACACGCAGCCCACACCTGCGAGCTCATTCATTAGCGCTGACGAGTTATTATATTCAGGACCGTTTCCCAAATCGAGGAGATCATGTTTCGTATGAACCAACGGCGGCGGCGACGCGATATGTATGGCGGAAGAAGGGGCGCGGGACGGGACGCGGTGCGTGCTTGTCTTAATGCGGCGCGTAACGGTTACTGCAATGGCTCACCTGCGCTTGGTAGTGCATCTTACAAATTAAAACAGCCTGCAGATTAAAATGCAAACTTCAAAAAAGTATGCACCCACAAATTTGCGGTTAGCTGAAAAAAAAAATCACTTAGGAATAAGTACGCCTTTGCATGTTCTTATTTTTGTAATTGTCGTGCAATAAAGCTTATACAATAACTAACCATGCACTGTGCAGTATGTAGTCAATGAACACACTAAGGAAAATCAAAAACTATCAAACAGTAAGCTTTGCTTATTAGTTGAAATTAAAATTAACGATTTTCTTTCAGTACTTATCCATAAAACATGCTTTTGAACCTGTGAACTACATATACATATTAGGCATATCCACTGCCACGAACTTGTCAGACATAACTCGCATAACCCCCAACGACCCAGAAACTTTACTTCTGGAAAATAATGGATAAAAGAACCGCTATCAAATACAAAGGAGACCCCAGAAGAAGTTAACTACCTAAAGTAAGCTTCCAGATGCTTGTCAAGTGTTTGCGTCGTTTCGGGAGGTAAGCGCGAGCGAATGCGTCGCGCGGAGTGCGTGCGGTAACAAGCCCACACGCAATACCGCGATGCTATCACCTCACCTCACACCGAACGCAGGACGACACACTCGCATAAATCTCGCCTCGCTGATTTGCCTGTTATATTGTATCGTATTCAAGATTTTATCGTGCTTTCAACGAGCTTAATGGCCATAATCCGTTAAATGCATTAATGTAGAGTACTGTACGGCACGGTAAAGGAAAGGTCGGTGCGATCGTGCCGGTCGAAGCCTCCCGCAGACAGCCAGCAGGCCGCGCAGGCGTCGGCTCTCCGTGAAGCCACTGCTGCCGGCCAGGTTACCTCTCGTTTACAAGGAATCTCATATTGAATAAACACGACTTTCGGCCAAATAAGTTAATGTCAAACTCGAATGTATTTCGTTAGGTACTGATTAATAAAAATTAAATAAAATAACGTGTTTCTTTCGAACTGCTTTAGAAATGATCAATTACATGTCATTTCATTACATTTTAGTGAAAGAAATTTTAACTTTTGATGACATAATTTATCAAAAATCTGAAAATGTAGGGTTCCGCCCAGTACAAAATTTATTTTTAAAAGACAAATTTCAGTACATGATTCAATTCACGGTAAGTACCTAATTTTGTTAAGTCCGACTCGCACTTGACGAATTATTATTATAATACTGCCTAATAATTTTCTGTGTACATTTCAATAGGTGAGCTAAAGACGGGCAGACAGACAACATCGTAAGCTTAACCTGTGGTAAAAGGGTCCCGTCGGGACCTTTCGGTACGGAACCCTAAACAAATTATTTGAATAGATGATAGTAAGTAGTAGTGATAGTAGCGCTGTTTCGGAAGAGGATCAGTGGTCATTGTGCACGATGTTTGGTGCGCGGGCGTCGACCTGAGGGGCCGGGGGGAGGTAGAGTCACGACGGCGCAGGCGCACGAACGCTCAGCGGCCGAGATTTGAATACTAGATAATTAATATCGCTTTATTAGCGGGAGAAATATCGATTTATGAAGATATTATCCGCTTTGTGCGCACGCCGCCGCGCGGATGCCGCGTCAATCAATTACAGCCGGAGCAATACCCTCCGAGCCGCGCTTGAGACGAGCCGCTCGCTCCGCTCAGCGCTCGACAAACTGCTTGCTCGATATCAGAAACTAATTCTACTAAATACTTTGACGAGTATTAACGAATTATTCACGGTGCTGCTTAAATACACATTTAACATCGCTTAAAATAGTTTGTAAACCTCATGTGGTTAAGTAAAATGGTAATTATTATGATAAATAGATCTATTTAAAAAATATAAATATAAATCTCCCTTTTAACATCGGGAGTCCAGACGCACCGCACCACCCATACTTGGTTTATATTCCGCACATTATGCGTACGGCGAAAGAGTGGAATTCTCTGCCTGCGTCTGTGTTCCCAAGTTCATGTAACCCGAACCTATTCAAGTTGAGAGTGAATAGGCTTCTTCTGGGCAAGCTCGTTCCATCTTTGATCTCATCTCTGAGGTCAAGAGTAAGCAAATACACAGTAAAAAAAGTTAAGTAAAATGTAACTATTATGATAAATAGATCTATTTTAAAAATATTAATTCAAAAGTTCCTATAGTAGCTAAGTTTAATCCACATAAATTCACCAAAATTGCGAAAAGCAAAGAAAACTAATAGAAGCAGCAAAACGAGGTGTCGATTCCTGGGATTATATTTGTTGATGATTCGGAAACAGACTCATATTACAATTGTTTACTTATTAAATGTCGTTTTGATGTTGAATGTTCATCTGTATGTAGAAAAGTTGAGTTGAAAATACGAATTTATTGTTAAGTGTGATGATTGTGATGAGCACTACTTAGAGTTTGTTCTGTGTCTGGGTGTTCTACTTATGTTTTTTTTTATTTCAACTTGCAGTTTTAAGTAATATCTAGTAATAGTGAAATTGTTTAGGGCCTAAGTTTCGCAAAAAATTTTTGTATTAGAGTAACCTCCACTCTGGTGCTGACTGAAAATCAGTGCCATAAGTATTTGAACTCAAGTACTCATGGCAAATGCTGAGTTCAGTTCCATTTCTTTGCGCGATATTTAATTGTAAGCCCTATTTTATTTTATGTATTGTATCGTGCATTGAATAAATTGGTTTCTTTCTTTCTTTCTTTATGTATTATATTAGTCTCTGATTCCCATTGTACAGGCGTTGCCTAGTTTGGGATCAGGTGACCTTGTGTGAAACGTCCCCCAATATTTATTTATGGGCAAAATAATCTAGGTTGCATCGCGGTAGAATTTGCTTCATTCATACCATTCTATCGTAAGTTTAGGCAATTATAATTAGTCCAGAATCATTATTGTCCTAGCCTTAGGTATTCCGTTTTTACCAATGGTTTTCTTTTTACGGAGTCGGCTGCCTAACCTAGAGGATTTGAATACATTAGATATTGTCCAGAATCCTTATTCTAACCCCGAATACAATAACAAGTTTATTTTATTCGAGATCTTTAGCGCGATAATTATGATTAGGCAAAATAAATTACCTCATTATCCCGACGCGACGTTTCAGTTGAGTTGCATCAGGTGTGGTCTTTCTTTATTAACTGGTCTTTAGTAAGTTGTGTAAGACAAATATAAAGTAATAACAAAAATTTTGCTTGAGACGGCCAAATCTGTACAGTCAAGCGCAGGTCAAGCTTGTCACACTCTATATTTCGATAATACATCCTCTTACAACCCCATTCTTAGAATGTGCCGTTCCTACAGCGAACATTGAGGGAGAACTCGACATAGTTTCCAAATTCAAGAATAAGATTAAACCTTTATAAGTTTTATTTATGCAAAGTACACACACACAGCAAACAAATGCCTGTAGAATACATTTCGTCTTCTTGATGTTTAGATGTGTAGAGTTGTGTATGTTAATATTTGTAAACTCCTGTGATATGTTTTGTGTGTTATGTTTATTGAATAAAGGTTTTATCTATTTATCTATCTAAAGTGATAGTTTTAGTCTCGTTTTCAAATAAGTATTACTAAAAAAAAATCTGTTCCTTACTATGCTCAAATTGTTGTTTGCATAACTAACCGTAATAATTTTTCACATGTTGTCTGTGCATATATGTTAAGAGATATGGTCTTATTCAAGTACTATCTATGTTTGCTACTATCAATGGCCGTTACTTGTTTTGTGTATCTATAAAATATAAATAAGCGTGGTACTAAATCCATTGTGTCAAGTTTAACGCACTCATTGTTATACGTACACCTCTCATTAGAAGGCCATTTTATTAGATTAAATTACCTATGCAGAGAAATAGGCATATTAAGTTTGAACATAGAAAATAAGAAAGAGTTTGAAACACGATGATGCAATGACGGCATAAAGAAGGATATGATAGACTTAATGACAAGCTTGACACTCGCAATGCGACTTAAGCCCGTAGGTCAGTTGAGATAAGAACGGTACAAAGTCCAAAGTGTCAAGCTTGATGTACTCTTGAGTGTACGATCTCATTTATATCAAAATAACTTGTTTGATTCTTCTTAGTTATTAGTGTATCTTTATCGAGCTTGTATTATTTATTGATTAACAGTAAAGTAGCTGGTCGCGGGCCAACTTAGTATAATCCACAAACAAACCCCGGCCAGTGGACAATGCCTGCGCGCGCGCATTGAGCCCCTCTCCCCTTCCCCCGCAACCCGCTCGTTGATTATTACCAGCATGAGTCTGCGTTTGTACACAACTAATATTTTATCTCAATTATCTATTCGGCCCGCGCCCCGATAATAGACTTTTCTAAATCAAGAATGTCTTGTTAGAGCGTAAGGGCGCGCGGGGGGTGGGTAGAAGTCGCGGGAAGGGGAGGAGGATGGCAAACCGAACACCGTTTATTGGATTAGAGAATCGATCCAATTTGATAAGTTGTAAGTTAAGGAGTGGGCATTGTTGTAGCGTGGAGACAATAGCACGCGCCGACAGACGACCGGCCTGGCCGGCCTCACCTCATCTTACAATATACGGAGTGATGTCTATCGCTGATTTTAAAATATTCCTTAGCTTTACAATTCAACGTCTTACTAGAATTAATCTGATAAGCTATGATCAACATTCCAATATCATAAAAGGCTCGCGTTGATGTCTTTTATAAGAGCAAATTATTAAAGTAAGACCGTCGAGACATCGTAATACTGTTTAGACAGATGTCAAAAGTATGAAAAAAATACCTTGTGCGGTGTTGTTGAGGAAACGTCAAATCAAAACGGACTTCTTACGTTGGCCTAACTTTAACTACTATAGACAGTGTGTAGAGTGTGTGCGGGCGATGGGTGTGATGCGGCTTCATTAGCTCGGAAAGTATTCAATAATCGCGGCATGCGCATGCAGTTTTACAGTCAAGAGAACATCAAACTTGACACATTGGACTTAGCACCGTTCTTATTTCAATAGACATACGGACTGTAGTCACATTGCGATTGTCAAGCTTGCACTGCCGTTGACTGTACGAGCGAGTGCGTTATGCCGCTGCAAGCCACCACGTCGGGTATTCACAATTAGTATGAATAGTATCGAGAGGTTTCCGATTATTTCCGATATATATTTATTCAAATCCCCTGAACGCGTGGTGCGCAGGCGCGGCGTCACTGCGTTTAATGAGCAGTGGGGGGGGGCAGTGCTGCATAATTGTCGGTCGACGTTACAACACAACAGGAAAACATGTAAACAGCGCGGAGCGCGGAGCACGAGGCGGTGTGGCTGATTGTTCGCGGGAAACAATGGCGGCGCGTGTGATACGGGGCAGTGCAGTGCGCTGTGACGTCACATGGCATCACAACACTAGCGGTGCGACCTTTCCGCGCTCATTACCTTCCTCCTCTTGCTCCCCCCGCCAGGCCCGGGTAAAGTTAATTCATAGCTAACGAACGAATGAATACATCACTGGAAATGTCAGCGATCAATACGCCAGCACGTGGGCTCCGCGCCGCGCCGACACATTCGAACAAATAAAACATTAAAAAACAAACTCAACGCCACTCTAATTGGTTTCATAGTTAATTTCTGTTAAGACACGATATGTTTGGTTTGAATTCAAGTGATGTTACTTATTGGAATACACGTTTGTTAGAACATACATTCCAATCGTAAACATTCGATTTCTTACAAGAAAATTCCCAAGCAGTAGCGACTAGGACGAACACAGTAAATCCAAATAAATATTCAAACGAGTCGCCGGTAGCACCTGATTACTCATTTCTCGTAAGGCGGCAACAAAAAAGGAAATTACGCGCATTAGTAGTCGGAGCCGGATACTGGCAACACTAAACTTTATTAAAATTAGATGCCTTCATACGGTCCGCGGTGGGTTCCCCGAAACGGTAGCGTTGCGTGCGAGCCGGCCCGCGGTTCGGCTGACCACTGTCGGTCGGTAGCCCACTGAGTATATACCACTGATCTCAAATATACTATTTCAACTGGGCAACTTTCAAGTTGTATTTGTGCCTGTACGGTGCATGAATTAGGTACAACAAAGTTTTCATAAACTTAGCATTTTTACTCGAAATGACTCCACAAAACTATCCACCTGACATTCTGTCATATTTCGTATACGTTAAAATTAGTTCACGGGACCCTAAATGAGGGCGTCAATTGGCACGAAAAATGAGCTGTCATTTGTATAGAAAATCAAATCTAGACTTATGGACATTAGTGTCGTAAGAGAGACACATCCACGGCCACCGTTCTCCGCTATCGTAACTCCAATTTTTTGCTACCGGACATCATATTATACATAATAATGCACAGTGGGATTGGTAATTTTGGAATGTGGGCGATCATAATAAGTTCCCACGTCTGCGCGGGCGCCGGCATTAACTCGGATGACGGAGATGTTCTGTCGGCTACTGGACGCATGCGCACGCGTCCCCAAACACACACCGGGACGGGACGGGACAAAGTAGGTATTCAGATTAGGTACTATCCAGATGTTGCCAACTTGGGAAATACTACAGTGTTATATTTTTCACACTTCTTGTGAGAGATTATCAAAAACCACAAGATTACTTAAACCTGTATTTCTCTGGGGACCTCATTAAAGACGTCTGCCAGGCTGGCCAGCAGCACGGTAGGTCAGTTGGTGAAGGCACCGACGGAGAAGACGCGGTTTCGAGTTCTGTCTGTGTTTTCTCAACCATTTAGTGATTTCTTAAAAAAAATTCAGTGTTACTCATTCCGAAAATAGTTTCTGTTTAGGCTTATTAAGTTGGAAAATCTTTTAACCCCAGATGGTTACGAAGCCGGAATCAACAAATCTGACATAAGAGAGGTAACTTATTTTAGGTGGCCGACACCATAAGATTGTTATAAAAGCACCCTCTACTTAGTAATATTTAAAATAATATTTTACATCACACAAGAACTCAAAAATATTTATTTAGAATATTACAATGACAACAATAATTTAGTTATTGAGACAAGACAGGCCACGCAAGCAAATGTAGCGAAGATTGTTGAGAACTTACCGCATGTCATTACGCATACACATTACTCTTTGAAGAAATTATATCATTTTATGTCACTCTCCAAAGTCACAAAAACTCACATAGAATCACGCAAATTACGAACTCGAATTATTGTTCGAACACAAAGTTTTTTTTCGGACGCTTGGAAGTATTTCTGTGGAAGTATTCCTACATGTTAACCGCAGTTAATAAGTTTGTATGAATTGATAAAAATATTTCTTATTTTTCGCCAACATTTCTTCGCACTAGAGTTTTTCCTTGAATATACTTGCAGTGTCACTATCGACCATGCATGAGTTTCATAACATGTAGGCACAGTCAAAAGCACATCAATATTGACACTGGAAGCGTGACTACTCTAGCTAATGGGCTTAAATTAAGCAAGATACAAAGTCCATTGTGTAAAGCTTGACGTGCTCTTGACTGTACTTCGTGCGTATCCATCCACTCGCCAGTAAGCTGCTCCTCCATTCCGTTGTTATTCAAAATAATTTCATTCAAATCAGTTTTAAGACGCGCTACATACAGTAGAGACTCTTAATTAGTGAGCCTAGAGATTAATTAGCATGAACAGTGGAGCCGCACTTGCAGCGGACATCACAGGTTAGGAGTTGTTTTTTTTACGCAATGAGCCTATTGGCTTGTAGAGTGCCATCACAGGTACAAATGTATTTAATTTGGATTGGATTTGGTTTTTACTTTGGGATAAGGCGGTTAGGTGGCAGTCTCTCTGTGTAAACACCAGTAACATCATCATATCCTGTAGGATATGTAGCCACAAATGGAACAAGGCTGTGGCAATGTTATCTGTAACGTGACCTCGAGAGAAAAGGATTTTCTTGTCATAATTATAAATTTTTCTATTTCTCCTTTTCTGCTTCCTGTCCTGTAATGGACCTTTCATGGGATGTCATGTTAATTAAGTTTCAAATTCCAAATTAATAGCTCAACGGCATTGGTATAAAAGTAAAATGTGTCTACTACTAGTTTTAAATTACCATTCCAATTACCAGTACTGTAGTCTGCAAGCTGTGCTGTAGATACGCGCGGGCTCTGTGGCTCCACCCAATAATGGGAGCTCATTATCGCGCAACGGATAATTGAAAATGGCGAGCTCATTATAATATTTAGACAATTATTCATCGTAATTACTGATTCCCACTGTATAGAACACACCATAGTACGAGTTACGTCTAATTATAATCGGCCTCTGCAACATTTTCTTCAAATATTGTCCTAACTAAAATGAGTTAAAGACGAAGTACAACAAGTACTTCGTCTTTAACTCATTTTAGTCACCAAAGTCGTTCATTTAACCTAGTGAACTTGTCATGAGCACTAGTTTATGCATGGAGCTATTGCTAACGCTGACCCCTGCAACACAGAAAGCTGAATCATGGTTTTCATAATAACAACGTACCACTTTATTGGAACATCAAAATGTTGTAGCTAAGAAGAAAGGCAATGCACAGCTACACTGCATGGTAACTAGATGTTGTACAGATGTCAACACATTATTTATAGGGAAACTTACATACATCAAGGTAACCTTTTTTTACCTTTGACCAAGTTCTATTATGTATTTTTAGGGTTCCGTACCTCAAAAGAAAAAAACGGAACCCTTATAGGATCACTTTGTTGTCCGTCTGTCTGTCTGTCTGTCTGTCTGTCTGTCTGTCTGTCAAGACCCTTTATCTCACGAACGGGTAAAGGTATCAGGCTGAAATTAATACCACATATTAGGATCCATGAACCACACAAGATCTGAAAATTTAAATTTTTTACAACGACGCAATCAAAAGATATGGCATTTTATGTCCTCATCTCCATACATTTATTCAAAAATGAAAAACCTACAGGGTACTTCCCGTAGGCCTAAAATTATGAAATTGGGCAAGAAGCTAGGTCTCACAGTACAAATAATGGGAAAAGTCTGAAATCATTAAATATTACAACTTTTCTCACAACTAATGTTAACCAATTGTGGTGAGCTCCCGTTTCAAGAACATTCATATAAGAGAGGGGTCAAGTTGGATGGTCGCTGAGGCGATTTTTGTTTTAGTTCTTTTTAAAAACGGGAACACTTACAAACTTGAAAATTGGTATGTTTATAGTGCATAAGCTATAAAATAACAACAAATAATAAAATTTGGTCAAGCGCGTGTCGGACTAAAAAAATCTAGCATATTAACTTACTGAAATTTCAACGAATACAATTATGTTTATGTGGTGGTACGGAACCCTCAGTGCGCAAGTCCGACTCGCACTTGGCCGGTTTTATTATAACTATACCTATCTGTGCTCGCAGTGCAATCATGTGTTAAAGTTAATAAAATGAAACAAAAAAGTTATGTTTTACAATATAAAACTTTTAACATTTACTGATAATAAATGAAAGACAACGTACAACTTAAGCCGATTGGTGTATAAGTATGACATTTTTTACCGAAATTTCTATTTTAATGTAGAGATGTACTGATCAAGTGTTTTTGACAATTCATCCTATAACGGGGTTAATTGAAATAAAAGTTTTTATAAATATCCGAGCATAAAGATACACTTTTACTGAATAATTTGAATTTAGTTCTACTAAGGAGATGAACACTGATTGTACGGTTAATAAACCAGTGAATGAGACACTATCTGTAAGTTGCACAGAGCGTATTTAAAGTTAAAGCTGTCACTTTCTTGTGATCAAAACAAAAAGTTATATCATTAGCGATAACAGAACTTTAACTTTCGAGAAGCTTTTTGCAAGTGCTTGTATGTGAGTTAGATAGTAGCGCACAAGTGTGAATGTGTGTGTGATGTGAGCGAGGCGAGGTGATGCGCGGGCGCACGCAACGTCGATCATATCGCGCTACGTACGACACTGGCTCACAGTCCCACGCTTCCGTATCGCCGCCAGCCACCAGCCACCGCTACCGGAAATATTCAACAACACGACTGTCTTCGCTCCGGGAATCACTGAAAGAGCTATTTATTTAGATTGATGCTAGGGTAAAAATAAAATGGATTTAGACTTTTTTTAAAACTGATAGTCTTATCAAGGTAGGTCTTATTAGACTACATTTGGACCAGATTGGTACTAAAATTAATCCGCGAAAAGTCAATTTCTTATTTTTGGATTCAATAATCCAAAAATAAGAAATCGCGGATTTTGAAACTAGATAGACCTGGCGGTCTATTACGGTAGCTAAGCTAGTCGTGTCTGCCATATGCGAACCATTTCCTTTGCACCCAATGATGTGTTATTTCTACATCGTTAAGCTTATATGCGAAATCGTATAAGCTTTTCATCTTTATAATTTCTCCAAATAACATTTAAATGTACGTAAAACTGTGACTATAGGCTGCGGTGACATGCGGTGAGTGAGACCATATATAATTGAAGGGTCGATAATAATATGCTAATGTGATACTTGTGGCTTCAGACGGAAACCACCGCCGGTCACCCATCCACCGCTAATGCGATCGCGCTTTTGCATAATACTCATTTGCATCTGTAGCTAGTGAAGCGAAGAATATTTGCAAGAACGTGAGACGTTTTTTGTAGTTTGGAAGGAGGATTTGCTCGAGTGAATCAATGCACACATGCTTGCCTACTGACTGAGTGCTAATGCTACTGCAATAATTCACCCAGTTTATAAACGAAACTTGAATACAATAAAAGGAAATACAACGCTGCGAAGTTCCCACACAAAACATTCGTATCTAACTTAAACTTTATTATTAAATTTTTACATTGCAAAGTCCTTCACGTTTAGAGTCTGCATACTAATGAGGAATTTGCGTGCAAGAGTGAAAGTTGAAAAGTGAATAGTTACAGGTGACTTTTGACACGATTTGTATCGCGTAGAGTCGAGTGCAAGTCACATTTTTTGACACACGCAAGGCTACTTTAGCTACGCATGACACCAAGTAGGTTGTAACAAAACCAGTACATATAAGCTAAAATAGCGTTACGCTACAAACACCCGAAGCCAGTGAACTGCTCAATTTTAAAGTGTTACCACTGACGTGCAGCCGACTGTACAAAGACACTGTAAAGTTTGACGTGCTCTATGCGACAACAAAGTCGTCGCGTCGGCAAGGTGATACGCACCACACCACAATACACCACGCGTGGCGCAGGCTGTGGGGAAATGGCAAATTGAGCGCGCTGCGGCGCGGAACGGACGCCGCGACACTTGCCACCGACACTCGCAATTTGCACTCGGAAACATGGAGCCATCATTACCCGGTAAAGATATGCAACATAATTGGTGTACTGTGGTTATGAATGATGAGAGAATTGATAAAAAGTCACCGTCATAATCATAACAGTTTTTAAACATCAACTTCTACACTAAGAACGTAATTTCAATGAATTTTTATTGTTTTGAGAAGATGGATTTTCAATTTTAGTGTGTTAATATGATACACAGAAGGAAGGAAGGAAGGACGCCATTTTTCTTGTATAGATTCCTTTTGTCACCTTCTATGATGACCACGAGAAGAGGCGAAGATGTAACACAGGGCCACGCAGCAAAACAAATAATGTTGATGAATCAGTCTTCGTGTTACGGAGTCGGCTACCTAACCTAGGATATATCACAAAAGCACTGGTTTTGACACAGAGTGACTGCCATGACGCCGCACCGCAACCCAAATGGAATTCCTAGATAATTATGTAATTTTGCTCGTTTGAAGGCTAATAAACCTGACTTTTAGAGTTTTCAATCCGCCTAATAGCCTCTGTCATGGCTTAATAACTACTATCACTGAAAATAGCGGAAATCAATGAACAACTTAACAAACGATCAATTGTTTATACCACCAATCCACAGATATTGCATAATTTTAGTAATCGTAAATAAAAATTAATCACCACTTGGCCACGAATGCTTCGATCCCTAAACAATTAAAGTCACATGAAGTAGAGCCAGGTTATTTTATTTTCACACGTACAGTTAAGAGAAGCGCTCCCTAGCCCCTACGGTATTGATATAAGAAAAGTATAAAGTCCAGAGTGTCAAGCTTGATGTGTTATTTTTTGTACAGTTAAGAGCACGTCAAATTTGCTACAGTGGACTCTGTACCGTTCTTGTTTCCGACATTATTGATGCTAGAGTTGCGCTGAAAGTGTGAAGGTTGACCTGCTGTGGACGGTACGCACCGGGGCGCAGGGGCGCGGCACGGCCTTGACCCCGCAGGTGCTCGCTCGGCACACGCGCTAATTGGGAATATGTCGCTCACGCATCCCGTACGTTATAAACTCATCGCAACAACGATATCATCAAATACAACATTGTTGCATATCATGAAGCCTCATTGGACTCACTGTAGAGTTATTTTTTTGCATCACTAACTATTTGTGTACGTTTCTCAGACCATAGAGCAATATACATATAATAATGTAACTGAACAACTTTTATTTTTGTTTGTTTGGAAACAATAGAATCTAAAAAATACAACTGCCTCCTTCCTCTTATCTTTAAACTTGACTAGGCAAAAAGCTGAATTAATTAGAGTCGATGTTAAAGCAAATTTAGAAAGACGTTTTTTCGAAAATCTGCTTGATCGGTTTCATAAGTTTTTAAAAGACAAGAAGTTCTTCAGTGATAAAAATAGACCTGTATTTCTGTTACTTTTGTGTAGGTCACTACCTACACAAAAGTAACATCCTATTTCCATCTAGCAGAGCAGCATTAATGATGCGAATTGACCAACGCAACAACGTTTACCATTACGTGATTTGAGAAAAAGGTGGCTCGACTGAAGTTACGCAAATGTGGGACGTGTCGGTGTAGTGTGGGAGTGAAGACGCTTGCCGCTCCCAGACGCGAGTAGTGTGATCGATTCCCCGCGCGTGATCCGCTGCCCGCTGCCCATAGCGCGCCTACTTACCGCGCTAAAGGCCTCTTTAGACGAAGGCTACGCGTCCAGTTAGACATCAGTTCAGTTCATCAGTTTAGTAAAATTGCAGGGATGCAGCTATGGGTAAGAAAGAGAAAGCTATATGATTATTTCTGTCTTTTCTATAGCTGCATCACTGCAATTTCACCAGACTGATTACTGAACTGATACTAAGCTAAACGTGTAACCTTTATTTTAGATGTTTTTATTCAGCTCGCGCTAAATTGGTGATGCCAGTGACGGATGGTCAAAAGTAATTGTTTTGTGTTCAATATTTTAACTGAATATACATATTTTATAACATAACACTTTATAACGTGGGTGGCAGTTCCACGGTCCACCCATGTACCTAAACAACTTTGTTCGACAACTTTTGGAAATCAAAATAAATTAAATGAATCTTCATACAAAATAAAAATCTGATACGGTAATTTGTATAGAGAACCAATTTTTTTAAATTTTTATTTCCAAAAGTTGTAGTACAAAAGTAATTCAGTTACATGCCTAGAACAACCCCCCGAGAGGTTTTGCGTATTTAGAAATTACACGTTATGAAAATCTATTGTTTTTTTGCCTTTCATAATTTTATTTAAACTGAAATATTAATTTACAGAAAATATAAAACTATTGATTGTATTGCAGTATTTGAATTACAAAATTGAATTGCACTTGCAAGACAGCTATTTCATAAAGTTGTGTCGAAAAATCTTTATTTTCACGACAACTATTCTGTTTGCTGGCAGACCTGGCAGCCCCGAGCAGCAAGCTGAATGAGCGACGTCTAAACCCGATCCCGTTGTGTTACCGCGTAATGTTCACAGCAATCTGAACGCGCATTACGCGCTCCTCATCTCCTCTCCTTAAATTATGTACAGTGGAAGCGACCACATTTCATGCGCGTGACCAATTTTATCAACTGAATTTACATCTATTGTACGGCTCGTGTTGCAGCCACAGCGCATGATAGCAATCATTTCGATTTGGGAGCGCTCCGCCCGCGCGCATGTATCAGTAGTTATAATGGCGCCGCGCGCGTCGATCTACTCAATACGAATCATGGTAATATTCTCTCGCCTGTTTGGAAATCAGTTACATTTCCAATCTCGTTGATAGTCAGTCAGTTCGGTGTTGATTACAAGGAAGTTGCTGATGGGTAATGGCTAATGGCTTTCTGTGATCTATTCTATTCGTGCTACCTTATGGATTTTATAACAAGGGTACAATCGTGAATATCACAAATAATATTTTTTTCATTGACATTGGACAAAAAACATAAAAAAACAATTCCAAATAAACAGAAAGAAAACTAAAACAGTGTAATATTTATGTCGCTTTACAAACGGCCAAGATAATTCGCCTTTTTTTTGCTTTTGACATTTCTCTAAATTATTCCTACTCTAGAATCTCACATGATGGCGCAGGTAAAATTTATGTGTATCTCTACAAATATAGTATGTCTTAACTAACGCTTTGAATATATTACCGAACGAAATTAAGATTCATCACGTCCTGTCAACTGTGTTTTTGGGTTTTTACGTTGTCTGATTCACACGAAAATACTTGCAATAATAGTCTAATTCAAAGGTAAGTTTTACTAACTACTGAGCATAGAAAAATAAAACATTTCTCGCAATAGAGAAAGTGAACTTCAAGTGTAATGTCAATGGATATATCAAGTGAGGGTGACCCGTTAATGAGTGTAGCGGGAGCGTAACGTCTGCGCGGGCGCAGGTGCGGCCGTGCTGACAGTGGCGCGAGTAACGGGACCAGGGAAAGGTCAGGGCGAGCGGTGGTAACCTGAAGCCTCCCACCGGCTCGGAGGGTGGACTACTAGCAACCTTTACACCGGTATATTGAAGGCTTTTCATCGTCAATATATTGAAGACTATGAAAGGAAGCGCTCGTGTCGAATGCTAGTTACTCTTTTTTTCACGTTGGTCGTTGTCAGAAACCAGATCGATATCCGCAAGAGGCACAACAGCTAAAGCGTTTGTACGCTTCAGAAGGTATGTTAAGCCGTCAATCTCAGCTACGTAGTGGTCAAAGACAGCCATTTGGCAGATTGAAAACTCTGACAGCCAGGTTAGCCACACCAACCTAGTAAAGCCTGATTTAGTATTGGATCTGTTTTTCTCCCTGAGGTGCGGCAGTCCCGCTGTGTAAAAACCAGTGCCCTTGGCAAATCCCCTAGGCTAGGTAGCCAACTCCGTAAATACGGAACGGCTAGGGCAATGAGTAAACATTGAAAGTATGTAAAACATTTAAAGGCGAAGGAAATGTTCATAAAACTGATAAATAGCCAGCGTTTCAAATGGAACACTGACTTTCGTAATGGGTGGGTCAAGCAAAACAAAAGGTGTAAAATTTTTGGGTAATTTGAATAACCAGTGACGGTTTTATGATAACGTTTACAAAATGAGTGTTCAATGGAACTTTCTTTTTACGAGGGTTGTTAAGTTTGTTTTTGTCATCTAACGGCGCGGGTTGTTGTGCAATTTCTGTTTTTCGATTGTTTTGTTTTTGTTGTTTTTTAACAGTTCCGTCGGAGCTGGTGCAATAAATTAGAAAGTCCCCCCGCTGCCCCCGCCGCCCCCGCGGACTCTACGCTCGATATTTTTTGTGTCGCCCGCTTTCTGCCCGCTTTCTCCGACACAATGCCCCGTGATCGGTTACCGTACACCCTCCAGTTACGAAACTTTAAAAAGTATACACAAACGAATCGTCGTCTTCAAAAAAGACTGCCATAAAAATTATAGCCGTAAAATGAGTTTAACGGGAAAATAATGTTTTAGTAAGCGTTTCAAGCAAACAGCTCAAATTCAAAGGAGAAGTAAATTCTTGAATTAAGATGCTCATCTCTTCTTGATATGAAGAGGTACAGACGGGAAACCCACGTCATCAAATGTTACGAAATATGAATTTAGATTAGAGATGTGTAATAAATAGGAGAGAAGAATAAAGAACTCACCCGAGTCCATGCCGTGGCGCGGGCGCGGGCGGTGATGAATGGTGTGCGGGCGCAGGCCGACTGGGCGCATGTCACCCCATACAGCGGGGTGGCCTAGACCGGCCAGGGCATACATTATTCACCGCGCGATTAGCGCAAAAACTCAAATGTCAGTAGTTCGGGGAGCGCGGGGAGCGTTATAACGGGACCGACGCGCGAGGGTGGCGCGGGCGCGACCTTTAGCCGCGAGCTGGCTCTAACGGAGCCGACCAGCTAATTATAGCCACCGCCGACTACCCGCTCTGCTGGCCGGCTAACCCTGCCCTTCATTCGCTCACCGTTTCTTCACACGGTCATGAGGCCGCAGGCATCAGCCCTTTCATTGAGCTGACTGACTAGCTTAGCATTTTGTGTAATCTTTCTGGTAATATAATTTGTTTCTCCATTTTAATCACTGATGATAAGACACTTTTAAAAAAAATGCTAAATTGAACCTTGCTACATTTACATAACTTTTTTATTCAGTTTTGTTTTCCATATAAATGGGACCGATCAACAATGTCTTAACTAAAACCTGCAGTTTCATTAAAACTCTGGCAACGAAATAAAACTACAGAACTTAGTAACTCAAATGGTACTTATCTACCTACGAATGTCCGAATATTATCAAACATTGATCTGACTCAGAACAGATAAGAGATCTACGCCCACAAAAGTAAGCAATCCAACTTCTTCATTCAAAATTTAAGAGCCAAGCTCTTGTCGGTGTAGCTCCCTCCACCTTTTTCTATCCTGCATCAGGTTCTTGAGCTCTCTATACGTTTTGACTCCCACTTTTTCTTTTAACTGTTGGCAGTATGCGATTCTAGGGCGGCCGCGTCCTCTTCTCCCCTCTATCTTTCCCTCCACGATGTTTTTTATAAATTGATCATGCCTTATAATATGGCCAAACATTTTCCCTCTTCTGTTTTCAATAATGTTTATAATTTCTCTCTTCTGTTTTACTTGTTCCAGTACCTTCTCATTGGTCATTTTCTCTGTCCAGCTTATCTTTTCCATGCGCCTCCAGCACCACATTTCAAATGTTTCGCAGGCATATAACGGAGGATTCGAAGTGCACGGAAGATATCAAAACCAGAATCGCCATAGCTAAACAGACATTCCAAAATAAAAGACATCTCTTCAATTCAAAAATTTCTTAAGACCTGAAGAAAAGATTTATCAAAGCTTACGTTTGGAGCACTGCCTTATATGCCTGCGAAACATGGACCAACTTCTTATTGAGCGCAAAATATCAAAAACTGCGTAATTTATTACGATATTTAGAGAACATTGTATTTCTAAGAATACAGAATTGGGAATTGTCAATATTAAAATTTATGATCACACGTCGCGTCGGTCGAACAAAGGATTTGCATACGGTAAGGTAACGGCTAGAGGTAGGGTGGCAATGGTAGGTAGTCGTAGGTAGGACACTTCACCGCAATTATTTTTTGCCAGGAAGCTTTTTGTCCGGACCCGAGATCGATCAGGAGATCTTTAGAAAAGGTGACCGTGGAGAATTTTACCTGCGTTAGTAGCACACGCACTATTCAAATGTATTCCGATTATTTTAGCTGTGGCATAGAGCATACAATTAACATCAACATTGTGCACAATGTTTGTGATTGATTCAAGTAGTTGTTTATTTAACGCGTTGTAACAACAAAATCAAATTGTAGAGACTTTACCACGTAAAATTTCTTTTTAAATGTAATTAATAGCTACAAGTTTATGTTTCAGTAGGTTAACTGAAAAGCACTGCGTCTTTACTATTATGTAGTCTATATCCGAGATAAGATTGCCACTGTAATGTTGATCCCCTAACATGACCATTAGGTCAAGGGGCCCCAGTAAGATATGTTCTGTAATGCGTTAACGTTTCAAACACTTAAAATGCAAGATGTCGATTATTTGAGCTAGTAAAATCATACGTGGACATCATAAAATTAATGGTGATTCCAGGAGAGAAAGGGAATTCAGGTGGAGTATAAAAAGTGTGCCAGGTAGAGAGATGCGTCTGCGCACCGTTTTCCTCGCAAAGATACGAAGGCAAAGGTATGCGTGTGGGTAGCTTTTTTGTAAGTATTTTTTACTCGTAAACAAACATAAAATTACACCACATTTATTTGTTAGAATATTACAAAATAAAACTACTTCAATTAACGTTTCTTTATAAAGCATTTGACTACAGAAAATAGCTGCAGTGCAATGTATTTGAAATATGAATCAGATTCATACTTGAGTAATGTAACAAGTAAATAAAATATACAAAAAGTTGTACTTAAACGATTGTATCGATCACCGATTGAGTGCAAAGTTACTTACAGTAAGGTTCAATAAGAGATTAGTTAGTTGACGTGTAAAATGCTCGGATAGGTTATAGAATACGGTAATAACTAACATTTTTATTTTATGTAGGGCTGTTTGTTTTCTGAATACAAATACAAGTATACAAGGTAGTGAGAATTTAGAGGAGAGGTGAGGGTGTTGTTGGTACTGAGTGGCGCGTGCGCTACATAACGGCAGCAGTGGGCGAACGCAGCTGCTCAGGGTACGGCCCGTTACTGCGCGCATAAATGTCACTCAAATGCCAACATTCCGACAACCAACACTCATATTTATGACTACAGCTCAATTACCTACACAAGTATTACCGAAAACAACCCGTTGTCATGATAACGCAAGATATTACGGATATAACATGCCACAAAACACGAGGGATCTTCATTCTATTCCCGCGGAAATATTTCTCCCACATTCTCCATATTTGCTCAATTTAAATAACATTCATGTACATTCTAATGGTAGTTACGAGCACTTTGCGTATGAAACACATTTGAACTTGCCATGTATGCATATTATTTGCATATGCGCAAGCGTCGTTCTGCTCGTTTAGCATTTCCTGCAACTGATATCCTAAAAAGGGAGCAAGCTACATTTGCGGGGGTGAAGTAAGATGCGCGGGGTGTGGGGGTGGCCATTAGTTTGCGCATTGTGCACATTCGAATACGTTTGCTAATAAATCTTAAAAGAAAAAAAAGTCTATTCACATTCGCAGCGACAAAAACTTGGAAATGATGGAAACGCGCGCGCGGGCAGATGCGTTCGCGCAGGTAGACACGCCGTGTGCCATGCAAATGTTTCCAATAGGCCGACGATACCTTTATAGAACAAAAATTAACATGGCAAAATTTCTTTGGCTAGGCAGCTATTTCTATTTAAATTAAATTTTTATGTTCCCTTGTATACGTTAAGATGAAATATGATATTGCTTATTTTTTAATTAAACGATTGTAAAGACGACCTTGAGAAACTTGAATTAGAAAATTAATGGGCTACGGCGTCCGTCAGCTTAGTTTTTGCCAAGCGAAGAAACTATGCTGGTTTCCCTCATGAACACGCTATCTATTCATTTAGGCAGCTTGAGAGGTCTGTGTTTAGCAGTGGCCATATTTGGGTCGAACAATTATCAATATTATCTTGAGCTCCAAAAACGACTATGATGTTTTTAAGAATAGTGACTTACCTTCATACAAAAGACATCAACGCAGATACTGCTACGAAGTTTTGCTTAGCAGCTAAAACATAAAGGCTATTTTGCCTCATTTTCGAATGAAGTCAGTGGAAATAGATCAAATAGTTTATATAAACTAAAAACTGAAGCGGCACTTGTGATTATCGTGCTCATTATAGAGGATACGAAACAGAGCCAAAGTTATGGAAATAGCTACAAACCAACTAATTACTACTCCTCGCTAATTTCGAAACGTGTTCAATTAAATAAACCTCATTATGGTGATTATATGTAAAATTATAATTACACTTTATAAATAAGTAATTATTCTACCGAGCTTAACTTAGAGGTACCTAGAGTTAGGATGATAGTTAGGTTATAATCGCCTAGCATCGAATCTTCATGTAAGATTATTCCGCGAGTCCTGCGAAAAAGGGTGCGATTGACACACAGCCTGGGAGGGTTAAGAGGGAAACTCAGTGATAATTGAAATAGAGGCCAATAGAGCACTATAACATAGTTATAATGCATATTTTTTTATACGTATCAGTAAGTGTTTTGACACAAAACATAAATCTACTTAAAATTAGATTTTCATGTAAATTTTTGACGCAAAGCTTTTGTTAAGTAACATTAAGTGCGGTAATCTGATGTAATTATATTTATGGTAATCGTGAGCCAAAGTACTTGTTGGGTTCAACAAAAACCAGAGCGGGCACTCGCGTCGGTAACCCTGACTGATCGGGCGCCAAGATGCGTTCAATCTGAAGTATTTGTCTAAAAATATTAAGTATATTAAGTATAGACCCTTTGCTTTAAGACCAGCCAGAAAAAATCTTGGGCACCACTCACCTTTAAACAGAATGGCCCGTGAATGTAACATTACCTTCACTCAGAGTGACATTTTAGCGGATAATTATTGTACATTTAAAAATTTTATCCAAAAACTAATTCTTACCTGATAAAATCTTTTTACTCATAGCGCTTATTTATTATTGTTATTTATTTTTATGTAGGTACTTGACTTAACTTTTCAATTAATTTCAATGTTCTTGTAAATTTTATTCCTATTTAGTTTAATGTTCAATATTATTTATTTGCCGTCATTTTAAGAAAGCTGTAATCACCTCTAATTGGTTTACCGTTTAGCTATAAACCTAGTTTAACTGTATCTTCTATCTCTTTGTTTAATTTGTAATCTGTTGGTGATCATAAATAAATAAAATAAAATGAAAATTATTTTATAAATACCATTTATTTAATAGCATTTTACTCGTACACTTTGTAGGTCGTTTGAAGGATTTTTTATTGGATAAAGTACTGTACTCTGTAAAAGAGTATATTAGTTTTATTAAATAAATTTTGACATTTATAACATAAATATTTAATGTCAAAATAAAAGTAATTTAATAGTTTATTTGACATTTCCTTTGACATTATTTATTATTGATTAAAATACACTTAAGTATTTTATGTTTATTGGTTTACTTTTACATTTTTCACTTATTTTGACATTAAATATTATAATTACAATGAATTTGCTTTGTTTTACCTGTCTTTTGACATACTTTTACTTTGTTTGAATTATTTTTATTTTATTTCCAATATTATTGACGATCATATTATTCATTGACATCTGAACAATCTAAGTAATTTTGAATTTGATAATATGAAATAAAGAAATCTATCTATCTATCTATTGATATACGTTTAGTTCATCAACTTTGTCACACATTATTAAAATATTAATTTAAAAAAACTAGAACATAACATACAGTACATTTCATACAGCCAGCAAAATTTGGTTATGTTTTTAATTTAAAAATAACATTGCATTAGTAATTTAAAATTTACAAAAATAACATTACATTTTAATAGTGCCCATAAAGAAGTACGAGTATGGACAAAGCAACTGCATTGATTTTGGCTTTTTTCATAAGCACTATCGAATGTTACACATTTGTATGTACTTCCTTGGTAAATAGGTGCTTTCTTGGTACTTGATGAGGTAGGGTTGCCGACGAGCAGCTCTTCATGCAAGTGTTCCCGCGTCGGTGCGGTGGTGGGTCGCCGGTCGCACGCGGCGTGTCGGTACGACTTCGTCCGTGAAGCACGCGCGTCACACAAAAACCGGGCCGTCTTTCTCCGAACGTTTTTACCCATCGGCCCATTCATCCCATAATTAACGCGAGTAAAAAATGTTCCTAGACGAAATTAGAAATGTTTCGGTGTCGCGGCGAGCGCGGAAAAAGGGGCTCAGCTGTGAATTTGTATTAATTTAATTATGTCGTCGTTTTGTCTCGCGCGTCACGGCGCGGGGCTCCGCGCGACACGGCTCGCCAAGCCTCCGGCTGCAGTATTGCCAGATTATTTAGATTACTTTTTACGAATATAAATTTAGGTCATTTGAACTTCCACTCTGAATTCGAACCTGATTTAGATTTAAGGCAGATACAAGCTCCCGTGTGGAGACGGCAAAGAATACTACCAACCCATCTCTACCCATGGGTGTCGTAAGAGGCGACTAAGGGTTTATGAACCGAAGGATGGGCAGCAGCTTCTTTCTATGTATCGTACCATCTTACATACTGCGGCCACCAACAACAGCGGTCATCAGCCGCAAAGCGTGTTGACTGCTAATGCCCCTCCAAAGTACCACGCGTCTTTTTCCGGAATACCGGAAGGAGCTCCCTATCCTGCAGTGGCCGTTTCATGGGATGTTATAATGATGATGACATGAAACTCGATATCGATCTCACTCATCTAATAGAACATGAATACTTAGCGATTTCATAATGAACACAATTATTTCTAAAATAAAATATTTAAGTACTGAAAAGTTTATTAAGATTAATGGGTACTTAAGAAAAAAGATTTGAACGCAAAAACCAGAGGTAACTTTGGATTTTTTATGGCGTATAAAAAATATTGAATCAGCCATCTTCTTGGAAAGATGCCTAATTTTCACATAACGATTTTACACGGCAATAAATTCATCACTTTTCGATAAAAAACTGTTCAAGTGAACCGTATTTAGCTCTTATCAGCCCCTTAATGCAGATAAATGTGTAATCTGGCAACACACGAAGCGTGATCGCTACGCCGCGCCGGGAGTTGGGTCGAGCCACACAAAAACTTAATTAGATATGGTTGTGTCCCGTCCCCGCTTCCGCGATATTCAGATGAGCTGTGGGAACGTGCAGCCTCCGTAGCTATGTGAACGTTACCACTTTTGAAGTAAAAGTTCAATGTTTACAAATTTAGATACCCTTGATTTTATTTTAAAACTTAAGGTTTTGAAATTAATATTTTAACGTTTTAAAGGGAAAAGTAAAGTCTCGGTTATAGTGATAAAAATAAATGCTCGTGAGTTACTGGCTATGAATAGTATGAACCCATCTCTACCCGCTACCTAAAAGGCAACTAAGGTGTACCATCTTACATTATTGCGGTGATCAACAACCGCGGTCTATGGTGCCTGTCACGACGCTGGTGAATATGGTACTTCCCTTCCATAATATCATAACGTCTCATGACATATCCTTTGTAGGGCAGTGAGCTCACTCCAGATCTCCAGCGAAAACGAGTGACACTTTGGAGGGGATTTACCATAGTCACCTCACCACGCTTGTAAGCGTGACCGCAGTATGTGAGATGGTATGATACACAGAAAGATGTTGCTGCTCAACCTCCGGTTCATAAGCTCTTAGTTGCCACTTAAGACACCCACGGGTATAAATAGGTTGATGCTATTCTTTGCCAGCACCACACGGATGCTCCATATATAATATATCATGCATTATTGCAGTGAAAATCTAGAAGGAGCTCCCGCGCCCGAAGTGGGCTTTCAACAGGAAGTTATGTTGATGATAAAAATAAAAGTTTCAAATTGATGAGCATGTTCGTGTATTAGACCAAATAAAACGGTATGTTATAGGTATCACTCACCGTTAAGGTCGAGCACCATCTGCGTGTTGAAGTACCCGCTGACGTCACCGCGGCCCGCCACTGCAACCACCAAACACATCATGTTATCATAATATTACAGTACAGACTAGCTGCGCCTACGACTTCGATCGCGAAGTTTGGTCTTTTTATTTTATTATATTCTTTATTGCACAATTAACATACAGAGAATTACATACAAGAGGACATTTACAAAGGCGGGCTTATCTCTGCAAGATATTTCTTCCAGCCAACCTAAGGTCGTGAGAGAAAATGTTCGTTTAGCGGGACACAAGTGTGCAGTGAGAATTTTAAAAAGAAAATATAATATATTTTTACACGTATATACTACTTAAACTAATATACTACTAACTCCTTAAATACAATAAACACCAATACATATATAAATATATATATATATATATACACCGAAATAAGCCTAATATTACCGAAAATCCGTTTGAATTGGTTCATTAGTTTGTGAGTGAGTAACGACCAAACAAACAGAAAACTATTCCAATCGAAGCCTAGAGACAAGTGGCTTTCTAATAATATAATAAAAAAATCGATTGACATTAGCTGTCACGCAACATTATGTCAATCCTAATCCGAAGTATAATACAGAATGTAGGAGACAGCTCACTGAAAAGTGATGCGCATGATCAGTCAACGAAACTGACAACTTTCCGAAAACTGTATAGCATGAAAAAGTAACAGCATCTCTGTACAAAAACAGTCTATATGGAGAACCCATATTTCAGTCTATATTTTCATTCACTAAAAGTTGTTCAATTACGTTGACTGATCATTTCATAAACCTGTTTCTTACACCCTGAGTAGTTAAATGTTGCGTGATAGCTGATGTCAATCCCATACAATTTTAATTCTATTTTATTTTACGATATTAGAAAGCCACTTGTCTCTGGGCCCAGGTATGTTTAATTGTTTACGCTTGTAAAAAAAAGCATAAGTGTACAATTTACTCAGCAGTTGTTCCCCCAGTACTCACGTACACCCAACAGCGCGTCAGAAGAAACAATTTGGACTTTATGGCATGATAATAGAGTTGCAAATTTTACCACAGACGTGCGGGTCACCGTACGGGTACGGAACGACACCTCGCTGGATATACCGTATGTTGCTTACTTACTTACTTATTTACATACTTACTTACTTACTTACTTATTTACTTACTTATTTATTTACTTACTTACTTACTTACTTATATACCGTATGTTGCTTACTTACTTGCTTTATTACTTCTTACCAAACTTCGCCTCCTCGCCCTAACACATCATTTTAGTGTACTACAAAACGCTACACAGGGTGCACATTGTCGCACGAATAGTGAAAAGTTGTAGAACAGAAGATTATTTTGCTTTTGACAGTTCAGAATGTTGTAGTATAAAAATTTACGAAGTTTAATGAGTTTCTCAAAACGCAATATGAGTACCTTTTACAAACTTGTTCCTGTATATTGTTGACGCACAATTATTTTTGATATGTCATTACAGCCTCTTGAAACTTTTTATTGTTTATTGTTGTTTTTCTTTTCATGTCATTGACAAAAGGTGTTTGTAATAACTGAGCCCATAACCTGACTACATCAATAACATATTTTGTGAGAGTGTCACGTTCAATAACACTATTATGAACACAGTATGACGGATTCTTACCACGATATGGTTTTGACGAGCTCCCGATATTACGGTTCTAAAAAAACTCATATCGTGGAAAGAACCCGTTATACTGTTTTTATATTACATCAATAACACCTTTGGTTGTCTTCAAAAAGGTCCTCCCAAGTGCAAGAAACAGAAAACGAGAGAGGTCTCGTACTTGGCGAGAAACTTACCCTCTTCTTGAGTTCACATCTGCTAGCGCCGGGCCAGGGAACATCATGTCCTGGTGGCAGCTTTTCGGCAATTGTGATTTAAGGGGAATACGATATTTAAGAAGAAATAAAGTAAATTTTAATGATAATATTTTTTTCAATCGACTATAGATATTCAGAATTGGTAACTAAAGAGAGGGTAGGGACTAAGGGAGGATTGCGAGGTGGGGGTCGTGATGTGGAGGGGGCGTGGGAACCGAGAGGTAACGATGACGCAGCACATTCGTTACAACCTGCGTCCGACACTCCGACCGATCGACAACGGGAGAAGTCACTGTACAAGGGAAGCCTAGATGGATTACCGATTTTGGTTTGGATGAAGTGTCATTAAATTTGAATATAATTAATCATGGATATAATAGAAAAGGTACATTATAATATGTTGTTTGAATAAAAAACACCTATGAAATGAAGGAAGTTGCTGTAGGTCAAGACAAGACAAATCTAATAGATCACCGATTTGAATTTTGATACTAAGGAATGAAGTGTGATTGACTATAATACAATAGATGTCCGATTCTGATTTATTAAAGCTGATCATATAAATTTGAAACTTGTTAATTAGAAGAACATTCATCAACCCACCTACTAAACATAAACGGTCATCTTTAAACTGTATAGGCGCGTGTAGCGTGTTGGTGAAACGGGAACGGAGAACGGTTTCCATTTATTCAATGTTGTTTTGGACATACAACTTAGGTTACACATATTAACATTACATTTCAAAATGGCAATAGTTAGAGTGAGCCCATGCCAAGTGTGTCATCCAACATGTGTTTCTTGCAGGAGCTCCCACAAGGAGCATGGCGGATGGCGGACGACGGATGGTGCACGTTGTAAATTACGGACGAGGGGGTCACAAACTACTCGCGCGATGCATTGCCCAGTTCGAGATAAACTCGGGCGAGGCCTAAAAGATAGCATCGCATTAACCGGGAGGGAATAAACGATGCGTTTGGGATGGTTTCTATTTAAACCGGGGTCAGGTGGCGGCCTCGAGGGAGCTCGCACACTCCATAAATCGTCCCCATTTGGCTAACCCGCGAATCAAAGAAAGGTAATTCGCAATGTTTAAATCCAATTTGAGAGAAGAAAGAGCGAGGGTGCCTCCCCCTCCACCGTCTACCCCGCGTCTCGCCTCCCCCGTACCACGCTACGAGCTGAATGTAAATTGGCTCCAGCAAACCGTTTATTGTTATAGTCGTCGGCCAGTTTAAAATGATTATGATGCGGGGTGTGGGGCGCGGGGAGGGGACAACATGTCCGCGGATGTCGCTAACATACTTCAGCTAAACGATGGAGCCCTCGTGTGACATCTGTTGGCGGAGGTTACGGGACAGGTGACATAAATCAGGTCGCAGAAGGGTTACCCTAACACCTCGATTCTTTCTCCACTATCACAATTCAATTTATTTACTTATTTTAACAGTCAACCACAGACAGAATTCAACAATGCCCGGGAAACAGCGTGTCCACCACGATGCTCCGGACAATGATAACCAGTGGAAGAGAGAGATTATATATTAAAGCTACTGAAAACGTCAATAGTTGTACTTAATGTCATTGAGCCGTTACTAAGGATTTCAGTTGTCATCGTAACGAGATCCAAATTTCACTTCTACACTACAGCAAGCCCTAATTTATCTATTCCTAAGATTTCTGCATCATACTCTTAACATCCCATGAAACGTCGACTACAGGACAGGGAGCTCCCTCCAGAATTCTAGCTTTTGATGGAAAAATGTAGAGGGGAAGTACATGGTGCCAGCCGTAACGCTAAGATTTCTTATGTATTCCTAATTCTAAAATACGAAATGCTATGCCGGGAGAGTCCAGTGGAGAAGCGTATCAGTCGCCTCCCGCTACCACCAAACCGACGGCCCTCACATAAATATTATCGTACGCCGGTCATCTCCCCACTAATATTGCAAAGAGAGCGCATTATAAGCTCGTCGTAGCACGACTTGCGAAAACAAATTCTGTGAAGCGTGTAAATAAACCGGGCGAGGGTCGCTCGGGTAGCTCGGGTCACTCGGGTCGCTATTCAACTGAACAACCTATGCTAAACATTCCAAAGCCAAACTAACATCCCTCTCTCTTGTGAGGTTGAAAAGAATGTGCATTTTAATAGATAAACTCGGCAACTACAAAAGAAAAGGTTTTTATCAGACTTTTAATTTTCAACACACTACCTATATCACTAAGCAAATGGTGCAAGTTCTAAAGCTTTACTTAAATATTAAGATATAAATATTAGGTATATTATAAATACTAAGTAAGGAATTTATTGTACGAGTCTAATTGGCGTCTTTGCTCAAAATATTAATTTCGAGCAAAGAGCAACAAAAAAAAATTAAAATCGCAAATCTTTATTGACTCGTTTAGTGGTCACAATTTGAGTTATTAGTAATGAGTTATTACTACTAAAGTTTCTTTAAATCGGCTGATCATCATTCATAGGACGTAATCATTATACAAATACATAATTTTTGTTTCTTGAAACAGCAATTTAAAAATTGTGTCATGATTGAATTTCACACGATACTGCACGCGAGGATGTTTCTTGATGAGGTCAATAACTCTTTTGACAGACCGACGGACAAACATACATTATCATTTTAACTAATATCACTCCAACCAAATTGGTTTTATTTCTCAAAATCAACGTAATGGCTAACTTTCATTTAGCCTTTCAAACATCGTAATATGTGACTGATAAATTGCAGTTTAACAAAAAAATTGCCAGAAGACTTAAACGTATAGCACCGGTCTGTTTTGTTGGTTTTGTTACATTAAAAAAAATATTTACAACATTCAGTACAAAAAACTTGAAACAAGTTATCAGCGAGACAGGCGGTATCGTGACCGATAGCGTCCGCAAAAACGGCTCATCATGCGCATGCTCACACATACCTAAATGCACATTGTTCGTGGATGACAAATGCACGGACGGTTTTCACGTAATTTGTGAAGATCGGAATATCGCGTTTATATATGCAACATTTTCTGTCATCAATATTAATATGGGCTTCTTGCGCTACGATTTCAATGATATTCGCTGTATTGGTTTACCATCGCGATTCAATTTAGCATTTTACACCAAAACATTATTTAAATCTTCATTTCTTTGTTTAAAATTGATGACCGACACAAAAAGCGAATAAAATAATTATACATTTATTATAACACAAATACATAAACACGTATTTGTTACCAATTCGTTATTAATTAAAAATATTTAAGTGTCATTAAGATAAATTTTGCTAGCACGTTAATAAATTTGCACTATATACGCTTAGCATTTGTTTTAAACCCGTGATAAGGAAAATTGTATTCAGAGTCACAGGTTTTTGCTAGAAATCACCACCGGTGATAGGGTTAGGGGTTAATCTTGGGCGGTTTTGGCCCCGAGCTAGCGAACCGTCTCATAATCTTTATCTACAGAATTTCTACCTCCTAATCCTCTACTAAAAAACCATTATGCAAAATGTCAGTGTTTGTACTTGGTTATTGGGAAAAGTTGTTAAAACAAAGGCAGCTACAGCGTACCCAGTTTAGGCCCCAAAAAGCGGATTTGGTCTCACGCATATTTTGAATTTATTTATTTTACAAGAACAACACAGAATTTTACGTTATAAAGAATTTTTTTTGTATTCCACCTAATAGTTTTAGGAGATTAATTTCAAACATAAAAGATAGAATTTAAAATAGTAGATTATTGTAGAATTTAAATTAGCCAATGGCTTCCTTTGCCATCTTGTTTCGTTTTGACAACCCTTTATCTGTAGCGGGAAGCTAATCTGATAGTCCGGAAGCACGGTAAGAGAGGAGATGAGAGAGATGAGTGAGGCTGTGCGGATGTGTGTATTGTCAACAAGTGCGTCTCTCGCTGGCAACATGCCGCGGCGGCGTGACCGGACTACCAACCTGACGCGACCAACCCTCCAGTCCAGCCCCTACACCCTACACATTACAATACTTCCGCTTCAGATGTTCCTAATCATCAGATTTTTCCTTTGTTTCAATTTTGGGTTTTAAAATCTGATGATCTATATAAGATGGATTAGTATTTCTGTATTAATAGGCATGCATGTAGAGTACATCAATCAATACATAAAATAAAATTACGTAAAATCTAAAAATCCTCAAATTGAATAAAGATTCATAAATGTAATTTAGGGGTTACCAAACGGTAATTGACAGGATTCAGATATTTTTTGCCGTCAATCACTAAAAAACTACTAAATTGATTCAAACAGAAGACACAAGAATGCAAAGTTCTGTTTGAATGAACCGATTGCGATAAAACAAAGCTTATATGTTGCACCAAAATAAGCTTAATACCACAGAGTACAGAAACTATCGAAAACTCCGTTTTAATCAGTTCAGACATAGATTTTTCTGAAAAAGCCCAAACTCCACGCGAACGAAGTCATTGGGACAGTTAATAATGAATGAAAACAATGTCAATGGTGTTTTCCTATACTTAACTTGCAGACGACATGTTGCTCTGATATTTTATCTCGACAGAAAAAACGTTTAATTAATCCAATTCATTTTATTTCAAGTTTCATTTTATTTTAGTTTTATGTTTGATTTTATATATTTTTTTTATTGAAAATGGGCTTACTCTTGACCTCGATCTAGTCTTGAAGACAGATGGTAGATGTTTAACTTGTTTGGATAATTTTATTGATTTTTAGCTTAATCCTATACTATTAAACGAGCAATATTTGTATATGAATAAATATATATATATATATATATATATATATATATATATATATATATATATATATATATATATATATATATATATATATATATTTTTTATATCGATGAAATTTAGTATACAGGGGTTTTTGGGGGCAAAAAATCGATCTAGCTAGGTCTCATGTCTGGGAAAATTCGTTTTCACCGTCTTTTTTAATATTTCTTAGTGCGTTCAAGAAACTTACAGCGCCATCCGTTGTTGAGTAGCATAGCTTGCTCACCCGATGATATTTTAATCATACAGAGCATAGGTCGGTCGCCCAGGTACTTGTATAAATCTGTTTGAACCGTCTCTGTTAGAAAGCAGTTGTTACCTGTAGTTGCGTTACCATTTTAGTGGTAAGCTCATATAAGTTACTCGGTTATAATTGTAGTGGTGTGTAATCTGTAGGTGACCTTATCATTAATTAAAAAAGAAAAAAAGACAATATTAATTTACGCTCCCAAATCGTTAATTAAAAGAAATTTAGATAGATGTAGAATAATTAAAACGTTCAAATAACCTTATTTAAATAAAGTGTATTAATTCGGACCTTGTCGCATGGTTTTCAACGCACCGTCCTTTTAAAAACCCTAATACCTTTACACTTGCCTTTATAGCAGTAAAAGACTCGTTCTGTTTAGATTAATTATATTTGTCATGGCATGACAAGATGTTCAAAAAGTATGCTGTAAATAACCTACATTCAATAATAATTTGCCAATGAAATAACAACATTTTTATTAGGCGCTAGTGCTTCGTATTAAGACTCGAGCAAGAATCCTTATTCTAGAGAATCATGAGTGTAACGACGGTATCAAGGCACGAGACGCGAAATAACTTTGCTGCCGAGCGAATCATACAATTTTTCACCACACTACAGCCAAGGAATATATAATATTACGCTACTACAGCGAGGCCAATGCTAACGAATAGCGCCAGTACATTATACCATATTATAATCACGTTCTAATTTCAAAAACCTTTTTCTACCGATGAAGCAAAGTTTTCCAAGCTACATAGTAAGTTAAAAATAATATTTTTTTGTAATATTGGTTGACTCTTTGATTACGCAGTACAACCAACACGAACAACAGAAGACTATAATAGTACATTAAGACGCTAGTGCACTGTTTTGCTCATTATACTCGAAGCTCAGAAATTGCAGCCCGAGCCGCAGCCGAGAGCGTAATGGTGCCGAGAGTGTAATGACAATGCGCACGTGCGTCTTACGACGTTTTTCAACACATTTGCGAATAAAATACTAGTTTTTTCTAACCTTGACGTCCTTCGCACGTCCACCGGAACAAATTTTTGGCTGTATGTGTTCGTGATTTCTTTTGATGTTTACAACTTTCATAATTGTATTTCGTGTGAAAGTATTTACACGAAATACAATTGGTTGAGAAACAGTTTTTTTTTTGTAAAAGTTGACACGTTTAGAAATAACTACAATAATAGACACCAGAAATATCTGTAAATATGGCACGCATAATTTCAGCGGGTACAGATTATACGCGTATTTGTGAGGCAGAGGATAAACTGCACAAACAGCCTATTCCCAACCATCAAATAAAAAATCAAAAATCTAATATCTTGTTACGTAAATGACAAATTTACGGTTGATTAGTTAATTAATATAAATAATAACATAAAACCAATATTCTTTTATCATATTTTCTCGAATACGGCTTAATTTCATGAAAAACATAATAAGTATAAAAAACTCCTTGCACCTTGCCAAGATTTAAAAAAGCACGCGTGTTTAATAAGCTTGATTATGGACCTTAATACAGTGAAAATAGAGCTGTTTTATGAGCAAATGTGTTGAAAATTAATTTTAAAAAGAAATAATTTGAAAAGAGAATGATATTATTAAATTAAAAGGCCCTCTTATATTTCTCTGGGCTTAGAGTGAACTTGCGTTAGTTCATTTTGAACAGAAAATTAATATAGGAAACAATTTTTTTGCAATTTCTGTGACTGGTGCGGACTCTGGACAATATACTAAAAATAATGTGAACCCCTAGAGGAGACACTACATGGCTGTTCACAAAATAAATTGGGCGATAGTCTCAATTTAGATAAAAAACATTTTGTGATCTGATCATCAACATCTTAATAGTATTGTGATTCTTACGACCAAAATTCAAAGTCTGTGTTCATTTAAACATAGTTGAGGGACATCTTTCAAGCTCTTTGACGCTTGACGCACAAAAAGTGCAATTAAAATTATTAACTGTACACTACAGGATGTCCTGTAAGTAGAGATGTCTCATTAACTGGAAAAATACCCTCTCGGTAATAAGGTGACATGCATTAATATTAATAATGCAATGAAATTGTTGAAATTTCATCACTGGCTTTATACGTTTTTTTTTAAAGGAAAGTTAAAATTTGGTTTTTCACATTAATCTAATGGAAAAAAAATTATAGTTTGTGATACATTAAAATGCAGTGATTATTTCTTTATTTAAATTCTTTCTTAATTAAATCTTACAAGGAACTCCATCATGCAAAATTTCATGGTCCTAGACTCTCTGGTGAAGGTTGTGCACAGTCAGTCGGTCAGTCATCAGTCAGTGTGAGAGATTTATTCATTATTATTATTCATTAAACTATTCATTATTCATACTTTGTACCTCATTTTATCTGACAATTTTATTGTTTGCAATAAAAGCATTACTTACATATAATTTTGCACACATTGAATGAAACTTAGAATTATTAATGAATGTAAGTAGGAATAAGGAAGGCTAGCTATCTTATGTAAGCTCATCGTGACTTGTGATGTGATAGCCGGGATGAGGTGAATTCGTCACTTGAGACAGATGTTATTGTATGAGCCGGTGCAGACGAGAGAAGGTGTTTGACCTCGGGTGGCTAATTGCGTGTCTCCCCCTTCACCCCGCGCGGACGCGAGCGGGGGTGAGCCGGGGGGCGGGGGTACGCAGACCTTCGTTTGGGTCGCAGCCACACAGCCACCCGCCCTATATCGGAGTATCGATTGTCGGAGTAACGGGAACAAGTTCAACAGCCAGCTCGATATCGACCATGTTTACGATTTACCGCCCGAGAGCGTGCACCGCTAATTATATGTTGACGTAAACAAATATTTCGGCATCATGATGAAGAGTTAGTTACATGCCCCAGTCAACATATGAAATGGTCGTTCACGTCGCACGATGGATGTCTGTGTTTACTAGTGCACAGAAAAAGATAAATCTGCATAAATCAAAGCATATTTTTCTGGTGATATTGAATACAATTTTATTTTTGTTTATTGCTCAAGTGTCGTGACTAGAAAGTACTTGACATGTAGGTATAACAAAAAGGTATGATGCTCTGATATTCCAACGAAACCCAAGAAATACATTGCACAATGCTAACGCTGCAGTGGTTTCTTTTAACTCTGCCATAGCACGATCCTAAACGGTAGTAGACTCGCTCTATTGAATTGTACTTTGCATTACTATGACGTTTAATATCTTCGCAATGATATCAATATTCATAGTATATATAGACTTTTAAGGTGGATAAATGAAGTAAATATCTCTAAAATCAGTGTTTTCATCGCAGCAGCGCTCAACTCACTACCGCCGTTCCATTTCTCAGTCTACTTAGGTATGTGTATTTGCATTTGCTTTTAAAAATTAATTTAACTTAACATCTTTTTAATGCTCACCAAAACGCGATAAATTCAATTATAATTAAATAAATTAGTTTTTGCTAAAATGAGATATGATGTTTGCGGCATAATGCGCATTATTCAAATGAGCTTGTTATAAGATGAGTGATAGAACCCGCGATGTATGTTGCGCTTGCACAGCGGATACGTCGGCCAAACTTATACGCTACGTTAATTTTTGTCATTAGCAAAGATCAAACAAAAAATACTGCTTTAATATCTCAAGTAGAAGCTTCTTACACTTATAAAACGATAAACTGTATCTAAGTGCAAGAATAAAAGCAAACAAAAATAAAATTTTGGAATATAAAATTATCTAATTAATGTAAAATTTAATTGAACGCAATAACATAGTTCATTCCGAATGCGATGACTCCGTGCGCATTAACATAAAATTAATTAGACTAGTAATTATTAATAAGGAAGATAAGGTGTAATAATATATACACGAATATTCATGTTGTTCATGTTAATTGTATTCAGACGGACGGACGGACAAAGACCGGAGCCTAGCCGGCTGTGCTAGCCGGTCACACCGCCGCCGCCGCCGAGCGTCCATCGTATATTACATCAATCACTAAAATATTCAAATTATTTGCCATCATGCGCATCATACATTATTTTTGGTTACGGCATGCAAATTAGGCTTATACGGTAATTAGATTTATGAACTATATTTTGGACGTAGAGGTGAATTCATTCTCAAATAAAATTTCTAGTCTAATAAAAGAATGGTTGAATAGTCTAGATACCAAAAGGTTTTAAAAATTGGTGCGGTGATGCAAATAATTCACAGCAAGCGAAGAACAGTAACAAGTGGATGACTGATCAAGATCTAGACAGTAACAAGTGGATGAAAATATTTACAGGTGAAACAATAAGGGTAGACTTGACTATAATAGTCATATCATAAATATATTCAATCACTGGAGCTATTTTGGAACTGCCACATAATAGGCCAATGTCACTAGAGGATGATGAATAGCTAATACATAGTAGCAAACCAAAATTTTTAATGAGAAACAGAAATTCATAGACATTGTACCAACCCAAGAAAAGAGTGCCTAATTACCGACTACATAACACAAGAGTTGGCTCACAATGATAACATGAACACGACACCAACTATGCCATGAGTGAGGGAATTTCCTATATTCCTTGGAAGACTCTGAACCAGTAAATTGTTTCCGGATACACAATCAGTCAATCTGTAATATTTCACGTGAAAACAGTCACTCGATTTAATAGTTAACTAGAATCAATAGATACTCGTAAAACGCACTAAGACAATCCCTTTCAGTTGAAATAAAATTATCACTTCTAGTAACAAAGTTGTGACAGAAAAATAATTTGAGTGAAATACACATTGGTTGATAGTGAGCTACGAACTGTCTAAAAGAAAAAGTAAGTATACACCTTCATTACCTTGCTACACAAATTAGGTGTAGCCTAGGTAAAAGAAATCGGCAAGTAGATAAAGTCGACTGTTGAAATGATGTAATGAAGTTGATATGATGACAGGTTGTGATAATAAGCCCGAAACCCGCGTGACCCGCTGATGTAGACAGGTGGCGCGAGCGCAGGCATTAGCGGCGCGGGAGTGGGTTGTTGGTTGCGTGTGACGTGCAAAGTTCACGTCGCTCCCAGCGCGACGCGGCCTGCCCGGTCTCTGAGCTGCGCGAGCGCACCCCACATTAGCGACACTCTACCCACACTCACTACACACACGCTATTACACCACTAAACAACGCGTGACTCCATCACTGCTAATTTACTTACCTAGACGACATCATTATAACACGCATTACCTTAGAAAGTCTCCACCGATTTTACATCGATTACGTTATCATCATTTGCTGTTAATTCAATTGTTATTTTGATGTAATTTGAAGGAAGCGTAAGAGAAGCTATTATAATGCGATTGTCGACGAGGAGTGAGGAGTGTGGAGAATGAAGACATTTGGTGAGAAGCGAGTGCGAGAGCTGCAGCGAGGAGGGTATCGTGCGATCGGGCGACGACGTGTCGACTCGCGCGGCGATCGTATCAGCTGTGTGCCCAACATTTATCTTGGAAGTTTAATAAAAACGAGGGTTCCCGGCTTCTGAATCCGCTCCACAATAAAATGTGAAGTGCATTTGGGGCGTGTCAAAGGAATCATTTTGCACACGAGTAGAGTGAGGTGACAAAGGGCGAGCATAAAGAGAGTTAATATTATTTGCGGAGGGTAGGCAGCCGGCAACCCTTCCGCTGCGACGCGACAATGCGCCGCACCTGACCTCGCTTACCCCACACTCGTCGCGATCTTACTAAAGGATTACGTCTAAATAACTTACTGACAGAGTGTTCACCACTGCAGTAATAAATTCAGCCGGTGTATTATTTGCAAACACAACATATCAAGATTTATTTATCCCGTTATTTTTTTGAACAAAAATATGTAGAGGAGTTTTAAAATTTCTGTTCGACATTGAAAAAGGTTAAAGTATTCCTTCAAAACCTTTCTGAACTAATTTTTAATTTGCGATAATCAGTGGCTATTCGAATGGACTGCATATGAGTTTTTATTATAAAATAAATACCTTGGATAATAAATTTGGATCAGCACGTATGTATATGCATAGATTTGGTAATACAATAAAAGCAGGGATATATGCAACATAGAAGCAAGTTATCCTAATACTAAGATTAAAATCAGTTGATTCGAAGCCTTTTACAGACGTATACCTATCTAACTACACAACGAAAATCATGCGTTGAGCAAAAATCGACAAGTGATATTCCCAAGTATAAAGTAGATATAATATTTAAATATAACGTTTTTATATACATATCTACATACTAGCTAATTTGAAATGCACTGGACATTGAAATTGAAAGTCAACTAGACGGAAGAAAATTATGAACATTTGCATTGTGCAAAATATTTCCTTTGACTCCAAGACTTTTCTTAATTCGGTATTCTTGCAACTGCCTACAATGAGATCCTCTTGTGAAAGAAGCCAAAGCAGTCGTCTACTTACGGTTCCGAGGGAATCTTCATCAATAAATCACTTAAAGGAGTATTAAGAGCCGTGTTGAATGCGCGGTGCAAGTCGCGAGCCCGACGCAAATGCGCCTACTCGTACAACTAGAATACACCTCACCGCGGCCGGTGGTCGCTCCTCGCCTCGCATCGCACGGAGGACGCTACATTACTTCACTGACTTTTAATATCGGTTCAAATTTGTATAACGCGTGTTGGGGTCGGAGGGATGACAATAATCGAGCTCCGAATCTGACCCCAGAGACACGTGGGCCGCGGCGAGGGGCGAGGGCGAAGAATGGGATCAAAGTAGTCTAAGAAATCGGACGACGGGCTTTATCAATGGGATCTTCGGTGACACAATAGCCTTGCGGATTTTAGGGGATCACAATATTTTGTTCGGTGTCGCGTGCGAGGGTCCCGCACAGAACGATCGCGGCACTGGGAGCACAGATGGTGGATGGTGCGGTGCGGCACGGTACTGACCGAGGTGGTGCCGGCTGTGGTGGTGATGGTGGATGTTGGCGGGCGGCGGCGGAGGCCAGGCGGGCAGGTCGCGCAGTCGCATGGAGCAGTCGAGCGGCTGGTCGCGCAGAGCCAGCGCGGGCATGGCGCGGCCGCGGCCGCCGGTACTGGGTCGCGCCGTCTCTCGAGCGCGGGCCGGCGTCCGCCCCTTAAGCGCGCGCGTAGAACACTGCCGTGCGACCGATGCTTTTTTCCCAAGTTTTTTTTCCCGGCGGGCGGGGGCGGGGCGGGCCCGGCCAATAGCAGGCACTCCCCCCTCCCCGCCCCGCGCCGCGCCGCCCCGACTCTACTCTTATTTACGTGCCGTATATTAAAAGGGTTTTCCGCGTGCCGTTATGGATTTTCCTCGCGCGCCGTTTTACATACGCGAGCTGTTTCAGCTGACCGCGGCCGCTGCGCTGCCTCCTCGCACTCGTTCCTTGTTTCCTTGCACAGTTCAATGACACTCCCATCTTAACTTATCTCAGAAGTTGTCGACAAAAAACACTGCTTCATTCATTCTCGTGCTCAGCTTCGTCAATGGCAAAATTTCTCATTTACAACATATTTGGTATCTGAATCAAGCTTTTTCATGCTTGATTTGTTTGCTTCCGAGACTGACCGTATACTACTCTCGGTTAAGATACCTTCGATCGATTGAATGTATACAATGGATATAGTTCTGACTCTCAAGACATGAAGTACAAAAGCGCCCAATATCTAAAAGAGGCTTTAATGCTTATTGCGTAGGATGAGAGCGTGAGCTTGCTCTAGTTACCGGTAGAGTAAGTAGTGTAGTGTAGTGTGGTATAGCCTGTGGTTCGGTTTGGGCACGTGACGTCACGCGAGGGGTCATTGACCCCGCTGCCGGCGACGCTGAACTTGAACCCCGCTTGCCAAATTAACATGTAATCACCCCTACGACTACACAACCACTGCCGAACTGATTTACACACTACGCATCTCACATCGTCACAAACATAATATCTAATTAATACCACCGTTAAGACTTAAACAATATCCTTAGCTTTAGAAATAAGTACCTATGTTTTCTTTGTACTCTTTTTTACAAAAATTGCCGTCAGAAACAGTTTATCCGGCATCAATTTCAACAGGAATCTATCTATTCTATCGCTTTCACTTGATCAAAACAAAAGCTTGTTATAGGCATTAAATTTAAAATAGCAAAGGTCGACTCTACTAGAATATGAAGTATCTTAGAGGAGGTGAGGTGAGAAGAAGGAAAATAAATGGTACAGCAGCACTGCACTTACTATTTCGCGATAGGCAAGTAAATAGTATTAACTGCAAACTTAAATTTATAATGCTATTCATATAGTCTGGAAATACAAAGTTACTTTTGCAAAAGGTTACGATACGATGGGTGAGTTTTTGGATGTTAGAAGTCTATAGTAATTATTTGGAATCAATAAATAAATGTTCAATTATTTAATTTGAATACCTGACATATGAAATAATTCTTTATTGCACAAATACAAAAAAAAAATACTATTGCAAAATTAAATTTGAATTTTTAATAATAGTTTATCGAAATCCCTTATTGTTTTAATAAACGCATATATAAATAAAATATCACACGCTCCGCTTATATTTGCAACGCCCTTATAGGGTTCATGTACTTACAACACTAATCTTAGCTATAGAACACGTTTCTAAATGAACGTGTACATGAAGGCTAATAAAGAAATGAAATGAAATCTAAATTGTAGAACATTTAAATTAGCTCAATGAAACCAATTTCAAGTATCTCATATTTTTACATTTTAGTTGTGAGGGAACACCTCTTGTATATGAACTTCAATAGACAAGTAGATACTGCCGCAACATACGAGTACCTTGCATGGAGATTCTTGGTCATGCAAAGTTTCATCAATATCGTTTGAGCTGTTTTTGCGCAAATTAAAATTTTTCATTTTTGTTGCATGACCTTCAAAATGAGAGCCGGCAAGAAACGACTCAGAATCTCGGATGGATTTGCATAAAAATCTTAAATTTAAAATATGGTGTCAATCACGCTCTCCTTTATAAATCTGTGTGTCAATCGAACTAATCGTTTAGCTGCTAGGCCAAAGCGTGACGGACAGACCGACGTGACCGACCGACCGACCGACTTACGAACATTTTTGGGAGACTTGCTTTTTGTGATGTATAAGTGACATGGAACATATTTTTAAGAAAATTGAAAAAAAAAAAATTCTCGCTCAGCTCTAAGGAAAAAAAAACCGGTCAACTCGCGCGCCGAGGGTTCCGATATACCTATAGTATTTTTGGAAGCAATAAAGTCCATTTTCAGGACCGCAAAACTAAATTTGTTTGTAAAGGTTTTTTGCAGATTTATGAAAAACTGTGCAACTTAGAAAGATCGTTTTATTTTTCCTGTAAAGTTTACATAAACCTCTGTCAACTGTAATTAATTCAGATTTTTCCTTACACAAACTTCAGAGATAAGGGGGGGGAATGCTATTTTTTTGACATTTTTCATCATAACTTGAAAACTAAGAAACTTAAAAAAATACAAAAATATATTTTAAAATGTACAAGTAAAGCCCTTTCATATGATACCCCACTCGACCTAGTAGCGACAATTTGAAATTTGGCCCACCCTATTTTGGCCCCCTTTACATTAATAATCATACTTTTTTCAAATATTTTTCATGTGCAATTAAATTGGGCAACTATATTCTAAAACTATTCCAAATTTCAGGTCGATAGCATAAGTGGTTGCTGAGATATAGAGGTGTGACAGACAGACGGACAGACAGAGCGGCACCATAAGGGTTCCTTTTTTTTACCATTTTGGTATCGGAACCCTAAAAATGAGAACAAAATCCAAAACAAAATCCTGGGTTAGATATCTATTTTATTTTAAGGAGATTTATCCAGGATTTAAATTGGAATAATTAATTTTAAATAGCCTTTGATGCCTTTATTATCCGGAAGCACATCCAGGATATAAAAATAACAACGGCCTTCCGGAACTAAATACGTGTTTTAAGTTCAAAAAACTTAACTCTTCCGAAGACAAACGAAATGCTTTCTAATTTTATTTGTTTAATTTTTCCGATTTCACGTGAAAAATGACTCTAACTTGATGACTTCTTGAATTTATTATATGGAGGATTGGCGGATGATTTTTGTTTAATTTTAGTTTCTAATAGCTTAAAATGATTTTATACATCATCGCGGTTGCACGAAATATTAGTCACCTATTTTTACGCTAGTTGGGTGTTCTAAATTATTTTTCATTTCGGTTGATAGGTGCCAAACGTAAAACCGCTACAACTTTGAAACTTCTGACTCTGGACTTCTCGTATGCCAGGATAAATAATAGATCTCTTCGAGATCTGCATTTCTCATGACAGATATCAAACATAATTCCTTCCGAAAAATCATCAAATTTAAAACTGCTGTGATTTGGAATCATGTGACCCGTCGGAACACACAAATCAAAGACAAAGGATAGATCTCGTCGAGATCTTCATTGTGGTTGACATCTAGCTAACTTAAACCCGCTTTTAACTGTGAAACTACCGATCCTAGAATACTCGTATTTGAATCGTACGCTGAGACAAAATTATAGATCTCATCGAAATCTTCATTTTGGAAGACAGCTTTCAAACTTCAAATCGCCATAAAAAGTTTTAGACTTTTCTCGGATTCCTTAAAATAGACGTCCCATTTTAAATACCAAATTTTTAAGCTTTAATTTCTCGGAGACATATTTAAAGCAGATCTGATTTAAACAAATATCGATATATATAGCAATAAATTAAACCAAATTAAATAGAAGCTGACAATATTTATGTCATACGAAGATTTTCGGCAGAAGCGGTGCTACTCAGATTTATTTATTAGCTCCTCTGATTTTTTGTGCATGAAATAATGTCATTTTCCATTCGCCGGAAAGTCATGGGGCTAAGAGTTCTGCGGATTTGAAACCGATTTTTTAAAATTATATTTAAAAATTAGAATTTTTAAGGAGTCTTGTTTTGTTCAATATGAACTAAGTGTTCTGGTCAGTTAAAAATAAAACCAAAACTTACAACCCGCTACCCGGTGCCTTCCACTTGTTTAGTCAGAATAAGTAAACTTTTACATAATTTTAACAAAATTATTTTAACAGAATATGAAGACTTCGCGGCAAAAAAAAAATTCCTTGAGGAACATATCTAATTAAGAAAAAAGTGCATTCGCTGATCGTGCATTTTGTGTGGGAGGTATTCGTATTTCAACCTAAGTTCCTTAGGTAAATTATTCAGTTTCATAGGGTGTGTTAATAAATACGCAAAGAAACGCATTGAGTTTGTTAAGTATTAAGTACTGTATAATTAAAGTTAACATTAGTCAAATTTAACAAAATGTTACTATCAGTTTAGGATTTTAAATAAGTATTTAATACGTATCAACATTCCCGATTTGACCATTGTGCGTTTGCCATTATTTGTAGTGCGCTTTCAGAACTTGCTAAACGACCGTTTGGGCCAAATGTCAGATGACCCGTTCCGCTCCCTTCGAGGGTGACCGATTCTATAGGTTATACCCCCCAACTAAATAGGGGTGGTAAAAGTTTGAATCCTGTGTATTTTTAATTACAGAAATGCGACACGGTATGACTAAATATTCATTCCAAATGTTGTTGTATTCTATAACGTCTCATAAATACGGGTTAAATACGGGTCTAAGTAACTCAAAATTTTTGCGTTATTCAACTCATACCAGACCTTGGCAGTTACTGGACCGTTTGTTTTGTTTAGATAGGCTAGCATTTGACCCAGATCTCACCTGCCTGGTGACGATAGTGTCCAAGTCAGTTGTAGCCTAGTCTGAAAGGGGAAGCCTAAAATGTTTCACCCTTTGTAAGGATCATCTTACTGTAATAATGAAGCTTAAATAAAGCTTACAAGCAAAATACATCTTTGAGTTCATGGGAGCTACATTTTTTGTTGAGTTTTCAAAAGCTGACATTGATGAATATTGTGGACAAAACATGGCACCTTGGCTCATGCTATGTGTCGACGCCTGTTATGGGGAACACGGTATAGCGCAGAATGTGCGAGGTTCGGACCGTTGGGTCGGCCGCGTGCCCGCAGCCAGCTAGTGAGATATGGGTCAGTCAGTGCGAGATGTGATGACGTCACGCGTGACATCTGCCGCCCCCGCAGCACCTCGCACCTGGCCACCCCTCCCCTCCCCCCCCCCTCACCACCCCTCCTACACCCGCTATCACCCCGCGCTGTCGAATCGCATGCAGATTTATGGTTTAGCCAAAATTATTTTTCAAAGACATAGAGAGACTAGATGTGATTTATCCTCTATAGAAATAATATCAGAGCAAAATTCATTTTTTCTCAAATAACAGGACAGTCAAGCCTGATTTTGTGTAATCGGTGGCTATGTGTCTCTTTTGTATTTTGATATTATTAGATTTTTTTGTAGCCTTCATTATGGCCCCTCTGCTGGGATTAGCCAAAGTTTTTGTGCATGAATTATATTTAACTTTTTATTTTAATAGCAAATTAGACAAAAGGTATACCAACAACAATTACCAATTAATTAGGAAGTACCTGGGTGGCCGAGCTTTGCGCTGTATAATCTTAACCGAATCCCAATAACAGATGGCGCTGTGGGGTTTGTGAAAAGCGCTATTTTTAAGAAATGATTAAAAACGAAAAAAGCTAATGGTCCCAGTTTATGAGACCTAGCTAGATCGACATTTGGCCCCCAAAAACCCATATAGTAGATTTCATCGAAATCGTTAGAGCCGTTTTCGATAAACCGATTGCAAATATATATGTAACAGAAAGGGTATATTAACCCTAAGGGACGTCCGTCATTCTGCCCATGAAAATGAATAACTTTCCCTAAGAAACATAGCTAGAGATACGAAAAAAATGTTTGAACTCCCATACAAAATGCGCGATCACCTGGTTCAGTTGCTATAGAAAGTAATTTTTTTTTTCCATATTCCGACCCATCTTCCTTAGGGAATATTGTTCAGTTTATGACATCCTTCAGGGTTGATATACCCTTTTAGTTACAAAATTTTTTTGTTTAATAGAATAGTATAAGATTAACAAATTTCAATTTTTATCTACCACCGAGTGTTTCCTGTTTTATCATTTCGCTGGCTGGGCTGGGTCCTTCCAGCGAGTGTGTATCGTTGTGCGCGTGAGTGCGGGTCGAGTGTGTTTAGTTGTCGGGTGTCAGTTGCGAGTTCAGATAATGTCGTTACGAGCTATGAGCCCGAATCGAACTGTTGTGCTGTGATGGTATAGGATAGGCTCACTCTCTACACTACACAGCTGGACTCAAGGTGTCACCTCGCCGCGCCTCGCCATATGCACCACTTTATCGATACTACAACTCATTAGTAAAATTATTAGTAAAAAGATCAAAGGACAAATGTCAGTAAAAAAACAATAGGATCAATCCTGCAACTTACACGATATGATGAACAACAGTTGTAGAAAAACAAAATGCGTCAAAAAAAAATTTAGTTGTATGTTTTTAACTTCACAGAAATCGGCAAAACAAATTCAACCCTTTCGTTGTATGAAAATGTATCGCAGCAAATAGATCGATCCGTTATTTCTGCCCCCGTTTTTTTTTAATTCTATTTGAGGCTTTTTAATTATCTAACATTTACAATAACATCAATAAGTGGGTAATAGACGTTCATATTGAATCGTGTAAAAGCCCTACGAAACATTTTCTGCGATGGATGGTTTGGCTAGATATTGGTGCGTAATACTAAATCGTGATTTTACGGTTGTTATCTAAGTAAGTGCAGTATTTATAGCGTATATCGCTAAATAGAGCCGGTTTCCGATGAATGCGTCATTGTGGTTTCCTAATGGGTTGTGACATTAATGCCGATTGCAAGTACCTGACCGAATAGAAAACAAACAAATACTTAATGATGAGCAACTCGTCCCAGCCCGTCTCCTGAACCTGCTCGTTAATTCCAGTAATTAATTGCTTTAAATAAAACAACTTCAGAAAACCTGCTTCATTGGAATATAATTTTGAAATGATATTGCGAATCAGGTACTGTTACTGTAACTGTTATACTTATTTTTTTTATTATCATTTGGTTTTTAATAGTGACAAGTGTAAAGCGATACCAAAATGGTAAAAAAAGGAACCCTTATGGTGCCGCTCTGTCTGTCTGTCTGTCCGTCTGTCTGTCACACCTCTTTATCTCAGCAACCACTCATGCTATCGACCTGAAATTTGGAATAGTTTTAGAATATAGTTGCCCAACTTAATTGCACATGAAAAAATTTTAAAAAAAGTATGATTATTAATGTAAAGGGGGCCAAATTTCATATTGTCGCTACTAGGTCGAGTTGGGTATCATATGAAAGGGCTTTACTTGCACATTATAATATATATTTTTGTATTTTTTTAAATTTCTTAGTTTTCAAGTTATGATGAAAAATTACAAAAAAATACCATTCCCCCCCCTTATCTCTGAAGTTTGTGTAACGAAAAATATGAATTAATTACAGTTGACAGAAGTTTATGTAAACTTTACAGCAAAAATAAAATGATCTTTCTAAGTTGCACAGTTTTTAGAAATCTGCAAAAAACCTTTACAAACAAATTTAGTTTTGCGGTCCTGAAAATGAACTTTATTGCTTCCAAAAATAATAAAGGTATATCGGAACCCTCGGCGCGCGAGTCCGACTCGCACTTGACCGGTTTTTTCATTATTACGCTCACTTCCCTGAAAATTTTTTTTCTTACCCCTCTTTTTTAGCGCTTATTCGTGTACATAAAAACTATAAAAAAAAAAAAAAAAATAACAAGCATGGGCAGGAATCGAACCAACTTTTTTTCGTCTATTCTGATGAGGCACTGGCGTCTTCGTTATTTATATTTATTGTACCTATACTTTTCGTTATTGGACCAGCTTGTTGTAGACTGTGCCAAGGACGCGTAAAATAACTTAGTTTTGATTTTTCCCTTTTCTGAAAACACTTTTTAAACAATATGTTTTCATAAAGGTAGTTAACCCGCTAGCTTGTCTGTGTGGTGCCGGCAAAGAATAGTACCAACCCAACCCATCTCTACCAGTAGGTGTCATAAGTGCCGACTAATGGATTATGAACTGGAGGATTGGCAGCAGCGTTGGCAGTTGGCGAGCTAATTTCACCATCTCCTTTCTACCATCGGGAGTCCAGACTCACCGCAGGATATCACCCATACTTGGTTGATATTCCGCACATTCGCACAAAGCGCTTTAAAACATCTTTTATAATGCGCACGGCAAAAGAGTGGAATTCTCGGCCTGCGTCTGTGTTCCCGAGTTCATATAACCCGAATCTATTCAAGTTGCGAGGGAATAAGCTTCTTCTGGGCAAGCTCGTTCTATCGTCGACCTCATCTCTGTCTTCAAGACTAGATCGAAGTCAAGAGTAAGCCCATTGACAATAATAAATAAATGGTACAGCAGCACTGCACTTACTCTCTCGCAATACTCAAGGAAAAACTATCAACCGCAAACTTAAATTTGTAATGCCATACACATAGTATGGAAATACAAACTTTTATTTACGTTTTTCCAAAAAAATGTTCGAATGAAATATACAGATCAATTCAGAATTCAAATTGTCAAACATTAAAACAAACAAACATCAAACGATTTCGAGTAAATCACATGTTTAACTTTTGGTAGTACTGGAACACCCTTTATATGAATTTTCAAAGATCAATAGATACTACTGTAGGGTACTTGCATGGAGATTTTTTAAATTTCCCAACACATGTTCCTTATGGATTATTGTTCAGTTTAGTCTACTGAGCAAGCCCTTTCAGTTTTTGGTACATTTTATCCTGTGTACTAAATTTTATTCAAAAAATCATAAAGAATATCCAGTCAGGTAGACAACCAATCCAGGAGTAATATTATATAAAATTTTAATAAACTCAATGGAACCAATTTTGGGTAAATCACATATTTACGATTTGGTGGTGCAGGAACACCCCTTATATGAAATTACACAGATCATTTGATACTGGCGCAAGATATCGTACATGGAGATGCTTGGTCATGCAAAGTTTCATCAAGATTCTATGAGCCGTTTTTGAGAAAATTACAATATATCATTTTCGTTGTATGACAGCTACAGTCAAAATGAGAGCCAGCCAGAAACCACTTAGAACCCTTCGATGGATTTGCATAAAACTCCTAAATTCCAAACATGGTGTCAATCGGACTATTCGTTTAGCCGCTTGGCCAAAGCGTGACGGACAGACCGACCGACGGACCGACCGACCGACCGACCGACGGACGGACATTTTTGGGAGACTTGTTTTTTATGATGTATAAGTGATATATAACACATTTTTGAGAAAATTAGAAAAACTTTTTTTTTCACGAATACAATACCTTTCTCGCTCCGCTCAAAAGTAAAAAAGCGTCCTTCTGTGTATTGTACCATCTAGCAAACTGCGGTCGCCAAAAACCGCGGTTTATGGTGCCAGCCGCAACGCTAGCAAGCGTGGTGACAACGGTACTTCCTCGCCACATAGCTCTAACAAAAGCTGGAAATCTGGAGGGAGTTCCCTTTTGTTTCAGTGGATGTTTAATGGGATGTTTGATGAGTAAACTTGCTAACGGCTTGAAAACTCTTTGCAACAGAGTCAGCCTTGTCCCTGGCTCAACTTACCTTTGCAGGAGGTGTGGTAGTACGAGGTGCGGTGATGCCTCGTCCCCGGGTGCGCCGGCGCAGAGGCCTGCTGGCGGACGGGGGTGGGGGCGGTGGCGGCGCGCAGTAACCGGCGCAGGCGCGTCTCGGGGTAGTGCAGCCATGACGTCACGTGGGACACGCGGCTGCTGCCCTGCAATACATTCAAGTTGGTGCTTAAGTAGGTATCTACCTCTACTAAGACTATTCTGTCAGCCCAATGGTTACAGCCCAGATTTCACCACATTTGCCCAGATTCTATTTCGAGTTTCTAGTCATCATCATAATTAGGCAGTTAGTGTTGTTGAGTTGAGATGTGGGCTCGGCCACGCACCCAAATCTAAAGTCGTCCCTTAAAAGATGAATTTTATTTAAATTTTCTTTTGTATTATTTATTTATTTATCGTATGGCGTATTCTCTACTTAAAAATTAATAAATATATTAGATTTTAAATATGTTACTGCGTCCGTTGTAAGTGACAGAAGGTCCTCCTCATTCCCGTCAAACTTAGTAAGCGGGCAGTCAAACACAATGTGGTGCACGGTCTGTTCAGGACACCCGCACTGACATGCAGCCGACTCGCACCAGCCCCATTTATACCGCTGAGCAGCACAGTTACCAACTCCCGTTCTGATACGGTTGAGAAGACACCACACCCGCCGGTGTTCTTCAAAACCTTTTGGCCTCTGCTTGGTGTTCAGCTTAAATAATGCGTTGGGGTGGGATTTGAGGTCGAAGTCAGCAGACCAAGCTTTGTGGAAGTCGGCTGGCTGTTTGTCATGCACTTGAAGCGCTGGGGGGTGTCGGGATTTCAGCCTGGTGGCTTGGAACTCGTTGAGGTCGTTGTGGATGGGCAACGCTTTGTTTCCTCGGATTTTGTCCAACTCAAGGCTAAGGCACTTTTCTCTGCGGAGGTGCGGTGGCATAATGTGACTCAGCGCAGGTAGCCAATGGCAGGGGGTTGTATAAAAACTGAATAAAGAAAGTTATCTTTCATTCCGTACAGATGTTACTTTGGAAAGATTTTCAATATTTTAATGACGGACCATGCCTTTTCGTTTAAAAGACGTCAAACAATTTCGTTAAACAAATTCCAAATGTTTGCCGTAACAGGAATTCAAATTATTCGTCTGTGAGAATGTTGATAGGGCTAAGTTTGTTCCTCACTCTCAATATTAAATGCAATCTGCTCGTATGTTTTTCACTCATCACATGTTGCGAGATTGGCCAACTAATCCTCTTTGTAGATGGAGAATGGTATGAGCGCGCGTGCTACAGATTTGAGCGACAAAAAATGTGTCCCTGTGGCTGCGGGCTGCCGGCTGGTGAGGCGCCACGTGGAGTTAACCCTTTACCGCGCACCTGTGCGGCCGCGAGTTAGACGCAAAAACGCTTAGAAAAACACAAGGCCGCACGCGACTTATAAAAAACTCAACCCTTTTGTCGCCGCGCATCTATTGCGCGTTTTTTCCGCTCGCCGTAATTGCCGGCCGCTATCTAACGCCGACCCTCGCTGCCGGAACAAATTAACTGTTAGATTCTCACGCCGTTTTATTAAACGCCCGTCGCCGCCGTCATTATCCAATTTTATAACTATCGGCGGCACGGGTCACCCCTTCCGCACCGCCGCTCCCGCCGCCGATTGAGATTTATAGAGGAGCGAACTCGGAAGGCTTCGGTACATATTTAACAAGCATAAAGGAGCCGTACATAGCGCGCGAGCCTCCCCGTCCCTCTTTCAGTCGGATTCAAAATATAAAGCGGTGTAAAATACATAGCAGGAGGCGCGACGCCGGGGCAGGGGGGAAGGCGTCGCGGCGGAGAGGTGGAGGCGTGCCCGAGCTCGCTCTCGACGTAATGTATTCACGTTCCCGCGCCACTCATTTTTTATCGCAGTCGCGCGGCGCATTAGAATTTCCAGGCGAGAAAATCTCACGCACACCTTCGCAGAGCGGCGTCGCGGAGGAAAACCGACCGTAGCGTCGCGCCGTAGAGTGGAGGGTGGCTGGACTGTGCGGCGGACGAGGGGGGTCATTGTAAATTCGCGCGGGGGTGGCGGGGGGCTAGCGGGGAGGGGGCGGGGGTGAGTGTGCGGCTCGATAAGGGCGCGGGGGGTCGCGGACCGCCGCCGGACACCCAACATCCAACACACTTCACTGCTCACCGAGATCGGTACGCAAACGAGCCATTGCTCTTCAAAATCAAAACACATTGTATTAACTCCATACCATGTACTCAGAGATTTTCTAGCCCGCAGCATTGTATCACCGGCCAGCTGACCTTTTGTCACACGTCTACCTAAATTTTTGCACCTTTAGCCAACTTTCAGTATGTTACTCGGAACACAAATAAACCTTTTAAAATGGAGTACCTATACCAATTATTTAATCTGTGCCTATACACGTACTTACTACTTTACTTAGGTGTTTATAATACCTGCATCAAAACTATGTACCTATTTATTCATAAAGCGTGTAAGGAACAGGTTTCCAAAACTGAAAGGGCGTAATCAGTCAACATAACTGAAAAACTTTCAGCGATAAAAATTTTCAGGAAATGATAAAATAATTGGCCTATCCATACAAAATTGCAAACTTGATTCCACAGTTTGTATGAAGAGGCTGATTGAAAATGATTTTATTTTAACACTTCCAGTGTTTGGATAAATCTACAAAGTAGAAAATCGCAAAATTTCACAACCACAGTAGCCTATTTGGTAAAGCGTCTCTGGTACTGACGGAGAAGACGCAGGTTCGAATCCTGCCTGTGGTTGTGAAATTTTGCGATTTTCTACTTTGTAGATTTATCCAAACACTGGAAGTGTTAAAATAAAATCATTTTCAATTATACGTAGTGTTACCAATTTTCAACTTGAATTCTATTTGCAATAATGGACTAGTTGGGCTAGTACAGTTCGTGCTTACTAGGTGGCAGCACCAACATTAGTACAGCTAATGCTTACTAGGTGGCAGCACTAACGCAACGTTGGAATGCGTATAGATATCGCAGATTTCACAACATCAGGCAGGACCACGGTAGCCTAGTTGGTAAAGCGTCTCCGGTACTGACGGAGAAGACGCAGGTTCGAATCCTGCCTGTGGTTGTGAAATTTTGCGATTTTCTACTTTGTAGAAGAGGCCGATTATTTTTTAATTTCCTGAAAGTTTGATTTGCTGAAAGTTGTTCGTTTACGTCGATCGCCCTTTTAGATTATATAAAGCTGTCCCTATACAACACCAAAATGTGTATTTTTTCGATACAAGGGCGGGGGCTGAAAACAAAAATGAACTTTTCGAAAGGTTTACGAGACTTAAGCGAAAAATTATCATTTTCCGAACAATGTTTCTTTAGGAAAGTTGTTCATGTTTTTGTTGTGAGTACTTGCTACAGATAAAATGTAGTATCAAAATTTAGTGGGGTCTCTTTATAGTTAATGCCAGGAAAATCTTCACCTTTCACGTTTGTTTTATTAAATATAGGTATTTTTACCTATGGTATATCTTTATCATTTTCTCTGTCATAGCTCTATTTATGGCACCATTTTTTCCCCTGTAAATTCATTAACTACAAAAGGTACTCGTATAGTTCGTAAAAAAATCTTTGTTGTCAATTCTTATCTAGAGAGCCAGTGAAATTTTGCTCGCATCGGGGTTTAAAAAGGATAAATAAAAATAAGAGCAGCCGGACAGGTGTGTGGTTTGTTCGGGATCGGCGAGTGTGAGGGTCTGAGGTCAAGGCCGGTGCGTCCGCGCAGGTCGCACTATAACGGGACACCACACACACACGCTTAACACACAAACCACGCCGCAAAAGTTACAACCTCCATCCACATTTTATTTTCACTGGAAGTGAAACAAAGATAACAATGTGATCTGTTTTGTAGCAACTACCTATACTTGTGTAAAATATTCGTAACATTTCAATTTAGCTCGTTAATAGTTATACAAGGTGTAACAGAAAGGGTATATCAACCCTGAAGGATGTATTCTGCACATGAAACTAAACAACTTTCCTTAGGGAACATAGATCGATATACGAAAAAAAAAAATTTACCTGCTGTACAAACCTGCCTGCTGATTTGGTTTTTTGCATGTCGAACTATGTTCCTTAAGAAAAGTTGTTCAGTTTCATGGGCAGATTCACATCAATCAATCTAATAAATCTGTGTGATGGGATCACGATAATTTAAATCTTTAATGTCGAATCCCACATTACAGGGATCAAATTCTGTTTTAATGTTGTTACGTAACCAAAACAGCTTGTATCGACACCTGCAGCGTGATTCTATCCCCAACGGTGATTCAGTTAAGAACGGTACAAAGCACAATGTGCAAAGCTTGTCGTCCTCTTGATACTCGTAGCAGTTGGCAAGGCTATGGATTTATATACTAACAGACTTTTTGACATAATTAATATTTAGTATTTATTTACTGTAGTTGTTCTATCCGGTCATCTCACTGGTCTACCTGCTACTGCTCTTGTCCCTTTAGTAAAATATTGTATTCGTGAAAAAAAAAAGTTTTTCTAATATTATCAAAAATGTGTTCCATATCACTTATCTATCTAAATATATTGTTAGAGAACAGAAGGGAGCTGTGTTCTTAGGAAATGAGGCACAGATGAACCTATCCAACATTTTATTGATGTAACACCACATTTGCTTAAAAAACCTAACTTCCATCAAATTAACACAACAAGGACAATATTAAGGAAATCTTAAAGGACAAGATAAGACCTACGAGTAGGTACAGCGGCTAACTATAACGCTCCTAAGACTTCCGATCGTTTCAATGTTCGAGGAGCGAGTGAGAGGCCAAGCAGGTGTGCAGCCTGCTTACATAGGCGTCTTCGGTTGGTGTGGCCAGCGCTGCGTGGTGGTTGCAGCTAACAATATATAAAAGAGTTTGTCCTGACTGACTGACTGACGAGCCGTAACCACTATAGATACAGTACATACATAAGGGATGAAAGTTCGTATGAAAATCCTACAGTTTTGACATGAGGTGTTTGAAATTTGGATTTTAGCTAATAATAAGAAGTAAATAAACATGTGTTTTAGCAATTTTGAGATTCATCCTCCAATGGTGTGAAATAAGGGATGAAGGTTTGTATGAAAATCCTACAGTTTTGACGTGAGGTAGGTACTTGAAATTTGGATTTTAGCTAATAATAAGAACCAAAGAAACACGTGTTTCAGCAATTTTGAGATATCATCCCCTAAGGGGTCGAAATAAGGGATGAAAGTACGTATGAAAATTCTATTAAAAATTAGGATTTAGGCTAATAAAAAGAAAGAAATAGACATGTGTTTCAGCGTGTTTGAAAAATCATCCCTAAAGAGAGGGAGATCCCTCCCGAGGGAGAGGAGGTGGGGAAGGGGGAGGGGCGAGGGGAGAGGGAGAGGAAGAGACCGCACAATATTGCACATTGTCTGAATTTCACGCGGGCGAAGCCGCGGGCGCAGCTAGTACATCATAAAAAGCAAGTCCCCTAAAAATGTCCGTCCGTCGGTCATTCGATCGGTCGGTTTGTCCTAGCGGCTAAACCAATAGTCCGATTGACACCATATTTTAATTTAAGATTTTTATGCAAATCCATCGAAGGATTCTGAGTGGTTTCTTGCTGACTCTCATTTTGAAGGTAGATGTCATGCAGCAAAATGAAAAATTTAAATTTTAGCAAAAACGGCTCAAACGATCTTGATGAAACTTTGCAGGACCAAGAATCTCCTTGCAAGTGTACTTGTCTATGGAAGTTAATACAAGCGGTGTTCCCTTTTAGTCCAGTCGCTTAACGTCTTATATCGCCAAATTCACCAAATTGCACCAATTTTTTTCCAGGTACTAGTTAGGTACATAGCTCTCAATTTTTGATAGGAGCCAATTCTTGAATTTTATATTGAAATTTTTTGAAATTTATAAATTGGCTCGTGTCAAAAATTGAGAGCTATGTACCTAACTAGTATCTGGAAAAAAAATGGTGAAAGTGTAAGGCGTGTCTACGTGAAACAGCCAATCGACCGTACTATCATTACTAAAATGTAAAAATGTGTTTTACTCAAAATTGTTTTCACTGGGGGCCTTTTTTTGTTCAATAATTTAGATTCTGAATTTGATATAAACTGGATATTCTATTTGTTGTTTTTTTTTGCAAAACTGAAAGGGCTTGCTCATTAGACTAAACTGGACAACTTTCTCTATGAAATATATGTTGGGAAATTAAAAAAACATTCTATGAGAATATCTTGCAGTAGTATCCATTGATCTGTGAAAATTCATATGTAAAGGGTGTTCTAATTTACTCGAAATCGTTCACTGTTAGTTTGTTTTCAACACTTTGAATTCTGAATTGATCTGCATATTTCACTATAACATTTTTTGGAAAAACCTAAATTTAAGTTTGTATTTCCGTACATTAAGGCATTACAAATTTAAGTTTGCAGTTGATACTTTTCACTTGCATATTGCGAGAAAGTAAGTGCAGTGCTGCTGTAGAGTTTATTATCTTAGCCACTAGTTTATCGATACGAGTATCTTCTTTCTGATTTGACAGCTAAGCAAAATGTTCTTTTTGCAAGTTAAGCACATTCACTGAATTCAGATTTAAAATTAGGATTTCAAATGATGAAAAACTTACTACATGGAAGTACACTCGACTGAATTTAAGGAGGTGTAACAAGCTTTTATTTAAAAATCAAAGACTCAAAACACACAAACTAAGGAAATTGAATATTAGTTAATTTAGTTATGTATATTTTATAGAGTCGTATGTATTATTGATACGCCCAAACGGGGTGTCACAGTTAATTATTTAAGATCTGTATTTACTCCTATGTTGTACTTTATTAATTGTGATAATGCAATAAATGAATGAATATGAATAAGAGTTAAGGCTCTAACACGCAACAACATTCAACCAATAACGTTTTTATTACATGAATATGAAATCGTCCTTCTCATAATTCGCAGAATAAAATCTTAATGCATATTCTATGAAGGCACTTACATACATAAAGAGTTGATCGATCATTGTTGGTGACAAAATCATAACAGCTGGTGCGATATGTATGGTGCGCGCGTCGCTCTATTACAATAGAGCGGGGTGCGCGTGCGCATACTAGCGAGCGGTTCGGGGAAGGAAGCAAGCGCGGAACTCGCAGGTGCGCAGTGACGCACGGTGTACTGTCGGGGACTGCGCTGCTGGACCAGTAATATAATTTTTTGACTGAATCCTGTGTAGGCGTTAAGCTACTTCCCCTTGATTTACATATAAAATCAAGAATTATTATTAATCTATTCAATAAGTTAAATTAAAATAAGAATATGTAATTTAATTTTATTGTTTACAATTTTATTGCTTAAACGATTACCTTTATAGTTTTATTATTAAAAAACTACTTGTTGGTCCATCTAAGAAAAGTATCACCGTCGATCTCACCTTCACCCTCAAGGTAAATCTAGGTAGATTGAGGTCAAGAGCAAGCTCACCGTAAAAAACTCTTCTTTTTCTTGAGTGCAAGCAATAAGTAACTTTCACGTTGGCCAGGCAGTAATGTCCACGATAGTACGGCTCATTGTGCATGAAGCGCACAGCTCTCATCAACAGTGTTATTACCCCTCCTAATCTCCACCATCCTCTACTGTGCTGTCCACAACACACTCGCTACATTACCATTCCGCTCACACCCGGTATTTTTCAATGGAAATATTGACATGGGACGCATTAGTTATGTAACTATCTGCATTAATTGATATTTTTTCAAGAAATCTTGTTAGATTCCAAATATACAAAGTAACTTATATTCAAAGCAAGGGGTCTATTACGGTAGCTGGATCGTGTCGGCCATTTGCGAATCATTTCCTTTGCAACCAATGATTTTTTATTTCTAGATTTCCTTTCAGCGGCTGAAAAACGGATGAAAATTAGACCCCACTGACAGCGTCTGGTCGTATTTCAAATAAGTTCGACAGTTAATCGAGAAATAAAAAAATATTAATAAAAAAAACTTTTTTAAAAACAAGCTTTTATAAGAAATTTAAAAAAGTTTTTTTAATTAATATTTTATTTTTAACTTTTTAGTTTTGTCTTAACTTGTGACATTATGTGAATACCGTCACTGCCAAAGTCTTCCTGGACTGATGGTATATCCGTTGCATTAAGCTGTGCTTACCGAAAGCAGGGCTAAATTATTCTGGTCACGTCATCATAACATCCCATGAAACGTCCACTAAAGGACAGGGAGCTTCCTCCAGAATTCTAGCTTTTCCTAGAAAAATGTAGAGGGGAAGTATCATAGTCACCTCGCTTGTTAGCGTTACGGCTGGCACCATGGACCGCGGTTGTACCAGTAAGTCAGATGAAAGATACAAAGGAGGATGCTGCCGCCTATCGTCCAGTTTATAACCCTTGTGACATTATATTATAGTCGCCTCTTACGACACCTACGGGTATGTATGGGTTGGTACTATTCTTTGCCGGCACCACAAGGAACAACGGAATTTTGGTCACGTACCGTTCACTAAACCTTTCGTTAAATCGCCAATCAAGGTTGCAATGTTTTTGACAGAGTTGCTCTGTCTATCTCCATCTTCGAACCTTGGTAATTTCAGAGTATTTGCTAAGCCAAATCAGACGAACCTAAACACGACGGGTCTATCTTGTTTAGTTTAGGAGTTCGTTTGGCCACCTTCTGACTTTATCATCTGAACCCTGATCATTATCTGAGACCAAAGTGCTTGGGAATACAAGTCTAATAAACACAAACACGACGGGTCTACCTTGCTCATTCTATAAGTTCCTTCATCTGGACTTTGGTCTCAGATGTTGATCAGGCTCCATCATCTGGACCCTGATCAACATCTGAGACCAAAGTGCTTGAGAATACAAATCTAACGAACCCTAACACGATGGGTCTACCTTATTTAGTTTAGGAGTTCCTATGGCCACCTTCTGACTTTATCATCTGGACCCTAATTATCATCTGGGACCAAAATGTTTGGGAATACAAATCCAACGAACCCAAACTCGACGGGTCCATCTTGCATAGTTTGTTAGTTTTTATAGCCACCTTCCAACTTCATCATCAGGACTTTGGTGATCATCTGGGACCAGAGTACTTGAAAAGACAAATCCAACGAACCCAAATAAAAATAAAATAAATAAATAAAAATCTTTATTACCTCTACAAACTTCTACAAACAGAAAGTTGTAGAGGCTGGAGCCTAAACTAGTCTCCAGGCCTCCACCTCCAGAAAAGTATACAAAATTTCAAGGTAACAGAACAAACATTGTTTTAGCCTTAAGGGCGTTAATTATGAAATTTTTTAATAAAAAACAAGTGGAGATAGGAACACCTGAAAGAGATCTATCTCCAAGGAGTATGAGTGAGTGAATCTGAGTAAGCGTGAGTGAGAGGTAGTGTAAGTGTGTGTTGTGTGAGTGTGTGTGTGTTGAGAAGTGCAGTAGAAAACAATAGTACATAGATTTTTTAATTACTACTAAAGATTGCCACTAATGTAGTTAGGTAGACACGATCTACATTTGTGTAGAAAATTATTACGCTAGGATCACCAATAGATTTTCAGTTTTTTCATAGTCAAGACTGAGCAACCACGTGTTTAAAGCTTTTTTGCATTGATACTTATTATTTTATTAGATTTGTTGTACAAATACGGGCCAAGGAAAGCAAAAAACCTCTGTGCAAATGAAGTCTTGCAGGAATTATTGACACAAACAATGTCATGTCTACGTTTTCCGGTTACAAAATTAGGGTCATAGTATGTTAAGGAATGGGTTCTTATTATGATCGAATGAATAAATAATTGACGAATTGTTAAAACATTACAGCAGTTATATAGTTCCGTCGTTGGAAAGAAGAAAGACCGGAAGGTCATAACTTTTAGTATTGCTCGATGAGCAATTTCCAGTTTTTTCAACGTTGTTTTATGGGAACCACCCCAGATCGAAATGCAATAAGAAAAAATTGATTGGCAAACTGCAAAGTAGACCATTTTTACGATATTATAGTCAGCTATGTGACGAAGGGTTTTGAAAATGAAAATCAACTTCCTAGCACGAACAGATAATTGAGTAATATGTTCCTTAAAGTTTAGGTTATCATCAATCTGAACGCCAAGATACTTTATAGATTTGACGATTTGTAAGGTTGGGCATAAGCAATTTTGACTTGTAGGAGAAATACACTGATGGGCTTTCAAAATATATTCTTGTCTCGGTATGGAAGAGCTTTTAATACCAAATAACATCAACTTTGACTTTTCTGCATTAATAGTCAGGGAATTATGAAATTCGACGGGTAGTGTAGGCAACGAAGCAGTTGACCCCAACATAATTCTCTCAAGCAGATTTTATTTGACAGGATGATAAAGTATCATGAATGTAAATACAAAATATAAAAAAAAAATAACAAACAATTTTTTCATACATTCTTTGTAATTTTTGTATGGAAAAATTAAAAGTACTGTTTTATTTGGAATTTTTTTATAGAAGGTTAGTCTCATATGGTGTAATACCCCAGCAAAGTTTCATCGACTGAGGATTTAATGTGGGGGTCTTCATACAACGATCCGCTTCGTTGCCTAGACTAGGGTGTATCTTGTATAGTTTCTTAGTTCCTATGGCCACCTTCCAACTTCATCATCAGGACTCTGGTGATCATCTGGGACTACTTGAAAAGATAAATACAATGAATCCAAACTCAACGGGTCTATTTTGTACAGGTTATTAGTTCCTATGGCCACCTTCCGACTTCATCATCATCTGGGGATCATCTGATACCAGAGTACTTGAAAAGGCAAATCCAATGAACCCAAACTCAACGGGGTTACGCTATTCCGTTTAGAAGTTCCTATGACCAGCTTCCGTCTCCATCAGCAGACCAGCTCGCTGGCGATCATCTGGTACCAGAGTACTAGAAAAGACAAATCCAACGAACCCAAACTTGACGGGTCTATCTTGTATAGTTTATTAGTTCCTATGACCAGCTTCCGTCTCCATCAGCAGACCAGCTCGCTGGTGATCATCTGGTACCAAAGTACTTGAAAAGACAAATCCAACGAACCTAAACTCGACAGGGTCACGCTGTTCCGTTTAGAAGTTCCTATGGCCAGCTACCGTCTCCATCAGCAGATGAGCTCGCTGGTGATCATCTGGAACCAGAGTAATTGAAAAGACAAATCCAACGAACCCAAACTCGACGGGGTTACGCTCTTCCGCTTAGAAGTTCCTATGGCCAGCTTCCGTCTCCATTAGCAGACCAGCTCGATGATACCATAAGATTGTATTGTCACCGAACTTACATAAGTATGCCAAATTTCAGCCCGATCGAATAAGAATAACTGGTCTAAAATTCAGTTTCAAGATTTGTCCCACACAAACTAACATACTACTCGTAACTAACTAACAAGGCAAGTTAAATAAAAGCTTGTAATAATAAAAATGATTGTTCGCAAACGAAATGATTCGCATACGGCAGACATGTTCCAACTAACGTAATAGAACCCCGAATCATTAATTAGGTATAAACTTCCAGCTTTATATTCTTTTGCATATTTACTTCTATCATAATTATTTTAATTAAGTTGCGAGTCTACGCTTTTCTTTTGAAAAGGATTTTTCTAATCGAAGATCATTCAACTCCTACTAGCTCCACGATTTCTCTTGTTACATTTAATTCAAGAATATCGTAAACAACCATACTTATAAATTATCTTTTTAACCGACGAAAAAAAAACGGAGGAGGTTCTCAAGTCGACGCGTATATATTTTTTTATGTATGACCACGCATAACTTTTTACAGAGTAGTCCGATTTTGATAATTCTTTTTTTATTGGAAAGGGTATACCCCAAAATTGGTCCCATATAAATTTGGAAAAAAAAATCCAACCCTAAGGGTAGGAAAACGGGGGATGATTGATTGTTCACTGAACTTCACTGACTGATTGTTATGACCACGCATAACTTTTTACAGAGTAGTCCGATTTACCCTAAGGGTGGGAAAATAAAATTTATAGTCACAAAAAATTGTAAAATAAAAACTTTTTAACAAAAAATTGAACCGCCGAAAAAACTGAAAAGCAAGAAATAATTAAACTTTTTTATTTAACCTTAATAACAAAGTTCTTAAACTAATGTAAGAATACCCGAGTAATTTTGAGGCGGCGCCAAACAAGCAAATTAATTAATTACGCAAAGCGTGATGCACGGCGGCGGCGCCGACTCAAAATTACTCGGGTATTCTTACATTAGTTTAAGAACTTTGTTATTAAGGTTAAATAAAAAAGTTTAATTATTTCTTGCTTTTCAGTTTTTTCGGCGGTAAAATTTTTTGTTAAAAAGTTTTTTTATACTTAGTTAATAGCAAATCAATATTGCACACCAGCCCACGACCGTTTCCGATGATGCATCACGGAGAGATGACCTATCAGTATTCTTTGTTTACACAAGGTCGCCTGCTACTTCGTCAATATGTAGTATTTAAATAAACGTCCAAATAGGCTATTGTATTCGCAGTTTAGCGTATCGAGACTCTTGCGCGTCGCAATGCGCATCACGCACGCGCGCGCGCATGTGCGGCTGGTTGCTCGCAAGCATGCTCAATTGTTAAGCAAGCTGACTTGCAGCTTTCATCCCTGCTCCCAAAGAATACGGTGCTCTACGACTGCATGGTAAACGTGGTCGAAGCTCCTATTATCGACAGCGTTGACCACTAACTTTACATACGTTTTACAATCTTGGTTTGTTCTCGATCCGTCTCTCTTTGCAGATTAAATGTTAAAACGCGTCATGAATATGAAGTATTCCACTAGTTTTTTGTCGATTTCGTTTGAAATGGAATCGATTTCAATGTTGACATTTACATTAAAAATTATGCTACGTACGTGCCTGCTTAAATGCCTTTTCTTGGACACTTCCAGATACATTATCGGAAAGTGTATGTTTTGAATTTTAATGTTGAATCGAATTCGAATAAAATAGTGAGTACGTATGTCTAGGTGGAGAATCTATAGTATGTTACTCTGCGAGTAGCACTGGCCAGGCCGGGTGTCGGTCGCCGGTCGCCGGGTGCCGGGTGGTGTGAGTTGGCGCGACTCCAACTAATGATTGCCAATCGAGCGAACAATTTACGGAATAGCCTTCCGCCCCACGTAACACTGTTTGCTCATAATTTAGTTTACTCATTCACCTATGTTGAATGTTAAATTAAGCTTATATTTAATAAAGGATTTATCTTATGCAAAGTAAGTGACTTAATCGTGGATATCAGGGTTTTTATCGTGGATATCAGGGTTTTTATCTAAAGGACACGCGTTGCGGGATGGGTAGTTCGTCCGGGTGCGTTGCGATGCGATGCTCGGCTGCGATACACCGTGGTATGGTAATATTTCGCGCGCTCGTGCTCCGAGCGCGAGCGGCGGTTTAATTATATCATATCGGGGGCAATCTGCGGCGCGGTGCCTCATGCCGTGCCGGTGCCGGTGCGGAGCGCCCCGTATCGCCTGCGCCCGCGCAGATAAATCACACACGATCCCTACCTCATAATTTAGCCCTCCCCAAACCGACTCACGCACGACTCAGGTAATCAAATCCTTATAATTATCGTATTGCATATTTATGTGAACGATTATTCAGATTTTATTTGACACGCGAATGCTTTCTTGTGACGCAGGTGGGCCATTATTAGTGGTGTTTATCTCACGAGGATCTGTGTAGAAAGTTGGTCAAAGTGCGTGTTGTGCTAGTGTGTGATTCCCACAAGCCGCGTGAGAATACATATTCAGAGCGAGATAAGATAAGACTCACGCGCAGCTTGCGTCTTGTTGCGCATCTCGCGGACATCGTGACACTTACTGTTATTTTTATCAAAGATTTCCTTAATCGGCGTCACCAGGCGAAGAAAAAACAAAAAGATGGAAAAAGCTACTGTTATTTGCGAGTGAATCCCGCGTCATCATGGTTTTATTTCGACACGATCATATCGTACCTTTTTGTGTATCTAATATTGAATGCTCTCTACACTCTTTGTAGCGCTGCGCTGAGTTCAGATGCGATGCGCCGGAGTGTCCGCCGGGCGCGGAGAGGCTTGCTTGGCGCCGCGTGAGAGCAGGTACCGACCGGCGGCGGCCGGGTGCTCGCAGCCCGCGGCAACCTGCTGCTTTACCGCTTCATCACATTACGACAACTGCCTCCATCACCTTACTGTGTACTTCAGCTTACTCATTTACGCTTTTGAGCAGGTGGTGCGGGTATGTATAGTACCAACCCGTCTCTACCCGTGGGTGTCGTAAAAGGCGAATGAGGTTTGAACTGGAGAATACGTAGCAGCGTCTTTTTGCGAGTCGTACCATCAAACATACTGCGGCCATCATCAACCGCAGTCCATGGTGCCAGCCGCAACGCTAAATCTTATACAACGTGTGAGTATGTAAAACCTCTCGGGGGGGGGGGGGGGGGGGTAATTCCATGTAACTGAACAACTTTTGTTCTACAACATTCGGAAATTAAAATAAAAAAATAATCGAATCTAATGTTGTTCTGTTACATGGGTAGAGTTACACGTTGTATGGTATATACCACGCATTTTTTCTGCAAGAATCTGGAGGGAACTCCCCGTCCAGCAGTGGGCTTTTACTGGGATGTTATGTTATAATGACTCATTTACGACTACAACAACTGCCTCTTTCACCTCACCTTACTGTTTACATCATCGCTTTATTTATTTGCAACAACGATAGTGTTTACTCTATCTTAATGCTGTACATAATAAATCAGTACCTGGGCGACCGACCTATGCTCTGTATGATTTAAATATCATCGGGTGAGCAGGCCATGCTACTCAACAACAGATGGCGCTGTAAGTTTCTTGAACGCACTAAAACGCGCTAAGAAATATTTAAAAAGACGGTAAAGACGAATTTTCCCAAATTTGAGACCTAGCTAGATCGATTTTTTGCCCCCAAAAACCCCTATATACTAAATTTCATCGAAATCGTTAGAGCCGTTTTCGAGAAACCGAGTACAAATATAGATTTATACACAAATGTTGCAAATTTTTAAAACTGGTCTGTGCGAGTCGGACACGTGCGCCGATGGTTTCGATGGACCTATATATAGTATTTTTATTGCTGTTTAACTGTTCTTTATGAACATGCTTTAAGCCCTGAAAAACTCGCCAAAATAAGCGATAGCAAAAAAAAGAATAGATGTCCTGACAGATAGAGCATGTGGCGTGGCGAGTGATGCCGTGGCGAGCGTGGTGCGGTGGGCGGCTAGCCATTAACACCCGACAATTAACAGCCGATAAACATACGACACACAATAATTAGCGCGTTAGAAGCTAGTGAGCTTCCGTTTGATAGTCGACTTGCTCAACTATTAATAACTATCAAAACAATATCTTTACAAATCAATTTATAATATTAATGAAATCTTTCTAAAATGCCTATCATCGTCGAATCACAAACAAAGTAGCGCCCAGAAACTCCGATTCATATCGGACTTCATATTCATTTAAATAGTCTTTATCCGAATATGAGTGTAATCGCGCCTTACTATATCTGCTTTTAAAAACTAATCTTTCTAACCGTAAACCAGTTAACTTCAAAATGATTTTAAAGATATAAACGCGACTATATGTATAGTCAGGCGATCCAGCTGTTCGCTTCGCCCGTTCGAGTTCCGGCCCTGGCCATCGTCTCGCCGTGACATCTACTTACCCACTTCCCGTCCTTAGTTACGCGATCTGCGGTGCGATAAACTCCCCGTCACAAATTCCTAAGAATTAATGTTTTACTGTCTTGGACCACTGACTAAATTCCACTAAAGAGTAAACTTACGTCATGGATCAAAAACGAAATGAAAATTCTACACTTTTTTGAGACTACTCCCAAACAAATCGCACTCCCTCAGCAAGGTTTTATCCAAAAAATAAAGTAACTAATATAAGTGCAAAGATTAAATACATAATGACAGTCCTATTGATACGGGCAATTTTTTTGAGTCAGCTTAAGATCAAAGGGAGAATAACTGGGTCAATAACAAGTGCTAGCGTGTTTTGGGACTAATGAAACATGTGTAAGTAATTTGTTGGCAGGACGAGGGTCATGATCACCAGGAGCGTAATTAAGGCGGTTGCATACCATCAGTGTTCACTGTCGCCGGACGATCTCATTCATATGCCGGCGGTCACCGGGGCGGAGGCGCCTGCGCAATTGGCGGCGTCTTTTTTAATTCCGTCGCCAATTTGTACGCCGCCGCTATCATAGCAGTTCTTTCCACGACCGAGTGTTGCTCACACGATTTTTACTTCCATACCGGAAACAACTTTAATTTCTTTTGTTAGATAATTTTGAAAGCTTTAATATTGTCAAGACAAAGAACCATGGCATGGTCTGCGGTGGCGGAAGCTGTGGAATTGCAATTACGACGCGCGCGCAAGAAGCGCCACAATATCGGTCGCATCGCATGCGCATTGTATGCAAATCGTCGACACCTCGCACCAGCCATTACCACCACTGTGCCACCACTGTCGCCGCAAAGCCTGCGTCCAAACCGCAAGAGATTAATGGCATCAGATTGTACCCATGTGTCAATTTATCGATCCTATTATCTAGGTAATAACAAGGAGCGATAGGGGTTAAGAGAGGTCATCGAGATGAGCGAATAAAACCTTCCGTTTAGTAGAAATGGATCTCATCCTGACGTCTTCATCAGCGTTGTATGAATCATCACAATTATTAACTTTTAGCCATCTCAATAATTAATCTCTCTAATCCTGATCTTTAAAATAGCTCCCTCTTAACGTATCTCGATATTATGTTTTGATATTTACAATCAAGTATTTAGCGGCGATACAGTATGGAACATTTTGAGTGCGCAGGAGTCTGGTACATGGCGTGCCAATTACAGCCGCGCACATCAGATAGCGCTAACAAGACGATGCGTATCTGTCGCGACCACCGCGCACATTCAAATTCTTGCGCAAGTATTACCAATATGACTCCGCAACATATAAATCTTTATCCTGCTAACCCAAACTCAATTCTTAGTTCCTATAAACAAGGTTTTCTTTGTGATGCGGAACTCCTAGTTGCTTTGCATGACGGCGGGTTGCGGCGTGAATTACGCAGGTCGTTACCGCCCGTGGTCGCGCGCCACACGCTGGCTCGTCTGGACCAGTATTGCCAGTTATTCAGACTTTTCGACATTGATAGCTGCAGTTTTTTTGGATGTTAACTTATCAACGACATTTTAAGGATGTACAACAGTTTTGTGCAGTTTCAATTTGATTATGTTGGTTGTGGCACCTTAGAAGAACCAAAAAAAAGCAAAATAATAGAGACGTGAAACTTTCAGCTGGTTGCCGTTTCCAAATTTAAATTAGCTAGCTGAATAGTAGTTCTTTCATGACATGGCGTGTTCCATAAAATGGATTAAACTACGATCAGCAACCACATAGACTTAAAAAGCCAAGATGTATTAAATAGAACAAGTTACTATTTCTTCTGCATATTGTTAGCTTTGTGTGTTTATCATCTGGCAACACAACTAGTCCCACAGCCTGGCGCTCGCGACGCAGGAATATATCACGGAGATGCTGAGATAGGGCGATTGTGCGCGCGCAGATACGCTATCGTCGACAGAACGCCGCGGTCCGTTGGCACTGCGCGAACCGACGCGACGCACCGCTCGCAGGCTTGCTACTAGGAAGACTATGAATCAAACGACAACAAACACCTCACACCATTGCCGTTATTTATAATCTAAGCCTCACACCGACACAATAACTAGATGTGCTTTTGTTTCGCTGCTTATTCCAGCCGGCCGCCTATTACTGCCAGTGCCGAACCGATAGCCAATATTTATGCTAGCCTCCACCGGCTTCATATCTGATATTCACTCCTCTTGGAAAATACCAAAAGAGTATTAAAGATGTTTATTATTGATAAGAAATGAGACAAAGACCAGGCAATCGAACTGCGAATGAAACTCAATTCTCTCAAAACAAAGCTATTGTTTGTTTAAATGTAGCGGTCTATAACTCAGAGTTAATCCAGTCGGTTTTAATGCGGGGTCAAGATTGGCGTCAAACGGAACCGAGCGGCGGCTCCTTTGAATAATTCGCGGATGATGCGCTAGATTTATGGCGCATAACCATAGAGCGGCGCGGGCGCAGGCGGACAATTAAATAATTTGCCTACAGACGCCGGTCTCGCTCAGTGGGATTGTGGGTTTAGTTCGGCGCTCTTAATATTAATCATTCGGTCCATTATTTGTGTGCCTTTAAACAATTTGAGTCCGAAACCAATAATCGTTAACTAATTTATTTTATGTTCGCTTTTTGCTTAGAGAGGATGCAAGTTTCAATGCAAAAACTTGACGAATATTATCATAGGGGTGTGTGCTGGCCGCCTCCTAGTGTGTACGGCAGGTTGCAGTCACTGAAGATTCTTTCAGGATTAGCAGTGAAGGCAACCTGCTGTACCGGTACACCCCGGGCAACATACTTAGTGACTGGAACCGAATGTGGACTGGATGAGGAGGTGGACTCATATCGGGCCTCTTACTAGGTATGGCAGAGAGCCAGCAAACCGAACCAGTGGCGGTATAACCACTTAAGGTCTCTGTACAAATGAAAGGCCTCGGGGAACTAAAAAGCCCTGGAAAGCGTACACCTGTAGAAAGTATGGCAGCGTCACGTAAAACTGAACTACCCCAGGAGGGTACCAACGTAGTTGGAGAATCCCTCCCTGGCCCCACTAGGGGTCCAGGCAGCCCTTCGTATTCTGGGGGGGGCAACGTTACGCAAGATGTTAGGTTGATGATGGAACCTTCTTCGGAAGGAGCATCAAAGGCGCACAGCGCACAAGAAAAACATGCCTTCTGCGCACCGGGGTGGACACTCGGGGACCCAAGCGGATCCTAGAGTGCCGGCACCGGGACGTGGGAGAGGGACTGGGCGAGCAGTATACCGGGGGGTGGATGTGCGGGGTCGGGGGCGCCGTGCTGGTATGGGTTCAGAAGAGCCCTGGGTTCAGCAGTATGGGAGGGAGATAGGGGCCTCTGAACGGGCCAGCGCGGTGGCATCGTCCTCGGGCATCCACCCTCCAGGGATGCTAACGGGGGGGCACAAATCGGGCGCTCAAAGAAGGCGCATTAAAAAGCTGCGACGGCAACTAGCCACGCTTCACGGCGAGGGGAATCAACAAGATACACCCACCAAACGTGCAAGGGCAGACCTAAGTGGTGACTCGAGCCAAGGAGGGGCGGAACCAAAGAGGGCCAAGACTACGGGAGAAGGATCTGGGTCCTACAAGGATGCGCTCACAGCCGTTAAGCTCGCAGTCATCGCTGAGGACTACCCGAGCACATATCTGGAGAGGGAACATGTCCAACTACTCCACGGACTCACCGGAGACGTGCTGGAGGACGCACCTGATCCCCTTCCGATATTTGTAATAGCACCTGTTACCGAAGAGGGCGCTATTAAAATCACCTGCCACGACGAGAGCGCCGCTGAATGGTTCAAGACCACCATGCTGGGCAGATCGCTGGGGCCAGTCAGAGTCAAGGTGGTGAAAGCAGCTCATCTGCCGAAACCAGTCAAGATGGCGTTCCGAAGTACGAACACCGCTTCCAGGGACAGTGCGAGAGCACTGCGATACCTCCAGCGATACAATCCGTCTTTGAGGACGAGCGAATGGAGGGTGATCAACACAACAGTGGATGACACCCACATTAGACGCGTCGTTCTCATGGACCGGAAGTCTGCTGGCGTTATCGCAGAGGCGGGGTACACACTCAACACGATTGGAGAGCAGGTGAAGTTTAAACTTTTTGAAGACCCACTAAAGATGGGGGAAGAAAAGGAGAAAAACAAAGAGGAGGGAGGACCTGCTGGTCCAATCGGAACGGCACAAGTAGAGGGGAAAGTCTCGTTGGGGAGACCATCAGCGGATCGTGCGGCCTCGCCGGCTACGTCGGAGAGAACGGACGATCTGCTGGGAATCCTTGACGAGATGGAGATCACCTCGGAGGTCGGGAACGACGACAGAAAAGATGAGCTGGAGGAGGGAGCTACCGGGACTCAATAGTGACCAGTAGCGCTCATGGACCCATCATAAACCATAAGATGGCGGGACTAAGGTGTGTACAAATAAATTTACATCACTGTAAGGCGGCCACGGCCCTTCTGGCCAGGCAGCTCAAAGCAAATAAATTTGATATTGCCCTGATCCAAGAACCGTATTTATATAAGGGGGAGATCAAGGGTTTAAACGGGACAGGGGGTACTATTCTATATCACTGTCTAACAAATGACGCAAGGTCATTAATTTACGTCAGAAATGGCATAAACGCAATGACAATGCGTTCTTTCTGTTATAGGGATCTAACAACAGCCAAGATCCTTGTGGAAGTGGAGCAGGGGAAGCAGACCATCTTAATAGCCTCTGCCTACCTCCCATATGAATTAGAAGAACCAGCGACACCACAACTTAGGAACCTGGTTGAGTATGGCAGCCGTGAAAACATTGAGCTTATCATTGGTTGCGACGCCAACGCGCATAACGTCGCCTGGGGAAGCTCAAACAACAACAGGCGAGGGGAGAAACTACTGGACTTTGTGGTAAGCACATCCATGCAAATTCTCAATAAAGGAAGTAGACCAACTTTTGTCAATAAACTCAGATCAGAGGTTATTGACATCACGTTAGCTTCAAATAGGACTAGCTCTAAAGTCTCAAACTGGCACGTATGGAACGAGGTCAGTGGATCGGATCACAGGTACATATGCTTCATGTACGAAACACGTAAGTTCAATGAGGTCTTACGGCGCAGGAATCCCAGACACACCGACTGGGGCTCATTTAGAAGGGACCTACAAACACAACTAGGGAACCTCTCAGGTAAGCTCAATTCTGTATTAGATATTGAATTCGAAGCGGACGAAATCACAAAGGCGCTATCCGTAGCCTGGACAAACAACTGTCCAGAAAACAAAACGGTAGGCAAAAAAGATCCCTGGTGGACCCCAGAGCTTGAAAAACTACGGCGGGAGACACGACAGGCATTCAACGAAGCGAAAGCTAAGAAGGACTTTTCAACGTACACCAAGAAGTTAACAAGCTATAATCTGGCCATTCGAAAGGCACGAAGAAAATCATGGAGGGGACATTGTGAAATCATAGAATCTCTACCTGAGAGTATGAGAATCTTCCGTGCCCTATCAACAGTCAAAGCAAACCCACTATCCTGTGTAAGGAATGAAAGTGGGGAGACTACGGATTCTGGAAAGGATACATTAGAAGTAATGTTCAGAACACACTTTCCGGGATCAAAACAAGTCAGAAATGACGAGGACGAACCCATTGGTTTGGAGGAGCAACACTCTCGCACCTCAAGAGCCGATTGGTACGTCGCCAAAAAGGTAGTAGACGAAAACAAAATAAAATGGGCCCTCAAAGGCTTTCAGCCATTTAAGACTCCAGGCCCTGATGAAATTTACCCCATCCTACTACAAGAGGGAGCTGATATCATCGCCCCATATCTATCAAGGCTCTATAGAGCATGTATTGCCTTTGGGTACATCCCTAAAACCTGGAGGCGGGTAAAAGTGATCCATATACCCAAGCCTGGGAAACCGGACTATGAGGAAGCCAAGGCGTTCAGACCTATTAGTCTGTCGTCATTTATACTTAAGGCACTCGAGAAACTCGTGGACAGGCATATCCGAGAGGGACCATTAAAGAGGAGACCTCTTCATGGACTCCAATGTGCTTATCAGCCGGGAAAATCAACAGAGACAGCATTACACTTAGTAACAAGTCAAGTGGAAGCTGCCTTAGATACTCAAGAAATATGTATAGGGGCATTCCTTGATGTAGAAGGAGCCTTTGACAAGACCACCTTCGCATCAATAGAGGAGGCCTCACTAGAGCACAGCATCGAGCCTACTCTACGAAGGTGGATCAATGGCATGCTCAAAGGAAGAGTAATAACCTCGACACTCATGGGAGACACAATCCATGCCAGGACAACCAAAGGTTGCCCACAAGGGGGGGTTCTGTCTCCAATGCTGTGGTGCCTGGTTATAGACTCTCTTATAAAGGAACTCAACAAAGGACCATACTACACCGTTGGATACGCGGATGACCTGGGATTTCTAGATAAAATTAATTTAGACGAGTTTCATAGAGACTTGGAAGAGTTGCCCTTCAAGGATATTATTACCTTAGATCACGTGGATGATAAGGTAAAACTACTGAATAGGTTTATTTTAGTCGTATTTAACAAACACGCACCGGTCCGACGCTTATGTATTAAACAGCAGTCTCTCCCTTGGATAACTGACAATATTAAACTTATGATGAGCCTACGGGATGATGCTTTAAAGGTTGCGCATAAAAACGACAAGAAGCATTCAAGCTGGGAATATTATAAAAGTTTGCGTAATTACACTGGTGGGGCCATGGAGCGGGAAAAAACAGCATATTTCACTTTCTACGTCAACAAGAACAGACAACACCCTAAGCAAATGTGGCAGCACCTGAAACGTTCTTCAATTTTCGGTGATGCAAACAAATCGCTAATTCCGCAACATTTATGTAAACCAGATGAAATAAACAACTTTTTCCTTACACTGCCAGGGGCTTCTGATACGGATCACCAAACGCAAGGACAGTTTAAAGACAAAAAGCTATGTGAAGAGGTATTTCATATAAATCAATGCACTGAGTACCAAGTGCGTAAAATTATTGATAAAATACAAACAAACGCACAAGGCCACGATGGTATCTCAACCGATATGATTCGTCTGACCCTGGATGTAACGTTGCCCTTTATTACGCATATTATCAACACGTCAATTATGACTAAAACCTTCCCCACTGAATGGAAGTTAGCTAAGGTAAGACCAATACCTAAGGGCAGCAAAACTGAAAACTACAAGGATTTACGGCCTATCAGCATCCTTCCAGTGCTGTCCAAAATCATAGAGAGAGTGGTGTGCGAGCAGCTCACAAAATATCTGGAAAAGAATGACTTGCTACCTTCTATACAATCGGGATTCCGCAGAGGCCATGGGACTGCAACTGCGCTGGCAAAAGTAACTGACGACATCATTACTGCTTCAGACCGGGGGATGGGAACAATTCTTGTTCTGCTGGACTTTTCGCGGGCATTTGATTGTCTCAACCCAAGTCTATTACTGTCCAAGCTAGCTTATCATGGTGTATCAGAACTGGCATGTAAATGGTTTCAATCATTTCTTACAGGCAGGAAACAGTACGTCGAAATACAAACTGACCAGGGATTGGCAATCAAATCTGAATTAAAAGATATCCTCCGTGGCACCCCGCAAGGGTCTATCCTGAGCCCACTCCTCTTTATATTATATACAGCAGATCTTGTATCTAAAATTAGACACAGTCAGGTACACCTTTATGCAGATGATACGCAACTGTATTACTCTTTTCCACCTAAAGACCTAAGTACAGCTGTATCTAAAATAAATGAAGATCTCCAAACAATTGCGGAATGGTCGTCGAAAAATAACCTCTTTCTAAACCCTTCAAAATCTCAGTTTATAATAATGGGCAACAAATGGCAGCAACGACAAATTATCGAACAGAACCCGACCATCAACATAGGAAATGATCCCGTCAGCAGAGTAGATAAAGTGAGAAATTTAGGACTCCTCATGGACGGAGAGATGCGTTACATTGAACACATTAACATCAAGGTAAGAAACGCGTTCTATCGGCTTAAGGTACTGTACGGCATCCGGAAGTACCTATCTGAAAAAGTGCGCCATATTCTGACGGAATCTCTGGTTCTTTCATATTTTAACTATGGTGACATCGTATATGGTCCACGCCTTTTATCTGAAACAACTAGATACATACAACGTGTACAAAACGCATGTATGCGTTTTTGCCATAAAATTCCGAAACGTGCACATATAACGCCTTATCTAAATGAAACGTCTACCCTGAACATGGCAAACCGAAGAACATTGCATCTGGCATATTCGGTCCGCAAGATCATAGAGTTTCATAAACCTAGATATCTTTTTGAGAAACTGCACTGGGTGAGAGATGCTAGCAAGAGACCAATTCGTGAATATAGGGAAAATTGTCTAATAGTACCATCACACAAAACCACGATGTTTAGAGGAAGTTTTAAATTTGCAGCGTCGAAGGTATGGAACGATTTGCCACCACCTTTGAGACAACCGATGCCTCTGCTAAAATATAAAAAACTTCTTCAATCACACCTTTTGGAAAATCAAATAAAAAATTCTATAACATATTATAACAAAACAGGAAAAAAACAAAAGCAAACAAACAAAAAATAATATTTCATTTACTCTAATCATCATAACTCGAACACAACTAACCATATATATACATACGCACGCATGCACACGTAACCACACACATACAAACACACACACACATATACATACACATAAGTACACAAAAATACCTACGTTTGATCTTTTTATGTTTATTTTTTGCTTTTAAACCAGTGATCTTTTTTATGTTTATTTACTTTCTGGTTTTAATGTTTTGGACTTTGAATATTCAACTTTATTACTTATATTTGTAATTTAAAAACAAAACATTGAATACCTGTTCTCTAATACCACCGACTTGTTAACAAACGGGGCCAGTCTGAAAACCAGCGCGAGGCATACTTTTATGCTTCGCATTAGCTGAGACTGGCACCTTTTGCCAAATGTGCTTTTTTTTTTTTTAAAGTATAAGATCTGTGTCATGTCATTATTTGGCAATAAAAATGTTTTTATTTTTTATTTTATTTTATATTGGTGAGGGGCAAAGTAGTGAGAACTGTTTCGGAACTCATGCAAGAGGCCCTCAAAAAGGTGGAAAGGTGGTGCATACGACATCACTTGGCCATCAATCCTGAGAAAGCTGTTGTGATACCATTTACAAAGAAGAGGAAACTGGAGACCTTAGGTCAGCTCTCTCTATACGGGACGCAACTAAAATGGGCCACGGAAGTTAAATATCTAGGAGTTACACTAGACAAGGAACTAACGTGGAAAACACATGTAGACAACACTGTAAGAAAAGCTCAAAGAGTCTTTGGAATGTGCAGATCTACCTATGGCAAAACCTGGGGGCTTAAGCCCAAAATATTACATTGGTTGTATACCACGGTGATCCGACCGATTATCACATATGGTAGTATAGCCTGGTGGCCCAGAACAAAGCAAGTTGGATGCAGACAGGAGTTGGCTAAATTCCAAAGAACTGTCTGCATAGCCATATCTGGAGCTTTTAGGACCACCCCCACGGCAGCGCTGGAAAATATTCTTGGTTTGACACCGCTGCATATACTCGTAGAATTGGAGGCAAGAAGTGCGCTCCATAGGCTAAAAACCCAAGGACTGTGGGATGACTCCTTGCCAAAAACACGACACACTAAATTCGACACATATAGAGAACTTGACACTATTTCATCCATGGGCTGTGATAAAACACAGCCTAGGTTCATGTTCAAGAGACTCTATGAGATCCACATACCCTCGAGAGAGGATTGGAATAAAGGATTGAATCCCTCGAGAAAGGACAATCTGACATGGTATACTGACGGATCAAAAATGAAGTCGGGTACAGGGGCGGGTGTTTATATCAAAGGGTATGAACACAGTCAAAGCATGGGTATATATGCAACAGTCTTTCAGGCTGAAACATATGCAATCATTGCCTGTGCAAAGGAGAATCTAGATAGAGGCACTACGGGCCAAACTATATACATTCTCAGTGACAGCCAAGCGGCACTAAAGGCTCTCATATCCTACAAGGTAGACTCCAAAATAGTCCTAGATGCCATCCAAACCCTTAATAGGTTAGGTAGGCACAACACAATACGACTAGTTTGGGTCCCAGGACATGTAGGAGTAGAGGGCAATGAAGCGGCTGACAGACTAGCCAGGGAGGGATCAGAAAAACATTTCTGCGGACCTGAACCTTTTATTGAATTATCAGGGAGTACCATCAGAAGCGCACTCAAGGACTATGCCCAGAGAAGGCACTGCACTGAGTGGGCAAACACTGTTGGACTTACTCATTCGAAGAAATTTCTAGGGACCACAAAGGTAGGTTACTTCAAATATCTACGAAACCTAAGCAGGCACCAGACCCGTAATATTGTAGGTGCTTTCACCGGCCATTTCGGCACTAGAGAGCACCTGCACAAGATGGGTCTGTCGGATACAACTACCTGTAGAGCATGTGGTGAAGAAAGGGAACGCATGGAGCATCTTATATGCTCATGCAACGCTTTGGCTAGCAAGCGTATGACGATTCTGGGTCAGGCTTATCCGACACCAGAAGACTACAGGCTCCTTCCGCTGAAATCTATATCGAAGCTCATAACGAGCATATTCGGAGACAGCGGAAGATCACAGGAGCAATAAGGCATGGGAAGCACAAAAGATCCCATAGGGTCGAAGTGCTCTGAGGTCCATCAAGGAACTCAGCCCCACGTAATAAGATAAGATAAGATCATTGGGGCAACATTCAGCAATGTGGTGTAATGCAAGCGAATGGCCTCCGATCGTAGATAAGGCAACCGAAGCATGTGTCCAATGTGTACTCTCATCGAGTGCTGCGAGCTTGATTAGCGTTAAGAACCCTTAATGTACTCACATAATTAGTGTTTAATTAGATCGCAGAGGCGCAAAGTGTTCCGGCGGCGTAAAAACCGGCGGCAGCGGTAATTACATCTCCCGGCGGGCGTCGGGGGGTTAAGACTGAGGGGAACCACGGGAGCCGTCTCTGATGCCACTTTAAGCAAAGCGACCAATTGTATAATTGGCGGGCGATCAATTGGCGCTGCGTCTGCGCCGGCCGCCCCGTGAGAACTCGTTCGCGTCATGATCACGACACCACGAGAGTCACGTCCATTTCTCATTTCATCACAAATGTGCTTTAATGTCGTTTGAAGTTTAAACGTCAGAATCTTTAGGATAGACATGCCAGGTAATCTGATTGATTAATTAATGGTTTTTCTTATAAGTTTTGTGTTCTAACAACGTACGTCACTTTTCGAAAGTAACACATCTATTCACTCGATCATAAAATTCCAACATATGCTTATCTGATTGCTAGGAAGTGAGTGACATGACGTACAGAGCAGCTATACCTCTGGCAGATTGTAGAGGACGAGACGAGATGCGCGCGGGAGGGGATGGAGGCTGAGAAGACGGAGGTCAACGACCGCCACGTCGCGAGGTATTATTTAAAGCGCTCCAATCTATCCTCCCTATTACCGCACGGTAGATAATGCCGGTCCCCGCGCATTGCTCCGCGCAACAATGCCTGCGCGCGCGCAGTAATGCTACGCTTATCGCAGATGAGTTACGATTAGTAAATTGGCGAGTGGAGAAGGGCGCGATCGCTTTCTAATAAATTAAGTTGATCGGAATAGCCCGCGCATCCCGCAGTCCCGCTCCGGTTAACTAGTAAATGCTCTCGAGTCGTCTCGTCTTACACAGACACAAACATCTACTCAAGATAAGATGATTTATCGATCTTATTACAGATAAAGCTAATCCTTCAACTAACAACCATAGATAATATTCCTATAAGAAATATTCCTATCGGAAATTTACATACTTATACTTGATAAGAAAAACTATAAAACGCAAGTCATGATTACTATGACAGTTTATTTGGGTATTAACTGACCATTGGACACAACTACCAGTTATCCACCAAGAGTTGTTTCTTTCCATTGAACTGCGGTGCTGTCATAACAGCGGAGTGAATAAGTTGTCGGTCGGTAGCCCACTCGACTCGTTGCGACACCAAACTTGTCCATTAGCAGCCGTCAGAGTGAGTCACCGCAGAGCCGCTTGTTTTGGAGACGCAAATCAGCATCGACAAACTGTCCGCGAATGCATTCCCGCATTGTTACGCTAATTAACACGTTCGATAAAGTTCGAGCGCTAATTTCTAACATATTTCCTTTCTATCTAATACTTGGCAACATTTCCTTTCTTATAACTATTAATGATCAACACACGTGTAAAAAGGATGTATTTTCACTTTCACAAATAAAGTTTAGATAAGTTCAATTTCACAAATAAAATCTAATGTTTCATAAAATTTTCAAGATTTTCTTCATATTTGTAAAACGCAACCGAGTTTTTTGACCGAAAAATGAGAAAAAATTTTGCTCCTCCCATACAAATCTTATATCGGCAAAAGAGGGATTGGTAGGGATGCCTAAATTTTTTTCTCGTTTTTCGACCCATGTTCCTTTGGCAAAGTTGTTCAGATTCGTGTTCTGAGTAACATACTAAAATTTGGCTAGGGATCCAAAAATAACCCTGTATATGACGGACTCTATACAATTTTTACTCTGTGTTATCAATAGTATGACGGTAAAAACTAAATGACTCTTGATTATTTATTTGTGATTTAGGCCTGGTTTTTTAATGTTATTCGTTGGCTTATAATAAAAGATAACGAAAGCATTAAGAAAATTTAATATAATTTTGAATTGGGATGTTAATAGGGTGTTTTCAACCAGCTTTTGGAAGTTCTAGGAACCGCTGCTAGTTCAACTTCAACTTTTAATAAGATGGCAATCGGCCGTTTCAAGATACAGCCATTACTGCCAATGTCTAGTTGACAAGAGCACAAACATTAGATTGATCAGTTTTATGTTATATGAAATAGGCCAAAACATCAATTTATTTCTGTTAAACAAAAACAAAAAAAAAATCATAACTTAAGCTAGGAAAATAGAAAATGGAAACACTGATACGAGTACTAACGTTCAAAAAGAACGTTCACCCATTATGAAACTTAATAAGTCAATTTGATTGCTGCTGTCAAAGTTTTTCTTCTAAAAAGATTTCATTTATTTTACTGAACAATAAAAAAGAAATTACCAACAGTGATACTCGTAAGCGTACCATTCATCGATACTTAAAAAAACGTAGTTGACAAACGTTAAGGAAAACTCCCTATTGTTTACGAAACATCCACATCTGACAATATTAACAATGTGACTGAGATCAGCTTGTTACACACACGTCAGATTCTGGACCAAACAAGTGGCGACAGTGTGACGCGATTATAGGCCTGTTTTTTTTAAAGTGAAAACTTCTTTAGCGGCGTTTGGCACTTTTTTAGATGAGTAAAATATGTTAAACTCGCGTCAGATCCGTAGCCTGATCAAAAAAGCGTCAACTGTCAACCGTATTGTTATTACAATACGGGTTTTTATTCAGTGACATCAAAGAAGTGCGCGAGCAATGACGCGATTGACCCTTACAAAAAGCATAATATTCAAAAATGCAAGTTTTCGCTTCTGCCGGCACTCCCCGAGTGCAACCCGCCCTTTTTTTACTGCCCTAAATGTCCCACTGCAGGGCAAAGGCCTCCCCTTTTCTTTCCAAAAATCACGATCATGGGCCATGGTTTGCCAATCGGCTTCGAAAGCATCTAGGACCTAGGTCGTCGCGCTATAGTTTCCTAGGCCTTCCTCTTCCTCACCGGCTATCGAGGGGGATCCACTCAGTAGAGGCTCTGGCCTGTACTTATATGTAAATGCCAATGAAGCAAGGTAACGAAGTTTTCTTCATAGAATACGGCATGCCCCGTCAATGAATTTAATCCAATCTACATTTTTAAACAAATCTACCTCTCTATACTTCTCAACCACAGTTTTTTTGCGAAAGATGTTCAGTTTTATGAGTACTCGTTTACTCGATCGTGGACCACCTGTGTTCGCAATCGGTTACAGTAGCGTGTGATTTGCGTCGGTCTCTCTGCTCGCCATTACGACAAGAAATAGATATCAACCGAGATCGCGCTCGCGACCATCCATCTAAATCATTCAAATGCAAAATTGTCCATTAAATTATGTTATCCCAAATGTAATTTGAAGAAACCCCCGACGTCTTGTGATACTTGTAGACATTACTGTCAATATATACGATCTCTATTAAACTTCAAGATATGGCGTGACAAACATTTAGACATTCAAACATAATTTTCTTGCTTTACTTTACAAAGTTTCATTTGAACAAAGTAATAATATTTTTTTTTATATTTCACGGAAGCAGAACATAGGTAGAGTGGAAGAAACAAGAGAAGTATAAGCAGATCGTAGCAGGTGAATGTCTATGAATTTATTTTATAAATTTAGTCTATAAATCTATTTTATTTTCTTTAAATTTATTTTTATAATAAGTATATTTATGAAATTTTCTTGTCAATGACAATATTCTTATTTTTTTCTGTCGCGAAATTAAATTTCTTATAATAATTCCATTGCTACTAATAGACATTAAATATGTAATGTAACACAATCTTTATATTATTAACAGCACTTTTTTTCTTTGGCGGTTAACAATATATTCAGGCAGGACTGTAGTTGCGTTGTGTAGTGCGAGGTGCAAATGGATTTATAATGGTTGTGACTTGTGAGTTGTGAGCAACCGTGGACGCGTGAATGTGGGCTCGACTGTACAGTCAAGAGCACATCAAGTTTGTACCGTTGTTATTTGAATAGACGCACGGGCTAGAGTCGCACTGCGAGTGTCAAGCTTGACCTGTCGTTGACTGTAGTCTGTACATGCGAGGCTCGGCCTCGTAACTGTACGGGTGGCGCGCTCTCAACGCGTGCCGATAGTAACACGGAAAATTTAAAATAGACCCATTAGGCTTCGATACTTTTTACAGCTCCTAGAGGACATTAACTGTGGCATTGAATAGAATTAGTATTTTCTTCACGTTCATGTATAGTGATACTACATTTTAAAATTTTTCAAAATATAAATTGTTTCGTTTTCGTTAAACTTAAAAAAAATAGTAAATTACGTATTCATTTATTTTCTTTACACAATTTTTGAAGTTGTTCTTTTTATTAACTGTAATTTACTTATACAGCCGCAATCCCTTGAAATAGCTCATGACATGATTCAGAGAATAGAATGACTCTAAGAAAACCCGCTCGAAATACAACAAAAAAAAACTGACCTGCTAGACAAACTCGTCAGTGAGTTACTTAAAAAGTTAAAAGATGTCTTTAGACCTTTCTTTAGAAAAGCTGTTAAGTTGCTTGTTCTTTTCGAATTTTTAAAGCTTTGCTTTTTCTGTTGTAGAAATGTTAATAGTAATATTTCAGCAATCTTATGTCTTCAACTGAATGATTGCAGTGTGTGGCAGTAAGCATAGGCACGGCGCAGTCGCATCGCATCGCACACGACGCCTGACGAATGCGCCGCGCGGAACTAATGCGCATCTCAGCGCACACGCGCATCGCGCCGCACCAAGCTTTATTGCACATTTTTATTTCATTTTAATCTCCACTCCACCTCCATTACTGCACGTGAAATGCCTTCGCCACGGAATGCTCACGCTGACTTACTCTTGTGTAATTTAGGTTAATTTTAATCAAATCACGGAATAAAATAGCCCGTCAGTTGAGTCGAATGCTGTTTTATTAATAGGGGCTAATAAAAATGGAACGTCAAAAAACTAATAAGATATAATGGGATGATTAAATGTGTATAAATAATGTTAACCCTTCCGCTGCCGCCCGCATGTCGTGCGGTATGGCGCAGGGTCGCGTGGACCCCTTCACTTGAACGGGCGAGGCGCAGCGCGGGCCCGCGGGACGCGTTTTATTATTTTTGGGGAGATCTCATCCTGATTCCCGACAACAATATGTTCATGAGCCGTCTGCTGTAATAGATACCATGATGGATGACGCGGCGCCTCGACTCCGCTCCTTTCACTTTAATATGTATTTCACAAATCGATCACGTCGTGCCTATTAGCTGATTGATGATTGCTTTTCCCGTGTTTTAGGCAACTCGGAGCTTGATGCTTGCTTACCGTTCTAATGCCGTCAATTTGCTGTGAAATGGGTTCCAATTGAGGCCATATGTACTATTGAATGGTAACCTCGCTTTGGGAAGCTACTTTCTCTCATATTACCTATATCGTAGTTAATATGTATAGATTTAGACATTTTATTTTTGATTATCATGTAGAGAAAGGAGTAGTGAAGGAATGACGTTTTATACTCCTGTTTACTCACTTTGATTTGACTGGGTGCTTTTATTTTATTAATGTTTTTGTTTCATAAGCATGCACCTATTTTCTATGTTTCACTTCCTGATACCTGATATAAATATAAATAATACTATGTATTTTATTTATTCAGTTTATGGTTTATCTTTGTGCACCGTCCCCGTATTACAATTATTTTGTTTCCTGCACCCAAAGGTTGCCTGGAAGAAATGGCTTTTTAGCAATAAGGCCGCCTATTGTGCTCCGTATTTCATGTTTGTATATTTTGTAAATTTCGTATTCCTGTGTGCAATAAAGAGTATTGTATTGTAATTATTAAGAAGATTTTAAGTAGACTTTACTAGTAGTAGCCTAGGCTAAAATCAACTTCCTACATTTGATGGCATACGTGTCTAATTTTATTTATTAATCTATTTACCTCTCCAGTGCTTACCTAGGTCGATAGATCATCATAACATCCCGTGAAACGTCCACTGCAGGACAGGGAGCTGCTTCCAGAACTCCTAAAACGCGTGGTACTTAGGAGAGGATTTACCATAGTCACCAAATAAAAAAAATTTCTTTATTCATTGTAGGATATTAAAAATCTCCTAATGACGTCAGTTACATTTACGTCGCTTCTCAAACAGAGTGGCACCATGTGGAAAAAAAGAAGCAACAATAAAAAACCCACGCGCTCCTTTAAGTTTGTTTGATGTACAGGGTTGACACAAAAAACATAAGTCAATTTGAATTAGCCAGTTAGAACCGCAATCTAATCCCATGGATTTTTCTCTTCTAGATAATCTGATATTTTATAATAACCTTTCTTAACCTTCCTTAACCAATTTTTGCTTGATAACAAATCTGAATTTATTTAACGGTAAACTATCAATATCAGTGGGTACCTTATTATAGAAGCGTATACATTGACCTTTATAAGATTTACTAATCTTGTGAACACGGCTAACATGAGAAGCAATTTGATACTTGTTTCTTGTGTTGACACTGTGCCTGTCAATATTTTTGTAAATTTTTTTTATATTTCGTTTGACAGACACTAAATTTTCATAAATGTATTGCGACACAAAAGTATAATGTTGATCTCTTTAAATTTATTTCTTAGAGACTCTCTAGACTTCATTTTGTAAATGTAAACTTGTAAGCGTTGTGGCTGGTGACCGCTGTTGTTGGTGACCGCAGTCAAGATGGTAAGATAAGATACACAGAAATATGCTGCTGTCTCTCCTCCGATTCATAATCCCTTGGTCACCAGCTCTTAGTACCAACTATAGCAAGTAATACATTTAAGGCATTTTATCACTATTCAGGATAAAATCTGCTATTGCCTATCTGTTATTAGTATCTGTTAAAACCGAAACTCCTTGGTTAAAATCTCTGGTTTACTAATCAAGTTGTCTTTTTATGTCCTTTAATGTTCTTATAACACCCCAAACCGTGAATTGGCTTGGCTTACCTTGGTTAAATTGATTCCATCACCGTCTTTAAATTTGGATTTAGGGCTAGACTACAAGCAAAACTGAGCAGAAAAAGAGCATAATTTAACTAGTCCAATCATTATCAATAGTTTTCTTTTATACTAATTACAAAGTTAAGATCTCATCCATCACACCTCGTCAATAAATAGTGGATTTATGGTTATGTGCACAGCATTCAACTTAAGGTTTTCAACATTCCCGTTACATGAATGCTTGTATTTTATGAAGTTATCAAACGAAAGGCTACCCATATTTGGCAATTCATGTAGCAGAATCCACAAACGTCTCAGTTAGTTGAGGTGCCAGAGTTCTGCTAGGCGTAAGTGGACGTAAATCATAGGCCCTAATAGATGTCTAGATGTCGGCAACATATGTCGCAGCATCCCACGCGGTGTAAAGTAACGAGAGCAGTGAGTGCGTGCTCGAGACGACAGAACAATGAGCGGCGTTTGTCAGTCTCGTTACAGCGAGCTCGCGACCGGCGACCGCATTAGCATGCGCTAGCGCTAGGCGGGGCGGGGGGCGGAGCGGGGCGTGGCTGCGCGCGATTGGCCGCCGCATGCAAATGTGCACGCCACCGCCTGCGCGCGCGCAATCACAGCGCGCACATCGCGAGCCCACCATTGTTTTAGCAGCAAAAACTCGCAAACTCGTCCGAGCTCGTTTGTCGGGAACATGTGCCTGCAAAAACTGGAGAATGCGCATAACAAGAAACGGCAAAAACTGCTGGACGACTGCGGCGACGCATCACTTTTTTACTCGCGATTTATTTTCGTCCCTCCGGTCAGAGCGGCCTGCTGTCAACACTAAAGTTGCTTAGTGCGACCTCCTCTCCTGCTCCCCTGGGCTTATCTCTACATTTTTTCTAGTCGAGGATGAAGGCAGTGAGGGTAGCGACCTCGTGCACTGAACAGGTTAAATTGCGGCGTTGAGTGAGTGCTGGAGTCAATTGGCAACAAGACCATTACTTTTATACCCCATTTACATTGAATGCGAGCCGACGGGAATCTGACTTCAAGATGCAACGCTCAATTAAAATAAGGCAGTAAATTAACAGATAGATAAAGGTTGTACCTATACCTACGTTCACTTTGCTTTTACACACCGATATAAAAAACTGATAAAGTTTAAGGTTCTGTAAATACAGTTCACATTAAATTATTACTACATTTCCGTGTAGACGAAGGGCTATTGTGCCATTTATTTCGACAGTGTGGATACTTTGCACTGAATCTACAGACACTACGTGGCTGGTCAACTTCTGGCATTCGCCCAACTATCTCATTGTCCACCTAACCGCCCAAAATTCGCCACTTTACTTAAAATATTCGTGGGTCGACTTAGGTAATGTAGACAATTTACGATTCATTTAATGTGATCACGTCAACATAGAGAGAGAAAAAAGTATGGTACTTACTAAAACAATGGGCAAGCGGTTTTAGAGCATAACGTAACTGCTGGAAGTAATCTAGCAGTCCGCATGAGAGTCTTTTTGTTCAGGTGCAGGGTGCAACATACGGCCCCTGTCCAGTGTAAATATCGCTCATTACGCGACTCATCTCTGCGCATTAGATTCGTTCTGAGTATACGCATTCGTATTCAATTATGCCCGAGGACAAAAACTAGTCGCGCATTTGAATGACGCGGCCTCGTTACTGCTGCTCGCTGGTCGCCGGTCGCCGGGCTCTGCCTGCAGTCACTCGCCCAATTTACAATAAAACGCGGGGAACGTCCGGCCGCTGCTGCGCCTGCGCGACCACAAAAACTGACCGCACTCCTCTCTGTGCATATGAATGGGCCACTTTTTACCGGACCCCGACGATAATATGCCGCTGTAGAAATCACTGCTAAAGTATCTGGAATTTTCATTTGCTCATGTGCTTTAAGAAGTAATTTTAGTAACAATAATACCATGGGTGGGTGTCGTTAAACGCGATTTTGAACCAGAAGAAAAGCTGCAGCAATCTTTTGCTTATTGTTTTACTTACTTTTTTCATCCAAAATATACACCTTTTAGCTTTGTATAGTCTATGGGAGCACCCTGTCCAGCAGTGGACGTATTTTAACTATAGAGCAGGAGAAAAAAGAATGCAAAATAAAAAAAATTACAAGTGGAACTTCTTTCATTCAGCACTTTTAAAAAAAGACTCGTGAAAACGTTAGATAAAATTAAATAATTAAGCGTCGTTGTGGCGTGTACATGGTATAAAAAAGTACAATGATCCCTCTAAGGGGTAATTCTACATCACTATTAGATTGTATGAAAATATAAAAAGAAATACTTATTCTTATAAAAAGTAGTTTTAGCTCAAGAAGAAGTGAGGCTCCTGGAGGGCTGAATGACCTCTATGATCAGCTGGTGACGAAGACAAAGATGGTTTTTGTTATGATATCCAGTCACTAGCAAATACCCATCCATTTCAATGAATTACTAAAATGCAATTCGAAGAAAAAATAAAAAAAACCAGCCAAGTGCGAGTCGGACTCGCGCACCGAGGGTTCCGTACCACCAAATAATCATAATTGTATTAGTTGAAATTTCAGTAAGTTAATGTGCTAGATTTTTTGAGTCCGACACGCGCTTGACCAAATTTTATTATTTGTTGTTATTTTATAGCTTATGCCCTATAAACATACCAATTTTCAAGTTTGTAAGTGTTCCCGTTTTTAAAATAGAACTAAAACAAAAATCGCCTCCGCGTCCATCTAACTTGACCCCTCTCTTATATGAATGTTCTTGAAACGGGAGCTCACCACAATTGGTTCCCATTAGTTGTGAGAAAAGTTGTAATATTTAATGATTTCAGACTTTTCCCATTATTTGTACTGTGAGACCTAGCTTCTTTCCAAATTTTATAATTTTAGGTCAACGGGAAGTAACCTGTAGGTTTTGCATTTTTGAATAAATGTATGGAGATGAGGTCATAAAATGCCATATCTTTTGATTGCGTCATTGTAAAAAATTGAAATTTTTAGATCTTGTGTGGTTTATGGATCCTTAATAATAATATATGGTATTGATTTCAACCTGATAGGTATCAGTACCCGTTCGTGAGGTAAAGGGTCTTGACAGACAGACAGAGACAGACAGACAGACGGACAACAAAGTGATCCTATAAGGGTTCCGTTTTTTACTTTTGAGGCACGGAACCCTAAAAACAAAAATTATTACTTATTATATTGTTTAGGATCTATAAGTGAAGTAAAATCACCCTTAAGAAGCATCATCGTACTTTTTTTACAACCTCAATATTTTGAGAAAAGCCACATGCCTAGCAAAATGACATACAGAAAGCGTCATGTTAGGCACCCGGCGCGGGCGCAGCGACAGCAGATCGTCTGATTATGTAACGAGCGCGGATCGCGGCGGCCGCTTCTTGCTGCCTGCAGACTTCAGCACAATGTCCGCCTGAGACGAGCGCATGGAAAATTCAACAGATTATCTCCACACCGTTTCATCCAGCTCCTCACCCCCCCTGCATATGAATCTCATCATGACGCTTGCTTTCTACAGTCTACATACACGTTTTTGTTGATAACAGCATTATTATCACGCTTAGCCTTTACTCTTGTATCCCTGCTCAAGTCTTGTTGTGTTGTAAGTACTCATAGTCACTATATTTTATACTTCATTAACCCGGTACTTCATTTCTATTTTAATCATACAAACCAAGGCTGTAATTTTTTCAAAAACTCAATAGTTATGTTGGTGAGCTAGTAGTAATAGTTGTGTTGCTGCTACATTGAGACCAAGAGCAAGCTTACTGAAAGTAAATAAAATCCATGAAAGAAGAAAATCATGTTTCAACCCATTTTTTGTGTTTTGTGTCCTTATTTCAGTAATTTATGGTAAAAAATCCTTATGCATAAAGATTGTTGATTATAACTCTAGATCGATCTACTAAGAGATTTTTTTATTTTACATATAATTTCGCAGCTTCAAGCGTTACAATTTTTTTTTTTTATTTATTTGTTACAATGGTAAGTACATTTTGACAATACTTAGTCTACTCGCCAAACTATTACGTTGATTAATTGATGTATTTTACTGATACTCGTACAGGTGGTATGTGCGAATGTAATCGGTGTAAATTGTATTGGTGTAATTGTTTCCCTGCGTAGTGCCGTGCCGGCGAGGCTGCGATGCGGCCGGTGCGGCGGGCGAGCGGTCGGCCGGCGGTCGTAAGTCAGCCGGTCGTGCGCCGATATCATCGCCACACCCGCACCAAACACCACCACGATCACCAGCATTACCCTCTTCTGTGGATTTTTGCACAATATTCCTGTAATTTATAACAGCTCTACCTTGTTCCTCGTATCCAAGTCTTGAGTTATGCAGTTATCTATTTCTCTAGTTTATTATTATTACATACCTACCCATCAATGCTTCTTACTTCTCTGTAAACCTTCTTAGTTTTACGTGCTTTCGTTTAACTTTTAAACATTTTAAAAGTCTTGAAAACGCCTTTTGGAAACTATCTACTTACTTATATTGTATTATAGAAAACTAGTATATTCACCAACAGATTAACTGGTCTATCTTTTTGATCTTCGTTGTTCTCGTGTCAGGTGGTTTGGTTATAAAATTAAGTATGTTTGTAGTGTTCGTGCACGGTGTGTCGGACGGGCGGCGCGGGCGCAGGTCGGCATAACTCGCGGCGTGATCATATTGCTGATATCACGCTGACTTATTGATTCCCGCTTCAATTAGAGCCTCGGCAGCGGGGAGGTCCGCTCACCTCCTTAATATTTCAAATCTGAAGTAAATCGATCGGCAGAGAGCTTCCTCGACCGATTACCGAGAGAGATATCAAGCTCACGGCTCGTTGTTACCGCGTGAGTGGTCGCGGCGCGTCGCGGCATCTGGCGCGGCGTGTGAAACTAAATGTCAAGAGAACTCAAGTGACCCGAACAGGACCCGGTGTACGGGGCTAATCCGTCCTACTATTACTAACTAAGAAGGCACATCACATTTCTAGAAAACCCGATTACGAATCGCGAGTCAGTGAATCCTATTAGCACTTAAATACATTCGCTAGTCCAGTTCTTTGTACTCAATTAAAAATGTCAAGATATAAATAAGCGGTTGAGTCTAAGAATAGTCAGTCGCGTAACGGTAGTGGTTGTTTTGTTTTTACTGCGCAAGCGCCGCGTGACGAGCCGAGCTAGTGCAAAGGGTGTACTCACACTTTCACCTCGTAAGCGGTAGAAGCGGTAGCAATTAACATGTGTAGGTCGTGCGGTCATATCACCACAAAACGTCACTAGCCGAACCCAGCAGGCAACTGGTTAAAATGACAAAACTACTAATATTTGTAATTATATTTACTCCGTTACTAAGTAGTACAGTAGAACCTCCATTTAAAATACTACAGATAGAAAATCATTCAGTTACTTGTGATCTATAGCTAGGGACCACAGAGAGCAAACAAATTGATTAAACTTATAGATCGAATGAAAGATCTATTGCGCAGCGCACGACGATCTGCAGACGGAATTAAAATAATTACAAAACAAAGGGAGCCGATTAAAGGCAATAGCGGGCTGGACGGTGGATCGATTTGTGTGCGTCCTAATAGTTAATTACTTAATACCCGGCGGAGGCGCCCCGCGGGGCCCGAGTGGAGCCGGCGGCAGGCTTGCGGCGAGCGGCGCGGCGAGCGGCCCGAGCGGGGGAGGGTGGAGGGGAATCGCAAACAAATGCGCGGGCGCAAAAACGTGGACAGCGTGCGTGCGCGCATCGAGCACCGTCCACTCGCTACTGTCGCTGCCTGATCAGTGATTTTATCGATGTCGATAAGATTAAATACATCTTACATTCTGATTGGTCCACTTACTTCATTAAGTAAATTCAAAGTAATTAAAACAAAATGAAAAAGAATCTTCGTCGTCACCTTTAGTGCTGCATTTACCTGAAAAGCAAAAATACACTAATAAATTAAGAAAAGGTGTACTTATTGGCAATCAATAAAGTAAATGTTATTGAGAAATTAATGTCAACGAGTTGTATTACAGCTCCGCCCAGTCAAGCAGATGCAGTATCGACAGAAAGACTATCGCAAGGGCATCACTACGCGCAGGGCAGTGCACAAAAACTAACAAACTACCGCCAATTACCGGTAGCAGCTAGTTTTTACGTCGCGAGAACTTTCTTCCATCTCCATATTCATTACAAAGAAAGGGTGAAATTATACGCGCGCCATGAATATGCTAACGGCTGCGTGGTAAATGCTAAAGTTGAATAACACCGCGTGGGGACGCTAGGCTCAGCTCAGCGCCATCCAGTCCAGCTACCAGTGTGGCCAGATCTACAGATTTATCCGTAATTTGATATATTCTTCAGAAAAATACAGAAATATACTTATATAAATATGCATTAAATCCAAATTAACTAAACAAAAAAAAATACAAATAAAAATTACACTAAGATAAGCAATATAAAAATAGAAGAGATCTTTCTTTTTTCAGCCCTGTGTTAAGATAATACCAGAATGAAAAAAGATATATATAAGGTGTAATTTAATTAGACCCAAATATTTCTAGGGGTGGTGTAACTTTGATAAAGAAACAGGTTTTTCAAAGTTTTAGCGAAATCGACTCGCTGGTTTTTTTTTTGTAATTTTCAAACAAAAAAATAATAAATCTTTGCAATCATCCTGTAGTATTGATTTCCACCGTACTACAAGTATGGCACCTGCACACTCACACACACAAGATCGGCCGCCTTGCGCGCGATTGGCTTACGACTATTCATTCAATTAATTCAAAGGGCGGCAGCGCGGGGGGGGCAAGCACCACGACGTCTGCGGCCGCGGGACGCTCTGTGTGGATCGCGCATGCCACGCACGCACCGACCGAGTCCCTACGAAATAAGCTAGAAACCTAGCATTCGCGCCTCGTGCTAATCCTTGCAGGATCGGATGAGCGACGCCAGGCCGGACCTTTACCTACCATCGCCTACATAGGTACCTACCTAACTGTCCTATAAACGGACCATGGGTTGTGCCGTGGGCAGAGGGAGGAAGGAGCCTAAGCCGCCATACCTACCTAGGCAGCTACTTGCCTGAGGAGTAGGTAGTTAGGTACCTACATAACAAATTCATTCATTTATTCATATCGTGTGGGTTGCAAGGTTGATGACCGTACTCACAAACCCTGGTACCGCCAGATGCCAAAGGCCTCTGACATGGCTCATTAACGACTACATCCGTAGATAGGTAATAGTAGGGACCATCGGGTTGACGTGCCCTCCGAAGCAATCATGTAACATTTCGGACAATCGGGTGATTCATCCTGCAATATCCTAACCAAACTGGGCTGGTCGCACAAAAATATTTTTGTTTGACAGTGTCCCCATCGGGAAACGAACCCAGAACCTCCCGATCGAGAGCCAAGCACTCTAACACTAGACCACGGAGGCTGTAGGTACATAACAAATTTACAAGCACCTATTGCTATAATACGTACGTAAAGTACAGTCAAGAGCACATCACGCCTGACACATTGGACTTTGTACCGTTTTTATTTCAATAGACGTACGAGCTAGAGTCGCACTGCAAGTGTCAAGCTTGACCTGTCGTTGACTGTACCTACTTGCGGGCGAAATGTATGGCACGTCATACCTACCTACTTTTCGCCCGCAATCTCGAGCTGTTGCGTCCTATACCTCTTCTTACGTGCGCACGTACAGTCAAGAGCACATCAAGCTTGACACATTGGACTTCGTACCGTTCTTATTTCGATAGACATTCGGGCTAGAGTCACACTGCGAGTGTCAAGGTTGACCTGTCGTTGACTGTACATGATTAAGGACCATAGTTAAGGACCTTAGGTACAGTCAAGAACAAGTCAAGCTTCATAGTTTCATCATGATTAGCCCGTACAAAGTGTCAAGCTTGACTTGCTCCTGGCTGTACCTAGATATAAGATAATAGGTTCTTGCTATTTTTCAATTCAATCCAATTAAAACTAGAAAAGTTCGTAGGTTCCTACTTCTCTCAATTAAGCTCTTACGACGGTATCAGAGTAGGTAATCTTTACCTACCTACTTACCACCGTTTTTGCTACGTCCATCAGTTTACTTAACCTACCATACTTATGAGAAGGAACTAGGATATCATTATCATAAGATCCCATAAAAAGTTATTGGTCAACTCGTCCGATCCGAACTAGGACCATCTGGGACGAGTTGATAAAATTCAAAATACACGCTCTACAATTAATTTTACATCGACAACAAAAGTCACCACGCTTATTAGCGTTGCAGCTGGCACACTTCCTGGACAGGTACCTTCTCGTACCGTTCGCGTTCGAGACGGCGGCTAGCTGGAGTACGGAGGCCAGGGAGATCGGGCGTCGACTTAGGGCGCAAGGTGGTGACGCCCGTTCTGGGTCGTTCCTGGTGCCATGGGCACCTTTGCACCAGAATCGACCAGGGGCAGCTTGCCTCACTTCTTATCAAAAGTACAATTATGATGAGTTTTATGTTACCACGCTTATTAGCGTTGCAGCTGGCACAACGGACAGCTGTTATTTATTAGTGACCGCAGCAGCAAGGTGGTAGCACGCTCCTGCCCGCCCTCTGGTTGATACCGCCGGCGACTAAGTCGCCTTTTACGACATGCATGGGGAGAAAGGGTTGGTGCTATTCTTGCGCCGGCACACGCATGGACGAACAGAACAGAGGATAAACAACATCAGCTCTTGGACAGGTACCGTCTCATACCGTTCCAGGTCAAGACGGCGGCTAGCTAGAGTACGGAGGCCAGGGTAATCTTGCCTCACTTCTTATCAAAAGTACAATTATGATGAGTTTTATATCACTTACTTGAGAAATAATTTCCCATACAAACATCCACACCCCTTTTTACTCCCATAGAAGATTTCCGGGATAGATAGGTACTATGTACCCAGATATGTCCTTCCCAGGGTAAAGGCAAATTTTATCTAAATCGGTTCAGCGGAACAAGCATGAGGAGGTATTGATTGTCTTTGATTACCTAAGCTTTCTTTTAAACTTTACCTGAAGAGTAGAAAAACAAATTGTAGGACGACACGGGAACAGAAACATTGTCTGGTATCAAGTCGTCCTAGCTGGACCAAGATCGGATCGAACAAGTTGACGAAAAAATCCACGCAGAATTTCACATAAATGAATGCTTAGCTGGTACCTACCTAAAGATATGTCCTTCCCAGGGTAAAAGCAAATTTTATCTAAATCGAATCAGCGGAACAAGCATGAGGAGGTATGGATTGTCTTTGGTTACCTAAGCTTTTTTTCAACTTTACCTGAAGAGTAGAAAAACAAATTGTGGGACGACACGGGAACAGAAACATTGTCTTTTATCAACTCGTCCTAGCTGGACCAAGATCGGATCGAACAAGTTGACGAAAAAATCCACGCAGAATTTCACATAAATGAATGCTTAGCTGGTACCTACCTAAAGATATGTCCTTCCCAGGGTAAAAGCAAATTTTATCTAAATCGAATCAGCGGAACAAGCATGAGGAGGTATGGATTGTCTTTGGTTACCTAAGCTTTTTTTCAACTTTACCTGAAGAGTAGAAAAACAAATTGTGGGACGACACGGGAACAGAAACATTGTCTTTTATCAACTCGTCCTAGCTGGACCAAGATCGGATCGAACAAGTTGACGAAAAAATCCACGCAGATATTCACATAAAAGAATGCTTAGCTGGTATCTACCTATCTAAATACATTTGGAAATAACTACCTACAACATTGACCACACCGCCGCCGCGCCGTGCGTTGCGACTGGCACAATGGTCGGCAGAGGTTGGTGACCGTAGTATGGTGTGGTAGGTACGATAAGCCCCCGTAGTTGGATATCCCTTAGTCGCTTTTTACGACTCCCAGTTGTTGTGTATCATTAATTTTACATTGCATTTCCATTTTTAATTAGACAATCAATAGTAGGTGTAAAGTACTTACAGGCCGCGCGACGGGTTACTTAAGGCCTCTGGGCGGAGTGGAGGGGGTATGCGCAGTTGCAATATTTGCAAGCAAAATAGGTACTACTGCACATACCCCCTCCACTCCCGTCCAGACTCCGACCAGCTTTTACTCGTCGCGCGGACTGTACCTAACGTGTCAGTAGGTAATTTAATTATCTAGATTTTTGTGGAAGGCAGGTATTGTCAAGAGCAGTGTCAAGCTTGACACTTGCAGCGCGACTCTAGCTCCTCCGGCGATTGAAATAAGAACGGTACAAAGTCCAATGTGTCAAGCTTGAAGTGCTCTTGACTGTACCGTAGTAAAACAATTTTGTAGTAGGTACCTATTTATTTATTGACAAGCTCTGGTAGGTAGGTTAGTTTTTAGCGTCGGTTGATTGATTAATATTTATTCGAAACAAGTAAAGTCAAATAGGGGACCGCGGCTCGGCGGCTCTGTCGGCATGCTTTGACCGCGGTAGCACACGTGCGGGCGGCATTTGTCAAAGGTGAAGCTATGAAATCGACATAACTTTAACTTCCCATCACACTTTCAGGCTTTGGACTGTCAAATTAATACAACTTGATTTCCGTAAGTAACGAAAGCAGGTAATTGTAGTTAATTTGAAATCCTATACCTACCTACGTGTTACTTACTGTAGTGTAACCTACTAAATCAGTTTTACAAGATTATTTACAAAATTATTTACACGAGTCACTTTAGTTTTCACCACATCAAATGTTGAACTTGACCACCTCCTTGTCGGATACATTGTCTTGCACGGTCAATGCCGTGTCTGCGCACTTCACTTAAAACATCAGTTTCACTGGCCATGAAGTTAAAAGCCCTGGTAATGCGGGCGCGCAGTTCCTCCTCGGTGCGAATAGTATGGCCGTCATTGCCATACACAAGGTCCTTGGCCTTACCCCAGACGTGGAAATCTAGCGGCGTGAGATCCGGCGAACGTGCTGGCCAGGCGATTGGACCACCGCGCCCGATCCAACGCCCCTGGAACTCCTGCGTCAGGTAATTCCGCACCGTCCGGTCGCACACCAGCCCACACATTGACACTTATCCGGTATTGGAAGTGGTCCGGACGAATCACTCGCGGGTTGTGGTCACATCAGTAATGGGCGTTATGGATGTTGAACATCCCTACACGAGTGAACCATTCATCGGTACAAATTTACAGCACTTGTCACTATTTCTCCGACTTCATGGTAACATATTGCCATGTTTTGGTATTCTTGGTTCGTAAAACCGTAAGGCATTTTGCCAAATATCAATCGCGGCCATAAGACGTATGCGTAATGCACAAGGTAAGTAGAGCAACTGAAGGCGGGCGGGCGGGCGCACGCGGCGGCGCCGGTGGCACGATGCACCGGGCCGGTCGCGCGTGCGCATGCGTGTGTTGGCGGTTGGACAAAAAGAGGGCGGGGTTTACGCACCGCTCACTGCATTTCATTCATATTTTTTATTAGTGTGAATGTATCGATGGTGCCACGTGACACTACAGAGTGTTCATTTTACGAATTTTAGTGGTATTGTTTTTGGGATTTTTCTCGAAAACTAGCGAATAGAAATCAATAAAAATAACACCAATGGTATTCATTTAGATGCTTGAGGTAACCCTAACAATATTTGGGTCTAATTAAATTACACCTTATATACAGCGTGAATTTTTATTCGTTTTAAACCCGAAGCCCAGTGATTGTACTCATGAAAACAAGCAGCCTTACCGAAGAAAAAAAATTCTTACTCGAAAGAAATTTTTCACCTTCTCATACAAAATGAGTCGATCACGTGACCACTTTACTATGGGGAGACGAAATAATTTTAACGAGTAAAAACATTTTTTCTTCGGGAAAGTTGCTTGTTTTCATGAGTAGAATCACTGGGCTTCGGGTTTAAAACGAATGAAAATTCACGCTGTATATATATTGTTTGAAAAGAGTGTACTTTTATTTGTAAGTAGCATTTTGCTTTGCATGAAAAATAAAGAAGACGTGCCTTTGTTCAGTGCATTCGCGAAGGTTAAAATTATAGTGCTTTTGTCTTCATTATAAGTACTACACTTTGGAATCACCTGTGATCTGGCAACACTCCGCGCGGGCGCAGGCAGCACTCTCGCGTGCGTTGCCGGTGTGCCGTCGCCGGCTGATTTATATGGCGCTAGTGGTCGCAGGCTACGCGGTGCCGATTGACGGACTTTGACGGACAGTGACCAGACCGAACCGCGCTTGGCACACATTTGCATACGAACGGTTAAATTCACGGTAGCGACCGCAGAGAGAAGGTACAGTCAACGACAGGTCAAGCTTGACACTCGCAGTGAGACTCTATCCCCTATGTCTATTGAAATAAGAACGGTACAAAGTTCAATGTGTCAAGCTTGATCTGCTCTTGACTGTACAGTTAAGTGCACTTTGCATCGCGCTTATATCAGTAAGCGTAGAGGTGGAAGTTGCACTGCGAGTGTCAGGCTTGACTTGCTCTTGAATGTACCTACACCAAAGAGTAGAGCTATAGGCCATAAAGGACTGTAGCCACCTTGGAGGGTGGTAGTTGGTCTTCGTTTAGGTATTTAAATGTACAGTAAACGACAGGTCAAGTTTGACACTCGCAGTGCGATCTTTCTTCTTATGTATATTAAAATAAGTACGGTACAAAGTCCAATGTGTCAAGCTTGATGTGCTCTTGACTGTACAATCCAATCAATCTTAATCGGAAATTCTATTATGATATGATAATGCTTAATAAATAAGTATACAACAAACCGCTTTATTATAGTCGTGTTAAATCTGAGGTCGTATTAAATCTCCTTAGTTTCGGGTGTTTAAAAGTATGATTGTTATAGTTAGGTATTATCAAGCAAAGTGCACGAAGATACAGGCGATGCAGTGCGATGTCTTGCCATCCCTATCTCAACTGGTTTTTGCATGTCTTGCCTGACTATTTGACGGAATGAGACTTCTGTGCCAGCACATTATTTTATTTTGCGGCGATGCAAATGACTTCCGTCGATCATTGGAAGGTGATGTGCTGAGCTATATTGTTCCAGACACGGGGGGGTGAGGAAAGCGGGCGGGGGCGTGGAGGGGGGCTAGTAATGATACATTCGCGCGAGTGAGGTGCGAGGTAATAATGAGTTATGTACGTGATCCAATTATTTGGGCGCGCGCTCATTACGCGCTAAGTGTGAAATATGGCCGGCTTTATTACTACCATCGCTGACTTCTCGACTTCCCCCCACTCCCTCCAACTCCCAAATACCGCCGAAGTGGGGTACTCCCGGCGGGGTGCAACTGCAACTGTGCTCTACTAAATCATAATAATGTAAGGTGTGGAGCGAAAACGGGACATAAAACTGGTCCAACTATTTCTCAGGACATAAAGGTGTAAGCCCACTCGGCGTAAGTAGGCCGCTGGTGCGACATGAGCTGCAGTTAATATGATGACTGATGATGTATCTGCAATTTACATGCGATAAAAATTATTAAAATAATGGTGCATGCACCTGCCGTAATATTCATGTCAAGATCAAAATGTAGAGCGAGTTACACTATTGTACTTACTGGAAGGTTGAGCACCTACACAGATACTAGACGATTAAATGCTCTTATACAAGGTGTAAAAATTAACTATTTTAGCCTGTTATAAAGGGTGTAAGGGACGGTGTACCGAAAACTGAAAGGGCGTGCTCAGTCAACGAAACTGAACAACTTTCCCAAAAAAACATATTTTATGTTGGAAAACGAAAAAAAATTTTGACCTCTCCATACAAACTGTTCGACCAAAGTGGGCAATTTGTATGGAGAGGTCAATTTTTTTTTCATTTCCGAACATATGTCTCTTTGGGAAAATTGTTCAGTTTCGTTGACTGAGCACGCCCGCCCTTTCAGTTTTCGGTACTCAGTCCCTTACACCCTGAATACTTAGACCATAAAACTGAACAACTTTTCCCAAGGAATATAGATCGAGATATGAAAAAAGACTTTAACTTCCCGTAGAAACAGCACCAGTTAATTAAGCATTTTGTATAGGAAGTAATTTTTTTTTCGAATTTCGACCTATTTTACTTAGACCATCACGTGACCTACGCTAAGCGCGGAAGTTTATGGTATATGTAGCAGTTGTAACAGTACACATATGGTATTTAGACGGATAAACTCGAGTTTTATATTGAAGACATAGGGCCGACAGACTTCGATCCGATTCACGGTTTTCTAAATAATAGGCTTTTAAGTGTTTACTATTTTTTTAACACTGTCGGTGGGTATGTTTTATAAAGGACGTAAGCTACTTCTGCATTTCACTGGGTAGACGTAACTCTACCATTTCTGTCGTTTCCTATTGGACCGAATTGTAAGCTGATAACATAACATGATAACATAATAATCGACTAATTAAAAAAAAATAAAAAAAAAATAAATCGTTTCCAAATTTAAATATCGACTGATGGACAAAATATGTGATTTATTTTACGAAGAAATACGAAAACACCAAAAAGTTTTGGAAAACGTTAAGATGGTATTTTAAAGAGCTCGTCGTAGGTCGGTGGCGCATGGCGCTGCAGAGGATACGAAGTCTGAAGTTATTCCATTAATTAGAGCACCGTGTCCCCCCTCCACACGAGTTCCTCCTCACCAACCCCTGCAACCCCCCGCGGAAAAACAAAGCAAGCAATAAGCAACGCAGGGCTGCCAACAGCCTCTAACTACCCCCTCGCCTCACCGCGCCGCGCCAAGTGACAGTGGAACGCGGATTTACGACATTGTTACAACTATTGTAAGTTGTTACCAATTAACGGTCCCAATCACGAAACTTAGGTAATCTCCAATCAAATATTGGAATTTCTGGTAATATTTTGAAGCTACTGGCTATTTCTGTATGTACTCTACTTGATTAAAACAAACTCAGCAACCACACATTATTTTTGCTATGATGCTATTTAGCATCGGAGATCGTGCTAAATTTAATCCAAATAGGTCACAGGACGTGCCCTTTGTTTAATAAAAATAAGATGGAAATTTATATTTTTCGAATGACATACAAACGCGTTTCTTTCCTTCAGATTATGCAAATATGTCCTTTAAGCAAGGATTTCACAATTTTTAAAGGAAATTATGTTAACCTTTTCTCCGATCACATCCGACCGCATTTGTGGTCCGGTCCGACTAGCGAAACTGCCAAGAGGATGCAAGGCAGACCTGTTGTTTTACTTATTCCTTCCATTCCTTACGTACCTTCTATTTCTACGAATAGGTTTCATTCGTGTACTCTATCACGAACCCACTTTTCGCTCCGACTGTACAAAACCTGCCAGGTTGCGGATTGGCAGACCAAGGTTTTGTGGACCTAGTAGGCCACTACTATAGCTACAAAGTTGCAAATTTCTTGTACTCGATGACGTAGGATAACATGCAGTGCTCTTAAAGTCTAAAGCTACTGGCTGTCGGGGAGTGGGTAGTGAGTGAGCAACCCTGGCAGTGCGCGGGTAGTGAGACGCGCGGGGTCGCACGCTGTTAGAATAAAACATTATTCATAAATAGGATATTACGGCAGGTGGCTGCCCCCACCCCCACTCTCACCCCCCACTGCAGGCTGCGGGCAGGTGGAGGGGAGGGGGGTGCAATAGGAAAATAACGTGATGCTGGACGCTCCCGCAACGACAAACCGAACGACTTCCATCTGACTTCAACGAACGTTAGCAAAATTGCTGATTAAATCAGGATTGGAACAAAATTAGCCTTATTTCATTCTAATCCTTCTGAGATTGTGTGATTGGTGTGGTTTGTTCATATCAAAAAAACAAACTGTAAAATTATATTTAGAAGAATAAATAAATAAATAAATCAACATCAGGAATTCATCAGAATTATTAGCATATATTTATGCTCTATTTTGTATTAAAAGTGTCTACCCTTGAAAGAATTTCGTAAAGTTATTTGTTGAATTACTGTTATTTTCATTATGGATTACGGATTAAGGCTAGGTATTTCGGGCACCTGCTTTTTTACTGGATTTTTTAGAAAAAGTAACATAAAGCAACAAAATCAAATAATACTATCATATTTTCCTTTTTAGGGTTCAGAACCAAAGAATGAACCCTTTTGGTGCGACTTCGTCTGTCTGTCACACCTGCATATCTCAGCAACCACTTATGCTATCGACTTGAAATTTAGAATAGTTTTAGAATATGATTGGCCAACTGAACTGCAAATGAAAGAATGAAAAAACTATTATTATTATTGTGAAGAGAGCCCAAATAGGGTAGGCAAAATTTTAAAATATCGGTATTATCATATGAAGGGACTTGTACATTCCAAAATAATAGTAAAATGAATTGCGAAGTTCGTTTTCTGAATAAATCTTACTAATAAGAATAAAAAGTTTTTTTTTACAACTTTTGGTTTTCTAGTCATGATGAAAAATGTAAAAAAAATACCATACCACCTGCAAAGCTTGCAAAATAAAAAATCTGAATTAATTATAGCCGGTAGAGGTTTATGTAAATATTTACAGCGAAAACAAAATTATCTTTCGAAATTGCAAAGAACTTTATGGCATCCAAAAATACTATAGGTATATCGGAACCCTCGGCGCACGAGTGCGACTCGTACTTGTACGGTTTTTTTTTTATTAGCTTGATAGCATAATATTTTAAATAATAAATAAATAATAATTCTTTATTTTCAGGTGTACAACCCATAGCTAAAATAAAAAAAAAATACAATGCGACATCGAGTGAAATAACATTCCAAAAATAAAAAATAACGTTGACAATTTTGAATTTTAACTAAAACCTAAACTAAAACTTCCCATTCTCACAGCGGTGAATCGCTGACCAATACTTCGCGAACGGGTTTGAGAAATCGTCAGCAATAGTCGCGAGAATGGAGTTGGAGCTATTCCTTAGGCGATCCCAAAAGGATGCTGTCCTGGCTCTGATTATGGCGAAAAAGTCGGGGACTCTCGCATCCGCGAACATGCTCTTCGCGCTGCAGAACCGCGGCAACCGGAACAATATCCGAAACGCGTTGTTGTATTGAATTCTTAGCACGTTGTACGACTGTTTAGTGAACTTTATCCAAAGTTGGCAGGTATAAAAACACTGGAAAAAAGCTTTGAATAAAGTTAACTTTACGTGAATGTAACTAAAAAGTCAGTTTAAGTAATTTTTAATAGTTAGTTGATTTATTGGTTTAACACTGAAAAGACTACTTTAATTAATGTAGTATTTTAAGAGTTGATTGTAGGTATTTGAAACGATGACATTTGACGATTGTTGATTATTATTTAAAATACTGATTGTATAAGTTGTAACAGAAAGGGTACATCAACCCTGAAGGGTGTGATTCTACCCATGAAACTGAACAACTTTCCCATAGGAACATAGGGAAAAATAAGAAAAAAAAATGACCTCCCGCACCAAATGCGCTTTCAGCTGTTTCAGTTTCTTTGGGAGGTAAATTTTTGAAGTGGAAACTTCTTTAGCGGAGCCTGGCACTTTTTTAGATGGGTAAAAAATGTTAAACTTGCGTCAGATGTCGCGTCAGATCTCGCGTCAGATCTAACGTCAGATCCGTAGCCTGATCGACAAAGCGTCAACTGTCAACCGTATTGTTATTTCAATACGGGTTTTTATTCAGTGACATCAATAAAGTACGCGAGCAATGGCGCGATTGACCCTTACTAAAAGTCCAATTTAGTATTCAAAAATGCAAGATTTTACTTCTGCCGGCACTCCCGGAGTGCAACTCGTCCTTTTGTAGGGTTCCGTACCTCAAAAGAAAAAAACGGAACCCTTATAGGATCACTTTGTTGTCCGTCTGTCTGTCTGTCTGTCTGTCAAGACCCTTTATCTCACGAACGGGTAAAGGTATCAGGTTGAAATTACTCGTAATACCACATATTAGGATCCATGAACCACACAATATCTGAAAATTTAAATTTTTTACAACAGCGCAATCAAAAGATATGGCATTTTATGTCCTCATCTCCATACATTTATTAAAAAGTGCAAAACCTACAGGGTACTTCCCGTTGACCTAAAATTATAAAATTTGGCAAGAAGCTAGGTCTCACAGTACAAATAATGGGAAAAGTCTGAAATCATTAAATATTACAACTTTTCTCACCACTAATGGTAACCAATTGTGGTGAGCTCCCGTTTCAAGAACATTCATATAAGAGAGGGGTCAAGTTGGATGGTCGCTGAGGTGATTTTTGTTTTAGTTCTTTTTAAAAACGGGAACACTTACAAACTTGAAAATTGGTATGTTTATAGTGCATAGGCTATAAAATAACAAGAAATAATGAAATTTGGTCAAGCGCGTGTCGGACTAAAAAATCTGGCACATTAACTTACTGAAATTTCAACTAATACCATTATGTTTATGTGGTGGTACGGAACCCTCAGTGCGCGAGTCCGACTCGCACTTGGCCGGTTTTTTTTTCATATTTGATCTATGTTTCTTAGGGAAAGTTGTTCAGTTTCATGAGCAGATTCACAATTTCACGTCCTTCAGTTTTTGTATACTCTTTTTGTTTCACCCTGTGTAGGTAAAAACAACTAGATATGTGTATTTGCATGTGCGCATAGCGTAGTTTACTATACCGTCCTACAGTATATTTGCATTAGCAGTAGATGTACTACTTATTGCTTAGTTATAGTTTTATTCTAGTTTGATTTCAAGATGCTTCCTGAATAACATTGTTGCGATACAATCATAATAACAGTAAATTGCAATTAATATACATGCAAGAACATTTTTATTGCTCTTTATATTGTTGAATGTTGATATCATTGACATAAATCGAATCGCGTCAAAGCCCACTTCCTCAACTCCCTCTCCTCATGATTTCATCAATATTTCCTCTCTTATATAGTAATATAATGGTATATATTAGTTTATGCATATTATTATATCTATTGTAGTATATTATTGTATGAGTAAGGATATTTATGTAGTGATAGTATGTCAAATACGTATTTTATGTATATAATATTTTTATGTAGGTTTATTACATAAGTAGCCACCAACCCGCGTCGCACTCTTCACCGTACAGATTTCAACACCTGAAAGGTTGCCTGGAAGAGATTGCTACCTTAGCAATAAGGCCGCCTTTTGTACATTCTTTTGTTTTAATGTTTCTTGTTTTGTAAATTTCTGTCCTGTGATGTGCAATAAAGTATATTTGTATTTGTATAAATTTCAATTCAAGACATTTATTATTTTACCATAAGACATTTACTTTTCATACAGGGTTTAAGGGACAGATTTTCGATACCTGAAAAACTTACAGTAATCAAAACTTTCAGGAAACGCAAAAAAAAATCAGCATCTCCATACAAAATTGTAAACTTGTTCGGACAGTTTGTATGGATAGACCATTTTTTTTCCTGAATGCCTTAATCACTGTAAGTGGTTCAGTTTTATTGTCTGATCATACCCTTTCAGTTTTCGGAATGATGTCTCTTACTCGTATACCCTGTATATATATCCATACAGGATGTTAATTCAGTTGCGTGCCAAGGGCCAGGTTCAGTGTCAGTAGCTGAATAACTTTTTCGCAGAGAACATTGGTAAAAAAGAAAGATCTGCACGACGACGACAGCCCGCACCCAGCTGCCTCCCGCGACTGCCACCAGAACGTCGTCGGTATAATTCTCGGAGCGAGGTGCAAAACTCCTTGGTCCAATTCGTGAAGACCTGCTCATTCCACGCCACGTCTTCCTGGGCGTGATCGTCATTCTAGGTCCTTTCAGTCTAAGGACCGTATTGATAAATCCCTCTCAAGTCAAGGCTTATGTATACAGGGTGTTAGGAAAAGTACCGATTTCCTTTTGACCGTTGTATAAGTAGAATAAAGTACATTAAACATATTGATAATAAAAAAATAACATCCAATAAAAAATTTTTAGTGTCGTATGTGTAAGGTACATCTTGAGAGTAATCTCAAAATTGAGAGGTATTGATCAACACCACCGTAATTTAACTTTTGTTGTTTCCTGTACCGCAGAAACCATGACGCGCCCAATCAGAGGGAAGCCTTTGAATTATCAACGTGCCTGGTCAGTCAATAAATGTAAAAAAATTAAACCTAATGTAAATTTTTAGAGGTCAATGTTTAAAAGTAATACAGGATTATTTTTTATCACCCCGGATATTTTAAGAGGTGAACTGAACAACTTTTCCCAAAGAACATAAATCTAATTCGAAAAAAAATTCCGACTTCTCATAAAGAAATCGATGTTAGCTGATGCAGTTTGTATGAGAAGTGGAAATATTTCTTTTTGTATTTCGTCCCATGTCTCTTGGGAAAAGTTGTTCAGTTTTATGGACAGAACCACCCCTTAAAATATCCAATGTGATAAAAAAATAACGCTGTATTTTTCGTGCCTTAAAACGAGAACTAAAAGAATCTGTAAATATATGGTAAAGGAGCTCTCTCTAAAGGAGGATCTCTTTGTCGCCCTGATTATCACGTGAAGAATTCTCGTCAGCTCCTCTACTACATTTAGACGTAAGAAAAAATCGAGGAAGGGTGTAAGCCAATTTGTTTGCCACTCAATTAAAATATACCTACCAACGAATTAATTTGTGTTTCTACATTGCATAAGGAAAATGAGTTTTGAATTAATATTGATATGGATGTTTGTATGCTCAGTAGGGCAGCCCTCGTCGGATCGCGTTTAAGGGCATCTGTGCCGTGGGAACCACCGCGAGACCATACCGTGCGCCCGTGCAAGCCACGCCGACAAATAACACTTCATACTCAGTATTCTGTATACTGCTGCTTGGTAATAAGCCAGTCATTGACAGAACGACTCAAACGTATCAATGAACGGCATCTGAGTCGAAACAGACGGTATAAAGGTATCTCTACGTGTACCTGAAAATAGTTTGCATTCACGCAGACAAGAGTGTCGGTAGAGGCTCGTTAATATCGATACTGTGGCCGCAGTTTATTAGATGTTTAGAATTAATCTGCACTCATCTACATAGACCACTTTTTGCGCGCGTTTGATTTATAGCGTGGTCCGCGCATGCGTAATGTCCCGCATGATGTGAACATAGCTCTCTCACAGGTGTCACCGAGGTTATTATTGAGGAATGCTGGGCTAAGCTATTCTCAGTACCGTTGTTCATTACAATCAAACGTTTTATTTATATTTCTTCTAGAATCTGTTATCTTTGCCTCGAATATGCATTTCCATACCTGCGCTGAAAATTTTTGCCATTACTTTAAAATAGTTTCTATAGTCCTAATAATATTGCGCCTACAAAAATTGTTAATTACATTTTTTTAAACAAAATAAATACAGTGGGTGCTATGGGCGGTGGTGACCACTTACCATCAGGTGGCCCACCTGCTCGTTTGCTCACTTGTAACATAAAAAATACATTTTTTAGTGTTGGTTGAATTTTCTGATGCCAAACCTCTTTTCATTTCCTCTACCTCTACATTTTAGAAATTAAGCAAAATCTTACATTAATAGCCATTATGGAGCAGGAGACGCATTTTTGAAGCGTTCGAACTTCAATTCGCATTCGAATTGGCAAGATTCGTATACGAATCCGTAAAATCGCAATTTTTGAATATTCATACCTGTGAATTCTGCAACGAGTGGTCCGACCCACTCGTTTTGCATTTCTACCACTCGAAAGTATGTATAATCTGTGATGAGAACGACATTAACGTTTCCTTCACACATGACATTGTACTGACATATCAACTTTTTAATTTGCGTTCCATTCCCTAGAAATTCATTACCGGTTTTTAAAATCAATGAGTGATTGCTTTCCGGTTTTTATTTTTTCTGCGTGAAAAGAAAATTGTTTAAAGATTGTAATTTAATGGCAACATTGCTTTCGAATGATTCAAAAATGCGTAAAATCGAGAGCATTAGAAATTAAATTCGTACACGATTCGTTTTCGTATGCGAACTAAAGATTCACTTCGAACGCTTCAAAAATGCGTCTCCAGCAGTGTGAATAGGAATCAACAAGAAACCGAAAAGGAAAAATTAAGTACCATCTATTTTTTTATCTGCTTTTCTGTATTTGTAGAAACTTTATGTTCACAAAATGGTACTGAAAGTACACAATATTCGATGATAAACTCGCAGTATAAAATAAATGTGCTCGATTCCTTTGAGAACTATGGAACTATCTAAAATGCAGGTCCAACTTCTTGACTACAAAATTCTGCATGCTTAAGTTATGTTTTCTAATGTACTTAGACAAAGGTACATTAACACATTCCAACAACAGCAATAGCGGCGTCGGCGAGGCGCCTGCGTCGGTTCTCGGTACCTGTAACCGCTACAGCAGATATGATTGACACTCGACAAAAACCCCTGACTAGCAAACGAGATGTCACTGCAACCGCCATACTGCAACACACGAGGACGCTCCAGCCTTGCTTGTAGAGTCATTGCTTTATACGAGGTTATGTGTGCGTGTTATCGCTCAGTCTATACCTATGGTCTATACACATACGATTAACAACATGTAAAGTGCTTGCTTGCTTGTGTGTTGCAACATTAGTACCAGGTTCTAGCAAAGTGTCGCGAGGAGGAATGCGCCGGGAGCTGACCGGTCGCTATCAGTGCGTCTGATAAAAACCCCGCCACACTAAGAGAATATACGATTATGTATTTATCTGTGCTTACTGCCGGGAGCAAATACTTGCAGGTTGATGAAACGATCCTCATTGCATTAATCAATATAGGGAACCACGTGAAGCAAGGAATAGAAACGGAGGAGCTATTAATAGTACGAAAAAAGTTACAAATTTCAAACTACTATACAATACTCGTATTGACACTTGTGAGACAGAGCCCACTTTTAATTTCGTTTGTCTCTGAATCTCAGCTTCAGGGTCGTATTGGTAAATCCCTCTCAAATCTGAGATTGCACTCAAGATGTATGATTTGTATGTGTAAAGTGCAGTCCCACATTTAAGAGGGATTTATTAGTACCTACGACCTCTAAGGTCGTCGACGTTATTACTAAACGTGAAAATCGTAGACTTACCACATCTGTGCATTGAATATTTCCGCGAAAATAGTAACACAAGGGGTAACAAAAAAGGTAGTCAGTAATAAGATATTATTTGGTTATGATTTGTATTAATAAAAAAAATTGGTACGTTTATCCTCATCATATATTCATAACACAGCTTAAATCCACCTTTTTATCAGAGTTTAATTTTGTAGAGCAGATTATCTTAAAGCTAAACTTTTGAAACAAACTTCTGAAGCTGCAGCTTACTTCAGCGTCGCAGCCTGCAGTATGTCATATCTGATGGTCGGAGTTCTATTAACAACTCTTTCTGAATGGATGTATAAAAATGTCATTCATAGTTGCGTGTGCGTCGCGGCGCCGTTGTTCGCCGAACGCCGCGTTTCCCCGCCGTCGCTGGGAGCCGCCGCAATTACGCGCCCGGACGCGAGTCGCCGCGTTTTTGCACCTATTTATGAAAATGTATGAGAACTTGCGATACTCGCTCGGATTTGTCACCTCTAAGAACTAACAGAGTTATCGATGTCCATCAATGAACGTGAAACGACTGATAGATAAATACTCGTAGCTCAGGGTCCTTATCGAGCTAACGGTCGCAAGGCTGGCACCTTGACTTCTTGGGTAAGTTTATGATACGTACAACCCTCTTTGGTGCTGTCGATATTTTATAATCTCTTTCCTTGAACTCATCTTCCTCCTATGCTCGTATATTACTTGTGACAACATTCTGTAACTAAACTAAATACACCATTTCAGGGGGTTTGTTCCATAGTACAATCAAGAGCAGGTCAAGCTTAACACTTGCAGAGCGAGTCTACGAGTAGCACGTAGAGCGTTAGAAATAAGAACAATACTTAGGTAGGTAGGTTTTCTCATAGGTACAAACCTATACTCCTTCAGTGGTTATGACATATACTCGTAACATCTATAAGGAAGTACATTAAGCTAGAAAAAAATATATTTTATCTTTTTTTCGCCCAGCCCATACCAAATGACATTACAGCTTTGAAAATATTAGGTTAACCGGCACAAAATAATATTATAATACTCCCCACCCATCACCTTGTCTTCCTTGGTAACTTTATGATACGTGTTGCTTAGAATACCTCCTGCAGTGCTTTACATTTAACTCTAACTTTCTTTTTTAACACAATGTGTATTTTTGTTCCTATTGTGGTGCTCAGATTCAGACTCGCGACCTTCGGATGATAAGCCCTAGGTAAAGTTTCAACCACAGGCGATGCGGGCAGGTACTACCACAGCCACTAGTTATGTTATGGTAATGACTATGACTCACGATCTGGGTGAGATTATTCCTCACCGCCATCAGCCCGTGTGGCGATTATCCCGACTGCAAAGCAGCAGATTACCGACTGCCGCCGTCTGGCCCTCTCGCCGCACTATCAATCACCACTTCACATTCAAATCACTATAATTTGATAAACGTTATAAACCTACCTCCACTTTTTAGCTAACGCATTCCTGTTGATTCTTCTTATTCTGTGATAACTTTGGAAACAGGATAATACGAATTCTGTTCATTGAGTAGATGTTATTTTACAGAACTAGACTGAAAAAATATAATATTTGTTTAACACCTCGTTTTGCGTTAAAGTAATACAATGAAGAGCAGATAAATCAGGTCGGTAGTTATTTAGCCATACATTTTCATACAATGATGGGCTCATAGAGTATCCACCAAAATCTTATACAAAGCCTTTAAATCGACATTTTGCTTTTTTTTTTCTTTTATTGTAAAATTTATAAAATTTCATGTAAATGCCTGAGAAGGCAGTTTTCAGTGAGACTTAATTTATATGTTCAACTCCTGATTACTTTACATGAATAGGTAAATGAATTAAGAAAAAAAGTCGAATAAAAATACGGATCCGATTAGTCAGCTTTTTGTCAACAAATCTATCGGAGATTACACCTGTCTGCAGTAACTAGGAAAGTCAGTGCATCACTTAAAAGAAAAGGCACGATTTTTCGTCGAATTTTGTATATATTTTCCATGATCACATTTTTGAAGTGACGCACGGGTTTCCTGAACATTTTAGATGTGTGCAATGTTTCAGAAATTTGTTAACAATGACGATAACTTAGAACCCATGATTGTATGGCGACAGCTACCGACCCGTTTTCTTTGCTCTTCAGTGTAGTTGACTCTACCTAAACATTCGCTTTCCTGTTCGTTTTCCTTTCGAAAACACCAATTTGCTAATGAAATGACTACCTTTCACCTACATAAAATATTTTCGAAGATGTTTCTGTAGTTTTACAGAATTTTTGGATAATTCTGTGTATTCGGTACTAACTACCGCAGAAGATCATTATTGGCCTGCCTTTATCCCAATTTATTTGGGGTTGGCGCAATGATAAAAGTTCGAGTCTCGTCTTAGTTGTGAATTTTGCGAAATTTTTATTTATAGAATGCTTCTATACTTACTAAGAATTTGACTAGTAAGTGCTTACGTAAATAGATAGTTGTAATGTAGTAATAAGTGGTATTTAAACACATTTAGCCCGGAGCCGCTACCCGCTAGCCGGAGAGATCTAACAGTAATGGATATCATAGCGTACAAATATTAGCCGCCGAACTGATGCTCTCCTCTAATGTGATTTTAATAACACCTCGCATTTACCTGCAGGCAATATTGCCCCTTAGACAATGAACATAGAGTTCAAATGTGAAAGACGCGAGAGAAGAAATTAGGCGGAACGAGCTACTCTATTAATGAAGGTGTTTCCGAATTTAACTATTGTGTTTATGGTGCGGCGGCGATAATTGTTATAAATTAAGGGTAATGGCCCGCCCTCGCCGCGGGGTGATACCGCTCGAGACCACGAGTCGAGAGTCTATAAGAGCGGGCACAAAAACCAGGCCCGTTTTTGTTTGAAGAGCTCCCGGAACGACCCGAGAAGGCGATTATGGAAATCATGGAGGGAATTATGATTCTTAGATTTAATTTAATTTAACAAGCGGCACATTTTTGATAACGCCATTCGCGAAGTTCATTATGTTCATCAAAACTGTGTCGTTTACGGCCAGTTGTAATTTTCTGTTAAATCTCTCCTAGTTTCTCTTTCCAAGAAGAAAATAAAGACCTCTTTCTTCTTTCATAAACGGTTCAGCAATTCAAAGCTAGAATAGAGAATTCTGCATATTTTAAACTAAAAAAGTATGTAGGGTTTAAAAGATCAACGTGAAAAGCATCACCATGTGTTGTCATGACAGATATTCTGATCTCCAATATTATAATATTTAAGTCACCAGTGTTTACTAACTTTTCATAGCTTTACGATATTGTTCATAAATGGTTGTTGTATTGACTCCTTTGTACAAACTGTCAGAGCGCGGCGGCTTTTCGACCAATCCCAGCGTTTTATGGAAAGGGTAATATTGTGGTGGGAGAGGTCTCTCAAACGTTCGAGCCAGCCTCGCTCAGGCAGTCGTATTTTGTTTTTCAAACTGGGAGATTCTACCTTTAAAGGAGTAATCACGTATTGTGTAAAATTATGAAGACTCTTCTTCATATGTATGGTATTGTGTTAATGTACCCATTTTAACACTGTGTAAAGTGAATAACTTATTACAAAACGTAAGTAGACTTCGAGTGTTTTATTTAACATATTTCTCAACTCCCTCTCATTTGTTAACATGTCAGAAGCGGGATACGAGCCCTCACTTCCCACAAAGTGGACTGATAATGTTCAAAAATACATCTGCTGTATCTCAAAAACTGACTTGTTTGAAATGAGTGGAAAAACTGGAAAATCAACTACTTGTTTTTTTTTTTCTCATGTGGTATTTTTTTCACCTTTTTTTTAACGTTGTGTTAAGGACGAGTGATTATTTAAAGTAAATAGTTATGATTGTATACTAACTACATGCTACCTACATTTTAAATCATTTTTGCACAAAATCGTTAGACGTTGCTAAGGAATAAGTGTACACAGTTCACTTTAACCATTTATTATCAAGCCTGAGTTTAAAACAAACAACATTTCGTGCTTTCATTCAGACAAATTAATCTTTTAGTTGTGTTTTACATATGGTTGTTATAATTTTTGGTGTAGGTACGTATTCAAAATAATAGTCTGAAGGTCTATTGGTTCGTATTCCCATGCGTAGTTCACTGTTTCAATTAATTATGTTCTTTATTTTGTTTGAAATTTACTGCTGCAAAAAAAAAACACGTAATATCTAACTACGAGTAAAAGCTACTTAAAAGTGTCCACTATTACGTTTATAGATTTCATTCAATTTAAAGCCTTAAAAGCGTTTCAAACATTGATCGCTTCTATACAATAGATACTCGCGCTGGAATTTTTACATTTCAGCACGTCATAATGGACAAAATCCGTAACCGTGGCAAGAGTCTAGCTTCGATTCGAGCGTTGCCTAGCTGTGCAGCGCAGCAGACTGCGCCGGGCGAGCAGCAGGCCAAGCAGCCAGCCCACAGCAGTCGGGGCCTCGTGGACAGCAGGCCATGCAGCCAGACCACAGCAGTCGGTGCTTGGTGGACAGCAGGCCATGCCGTCAACCCACAGCAGTCGGTGCCTGGTGGACAGCAGGCCATGCAGCCAGCCCACAGCAGTCGGGGCCTCGTGGACAGCAGGCCATGCAGTCAACCCACAGCAGTCGGAGCCTGGTAGACAGCAGGCCATGCAGCCAGCCCACAGCAGTCAGGGCCTCGTGGACAGCAGGCCATGCAGCCAGCCCTCAAAAGTCGGTGCCTGGTGGACAGCAGCCTATGCAGCCAGCCCACAGCAGTCGTCACCTGGTGGACAGCAGCCCATGCAGCCAGAACCACAGCTGGCAGTCGGCGCCTGGTGGACAACAGGCCATGCAGTCAGCACCACGGTCATCCGCGCCTGATGAACAGCAGGCCGTGCAGCCAGCGCCACAACACAAGGCGACTGGTAAGCGGCAGGCTGTGCGTGCAACCAGCTGCCACTCGCACAATCAGCCCAGTGAGTAGTCAACTCCGGGCATATGGAGGTAACACCAATGACTTGGTTTTTGGTTCTTTTTATAGAGTCTCAGTAGTTAGGCTTTGTAGTTAACCTTCCTTGACCCTGATGCGGCAGACACCCATAACAATGCGGTGACTGATTTCGACAGTACAAAAATAAAAATTGTAAACGATGTCGTTAAGTTTAAACAAATTTTAACAATCTTCTGTTGGACTAGGAAACAATGTCCTAAAATAGCATGAAGGATATACCCATGGTACTATTTTGTTAGAATGTTTCAAGCCAATTTAGTCCTATACTATTAAACGAGCCATAATATATTTGTAAAATGTTTGTCGATAACGGCTCTAACGATTTCAATGAAATTTACCATACATAGCTAGGTCTCATGTCTGTTTTTCCCCATGTTTCTAAGCATTTTTTTAAAACATCGCGTTTTAGACAGAAACCTAGAGCGCCAACTGTTGGCGGGTACCACAGCTTGCTCACCTGAGGCGGCTAAGAGCGAAGCTCGGTCGACTAGGTACTAAATCTTAAAGAAATAAAACTACATATCTATTCCAAATCAGCAAACTGTCCAAATTAAAATATTAAAAACGAAGAAAAAAAGAACTGCTAAAGCAAATAAAATAAGTTTCATAATAAATGTCTGAACTAAGCTGCACTTCTCTTCAGAATAGGGTAGAAGAATTTATTAATCAGTAGCTTTACAATTTAATATTTAAAGGTTTATATAACAGTGACTAATACCGTTAAATTAGTTCAAGGCACATATGAGACTAGTCACAATTTAAAACTGAAAACCTACTCATCTCAAAACATACCAATTTCTATTAAAAAAAAATCGTAGCTTATGTTGGGGATAGTGTTGTATTTTTTTGAAATATGAACAGTTAAATCTGTTCTGTAGTAATTGATTAACCCAGTGACATTTTATCTGTAATATTATTGTAGCGTAGATTAGTGAACAATCTTATTTCCAGCGAGGGACACTCTAACCACTCCAATCTTTTTAGTTATTACGCTGAATTTTACATAGTTTCAATTCGTTTGAAAGTTTTGACAGCTTGTAACTCGGTCGAATAGTTCCTTGCTTTGGTTTTAAATATTTTTACGAGTGAATTTCCGGTCGTTTCTCTATTCTGATTGTTGAGAATAGACCCCATTCGCCCAACCGTTTTGCCGAATCAATCAAATAAGCAGCTTTGCCTGACGTCTGTCACTGCGTTTTTTCGGTGTCGATGGGTGGTATCTGTATCTGTTGGTAGTTAATCTTTATAATCATAGTAAAATATATAAAATTTTAATTAATTTCATACCGATTACACGGTGTCATTATTTTTTTCCTCGTGCTGATTTGCAGCGCTATCCAGTGAACATTTCAAAATGTGGTCGAAAACACTCTATTCAAGTGTGCTTTCTTGTATCTCTGGGTGGATGCTCGCAATAAATTTACACTCGATTCTATATACATAAAAATAATACGAACTAAGTGGTTTTTCTATGCCGCATAGATCTGTGTTTTATTCAGTTTTATTGGTATCTTTTGTTAGGTAGTTTTATGGCAAAGTCCCCTTTTTATGGTGTGACAAAATGACATTATAAGTAGTTGGGTAAAACAAAAAAACAAAAATTATATATATATATTGGAAGTTCTCTTTAACCTTTCTTCAACATGCTTATTGAATTACAAAAAAAAAAACATATACTTAGATCAATTATATCAATAGTTTAGACTTGACACTTTTGAAAATAGACCGAAATGACAGCCTGGTCGATAGGAATCACAATTTTATTTATTGTTAATTTAAGCCCTTAAGCAGAATAATCACGAACACTAAATATCGTTAGTATTATCTGCGCTATGTCGGTAATTAAAACATCGTCATATCAGCCGAAAGACGTCCGCTATTGGACATAGGTCTTCCCTAGAGATCTTCTTGATGCCCGGTCCAGCGCTGCTTGCATCCAGCGGCTTCCCGCGACCTTGACTGGACCGTCGGTCCACCTTCTGAGAGGCCCGCCTACGCTTCATCTACTGGTACGGGAGTCGCCACTCTAGTGCCTTTACGCCTCTTCGGCGATCGGTTCGTCTTGCGATATGCCCTGCCCATATGGTGAGCCCTGCCAGTAAAACATAATTAATTAAAATCTTCAATAAAACAATATTCGTCAGAATGTGATTTTGGCCGACTTAAAGTATGTGAGATGATCGGCGGCATAAGCATAATCGACGAAGTATTGTTGCACTTACAAAAGAGACTGCTGATATATACCGTGGTAAACTGACGATTGAAGTATATTTATTTTGGCTAGTCGGTGAACACTGCACTTCACTATTTTTCGTTGCTGTTGGTCACAATTCACACTAATTGTATTCCTTACTTAACTAACTCTTTTAGTAAGCGAGGTTTAAATTACTTTAAAATAACAAATTTGATGATTTTGACAAATACCTTCTTTTCAAAATTCGTTGATTAACCAATCACGTTATACAATCGCTCGTCTCTTGAAATCTTATCAAAACAACGAAGACGGTCACTTTTATCGATTAATTATAATTATAATATCACTTTTATCGACCGAAGTGATGTACACAGAAGAGAGAAAATGAAAATTGTTCGGTTGATAGCACACTAATTAATAGTTAAGACTTGATAAAGCCCAACTCATTACATTAGATCAACTTTCTGATACTTTTATATATTACCATACAATTGGTTTAGAAAAATACTGTATTTAAAATACATATGATTATTCCATATATTGAACGATAAATATCAGTTATATTAAGCAGAAATAAAAGCGAGAATATCTTTAACTACCTATTACCCGCGACTTCGTCTGCGATGATCTAGCGAAAGAGTAAAGAAAACACATTTTCCAAAGGAAATACTAAAACTTTTCCATATGTTTATCTGAATCTTTTCAAAGCTAGAGTGAACAAGCATTAGCGAGGCTTACCTCCTTTCATGCTTGCATGCTACATCAAAATAATAATAAAACAAAAAGATGGTGTAGTTATTGTAATTAATTAATAAGAAAGAAAGGAAAGAATCATAAGTAATATGACACTTCAAACGAGTGTGAAATCCTCCAGAGTTCTTAATACTCGATTGGACACGGGAAAATATTGATTATAATCCCTAAGTACTTATTATAATCCCTTTGTAAATTTTTCATAGAGTTCCCTGAGAATTTATGGAAAATGTATTGCACTTTATGTAGAATTGCCTTAAGGCGTAAAGAGCTACATTTGCTTCATCTATTGTCTTATCTTCAGAGGTTTTGTGATTTTGTAGGGTGGCTCTTTATTGCACTTCAATTTATTGAGACGTATTACTTAAGATCCATTACAACACATGAAAATGCGGACTTACCTCGAAATGGAACTTCTTCCAGTCAATTATTGAGGCTAAAGGTGATATACATTGCAAAATAGATGTGCAAGTTACCTAGCACTGTGCAAATCCCTAACTAACAATACAGTTAAAGAAGCTTAATAAATTTGGCTAACTAAATATTACTTTAGTTTAAGTGTCAACATTTTAATACCTCTACTGTTCCCAAATTGTAATTTTGAAACTCTATTACCATGCCATAAAGTCCAGAGTGTTCCTACTGACGTGCAGTTGGGTGTACCTATGCACATAACACCTTTCATTAAGGAAAATGCCCTTATTCACATATTATGAGTATGCATGTTTTGTATAAACAATGATACTACGTTTCAATACATTTTTCGCATCTATCTTCGGCCACTGAGATTAAAATTTGAATGAATAAATCTTAAATATGCGACTATTATTAATAATTTGCTAATTATTTATAATCACACCTAAACTCTTTATTTTGTAGTATTTTTACTACACTGGGCATAACCTTAAGGCCTTTGGTGACGATAAATAAAGCTTTCATGAAAATTGGAACCTTTAACCTTGCAGTTAGGAACTTACCTATTGCCTTGTTGCGTAACTTATGCAGCCTTGTAGCCGAACTCATTGATATACGGCCGTGTAGCCCAATTCATTGACATATTATGGTCTTATAGCCCAACTCGTTTACATATAAATAACAATCTTTTATTTCATATTTCAACTCATTGTCATATAAATAATAATCTTTTATTTCAGATTAGAAATAATGGCCTTGATGCCAAACCATGGCCTTGATGCCAAACCCTGGTCTTGATGCCAAACCATGGCCTTGATGCCGAACCATTGCCTTGATGCCAAACCATGGCCTTGATGCCGAACCATGGCCTTGATGCCAAACCAAACCATGTAACAATCTTTTATTTCATATTTCAACTCATTGTCATATAAATAATAATCTTTTATTTCAGATTAGAAATAATGCCCATGATGCCAAACCATGGCCTTGATGCCAAACCCTGGTCTTGATGCCAAACCATGGCCTTGATGCCGAACCATGGCCTTGATGCCAAACCATGGCCTTGATGCCGAACCATGGCCTTGATGCCAAACCAAACCATGTAACAATCTTTTATTTCATATTTCAACTCATTGTCATATAAATAGTAATCTTTTATTTCAGATTAGAAATAATGGCCTTGATGCCAAACCATGTCTTTGTTGCCAAATCCTGGCCTTGTTGCCAAACCGTGTCCTAGTGCCAAATTTTGGTTTTGTTATCTACAGTTTTACATAATTTTTATTACTATCATTGTTTGTTTGTGGCCATGTTGCCTTGTATTAGACTTAATATTATCATAATTTTATTGTAAGTAGTAATGTTATATAGGCATTGTTGCCCTATGTAATAACTAAAATCTTTTTGAATCTATTGTACTTAATTCGTACTTTACGTGATAACAACTGATGTAAACAAACTATATTTCAAAGAACTACGAGTTCCCAACCTTTTTGTTATTTAGATTTTGTATGAGACGTCTTGTAATATTCAACGTCAATATTTCTTGACAACCTTTATTAATTCTGTCAGATTACTTCATAATCATAATTAAATCTTGTGTTTGATCAATTTCACATAATGTAAAAGCACTGTTAAATAATATTGTGTCATATTATAGCAAACATTCGGATCTCTATAACTTATAAAGAATAGTGTTGTACATGTATTCGTTTTTGAGAGACGGTACGAGGACGTACCTATCACAATCGGATGGCCGACTGTTGTCATGACAGATATTCTGATCTCCAATATTATAATATTTAAGTCACCAGTGTTTACTAACTTTTCATAGCTTTACGATATTGTTCATAAATGGTTGTTGTATTGACTCCTTTGTACAAACTGTCAGAGCGCGGCGGCTTTTCGACCAATCCCAGCGTTTTATGGAAAGGGTAATATTGTGGTGGGAGAGGTCTCTCAAACGTTCGAGCCAGCCTCGCTCAGGCAGTCGTATTTTGTTTTTCAAACTGGGAGATTCTACCTTTAAAGGAGTAATCACGTATTGTGTAAAATTATGAAGACTCTTCTTCATATGTATGGTATTGTGTTAATGTACCCATTTTAACACTGTGTAAAGTGAATAACTTATTACAAAACGTAAGTAGACTTCGAGTGTTTTATTTAACATATTTCTCAACTCCCTCTCATTTGTTAACACATGATTCCACGTAGATTCTCTCCCCTGTACCCTTCTACTCTCCGTGTCGTATTAAGTAATACGTGCGTATAATATTCATAGCGCGGTAGTGTAGCACACACACGCCTGCAGCAGGTGATTGATGACACGGAGCAGCGTTTGCGTTGAGAAGAGCAGTTGCACGGTCAACAACACGTCTGTTCGATTTTGCATAGATCCATTAATTGTACGATTTTACCAAAACACTAGTAATTTTTGTGAGCTGGCATCACCAGCTGTCAGTTAAAAGGTTGATTGCCCGCTTGTCTTTTGTTCTATCGTTTTTTCACAAGATTTTGAATCTTTTTGGGTGAATTGTGGATAAAATCCCCTAATACTTTATATCGGGCACTAGTTTTTGTTCGCCTATTTATTTGTGTATGGACATTATGAATTGTTGAAAAACCTTTGTTGTAACACGTGTCAACGTGTCACTTTGCTGGTGCATGGTTTGTTGGTGAATATAAGAAGATTGGAGTCACCACGGCTGGCGAAGATTCTTTGACCTATCCTTACCCCCTCCCTTTGCTGGCCCTCATCTGCAACAACGTCTTTTTTGGATTACGAGACTGTAAGTGTTAATCTTATGTACATTTTAAGCACTGCGAAAACGCAGTCAGTATCACACCATTCAAGCCAAGCTAGTTGGAAGAATTCCACTCTGCTCACATTTACTACCCATTATGCTCAGTGATGATACAACGTCAGAGGAAATATTTGCAACTCTATAGCCATGTCATAAGGGAAAAGTGTTTGTACTGACGTGCTATTAGTGGATGTACGAGTATACTTAGTTAAGAGCTGGTCAAGCGTCTTGACACTCGCGTCGTTTCAGCAAAAGCTGTAATTCTAGAGCGAGCTCGCTGTCCTGCAGTTGACGTTTCATGAGTGTTGTGTATGACCATTTTATCATGTTTAGATTGATGTATTGATAACCAAATTGAATTATATGAAACAGACGGGTCGTAGAACAAGACCTTTCACACGGCGCAGAATATTACGATCCAAAGCATTTCAAAAGGCCAGCCGTTGATATTATAATGCTACTATAATACCATATTTTTTAGAAACCACCTACTTAGTATTCAGTATAATGCGCGCCATATTTACTTAAACAGGGTTCGTATCAAGGTCAAAGCTTCAGCCGGCGTCACAAAAAATTGAGCAATTTTTGTCGCTTAATCCTCTGTCTGCGCGGACGCAGGGAGACGAGCACACGGGCTTATCCTATGTGTATCCGTTCTCATTTTAGAATTAAATACAAAATATTCAATTTATTTTTCTATAACTAATTAAATTACCCGCAATTTATTTTTCGGTAGAGGGGATAATTTTAATTAAAATAAAAAAAATTGTGGCGAGACCATTTACTAAAATAAAAAAGATTTGTAAGTTTTTCTGTGAAAGGCGATGCTGTATGTAAACAAATAATCAATAATAGTAGATATTACAACAAGTGCACAAAACGAACCTTTTTTTCTTTTAGCAGCCCGAGCCGAAGGCGAGGGCTGATAGTAATGTCGAGGATAATATGGTTTTGTGGACGAGTTATAAACTCTGCTTTTCACTTTGATTGCGAGGAAATAAAACGTAAAAGTACTCTCTAAATGTAACTTAAGAATGAGTTGTTCTGCTTTAGTGAAGAATATGTTTTGGCGCGCGCGGCGTGGGACGGGGTGCCGCAGGCCCGCGCGCAGGGCGTACACCACCGAGATTACTTTTTTGCCCTAGTGCACAAAATTCGACTTTGTGCAGCCTATATCCTGCACAAATAAGCACTTTCAGAGCATTAGAAGTGAAAAAAATATTTTTCATCCCATCTATTCGAAAATCGCTGAACGGTTCGTCAATAAAGGCGAACAAAATAGCTGTTTTCTGCAAGAGACTTTCGTAGCGGGTAAAAATGGGATTTAAAATTAGAATTTGAATTTAGGTCCACCATAGGGATATTTTAGGTCAACCATAGAACTCGAACCAAAATATTGTATGAGAAATGATACTGGCTGGTTGCACTATTAATATAGTGCAACCAGCACTATTAAAATTATTATGAATATAAAAAAAGAAATATACCTACTTGAAATGTAAACAAGACTACCAACCAAAGAGGTTCTGTTCCTAGTCGATACAAAAATATCAATAACATTTTCAGTGGTTACAAATAATACTTAATATGATTTTTAGTATTGTTTCATTTCTACATAATATGATTTTTAGTATTGTTTCATCAAGAAATAATATTGTAATGGTATTTTTTGTTTAAAATTAATGACGAGTGTGACTTAATGAGCCTCTTATTCTTTTCTCTTAGAGGGAGATGAAAAGTAGAGTGTATTACGCGGCAGCAAAAATATTTTTACCTTGGGCGACCTATTGAATCCCTCGCTACGTTCAGGATTCTACTTTAGAATCCCTCTCCATGCTCGGGATTCTACTCAAGAATCCTTCACTTCGCTCTGGATTCAAAATAGCGCCCTCGCCTTAAAAATATTATTTTACAGCCTTGTGTTGTGATACAATCTACTATTTCATCCCATCTATTCGAAAATCGCTGAACGGTTCGTCAATAAAGACGAACAAAATAGCTTTTTTCTCCAAGAGACTTCCGTAGCGGGTAAAAATGGGATTTAAAATTAGAATTTGAATTTAGGTCCACCATAGGGATATTTTAGGTCAACCATAGAGGTCGAACCAAAATATTGTATGAAAAATGATACTGGCCGGTTGTACTATTAAAATTATTATGAATATAAAAAAAGAAATATGCTTGAAATGTAACCAAGACTACTAACCAAAGAGATATATCAATAAAATTTTCAGTTGTTACAAATAATACTTAATATGGTTTTTGGTATTGTTTCATCAAGTAATAAAATATTGTAAACGTATTTTATATTTGAAATTAATGACGAGTGTGTGTCTCAATGAGCCTCTTATTCTTTTGTCATAGAGGGAGATGAAAAATAGAGTGTATTACGCGGCTGCAAAAATATTTTTACCTCGCCATACTCGGGATTCTACTCAAGAATCCTTCACTTCGCTCTGGATTCAAAATAGCGCCCTCGCCTTAAAAATATTATTTTACAGCCTTATGATACAATCTACTATTATACCATTCCCCCTCTAAAAAGATTATATTATTCACTGAAAACAGTGAATAAAAAGTCCTTTTAATCACGATTTTGGTGTTTGAATTTAGAACACATCAATATATTCGACCTCCATTAAGAGCAGCGACTCAATACGAAGTACCAGGCGAACATTCAACTGGAGGCTTGGAGGGGCATATAATAAACAAGTACCTACCAGGAGAGCATAAATATAAAAGAGGTGGTCAGCAAACGGGGTGGTCAGCAAATTAAGCTGTATTCTAAAAAATATGATGAATGTTAATTTTATGATATTTAATTAACTAATCTAATCAACAATAAATTTGTCATTTAAGTAACAAGATATAAATTTTTGATGGCTTTTGTACCTCTCAAATACGCGTATAATCTGTGCCCGCTAAAAAGAAATAATGCGATGCGCGCCTTTTGTTTCATGAATATATTCGACTTCCATCTCAATGCTATACAACCTCCTTAAATGTATATTTTCGCTTAAATCTCTCTTTTTCTCGTACTCATGGTATAAAGCATAGAATACATGAAACAGGTATAAAGTATAGTATGCAACTCTTGAATAAAAGGGATTTAAATCGAGGGCCATGAATCACTCGCGTCGTTCAGGATTCTAGCACTTAAATCACTCGCTACGCTTGTGATTCAATCGTCATGAATCAATCCCTGCGGTCGTGATTCAGGCGTTAGATTAGAATCCTTCACTTGCTTGTGATTCATCTCTGGCCCTAGCTTTAAATCCGTCTTTTATTTACTAATTGCATAATATACTATTTTCATTTTAACTAATCGTTTCTCAATTTTTTTTTCACTAGCCTATACTGTTCTACTGCTGGGCAAAGGCCTCCCTTTCGTTCCTCGGGCTATCGAGGTCCATTTCGAATTATGACCAAACGCGAATGTAATTTTTTCAAAACTTTAATTTATTTAATTTATTAAGTACAGCCAAGTAGTACGTGATGCTTGACACATTATTGGACTATATCTACATAGGGTGTATGTATATCTATATCTACTGGACGATGTGCCGAAAACTGAACGGGCGTGCTCAGACAACGAAACTGAAAAACATTCCCAAAGAAACGTTTTTGGAAAAAAAAAAATTGACCTCTCCATGCAAATTTCTCACTTTGTTCGAACAGTAGGTGTAAATGGGAACGGAGGCAGACGCGAAGAACCCGAGCGGAGCGCGGTGCGGTTGCAGTGTGAGCATTTCAAATATGAGCCGCGATGATATTTAAATGGGCTCCTTGCGGCTCGCTTTGACGCATTCCTATAGAGTGCACGCCACACCACACTACAGACAAAGAAGTCGGCGAATGGTGGACAGTAGCTACCAGCCAGACTGGTTGACACCTATTATATCCATCGACAGTATCGATCCACACGATGAATAAATAGCTCTCTTGATAAATAAGTATAAAAACTTTTTGTAGCGACAAAACGTGCTTTGCTATAGCATAGTACCAAGCGTTTCTGCTGGAGTGCTCCCTGCCCTGCAGTGGACGTGTTATGGGATGTTATGGTGATGATGATGATTAAATATTAGTCGGATGATTTGTATAATCGATAGTGATAAGGAAATCTAATAATTCCAAATTTATAACAGCCTCCTAATTCAGTTGCGTAACAGTGAGGATCTGCAGGAGTTCTCCAATAATTTAAGACATTTCCTATTGGACAATCCTGTATATAATCTAAACGAGTTCTTTGACATATGTAAAAATTATAATGAAATTGATAAATGATGTTTACTTATAATATAATTTAATCTAAGTTATTACCTATATAATAATACTAGCTGTTGCCCGCGGCTTTGCTCGCGTGGATTTCGTATTTATGTTGTTACCGGTTTTCGGAAGCAATGAGATATTTTCCCGTCATTTCGGGTTAATTTTAAACTAAGGAAAAACAGGACTAACCCTGCGCAAATCAATGAGTATAATTCAAGATCCAGCTGAATTTTATATAATATACTGACGTTACTCATAAATTACTCAGAACAGAGGAACTTAGCAGCAGTATCCTAACAAATGTAAAGAGAGAGATGAGAGACACCTTTATGTAATATTTCAAAATAGAGCCAATTCGCAGAAGTAATTGAGAAAAACTAAAACCCTCTCCCTCTCCCCCTTCCTCTCCCCATCCCCGTCCCTCTGTCTCTCCTCCTCCGCCCTCTTCCCCTGCCCCTCCCTCTCCCTCACCCCCTTCCCCTCCTTCTCCCTCTCCCTCTACCTGTACCTCTCTACGTCTACCTCTACTTCTCTACCTATCCCTACCCCTAACGCCAATTTAACCGCTATCTCTAACATAGAAACGACACCCATATTTATTTTAAGATGTTTCAAACCTATCGCACCCCAACCCCATCCCCAGGGGATGATGGTATTTCACGTCCACCGCGTTGGATTTCAAAGTTGTTGTAGCTTTCGTAATCAGCGACCCGATTAACCATACAAACGACACCCATATTGATTTTAGACATTTCAAACCTATCGCACCCCAACTCCATCCCCAGGGGGATGATGGTATTTCATGTCCACCACATAGGATTTCAAAATTGTTGTAGTTTTCGTAATCAGCAACCCGATAAACCATACAAACGACTCCCATATTCACATTTCAACCCTATCGTACCCCAACCCCATCCCAAGGAAATGATGGTATTTAACGTCCACCACGTTGGATTTCAAAATTGTTGTAGTTTTCGTAATCAGCGACCCGATAAACCATACAAACGACTCCCATATTCACATTTCAACCCCTATCGTACCCCAACCCCATCCCAAGGGAATGATGGTATTTAACGTCCACCACGTTGGATTTCAAAATTGTTGTAGTTTTCGTAATCAGCAACCCGATAAACCATACAAACGATACCCATTTTGGTTTTTAGACTTTTTCACCCCATTTCCCTTGTTTAGGGTTGAATTTGGGGTGGAATTTCAATAACAGTGATGAAAGTTGCATAGAATTACATCATTAATGCCTAAATAATAAATTATGTGGATCAAACTTTCAAAATAAAGAATTTTCAACTTCATCCCCCTTTTCACCCTTAAGGGTGTCGAATTTTCAAAAACCCTGAGACACGTGAATATAAATTTTTTGTCGTCAGCCTAAATACATATTTTGAAGATCTTTACTTCAAAACTGACGGACTTTCATACAAACTTTCATCCCCTATTTTACCCCCTTATGGGTAGAATTTTGTAAAACCCTTTCTTAGTGCACCCCTAGGCCTCATAAGAAACCTACATGCCAAATTTGGAATCTCTAGACCTAGCGGTTTCGGCTGTGCGTTGATATGTCAGTCACCTTCTTCTTTTTATATATATAGATGATTGATAAATTTCTTCTTCTATTTTCTTTTTGTATCTTTCTCAAATTGTTTATGAATGTTATGATATTTTATGACCAAAAATGTAATGAATTATGTTTATGTGTAAATTGATTTGCATACCACTTGTAATGGTATTTACTACAAATAAATGATCTAATCTAATCTAATAATTCGACCAATATTCAACTCTATCTCAAAGGACACTGGACATATTACATTGGATAAATTGACTGTTTGGATATAATATCGTGTTGATATCGTTCTGTTGTCGTTTAGAGTAGTATGCTCAGCACATTTGAAGCAAACCAAAGAGGAGAACACAGCATTTAAGTAGCATGTTTAGTCGAGTTAGTTGTTTTCTTTGAAAGTCAGTTTTTGCGCATGCGCGCTGTGTGATGCGCGGGATGCAAACACGTCGCTGCCGCGCATACTGCGCCCCCCGGTTTTTCTCGCGGCTGCCCGATGAAATATTCATGGCCGCTCTCTCTTGATCGTATGCAGATCGGATGCCGAGATAGCGATCGTTTTTCCAGTGACCAAACGTATCTACTTACTTTACTTGTGTTTGCATATAACAGGAATAACCTGCTGGGATTTTTTAAAATCTTTTTTCGTAACCCTCTGGTTTATTGCAAAATCAAAACACGTCATTGCGGATATAACAGAAATACAGTCAAAACACAATTGCCACGTAGCAAAATCAATTTGTTTTACTTACGAGGAACAGTTGAATCTACCTAGATCTAACCTACACTAAATAATATCATGTCGTTGTCATGTCGCAAGGGCCTCGTCCAAGAAAAACCATGCTTTTGGAGTGTAGCAACATGAATCGCAGTAGTTGAGTGACCGCACATAGAGACAGGTGTCGTGTCGTGGGATGCTTCCAGTCCGGAGTGCAGCTCAACGCAGCGGAAAAACATAAAGCACGTGAGATGTAAGGGCGCATTCATACCCGCGTCCCACGAGTGAGCACGTCCTCCGGGCGGCAAAAACGCGCGCGGATCGTCCGCCACCGCCCGACCGTGCATACTGATGCCGGATAATTGTCGCCACAAAAACACTGCCCATGCTAATTCCTCGCCGCGCTCTTGTCGAGAGCCGTCGCAGGCCTGCTTTATATTCACTCATTTGCTCTGTCGCGCTGCACTCGCTCTGGAAACGCAGAAAACCCCTAACTTTAAAAGGACAGGCCGCTTCGTGACCGCAGACGTAAATCCTTATCGCGCGATTCTGCGATAAGCCCGCTCCTTCATTTGTCCACAATTAATTATACGAATAATTATGGAACAATTAAGTACAGGTTTCCCTTCATAACGCGGCTCGGCGGCATTGTTGCTGAAAACACTGCGTGAGAAACATTTCTTCATTCGTCCGCTCGCGCTTGGCTCGGTGGACTTTGGTTTACGAGATGACACTGCCGGCTATGCGTGCAGTATCGTTGATCTGTAGGTATGCATGGCATCCGCGGTATTGATGCATGTACTTGCTCATATCGACTAGAGTTACAATGTTAATGTTTTTGCGCGAGTATTTAATTGCTCTCGAGTTTAGAGGAGATGAGCAGCAGAGCAGCCATGTTGCGCGCATGCCGGGGCGTCGGCGCGGGGAACAATGGCTGTGCGCATATGCATGAGAGCGATGCGCAGTTTTTGCACCCCTGTCCCCCTCGCCTACGCCCGCGTCGCTCCCGGCGGCTTTAATTGCCATAATCGCGCTGTCATTTGCCTCCAACTGATTTAACATCGACGCGACGCGACGTGATGGCCGGTTTTTGCATCGCCACTCACTGCGGTTTGCGTTTGACTTGAGAGCGCACCCTACAATTAGATGCTAAAATTACCCTCTACTTAGCAATAAAATTGATATGAATTTCAGCTGCGCATGCCTTTATCAATGTAAATTCTACGAATGTACCGACTCTACATTATTATTACAATAAACTTCGTGAGATTTGAGTTATTACCTTGGATTTATTGTATTCATGGAAGCATCGCTGACCTCTTACAGAGCGCTAATCGAAAAGAACTGTTTGAACTGGCTGTGAACTAAGACTGTGGCGGTAATATTAGATATTCGGAGCGCAACTAGCGCAAGGAGCGGTCGAGAGCGCGCGCTGATAATCTAGTAAAATTTATTTATGGCAGCGCGCGGGCGCGGAGTGCGGACAAAACGCGCAACATGACAACCGAACGAAATATAACCTAAAATAAACGCTTGTCTAGCTTCAGCATCATTTTATAGCCCGGTCGGCGGTCGGGGGCGGAACCAGAGAACATTCAAATATGGATGGGTGCATTTACCTAGCACAGCATAAGAATAGCTTAGTCAGGTTTTATTTCAGTTATTGCAATATTTTCTTCTGGTAATGAGTTATCACACCCCGAACTTTTATTCACTAGTAACTTGACTGCAACGAGTCTTGCCATTGATTAGACATACTTTGTTAAACTGAAACTAAGTAACTTTCCAGAACAAATGAAACTGTCTATTTTTTAAAACCCTGTCATACACGAAAATATTTTAAGTATAGCGATACACTTGCGGATGGACCCACAGCTCGCAACGCTTTAAGAGGCTCAGGAGACAAGAGACGGGCAGACACGGGGAGTCACGGACTTTGTCCACCAGTGTGGCCGGTAATGCGAAAATAATAGTTTTTATCAGAATAAAATTCAAACGTTTTAAACTAAATAACAATCAATCTTAACAACCTTACTAAGACTAAATAACTCTTTGAACTGAACAACTATTCAAGTTATTTTCCTTCCAAACCAAAGATTTTGGAAAATGTCAATGGCTATAATAATACGAAATTGATTGCAGTACCGGCTACCGGTACCGGTCCGAACACAAAGTCTACCGTCTGCTGTGCCTCTATAAGTTACCTATGACACATTTGGCGGAGTTTCCGCTGGTGTGTCGGTACACTAAGAGATTCTGTATAATTTTTGGCGAATGCTAGTGGCTCACTCGTGGCTAACGGAGATCTGTACATATTATCGCTTACTACAATACAGTGTAATGGTTGTTGCGCGAATAATATAGCCTGGTTAGGATCAGCAATATTCTGCGCTAACAAAATCGTCACTATCATCGTTTACATCAAGTGCAGACTCCTCTCGCAGATTGCATCAGCATCCTTCTCCACTGTCCTAAACGATACGGTATTATTGCCTTTAATCTAAATTTTATGTCTGAGCTGCCATACATATCATTAAAATTTTATAAGCTACGCATTATTTAGATCTATTTCCGCTTGTTGAGTTGTCTGACCTTGTACTAAAACAGAGGGTAGTAATGAATGTAAACAGATTTCTATACAAGGTCTAATAGACAGGTTGTCAAATACTGAGAGGGCATGATCAGTCGGTAAAACTGAGCAACTTTTACCAAGAGTGGAAAGATGCTAAAGAGTGGAATTCTCTGCCTGCGTCTGTGTTCCCAAGTTCATATAACCCGAATCTATTCAAGTCGCAAGTTAAAAGGATTCGTCATCGACATATAAATCTATTTCTTTATTATCAAAACCAAATAATAAAGCAATAAAAAGCACATTTTTATGAAAACTTTTATACATGTTCGCATTAAATAATGAAAGATAAAAACATTTTATTCGGTATAACCGTTATTTTTTGTACAAGAGATTGAATTACCTATTCAAAACGGGAAATTTACCGTGATATTATTTGGGGTGGGTGTGACGTCAAATAGAATCACAATATATTTTTTAGAAATTAAAAGTTTTAGAAAGTAAGTAGAATGTGCGATAGGTGGTGGTAGTGGAGACAGGTTCCGTTTCGATGCAGCGGCAGCAGCCCGGTCCCGGCCTCGCCGGCGGGTGTGGGTCAGCAAGCGATCTGATGCGCGCGCGCATGATTTACCTCACTACCACTACCCTCCCCTCAAGACCCCGCGTCACGTTCGCGCGCCGCCGCCGCTGTAGAATACTCGTATATGGGGTGTAAAGACAGCTTTACGAAAACTAAAAAACTAAAACTATTATCAAAATTGAACTTCCAGAAAATGATAAATAAATATTCTTCTCCAGACGAACTATCCTATCAAGTTAACTTCTGTATGCAGGTGTTGAAAGTTGTTCAGTTTCTAAGACTGATCATGCTCTATCCCGTCTAGTCACCTAATCTAAAGGTTGTAAGGGACAGGTAATTGGTAAAAACTCAAAGGGCATTCTCAGTCAACGTAACTGAACAACTTTCAATGAATAAAACTTTTAAGAAATGAAAATCAAATCGGCCTCTCCAAACAAATCAAGTTTGCATTTTGCATGGAGAGCTCGAGTTTTTATTTAATTTTATTGATTGAAAGTTGTTCAGTAACGTTGACTGATCAATCATACCCTTTCAGTATTTTATTCAACCTGGACCTTATATCCTGTATAATAAACCTTTTTACATAAAGTTTCCTTTACATCTCAGGTAATTGTACTCTGTTTATTTTTTATGACCAACGAAATATATTTTTACTTTTGTAACTCTACTACGTAACTGATCAATGGAAAGTCATCTCTTACACCCTGTATAAAAGTGCTACTAACATCACACTAACTGTGCACTTTCTTACCAAATATCATTCTATTCCTTCTTTTCAAATAGAGAAATAAAAACTATAAGTATTTGAGTTGTTAACCCTGGGCCTAGCTAGAGACAAGTGGCTTTCTACTATCGCAAACGCCCGTAGAATATAATGAACATGTACGGGGCCCTGAGTCAAATGGCTTTCTACTATCGCAAATGCCCGTAGAATATAATGAACATGTACGGGGCCTTAATCAAGTAGCTTTCTACTATCGCAAACGCCCGTAGAATATAATGACCATGTACGGGGCCCTGAGTCAAATGGCTTTCTACTATCGCAAATGCCCGTAGAATATAATGAACATGTACGGGGCCTTAATCAAGTAGCTTCCTACTATCGCAAACGCCCGTAGAATATAATGACCATGTACGGGGCCCTGAGTCAAATGGCTTTCTACAATCGCAAACGCTAGTAGAATAGATTAAAATGTACGGGGCCCTGAGTCAAGTGGCTTTCTACAATTGCAAACGCTAGTAGAATAGATTGAAAATGTACGGGGCCCTGAGTCAAGTGCCTTTCTGCTATCGCAAACGCCCGTAGTATATAATGAACATGTACGGGGCCCTGAGTTAAGTGGCTTTCTACTATCGCAAACTCCCGTAGAATATAATGAACATGTACGGGGCCCTGAGTCAAGTGGCTTTCTTCTATCTCAAACGCCCGTGGAATATAATGAACATTAAAAGGGCCCTGAGTCAAGTGGCTTTCTACAATCGCAAACGCTAGTAGGATAGATTGAAAATCTACGGGGCCCTGAGTCAAGCGGCTTTCTACAATCGGAAACGCTAGTAGAATAGAATAGAATAAAAATGTATGGAATTGGCATTACCTAACGAAATTTGGCGTGACAGCTTATGTCACTCCCATACATTGCAATAAAAGAAAGCCACTTGTCTCAGGGCCCTGCAGTACTTACCTTTAAGGGGTTGCTACACGGTTGACAAGGGAGTCCCGTCCCGCCCGATAAACATAACCTTGCCTTGCTTGGTTTTGACCGTGTAGTAGGTAGTTCATGACCAGTGTCCTTATCAATCGTTACAAAGCTTTTTTACTGCTATCCGTGTAGTTGAAACATATCCTAACTACAATGCAAGGTGACCGCTATCATTATCAAGACTTGATTTCTTACCGAATAGCAGCCCTAGTAGCTCAAACTTTTGGTAGGTTATGTATTTGATGATTTAGTTGATTAACTTATTTTAAAAACACTTCATATTGTCTTTGTTTGGACTTGGAGAAAGAACCTAAATAATATCAGTACTATATTGTTCATTAATAATCACTCATGGCCACAGATTAAATAATAGTAAACTAACTGTCGTGGCATTCTTTCTCATTTCAGGCGATATAGGTCAGTTGTAACACTTACTTCTCTGACCCGCCATATGTCGACTTTAGCAATTAATTATCGATAATGTTTCGCAGTAGGTCACTATTTATTTGCATTATTGCAGTTTACTAGGTAGCGGCTGACATAAAATCTAGGTCTTAATTACGGTCTGTCTGCGCCTGCGCACCGGCCTTACACGGCAGGTGGTTCGCAAGGTCGATCTTTGAGCTGTTCGAAAAATAAGTCATATCTATAGACACTTTAACCTTACGTGTTATTCTTTGTGTGTTCTTATGTTTATGTGTGCAATAAAGAATTTATTCATTCATTCATTCATTCACTTTAGAATATTCTCGATGAAATATTTTCTGCATAGTATGTGATTTTGAGAATTAAGGCACTATTTTCCTTTACAACAAAAAAAATTATGATTTACGACACGTTTTTTTATTTTAAACCTAACGTTTCGAGCGTTTAAGGGCCTGTGGTCGCAAATAAAGGCGATGAAAATCATTAAAAAATAGTATACTTTTCCTGTACTAAATAATTCTAAATTCTCAATTTTTTTACAAAAACCGTTCATAATGTTAGGTAGATTCTACCAAGTACAAAATATTCCTAGGCAGGAATTCAACCAACGAACGGGTGATATGTCGTAGTATTCGCTACGTTGTAACAACATTTTCTTCCTATTCTACGTATAAGGAAAGAAAAAGTGAGGTCTTCTAAATTGTAGAAAAATACATATTAATTATAGAAATATTGAAGTGGATGCCTCGATTTTCTGTCCACAGCAGCACATAAATTTACAACGGCCAGAAGTAAAAGAGCCTCAAAACGTCCATTATACGGTCTCTTACAGCCGATACACGGCGTTTCTGAGGCTTTCTTTTCTTTTAAGGCTAAATACGAAATGCTTATTTTTTCGAGCGATTCAAAAATGGTGCTCCTTACCGTATTGCCTTGAGTTGCTAACTCGTCGTCGCCACGCAAGTTGCGCGCGTGTGAACCCGGCCTAACGCACCGCAGGATAAATATTTTAATGTGTTATAATTACTTCCTATACTGCGCATACACATACTCTACACACAACAAACAAGCACCTATTAGGTTTGTATTTAGATGCTGTTACGAATAATAGGAATCATGGGTTACGTAACACAAACAAATATATAATTCCTCTTTGGCTCTTCGTTTTAGGAACATCTTTTTAAACGTACCGGGTTTTAATTTAATTACATGCCATAGCTCAGGGGCGGGTTCAGTATTTGTATCTGAATGAAATACGAAAAAAACATTGACGTCCCATACAAAAACGCTATCAGCTGATGCAGTTTCAATGAGAAGCTGAAATTATTTTTTCGTTTTAAATTAAGAAAAGATGATACTGAAACCGCCCTGTTAAAAAACCGTCCAAGTGCGAGTCGGACTCGCGTACTGAGGGTTCCCTACAAACCTGTACGTATATATGAGTAAAAGTTATGGTGTTCGAATTGCTAAAAAACTTTATTATGTGATGAAAGTAACTAAAATTTATATTTGAGTTTATTGAATGAAAGTTAAATTGAGGTTTACGATTTATGACGTATTAAAAAAAACTAATTACTAGATCTCGTTCAAACCAATTTTCGGTGGAAGTTTGCATGATAATGTACATCATAAATTTTATTTAGACATACATTTTACCACTTTGGAAGTGTCTCTATGGATAGGTCTTCAAAAATGATATTGAGGTTTCAAATTTTTTTTTCTAAACTATAAAGTTTGCGCGAGAGACACTTCCAAATTGGTAAAATGTGTGTCTAAAAAAATACACGATGAACATTACGAGTACCATGCAAACTTCCACCGAAAATTGATTTGAACGAGATCTAGTAAGTAGTATTTTTTAATACGTCATAATTCGTATGGGTTTAATGAAAAAAAAATTGAGTTTCAGTTGGAACCCTAAAATTTATTGTTTTTTTTTTCTATTTTAGTGTGAAAATCTTAATGCGGTTCACAGAATACATCTACTTACCAAGTTTCAACAGTATAGTTATTACAGTTTCTGAAAAAAGTGGCTGTGACATACGGACGGACGGACAGACAAATCTATAAGGGTTCCGTTTTTTGCCACTTGGCTACGGAACCCTAAAAACCACACTATAAAAGGTGTACAAAAATAACTAAGCACTATTTTAGCGTGTTACTAAGACCGTAAAACTGTACAACTTTTCAAAAACCATAGATCGCAATACGAAAAAAAAATCAACCTCCCCTAGAAACTCCACCAGCTGATTAAGCATTTTATAAGGCAGATAACAATTTTTTTTTCTTAATTCACACTATGTTATCTTATCTATGTTCCTTAGGGAAAGTTGTTCAGTTTCATGATCTAACTAACAGAAATAGAGCTTAGGTACTCATTTTTTCACACCCGATATAGAATGAAACAAAATCCGATGGCTTACAGCTTACAGTACAGTGCTTCAGGCACCTTACGACGATTTAAATCATCATCGTCATCGTGTGGGTTGCAAGGTCGATGACCGACCTTACTAACCCTGGTGTCAGAGTTGTTGGGCCGCCAAAAGCCTCTGACGTGGCTCATTAAGGACTATATCCGTAGATAGTAGTCAGGACAAACGACATAACGTGCCTTCCGAAGCACGGAATCATCTAACTTTTCGGACAATCAGATGATTCATTTTATCACTAAACGACTCGTGAGTGTTACACATAATTATTTATATGAAATACGGATAAACTCACGTTTTATATTGCCGGCATAGGACCGACAAGTTTCTTTCTATTTCGTAGATCTTCTTCAGGGAGGTTCTTCGCCGTCTGCCGGCGTGTCGCGCCGTGAGCTGGACCAGCTGCCGTACTCCGAAGTGAAACTACGATAATATCGCGCCGATAATTAGTCTATGGTTTGGCCTTTGACAAAGAAATTCCCATACAAAGTAAATTTTCGAACGTAATTGTTGTTGTCAATCTGATAATATCGTAGCTATACGATCCACTCTTTTCTAATTATAATACTCTTTGACCCAGGTGGTCACGCAGGTGTACGGTTAACAATATACCCCGATAAAACTTCGGAGTACGCACCCTGCTGACCTACGAAAGAAGATCTACGAAATAGATCGAAACTTGTCGGTCCTATGCCAGTATGCCGGCAATATAAAACGTGAGTTTATCTGTTCTCATATAAATAATCAGATGATTCATCCCGCAATGTCCTAACCAAACTGGGGAGGTCACACAAAGGGATTTTTGTTTGACAGTGTCCCTACCGGGAATCGAACCCAGAACCTCCGGATTGAGAGCCGAGCGCTCTAACCACTACACCGCGGAGGCTGCTGACGATTTAAATAAGATCGGTACATTGAGCGTGACGTAGAGCCACTGTTCACGAACGCCGCACGTTTTCGACTTTTTTCTCTTGCATGCGTCTTGCTTGCAGCCTGCATAAAAACACGGAGTGTCCACGGAGCGGCAAGGTTGCTATCGGTATCGGCATGCGTTTGGCATTGGCATGCAGCTTGTATGCATTCAAACGTCGCCGCTGTATTGCCGGACACAGGTACATACTTACTATTAGTTTCACAAAGCTTTTTAAAGGTCCTTTAAATCTATTGCTGACATTTTCTGTTAAAGCTTTTTTAAAGAGCTTAAACTTTAAACCGCCCAGGAGTATATTGTATTCTGTGCTTTAAACAGGCTTTTTGCAACTATCTGTTAGTCTTTACATTGACTTAAGAGTCATGCTTGACACAATAAGAACGGCGCAAAGTCCAACGTATTAAGCTTAGCTTGTTCTACGTTCACATTTTAGTTAGGTCAACAGCACGACAATGATAGCATTTGCACCTCTATTGCCATGCCATAAGGTCCAAAGTGTTTCTACTGACGTGCTGTTGAGTGTAGAGTGCAGGAAAAATGTACGACGCGATAAAAATTTCACCCGCACTCCCGACCTGTTGCCTACTGTACTTAACTTGCCTGTAGTAAAATGTGTATTAATTAGACGGACGAAATATCCGTCACCTTAGTTATGAACGCACAGTCACGCAGAAGTATATTTCAGTAACTTACCGAGCTAGATGTTTTGAGTATGACTTAGATTTGACCAGTTTTTATTATTTATTGTTATTTGATAAGTTATGCACTACAAATATAAAAAAAATCACACTTATAAATGATCTCATTTTTAAGATAGAGCTAAAACAAAAAAATCAGCAAAAATCGCCTAAAAAAGCAATTTGTAGTAGGGAAGCCTCTGTATAACAAAATAAATGATAGTAACCAATTCTCCGAAGGTTTCAAGATTTCAGGAATATTACCATTGACACATCTAATCATACCTAACTGCTATCTCTATCATATAATAATTAACACTAACAAAAACATTTATGTATTTATAGTAAATGTACTTACGCAGTTTTTAAGACGCAAATTTAGGAAAGTTAATAGGGGAGAATATAACCTTTTTTAGGGTAGTGAGCTTAAAAGGTTTCACACAATGAATAGGTTCTATTGAAACACAATAAAACAGTTCTGTTCATGGAAATCGAGATGATGGAGTGTTAAGTGTTTACCTACCCTACAACAACAACTCAGATCACAAATAAGAGAATCATACGTAGCATTCTGGGGTAATCGTAATTTACAGTAACTCTACCAAATAACGAACGACGGATGAAAACATAAGTATTATAATAAGTATTGTGAGCAGCGCAGGACTGGTCGTCATGGAGATCTTTAGAGGAGGCCTATGTCCAGCAGTGGACGTCTTTCGGCTGATATGATGATGATAAAAAAAAACGGTACCAACAGCAATAGAAAAAGCTTTAATAAACATTGTACCTAAACGGAAATTCGACGCGGAAAGTTCCGCGACTGAAACATTTGTTCAGTTTGAAATCAGTCCAAATTCCGCCAGATGAGTTAAGCACCCTAAAAATTTAGCGGAACCCTTTGCGTCGGAAAGATCCGCAGGTGTAGCTCTAGACTAAAACTTTTAATGCTAAGGATCGCGGCTGTGTATGCCAGGTCATTGACCCCTTCCGGTGGCGGACATCAAAGGTTAATTCCGCGAGTAAATTAAATAATGACTGGCGGATTATAAACCGATTCGGTTGGAGTTGAACTAAACGCGAGCGCGAACTGATGTGTAACTCGTGAACGCGAAAGAAATTAGAAAAACGTTGATAACAGTCTACGGAAGATATTTTTAACTTTAGTAGAAGTACGATTGTAAATCACCCAAATCAGATTTTTATATTTTTTTACGTCTCTAAGTTTCAAGTTATGACGAAAAATGTCTTCGAAGTTTGCGATTGGGAAAATCTGAATTAATACAGCAGATAGAATATTATGTACATACGAGTTACAGGAAAAATAAAACAATATCTCTAAAAGTAGCAGTAGAAATATGCAAAAAAAAATTACATACAAATTTAGTTTTGTGGTCCTAAATATTGACTATTCTGTGTCCTTGCTTCTAAAAATACTTCAGGTATATCGAACCCTCGGCGCGCGAGTCAGACTTGCACTTGACCGATTCCTTTTAATGCGGAATAGGTGAGCATTTGACCCCGTCACGTGACGATGAGGTCGAAGACGTAGCATGCTTACCTACCTACACCAGTGTAACCACGAGGAAAAACCAATTCCTGGTGGTGACACCGCAGTAGAGATAGACTATCGATTGGCGATACTACATTTACCAAAAACCAGGCCGCGATCTTACTCCGCGTGTAGGTACGACTTAAGAGCTGAACTGTCACGGGCTGTGGAGGGGGTCAGAACTTTAGCGGTGGGTTTGGGGTCCTTAGGATGTAAACATCCTGCCTGAAAGTACCCACGACTCTGAGAATTCCGGAACAGTAAAGAGATGGGTAAGCCCATCTCTTTACTGTGGTTCCGGGGAAGGGGGACGGCGGCATACAATTTTTGTATGGGATCTTTTCATTGAAAGCGGCGACATTCGTCAAATCCTTGTTTCGTAAATTCTTTTAAATGTCAATCGCAAGTACAGCTATGCAGAAAAAAAAGAAAATTAACAGAAAATATATATTTTTCTTATTTGTTCTATTTTAAAATTCCGTTGACGTCAGAACGCGCGATTTTCCTGCGCGTGGGTTTTAAAATCTTTAGACACTAACATAATAGAAGCTGGAAAAAAATATAGAGATCTTTCAGATCTTAATTTCGGTTGACAGCTGTCAAACTGAAAACTGCTATAACTCGGAAACTATACTGACCCTAGACTATTCGTATGTTCGAAAAAAATGAAAAAATTCGTCGAGATCTTTATTTCGGATGAAAGCTGTCAAACTTAAAACCGCTATAACTCGAAAACTACTGATCGTAGACTACTCGTATGTTCGGACAAATGAAAGATCTCAATAAAATCTTAATTTCATTTGACAGCTGTCAAACATAAAACCGCTATAACTTGGAAACTACTGAACCTAGACTACTTGTATGTTCGCGAAAATGATAGATATTTTTAAGATCTTCGTTTTTGTTGACAGCTGTCAAATTTTTAACCACTTTAACTCAAAAACTACTGACCCTAGATTACTTGTGCCCTGGGACAAATGGTAGATCTCGTCGAGATCTTCATTTCAGTTGACAGCTGTCAACTCACCAGCTTATCCACCGTTACCCTTCTTCCATCAAGAATCCAGCCTGCTTAGCACGCTTCAGTTGTCAGTTTATCTAGGCCCATAGATTAAAGACTTTAAGCATCGTCACGTTTTTTTGACATCCGAGCAATGCGACACATTTTGAAAGACAAAGACGGCTGCATGTATTAGTGTGTAAAGCTATCTCTGTCTAAAATGTCAAAAACGTAATTTGTGGATTTGCTAAACATTTTCATCCACTGACATTTATTCGCGCTTGGAGGTGATTAGATGACATAATTCCCCAATTAAAGTGACATTTCTCCGAGATAAATTTTCTCTCGGGGAGCGTGCTAAGCAGGCAGAACCGCCTACCTATCACCCCTACCTGGTTAATATTCCACAACCATGCACAAAGCGCTTTGATATATCCATCCAAACTAATCCAAATCCAAACTAATATTATAAATGCGAAAGTAACTCTGTCTGTCTGTCTGTTACGCTTTCACGGCTAAACCGCTGAACCGATTTTGATGAAATTTGGTATGAAGATAGTCTAAACCATGAGAAAGGACACAGGCTACTTTTGATTCCAAAAATAAGACTGGAAGGGGGTGAAATAGGGGATGAAAGTTTGTATGGGAAATCAATTAAATAATTAATGTAACGCTTTCACGGCTAAACCGCTGAACCAATTTTGATGAAATTTTGTATGGAGATAGTCTAAATTAATAAAATTCCTTGCTAACCAGTCGCTCACATGCAAAAAAAATCGGAATTCTTACACAACACAGATCGTATGTCTGACACTCATGACATCCAAACTAATATTATAAATGCGAAAGTAACTCTGTCTGTCTGTCTGTCTGTTACGCTTTCACGGTTAAACCGCTGAACCGATTTTGATGAAATTTGGTATGAAGATAGTCTAAACCATGAGAAAGGACATAGGCTACTTTTGATTCCAAAAATGAGATTAAAAGGGGGTGAAATAAGGGATGAAAGTTTGTATGGGAAATCAATTAAATAATTAATGTTACTTTTTCACGGCTAAACCGCTGAACCGATTATGATGAAATTTTGTATGAAGATAGTCTAAATTAATGAAATTACTTGCTAACCAGTCGCTCACATGCAAAAAATTCGAAATTCTTACACAACACAGATCGTATGTCTGACACTCATGACATAGTTAATAAAGGTGAAAGTTTATACGAATTTCTTTCCTCACTAACCAGTCGCTCACCTGCAAAAAAATTACAAATTCTTATACAACACAGGTCGTTTGTCTGACACTCATGACATAGTTAATAAAGGTGAAAGTTTAAACTAATTTTTTTTCCTCGCTAACCAGTCGCTCACATGCAAAAAAATGCCAAATTCTTATACAACACAGGTCGTTTGTCTGAAACTCATGACACATTTAATAAAGGTGAAAGTTTATATGACTTTTATGAATACTTCCTCTCTACTCATTCACTCTTTTCATTGCTTTTTTTAGGTTTGCCTGTAACGATTGACACTCGGATTAACACAAAAACAATATTATGTCACTTGGAAAAAATTGCAAATTTTTACACACACAGACACATGTCTGGCACTTATGACATAGGAAGTAAAGGTAAAAGTTTATATGACTTTTATGAAACCTTCCTCTGTCGTACAAAGTAGTAACACAGGAAGTGTTAAAAAAAAAAACAAAAAACAAAAAAAAACAAAAATCATTTCCTCTGTCGTCATTACAGGCAACTCAAAAACGACTTCACTTAGAAAAAAAATGTAAAAGTCTTACACAAAACGGGTAAATTATGTCTGACACTCATAACATTATCCATACACACTCATAACATACATACTCAACGTAAATTTACATGACTTTCATGAATACTTCCACGCCACGAAAGATAGACACAGAAAATTGTTTCCTTGGTTTAACCCCAAAACAACGCCCCTTGGAAAAAAAATGCCGAATCTTACACAATACTGATTACACGTCTTACATTCATAACATAGTAAATGAAGATGAAAATGTATATGACTTTTACAAATACATCCTCACTACCCACCTGTTAAATAAATTCAAAAGCTAATTAAATTTGTAGTAAGATAGCATTCAACTTGGATAAGTTGGCTATTGTGCTCCATGGTACAAATGCATCTTTTACGTAGGAATCAAGAATGAGAATTCAGTTAAGTTCGACTTCTGTTTTTTTTATAAGATACACGCGGACGAAGTCGCGGGTAACAGCTAGTCTTTTATTATGCGCACAGCTAAAGACACGTGGAGTGCGACCGCGGTCTGGTTTCAGGTAAATGTAGTATCGCCAATCGATAGTCTATCTCTACTGCGGTGTCACCACCAGGAATTGGTTTTTCCTCGTGGTTACACTGGTGTAACAACTTGGTGTAACTACGAGGAAGTCGTCGTTCCCTCTAGCCTTGAAAAGATCCAGACTCCACTCCTTAGCTGCATTAGGAATAAAGAATCAAAGCACTTTGTGCGAATAGATGGTATGTAGCCACCATAGGGGTAGAACCCTAACCCTCGTCTAGTCCCACGCAGGACGAAGGGGTATGGTGGTACCAGGTCGTGCAATTCAGACGCACTCTCACCGAAATGTATTCTATGGAATACCGACAAGCAGGCCAGCTTTGCCTCGACAAGGGTCTCGTCACCAATAAGCTTCCTGACACGCTTGTCGATTGCAGTAAGATTGACCAGCTGGTATTGTACAAACACATCCCTTAGGGGGCAGCAGTATCACATTAGTGGAGGCACATGAACGGATCTTACATGTATGTTAGCAATTTGTTGTCACTGTCAACAATATTTATAAGGCAGCATTTCTATTAATCGGGAAAACGCAGTGTAGAGTTCCTTAGTTGCCTCTTCATTCTAGTTCATTGTTTAACAAATGCGCCTGTTCAGTATTTTGACTAATATTCGTTAACCTTTAATCAACTCCTTCTAATACTACTTTGATTTTTTCACGTTTCCAATATAAACCTTTTAGCTGACATAGGGGGGAATAATTTGAATCTAACAAAAAATTGCACTTTTAACAGAAAATTTTCTCGAACGGATCCCTTAATCAAAAACCGTTTTTACAATAGAAACTAAACATGAGTGTGTGAGAATGTGTGTACGCGAACAAGTGTACTTAGTTTCACTGCTTTTTATAGTGGGAGTGGGGGGCAAACTACTTGAACAATAATCGCGTGGTGAGGAAACCTTTGCGCACGTAAATTTGTAAGTAAAATCGACTCTACGCAGCCAAGGTTCTTGTTCAAGTAGTTTTCCCTCACATATAACTATACTATTATCTTATCTGTGCTTGAGCATACAATGCAAGAAAGAATCTCTCAACTTCTGGGGCAGTTGTCGGATAAACTTATCGCGGGCGTCGTCAGGCGCAGGCGCAGGCGCATCAATCAGCGACTCGTATTATGCAAATCAACTCATTTCGTTAACAGCTCTTTGTTGCAGCCATCAGGGCATTAGGTTCAATCTGTAATCAACTTTAAATTGAGGTTGAACCAATTTTATGCAGATTCGACAAGGTCGTCCGATAATTGACATCATTGGGGGACAGGTTTGTCTGGACGTAGGTTTTAGCCATCTCATATTATGTTTGTATTTGTATTTTATGTATTTATTAAATCAACAGCGTTTATTACTAAGAGTATATAACAAGGTCTTAGTACTGTTATGTAGGAAATTACTGATTCACACTTTATTACTTAACAATAAGATAGGTACACATAATGCTTAAAACATAGGAATATATCAAACGAATAAAAAAAAACAAAGTACATAATAAGAAACCAAAAATTAAATTAATGTTTACATTTCGTTAGCTAATGTCAATCCCATACATTTTCATTCTATTCTACAAGCGTTTGCGATAGTAGAAAGTCGCTCGTCTCTAGGCCTAGGGGCACACATCGATAGAATTGAAACACTTGTAATACTTTTCTGTTTTAGTGAAGTTTTTATTTCAAAGCTTTGATACAACAGATAGCCATAATTATAATATAATCTGTGTGCATTGTGTTATTGAGCATCCGAGCAGAGCAGGCGATGATTATGCAAGGAGAATGAGCAGCGAGTCTCGCCCGGCGATCGTCGGCCACTCGATGGCCGGTATTGGCCGGTAATTGCTCTAGTTGTCGGTTATGGCATCGTGACTATCCTCTCACAGGGTATTGTAATCACAACAACAATATTTATGTTAAGAAAAGAAGCTAAGTTCGGTACAAGAGACACAGGACTTTCGACTACAATATGATTAAGGTCTAAGGTGGAGGGAATCCATTTGTAGCAAAAAATTTGGAGATGAGATTTTCTTCCAATTTCCACAAGTCGCACACACACCCAATAAAACGTAATATTATGTTTGGTCTACTTTCTATGAGAAACAATGTTTATTCTTTACTTTCGGATTTAAACCTACATTAAAGTACAAACTCTGACTTTAACTTTTTCGGAGCTTTAAAATTAAAGAAGAAACTAGTCTTATGTCGAAGTTTCGGTAATTCGATATTGTCCACTCTATCAGACCTCGGTCAATTGCTGCGCAACTAATGCTTATTAGACCTCATTCTGCATCGCTTTTATTTATCCCAGCGCGCGCGCAACCTCCCGCCTGGTCGTGCATGTGAAAGCATTGATTAATATTGTAATGAGCACGACGAAACCTCCCCACTACCACGCAAAGGTTATCACGAAACGCAACGATACATCGACGGCTGGTCGAACTAAGTTTAACTGGTAAAGAAAGACAAGCAGAAGTAGAGAGGAAACTTATATTTCAGCTCTAGAAAGATTTATTTATGAAAGATATAAAGGTAGGGGTTATGGTCAGTAATTGTGTATAGTTTGGGATAATAGCGGTGGTCGCGGGTGCAATTATTTTTATCCGTCGGTCGGTTGCGGGGTACGGGGGGAGCGGTGATTTGCGTACGCGCATTATAGCCTCGTAGGGCACCGCACCCCTCCAGCTCCGATAATAACACGTTGGCTGCCCGCGCCTGCGCCTGTCCTCCAAATTGCTGCATTGTTAATAAGACGGTCCTAACTACAGACTCACTGAACCGTACTCACCGACCCAAGTCAAAAATAGAATAAAATACGAATTAGCTCTTGAGAAAATCTGTGCAAGGTTGCAATGGTTTGCTTTTGAAGGAAGCATAAATTAACCGGACTAGTAGAGAACAAAGAAAACAAACAGAGAGGTACCAGGCAGCCAGGAGGCAAGGAAAATGGAATAAAATATGATATTTGTCCGCAGGCGAAGTCAGTCATTAGGTAATCATCGGCAGCGCAGAGCGGCGCATGCGCGGGTCGCTGACTTAAAAACAATGCCCTGCATCACCTAATGATATTCTGTCTGTTCTAGAGATGTGCTGGTGCTCTCCAAGGAGAATTTTTTTAAGTACCTTTGACTTATTTTAGTCTTTCAAAAAATTCTGAAATTAACAGCTTCCAAAAAACTAGGTTCAAACGAAGTGTTCCTATTTTTATTCAGCCAGTCAAGAAATAATTAAAACCGATTTTTTAAATCTTCTACAACTTGTGCGGATAGTTGTATGTACTCATATGTTAAATTTAAACAGGAACTACCTACACTAATGCTTGAGCTTGGGAACAAACAAATGATCCTCTACCCGGCCGGCTCGTTGAGTTGGAACTACAAAAGGTTCCGCGGCTCGAGCGTGGCGGGGCGCAGGCGCAGGCAGCTCTGTGGCTGATTGGATTTAGTTTAATAACCATAAAGCACCCGCCACGATGCGCTCGCCACGCGCATGGAAATTGCGCTTCGTATAGCCGGTAATGCGCACACGCTAGCTGCACAGACGCCGACCTGCGGTTATGCGTCCTTCGTGGAGCGCGAGCGGCGGAAACGATCCGATTTACTAAATGCCAGGTCTCGGTTAATGCCGGCCCTCCTTCACCACCGGTATGTCTATCGTTTCTTATCTCCTCACAACTTTATCTCGGTCCCTTATAGGCTAGAACTGCACCCAGCAATCATTTTAATAATGACGATATCGATCAGCGCTCGCTCACCGTTACTTGGCGGCGGAGGGTTATTGTTTGTTTTAGAAATGTGTCCCAGCCGCCTTGCCGACCATTCCGAAGCGCCAGCAATCAAACTATAGGAGCCTGTCGCGGACTATCACTTCCTATTGTCCGTTCACTAGCCTATAAAGATTGCAACCGGATGTCAAAAACAATCGAACTACAAATAGTTAAAAACGAAAGTACTGGCAGATCGCCTTAACCATTTAATTTAAAAGACACCAGCCTTCCTAGGATAATATTTTCTGGGCAAATTTGCTTAGGCCGAGAGAAGTTCAACGACGTATCGTATCGGGAAGCTTAGTGTCTGACGGAGAGAAGAGAAAGAGAGAGAAAAGCAGAGAAAGGAAGATACTCAGCGTTTAAAAGCATTTGGATATCTCTTTAATTTAAAAACAAATATTGCAGCTTTGTTTTCAGCTTCATTTCATTTGCTTAAATATTGACTGTAGCTAGAATCCGTATATCTAGACGTGCATGATTTGCCTCTCTCTACCAGGCTTCAAGCCAGCTGTGGCTTTGTCGGTCGGCGTGGTGCGGTGTCACTGCGCAGGAGTGGAGTGCGCGCTGCTGCGTGATTAATGTGATGATTTTATTGTTTAATCGCAGGAGCACGCGAGCCCCGGATACGCACTCCCCTGATACCGCACTACTTTCGAGAGTATGAATAATTTGCATAAACGATAACTTACGATCATTTAAGGAAGTAATAAGTTAGTACAAATAACGTATTTTTCCTTATTAAAATTAGTTGAGAAGAAAAATACTGATTTTAGACGGAGCGACCTCCTCACCTCCGAAACACAGAGGACATCAAGGTAAACAAGATTGACTCCTATATCTATAGATGACTAGGGCTTTGCCAGGCTTCTGCCTAAACTGGCATACGGTAGTCAGAGCTTTCTAGTCGCGAAATGGTTTCTGACTACATTATATGAAAATATGCGTTAGTTTCGCACACTACTGAACCAAAGTTCGTACTACCTACCTAAATATGAATTAACGGAATAGTGTGGTTAATAGTGGAACTTCTTGATAAACTGAGGTTCCCGGGTTTGAATCCTGGTATATAGGCACTATCATTTGTAAAGTATATCTGTCATAAAATTAAAAGAGAGCAAAACCATTAGATCATTAGAAATAACTATTAGGAATAAAATTATATAGGCTGTATAGCTGAAGCAACCTACATAATGCTGCATTTTGAAACACCTGTCTCACGTCGTACAGTCAAGAGCAGGTCAAGCCTTGAGACTCGCAGTGCAACTTTAGCCCTTACGACGATGGAAACAAGAACAAGACGTGCATTTACCTGTACTTCGACAGAATTGTCCTCGGTGGTCACTTACTTTTAAATGTATAAACAAACTACGAACATTACGTGACAGTTAGCTAAGCTATCGCCCTCCATCTTGTCTAATTACGTTGCTATGTGCTACATTACTTTTTGTTTAAATTGCAAAACGGTTATTAACACTCGATATCATTTATTGCGCTTATACGTGACTCGCATTATTATCATTTAAACATACTTTATTTATTAAATCTGCAATCACGATTGCGTGAGAAAAACTCTAAAGTACAGGTAATTAACAAAAAAATTACTATGAATGTCGAATGCGTAAGCTACGTATGTATTTATTTAGTTTTAAAATCTCTAAGATTTTGTCCCGATATCCGATTGCCTTCTTATTGCATAACATCCTAATAAACGTCCACTGCAGCACGGGGTATTTTGGAGGGGATTTACCATAGTCACCACGCTTGTGAGCGTGCTGTCGCTGTTGTTGGTGACCGCAGTATGTAAGATGGTACGATACACAGAATGATGTTTCTACCCATCCCCCGGTTGATAAGCTCTTGGTCGCCTCTTAGGACACCCACGGGTAGAGATGGGTTGGTACTATTCTTTGCCGACAACACGCGGATATCTTCCTGCCCTGTTGTATGATTTTTGCAACTGGACCGATCAGCTGATAATTTCGTATGGAAAGACAAAATATATTATTTTTCAAACAAATGTTTGGATTGGGTGTGTAATAGATGATATAACAACTTTTAATATAACATTTAATTGATATAACAACGTTTCATATAATTTTGTTTCATATAATAAGTATTTCGTATAATCGACATTTCACATATTTTCATTTCATATAATTTCAAAACGTATAATAAACATTTCCTATAAAAATGTTTCATATAATCATCATTTCGTATAATACCCATTTAATATAATATCAGTTCGTTATTTTCATTGGTTTGTTATAATATCCACATTAATTATTATGTAAATGAACAAGCAAGCATGCATTATGCAAAAAAAAAGCAAGCAAAGGCAAGCAGGCCTGCATGCAAGCAAGCAAGAACCAAGCAAGCAAGCAAGCATGCATGCATGCAGGCAAGCAGACATGCGCATACATTCATGTCAACCTAACCAACTGTGTCGGGGTGCCCCGAACTCTTTTGCTCGCTTCGCTCGCCTATTATCGATTCTACTAAGCCCTTGCCATTAACACACATTAATGTCAACCTAACCTGAAGGGTATGGCGGAATGATCAATTTAATTGAGCCTTATCGTTTCGTTTTTACAACAATTTTAATTAAATAAGCAATATAACTATACAAAAATATTATAAACTAATTGAATAATATATATTTTTTGTTTTATTATTATAAATTAAATAAATAATAAGTAAATTAATAAAAAAATTATGTATCAACAGAATTTTATATGAATTAAATTTTATATGAAAGATATTTAGGTGAAAGGATAGTTATGCCAAATGTTAGTATAGAAAACGTTCATTATAGTAAAGGTACGTTATGACAAACAAAATTATGCTAATAGTTGTTATATGAAACGTTTATTATATCAATTGAATGTTATTGAAACGTTGATATACGAAAAATATTTATACGAAATGATGCGCACCCGTTTGGATTGGACTGAGTAGAATGTTAGATGATTTTTTTTTTCAAAAAGTCGTAGAACGGTAGTTAATGATGAATTAATGCATTTAGTTTCCACAACAAACCGATAACGAATTATTGTAAAAAAGTTCAGAGATTTTGATGCGGTATGATAAAACTCAAGTTCGATCAAAAAGAAGGAATCCAAATGAAATGAGTAAAAATGTCATCATTAACCAAAAAACATCTCAAAACCCCCAGTTAGTTCGCAAAATTAAGCGATCTGTATGGTAAAGCACTTTTTACCAGAATTCCTGTAGATTTTGGATACGAATTTGAAAGTGTTCGTTTGAAAAACGATTAGCGGCATTCCGGAGAGAGGGACAAATACTAAACTGTGGAAATTGGTGGAATCTTGGCTCCTGGGAGGTTCCCGGTGATGTCATGCGAGCGGTATAGAGCTAATACGTCTTTCTTCAACATTACCTCTACTTAGGTACCAAAATCCACAAACATACACATAAAGCGAGGAGAAAAAGATTCAAAATAATATTTAATTCTTGAGCCTGAATGATAATGATAAATTATTGATAAAACAAAGATTTGTGTTGAATAAGAGAACAATAATAATCTTGGTTATAAAATAGTGTTTTATTATTAAATACATAATATTATTCTAACTTTACTTTCTGAAAGCTTTCAGACTGTTTGCGTTCTTTACACTTGAAAGGGATTTACCAATACGAGAGAAAACGGGGAGGTCAGCAGGGAGACTTCAACGGATAAGAGAGGTAAGATGGGATTCGAAGAGGTCTCGGGGCTGATTCTACATTGCTTTGCGTCCAGCTCGATTTGAAAGACAGTTTAGCGTGTGTGTCCCGTGTGGTGCCGGTAAAGAATAGTGCCATCCCATACATACATACCCGTGGGTGTCGTCAGAGGCGACTAAGGGTTATAAACTGGAGGATGGTCAGCAGCATCCTCCTGTGTATCATACCATCTTACTTACTGTGGGCACCTCAACCGCGGTCCATGGTGCCAGCCGTAACGCTAACAAGCGAGGTGACTATGGTACTTCCCCTCCACATTTTTCCAGCAAAAGCTATAATCCTGGAGGGAGCTCCCTGTCCTGTAGTGGACGTTTCATGGGATGTTATGATGATGAGGGTTATTTTATCTTTTTACATTCTTGTTTACCACTCGATGAATTTCAAGAAAAGATAGATCCCTAGAGACTATAAGTTATTAAACCAAGTTAAGTGCTATGTATAACTAACAGATTAGCGACAATATAGAAATTTAAGGTTCTAAAATGAATTTTAAGTGGGAAAGAAAATAATACACAATCAAGAATACAATCAACAAATATAATCTCCCTGCCTGCTTCTGCGTCTGCGATCTACAAGGTTACAACCACAGGTAAACATTCGTCCCTTTTTAAACCCTATTTTCAAATCGCCTTTCACTTGTGATTTCAACCTATCAAAAGTGTCATACTGTATCCAGCCACATTACATGTTTTTGTGAAAACTTACTACATTTTACAAAAAATTTGCTAATAATGATCTCCCTAATATGACCTTTCCATGCTAATTCTGGGCGCAGGACACCCACCCAGGTGGCTCGTGGCGCCCTCACGCGGCGTCTCCGGGAACCACCGGCAAAAACCCAGCAATGTGCTCGCCCCGACCGGCGCGGACGCGGCGCCCAAATCGAACCGGCGGCGATGCGAAGTCCTTCCACAAATCGATTTATTTACGAATACCGACCGATACCGATACCCGCCATCGGAACGATTGAGCCACCCAAAGTGTCGATAACGCGGTTAAAAGAGCCGGTGCCATACAAAAAACAACATTAATTTTGTGAATAAATAAAGAGATTTGAACTAATATGCGAGCGCTATTAATTTACAAAATAGAACAAGAAAGAAAATTTAAAAGCTGCAAAAAAAACTACGAAAAATCAGGCTAAATCACGTTTTGTGTATTGCTCATTAGATTTGTTTTATGTGCGAGATAAAAATAGATACGTTAAGCCGTTGTTGGTCCCGGGCTAACTACTGAAGTAGATAGTCATTGTCTGCGCAACAACTTTGACACCAGGGTTTGTGAGATCGGTCATCAATCTTACAATCCATGCACACGATATGATAATGTCTTTATAAATTTACAGTAGTTTAGGCTTGTGATCATAAGATACTAAAATGTCGCAAAATTTTTGTATCGGTTCAAAAATGTTGTATGAAAATAGTTGTGCAATCCGAGTTAACCTCTTCATCGCGATGTATGAGGAATGCAACATGCCACCGCCAGTTACAACGTAATAACCAGGTTATGAACGAATATTAAACTAAAGATGGTCGAGGAGGGGACACGCGTAAATAACTTGGTCGAGTTACAGCCGCGGGCGACGCGTGCGCAACCGGGCAGTCGCGGGACCTTGGGAGGTTGATTTTGATGTGAATAAATATTATACAGTAGTTGAGGAGGCTTGGGGAAGCCTTTAGCCTGCAGGGGATATTTTTGGATTAATAAATAATTTAAATAAGTCTGAAGAATAAGAATGGAATGGAACAAAGTGACAGCCTTTCGTAGAGTAAAAAGAATTGTCATGTCAATAAGAGAGGTGACAGCTTTCATTATTAATTCTATAATAGGCTATGGGAATCGATATATTACGAAAACAAACAAAAAATTCTGCGTTATTTATGTACGAAAAAATTTGATATTGAATGAAGCTATTCTTTTATATGTTATCTTTACGCTTAGGTTCGTTGATGTTATAAATAAAATATAAAAATTTGTGGTTCAGATGAGAGCTCTTTATTAGCTCATGGTTGGCTGCATTCTAAAAGTAAATCGATCCCAAGAATATTACACTTATTGCTACTACTTATACTTCAACTGCCTTTTGTGAGTTTCAGTTCAATGTCGCGGTACAACTAAAAGTACAATGTTCGTGTAGCAATAAAACTAAACATTCGAGTTTTTGTTGCAATTTTTTTGTATTAGATCGAGCTGTGCTATTTTTTGAATAGATTGGTTTATTTAGAATAAGGAATCCACTACAACGCCCCCAGCGTATGCGACTCTACATAATCGGATACTGGAAGGAGTACTTAAACGCTAAACAAAGAAACGGCCAGCAACATTCTTCGCAGCATGTTCGCAGCATATTATGGCACATTCCTTGGTACAAATTTTCAAAGTCACTGCTAAACATTTTCCGTTGTGGAGGTCCTTGGACTAAAAAGTATCCTTCGCAGACTGGTGGTCATAGTACCAGATTGAGATTACTGCTGCTAATTAAAAGTCAGAGTACAGTTATTATTCGTCTAGTTTATTGATAGAGTAATTTGACTTAATTTGTAAGTCACAATACGATAGCTTGGTGACTCGCTAACTGTGTTTAATTAAATGAGAGTCGTCACGGACAAACAAATCGTTAAGTGGAAGCTTTTTACGGTCCGATGCTCCCCCCTCCCACCTCCCTCCCTTCACCCCCCGCGTCCCGCCGCGCACCCGCAGGGGTCAATTTGAATCATCAACGGGCTGATGCTGATAGAATTAAAAAGCCATAATGTCCCGTTTAGCGGCGATCAGGTAGTGATTAAGGCAAATAGGCTGAAGGGTGATGCGGGGTGAGACGCGACGGGGCAAGAGGGGGGAGGTCAGGGTACAGAGGGCATCCATATCAATTGGCGGGTAATTTCCCAATCAGCCGGCGTGGGACAATCGCCCGCGGCGCCGCGCAATTGAAGCCGCGTCGCAACTTAACACTGGGAATAACAGGCAAAAAGAAACAACGTATATCGCGGAACCACTTTGATCAAATGACTACTTCCTTGGACTTGGAAAGAGCCATGGGGCTCCGTGAGAATGAAAACAAGCTGATGGTAACGAACATAAATAAACAAGTGTTAGCAGAATTTACTGAAGCTGAGTAAACGATTTCAATAAATTTGTATTATTAATTTATTTTTTATTCGTATTTTTTTTTATTATTATTACAATTTTTTTTTTCTAATAAGATGATACTACTTTTGTATACACATGTCGTAGTTGCCTGTAATTAGAGTAGCATTAAGTCTCATTAATTTATATGTTCAAAAAAATATATTTGATGTATACTCTGTAGGTAACCTAATTAAATAAATAAATAATAAAACTAGCTTTTGCTTGACTTAAATTGCAACCAAAAAAACTACAAAATGCTACAAATCCTAACATTCCATTTTGATATAGGTATACTTTCGGTACTCGTAGGTACTCTGGATGAAATGTTGCAATATGTAAGTATCCTACCAGTCTATCCAATGGCAGTGCATAATACCAAATTGGCTTGGTTAGTCACAACTGAGAAATTTAGTTTGTTTATTTAAGTAGCGTCGTGAGTTGCCGGCAAAGAACCAACCCATCTCTACCCGTGGGTGTCGTAAGAGGCAGCAAGGACTTATGAACCGGAGGATGGGCAGCAGCATCTTTCTGTGTATCGTACCATCTTACAAACTGCGGTCACCAACAACAGCGGTCGCCAATCACAACGCTTACATGCATGGTGGCTATGGTAAATCCCCTCCTAGGTATCACGAGTTTATGCTAGAGTTCTGGAGGGAGCTCCTTGTCCTGTAGTGGACGTTTTCATGGGATGTTATGAATTCAAGTAGGTACTAACGTGGCGTAAATCCAACCGATACCTATTTAAATGACACCTAGGAAAATAACTGATGCTCTCTTGACAGACAATCGCTAAAGGACATTTCAGACCAGAGTTTTTGTAGGTTGCAAAAGACAAAGTTGACAAATCGTAATGTAAAATTAAAACAGTTTCATTGAGACTAATGAGTTGTCCACATTACGGCGTCGGCGTCGATATACTCCAGAATGTTGACACAATCTGCACGTCCACGTAATTATCTACTGAAGCAGTTTTTGTGAACATAAAGATTTTTCAACGAGTGCTGTCTATCTTGACGATGTAAGGCGTTGATACAAATACTATTAAGGCTTCTAGTTGATACAGTCAAATAGTTTGACACATCGGACTTCAAACAGTTCTTATTTCAACCGTCTTAAAATATAAAGTTGCGATATTTGCCAAGCTCTGGACTGTAGTTAATTACGTATCGGTATCTTGATTAATATATTCTTTATGTCTAATAGCTTTTGAGGAATGCAAAGTATGAAGGGTAATAATGTGGATACATGCATGAGTGATGTTTAGCATTAGCGTGCGTGGAACGTGCGGTGCGGCTGACGGACGGTGTGAGGCGACAACACGCCGCGAGGATGATCCGGGATTAAGATACCGTTTAATGCCAACCTTAGCGGGCTTCCCACTTGCGCTTTGTTGTCTTGAACCGCTTCGTAACACCTGTTCCACTAACCCAGCGCCCCTCAAACAATATCGCCGGTAATTGCCCACTTCCCGCTAACAGATCTCCATCACATGTCGCTACAACAAAAACACTATCGCTCAATCGATGCATAATAAACCGGACGATGAAGAAACCCCGATTTGATTTCTTGCGATAACATCGCGGCAATTACAATAATTATTCACATCGCAATGAAATTATTACAACAAAGTTGGCCTGCGCTTGCGCTTATCGCAACCGCTCATTACGCGTTGCGAGACGCTGATCGACAGCTCGGAGGCTCATTTACATTCAATAAATCATTATTTGCAGTATGAAATCTCTATAGCCGGCGGATTACGAGCGTGGAAATAGCCAATAGCGTTTGAAATAGGAAATTCCAGCGAGCAAATAGCGAGTGCGCGCCGCCCCTTGAGCCACGCCCGCTGCGCGTGCGCCGCCTCCCCCCGCCCGCAGCATCCGCACCAACCTGCTCTGCTCTTGCGCAGGCGACGAGACGAGACGCGCAGAGATGTTATGGAAATATCTCCTCTCTACGACTGCATACGATCGTGGCGCCCGCACACTATCACTCCCTCGAAATCGGGCCCTCATTAACCAATTAGCATGTTTGGTATATATGTGCGATCGCGCGATTGCCGGCAACCCTCGGTTCCACCTGCCGCACCCTGCCGCATTGCAGTATAATGTATGCAAAACGCCGACGTTTTGTTTGCGATCAGATCGACACGTGTCTGATAAATTAGCACCGATTGCCCACTACGTTTAACTGCACACACGCTGCTGTATTCAATTCGGATATCACTTGTTAACTTGCCAAATAAGTAGGTATAATATATGAATTAAAATTATCTTCAAGAAAAGTGTTGCAATATCATTATCAATATCAATATCATATCAATATAATTTTTCTGTTCGTAATTTTACTGAACTATATCATCAAATCATCACCGACTCTACATCTTCCAAACATTTTGATATACCTAACCAGCATATATTCAACGAAAAAGTTCGTGAAAAATTTGCGAAATGAAGACAAATATATTTTTTACTTCACCAACAAGATAGTGTTGTCTCTTGAATTTGATGTTCAAAACTAGATAATTACTAATTTACAAATATTTCATCTGATAAGCTTTACCATGCTAATATTTAATTAATCATAACTAATGTAACAAGGATACACGTTCCAACCACAATCTCGCTGGTAGCCTGGTTTCTTATGTCTTATAGTTGACCAACTTCGAGTAGAGCTCTGCCACTGTGCGTGAGTGTTACACAGATCAAACTATGGCCAAAACACCCGTAAACCGAACTCTACTCTCTTTCTATACACCAATACCTAAGGCGTAAGAAACACCACTATGAGATGACAAGTCAAAACGGATTTATTTCTGATTCTGTTTTAAATGTTATTGTCTTAAAACTCTGACAAAGTGACTCTTCTGGTGGTCTAAAACACGGAACACAAGACTACCGTAACTTCCCTTTGCCTTGAGACTACTAAGATTAGAAACTAGCCCCTACAATCAAATTGTATCGTAACCTACTTGTTTATTCATACTTTTTAATGAGGAAATATTTTTTTTATTCTCATTATTTGATAGAACTTGACTACCCATAGGCCTGAAGATGCCTCTAGGCTGACAAATTAACCTTAAAAAATATTGCGAGCTGAGAAGTTTATGAAGTGGTGTTTATCTGACCTAAAAGCTAAACTTAAAAGCACACGTGTCTGTTCAATCTTTCATTGTTAGTGTTATTTTGTTCGTCAATAAAACAGAAAATGTCAACTAAATTACAAATATGTATTCATACAGCAGTTACTAAGTTGCACTTAACGATTGTGTTTGTAGAGATATAACAGAGTTTTAACTAATAAAAACTATTTGCTACAGGCTAGCAGCGGCGCTATTACGGTAACGGGAACGTGTATGCCATCTGCCCATTGACGTAAGAAAAACGCTCGGCCCCTGGCGTAGTTTCCAAAATCTTTGCATCTACCATATACGATCAAATTTCCTTGTTACACAAATTCCCGCGGAAGAGAGTACGAGTAGCCCTACTACACGCATCGCAGTATTTCTCTCTGTCAAAGTAAAAAATACTTTTTGCGTACTCCCATCTGGGTTTTTTGCGGGGGTTATATTGTAAAGGAAATGGTTCGCATATGGCAGACACGTTCCGGCTACCGTAATAGCCCCCCAGCTAGTTTAATATATCTGTGTAGGGCTCTTCAAAACCTTACTATCACCATATTTAAAGTATAGGTAAGTGAATGCCCTATATCCATACGACTTGGTGTGGCGATCACCTGATTCCCGCTATCTTGCGCAAACACCGCAAGTAGTTCACGTACCGAGAAGCGATCAATATTCACGCGGTTATCGATCGCCGGCGCGGGCGCAGGCGCTTGATCGATAGCGTGTTGTGGAAAATAAAAAAATATGTGGGTCAGGAGCCGCACCTGTCCCGAGCAAGTCGGCCGCTTGCTACCTGCTCGCGTTGCGACAAACATTCCCCGTAACATATTATACTATTAATTATCTAATACAGTTTAATCTAATTACCTATATTATGTTATGGGTAATAAAACTGTCCGTTTGGTGTTGGAAAAGAATAGTACCAACCCATCTGTACCCGAGGGTGTCGTAAGGGGCGACTAATGGTTTATAAACCAGAAGATGGTTTCTTGCCATCTGTCTGTGTGTCTTGCCATCTTACGAGTACATACTGCGTTCACCAAACACAGCAGTCGCCAGCCGCAATGCTTAAAAAGCGTGGAGACTTTTTTTATTGTCAATGAGCTTACTCTTGACCTCGATCTAGTCTTGAGGGCAGAGATGAGGTCGACGATGGGACGAGCTTGCCCAGAATAAGCCTATTCACTCGCAACTTTAATAGATTCGGATTATATGAACTCGGAACGCAGGCAGAGAAATCCACTCTTTTCTGTGACTTAGGTAAATACCCTCCAAAGTACCACGCGTTTTCGCTGGAATTCTGGAGGAAGCTCCCTGTTGTGCAGTGGACATTTTCGTTGGATAAATAAAACAAATTGTAAAATGCTCTACCTGCCAATTTCAAAATAAATCTCTTATTTAATCTTGCAAATCAAGACGAACCGAGAAATTAACAGGACTCTGCCTACCTTTTCTCGAAGCGTTTTGTTGTATTTTCGTACCCTCATAACTTAGGTCTCTGTGAGAGCGAAATTTTATAAGCAGACATAAGACGTAAGATTTGTAGATAACGCACTTTAGAGTTGATAGCTTGGTTCTAGACATAGACGTAACATTTATTCACTAAAAAACATACACAAATACAATGATACCACAAACATATGACACACATGATATCTGATAACTTGGTGTGAAACGCTTGTTATTCTTGTAAAAGAATGTAAAATATTTCTTGGTAACCTACTTTACATGAAATGTTCATGGTGCGCCAAAAACCTCTCTGCTTACTCGTATTTCAACTAGGTTTAATTTTTTTTTCTCTTGAAATAGAAATTAGAATGTATTCTTAGGTTGCTATTCCACCAGAGTTGTGTTGTGCTGGGTAGCTAACTTATGAGCTGAAAAAATTCGAACCTATAGGATTGCTACATTTCCTAGCTTAGAGCTGCAATGGAAAATAGAGCAATCCTATTATCTGGATTTTTTTTAACTCATAGGTTAGCTACCAAGCACTGTTCTAGTGAAGAGGCACCTGTACTGTCTCGTTTAGACCAGCCACAGTTAATCTATCACAACATTATCGGTCAACATTTAGGTACCAACGTCATGGACGATAAAACCAAAACACCGTTTTTGTCTTTTTTCCATTAGTCAATAGTAGATTTAGTAGTTTCGCTACCTAAAAAAAATAGGAATTCAAATATGGAAAACACATTTTTAATAATCGCTTATTAAAATAAGTACCGTACATAATGAAACATCATTGTAGCCGACCTCTCCGAGGGTATTCAGCGAACATCTAAAAGCGGTTTACGAACCGCGTCCATCGTGCCATACTAAATATAATCGCATGCAAATTACACTAAATTGAAGTCGATCTTAATGCCTTTACGACAGGGCACTGCCCTTCGCGATTGAAGGTTACGAATTAAAATAAAACTGTCTGGATAACATACAGGAAAGCTGACGATGTGCTCGTGATGAAAGTTGAATTTAAAAACCTGAACACGAAATCCGTTCATCAGCATTATATTTTTTTAATGAAATATTTGGCAGTTCAGAACAGCTCAGTCTTAGGATCGTACTGATAAATCCCTCTCAAGTGTTAGATTGCTTTCAAGATGTATCTTGAGATGTTGCTTATTAATTAACTAACGAAACTTAAGAAGCTGTCAACAAGCAAGTCAAAACAAATTACATAAATAATACGCTCTCAGCGCTCTCAAATGCGATATAGAGACCGATTAGCAATACGTCGATAAAAAAAGAGAGAAAGTCTGATGCAATCTCAGAGTAAAAAACTATAGAGTCCGCCATATACATATTCTGTATGAGCTAGTGAAGTGTAAAGCGTTGCACTGTCGCCCATGCTAGTCGGTCAAAAAACTCAGTTAAGTTTTACAAAATCAAGATATCTTTAAAAATCTAATGTTTTAGTATAAACTTTGTTTGCGAAAGTGAAAATATATAGTTTTTTACTTGTGAATTGATCATTAATACTAAGAACGGAAGCGTAAATAATCCGTAATAGCCATTTTATGCGTGATTTTTAACACCGTTTTTTCCTGAATGGTAAGTGTTTTCACCAGAAAAACTGTGGCAGTAGCATTTATTAGTCCCATGTCACATATTTCTCAGAGAGAAAGATAAAAATTTTACGTTTTTAGGATTTGAAAAAAATCCATACATTTTAGTATGGAGGTCCCTCGCAAGAAAGTGCTACGCTTATGGCTCCCTCCTTAGCAGCAAGAGCTGCTACTTAAACCTCCTTCGATGCAATAGTTTATTCCACTAACACAAAACCGAAAGACTTAAAATTGAGACTAAATATAGGTGGAATACAAAAAAGCCAGAACACTTACAGATCTTGAAATAAAGCAGTAAATAGTCTCTACATCACCCGAAGATTTCATTCCGTCAAAACTTTTAAGGTACGAATGAATACCTGCACCATAAAGCCGTAACTCAATGAATTCGATATGCAGAAATCTAGCCACAAAACGCCACCCCAGAGTGACACTACCACGGCAACACCTAAATTAATCATTATTTTAGAGAATCAAGACAATGAAATTATAGCCCATACCTGACTCAAATCCATGGCTCGTCGCTAAAGTGGCAGCACACTGACGACCCCACTGTCACTAGTAATTAACTTTTACACTTGTCTTTTAGTGTCTTAACCACCTCAACTTTCACTACCACCCTTATACTGTACAATCTATTTTGGTAACCAGGGTCTCGCGTCCCGAGTTACAGTATTCATTCACTTAGGATTCAACACTTGCGATAACTGCGCCCGCGCAATGTGCGATGCGTATCCCACACGCATTGACCGTAGAACGTAAACTATGTAGATCGCAATTATTTAAAGTTTTCTACGATTAAACAGGTCATAAAAAAATTTGAGTTACTGTTTATCTGTAACACTTCATGATGTAAATTATGCATGAATTATGTGTCGTTTCCATAAAAAACTGCTACGAGGAAATTTAATCCAAAAAAATATCGTACTGTAAAATGTAAATTTTAGTTACGCTTTTATGAAGAACAGTGTTAGTCACATTACTATAAAACCACACTCTTGAATGACAGTAACTGTTATTAAAATAGGCGTGCAGATTACTTAGAATTTGTGATAAGTGACAAATGATTGGAATCCATGAGTCAGCGAACTCGAATGACGCGAGGTAACGTTCTACAGACGCGAGGAGATAGCCAATGTTTGCGAGTGATATCTTTAGTAGATATCGCGAGAAAGTTATCGAAAGCAAACATATAACAGCTTGAAAGTCGCACTTGTGATGAGCCAATTATCATAACAGATACTGTGGACATCAACAGGAGAAATCCCCGACTAAAGGAGAGACTATTACCGATTACTTAAGCATTATGTTACGTTCAAGACAAAGGAAATGTATTCGATTACACTCATAAATGGAATATAATTTATCTCAAGCTCTTTGGTTGCTTTGACATATAACTTTTTGATGCCTAACTCAGATTTAAAGCTCCTAAATATAAAAAAATACTGTTAAACTTATTTTTAGGGATCCGTAGCCAAATGGCAAAAACGGAACCCTTATGGATTCGTCATGTCTGTCTGTCTGTCCGTCCGTATGTCACAGCCACTTTTTTCCGAAACTATATAAGAGCTATACTGTTGAAATTTGGTAAATAGATGTATTCTGTGAACCGCATTAAGATTTTCACACAAAAATAGAAAAAAAAAACAATAAATTTTAGGGTTGCATACATAGAACTGAAACTCAATTTTTTTTTTCATGAAACCCATACGTGTGGGGTATCTATGGATAGGTCTTCAAATATGATATTGAGGTTTCTAGAATATTTTTTTTCTTAACTGAATAGTTGGCGCAAGAGACACTTCCAAAGTGGTAAAATGTGTGTCCTGTAACTTCTAAAATAAGAGAATGATAAAACAAAAAAAATATATGATATACATTATCATGCAAACTTCCATCGAAAATTAGTTTGAACGACATCTAGTAAGTAGTTTTTTTTTATACGTCTTAAATCGTAAACCGCAATTTAGTTACTCACATAATAAAGTTTTTTAGCAATAAAATACCATAACTTTTACTTATATACGTACAGGTTTGTACGGAACCCTCAGTGCGCGAGTCCGACTCGCCCTTGGCCGGTTTTTTTAAAAAGAGACCACTCCCGTCATTAATTATCATTACTATCAAACAGACAAATTAAAGAGACAAATTAAGATAAAAATAAATACCTGAAAGTTGCTCGAGACAGTTAAAGTTACTCAGTGTATTTCATCTCGATATATTGATAATGCTCGATTCTTTTTTTTATATTATGTAACTAGCTGTTGCCCGCGGCTTCGCTCGCGTGGATTTCGTATTTATGTTGTTACCGGTTTTCCGAAGTAATGAGATATTTTCCCGTCATTTCGGGGTAATTTTAAACTAAGGAAAAACGGGACTAATCCTGCGCAAATCAATGAGTACAATTCAAGATCCAGCTAAATTTTATATAATATACAGACGTTACTCATAAACTCCTCAGAACAGAGGAACTTAGCAGCAGTATTATGCCTTAAAGTTGCCACTTAACCTAACAAATGTAGTGAGAGATATGAGAGACTCCTTTACGTTATATTTTAAAACAGAGCCAACTCGCAGAAAAAATTGAGAAAAACTAAAACCCTCTCCCCGTTCCTCTCTCTCCCTCTATCTCCCTCTCCCCCTCCCCCTCACTCTGTATCCCCCTCCCCCTCCTACCTCTCCCCCTCCCCATTTCCCTCCCTCTCCCCATTTTACCTTCCCCTCCTTCTCCCCCTCCATCTACCTCTACTCTACCTCTTCCTCTACCTCGACCTTTACCTCTACCGCTTCTTCTGCCTCTACCCCTACCTCTCTCTCTTCCTCTACCTCGCCCCTCCCTCTTCCCCCCTCACCCTCCCTCTCCCCCCTCCCTCACCCCCCCTCTACCTCCCTCCCTCTAACTCTCCCTCTCGCACTCTCTTAGATTGATTTTAGACATTTCAAACCTATCGCACCCCAACCCCATCCCTAGGGGATTATGGTATTTCACGTCCACCACGTTGGATTTCAAAATTATTGTAATTTTCGTAATCAGCGACCCGATAAACCATACAAACGACACCCATATTGATTTTTAGACATTTCAACTCTATCGCACACCAACCCCATCTCTAGGGGATGATGGTATTTCACGTCCACCACGTTGGATTTCAAAATTGTTGTAGTTTTCGTAATCAGCGACCCGATAAACCATACAAACGATACCCATATTGGTTTTTAGACTTTTTCACCCCATTTCCCTCTTTTAGGGGTTGAATTTGGGGTGAAATTTCAATAACAGTGATGTACATTCCACAGAATTACAACCCTAATGCCTAAACAATAAATTTTGTGAATTTTACTTTGAAAATGAAGGATTTTCAACTTCATCCCCCTTTTCACCCCTTAGGGTGTAGGATTTTCAAAAACCCTGAGACATGTCAAACTTAGTTTTTTGTCGTCAGCCTAAATACAAATTTTAAAGATCCTAACTTCAAAACTGACGGACTTTCATACAAACTTTCATCCCCTATTTCACCCCCTTAGGGGATGAATTTTGGAAAATTCTAAAACACGTACTTTTTTATTTTTTACCAAAAGCTTAAATACAAATTTCTATAATTCTACCTTTAAAACTGAAAGACTTATAGACCAACATATGGAAAAAAATCATCCCCTTTTTCACCCCCTTGAAGGATGATTTTTAAGAAATGCTTAAACACATATTTCTTTATTTTTTATCAGAAGCTTAAATTCAAATTTGTGTGAATCTAGCTCAAGAAACAAAGGACTTTCATACAAACTTTCATCCCTTATTTCACCCCCTTGGGAGATGAATTTTCCAAAATCCTTTCTTAGTGGGTGGTTTTGACGCACATAGAACCTGTGTACAAAATTTCAGATCTGTATCTATAGCGGTTACGGCCCGGCGTTGATGAATCAGTCAGTCAGTCAGGACATGCTCTTTTATATATTTAGATAGATGACGCATGTCTCTACATTGTATTCAAGTAAGAACATTTACAGTACCTATAGGGAGGTCAGGTTTAAGTGTTTTTGCACAAAATTCTACGCGGGTGGATCACTATTTACGAGTAGTACGTGCAGACGAAGTCGCGGGCTAAAGCTACTTATTTATGTAATAGCTTAATGCGGTTGAACTTTTATTGTATTATTTACCATCTGTAACTACTTACTACATGCACCCCATTATTAGCGAATTAATAAGTTATTTCTAAACAAGTCTTCCAGCTCAACATATTCAGAAAACTAAATTATACATATTTTCACTGTGCTTTCATCCGAAACTTTTGGAAAAAGTAGACGCGATTTCAATCCGTGAGACTAACTCAAACCCGAATGACAATAATAAATGTTCACGACACTCAAATAACCCTGAAATTGATGGTACTTGTACACATATACTTGCAGACAACAAGTGGGTGCGTTCTAATGAAATGGCCGCGGGTGTCTAATGAGTAATGAATAAACAGGAGTCATCAGCCGATAGTGAGCGAGCCACGAGCAAATATTGACCAATTAATGATATTGCTCGCCTCGACACCGCACGACGCATATTAGCTGCTTCCAATATGGCGGATATATCGCATTACAGCACCGAGCCCCCGGGTCTAAGGTGATAGCACAAATCTGGGTTTGCCTGCTTCTAGGAATTTTGGTTGAGCGTTTTATTGTCACCTGATTGCGCCGCTTGATCTTCATTGGTCTTTCTTGTGGTTATCCTACTCTGATATTATTATTTATATTAATATCAGGATAATCAGAAATAACTATCAGTTTCTCTACTTGACTACTTCTGATATCTCAAAAACCGGATGCTATAGATTCAGACTTTGAATAAAAATAAAAATAAATAAAAATAAAATAAAATAGTTTTTATTTCTGTAGACATGTTTTCTTAACTATAACGTAGATTGGAGCCTCCATTTAAGCAGAAGTTGCCTGTGTTTGAAGGCTCCGCTCCTCCTTAAAAGACGCCGCAGTTGCAGACGGCATACAGCCCACCCAGCTATGTTTCTTCATCATATTTAGATTAGAGTTTATTATAAGAAAATGCAGCTGGGTGAGCTGCACGCATATAGTAGGTACATAAATGAGGTATTAACATAATTTAAACTTAAAGTAAAATTTATCAACTGAAAAAAACAAATAAAACGGTTGAGAAAAACCTAGTTGAGCTAATAAACCTAATTAAGCAGGTTAGAGAACCTTATAGCCTAATAAGTAAGTAAGTAATTACCGCACTCAGAGACGCCACACAAAGCCAACCGCCAATCAAGTCTCGCGCTGTCATATTCTTATTCAATGAAACTGAAAAGGACAGCACGAGACCAGACAAACGAACAACTTCAAGCGACGTCCCCGAGCATGGAAGCACTCACTTAACCTAATAATATCTTATAAATTAATAAATTGAGGGAATAGTTGTTTGTATGTGCAAGAGTAAATATAGTGGAATATGTGTGTGTGCGTGTATGTGTGAGTGTATGTGCGTGTATGAATATAAGGATGTGGGTGCGTGTATTTTGTGTGTGTGAGTATGTAAGTGAAAGTATAGCTATGTAACACGTTCCAATAAAAGTTCAGTTTCTTCATACGATTTAGTCAAAAGCCAGGTCATGATAATTTTCTTTGATTCGTAATATGTTTTATCATAAAAATAAATTTCTTTGTTTATTTTATTATATAGGAAAGCTGAGCGGGAATTGTATTGCCTGCTAGCAAACGTAGTTGTAATGAATGGTATTGGGGCTACGATATCTTTACGCCGCTTTTTGGATAAAGAAGTGTCAAAAGGTAAGTTCTTATGGGTTTTAAGAATTGTCATTGATATATACAATTTCCTCACAGAAAGTAGTCCACTAATCTGATATAACTTATCAGTGGGGAATAGTCTTTTCTTGAAGTACATAACCTTGATTAATGTTCTTTGTGCTCGTTCTAAGTCAATAAATTGCGTTTTCGCTGCTCCACCCCATATTGGAATACAATAGGTTAATACTGATTGTACAAGAGAAACATAAATTTGATTAAGAATAGGTTTTGGGGAATCCTTTCTATCCGAATGCTCAGGTAGGACATGTCTAAGTGTTTTAAAAATCCATGTTAACTTTCTAGTTCTGTTTATAATATGTTCCAGTTGTGTGTACCATGATAATCTCTGGTCAACGTGAATACCTAGGTATTTAACAGCAGAGACTTTTGCTATAGATGGGCAGTTGCAGTTGCAGGTTGTTTTGTTGACAGTCCCAGAACAAACTGCGAAACTTTCCCCAAAGAACGTAGATCGAAATTTGAAAAAAATATTCGACTTTCCATGCAAAATGGCCTACCATGTGATGCAGTTTCTGAACATTTTCTTTTTTCATATTTCAACATTGAGCTCTATTATACCATAATCTGTAGTCTGTGTGGAGCCGGCATGGAACACTACCAACCCATTTCTACCCGTGGGTGTCGTAAGAGACAGCAGCATCTTTTTGTGTATCGTACCATTTTACATACCTAAGCGGTCCATACGGTCAGCAACCACAGCGGTCGCCAGCGGCAACGCTTACAAGCGTGGTGGCTATGGTTAATCCCCTCCAAAGTACCACGGTGGTGGTACCACGCGATTGTGCTGGATTTCTGGAGGGAGCTCCCTGTCCCGCAATGGACGTTTCATGAGATGTTATGATGACTTTACAGTATATTTCGACCAATGTTCCAGTTTCGTAGTCTGAATCCACAACTACATTTCCGGAAATATTTTTATACCCTGCAGTTTCATGTTGCTTTAAACCCAAACAGATTGTATTCGCTCATAATGGTTGCTATCCCATTCCTGAAACGTATGTTTCAGTAGAAAAAACAGATGACTATAAAAACGTTACAAAATTTTTCCTACACGTATGAAGTCACAACAAAGAAAAATATGCATAAAAATATCATTTATTATCTTATCTTTCATTTAAAATTTCTATCAGTAACTGAAAACATGCAAACATGATAATACCAACCGCGATCACGTTTCGCAACGAGTTTCTCCGACCTTATTTTCATGTCTCTCATCGAAGCTTGTTGACTCGAACGCTGGTTTTCTCGGTGTCTTCTACTGCCGTCTACGCAGTCTGCATTATGGAGGGCCTGCGCAGTATGCGATGCGTGGAGGCTGGAACACGGGAAGAATGTGTGTGAACCGCCAAGTCACCGTTACGAGGGAGAAAGAGCTGCCTCCCAACTAAATGACACCTTGTTACTTAATCGGGGGACCTATCTTCAACGTTTTTAGACCAGTATTCGGCAACGCTGAGAGCATTTGGTCTGGCCTTGTACAGATCCTTTAGCGAACACGTTGTACGGCATTATGGGACATAGTTATTGGCATGAAATTAAATTATTTTTTCAAACTATCTTGATTGTTATAACATATAGATATTCTTTGCTGAAAGTTATTGCAATAACTTGAATTAAAAAAAATGTGAAAGCAACAATGGGCAAAGATATTGAAGGAGTTTATAAGTTTCCCAGTATCCAATAATAATTTCCGGTGACATTGTGCTTTTTTTAGAGTACACTTATGATGATTAGCATTCCCTTATCCAAAGAAAGTCATTCACATTATACTCAACGTGAGCGAGCAATTTGCAGGCGATGATGCTAACTTAAAACCCATTTTAATTTCACAAATCTAATTCCACCTAGCATAAAGTAGATGTCACCGTGGTCACGGTTTCTTTCGTTTTCAGCAAAGCAGGATAATAGATGAATGTTTATAATTGAATTTAAAGTACTCATTAAGACGATAAATTATAAAAGCACTCTGGTAGACGCCTCGTAGGAAAGAGGGCGGACGCTTGATAGAGTCGATTCTAGCGATGAAGAGATAGAGGCCGAGTGTGGGAACTTTTCCGTCGTGTTATGACGTCACGGCGAGTCATTTTTCGGTAAGTGCGGCTTCAAATTATCTATTCGGAAGCCGTCTTTCTCCCGCCTCAACCTGTCCTCACCCCCGCGGGCCCGATCAGCACGTCATTTGAGTTAAACAAGCCTTTTGCCACCTCTATCAGCGGCCACCGACGTAACTACCCGCAGTTATTGTTTTTTGGGTAACAGCCGTAATGTTCACTTAACGGTTATAAACTTCCAATCAATATTTCTGTGGGAAACATTTTTGTGGACTCTCTTTTTAAAGTACCTATTTCTTGTTTATGAACATCTTCAAAAGTACAGATAATAAGGACTTGTTTGTAACTAATTTAGGTAAACTGAGAGGTTTCAGGAAGTGCGAAGGCTTTATGTTTTGAACCGATCATAACAGCGATTTATAGAGAACGCTTTCGTCAGTGGACATATTCTGCTGTTATGAATAACCATTGGGTATCATTAGATCGTGAAAATATCTAATTTGTAGTGTTATTTGCTGCTGCTATTAACAAACTCCGAAACATTTATTTCGTAGAGTTGAAAATTGTATTACTAACGTCAGACATTTTTGATAATGTGTGTATTTTCTAAATGTAAATGTAACATTGTAGTAGCCCAGTGGGCGGCGACCGACGACCCGTGGCCCGCGACTTGCGACATCTCGCACGGCGATGACAAATTTATCGCGCGCTCGCAATAAAACGCGCTCGTAAAAATATTACTACATACCTCCCCCCCTCCACCGACCAACCCCTACCCTCGCCACTAGCTGGTCCCGCGAGAAATAACACACTTTGTTTTAGAAAGAATCGCGTCCAATCGCGACGTCACGGATATAGAAAAGCTTCAGGATAATACAAAAACGACCGCTACATAAGTAATAAAAAAGAGATACGCAAATAAAACAACCCAGTCCCAAGGTACCTACTTTACCTCTTGGTGTTCAGATAAGTCGAGAGAGTAACTATAAAATGTGGGATGTCATCATATTGATGTTGAAATTAAACATAAAAATACAGGGTTGGTCTAGATAATTTTTGTATCAGAAAAAGTAAGGGCTGTTTAAAAATTTGCCACTGAGAATTAGACAGCCAGAGTGCTATCAAATCTAGCTAGTCGTTATCTAGAAAGCGTATATATAAATCTCTAAAAATTGACTACCAAAACTGGTAGACAGGACAGCGTAGCAACTGATGGAAACTGTTTTTAATCAAGTACCCATATAAAAACAACAGTGTATATCCTTTGTTATTTTCAGTCTCATATAGATCCATTGCAGGTTATAATCCGCTTCTTTTATGCTAAACGCGATCTTGTTTAGGTACCTGATTACTAGAAATCATCAAGTTAGTAGTAAATCATTTTGAATCCTTGATTTTCTGGATGAACTTCCTTGAGACGAAGTGTCACATCTAGCATTAGCTCCTATTCTACCTCCGCACTCTTTACAGCATAGTTTGGGGGTAACGATATTGTTGGCTAAACTGGGATCTGTCTCAATCGCGTTTACGATTACAGGCCATCGCGACCCGCGGTCGAGGTACTCGTACCAGCCAGGTCGTCGCCGGCGCCGGTGCCTATACTACCGGGATTTACTAACACAGATCTTGTTAGTTTGATTGCAGCCGGTTACTGCCCACAAAACACAATGTTTGCTCCACTTCTGCTACTTTTCGATTCGATACGACAGAACTTATAACATTTTATTGCAGAAACTGTTTGATTTTTAAGTGGAACGTAAACATTTTTGGGAACTTGACTATTGAGTTTAGTAAATAGAAAATTATTTTTTTTCATGTGTAGGGAGAGTCCGGGATACTTGAACCCCATTTCACAAAAAGGTTCCTAATTTTCTCACCATATGTTTACCAAAATAATTCATACACAAATGGATAGCTTAGGGAATGGGGTACCTTTTTTCATACTCAAAATTTTCTAAAACTATTTATTTAAAAAATTGCACAAATTAGAAAAAAGTGGAAAGTGGTTCAAATCACCCCAAAGAATGAGTTTTGTGGTCAGTTGACCACTTGAACGCATAATTTGCGAGAGACCTATAATTGGCTCTTCTGTTTCTTTTTATAAGTTTATTGTAAATTTGTAGTAGCTGTTGGTCTTCCTACAATTAATAAATAAAATAAAATAAATTTGACGTTGTAACTACTCACTGTCGCACATGTCTATTTTTGCCCAAGATGGCAGAATGTGCGTGATTGGTCATCTCCTGGGGAACTTCTGTTAGCTTATCCGGGCCGGCAGAGCCAAACCCAAAAAGTTATTGAGGTTGTTTCAAGTCTCCTACCTGTTCAACCATCCCAGACACCCCTACTTATCTATATATATAAAAGAAGAAGGTGACTGACTGACTGACTGACATATCAACGCACAGCCCAAACCGCTGGGTCTAGAGATTCCAAATTTGGCATGTAGGTTCCTTATGAGGCCTAGGGGTGCACTAAGAAAGGGTTTTACAAAATTCCACCCCTAAGGGGGTAAAATAGGGGATGAAAGTTTGTATGAAAGTCCGTCAGTTTTGAAGTTAGGATCTTCAAAATTTGTATTTAGGCTGACGACCAAAAATTAATATTCACGTGTCTCAGGGTTTTTGAAAATTCGACACCCTTAAGGGTGAAAAGGGGGATGAAGTTGAAAATTCTTTATTTTTAAAGTAAAATCCACATAATTTATTATTTAGGCATTAACTATGTAATTCTATGCAACGTTCATCACTGTTACTGAAATTCCACCCCAAATTCAACCCCTAAAAAAGGGAAATGGGGTGAAAAAGTCTAAAAACCAATATGGGTGTCGTTTTTATGGTTTATCGGGTCGCTGATTACGAAAACTACAACAATTTTAAAATCCAACGTGGTGGACGTGAAATACCATCATCCCCCTGGGGATGGAGTTGGGGTGCGATAGGTTTGAAATGTCTAAAAATCAATATGGGTGTCGTTTGTATGGTTTATCGGGTCGCTAATTACGTAAGCTACAACAACTTTGAAATCCAACGTGGTGGACGTGAAAAACCATCATCCCCTGGGGATGGGGTTGGGGTGAGATAGGTCTGAAATGTCTAAAAATAAATATTGGTGTCGTTTCTATGTTAGGGATAGCGGTTAAATTGGCGTTAGGGGCAGGGATAGGGATAGGGGCAGGGATAGGGAGAGGTAGAGATGTAGAGAGGTAGAGAGGTAGAGAGGTAGAGACGTATAGACGTAGAGACGTAGAGACGTAGAGAGGTAGAGACGTAGAGAGGTAGAGAGGTAGAGAGGTGGAGAGGTGGAGAGGTAGAGAGGTAGAGAGGTAGAGAGGTAGAGAGGTACAGGTAGAGGGAGAAGGAGGGGAAGGGGGAGAGGGAAAGCGAGAGGGAGGGGGAGAGGGAGAGAGAGGGAGAGGGTTTTAGTTTTTAGAAGAAGTAATTGTACTTCTGCGAATTGGCTCTGTGTTGAAATATTACATAAAGTTGTCTCTCATCTCTCTCTTTACTTTTGTTAGGATACTGCTGCTAAGTTCCTCTGTTCTGAGTAATTTATGAGTAACGTCTGTATATCATATATAATTCAGCTGGATCTTGAATTATACTCATTGATTTGCGCAGGGTTAGTCCTGTTCTTCCTTAATTTAAAATTACTCCGAAATGACGGGAAAATATCTCATTGCTTCGGAAAACCGGTAATAAAATAAATACGAAATCCACGCGAGCGAAGCCGCGGGCAACAGCTAGTACAATATACATACAAAATACACATTATCTACCGCATCTGCAGATTGAACTCGCCATAATCTCAATTTTATGAACGAAAAATAATAAATATTCACCTTATTTTGCAGCGATTTTTCAAACAGTAGGTACACAATTTTCTGACTCTCCAAACATTCATCTGCAATTGTCCATATCCGCCCGCAACGTCAGCATCTGTCGAACGTAAAATTTATTTGCATTACTTACTCTCCAAAACTTGTATAAAATTGGTCAGCAGAAAGAAAAACAAAACAAATCATATGCCCCGGGGAGTAGTGAAGAGAGCCACCCCTCGCCCCTCGCCCTGCCTCCGATGGGAGACTATAAACTGGCTGAGAGCTGATCATGCAAAACGCGCGACCCTCGGCTTGTACGCGATGCATGCACAAATCGAACGCTGCACCCTAAACCCAAAACAATGTTCATAGACGAATGCTTACTTTATATTCGCGATTCCTTTGTGTATTTTGATGGATTTTGGATAATTTATTATAATACTTAGGGGTTTAACAAATTCTTGTAAAACTTTCAAAAGCTTTTGGAGTACAAAATAGAATGCCTGCTACGATCTTGTTACGAAAAAAGGAATTCAATATACCTACGTGTTAAACTCGTTGTAGTAAAAAGTGGTACTCTAGTGCTTTAATTTATTTATAAAGTAGCGATTAAAATGTTAGTTCAATAGAGCCGAATATGCAGTGCATTAGTGTAGGCAAAAAAGCAATGTTTCTGAATTTGATGATTAGGTGACCAGATCGGAAGTAGTTATAGGAGAAATATTGAAGAACGAAAAAGAATAGCACTGGTTAAAGATAAAGATAAAGATAGTTTATTCGTTGGAAACAGGTTAAAAAAAGGTCACATTTTTTTATCAAGCACAGCCATTTCCTATCACAATACATGATAGGGTTGATAATGATAACAGTTGATTAATATGACAATGTCAAGAATATGAATTTAAGGTAAACGATAGTGCTGCCCAATGCCATACACATCATGAGCTGGCCCGTGTACCCGCCGGGCGCCGGGGCTGGCCGGGCAGACTCGCCCGCTCTTTACGAGCCATATTTATGGCTCACTCGTCGGACACTCCGTTTTTTACGATATACATAAAAGCTGCCGTGAAAGATTTACGCGAAATATATTCCGGCTAATGCCGATTGCTGCTCGCGTTTCATTGGCCTAATGTTATTGCTGCGTGCGCGCTCCGGCACGCCGTTATCGGACGCCGGCTTTATGTAGATTTCATAGATCTTACAATATTATTTATACGAGTTAAGCTACATTCTAAATGTATCGGTAAATATAATTTGTATAGGCAGACCGAGTAAGATTGGCTATAAGGCAGCGGTCGATCAATTTTTTGATAGTGTCAGTCGGCGGCGACAAGTCATTTCTTACGACAACATTTGATTTGAGTCCCCGCAAATTCAATTTGTGCCACAATGCCGACGGCGGCCCGGCCTGCTCCACGAAGCACTGCGGCGGACGGGAGGGGGCAGGGAATCAAACCCAAATAAATATTCGCTTTAGCAACAATCGAACTCGCAACTCACACAATTACGGCGGAATGGAAAACCTTAGATAAATACAATCGGAAGCGGCCGAAGGAGGAGACGTACGGGGAGCGGGGGAGGGGTCCGTTTTTCGCTGGAACAGAAAAAGCGGAGGCAGCAAACACAAACATCGGGCGAATGTAGCGAATTTCCAAAGTCCATTCGGTTTATTGACATTTGCTAGGGTGCGGGAGTGACCCGCCGCGGCTGAATTCAAATCCCTCCCGTCGCTGCCGGTCGCCGGTTTACAATAAATTTCGAGTGAAGAATATGTTAGTAATATGTCGCGCGGGTACCGTAGGGCTTCGCCCCCGCATATCGCTTTGGCCTTTACCCCCCGCGGGGCTCGAGCCGCCCCTCCGGCTTTAAGAACCCAATTTTAAACACTTGCTACGGAATGTTGTAAGTTGTTTACAACGTAATCGAAAAATATCGCAGGGGGAGTCGCCGGCATTTTGAATTTTCCGCGGAGATCTTTGAATAGCGCTCAAATAACATTTTAACTTAGTTTCGTGTACCGTTACGCAACACAATGGGTTCACTTGGGGTGGAATATTGCTTTCAAGAGGAGCCCCACTTTACATTTATTTTCTTTGGATTCGATTGGTTGCAATAACATTTTCCTTTATGTTCTAAAATAAGTTACGGAAGCTTTTAGAATTTGGTTAAAAGAAAAGCTTTTTGGAATTGTTAACTCTATTCCCTCGAGTCAGTAGACACTAAAATATAGCTGTAAGAACCTGACAAGCTATTACGAAAAGGTGCGCTGACGGCGACAGATGTTTATATTCGCGTATAATAGGTAAGTACGCCGGTCGCCGCCCTAAGTTTGGACCGTCTCCTTTGGAAATTTAGCTCTGTATAAAACGCTACGTCTCTAGCGACAGATGGTCACAATTTGCAACAACATTTATATTCATAAGTGATAATTTGCATTTACAGAATTGTATTCAATGTTCGTTATGGAATAGGTACAGTAAAAAGTAAGAAAAAGTAAGAATTAAATCTAGAGTGAGTAGTTAAATTGACATTTAACAAAATTTATGTACGTTACTTATATTATGTACAATTAAGACCTTCTTATAACTTGTACATGACTGCAAAAATGAATAAGTAAAACAAGTACTAATAGAAGCTACACTTGTCGAACTAGTTTTAGGAACAACTAAGTGTAAGCTATAGGCCTCTGTCTATTCATATAATTCAAGGTGCAGTTAATGAGAAAAACACCTAGAAGAAAACACTCAGATATAAAAAGTTATGTCTATAATGTTATGCAATGTCATTGTATGCAATCAATACATTACTTATGTATTTTTACATATTTTTTTTTTTTTTAATTTAAAGTTACTTTTATGCAAATATAATGTCTGATATCCGCCTATAATAATCGTAATATAGCTTAACGAGCTCAACATTTTCTCTAGATATTTAAATTGAATTGAACACTTAAGAAAAACTGACCATGATGAAAGCGCTCAGTCGTTGTAACTGAGGGTCCTCATTACGCTGCGGGGCCAAATTCCACTCTTTATTTATGAAATAAAAATGAAAACATTTCTGCGGAGAGCTGACGAATGGCCGCCGACCGGGTTCTCCCCCCCCCCCCCCCCCGCGACCCCCAACGGGAGGGGGTTGGAAACTCTACCCCCCCCTCCCACTGTAGGCGCAATTTTATGACGACCATTTTTTATTTAAAATGCACTACGTTTTTCAACGTGATTAGGAACTTTTGGAGTCTCTACGTGTGGCAGCGGTGGTAAAACGTTTTGCTTTCACGTGCATACTTGTTTAGGTTTGCATTTTGAATGGTTCCCAATCCCACCAATGATGTGAATGAATGGCTCCTTTTAATGGCTCCTTGTGGGTGGATTAGTTTCATCATTGACCTTACCTTTGTGCTTTTTTTCTAGATTTTCCACCTATGATTTTTCGGGATAAGATTTTCAATTGTGTTACTAACATATTGAGATTACTGCAGTGATGTGAATCCACTGCATGTAAACTTTAAAACGCCTGAAAGGCAGATTGGCAGGTATTGAGTGTCTTTTAAAATAGTAAAGCAATAACGACACGTGTAACTGTAGGTACAAGTATAAATAGGTTTTGGAGCGCTTCCCTCGAAGCCGAGCAATGTGGTGGTAATGAAACTTTTTGCGGCGGTTCTTTCAGACGACATGTGTAATTATAGTTAAAGTTTAATTTCGCGTGCGCGAGGGGGTCAGAGGGAGCGAGAGTAGCGGAGGGGGGGGGGGGTGAGGGGGGGCGACCGGAAAGATTTTTCAATTACCAACTTTGTGCCGCGCGCTCCAATCTCGGAAACACAGAGTAGGGTAGATGACAGAGCTAGCTAGGAAATGTAGACTATTGTAGACATCTCGCAGAAGCAACAGAAATTAGAGTTTAATTTTTTTTTAACGTATATACATCAAAATCTAACAAACTAGGTAGGTAGAGTACAAAATAATCTGAACCAAGGTGCTGTGCCATCCAGTAAATAAAAGGGCCTCACTCAGCAAAAGTTGATTTGGTCGCTGTTGGTTTTCAGTGAGCCCTGCTAAGAGAAGCAACATGCTACGTCTTCTCTCTTATTAAGGTTGCAAGCAAGACTACTTACATAATATTATCAGTATAAATAATTTCAGAGATCAACTAAACAGTTAGTTTGTGCACACACAATAAATGGATTCAACTATGATTCAACTGCTGTAAAGTCATCTGAGATACACTAAAATAACCACGATATTTCATAACATTGGTTCAGCTACTTATAGGAAAATATTTTATTTCCTCTTCGATGAAACGTAAGCCTATCTGAATACATAATTAATAATCGGCCTATTTTGTAAAGATAGGATAAATAATAATAACCATTGCATCATTTCGAATAAGACTGACTGGTGACAATAGATTATTATTTTCATTATTATTAATTATAATTGAATTGTTCTTGATGGACAGATGAATCTCTGCGTGGCATTGCTCTGTGACTGTGGAATTCTTAATATCAGTGCGCGCTAACTACGGCCGTATAATATTGGCTGTTGCTTCCCCCCCCTCCCCACTTCTCACCCTTCCCAACCCCCACCCCCGGGCTTCTCCTGCATCGTTCTTCAGTGTGGTCGTGTCGCCAGTATGTGCTAAGCTAAGTGTCATTATACATCTATTGTTCAGTTTAAAGATACTATCTGACATTGCAAATTAAAAATATTTTAAAATGAGAAATCATAGACTTACAGTTTACCAATTAACAGCAGAATAGAGCTTTTTTTCAGCAGTACCTAATAGTTATTATATTTGAAAGTCAACGGCAAAAATTACATCGAAAAGCTTAGTCAACAGAGCTTCCTCCATGAGCGATATTAGAGGATAAGGGGGGGTAAACAGTTCAACCTGTTCCGGTTCCATTTTCTACAATTCTTCTGGAAATTAAAAGGCTAAAATTATAAAACTTTTTTTTTTACCTTTAGCTATTAAGATAACTGCAATTTTCGTATTCTTCCAGTGAAATAATAAAAAGTTTATAATTTTTTTCCTATAATTTATATAAATTTTGTCTGTTTGTCTGTACGCTTTTAACTCACAAACTACTAAGAGGTTTTCGATACATGATTTGGATTATTTCCATGCAACATATAAGCTTTATGCTCTTTAATGTTTTGCATTCGTATAGCTTCTATTTAAATGAACACATTGTGATAAAAATAACCTTATATGTTGCACGAAAACAAGCCACGCATATTATCGAAAATCCTGTTCAAATCGGTTCAGTTATTTGTGTTTACTAAAAGTTGAAACTCCACGCAAACGAAGTCGTGAGCAAAGCTAGTCTTAAATACGATTGTATGGCAAGCTAAGCAGTACTTTTAAATTGGATTCCTGCGAGGCCTTTGTCTATCGTTTGTCGTCTCGTAGCAACTACTATACGTCTCAGGAATCACAAGGTCCACTTCGCACGACAGCCTCGCCTCGCGTCACTTCACTTCACACTTTGATTCGACAACAATAAAATTAGCTCTTTGACTACTCGGCCAAGAATTACATTCGAAGATATTTTTTGTAGACATAGCCTTAATGTGTTCAGTGAATGCGTTTATTAATAATTCAGTCTAAAAAAACATAATTATTTGTTTAGTTTACGAAACTTAAAAATTTTGTAGGGTCGGACTAACTTTTAATTGCAAATTTTCGAAAGGCGTAGAACAAAACAATAATCCGCTAGGTGGAAAAACAACTCGTGCATTTTCCGTGTTTCGAAAGGCACGTGCAGCCGTCCTTACCAACTACTACCGTATTAGTCGTTAAAGAGAAAGGTTATTTTGGCTGTTTGAAAGCTCTGGTTGTCAGGCTCGCAACAGACCTGAAAAAAGGTTCATCTAAGGCAGAGTCCGGTCTGCCCTGTCGGTTGCGGAGGTCCAGATGGCAGTCGCTGTGTGTAAAAACCAGTGCTCTTGTGAAATAATTGTATATTAGGATTAAAAGTAGTAGTTTTAGTTTAATTAAGATCTAAAAATGTTTTGTTTTTAGTGTAAATACTTTTTTTTTTAGTTAAGATTGCGGTGCCCTATCAGGGTTCATGTTGAAGCTGTACTTTTTAATAAGATCTATTGTACAACATGGATGCAATAAAGATTTGAAACTAGGAATCCTAATCGTAGCCTTCTCTGGTAAAACGGATTAAGGGTAGAACAAAAAATGAAATGAGAAGCTTTTGTTAAGGTGTTGTTTCGTTTAGTCTGTGGTTTAGCAAACATGCAAAGACTGTAAACAGTGTCATCAATCCTCTTTGGGCGGCCACTGGGCATACATACTTGTACATACTTTCCTTCTACGACACTGCACTACAAGTTGATCACGGTCGAGTAACTGGCGGTGTAATACCCACATAAAGTGGGTCGTCAGGCGCGCATTGATTGACGATAAACTGTTAATAAAGTGCGCCATATTGATGATGCAGTTTTAATATCAACAGACACACAGTTTCACCTGAGTTTCTTAGCTCAACAAAATTATTCAGCTTATTTTTAATACCTTCACCCACAAAGCCTAAATTGGCAGCATTTTTACGGAATATAACCGACTTTATAAAATAAGACACAATATTTGACACAAAACTAATAAAGTCTTTGAAATTGAATAGAGCATGGCGAAGCACGTTGAAAATAAGTTTTATGTAGCAAATAGATGACTAAAGTTTGAATTCGAAATTACGTTAATAGTTCCAACGAGGCTAAAAATAAGTCAGTATTCTTTGACCAAACATTTTCTTTGACCGCAATCAATAAACATGGTGTACCGAAAACTGAAATGGGGTGTTCAGTCAACGAAACTGAACAACTTTCCCGAAGAAACATCTTTGGGAAATGAAAAAAAAATTCGATCTCTCCTTACAAACTATTCGATCAGAGTGAGCAATTTGTATGGAGATCATTTTTTTTTTTTAAATTTCCCAAAAATGTTTCATTACTAAAGTTGTTCATTTTCGTTGCACGCCCTTTTAGTTTTCGGTACACCGTCCCTTACACTCTATATTATAATTATAATACGATTTAGACTTACAACGTACAATATATTCTCTAATATTTTCTGATGCATTTCTATTGACATCAAATGTGGACCGTATTATCAAATAACATACGTTTTGCTTTACCTACTCCTGAACCATTAAAAACTTTACATTAAACTTTTTATTACTAGAATATTATCGACGACTTTATGGTAATTTAAACATAATTTATGCATCTTTTTCCTTCGATGGTAGTAAAACTGAGTACATATCTTAATTTTCCCTAGAATGTGCAGTTTTTATATTGCCTTGATATGAGCGTAGCCGGGCTAGCGAGGCAAGGCAAGGCGTCGCGTCGTAAAGCTCGCGGATTACATGCCAATAAAACTAAAAACTTTAATAATCATTTTTATCACCTCACGCTCGTAAAACTAAATATGTTTTTTATGTTTTAATTTTTCCACACTTCGTCGAGACGGTACTTAATTAACTCTGTTCTTTTTTAATTGCTTTTGAGAAAATAGCAGCGATACGCTGGTATATTTTAATGTTTTTTCAAGAAGCTTTTTAAGAATTCAGAATAGTCTTTGAATAAGAAATTAATATTTAAATTGTAAAATTTTACAGTGAAAAATATAAAAATATTAGGTTACAATATAATTGTAATATCATTGGTTACAATAAAGTAAAACTCAAACGCTTACTTTCTTGTCGCTTTTTAGGGTTCCGTACTCAATGAGTGCCAACGGGAGTCTGTCCGACCTTAAAAGGGCTGTATCTTTTGAACCGTAGTAGCTACATGGTTGGAATTTTCACAGAATATGCGTTATTATAGCGGATTACCTAAAAAATAATAAAAACAATAAAAAGTTAAAAAAGTAAGGGGGGTCAGAAATAAGTAAGGGAGTGGCTCTTCCCCAGATGGACTTCGCACTAAAGCCTACACCTTTAATTACCTTTTTTTATGCTACAAGTGATATTACAATGAAATTAACTTTTTTTTTTTTATTGAAAATGGGCTTACTCTTGACCTCGATCTAGTCTTGAAGACAGAGATGAGGTCGACGATGGAACGAGCTTACTCAGAAGAAGCCTATTCACTCGCGACTTGAATAGATTCGGGTTATATAAACTCGGGAACACAGACGCAGGCAGAGAATTCCAATCTTTAGCCGTGCGCATTATAAAAGATGTTTCAAAGCGCTTTGTGCGAATGTGCGGAACATCAACCAAGTATGGGTGATATCCTGCGGTGCGTCTGGACTCCCGATGGTAGAAGGGGGATGGTGGAATAAGCTCGTGGAGCTCTAGAGCACACTCTCCGAAGTACAATCTGTAGAAGACCGACAGACATGCAACTTTGCGACGGTGGGCCAGACTGTGAAACTTGGTTTTCACCAGCATCTCATCACCAACAAGCTTCTTGGCTCTGCGATCTATCGAGTCAAGTGCGGCTAGCTGGTATTTGGCTGAGCCATCCCAAAGGTGACAGCAATTCTCCATGCACGATCGGACTTGGGCTTTATATAAAACTAGAAGCTGACCAGGAGTGAAGTAACGCTTAACCTTATTGAGGACGCCCAGCTTTTTTGCCGCAGTTTGGGCTTTTGACTCAATGTTAGCGCCGAAGTTCAGATTTGCACACAACTTCATGCCAGCTCGAGGCTGTCGGTAACTGGTACAGTTGTACCTCGAAAAGTAGGAGCCAGATTGAACGGACTCCTTTTGGCGGTGAACAGACACGCCTGGGTTTTGGTGGCGTTGAAACTTACCAGATTTTTGTCACCCCAGTCGGAGACAAGACTTAAGGTTGAGTTTATACGCTCTACCATGGCCTCTCTCAAAGAACGTATTTCGTCACTGCTGGCTTTTGCGCTTGGCATATATCTCTCGACGACAGTACTGTCATCTGCGTACCCAACAATACTAGGACCAAGTAGGTCGTTGATGTGCAGCAGGAAAAGAGTCGCAGAGAGAACCGACCCCTGAGGAACCCCGGCATCAATAGCCACGAGGTCAGAGGAGCAGCCATCAAGGACTACTCGGATCGACCGTTCGCTCAGGAAGTCGGAAATCCAAGAGCAAAAGTCAGCGGGAATTCCGTATGCAGGAAGTTTGCTCAGCAGACTTGCGTGCCACACCCTGTCGAAGGCCTTCGAGATGTCTAGTGACACGGCAAGGGCTTCGCCGTATTTCTCGATGGCCTCCCCCCAGCAATGCGTGACATACACTAGAAGATCCCCAGTTGATCGTCCCCGGCGAAAGCCATACTGACTGTCACTGAGTAGGTCGTTAGCTTCTAGGTATGTCAGCAGTTTTCCATTGAGTACCCTTTCCATAACTTTGCAGAGTATGGAGGTGATGGCGATTGGCCGATAGTTGCTGGGGTCGGCACGACTACCCTTCTTGGGCACTGGCTGTACGTTGGCAACCTTCCAAGATTTTGGCACCGTTCTTGTTTTTAGAGAGAGGCGGTACAAACGTGTTAGCACAGGAGACAACTCAGGCGCACAGTTTCTCAAGACTTTTGCTGGTATTCCATCAGGACCGCTTGGTTTGTTCACGTCTAGGCTTCGGAGTACTCTACGAACTTCTTTTGCGTGTATTGTGACCTCCGACATCGAAGAGTCACAGCGAGGAATCGTTGGTGGTTGATAAGAGCCGGCATCTAAACGAGAATTGCTTGCAAATAGAGACGCAAATAAATTTGCTCTCTCTGTTGCAGAGTGAGCTAGCGACCCGTCAGGTTTTAGCAGGGGAGGTAATGTAGGACGGCAGAAGTTTGTTTCGACCGATTTGGATAGGGACCAAAATTGTTTGCTACCAGAGGGGTAGGATGCAAGTTTGGTCCCTATACGACTGACATGGTCGTAACGTGCCTTTCGGATCACCCTCTTGCAGAACTTTGCAGCATAATTGAATGCCTTTTTCTTCGCGCGAACCCGTCGAGCTCGAACTTTGCGATCACGGGCTTGAACCCGGGCTTGGTATGCGGACTGCATTCGAGCTTCAGCGCGAGCGCAGTCCGCATTGAACCAAGGTCGGGCTTTGTGACCGAGCGGTATGTCGGAGAACGGAATATAGTATTCCATCCCCTGCCGTATCACATCCGCAACCGCTTCAGCTGAACAAGAGGGATCGCTCGAAGAAAAACACACTGGCTGCCATGGGTAGGATGCAAAGAAGTGCCGCATCTCATCCCAATCTGCTGACTCGTATCGCCAAACTCGCCTCGTGCCTCTTGGGCTATCATCCGGAGGAGAGCTGATCGACACAGACTTTACCAGACAGTGGTCGGATGTTCCCAGCGGGGCTGATACCGACACCGAGTGCCTGTCTGGATCTGTAGTCAGGAGTAAGTCCAAGCAATTGGGCGTGTGTCCGTCTACATCAGGCACCCGCGTAGCTACATTCACCAGCTGGGTGAGATCTAGCGACAATGCAAACCTGCGCGCCTCTCTCCCAGCATGGTCAGTTTTCTGGTATGGGAACAACCACTCGCTGTGGTGGGCATTAAAGTCCCCCAGAAAATGAAGCTGCGCTGTTGGGTACCGTTGTTGGGCACAATCCGCCTTCTCTAACAGGTGCTCAAAAAGCCTGGTCGTCTCCTGGTCACCGCTGTGCGACCGGTAGACACCGACGTAGAGAGATTTCTCTATGCCGGTGTCCACCAGAATCCACAGTGTTGATGACCCTGAATCTTCAAAGCAACGGAGACGCCGATAGCAAATGTCATCGCGGACGTACACACAGACCCCGGCTCGTTTTTTAAACTTGTGTTCCAACGAGTAACCCGGGTAGTTGAGGTACGCCACGTCTGACGGCGTTGCTATCTGCGTCTCCGTTAAAAGAATAGGTGCGGCTTCTCGGTCTCAAGGTGGAAGTGGACCGGATCGAGATTGGAGTGCAACCCCCGGATGTTAATGAGGTGCACTTTTAGTGGAAGGAAGTGCCGCCGTTTGTATACCTTTTTCTTTTTAGACTTTTTCATTGGGGAGTTTGTTGTTGTGGGGAAACGGAAACTGGTCGAGACGCGGCTTGGTTATCAAATGAAACTCTTCGGCTCATCTGACCAGTGGGGAACTCACCTGGAGACTGCGGGGACGCCCGAGCCCCCCTGAAATGGCCGTCGGGTCCTCCCGTCCAGTCGCCAGCTGGCACGACGGAGCATTCCAGGATTTTTCGCTAGTTGGCGGGGCAGCCTTTCCCACGTCGGCTTTCGTGGTACTTGGGCCCCCATCTACCTGCGGTCGGCCAACGGCAGAGACCGTGCCTCGGATCCCGCTACCCTCCAGTATGAGTTACCCGGAACAGACTTGCTTAGAGACCAAGACCGATCCTAAGCCACGCAACTGACCACCTCCGATCCTCCAGTGGTACTGGCACTCCCGCACACCGACGGAACACAGACAAGCTGTTTGGCGTCGGGCTCCGGCGGGAGGGTGGTCGCGAGCCAGGCGGCCGAAGCCTACCACCGCTGAGAGAGACCTTCAGCCGTCGCCACAGAACGTGATGTCCCGCAGCGCCGTTGCCCGGGGTGGACCGCTAGGAGGTAGATCTCTACCACCCCAAACTACTTAAAGATCATCATCATCATAACATCCCATGAAACGTCCACTGCAGGACAGGGAGCTCCCTCCAGAACTCTAGCAAAAACGCGTGATATTTAGGAGGGGATTTACCATCGTCACCACGCTTTTAAGCGTTGCGGCTGGTGACCGCGGTTGTCGGTGACCGCACTTTGTAAGATGGTACGATACACAGAAAGATGCTGCTGCCTATCCTTCGGTTAGTCCCTTCATCGCCTCTTACGACACCCACGGGTAGAGATGGGTTGGTACTGTGCACTTGCGGAACCCTAAAAAATTTTAAATGCATAAAATACTATTTAGAGGAACTGTCAAGAAAGTGTAACGAGAAACGGGGAGTAGAAAAATAGAACAAGGCGTGACAGCGGAGACAGAGTCGGAACAGAGTCGAAAAAGGGGAATAAAGAAAAAAGGCATTTTTGCTGGAAAATAGGGAATAATAACTAAAAATAGAGTTGCGAGTCAAATTGTGATAAAAAATAGTTGCAAAAAATGTTATGGACGAAAGCAACAGAAGAAAACTAAGAATCAGGTTTTGTTGAATAGTGAGGGCAATGGAGCTGAAATAGAATTTTAACGTGAATACTTAGTTTCAGGAAATCCCGGAAAAAACAAAGGTCCACTGCTGGGCAAAAGCCTAACAAGCAAAATCGTGAAACGAATTGTTCTGCTGCTGTGTAAATTTTTGGAAGAATCTTAGGACCATCTAATAGTCTTGGTAAAAAAAAGGAAGGTTTAATTCCAGACATCAGTAAGTCATTTTTATATATTTTTTGTAGCTCGTGGAGGAAGCTATCAAATAGCTGATGTGATGAATCTTTTGAAGGAGACCGAGATCCTTGATTTCGGATTCCTTCAATTGAGACATAGATAGGCATTGCTCCGTGTAGGATATAGTATAGGAAGGTTTATTTGCGTATAATTTCAAGACGTTAACATTCAGGGTTTGATTCCAAAGTGTAAAGAATAAGTGGAGTGAAACTAACGTTATGTAAGTATTCAATTTTGTGGTTTTCCATCTTTTATTTATTTTCGGTTCAAAGTTGTTGTGTGTATTTGAGATAAGGTGAAATGTGACTTAATGAAATTTATAGTTTCTTCCAGGTTGTGTGAGATAAATAACGTTGAGAAAATCAGATTTCAATGTCAAAAGAGGAAGAGTTGAATGGAGAATATTTGCAGCTTTACAGATCTACCTGCGGGATCATAAGAGGCTTGTACTGTGTGATACTTTAAGTAAATTGTTATTCCCTCTTAATGATTTTCTTTTGTAAACATTAATAACTCTGCGGGAATTAAAACATACTGTGTTTCTAATCTGAGTCGTTATTTGTAGATAGTAATAAAGATTTCCTTTTCCCATAATTAAGTATAAACTAGTTCTGCAAATGTCTTTGTTCGCGTATAGCTAGGCAGGATAATGTTCTATTTCTAAACAGGTACAGGAATTACAAGGAACATTATTGACATGGAATAGCAAACCACAAATGATAAAACGTGAAGGCTAAAAAAGGTATTGCTTGGATTGTAAAGGTAATGTAAATTTCATTGTGATTAATTTTTCCTTTACAGAGAAATTGATTAAAATAGTCCTTGGAGAAATCATAGAAACTGGACTCTGATGTATATTTTGTCAACGTTTCAAGGGTGGCTTTAGATGTTGTTTATTTTGTCAACATTTCAAAGTGACTTTAGACGATGTATATTATTATCATCATTTCAAGGAGACTTTAGACGATGTATATTTTTTATACTTTTTTTAGGTAGAATTGTCTATTTGACATTATTGTCAAATAGTCAACAAATAAATCATTTTTGATTTAGTTTTACTCAAAGCTAGACGCTATTTTGAAATCTTTATAAATTTTTTATCTCTTTAACTAAAAATAAATCAAAACCCAAAATCAAAATGGAAGAAAATATTAATACATTAAATAATTACCTTTTTTAGAAAATAATATAAAATCTTTGGCCCTAAATCAAAATTCCAGTTTTTAATATACTAGTGTCATCATATGATAAAATTTAAAAAATATTCCGTCAGATCAAAAGAATTAGAACGTCAATTCAAAATCTTAAAATAATATATCTGAAAACTAAAACTTGGATACAGTTTGTGACAATTTATTGTGAAATAAAGGGTAAGTTTAAGTAGAGTGAATATTATAAATAATATTGTTTCAAATAGTAATAAATTGTTTTGATAGTGATTTTGAATCTTTTGCCTCGATTTCCCAAAATTGGAACATGCTGAGAGCATTGCTACATCTCAGTACTCAAGCTCATAGGAGGTGCTTATCTTTCCTTTTTCTATCAATCTATATGAGTCCCAGATTTTGAGATTAAGAAATACCTGCTCTCAGGTTTATTTAGTTCAACCAAGCATGGATGGACGCCCTCGTGACATGTGTCCCCGATGTCCACTATATTGGTTGTGGCAAATGTATGTCGCGTGTCACTGGAGTATCTGTCTAAGTTTATCTGATAATATCAACCTTCGGATTTATTTATTTTAATCATTCTTGGGCCGGAGCCCTCAAGCCTAAAAGGGGCTGATACTAAAGTTCTTCTCTTTTTATTTGTGTGGGGTTTCGCTGATTCATCCTGATTCACCCATCTGTATGTATGGGATGAATTGGTGTTATTCCAATACAAATGGAAGGATATTAGCAAGGTGTTTTAACGTTGGATTTTGGAAATAGTGTTTCTTGTGTTATGTGCTGACAACGCTCGCCCATTATTGGATGCGTCGTTTGAGTGGCATATACCACGGGAGGACCTCCTGATCTTTGCGTTGGTCTACCAAATGTAGAGTAGTTAGAAAATTTAAATCCTTCTTCTTTTGTGTAGGGACATTCTAGTTTAGTCTAATGACATTAAATTGTTTATAAGGAATAAATTAGAATTGTCTTGAATCAAAAGGAAGAATATTCTTGATGGAGACATTACGTTCGTTCGTGGGTTGCTTCTTGTAAAGTGTGTTGACGACGTTCGCCCGTAAGGCTGCGACGGCTGTACGACACTCTGACCTTGGGGGACCTCTGAACTTTATGTGTGTCATCCTAAAGTAGTTATATAATCTATTTGGTCTTCATTGAATCATACAGGAATCTAAACCTTATAAGATTCTAAGTTTTATTTTTCCTTAATAAAACTTGTCATAATTTATCATACTTAAAATTATACTTTGACTCAGTGTGAAACCACCTTTAACATTATTAAATAGATTCTTGAAAACAATAATGGAACAGAAATTATAATGTTTAGTTTCTTTCATTGTAGTTATGTTCCGAATATTTAAGTATATACAATAATCCCATTTTTTATACTTCTTTTGAGTCCTCTTTTAAAGAACATCGAGTTTTAGCTAGTGTAGTTTACGCTAAATTCTCCCAGTGTTCTTGGTTTTGAATACTCGATGCTTTTGATTTTCCCTTAAGATCTTAAATCATAAATGTTTGGCCCAACCTAGCATAGATACTACTATCCCGTATCTTCTCGGTTCTGGTCATCAAACTTCACTTTTATTTAAGGATTACCTTCAGTAATCTTTTGTCTTACTTACTTCTTTTATGTTCTTCTTCGAAATATGCTGGGTAATCCCATTATAGTTTAGATGCAATTCATTTTATTTAAATGAGTGTTTAGACTGGGGTTACTCTACATAATTCTTGTCCTGCGTGGGTTGGTAACGGAAAAGAGATTTAGCTACGCATCACAAGTGAGAGCTATGAAGGATATACGGAGACCTTGTTGGTGCAATAAAGTCACTCAGTGACTGGGGGGAGGGAAGTTGCCCTTCAAACTCTTTATGTCTCTCGTTATAAAACCGTTATTGATCTAGGCTGGCCATGCAAGCAATAATACTATACCCGTATCTAGTACAGACTTCACACTTGGACGTGTGGAGCTGGCTAATTATTTTCAGTTTAACTTATTTCAAAACAAACTAAGGGATTCGATGATGTCGATCATTGTCTGCCCGGAGAAAGAAAGAAAGAAAGAAAGAAATATTTATTTGTTGCATTAAAGTTCTTAAAACTAAGGGTACAATTGAGGTATCACATGCAACAAAAAGGTCCCGCTCAGCAATAAGCTACGGTTGGACCGTAGCGCTGATCTACGCGGAGGGATTACAGGAAGAGCTCATTTTGTAGGAGTGCCTTGTTTTCCTAAAGGAAGACTGTATGCTTCGTGTGCCTGGCGGGCTCGGTGACCAGCTCTGGTATGGGTGACTAAAAGAAATAGTCAATACCCTGTGAACCCTGGATGAGTCAGTGATCGTCCCTTAAAGGTGGGCCACGTGGAAGTCGGGTTTTGACGCGGGGCATGAACATACCGGGGGGAGACATCGTCACCGTCTGGGTTGTACTGTGGTTAGTTAGTTCCACTCTCCACATACATTAACCCTAGTCTTTACTGTAGTTTAAGTTTTCGATGGGATTTCCAGCTCCGCGAGGATGATCAGAATCCTGACGATCCAGTTGGATTGTTAGGGTAGTTTAGCGTCATGTCATCGTGAGCTGGGTGATGATATGCCTCGGACCTAGGACTTAGGGTAGAGGAAGCCTAGGACGAGCTGTTTGGGGCGATGGTGGTGCTCCAAACCTGGGGATTGTCCCCACATTATTTTTATTACTTCGTTTATATTAACATAGGTTTCTTTTCAGAAACTTAACGGCTATAATAATATTGCATTGTAAAAGAGATGAAACCTCTCCTAAATTGATGAATCTACATGAATTCAGATGAACTACACCAAACAATATGAGACTAAATTTAAATAAATAGTGATATAAAATAAAATAAATAACTCAAATTAGACATGTAAAGATTAGGTTTATATTCAAATATAAGTATTAAAATAACAAGTGTGTTTCTTTTTCATTCTTCTATTACCACTCTCCACCGAGCAGAATCTGTAAATTACAAAATATTATAAGGATATAAAACGGAATGACGTAGGATTCAGAAAAACTATAATATTCTTAAAGGGTTTTATTCTAGACGATCAACCTTGGCCAAAACTTTCACGTATCTGATTTGAGGATCCTATTGGAAGGGACTTCAGATCTGTACAGTACTATTCTATGCCGGCACCACACGGGCGAATTAAGGAGCGGGCATATTTAAAGATACAAAAGACTAATTTGCAGTCAAAGCATGCATGGAAGAACGAAACGCAGTACTCGTAGATGAGAGGCGAACCAAACTGCAACAGTATAGTCGGCATCGTAATGAGGGTGCCGGCGGGTCATTATGCACCGGTCGATACCACACCACACCCCCCTTCTCTTCTTAGTATTCGAGTCCGCGTCCCGGTATTCCACTGGTTTGGCTATCACCGAATTACCTATTTATATCGATAGAGGCTCTTACGCTGACGAATAAATGAACCTTAAGGTCATTTGTTTCAATTGGGTCTGGTTAGGATTTTTTATGTAGCCTTAAAGTGTCACACAGCTCTGACAGTCATTTCTCTAAAAGGTTGACTAAATCGTCGGGAATTATTATAATAAAAGCGCATTGAGACGGTTCGACTACCATCAAACATTCTAATCTATCTCGATAAAATGCCTTAAGCTAAACTGTTCATCTCGATCAATTCAGATATACAAAGTTATTTTTTGGACCTGATTTCCTTATGCCCACGTTATTACAGAGGTCAAAAGCAACAACTTTTGTTCTACCACTTTTCTAACAACGCACGAAAAATTTTCAACTTCCCATACAAAATGGGTCGGTCACGTGACCACTTTAGTATGGGGAGTCGAAAATTTTTCGTGCGTTGTTAGAAAAGTGGTAGAACAAAAGTTGTTGCTTTTGATCTCTGTAATAACGAGGGCATAAGGAAATCAGGTCCAAAAAAATAACCTTTTTTTTATTGTGCACAATAAAACAAAACAGAAGTGATAGAAGAGGTTCACAATGGCGAGCTTATCTCTATGAAGAGATCTCTTCCAGCCAACCAGAGTTTAGTGTGAAAAAGTATATGACGGGGACAAGATAAGTACACATCAAATAATAATAAGAAATATGTATAAGTACATATACAAGGTTATGTGTCCCGTAACGGGACTGCCATTAAGATTATTTGAACGCCTATATGAAATCTAAACGGGAACTTACGCTTTAGAATTTGTATTATTATTTGCCTTTTGGTTAGCTGGTAATGCTGAGTAAATATGCCCAATCAACGCACTACCTAAATAACTCTTTTTGTCATAAACAGGTAATTCGATGATAGTCGCAATAGTAGATTTCCAAGACACGGGCTTGAGCACAATCTCAACCAACCCCCTCACTTCAACCCCCTCGCCCCGCATACTTTGCCCGGTATTTGCATAAGCTGATGTCGCCTCTCATTATGGCCGAGATGGAAGCGAAGGGACAAGGGGTGCGATGAAACGATCGATATAATGTATTTCGCGAGACCTTTGTGTTTAGCTGTAACCACTGACTATTTATTGGGCTGTTTTGGTATATGAAAATAAAATTGAAGTAAAAATATGCAATTATGCTATTTGGATTAGGATAATCAAGCTTAAGTATTTACATTTTGATGATGATATCACGTTGCCAGAAAAAGGACAGATAATCTGGAAAAACTAATTATGTTGGGCAAAGTAGAGGGGAGAAGATCTCGAGGTAGAGCACCACACCGCTGGTCAGAACAAATAAAAGCCGTACTCAACCTGCCTATTACCACCGCTCTCCGACGGGCAGAAGACAGAAACTCTTGGCGTACACTAATCAGGACCACCACCAACAGCAACAGGATCCGACCTTGTTCGACAAGACCTTCAGAAATGAAGAGTGCCATGATGATGATATTACATGCAGTATATCTTTTTTATGGTTGATGGGCTTACACTTGACCTCGATCTAGTCCTAGAGGCAGATATGAGGGCGACGATGGAACGAGCTTGCCCAGAAGAAGCCTATTCATTAAATTTAAATCTCTGAATGTAAATCAAATTTAAATCTTAACATCACAAAATTTCATCCATTTACTTTTATTTACAAAAATATCTTGAGGATTGTCTGAGAGACAAGGTTACAAACTGATGAGTAGGTAGGTTAAAATCATTTTTTTTTTATTGTCAATGGGCTTACTCTTGACCTCGATCCAGTCTTGAAGACAGAGATGAAGTCGACGAAAATATTTACTTAGAAGCTATACTATGTATTTTAAATTTATTTTTGTACTATACTATGTATACTTATCATAAACAAAAGAAATATTACAGTTCAATATGTTATCTATTACGTTTACATGTGGCCATGTGCACCGTAAACCTGGCTCGCTCATCTCGCGCGTATCTGCAAGAGGCTGTACCCCTACCTCCCCACTCCCCCGCAACCCCCTCCTCCCCCCCTCCCGCTCGTAATTAAGCCTCTCGCGACACTTGCCGCCTCCTTACGGTAGGTCGGCAGCTTCTAACGTATCAATACTGCATAGATGTCAACGTAATTTCCTGTAACGAACGCTTTTAATGTCCTTTTATTATCAGATTTTAAATTAAAAGTTCATTTTATATTATTTACGAGAAACGATTTCACAGTGCATAATAAAATTCAAGTTCAAATATGTTCAACAACTTTCACTTACAAAATCCCATTAACAGTCAAATGCAGGTTTTGAAGCTGCGTCTTTTGTTCAAGTAGAAGATTCTTTAACTATCAAAGGTACCGCGTGGGTACCACGGTCCTTCCTTTAATTTTTTTAAATTTATCCAAATACAGGAGGTTACTATGTCTCATTTTGAAAATTTTAATTATTAAGAGCGTCTTTTGGTTCAACGATAAACGATACTATCTCATATTCTTTATTCGTGTATACTGAATTTTGTTTAATTATTTTAATTCTGTAATTATATACCCTGACAGACCCCTCGGAAATACCACATAATCGAAATAATACCTACCCATACAAATCGGTACAACAATTGCTTGCGTTCACAAAAATGGCCGTCATTCCATCCTTTAAACCGCTCATTATAATAAGCAATCACGTAGCCAAACCTCGTTACGAAGAATCAATTTGCCGTCGGGGGGTCGAGGGGGGTTGATGGGGGTTGACGGGGTGCAGTAATTAGGCGCTCGGATTAGCCTCCAGCGAGCAAATTAACTTGAAACTGGATGGCTTCCCGCTTCCCGCTCCAAGTTTAGAGGACAATCGTCGATGTAATTAAGGCCGCAGCCAATTTCAATTAATGAGAACAGGTAGCGCGATTGGCTCTCAGTCTTCGCATAGGGTCTTAATTAACAATGTATATAGTCAACGTAACGTAACAACTTCATGTGAAAGAACCTTTCGGGAAATGTAAATAAAATCGGCCTGTCCATACAAACTGTCCAATCAAGTTTGTAATTTTGTATGGAGAATTGGAGAGGTCATTTTTTTGTATGAAGAAAGTTTATTCCTGAAAGTTTTGCTAACTAAAAGTTGTTCAGTTACGTTGACTGATTACGCCATCTCAGGTTTTCTTATACCCTCAATATATGCGAAATTAAGCCTATTTTCGTATTTACATTTTCTTTCCGATTCCTTCAATTCTGACACGGTGCTACAGAGGTTAGTTCCCAGAGCGATTTAATCCAGTTGTCAAGACTATTTTCGCTCTAAAGGGTAGATTGATTTAGCAATCTGACACTTTGTTCAGTTTTCGAAATTTTTTAATTAAAATTTGAAAAAATCAGGGAAGCCAAAATGGTAGACAGCAAATAAAAATCGTAGTTTTCTACATTCCTGATGACATTTTTTCACATTACGAACGAAAAGAGCTCTTACTTACTATGATCCATTTTTTTTCGTTAATTTAAACAAATACCAATTCATTTTGCAGCGATGACACTGAAACCAGGCTGTCTACTCTCAAAGTCCGATATATCGAAACGATACCATTCGAAACATGCTAATTCAAAACTTCGTCCCTTGACAATAGAGTAGAATATTGGTTGGATGAATTTTCAAACTGCCAGTAGTTAGCATCCAACCAATATTCTACTGTATTGTCAAGGGACGAAGTTTTGCATTTGCATGTTTCGAATAGTATCGTTTCGATATATCGGACTTTGAGAGTAGACACCCAGAGTATATTTGACGGAAATATTAACATTGTTCTACAAACTTGTTTTTTCTGACAACTTTAGCCGACTGCTTTTGACATAGCTGCAAAATGTGTTGGAAAGCGTTGATATAAACGAAAATAAATGGTACAGCAGCACTGCACTTACTTTCTCGCTATACTCAAGGAATAACTATAAATTTGTAATGCCATACACATAGTATGGAAATACAAACTTTTATTTACGTTTTTCAAAAAAATGTTCGAATGAAATATACAGATCAATTCAGAATTCAAATTGTCAATAATTAAAACAAACAAAAATCAAACGATTTCGAGTAAATCACATGTTTAACTTTTGGTAGTACTGGAACACCCTTTATATGAATTTTCAAAGATCAATAGATACTACCGTAGGATACTTGCATGGAGATTTTTTTAATTTCCCAACACATGTTCCTTATGGATTATTGTTCAGTTTAGTCTACTGAGCAAGCCCTTTCAGTTTTTGGTACACCCTGTGTACTAAATTTTATTCAAAAAATCATAAAGAATATCCAGTCAGGTAGACAACCAATCCAGGAGTAATATTATAGAAAATTTTAATAAACTCAATGGAACCAATTTTGGGTACGAGTAAATCACATATTTACGATTTGGTGGTACAGGAACACCCCGACCGACCGACCGACGGACCGACCGACCGACGGACCGACCGACGGAGGGACATTTTTGGGAGACTTGTTTTTTATGATGTATAAGTGATATAGAACACATTTTTTCGAAAATTAGAAAAACTTTTTTTTTTCACGAATACAATACCTTTCTCGCTCCGCTCGAAAGTAAAAATTGATAATAGTTCCATTAGCTACTAAAGACTCTATCCGCCAGTTGCACAAAGCGTCTTCAAAGTTAAAGCTCCTTAAAATCTATTGCTGTCACTTTCTTTGTCGTCAAAACAAAAAGTGACAGTAATAGATTGTTTATTGTTTATTGTTTAATTAGTTGCATATTGTACATTATATAATATGACAGGTCTTAGTCTAACTTAAGTAGGTACAATAACCCCGTAAGGGGCGTCGCAACAGCTGAGTGCACTATTAAAACTTGTAACAAATAATATAAAAGACTGGATTGAAAGTATTGATAATTGATAATAAATAATACGTAAAATTCAAAATCAAATTACTTACATTAGTCATTCAGAACAATCATAATTTAGTCATCATAATAACAAATTTGTCAAGAATTATTAATCTACTTAAATCATAAAAAAAAATTGTAATAATATGTCAAGATATGTCAATAGTAATATTAATTCTAACTTTAACTAAATCATCCGGTTACACTTAATCAAATAAATATGTCGGTCCCTTTTATGTTACATCCATTGTTATTAATTATACATAATTGAATAAAAAAAATAACGAAAAATTAAATTAAATTGTTCGGTCATTCAGGAATTCCGTTATAGAATAGTATGCTTTGCTGAGAAGTAGTTTTTTTACTAATCTATTAAAAGTACTTTCGTTGGGTTCCTTTAACAGAGCTTTAAGTTTAAAGAAGTTTAGTGCAACTGGCTGTTTATCTAGCAGCTTATAATGAGCCCTTGGCTCTACCTGCGGGCTAAGGTATTGTGCACAATGAAACTTCAAACAATATCTCAAAAGGGTCTATTAGAAACATATTATAAACGATACAGTATGAAGAGAGAAAGAAAAAAATTAATACTAAATTATTATGTAATGTAACAGGCAACAATTATAACTATTGCGTTATCAAAAAAACCCGAAGAGTTAAAATTCGTTACTTTACAAATAATGTGGTGGTACCAACTAAGGAGCAACAAAAATTTAATAAGAAGAGACCAAGGCTAAGTCATAAAAAGAGAACCAAAATTGTACTTTTGTAAGCCTCCTTCGGAAATGCAATTGAAATTATTAACAAAGAACATTTATATTTGATTGGACATAAGTTTCACAAAGACCGCGGCGATGTAGGAAGGGGGGGATAGCAGAGGGAGGGAGGGAGCTGCAGTGAGTTGCCATGGCAACCGCCCCCGCCTAATCAATTGCAGAAATATGTACGAGACATTACCACTTTAACGAGACCTCTCTCTCCTCGCTCGGTTCGTAACGGCGATGCAAAGTAAGGGGAGGAGAATGCGTCGCGAGAGGTCGTTGTAAAGTGGCCGGTTATAGGAGCGTGCGCGGGGACATTACACACACTCGGACGCGAAGAAAAGATGTATAGACGCGCTTCTATCGACGCTAGTAACTCGTTTATTTGCAGTTTAATTTCATATTTTCATAGCGCTCTCTAAATGTTCAAAATTGAATCTCTATAAGCGTTCAATAGACTGTATTTCTACAAAATTAAAACGACTACGATAAGATTTAAAAATCTCATGCACTTTATTACTTGAAAAAAGCTAACAACAATCAAAATTCATTCCGGGACATAATATAGGTTGTCAAGCGCATGGACCCCTTCTGTTTTTGTTAACTTTTGGGTCATTTAAAAATTCTTTAACTCTAGGTGTTTTTGTCCCAAAGTTTGTTGAACAAACCGGATCTTTGCTGCCTTGTGCTAACTGGACTCCTTAGCTTTGACCACTTTCTATTGACGGTTTTTGTTATTGACACTGACGTAAACAATTAACAAAACATGTCGAGCCATGCGCCTAACACCCTGTATATTTATCTAACTACCAAACATAATCAATACATCACAATAAACAAAATCACAAACAAAAATACTAACAAATCTTTTCTAAAATGCACCTGCGCTTCGTAGAACACCGCGTAGCTGCACGTAGACTGCGCTACGCGGACCATGCGTAGCACTGCTACGAAAGTCAACCGCGTGTTCTGAAATCGTTTGAAAACACCAATATTATTCTCACGGCTTTCAGTCTAAGCCACAGACCTAGCAAAAGCGCGCTAACGCTTGTCTAAGCTGCCTATGACTAAATATCAGCGTAGCCTTTTGCTACGCATGCATGCTACGCGACGGATTTAATTCAAAAATACAAAATCAAAAAAATTGCATAGATTATTGCGAATTTTTTGTGTGGTGGAGTCTTAAGAGGTTAATTACCTTTAAAATTAAGACGTCTTATTTTGATTCCTTAAAGATTAGATGAAGAGAAAGAATCAGTTCATTCTGGATCAACTGAAAATAAGAAATAAAAAGTTTATACAATTGGCAAAATATTTAAACTTGGGAAAAAATTATAAAATTTGAACTTACTTCTATACCAATCGGCCTATTTAATTTATTATTTTCTTGTGCTTTGTCCGTTTCTCCTTGTCAACCTGTAAAGAGTGGAGTAATAATCGATTTAGTTATTATATTCATAAAATTTCCCTAACGCATTCTTCGTTACCATCGTGGAAAATTAATGTGCAAATAACATTAGAAAAACAAAGATATATTTTTTTTAATAGGCAACGAAATAATTTAAAATTTGTAAGGTCAGTATACGAGACGAATTAAAATAAAAAATCATTAACTGTAATTTAAACCCGGATCCATATACATTTCAAAACGGAATCCTTCCTTAAGAAATTATTAATAAATATTATTTACATTAAGACATGAGTGCACGTGACAGCGGACCGGGGGAGGTCGGGAGGCAAAGGGGGGTGAAGGGGGTTGTAGTGCGCTATCCCTCATCTTGCCGCAATTAATTGATAATGCGCCCCTCCCCCCCTTCCCTCTCCCGCGCACACCCCGCCGTCGCCCGCGCCGCACCTGCGACTGAAGGCTGAGATTAACATTGTTTATCGCTCTGCTATTAATCGCGTGTTTAATCTCCGCGCAATGGCCCGGGAAACTAATTATTGCCCCTTCATTATATTTCCCTGACACACCCCTAACCCCAACCCCTTAAAATAACTAAAAAGCCACTCCATTACCAGATTTAAAAATCATATTCAAGAAGAGACGCAAACGAGCGTGCCCGCTATTCTATTACCGACCCTCCTGGAATAAATTCCATCGAAGCGCAATAATAATAAAAAAATGTCGAGAGCTTGTCGCGTGCAAAAGACGTGCGGTCACGCGCTCCCCCCCCCCTCACCCCCTCCGCACCACGAGCCGCTCCCTCCCGCGATATAATATGCATTATGCGAAATCCGTAACTCTTGTGCGGGAATACTTGAGGAGCGTCAGAGTTTCACCCGTAAGACGTCGGAAGAAGGGCGCGGGTCGCGTGGTAGAGGGTGTGAGACGGTGGCGCGGCGATGGCCTGCACTCTCGAGATAAGGCCGGGTATTAATCATAGTATTATCGGCCGGTGGCGCGTCTTTGTTATGACACCGCGTTATTGCAGTTTTTTCTCTATCTACCCCCGTACTCTCGTACCCTGGTGCCGTTTATCGCGGCTCGAGAGTGAATTTTCCGGGACAGATGTTTTAGTAATCCTCCAGATACGGCGTATTCGATGTTATTATTATGCCGTGACGGTGGAATGGGCTATAACCGCGCCCGCTCCTATTGAGCCATGAAACGTGGACCACCTGCATATATTTTATTGTCTTTATACTGCTTGATTTCGTTATGAATTTTAATCAATATGATGGGGAAAAGAAGGTTTCATTATTCAGTATAAGGAAATTGGATACCTACCATCCCGGCCTACTAGTAATGTTACCAGTGGATTGTACCCATAAACCTGAAAATCTACTTCCAAAAGTACGTGCTGATTTAAATTATTTTAAAGCAGACTACGAGTCCATATTAAAAGATTTAAAAGAAGTTGATTGGCAGGAGGTTTTCAGTGAATTCGATGATGTCGACGAGATGGTTTCGGTGTTTTATAGCATTTTAAGAATTACAATTGAAAAAAATGTACCCAAGCGTAGAGCTAAATCAAAGAAATATCCCGTATGGTTCAACACGAAATTAATTAAGCTTTTAAGGGAAAAAGAAAAACATCGCATATCTTATCTTAAATTTGGAAATCCCCGCGATGGAATGAATTCGAGTTACTAAGAGAACGTTGTCATAAACTTATTGATATTTGTTACAGTATATATAAACAAAGAATCGAATCATGTATCTGTAAAAATCCTAACACATTCTGGCGATTCATTAAGGATAAGCGTAAAGGTCTTTCGGCACTACCAGCAACTATGAAAATGAACAATTCTGTAGCCTCAACGGGTACCGATATTGCTTACCTATTTGCCAAACACTTCTCCTCAATTTATTCAACGAGTACCTCTAAGTATAACAATACTGAATCTCCTGGAAATTGTCTATCCCATTTGCAATTAAAGGTCACCGATGTAAGGAGAGCTATAAAACGCCTTAACCCGCAGAAAGGCGCAGGACCGGATTGTATACCACCAGTCTTTGTGAAGCATTGTGGTCCTTACATTGCGCTTCCGCTCACACTTATTTTCAATCTTTCTCTTTCGAAGGGAGTATTTCCGGTGGATTGGAAGAGATCAAGAATTATACCCATTTTCAAAAAAGGCGATCAATCGGACGTAAAAAATTATCGGCCCATATCCATCTTGTCATGCTTCTCTAAGATTTTTGAATCTCTTATTAATCCCTTGTTCTACAGTCATGTCGAATCTAATCTATCAGACTATCAACACGGGTTTCGACTCGGTCGTTCCGTGGAAACTAACCTTGTATCGTTCGTGTCTACTGTTGCACTCGAAATGGACAAGGGGCGGCAAGTCGATGTGGTATACACGGACTTTAGCAACGCATTCGATAGAGTCGACCATTCTATTCTTCTAACAAAATTGCAAGCTCACGGAATCAATGGACCTTTGCTTTGTTGGTTCTCATCATATCTTTCAGATAGGCCACAAGTGGTTGCTGTAAACGGTTTTGAATCAGCCAAATTCACCGCCATATCAGGCGTTCCACAGGGCTCCCATTTAGGCCCAACACTTTTCCTAATTTTTATCAACGATATTACCTCCCAAATTAAAAATTCTCATATTTCAATATTTGCTGACATCGTAAAAATTTACAGAACTGTATATGGTTTAACGGACGCTAATCTAATCCAATCAGATCTCTACAGTATTAAAACTTGGTGCGACAACAATAATATGACTCTCAATCCTCATAAATGCTCCCATATTTCTTTTACAAAAAAAGACAATCCCACGCTAACAACCTATGAGCTAAATAATACAGAACTAGCGAAAGTTGCCCAAATTAGAGACCTAGGCATCATCCTTGACAGCCGATTAAACTTTGCAGCCCATATCGATAAGATAGTCAATAAAGCCGCCTCAATGCTCGGTTTCATCAAACGTAACTGTCGCAAGTTCAAACAGCCACTAACTCGGAAAATTTTATATGATAGTCTCGTCCGTAGTCACCTGAGCTTTGCTAGCGTTGCCTGGAACCCTGTATATAGTACGCCATCGCAGCGAGTGGAAAGTATCCAACGCGCACACACGAGACACCTAGCCTGCCTGGTTCCAGGTATCACTCACAAAGAACCATACATTCAGCGTTTGGCATTTTTTGAGATGCACACACTTCGTAATCGTAGAGTGATAGCTGACCTTATATTTCTCCACAAAATCATTAATAATAAAATCAAGTGTACTCATATTCTCAATGAAATAAAAATTAATGTTCCATATAATTTCCCGCGAAAGCCAGTTACCCGAATTTTCAATGTAGAAAAGTACAGAACCAATCTAAGCTTACATCAACCACTCGCCAGAATGTGCTCGCTCTATAATGATGTTAGTGCAAAATTACCCAAAATCGTCATTTTTGGTGACTCTCTTACTGTTTTTAAAAACAAATTGCTAAAACACATGTCCTGACTGTTTCTCTGTTTCTCTTATAGATGAGTTATATTTATTTATCCAATGTTTCTTTAATGTGATATTTATGTAATGGTGTTTATAAAACCCTATTACTGTTAAATTATAGTAAAATTGTTTATAAACTATCCCTATACTTCCAATTTAGAATTTGTCTTGTTCTTAACTTTATTTTTCACGATAATTACTGTTGATTGATCTTATTTAATTATAATACTGTTGCCGAATATGGTCAATGCTGTGCACACCTATAATTGGCATACATATTCTACCCTTACCTATTTGAATGTATCCACATTGTAATTTTAATATGTTATGCTGTTGGTTTGACGTAAATAAAATAAAAATAAAAATAGCTTTACTCGATTTTCCCGTTCTCGCTTTTAAACATTATGAACACCTTGATGATCTAAGATTATTTTCATCATCAATCATCATATCAGCCGAAAGACGTCCACTGCTGGACATAGGTTAGGTATATTGCGCATCATCAATAACTTTTAGACCCAGTGGTTTATAGTTGTGCATTGATTTGTCAGGTAGTAAATTGAGAAATCACAAATGTGTAATACTGTTTTTTTTTACATAAAAAGTCGTTACAAAAATGACTGTAACACATTAAAATGTGCAGTAAATTTTCAGCAGCAACAGTTTATCATTCGCTTCATCCATCAGTCACTGACTCGCTTCCAGTCAATGCGTCTGAATGGTGCTTTTCCGCGGAATTTCCTCGCGACGTGACTGGCTCAATTGAAGCTCGCATATCTTCACATCGCAGCTCCCGGCGCGCTATGGAGCCCTGGTACCTACAATTTGTGTATGATTAATGGACGCCGGGCGGAAATCTCCGCGCCCCCGGGGACCGCTCCAAACTATAAAACTTCGCAATCATAATGTCTATGTGTGGTCTTGGTAGGAATATGGGAAGGTGTGGCAGTTTATTAGGTTTAGAACATAAATGGCAAAATGTATAAATTCTATTTAATAAGAAGTAAAACAGTTGGCGGAGAAATCAGTTACAAATTACAAATAAGTACAAAAGCTTCGAGTTTAGCTAGAACTTTGTTTTAGTACGCATTACTTTGCTTGTATGCACGTTAAACTGTGTATGTATATAAAAGAAGTATGTATGTTCGTTAAGTGTAATAGTCATATTTTTCCTTTGCTTAAGGATTGTACAAATAGACAGCTCAGATCACAATACATAGATTTGTTATATAAGCCCCCTTGTAGATCTTTCATACATAGGAAAAATGCATTTAATTTGTGTATTGAGATCTACCAATTGAGCTGAAGTCATTGGAAGTAAAAGTCTTTAAACAGAATTTAACTAATTGGTTACTGGCACGCTGTTTTTATAATATAAGTGAATTTCTAGCTTTTGAATCTTGACTATAAGAACTTACCTATTTTAAGTTATAAGAGTTTGAAATTGAAAGTTTATGTTATTTAGATGATAGATAAGATAATTTCATTTAAATATTTGCATGCCTGTTTAAGGTTGAATACTATGACATACCATTTATAATACCACCTTGTAAAGTGTATTCTGGCAAATAAATAAGTTTGTATTTGTAACTACTCTACATTTTGTTTTGAAATTTTACACTGTTTGACAGTACAGGATTGATAGCTTAGTACGTTACCAGTGGCCCGCTTCGTTAAGAGAGCCCTAGCCACTACTTTGACTGAAACAGCTTTAAAAACTTTCAACTAATATTTATTACTGTAGTTGTAACAAAAAGCTAAAGCAGAATGCGTCAAAAAGGTAAAAAAAAACAATGAAATATATCAAAAATAGAAAAATAATAAAGCACGCTAAAAACTAATAAAGAGTATCTAAAAAGAGGTGTCGCCAACATGGCACCCCGCGGTGTGAAACACCAGTTTAAGTGGCGACAGTGGGAAAAGGGCCGCCTCAGTATTCCTGCCTTTGTGGCTACATCTGCGACACGAACAGTGCCTCTGCGCCCAGGCCAGACAGCCACAATTCTCCCTCGGGCCAGGTACCTCTGGGCAGGGACCCATCAAACTAGGCACAGAACAAACGAACAAACTAGGCTACGTGTAGTATGGGTATCCAGAAACTCATATACATATATAAATAGATAAATAACACTCAGACACAGAACAAACACTCATGTTATCACACAAATGTTTTCCCTGGGCGGGGTCTAACCCGCGGGTCACGGCGTGAAAAGTAGGCTCACTACCAACCACACCAAAGGGCTTGTCATTTGCAATGATTTCTGTTTTTTTTAGTATGCTAAATAAATCATATTTATTTCTGTACCTATAGTTTTTGTAAGGTGATAAACAAATGTTTATTAAGAAACTCGCTTGAAAAGTTGCCTCAGCTACTAATCTATTCTCGTGACTGAATAAGGAAAACGATGTAAACTCAATTCCTAACACATTCTCTATCTACATGCTACGAGTAGCCTATGTGTGCGTGCGCGCTGGGATCATTTTTCACGTTTCATGAAGCGGCCGACGCGGCGCGGGGCAGTGGATTAAAATACATTCGGTTGGTCGCGTGTGATGGATGGTGCGCGGGGGAAAGGGTTGCTCTCCCTCACTCCCCCTCTCCTCCATATCTCCTGCCCCCCTCCCCCCTCTCCCGGGGGGGATGCTCGCCGGAGAGCTCCGTAATAAACGATCAGACAAAGCCCGTAAGATTGTACATGAATGTCTAATTTTATGTTTGTTTTGCAGTCTTAAAATTCTAGACTTGAGTTAGTACTTATTCTTTGGATATTGTTAGAGTTACTGCATAAAAGAAATCAGTTTTCGATATAAATAGGATATATATTTTCTTATACCAGTTAAAATGGTAAATTAAAAATGAAAATTAGTTTATCTGCCCTTTTTTTTTTAACGCAACAGTGGTGTAACGATTAGTTGGTGATTTATTTATAGTATCGGCTAAGAATCAGTGCCACCTTATATTTTACGCGGGTGATCATTAAGTGTAGACTGGGCAATGGTGTCTTTTTTTATGTCACAAGTGGGCAAACAAGCAGGTGGACCACCTGGTGGTAAGTGGTCACCACCGCCCATTACACCCACTGCCTTAGTAGTGAAATAATATGACACTAATAAGACAGCAAAGTGTGTCGCCCACTCTGAGAAATAAGATGGTAAGTATGTCTCATGTGCCGGCAATTTCACTGGCTCCCTTACTCTTCAAACCGATGATGATAAGTGAATGATAATAGGTTTTTATATAAAAAAATACTGTAAACATATGAAACCTATTTTAATTTAAACCCTTACAGAATTTCCTGAAAACGCCCTTCAAACCGAAACACAGCAGTGCAAATACTGCTGCTTTACAGCAGAAAAAAGCAAGGGGGTGGTATTGTAGAGCCTTCATGGTGTAATAGCCACGAATGCCTTATAATCGGGTAAAATTAAATTATTTTCAAAGATTGTCAAAACAAAGCATCATTCGTTTTGACAATCTTTGAAAATAATTTAATTTTACCCGATTATAAGGCATTCGTGGCTATAACACCATGAAGGCTCTACAGTACTCCCCCAGATTTTCCCAAAAGCCCTACCACCTTCCTACTGTCTTTCTGCATACCGTACCACCATAATGCAAAATACAAAATATTTATTTCATTAACCAGAAGTGTGCTTACCATCTAGTTGCCGAAGCCTCCTTTTAAGCTTTTTATGCCTGTGTCAGGAGGCTCCGCTCTTCCATAACCGACTACGTAGTTACAGCATACAAGTAAAAAACAAGTCAAGCTTGACAGACGGCCCGACTTTAGCCTCTACAACTAATGAAAAATAACGGTAACAGGCCCGATGTCAAGCAAACAAGTCAAAGTATAATTTATGACAAAAGAGAAAAAGGTAAGGTTAGATTATTACTGATTGAGTGGTAAGTGTGCGAGTGTGGGTGAGTGTGTGTGTGTGTGGGGGTGTAGGTGTGTGTGCGTGGGGGTGTGGGTGTGTTACCAACAACCGCGATCCGTGGTACCCACATTTATACCAGTCGCAACGCTAATAAACAAGCGAGGCCTGAGCTGTGGTGACTATGGCACATCCCTGTCAATATAGGGCGACTTTTAATTAGTTCTTGATAGAAAAAGGTATGAATATACTCATGATACTGAACAAATTTCCCCAAGGAACATAGGTCGAAATACGAAAATCAAGTTTTGACCTCACATAGAAACTGCATCAGCTGATAGCGCATTTTGTATGGGAGGTCCAATTTGGTTCTTCGTATTTCGACCTATGTTCCTTGGGAAAAGTTGTTCAGTATCATGAGTACATGCATATCTTTTGCTATCAAGAACTAATTAAAAGTCACCCTATATATAAGGTCCTAATGAAATAGTGAACATAATTTTAGTATATTACTCAGTCCATGAAACTGCAACTTTCCCCAAGTAACATCGGTCGAAAAACGAAAAACCAAATTTGACCTCCCATACAAAATGCGCCATCAGCTGTTGCAGTTTCTAATTTTCTATGAGAGGTCAAAAATTGATTTTCGTATGTCGACCTATGTTTCTTGGGGAAAGTTGTTAAGTTTCATAGTCTGAGTAATATACTAAAATTATGTTCACTATTTCATTAGGACCTTATATAGATAACAAGCATTTATGCTTTGAGTGAAATTCTAGGGGGAGCTCTATCTGTATCTAGCAGTGGACGTTTCATACTTAAGATCTGTAGAGAGTACCATGCTGTATTTTTTCCATGCAAATGTAATGCACCTATTTTCTTCCTCTTCCTGGATAATGCCATGGGCAATAGATTTTATTTGCGTGCCCCTGTCATTTACTTATCCCAAAGATTTTGGAAACTACGCCAGGGGCGTTTTTCTTACGTCAATGACTTATCCCAAGAAAATTCCAAAGAAAGATGACTTTCCAAAAATGTCCTGTTTTTACCGCGCCGTATTAATACGACTACCAGGAAAATTGAAGAAAAATACACACATCAAATAAAGTTTGAGATATTTTTAGTGCGATAAAATATTATGGAAATTTCTTTCTGAAGTTCTTTGTTTAAAAACGCATTATTTTAACATAAAATATTAAAATATTATGTTATATTTTTATAGAAATCTGAAGTTAATAGATTCCTATAGAAAAATCATATGAAAACTCAAAGAAAGTCTAAAAGGATTTAGACCTTAATAAATGAATGCTTCATTTTAAAAATTCTTTTATCTATTCAATTAACAGTACCTGGCCGATCGAGCTTAGCTCTGTATAATCTTAACCAAAGCCCAATAATAAACGGCGCTGTTGGGATTCTGAAACACGCTTTTTGCAAGAAATGCTCAAAAAAACGGTGATAACGATTTTTCTCATACATCAGACATGAGACCTACCTAGACAATTTTTTCATCCCGAAAAACCTCTATCTAGTAAATTTCATCGTAATCGTTAGAGCTGTTTTCAAGAAACCACATCTAGTCAATTTCATCGAAATCGTCAGAGCTGTTTACAAGAAAACTGTTACAAGACAAATTTGTACAAAACCACTGTTATCGATGGAATCGTCAGACCGTTTAGAACACTTTACGGGCACATCATGTTTGTCGGTGATAAGTTACCAGCACATCGAGTTGGACCTGTAAACGCTGTTTCCCGGGAACACAACATCTCACGCTTAGATTGGCCTGCTGACTCGCCCGACTTGAACTCTATCAAGTACGCATGAGATGCCCTTAAGCGATCTGTTTGGAATCGTCAGCCAACTCCTCGGACCCAGTCAGAAGTTGAGGAAGCTGCAATTCATGACTTTGATAGGCTACCCCAGGAGTTCCTGGATAACTTGATACGCAGCATGCCCAGAAGGATTTCCGCATGTGTTTAAGCCAGGGGAGAAGTTCTTTTGTAATTATTGAGTAGACAAAAGTATTTTAAAAATTAAACTTTCATTTATTTAGGTCTGAATCATCTACGTCTTTTTATTACTTTTCTATAGGAATCAAACCTAACAGCTCTAAAAATTGATGTAAAAATAGTGCATTTTTAACAAGGAAGAAAGAAAGAAATTTCCATAATATTTTAGCCTGTTTAAAAATATCTAAATTCTTAACACCGATCTCAAATTTTTTTTTTATGTGTGATTATGAAATCTGATGATTATGAAATCAATTATAATGAACAAGGTCACTTTTCTACTTTAATTCAATATTAAAAGAATCATTATGTATGTCAGGTCCAGATATACAACGATCCAACGCTTACCAACACATTAGCAGCCATGACATTAAACACACATACATACATACATAAAATCACGCCTTGTTCCCGACGGGGTAGGCAGAGACCACAGTCCTCCACCTGCTACGATCTTGACATACTTCCCTTGCTTCCTGTACTTTCATCAATCCTTTCATACATGCTCGTCGGTTCAGGGTACTTTTAACCTGGCCTTTATTCAGAACGTCCTGAATTAGGTCCTGGTACGTTCGCCTAGGCCTTCCCGTTCCAACGTTTCCATTCACTCTCGCCTGGTAGATCTCTTTCGTCAGTTACAACCAGAGTATACTCGTATGACATTAAAACCAGAGTAAATTTGACGGACAGAATAACATCGGTTTGTAGAATAACATCATCGACATAGCTGCAAAATGTCAGATTCAGATTCAGATTCAGATTATTTTATTCAATGTAGATTCTTTACAGAATACTTATTGAATGTCATGCAGAATACAATTCAAATAGAGCGAGTCTACGCCGTTTCGGATCGTGCTGTGGCAGCGTAAAAGAAACGGCAAGAAACCACTGCAGCACGGCCTACTTTAAGAGTCGGCTTTTTACAATGTGTTTCTTGTGTTTCGCTGGAATATCAGAGCACCATACCTCTTTGTCATTCATATAGTCATCTAATCTATAGTAAGCTTTTTTATATAACGTTTGCTTTACACATTCTTTAAACTTTCTCTCAGGTAATTGCACTATATTGTCAGGTATTTTGTTGTAGTATCGTACACACAGACCAACGAAAGATGTATTGACTTTAGTTAATCTAGTATATGGTTGATCAATTTTGTGCTTATTTCTAGTATTAAAATTATGCCTGTCACAAATTTTAGGTAATTGATGAATGTTCTTTCTAGCATACATAATATTTTCATAGATATACTGGCATGGCACTGTCATTATGTTGATTTCCTTGAACAGTTCTCTCAGGGAATCACGAGTCTTCAGGCAATAAATTGCTCTTATAGCTCTCTTTTGTAAAACGAATATTGAATGTATATCAGCTGCTCGGCCCCAAAGCAGTAAGCCATAAGACATAATGCTATGGAAGTAGCTAAAGTAAACCAGCCTTGCGGTAGCTACATCAGTAAGTTGTCTGATTTTTCTGACAGCATATGCAGCCGAGCTCAATCGACCAGAAAGAGCCGTTATATGAGGGCCCCATTGAAGTTTAGAGTCTAGTATTAACCCTAAGAAAACTGTACTATTTACAAAATCTAATGGTTCATTATTCAATACTATGTTATGTGAAGTAGACCTTACATTTGGTAGTGCAAATTTAATACATTTAGTTTTTTTGGCGTTTAGGACTAAATTGTTAAAATGTGTTGGTAAGCTTTGTAATAAACGAAAAAAATGAATTAGGTACATTATTTTTTCTCCGTTAGAAAAGACACATTTACAAGATACACATGTCAGGCAGTAACCTGAAACGCGCCTGAAAAAACGTTTCATCCAAACACGGCCGCTGAGTGAAAGCAAATAAGCAAAAAACGGTAATATTTGCGTGGTGTCGTCTGCTGTTTGTTGTTGTCCGACCAAAAACGTCGCCGAATTATATTTCCGCTGTTTGAACACAAAACATGCGATGCATCTACACAAACATCTTTTTGATCAGGAAAAATAGAAGTCTTAATGGAAAATCGGACTACTGAAAATGGGATACGTGATAGAGTAATATTTTATTGGGCGAAGTTATTCTATAAAACGATAATTCGTAATATTCCATTAATCAGCAAAGAGGAGTAGAGAAAGGTTAGGCAAATTAGATATCGATTTGATATCAGTTACTTACTTACTTACTACTTACTCCTTTGGCGCAACGACCCAAAATGAGTCTTGGCCTCCGAAACGAGAATACGCCACTGGTCCCGGTCTTGTGCGGTGCATCAGTTACTTGCATTATTATCGATTACCATTATGTTACGGACCCCTGGAGTACGTGGTAGAGGTTCCGCTAAGAATTACCTATAAATTGACTTGCAACAGTACCTACCGTTATTTACAGACTTACTAAGTATTGTTCTTAATCCCCAATAAGAATCTATCATCTGATAAATAAAGACATTTCTATAAATCCTGGTTGTTTTTAAATATCATCCATTTAATTCTGATTGAGTGCCAATCTACTACATGGCGATAGGTACTTTCATAAAGTCATTTTACAAAGAACAATTTCCTACTCTTATCTTTTTTCCTAATTGAGGTATTTGTATATTAAATTTGCAATTATACCGATTGAATATGAATTATTACATTATGTTGATTTGATACAATAAGTAGGTACTAATCGAGTGGAAATCGCGCGCGCCACACGATAACGTGGCTCCACTGACATTTGCTGATACACCACCGTTTAACATTATGAATAACTTTCAAAAACTCATTCAATAATGTCCAAAAAATTCCGTTAAAGATTTCCCTAATCAATAATAATGGTAGGCATTTTAGTGAACTTCCTTTTGTTTTCTACGTAAGTAATAATATTCTAGTAAAAATTATTGTTGCTAACTCTACGTTATAGTAAAAAAAACTCAGTAAACATACATTTACGGATACATTACGTATGGAAGTGGTTCCGGTGTGGCCCGCGGCGCGGCTCGGTATTTGATACGGTCGCGATGATATTGTGCATTAACTGATTGCCGACGGCGACCGTCGTCGACGCACTGTTTGCCGCCGCACCCGCCAAGACCCGCCAAGCTTGGCCCATGTTGGCCATCCTGTCACACGCAGGAAATTACCCGCACTCCGTATCCATATCACAACATTTCTCCCCAAACCATCACCAACAAACTATTACCTCAAATAATGAGGGAATCTCAACAAAAACTGAGAGCACCAGATGTGCAGTATTATAAAAACAAATTATTATTTCAAAACTTATTTTATACCTCTCGCAACGTGCGTCATAGCAAAAAACGCGTCAAAAACCTCACGTCGCGTGTCTACAACTAAACACGGTGTTAAAAAACAGCTGCAACCAAAAAGGGTTGCGGAAGGGTTGCACAACCCTCTGCTTAGATTCGGACCCCTATTCTTTATGCGCCACGCGCTCCTCAAATCAAAATATGTAAAGAACCCTTTCGCATGCAAAGCGCCAATAAAAAGCCGTGGCTCGTGCATGCGCGTTTTGATTTTAAACTGATTTGAATATAGAACATTTACATACGGTGGCTGGAGGGCGCCCATTGGCTGGTGATTTGCGTACGGTCTTGCGCAGTGCGGGCTGACGCAGGTTTTTTAAAGTGTCGCTTTACAACGGCGTCGTTTGATTCGCTGACATAATCTGAACCGGTATAACATGCCTATAGCTTATGCGCAAATATGATGAGAGCTAGGTTTATAACCGCTATATTTACCAATCTCTACATTTGCACACACAATGATTCGATAGATAACTATACGTTACCTGCGTAAGGTTTTTGTCTACATTAAGTAAGTGTTTGTGTGTGTCATGGAGTTCCTTAGGGGAGGTCTATGTCCAGCAGGGGACGTCTTTCGGCTGATATGATGAAGTAAGTGTCCTTATTTGTTCTTATTATGTATTTATTCATTAATTAAATAGTTTATTTATTATTTTATTTTATTCGGAACACTAACAGCTAAGCATACATTAAAATAAGTACGTAAAGAAAACACTACAAAGCCATTTACAAGTATTCGCAAATAGAAACAAAACAAGATGCAGACTAGAAAGATAGAAACATGTCAACTAAAAACCAATAAAGAGGGTGTTACATTCACATCTTTGATTAATAACAATAAGTATAATTACCTACAGGAGTTTGTTGCTTAAGTGGGCCCAAAGAAACAATGAGTGTAGATGCGCCTTATTTCCGAGGGTTTCAAATTAAATAAGTCTAAATATTTATGTTCGGTTACAAGACAATTAAATTTATTACCAACTCTTAAAAAGAAAGAGTTTCTGCGATAATTTGTATTTGCTCGAGGAACAGCTAAAGTTTTAAAATGTCTGATACAGAGTCTATTAGGTAGGTATACATACTTTTTCGGACAAAACAGGACAATCAACACCTCCATTTATTATATTTAAAAGATAAATTAAATCGGATATCTCCCTCCTTTTTTCTAAAGGGAGAAAGTGATATCTTTGACAACGCGCTTCATATCCGTGATCAATCCAATCAATAGTATCTCATTTATTATTTTAAAATATTCTGGAAGCAAAACAAAACCGCTCAGAATAGCAAAATAGGACTAGGAGGGCCGACCCCGAGATATATAGAAAATAGAGTTGGAAGAAGAAGATGATTCTGGAAACAAAACAAGACCTATGCCCAGAAGTGATAGCAGTGGGCCGATGCAGATTGACTCTAAACAACTAGAGGAAAGGTAGTACAGTGAAGACCATTATTTTTACAACGTCTTTAAAAATGCCACAAAGAAGCAGATTACAACGTTCTTGTTAGTGATTCGTGTAGTAAATAGTTAAAACTATTTGGCAAGGGTCTGCCTTCGGCAAACATAGCTTGGAAAGTAGTTTTATTTCAGTCGGGATTGTAGAGGGAAGCTCATTAGGGGAGAGTTGGTCCCTTTGTGAGTGGAATCAGGGCGCGCTGCCCGGCGGCGGCCTCATTATCGAATTGTTTAAAATAACGAGGGACCTGCGTCGTGTCGCTAGTTAGTGCCACTACACGTACGGTATTGTTGAGTTTGCCCATTACTGCACAGTGGCCTTTGATGCCATGCTTACTACTTACAAGAAATCAAGAGAGTACGGAATCTGTCCCGAATTTGAAAATAATTTCCTTTGAAAAAATCTCAAAATTAGCATCATATTGGGGGCGATTCTAGAGTGGCCGCTAAATGTATGATTAAAATTTGACACGTCTTAAAATGATGCTGTTTTATCAGCCTATAGGCAGTAACAAAGATAACAACATTTTTAGACCTGTCCAGTTATAGCCTTAAATTTAGCGGCCACGCTAGAGTCGCCCCCATTATTAGGTAAAGCAATCCACAAAAGGACTGTTTGCATTAATTGTTGTATTAGCTCTTTCTATAAGAAGCAACGATGCTGGTGTGAAACGTGAGAGAGTAGTTCAACTTAGGAAATACTACTGTTTAAAAAAATAATAATCTTCGTTAACTACACGTTCTTCAAAAAAATTACACGAAAGGCGGCATAACAAAGGCTTAAAATTTTTGGAGTCATAATTTCAGATTCAGATTTATTTCATAATTCAAATAATTACATGTCAAATGTATTATAACTTGAATATTATCATGTCAGCGTGGAATGGAATGTGAGTGCGAGAGTGCCACTTTGCTGCCACTGATGTGCATAACTCTGGAGTGCCCTTTACCAATTACAACTTACTTTGCGTGCCAATTTAAAACGCCCAAAATTTGTATCCCGTAAACAAATTTTGACGTATATGCTACCACAGATGGGGAAATTATATATTCTGTGGTTTTAGTTCTATGGACACTATTTTGATACACCGACGGCGTACAGCGCCAAAATAGTGTCAATTAGATATTTAGGCACGAATACAACTTGACAGTTACCAATCCAGTGTACTATACAGAGAGACAGGTCTGCAATAACTTAAAGTAAATGATCAATAAATGTAACTGAACAACTTTCAGTAAATAACACTTTCAGGAAATAAAAAAAGAAATCGACCTCTTGGACAATTTGTATGGAGAGGCCGATTTTTTTCATTTCCTGAAAGTATTATTCACTGAAAGTTGTTCAGTTACGTTGACTGATCATGCCCTTTCAATATTTGCCAACCTGTCCCTTACACCCTGCATAAGGAGTGTATTATAGTATGTTTGACAACAGTGAGCGTGCAGTATTCGGTAGCATGTCACTGCGCAAGACGGCGCGGCGGCGGCGGATCGTTTCGCTATGTTTACACGCTCCGCCAGCCGCAAAAAAATGCTCCATTTGGTAATTAAATTGTAGCCGCAGGGCCGAGGGGCTACGAGGGGGGAAACTGCAAACTTAAAGAGCAAACATTGCCCGCCGACCAACTAAAACGGTACTTTCCGAAATTAGATGTCGATAAAATTGAGTAGGTAGTTGAAATTGATTAGGTAGGTCCGCTTTGCCACTCCTCTTCGGTAATTTTGCGGTGAGTACCTACATGAATCGACAAAATTATCTTGTGCTATTTATTTTTCGCCAAATATCACCTCAAGTTGTGGTGCTCCAAGATTCATACATACATTGATCATACTCGTTTTCCTATCGCGTTGAGCGTAGCCCTAATCACCTCAAGCTAATATTAAACCACATTTAACGATCGTATTGGCTTTAGATGGATTCTTTGAGATTCAACCACGACAAAGGTACAAAACCGAATGTTTTGCAAAGATTACCTACTTCACCGTTATCGAACTTCTAGCAGACAAAGTATCTATGTACAACTATAGTCAACGTTTCTGTAGACAAAGATTATCTTTGTGAATATGATTTAGATTCTAATGAATGAATAACTCTTTTTCGTACACTCACTAAGGAATAAACTTTAAAACTGCGAGTTTACAATACGTGGGCATATCGCTTATAATGATGCCTGCAGACAACATTAATTCAACTACGAAACTTCACTTAAAAATTTCTGCGAAAATATCTTTAATCAAGCAAAACTATCAAGTTTGAAGATAGCAGAGGCGATATAATACAAGCTTTGTGTCGTCGAAGACACGTCAAGGGGAGAGGAGAGACAAAGCAGGGGCCCGCGCCGCGCCCCCAGTTCTTCTGAGCTCCGACAGGCCCCTAGCCTAACCTCTACTCGACGGCAATCGATGCACGAGATCAAACTATTCCCAATAACTGCTGTAGTTTACCCTTAACGTCGTAAGGAATAATTATTGCTGCTCTTATAAAATTATAGTGCAGGTAATTTGACACAATATCACAATTAAAATTAGATATCAGAATATTTTTCCAGCGTTAGTAAAAATGTTCTGTAAATAAAATTGTAGCAAGCGATAGCAATATGGGATGGTTTATAATACGTTGCAGATAAAGTATTTTTGTCTTTTTTTTCTTATGTTGGTTTCTTTTTTCACAATTTCATGAGTCAAAGTTTATTTTAAATAATCTAAACTTGTTTTCATCTATGGTCAGATCATCATCATTGCCCTAGCCTCATTCCGTTTTTGCCGATGGTTTTTCGGAGTTGGCTACCTAACCTAGGGGATTAGACGAGGGCACGGGTTTTCATACAATACAATATTTAAAAAAAAACATAAATCGTTTACAAACATATTTTCATCTATGATATAACAAAGTACTAAAATGAATAACCTAAGCTCAATAAAAAGACGAATGGCTTGATATTCCCATTACTTATTCCGTACGAAATAATTACAATACGTTTAAGGAAATGAATTGTTTCTAAGTAGCACAGGGCTGACATATCAACACGTCTGCTAAGTGCTCATAGGATACTCAATTATCCCATCGCAGCGACCGGCGACCGTACGAAGCTCATAAAGCTTGCCAAACGTGATGGAATGGCACCACTTGTCTAGTTAAACTTTCCTCACATTTCATAATTGTTCTAAGTTCAGAGGAATGTTAAATATGCCGCTGTTTTCTTATACGGATTGATCAAATTATAAATTCATGTTTTTATTTTATAGTTCGGCACTCGTTTCACACAAAGCCCAGGGAATCAGATCTGCTTGTCTCAACTCCAATTTTGTATCAATAATACTTTTGATTTGCTTTTTGTTTTTAGCAAAATCTTATGTGTATGTACTGTCTTTGTATTTGTTATTATGCCTTGTTGTAATTACTCTGCACAAATTAACCTTAAAAGTTACAACACGAATTTGTTAAAAAGACACTATTAAAAGCCACCTGACATTTATTGCAAGCTATAATACCAGAAATACGTAATTAAAACATTTCTCTATGAACTTTTCAAAACCTTGACTTTAATAAATGAGGTTTAGCGTTGATGAACTTTAAAAGGTACACCAAAATCATTAATTATACCATTCCAGTATAAAGACGCAACGCACGCGCAAGTGATGAGCGCACACATTAAAACTAACCTTTCTCCTTTCTTTGACCTTATTAAAGGTTGCGATTCCAAATTATAGCCTGCCACCTTTTACGACACCAACTCACGGGCTCCCTAATTCGTTCAACTAAGGTCTACAATCGTGTAAAAGTGAACAGTAGCACAAATTATCATTAATTAGGAGAAAGTAGAGCGCAATGGAGTGTTTAGCGCAAAAAACGCGCCATGTAAAATTATCCATTGTAGAGGTAATAATATGCGCTTGAGCACGTAAAGGGCACGGGTGTCGCACAAATGAACACATCGTGGACACTGCAATATATCCTTGACATTCTTGACGAATAACTGTTTTTGTAAATGCCTAATGTACCTTATGTACCTAATGAATTAATTCACTATCTCAGGAAGATCGATATAAAATTGTAAGGTAAGGACATACATTATTACTAAGAAAAGAACAAAAAACTAAACTCAAATTACTAATCGATTCTTTATAATTAAGAAACGTTTACCTTCTTAATTTTGGAAATATTTAAAAGTTAGTAGAAATAGTCATCGTGATTAACGGTTCAAAGAGCCTTCCGAAACGCTGCACTATCTTTCATGTACGAATATCCAGAGGGATTCTGCTTGTATTCTTGGAACAAAATTTACAGAGGCTTTGGTCTGCTTCACCTTGCCACGATCCGGAGATCGAGATCTCAATGACTACCTCAGTAGGTAACAACTTGTAACGAAATGGGGTGATAATACTAAAGGGTGTGACTGTGAATCTGCCCATGAAACTGAACAACTTTTCCCAAGGAGTATAAGTCGAAATACGAAAAACCAAATTTGACCTCCCATACAAAATGCGCTATCAGTTGATACAGTTTCTATGGGAGGTCAAAAATTTATTTTGTTCTATGACCTATGTTCCTTGAAAAAAGTTGTTCAGTTTCATGGGCAGATTCACACCCTTTAGTATTATCACACCTTTCCGTTATACGCTGTGGTATCATGATACAAAGATGAAGTTACCTACACTTGCAGATATTAATATTCTAACGTTACTTTGATAATAGGGTAATTTGACACTGCAGTGATTAATTAAGCAGGCACAGTAACTAATTAATTTTCCCAGCATCGGAATAATCCGATGTAATTATGAAACGTTTAATGTGAATTTAATCGTGTCTTCATTTATGAGAAGTTTATGACAAACTGACTGAATGATCCAGCTACTAAGTAGTATTTTAATTCTGCTAGTTAATAGGATTATGGAATTATTTGTGCCAAGGCTTTGTAAGGTTTATAAGTGATGCAACACTAAGTTGACCTTTTTGTGCAAAAACAACATAACCTAACTGCTTGCTTCCTGGAGAGGTTAAATTCAAATTCAAATTGATTTATTATCAGACAACATACAGTCCATTGTTAGTAAAAAAAAAAAACTTAATTAACTATGTTAGTAACTAAAGTCAACAAATCTGTCATATTATTATCATTATCACAATTTATTATTATCATTCATATTATTAAGATTAAATTTAATAAAAGAATTTCACATTTTTTCATTTTCATCTTGTGCTGTCGTTCAACCCCACCATGATAAGATTCCAATGTCTTAGTATGGGGCACTCCCACCTGTCCCTGAGCACAATCAAGATGCTGTTTGAGCTCGCACGTACTCTCTGTAGCAAGGATGTTACGCTCTTGCGTCTTATCGTGAAAAAATCATTGGTTCGCGCTTCTGCAAACATATTAGAGGCACTACAGTGACGTGGCAGCCCCAACAGCAACCTAAAGGCATTGTTATAGGTGACTCGAAGTGCGTTGTAGGTTTCTTTGTGTAATTGACCCAGAGACGTTGTTCGTGTAATAGTTATTTATGCAACTGTTGCGTAATGAGAGTAATTTTAACACGAGATCTGGTTTTTGATACGAGGCGCAGCCGAGTATCAAAATAGTATAGATCGAGTGTTAAAATGACTAATTACGTATAGTTGCATACAAAACTTTATCTACGACCGACGAAATAAATTTTTTTTTTAAAGAGTAGTGATCAATTTATTGAACTAAGAGGACAGTTAGTACAGTTAATTAAAGTTATTCCCGAAGTTATTCCAGATCCAGAGCTTGTGGATGGCGTTGCTTTAACATTAATTTCATGTATATGGTTACTGACAGCCTCTTGTAGAATCATGTTCTCCTGGTACATACTTTCCATTTTGTTCAAATCACTTCTTTTGTTGCCAATGTCACTTTATATAGAAGCGAGCCAACTGTCAGCTTCTTGTCGATTTATGTTCTCCTAGTCACGCCTGGTACTCTCCGTTTTCTTTTAAATATAGGTAGGCAGTCGTCACTCCAGTAAAAAGTATTTTTACAAAATTACTTTAAAATAGGCTGTATGTAGTACTGTGGTAGTATTGCCTTAGCCTATGCAGATTGAAAATTATGTATTATAACAGTTGCGGAATGAAAATCCATACTCCATTTCCGTACTGCTCGTAGTATGGAACAGTGTGGAAATGAAAATGACAGCGGACAATGACCTCAATTTCTAATCTGTCATTGGTTTCGAATTCAGAATATTCCGGTACGGGAGTAGATAAAGACTTAAGTAGTATTCTTTAGTTTTAATAATTTGCAGTTCTGTTCAATGTTAATGATATTATCACACTGGCTTGTGGTAAGGTGATGTGGACTTTCTAATCTGAGAAGGGAGTTTATTTATTTATATATATATATATATATACAATGCATACCTAGCAACGAACATAAACTAAATTCAGAGATTATTTGGCGACTAGAATACTTGGAATTTAATAAGAATAATTTGAAAGTCACCAAATTAGCTCTTAATTTATTTTAAGCATGTTCAGAAGATTACACGTTCTCCATCACTGTTACTTTGCAAGGAAAATATTTTGACTTTACTTAAAGCGATTATCAGTGAACTTGTACCCTGTATACCAAGCTACTTATTAGCATTATCTGTCTATTAATCACAAATATCTCACAATCAGCGTTTAATTGCGCGATTGTCAATTTTCTCGAAGACGTCTTATCATCAACAACTGACATATTAATTAGCGGACGGATGTTCTTCTTCAGAAGCATATTTCAAATTTCATTGTCATTAAAGCTGTTCTTAATTAATGAAGTTCTATGGAATTCCATGGTGTAATGGCATTTTTCGATCTTATTCATAGAAATTTTTTCAAGGTTGCGGGTAGCAGGACACGTGGTAAGTTACAATTATAACCACAGATTAGATGGTGCAGGTATTTTTTTCTACTAATTGCTTTGTTTGTCTCTCTACTCAATAATTAGAAAATATTTCCACTTGAACAATTGACGACTTCTCTTAAAAATAGTTTGGTAAGTATCTAGGCATTTTGCCAGTCTCGATTGCAGGATTTCCTGTAATTTATAGATTTCTCAATTCTGGTGATTTAGATTTTAAACCATATATCGGCCTATAAAACAGTAATATTCAGACCCTAGCTCGCCTTCCAAATCACGGAATCGTCTTCTTTTCGGACTATTACTATTTACTATTGTGCTAATCGAAAACTCATAACGTGATTGATTTCTCAGTTTGGGCATTTATTCAAGCCCATGACGTCCAAATCGAGAGCCTTCACATGCAACTTCATTGAAATAATTAGTATTTTGATCCCATCCTTCCAGAGTCATTTTAATGGAGCACATATTGCCATAAATGCTTTAGACGATTTTCAAGTCCAAGTTTATATCCATCACTCGTCCCGCATAATGAGTTGAAAAATTTGCCTCTGCGATCAATTTGCGCCCATTACCCCGGGTCAGAGTTCGGTGCCTGACGGTCCTAATGTCTACAATTTTAGCCCAACTGAACAATCTAACATCAACCTTACTTACTTCTGATAAGACTTGGAATATTATTTTATTAACTCTTTGATAGGATGAGTATAAAATGCTCGTTGTTTAGCAATATTACGCTTTAAGTGAGGGTGTGAGTGTCGAGTTTTGGTTGCGTGCGGTGTTTCTTTGATAGCAAAGATACAAGGCGAATTCGGCGGCGCCTGGTAAAGTATGCTAATTCAGGCAATTGGGCCGGCTGGCGGCGGCGGCATACTGATGTTAGAGGATAAGACAAGCGCCGCGCCTCCCGCGTCCCTCACCTCCCCCTCTCACACGGTCTCTCAATTGTTGTGTTTCGCCAAAACAATTAGCAAATTGTCTCGTTCGTATTCAAGAACAATTTTCTTAAAGCTGCTGCCAAATTATTTTAAAATCTTAGTCATGTTCTCTGTAGCATCTCTACCTTGCATTGGTTATATAGAACATATCTTAATACAACATTTTGTGATTATCAGCTAACAATTATAAAAATGACGATGGATGCTGATCTTGCGTAAAGTAAGCTCTCTCTATAAAGCAGACACGCAAGTGATGTAGAGTCAGATATTCAAAATGCGAAAGTCAAACAGAGATCAAGGCCTTCCAAAAGATTATTCAAAAATGTCTCCGACTACTATCTCCCCTCTGTTGAAGCCGATCATTATTAGGCGCATGCCATTCTAAGTAGCCCGCTCCTTTTTTGTCACCGCCGTCACCGGCTAGTCTGATCTGACCCAGTCCGAGCGGGAATGCAAACCGCCACTGTTTTGTTGCATTCCGCCAACATATACCGTTAAATGTGAATTTGCTTACCATCCGTACAGGGAAGCGAGTGTGTGCGCGCGCGCCGGTGTGTGAGCGGTATGCGCATGCGCGTTGTCGCAGACTGATGGATGACAGCTGACGTCGGCGCCGTAAAGAGCCAGAGGCGCAGCAATCCGCGCGCCATTCCTGCGCACCGAATAAATACAGGTATAATCTAGAACTAAGAGCGGAATGTTACATCGGGCTTAATTAGCGCCGCTTCAAAGGCCCTGCGCCTGCAACGTAATGAGTGATCTGGAAGTATTCACGTTCGCGATTAATGAGCTCTGTTCGGCGCTGCCGTGTGAGATACGGAGAGGCGGTGCTGGCTGATTAGATCTAAAAAACTAAATCTATGCCTGACAACGTAAACTAGGCAGAAAACGCAAGAGATTAATTTCGTCTTATGTACTGCAAAGTATGCTCTTAATGGAGGACTTCGCACGATAGTCTTAAATATCTTACGTCCTACGCAAAGTAAAATTAGATGTTACAAATGAAGTTACTCCATGGTGCCAGCCGTAACGCTAACAAGCGTGGTGACTATGGTACTTCCCCTCCACATTGTTTCAGCAATAGTTGGAATTCTGGAGGGAGTTTCCTGTCCTGTAGTGGACGTTTGTTGGGATGTAATGATGATGATGAAATGAAGTTACTTGACTTGACATAAGAACAGAAAAAGAAGAGCTTTTGGTCGTAAAGCATGTGCAGACAGACTAAAATAAAAGCAGAGCTACATTTTAGACAAAATGTATTGCAGAACCAGATGGTGCAGAAGCCCTGACTGGAGCTCATCAGGTATTCGCGAGGCGCGGGAGGGCCGGGGGCGGAGGCCTGCGGTGGCGGCGAGTGGCGACTCAAAGCTCGCCGCAGTCCGCGCCGCAGCATTATCCTAATCGAGCCGCCACTGTCAAAACCCATTCCTATTATCGATACTACTACTATTCGATAACCTGACTTGCCTATTTGCCGCATCTCATTGAAACATAATTCGATATTTCTCACCTAAACCGTTTTATTGATCATCGTAAAATTTGCCTCGGTAGATATCAGTACCGCTAAGACAAAGCTTTTTCTAGGAAAAAAGTAATTACATTCAGTCCGCGACAAAAGTGTATGGAGAGCAGGTTGTAGGTACTATTGATTTAATAGAGCTTATGCTTAGTACTTACTACAAAATGAACATATTTCCTCTTCCTTCAAAATCTCGACCCTTTATCCATTGCTAAAATATTATAGTGAATAGCTGAGAATAATTTGAGGACCTCTCGAATTGCAATCGAAATATTCGCCTTGTTGAATGCCTACTCAACACAATGCTCATGTGCCCTTTCAATCGAATAATTTGGCTTAACATACGCTATGGAAGCTTCTATTTTTATTTGTAGGCATTATGTAACTACATATGTAGGTACAATGTATAATATACATAAAAGTGATTTTGTTTCTTTGTACTTAGGAGTGAGTAAGATCATGACATATTCAATCTTTACGGTAAATGGTTAGCTTTAAATGGAGATAATTTTCTTTTTTTTTCATAGACATATTCTGTGCCACTACAAATTAAAACCTTTGGTTGTTTATACTTTTGATAGCACAAAAAGTATTGGTCCCAGTTTCTATTTTCTTAGATAAAATGAGTCACCTATTTATTATTATTTAGGAGCCGGTCGTGTCCCACTGCAGGGCAAAGGCCTCCCTTCCATCCTTCCACACATCCCGGCTTTGAGCCAGCGTCTGCCATTGACGAGAGTGTTCGGTCAACTCGTCTCGCCATCTCTTTCGAGGTCGGCCACGACGTCTTCTGACTCACCTAAAAGTAATTTAAAAAAATTTTTTGGATCTGCGTTATGCCCCCGACAAATAGCATACTGATATTCTAATAGTACATACGGAATCAGCAGAAGTTACCTCTCTTTAGGAACTGTGTACAATCGGAACAAAGGTAGAATAAGAATGTTTCTAACGATAAATTATTAAATGATAAAGGTAGAGCTATACTAGTAGGCACAAGTGTCGACTTCCTAGGATGCACGAATGCAGATAATTACGTTCTAATCAAATTCAAAGCTTATTCGCTGTTTAGCGCATGCGCGATGGCAAACGGCATCTGAAAACGACCAACGCACTCTCCGAGTTCGTAAACGCTCCACGCGATTAGATTCAAATTAAAATACTTATTTGGTGATTTGCGTCTTTCCCCCATGGATTTCTGATTTTGTGTCAGAGAGCAAAAATGAGTAATTTGTCTTTTATGTTAACAAGACAAAGAGAGGAATTCTCTGCCTGCGTCTGTATTCCCGCTTGTGAATAGGGTTCTTTTAGACAAGCTCGTTCTATTTATTTTATTTATTTATTTAATAGTCGGAAAACCAACAGCTTCAATACAAGATAGATAGCTTAAATATGTAAAAACAGAGCCAATTACAGGTCTTCACAGATAGAAATACAGTGGAAAAAATACATTCTTTGCACACTAAGTACACAGTACGCACTTATTTGAAAACAGAAAAACTAAATAATAAATTTAAAAAAAATGTAAGGAATAATAAGAAAAGAAATCCGCTTAAGAGTAAAAAAACAAATTAATTAGAATACATCTCGCCGACTCACAACCAGTGTTATATAGGTCTAGATCTACATCTTTACATAGCTTGTTGAAAGAGTTACTTGCTCGCCAAATAAAAGAGTTCTGCCGATACCTAGTAGAGGCCTTGGGAAGATATAAGAGCGTGTTGTAACGGAGTTTCACATTAGGAGGTTTGAGAACTATTTTCGCAAGCAGTTCCGGACAGTCCACGGCAGCATTAGCAATCTTAAATAAAAGAACCAAATCAGACATTTCGCGCCTTTTGTACAATGGAAGAAGGTGATGCTTCTTACATAACTCGACGTAGTTATCAGATGAGTAAAAATCTTTAGATCGGTAGCACAAGCGTCTTATAATTTTTTTCTGAATTTGTTCTAACCGATTAATATATGTGCCATATCTAGGATTCCATACCTGAGATGCGTATTCCAAGATACTACGTACAAAAGTACAATACAAGATTTTTAAAGTTTTGATTTGTTTAAAGTCTCTTGAAATACGCATCACAAATCCCGGGGCTTTGTATGCCTTCGCGACAATATTATTAATGTGGGTGTCGAACAACAGCTTGTAATCGTGAGTGACTCCAAGATCCCGTACAGAGCTATCCCTTTTAAGATTAATACCCTTCAAGATGTAGTTAAATAAAATAGTGGAGTGCTGACGACTAAAGGAGACAACGCTACATTTGCTGGGATTAAGATCAAGAAGATTATATCTGCACAATATTTCTCCAACCGCGAAAGGTCACGTTGTAAAGCAGCAGCGTCATCAGGGGACCGAATATTAGCAACAATTGTCATGTCGCCTGCGAAGCACAGTTGACCTCATCTCTGTCCTTATGACTAGATCGACGTAAGATTCAAGAGTAAGCCCATTGACAACAATAGAAAATACATGATTGAAATCGTATTTTAGTTAATTGATGAAGGGCATTTGCAAGGGAAAGTAGATAAGTTTATCTATCAGCGGGATGCTGGCGGGATGTGATGCGGACACTCGCGTACCGTGTCCACCCGTTTGGAAGTTGGACCCCTACTGCTGCGCATAGAACCGCAATATGCTTATAATTGCATCTATTAGAGCTTACAGCAAAGAGGCAACCTCTTTCAAAATACGATTTCGCAATACAGAATCCTTTTTATATACGGATGCTATATGTCCCTTTCAATTAAGTAGAGATAGAGATAATTTATTGATAATTACACATTTCAAGCCATTATTCATTTAAAAATAATAATATCAATTAACTACCAAACTGGTAGTGGTTTTATAATTTATAAATTCCTTAAAACTATAGAATGCTCGTTCGACAAGCCAGGCCTTAAGCTTAGCTTTGAAGCATTTTTTAGTTCTTTGAACACTTTCGGACCCATAACATGTATTGTCCGAGCTTTTTTTTGGAGCGAGTGTCTCACTCAAGTCTACTAGATCAAGTGTGTTTGCATTGCGTGCATAATTTCCGCGTCTGTCACGTCGCGACGCATATAATTTTCTTCTTATAAATTCATTTAAGTACCTAACTTCCTTCTTTGATAGACCATTATTTGAAAAACGGCAGCTAGATAAATGTTTAAACAATGATGACTTAGATACAATGGTCTACTTTTTTAACAAACTACCCTATCTGGGAGTCGAGCTCATAACCGACAGATACTAAAACTTTAATGGCTGTAAAGTTTGGCCGGGACCACCAGGTAGTAGGTAACCTAAAATAATGTAGCAGTGATTCTGGCAGCCATACTTTATTCAGGGCCGGTGAGCGCGGTGCACATAAAACTGCAAGGACATAAAGCTACCATTCATTATACGTGAACGATGTCGGACGCCGTTAAGCTACGAGCACACCGCACCGCCACCGGCGGCACCGCTCCAAGCGCCCACGCGGTGGTTGTGGGAATATTGCTCAGTTCTATTATTATGTTTGTTTACTTTCCAATTCAAACTCTTGCGAAGTTTCGTATCTAGGCCTTATTGCACGCTACATAACTATTGTAACTTTCAATGGCTAGTAATGGCCATAATCTTGTTGTGTCGGGGATTTCTAAAGTGTTTGGTTAAAGCAAGTGGAAACAAAACCAGTATAAGCTGAACCAGCACTACGCTGAAAAAGCCTGAAATGAAAGACCCGCTCAAGGTCAAGTGTTTCCACCGACGTGCGGCCGTTTGTACTATTGCTGGCTGATATCAGGCAACGCCAGTTTCGGTGTGAGTAGAGTGACTTAACCCTTGGAAGTGAATCTTAAATTCTTTGCCTGTTTCTGCCGTAAAGCAGCAGTGTTTGCACTCTTGTGCTTCGAATTGAGGGGTACTCGTAAGTGCGGTGGTAACCACTTACTACCAGGTTGCTCACTTGTAACCGTTGTAACAAAAAAAATCTCCAATTTTAGACAACATCCATAACATATTTGTCAAAAAGTCAGGTTTACATCTCAAACAGCACCAACACCTCACAAAAAGTTTGATCAGTAAATGCGCCATCACTCTTTAGATATTTATTAGGAAAAGGATTTGTTATAAATAAGTATATATTTGCAAAAATCTTGTGGAAAGTACTAAGCTGAATGTTACGGACACAATTGTTCAAAAGTCTCCCCCAGCAACGTGGAGAATTTCTCATTGAATGCGTGATAAGCGAGGTATGTTGTGAATGTTAAGTTCCCCCAGCTTTAGCGTCAGACGAGCGGGGGCGGGGGCGACAGCGGGGGCGGGAAGCGAATTTACTATGAGCTTAAGAAATGAAAGGACACGTCCGCAGGGAATCTGTTTATCTGAATTCGGAAACACGTGAATGCATAAATAAATACAAAAGCATCTGTCGTAGATATCGGCCTCTCCCAAAATTTTTGCACGTAATGTAGGTACGGTACGAAGTATGAATAAGAGACAGTTGGAAAATTAAGATCCTACTAAAAACATAAATGTGAAATGGAAAACGTTCGGCGCAACAGCTTCGCCAAAAAAAACTAAGATCTAAATGGGTAGCAAGTTCTACAGAAATTTCTTAAATCTTAACTGCTGGAACGCATAACGTTCCTTCGTTCAACCTTCAAACATTTGTTAGGTATGAGATCTGTGCTACTAAATAGCACTACTCATTGAGGACAGTATGCATTATAGATAAGTAGTAATTATAATTTTCTGTGCAAGTTGCCTCTTATGTCCAAGCTGTGCTACTGTACCGAAACTAGTGGAAATATAAAGAGAGGAAAAATAACGAGATAGGTATCTACATATCTACTGCTTCCCACACTTACTCGTACATCCATAAAACATCTCATACGCTTATCGTGGGTTAAAACACGCGCGAGCGAGATAAGTTGCGTCCATTTTTTCGGCCGCCGCTCAAAATCCCCCGACGACGTCGACTCACGGGTAAAATATTCCCTACTTTATGCGCGGAATAATAAGCTTCGCAGGCGAGGAGCGGGAGACGAAAATGAGTGTTATTTTTTTTTTACCACCCGGTTTTGATGTTCACTCGAATTACACTTTTAATTGTAGCGAGTTCGAAAAAATACCAAAACATACATTGGTTTTTGTACAAAATGTTCGACGTGGATAATGTCCAAAATATTGTTGAGATTCAAGAGCATAAAGTAACTGCCGGCTCCGAGCTTACCCCGCGAGCACAAAAACGGCTAGACCGGGCTTTGGTAAAAAGCCGAGGCTCTGCGCGGCGCAAAAAGCCCGCGAAGCCGCTCCTCGCGATGTTTATTGTATGAGTCGCTGAATTTCAAGTGTTTTTTCAGCTTTAATGGATTGTCTGCTGCGTCCGCATCCCCCCGGCACCCCGGCCTGGCACTCGACCAGATAAAAAATGACGCCGCCCGTTCGTACGAGCTTTACTTAAATATATTCTCGAATAGATTTACGCGCTATTGATATCTTCGACAAACTTTTATACTCGTAAACATGGCAATAAATTTCAAGCCAATTGTAATATGCATGAACTTCTTCTCTTAGTTTATTAAGTTAGAGATACATGGTTAGCGAAATGTGACTTTGTCAAAATTGTTTTGAATACATAGAAAGTAGGTAAACAACATTGTACTCGTAAACGTTTATGTACCTATAGGTTGAAATAAATATTCAACCAAAGAAATAGTCGTACAAAAGATATTTGTATGAACTGGCCGCAGCCGTCAGTCAGGAGTGAAATATTAATCACGCGGGCGCTTCAGCCAATTTCATAAACCAATTTTATGATAATGGAATTGATAGATTGCCCAACTTCCAGTCACTGTGACTAGGCTGGCTCTGTTCAACGGGCGGCGATAGTAGTTTTGGGAGATATAGATATTTGTACAATTAATGTACATATTAAGCTGATCAAATAAAACTTTAAATATATATGTGTTGTTTGTTACCAAATTAAATTCCTTTATTAGCATTTATGTTATTCGATGCTTTATTATCAGTCTTCGTAATTAAAAATAAAAACCATGGCTTTGGTTCTTCAATAGTCACCATGTTGATGATCATCATCACTTAGCCTTATGCTGTTTTTTGACCAATGGCTTCTACGGAGTCGACTACCTGACGTAGGTGATTTGACGAGGGCACTAGTTTTTACACAGAACGACTGCCATTTGACCTCCGCCACCCTGAGGGCAATCCCGACCCATCCTGCGACTGTGTTCCTGAGTTCATGTAACCGAACCTATTCAAGAGTGAATAGGCTTCTTCTTGGCAAGCTCGCTCCATCGTCGACCTTCTCCTGTCCTCAAGACTAGATCGTGGTCAAGAGTAAGCCCATTAACAATAATAAAACAAAAACCGGCCAAGTGCGAGTCGGACTCGCGCCCTAAGGTTTCCGTACCTATCTACCATATGACATACTAAAAGCTTTTGCTCATTGATTTTAAAAACTCCGCGACCATCCAACTTGACCCCTCTTTTATAGAAAAGTTCTTAAAACGGGAGCTCACCTTAATTGGTTACAATTAGTTGTGAGAAAAATTTCAATATTTAATGATTTTAGACTTTTCCCTTCATTTGTACTGTGAGACCTAGCTTCTTGCCAAATTTCATAATTTTAGGTCAACGGGAAGTACCCTGTAGGTTTTGCTTTTTTGCATAAATGTATGTAGATCAGGACATAAAAAGCCATATCTTTTGATTGCGTCGTTGTAAATAATTGAAATTTTCTGATCTTGTGTGGTTAATGGCTAAATATTCGTTATCAATTTCAACCTGCTACCTCTTCTCGTTCGTGAGAAAAAGGGTGTTGACAGACAGACAGACGGACAACAAAGTGATCCTATAAGGGTTCCGTTTTTTTATTTTGAGGTACGGAACCCTAAAAACAGATTAGGCCTTGCCAGGTTTGTGGCCAAACTGGCCAACTTGGCTGTCAGAGTCTTCAAATGCTCTCTGTCTTGGCTTAACGACTACAGTAGCATTGAGATTAGCCGGGACCAAGAGCTTGACGTGTTTTTCTTAGAACGGAAATGCTTTTAGTTGTGCCACTAGCGGTCACCTATCCTGGTTCTGACCACAGCCAACGTTGATTAACTATCGTGATCGGAAAGAAAGCGGTAGAAACGCGTAGGCCGAGTGGTAGCTGCCAGTCGGACACGAGCGCTTCTAATAGTCACCAGCTGTTGTAATGTAATCCTTTCAAAGGTTTATTCAAAATGAACAGCTAGTAATAATTAGCGGCTAATTATTTATTTGTATATATATATATTATATATATTTGTATATGTACATATTGTATTGTAAAAGTATATAAATATTATAGATTGGCACACTACTGCAGTTCTCTATCACACTTTCCTACATGCAAAGGTTGTCTGGAAGAGATCGCTCCCAGCGATAAGACCGCCTTTGTCACCCTAGATTTAAGACTCTCTTTTGTAATTGTTAATGTGTTCTGTGTGTGACAATAAAGTGTTTATCTATCTATCTATCTAGTTGCTAAAAAAGGGATGTAGTGTAGACGCAGAATTATAATGAAATGAGGCTCTTTACATTCCTGGTCATATCATACACCTATCTCTTTGGAGTATACTTGTATTTTTGAAGGTGGTAGGGCTTTTGTGGAAAGTCCGTCTGGGGAAGTACAACCCCTTGATTTTTTCTGCCATGAAGCAGCAGTGTTCGCACTGCTGTGTTTCGGTTTGAAGGGCAAGGGAGCCAGTGAAATTACCGACACATGAGAGATACCATCTTAGTTCTCAAAGTGAGCAACGCGCTTTCCTGTCTTATTAGTGTCAAGATTTGCCATTAATAAGACAGTAGGTGCTATGGGCGGTTGTGACCCTTTCCATCAGGTAGCCCAACTGCTCGTTTGCTCACTTGTAACATAAAAAAATAAATGGTACAGCAGCACTGCACTTACTTTCTCGCAATACTCAAGGAACAACTATCAACCGCAAACTTAAATTTGTAATGCCATACACATAGTATGGAAATACAAACTTTTATTTACGTTTTTCCAAAAAAATGTTCGAGTGAAATATACAGATCAATTCAGAATTCAAATTGTCAAACATTAAAACGAACAAACCTCAAACGATTTCGAGTAAATCACATGTTTAACTTTTGGTAGTACTGGAACACCCTTTATATGAATTTTCACAGATCAATGGATACTACCGTAGGATACTACCGTAGTATACTTGCATGGAGATTTTTTAAATTTTCCTACACATGTTCCTTATGGATAATTTTTCAGCTTGGTCTACTGAGCAAGCCCTTTCAGTTTTTGGTACACCCTGTGTACTAAATTTTATTGGAAAAAATCATAAATAATATCCAGTCAGGTAGACAACTAATCCAGGATTAATATTATTGAAAATTTTAATAAACTCAATGGAACCAATTTTGGGTAAATCACATATTTACGATTTGGTGATACAGGAACACCCCTTATATGAAATTACACAGATCAATTGATACTGGCGCAAGATATCTTACATGGAGATGCTTGGTCATGCAAAGTTTCATCAGGATTCTATGAGCCGTTTTTGAGAAAATTTCAATTTTTCATTTTCGTTGTATGACAGCTACCCTCAAAATGAGAGCCAGCAAGAAACCACTTAGAACCCTTCGAAGGATTTGCATAAAACTCCTTAATTCAAAATCTGATGTCAATCGAACCATTCGTTTAGCCGCTAGGCCAAAGCGTGACGGACAGACCGACCGACGGACCGACCGACCGACCGACCGACTGACGGACATTTTTGGGAGACTTGTTTTTTATGATGTATAAGTGATATAGAACACATTTTTGAGAAAATTTGAAAAACTTTTTTTTTTCACGAATACAATACCTTTCTCGCTCCGCTCGAAAGTAAAAATACTTAAGTAATACTAAATTTTTATCGAAATTGTTACAGCCGTTTTCGAGAGCGCAATCACAAATAACGCCTGATTAACAGTATGTATGTATAGGATAAGTTGACGTGTTACTGCAGTTACAGAATTTGTGTACAGAAGAGTTGGTAGGTAATTTATCAGGACCTCATCAACCAGCGAAAGAAGTTATGTATTGGAAAATATTGGTTGAACAGGGTTAATGGCTATATCAGGTCGCCGGAGACAAAGAGAGCTCATCCATCACTCAGGGATAATGCGTGCGCGACGCGAAGCAACCCTTTCGTTCACCACTCAACACAACACACCGCACCGTCTTCCAGCCTCCCTCCTCCGTATCTCTTCGTATACATTCGGGTGATTTTGATTAATCACTATCAACAGACTCTAGCAAAACTTTTTGTTATGTAGGTATAGGTAAAATCAGTGTGAATCAAATACACCACTAATCAGGAAACCTATTTTTTTTCATTTAATAATAATTTTACAATTAAAGGTCATTTAAGAATTTTTATATAAATTGGAACCGCCATAAACAACTACTAATAAAAACTACAGAAATTATTGGAAAGTCCCTAAAGCTTGTCCGTATGTGAATGCATATAAAGCCAATTTAAAAATGGTGAATATTAAAATACACTAAATTCACTTCAATGAATGCCTAAAAACGACTGATGACATAATGCAAAGTTTTTACACTTTAAAGAAAATCCTTTTGATACGCAAACGTGAATAATTTAATGTCAGTTCATAGCTAACATTTACAAGTTAAAAAGGCAATGTAAATGATTCGCGACATTAAAGTGGCAAAAAGTGGTCGGAGTGCGGAAGTTCTCGATAACTCTAATACCGTGTTAGTATACAATTAGACCGGTAATGGGGCACGCACCCTCTCACCTTACCTTGCCGTGGTCAGGTGGTCGCATCGATACGTTCTGCCATGCGGACAATTTGTTAGGATTAAATCAATTAATTATATTTACCTAGCATACCTTAGGTATACAGGGTTCTAACAAAGACGTTTTTGCTTTTATGCTCTAGAAAATAACCTAGAACACCTAAGATATTGATCAACGTTTGGAGCTAAATGAAGTGTTTAACGAGCGACGCGACAACATACCTACCTAGGTAATATAAAACTTTATTTCGCCAGCAAATATTATGTGCGTACTAAACGAAAAATTGTAACGAACCAATGCAGTACCTACGTCGTGAAAAAACAATAAAACATTTAACTACGACACGGCTCGCGGACATTCTGACTATAATAACCGTGGACAGTATATCCTTACGATTTATAATGTATCTCTTTTTATTACCATAGGGCCGGCCGTATCAAGTGAAGCTCTGTAATGCAATGCGAAAGTATTTTTATTTTATTCGTCGCCATGAAAAATAAAATATGAGGATTAACGTTTCTTGGAGTGTAGGTCGTAAAATATTTTCTAGTGCTTAATGTAATTTTATAGCAAGTCTAATTAGTTACTTCCCTTATATCTCTTTTGATTTATCTTTTCAGTTTTTATTTTCATGAATAATAGTTGTATGAATCATGGCATTAAAATAGTCTTGCATCATATAAATCGAATACGGAAGTGGAGTAAAATGACGTTGAATTCAGAATAATCTAGTGTTCCGCCCTCGAAGGCTTCTAATGGCGTCACATTCCGCCAAATGACCGATGTCGTCCGCGCTTTATGTGCTGCCCGGATGTAGTCGTAATAGCAAAATGATATTATAAAGCTCTCTTTATTTCGAAGGTGACACCCGGTGACAATAACAAATTCGGCAATAATATTGCACTAACATGAAAAACCTTTTTGGACTCAATAAACATCACTTTATGAAGAGAAGTTTTTTGTTGCGAGGATTATGGACGGTAATTTTATAATAGCATTATTAATATCTTAGAAATGACCGCAGCTAAACAGATATTTCCGCTTAAGCCGCGATTACACCTGCTTGAATTTGACGACTGAATAAGAAATCTACCTAGGAGGCTACGTTGAAAAAGACGTTTGTGAATTCAGAGTTCTAGCTAGGAAGCTAAGTATAAAAAGTGCCTACTAATACAGTTGCTGAATAGTGATGTTCCGATAACGATAGTTTCGCTGTCGGTAGTTAATCTTGAAATACAGTAACTCTGTTGAACAGCCTTATCGAAAATAATTATTGTACAATAAAATGCTATCGATTGTTAAAAAAACCGGTCAAGTGCGAGTCGGACTCGCGCGCCGAGGGTTCCGATATACCTATAGTATTTTTGGAAGCAATAAAGTCCATTTTCAGGACCGCAAAACTAAATTTGTTTGTAAAGGTTTTTTGCAGATTTCTGAAAAACTGTGCAACTTAGAAAGATCGTTTTATTTTTGCTGTAAAGTTTACATAAACCTCTGTCAACTGTAATTAATTCAGATTTTCCCTTACTCAAACTTCGGAGATAAGGGGGGGGGAATGGTATTTTTTTTGACATTTTTCATCATAACTTGAAAACTAAGAAACTTAAAAAAATACAAAAATATATTTTAAAATGGACAAGTAAAGCCCTTTCATATGATACCCCACTCGACCTAGTAGCGACAATTTGAAATTTGGCCCCCCCTATTTTGGCCCCCTTTACATTAATAATCATACTTTTTTCAAAAAATTTTCATGTGCAATTAAGTTGGGCAACTATATTCTAAAACTATTCCAAATTTCAGCTCGATAGCGTAAGTGGTTGCTGAGATATAGAGGTGTGACAGACAGACAGACAGACAGAGCGGCACCATAAGGGTTCCTTTTTTTTACCATTTTGGTATCGGAACCCTAAAAATGGCTGATACAACCTCAAGACAAATACAACCGATAATTGAAAGAAGAAAAAATTACAGACAAACTTATTTGCGGTCTTAAAGATGGGCTTTTATTGCTTTTAAAAATACTACAGGAATATCGCATCCCTCGAAGCGAGAGTCTGCCTCGCAATTGACCGTTTTTTTTAATATAAGTATATTTTTGTTCGATATGTTGAATTAATCATTCGCACTTGGACATCACTAAACATGCTAAGTCCCTTCAATAAAGGAGTTAGAAGGTTTAGTGATGTGAAAATTTTGCGAATGATTAATTCGAATCGAACAACTTGTCCATGCAAAATAAAAATAAAGCATTATCTTGGTTTAATAATAAGTACTAATAATAAACTTAAAAATTCACTATAAAAAAATTGTATACGACTGTTCGGTTGAGTCAAGGAGTGATCACAGCTAGCTGGATTCAAAGACTAATTCGGCATACATTGCTCGTTGAAGTAAGGATACTGCAATAACATAACCAAGCCTCCCAGCAATGTATGCCGAATTAGTCTTTGAATCCAGCTAGATGTGATCGTGGCTTTAATAGGCTGACAATACATTTCCGTGATGTTTTTATTTTTATTTACCTTAAATGGACAAATGAGACCTGAACATTGCCGTGCCAAATCTTATGAATGAGAGTATTTATGATCAAACAAAAACAATGGCTGTGGTAAATGAAGTGGATACATTTTTTCTCTTTTTCTACTCTTGCAGGTGCACATAGTCATTCACCGTAACTGAACAACTTTCAGTAAATAAAACTATCAGCCTCTTCAATACTCTTCATATAAAATTGCAAATGGACAGTTTAGCCACGATCACATCTAGCTGGATACAAAGACTAATTCGGCATACATTGATGGGAGGCTTGGTTGTGTTATTGCAATATCCTTACTTCAACGAGCAATGTATCCCGAATTAGTCTTTGAATTCTGCTAGGTGTGATCGTGGCTTTTTTGTGGAAAAGAGGATTATTTTAATATTTTCTGAAAGTTTTATTTACTGAAAATTATTCAGTTACCTTGACTGACCACGCCCTTTCAGTTTTCGGAAACCAGTCCCTTAGACCATGTATTGGTCAATTTAATTTCGATGCGAACACGGAATTAAATTAAAATTAATCATTCGCACTCGGACATCACTAAACCTACTTACTCCCTTCAAGTAAAGAACTTAGGAAGTTTAGTGATGGGTAAATTTTGCGAATGATGATGAACAACTTGTCGATAAAAAATAATTATTATTCATGGTGTAATAACAAGTACTAAAAAAAAATTAAAAAATTCACTATAGATTACCATCGATACTTGAAAGGTTCAGATATTTTCTATACGACTGTTCAGTAGAGTTAATAAACCTGCTTTGCGACAAAAAAAATCGTAAAAAGAACTAGGTAAAGGAGTGATCACACCTAGCTGAATTCAAAGACTAATTCGGCATACATTGCTGGGAGGCTTGGTTATGTTAATTGAAATATCCTTACTTCAACGAGCAATGTATGCCGAATTATTCTTTGAATTCAGCTAGGTGTGATCACTTCTTTACTCTACACTGCGCGTGGCTTGACACGAAGTACGAACTTGGTCGGTTATTTAGTATCGATTATTACCGGTACTTTTAAGAATTCGATATTCTCGATATTTTCTATAGGAATATTCGGTAGAGTTACTGTATTTTTAAAATTCAACCATCGATCTCATTATCGCAGCAACACTGATTCAATAATTTTCAAAATTAACGGTTTGGTTAGGTACTCAATCAATCGCCAGTTAAAGCGCGACGGAGTCAGATGTGTCCGTGTAGAATACTTGACTAGTGCAACACTGTTAGTTTTGAATATAGCGGTCTTTAATTGTTTTTCTAGTAGGAGCGCTTGTTTTAAGTAAAAAAGTATACCATCAGTTAGGCCAATATTTTTTGTTCGACAAGTTGTTCGATTCGAGTCAATCATTCGCATTTGCCCATCACTAAACCTCCTTACTTATGTTCCGATGTCATTATTTGGTGGTCATTTCCTCCGAGGCGAGTTCGCCCGGTTGGGCATTTCGCCCGAAAGTATTCATTGTTAGTCGAGGTCTTTTAAAACCATATCCAAAAGATAATGAGAAACTATGGCAAACAATAAATAAACTTACATACAGAAAAAAAATTCCAAATAAGATCAATAAACTTCTAGATAAAAAGAATTGACTTCAGCATTTTGTTACTGTAAAAATATCGTTGGCCGAAAATATTTTACTTAAGACTGCACCACGTAAAAACTACCAAAACGGCAATCACGGTTTAATATTGCTTACATATTTAATATGATTTTTTTTTAAACCATTACGATTACGCCATACATTTTTAGTATGACCGCGCGAAGTCTAATAAATAGCTCTGACACGCGGCCGATACCCACAAGAGCTCGAAGTGAGACCACGTCAGTTTGCACTGCGACGCGCCAAAATTATGGATCGCGTTTCAACGTATACACATTCTCTGCTTTCATAGTGTAACAAGGTAACTTTGTTTTTTACTATTTTCTAAAGTAAGATATTTCTTTCCTTGTATTTATAAAGTGTTTGTTTTAGAGAAATGGGGAAGCGCAAAGATAAATATTATGTATCCCGTCAAAAATTCAAAAAATATCTATTCCTTTAACCAAGTAAGTACCTACTTATATACCATACCTAGGTAGTTTTGTTTTGTGATGGGTGACTGGTGATGAAGGGTAGGCGGAGGAAGATAGGTAGTTGATGGGTCAGAAGGGTTATCAGAGTAATAGATTTTCGGTACGTGATTGATGTCCGGACGAAGATGGGTGACCGGTGGATGATATTGATGGGTGACCGGCGGAAGACGAGTCAATGGTAGATGATGGGTGACCGGTAGATGATGGGTAATCGGCAGTGGTCGGAATTGGTAGAGCTGTTTAGGGTCGATGATCGGAAACTTGAACGTGCTGCTTGCTACATTATTTCGTCAGATCTGTTAGATTTTCCTCTTGAGACGGATTTCCATGGCATGGATTTTCGAAATAAGACTACCTTTTGATCGTTAGTATGTGTCCTTTGATCTTTCGATCACAAAAACAACGAAATGTACAACGATGGCACGGATTTAAATGGATTACTTTTTTAAAAGAAGCAAACGGCGCCAAACTTAGGCAGGAAAAAGGCTACATTATTTCGTCAGGTCTGTTAGATTTTCCTCTTGAGACGGATTTCCATGGCATGGCTTTCCGAAATAAAACTGCCTTTTGATTGTTAGTGTGTGTCCTTTGATCTTTCGATCACAAAAACAACGAAATGTACAACGATGGCACGGATTTAAATGGATTACTTTTTTAAAAGAAGCAAACGGCGCCAAACTTAGGCAGGAAACAGGCTACATTATTTCGTCAGGTCTGTTAGATTTTCCTCTTGAGACGGATTTCCATGGCATGGCTTTCCGAAATAAGACTGCCTTTTGATCGTTAGTATGTATCCTTTGATCTTTTGATCACAAAAACAATGAAATGTACAACGATGGCACAGATTTAAATGGATTAATTTTTTAAAAGAAGCAAACGGCGCCAAACTTAGGCAGGAAACAGGCTACATTATTTCGTCAGGTCTGTTAGATTTTCCTCTTGAGACGGATTTCCATGGCATGGCTTTCCGAAATAAGACTGCCTTTTGATCGTTAGTATGTGTCCTTTGATCTTTCGATCACAAAAATAACGAAATGTACAACGATGGCACGGATTTAAATGGATTACTTTTTTAAAAGAAGCAAACGGCGCCAAACTTAGGCAGGAAACAGGCTACATTATTTCGTCAGGTCTGTTAGATTTTCCTCTTGAGACGGATTTCCATGGCATGGCTTTCCGAAATAAGACTGCCTTTTGATCGTTAGTATGTGTCCTTTGATATTTCGATCACAAAAACAACAAAATGTACAACAATGGCACGGACTTAAATAGATTACTTTTTTTAAAGAAGCAAACCGCGCCAAACGTAGGCAGGAAACAGGCTACATTATTTCGTCAGGTCTGTTAGATTTTCCTCTTTAGACGGATTTCCATGGCATAACTTTCCGAAATAAGACTGCCTTTTGGTCGTTAGTATGTGTCCTTCGATCTTTCGATCACAAAAACAACAAAATGTACAACAATGGCACGGACTTAAATAGATTACTTTTTTTAAAGAAGCAAACCGCGCCAAACGTAGGCAGGAAACAGGCTACATTATTTCGTCAGGTCTGTTAGATTTTCCTCTTTAGACGGATTTCCATGGCATAACTTTCCGAAATAAGACTGCCTTTTGGTCGTTAGTATGTGTCCTTCGATCTTTCGATCACAAAATCAACGAAATGTACAGCGATGGCCCAGATTTAAATGGATTTTTTTTTTAAGCAAACGGCGCCAAACTTAGGCAGAATGATAGTTGATGACTGGATGAATGATGATGATGAAAGGATGATGAGTGATACGCGGATTATAGTTGATGAGTGGATCAATGATGATGAGTGATGCGCGGATGATAGTTGATCAGTGGATGAATGATGATAAGTGGATGATGAGTGATGCGCGTATGATAGTTAATGAGTGGATGAACGATGATGAGCGGATGATGAGTGATGCGTGGATGAGTGGATGACTGATGATGATGAGCGGATGATGAGTGATTTTCGGATGATAAGTGATGCGCGGATGATAGTTGATCAGTGGATGAATGATGATGAGCGGATGATGAGTGATGCGCGGATGATAGTTGATGAGTGGATCAATGATGATGAGTGATGCGCGGATGATAGTTAATGAGTGGATGAATGATGATGATGAGCGGATGATGAGTGATTTTCGGATGATAAGTGATGCGCGTATGATAGTTGATCAGTGGATGATGAGTGATGTGTGGTTGAGTGGATGAATTATGATGATGAGCGGATGATAAGTGATGCGCGGATGATAGTTGATGAGTGGATCAATGATAATGAGTGATGCGCGGATGATAGTTGATCAGTGAATGAATGATGATAAGTGGATGATGAGTGGGGCATGGATGAGTGGATGAATGATGATGAGCGGATGATGAGTGATTTTCGGATAATAAGTGATGTGCGGATGATAGTTTCTACCACCTTGTCATTACGAGTAAGTCTAAAGTGTTTCTACTGACGTGCTGTTGAGTATACAAACTTGAAGAGCTGTTCCCTGTCGCCCCTCGCTTCCCCTCGAGTAACCCTCCGTTATACAATCGTTGCGCTGAGCTATATTAGTAGAGTTCATTAAAAATACCTTGAGAGAAAAAAGTTCCATCCAAAACACAGTTTTTTAAAAGGTGTCGTTTCCTCCGAGCGGGCGAGAACGCGTCTCGGGTGAAATGACGCACTACGACTCCGCGTGGACTGCGCGCATGTGTGTGTTCGATCATACGCACACTACTGTTGCTTCCGACTCGACGCGAAAACTAAACAGTTTTGATCCTATACATTTTTTTATGAAAGGGACAACTGATTTAGACATGAATTGAAAATTTTGTCAGGATTACAAAGTATAACAAAATTACGGACAAGTACAAGGTGTCAAACAATCTCCTGAAAACTTCATCAATGGACTCATACCATGAAAAATTAACGATTTTCACCATACATACATCTATACACAACAAAAAAAAATGTTAAAGTGCGAGTCGGACTCGCGCATCGAGGGTTCCGATATACCTACCTATAGTATTTTTAGAAGCAATAAGGTCCATTGTAAGGACCGCAAAACTAAATTTGTTTGTAAAGATTTGTTGCAAATTTCCAAAAAACTGTGCTACTTAGAGATTGTTTTTTTTCTGAATTATTCACATAAACCTCTATGGACTTTAATTAATTCAGATTTTTTCTTCGGAAAACTTCGGGGATAAAGAAGGGGTAATTTTTTAAAGCTTTTTTCATCATAACTTGAAAACTAAGAGTCGTTAAAAATATAAAGAACTATTTTGGAATGTACAAGTGAAGCACTTTCATATGATACCTAACTTGACTTAGTACTGACAATTAAAAACTTTGACCTACCCATTTGGGCCCCCTTTACAATAATAATAATATTATAATTATTTCAATTGCAATAAAGTAAGACAATCGTATTCTAAAACTACTTCTACTACTAAATATAAAAGTATAAACGAGTTTTTAGCTTGCTTTTCAATTTATTTTAAGGTCATTAAAAATACTCATAGAAGCCTTTATACAAAGTATCTGAACATATCAGTCGCGCTATAAAGTGTACCAGCACAGAAAATATAGAGGTATACTAACGTATAGCACAACTAGTGAACTGACTATGATCCCTACTATGTTGATGTTTCTTAATAGTGATGTACAATTATTTCAAGAAGCAACAATCGAAATATTCGAATGTACTACTTAGTACTATCCAAATAATCTTTTATCATTCAATTGTTATTTTTCATTGGAATCATTATTCGCTTTTCGTACGATTTTGAATGAAAAATTTATTCTAACTAAAAGAATGAATAAAGCACTCAAATTCTTTGTGTTTACTTGACTGGTGCAACCTAATTTTAATTCCTTGTTTGTTTTTTAGTATACCGGTAATTCTGTGGTTTTTTTTGTAGTTATTCTAGTGTTTTTCTATACAACATAAATTAGCCCTTATTAATATTTTCCGTACGATGAGGTGTTCTATTCGTATTGGCCCTTCACTAAAGTTCCTTTCTGCGTTGCTTACTATGCGGCTTACTCAGTTAGTGACTTACTAAGTTCCATCTTTCTACCTTCCTTTCCTACGTAGGAGACTAACTGACTTAGTGTGTGGATTCAGTCAGGTGTGATCGGCCCTTTAGTTGCGATGCTAGGAGGGCCACCGTCTCCGGTGTGTTATTTTATTTACAAATGGCCACCTGTCACGCACGCACGGACGAGGCGATGGAACTATAATAGTCATTGTACTCGCGGGATGACGAACATGTGTGACGTGAAATGCGATTACATTAAGAGTGATGCAGTTTAAAGTGGTAATCTCTCAGTTATGACGAGAAAAAAAACTCCAGGGTATTTTTTATAGACGCGCAAATTCCACTACGCTTATTACTTAGTTTCGAAAATGATCAAATCAACTTTCCAAAAAATCATTGGTCATCTTAGGTACTATCTTTTTTCTCAGTCTATATTTCAGTTAACGAATAATTAAGTCAGTCTATTTAATATTTCTAAAATATTTTATACTCAGTAATAAGTATTTAATATTTCTCGTAAGTATTTAGAAAAAGATGGAGGGACGAGATCGACACTTGCGCGAATAAAGGAGTTGGCCCAGGAAAGGGAAAAGTGGAAAGGTGGGAGAGAGGCCTTTGCCCTGCAGTGGGACACAACAGGCTCCTAATAATAATAATAATTTAATATCGTATTTAATAATACATAAGTATTTAATATTTCTCGTGGAGAAAGAAGGATACATAAAATAAAAACCTACTGCTTGCATGTCTAACTGAACCTGTGATAGGGAAAATTCTAATATCTCCCTACTCAATAAAATATTTTTCACAAACAACTCTATAAAACTATCCATAAAAATAACAAAGCCGTCAAATTGTCTCGAATGGGTACATTGTAGAGAACGACGCGCGGCGCTGGCAGGGGCGTTGTGAAAATTTAAACCTAAGCTCCCAACGCGGGGGAAGCTCGCGTGCAAGCTCTGCACTTTGCATCACTTTCAAACTGATCGCTGCCACGGGAATACGAACACTTTAACCAAACAATAAAGGCTATTCTCGCAAATTGAACCATTTGCAATTTTACATTTTGTCAATTATTCGTTTTCCGGCCATTTTGCAGGGCTCACATTACTCCGGCTTTACACGCGCTCGTAATGGTCATTCGGAACATTCACGCTATTGTTACTTGAATACGTAGCTTTTTTGAAGTTAGTGGATTATCCTTGCGTGGGAGGGTAAAAACAAAATTAAATTTAAATTATATAATCAGGAGATCAGCTGAAGCTACACAATACCAAAAATTTTGTCGCCAAGTTTTCATAATAAATACGGGAATAAAACCGATCACAAATCTCTGAAATAAGAACGTTAGACATAAAACATGTAAGCAACGCGATCCCCTATATTCCCAATACCTACACCTCCGCAAATCGTAATCCTCTTAGAAAACATTTCCAATTTAAAAAGAATTCCACCTCTTATCCCTCACAGGAGGGCGCGCGTAAAAAATAAAAGGAAAAACTGTGTGACACGCACTCGACGCGAGGCGAGGACGGTATATAACACGGTTTTTCACTGGCCGAGGCCCCTCGACTCGATTCTTTACAGGTCGCTTCTTCCGCCGAGAAAGCATCTATTGAAACTCCACTCAGGCCGTGTTAGCTATCTATTTAGTATAAAAAGGGTCGAGAATTTCTCGAGATCCCTTTTTTATCCGAAGGTGGCCCCCCTTCCCCCACTCCGCTTGACGTAGCCCCCCCTAGCCCCTGAACCTACTTGCCTACCTTATTGCGTATCTTAAAAAATCTCGAACCTTTTTGGTTCGCAGGACCATCACTTTTTAAGGTTCCGTACCTCAAAATAAAAAAACGGAACCCTTATAGGATCACTTTGTTGACCATCTGTCTGTCTGTCAAGACCCTTTTTCTCGCGAACGAGAAGAGGTATCAGATTGAAATTGATAAAGAATATTAAGGTTCATAAACCACACAAGATCTGAAAATTTTAATATTTTACAATGACGCAATCAAAAGATATGGCTTTTTATGTACTCATCTCCATACATTTATGCGAAAAAGTAAAACCTACAGGGTACTTCCCGTTGACCTAAAATTATGAAATTTGGCAAGAAGCTAGGTCTCACAGTACAAATAAAGGGAAAAGTCTAAAATCATTAAATATTTCAATTTTTCTCACAACTAATTGTAACCAATTAAGGTGAGCACCCGTTTCAAGAACTTTTCTATAAAAGAGGGGTCAGTTGGATGGTCGCGGAGTTTTTAAAATCAAAGATCATAAGCTTTTAGTATATCATATTGTAGATAGGTACGGAACCCTTAGGGCGCGAGTCCGACTCGCACTTGGCCGGTTTTTTGCAACGCATCAACCTAAATATTTGCTACATGCTGAGGAGATCACGTCATGATAAGTCTTGATATCAAGAACAAAACAATAAATGCCATCAATAAGATGGCTAGATAAAAGTTAAATGGCCCTCCCGCTTCCTCCTCACGATACAGCAGTTCAAATATTTAAAGGGAGGCTGAATTTGATTCCATCAATAAAGTTTGAAGCAGTTCGGAGCCGAGTGGTCCGCAATTGGATCACACAAGCGGTTACAGCGGCCCAGCTCCCAGCTATTTCACTAAAATCTACTTACCCAAGCAAATGTGATTCCGATAGCCCTAAGTAAACTTAAATTTGTATCAATAAAATTGTCTGAGAGGGAGGTCTTATGAGTAGCCTCAAGCTATGTCGACCGCATCGAGTCACCCTTATAACGTTACCGATAGGAAGCTGCAAAGGATCGCCTCGGAATATTGGGATCGAAGAAACAACGAGAATGTAGCGTCCATTTGAGATCTGAAAGATTTATTCCGGCTTTATACTCATCTCAGAAACGTAAGGTATGTAGCGTTGTCAATCCCGGAATAAGAAATACAAAATGTATTGGAATCCGGATAAGACAGGCGCGGGCTCGGGCGCGGCGGTGCCTGGGGATCGGTTAACCCGACTTACATGCGGCGTCCCATAGGACGACCCGACTTTCACAAAGAAAATAGCAATCAAAATTTGATTTACCGCCACCCGCGGCCATACATCAAACCGCTCTAATCCGCGGAAAGAGAGAAAGCCTAAAATCTAAGGGGATCCGTGCGGCTGTCGAATTGAAAATCCTAGTGGCACGAGGCGCCTTTAATATTTATGACCGGAATAAAAAATACGCACCACTCAATGAATAAATATAGGGATAGTGCGTAGTGCGGGGAAACTAGTGCCTGTATAGTCTATTATGTCAACCATAGAATACATGAAACTTTCATGTATTCTATGATGTCAACCAAATGTAGCCTAGAATAATTTGGTATCGCATATTTTACCTCGGACACATAAAAAACGAAACTAATTTATCATGCTACATGGTCTGAATTTATAAGTATAAATTCGTATCGTAAATACGTCAATATTTAGTAAACAGGTAGAAGAAATTCTCATGATGTTATGAGCACAGAGATGCAATCATGTCATCTAGCAGAAACAAAACAAAAATGGTATCTATTGAAACAAGTAGGTATATTCAAAGGATACCGTAGTCCTCCCAACGGGTGCACCCTCCTCCACCCTTCCCTCTCGACCCTCCCCGCAGTATCTCATTGCAAAATATGTACGAGTATTATACGAGCGGCCGCCGCTCAATATTCAGTATTCAGTGGCATATAAAACCGAATCGGACTTTTTGATCAGCCACCAAATATTTGATTCACTCAATCGTGGCACCTTAATTTTTTCATGAGAAACGAAATTGGGTATCGGTTTCATGTAAACATTATTATGTGATGTTTATTATTCTGCAGATGAAGAAGAAATTATGTATGTTTTTTTATTTAGGGAGACCTTTGCCCATCAGTGGGATAAATAATGATTAGTTTCATAAAATATTGAATATGAAAGGCATATTTCAATGTTCGCCACGAAATATCATAAGACTTATGGTATGCCAAATAAAAATAAATTACACAATCTAATCGGGGATTTCCATTTAATCACCTAAATATTCTAATCACCGCGGTTGTCAATCATCGCAAATGCCACCGGAACATTTACGTTATTTCCATAACAAACAACCCCCGCGCATCACTAATAACGATGCGGCAATAAAAAAATTACGAGCGAGAAACAAAACCAGGATCCCCTATCGGCGTGGTAGCTGGCGAGTGGCGAGTTTGCATCGAGATCGATCGAAGTGAAGCAACAGTTTTTACGTAAAATGTCGTAAACGCCATATTAGATATACGGCGCTTAGGATGTTTTTCGTACACACGACTGGGAGGGTCGCGAGAGGCGAGAGGGACCGGTGAGCGATGTCGCATTAGGGAGTTTGCATGGGGTCGCCGTAAGCCGTTTCCGATAAGACCCCCCGGCGCTGGGTGTCTACTCTCAACGTCCGATATATCGAAACGATACTACTCGAAACATGCAAATGCAAAACTTCGTCCCTTGACAATAGAGTAGAATATTGGTTGAATGAATTTTCAAACTGCATCCAACCAATATTCTACTCTATTGTCAAAGGACGAAGTTTTGCATTTGCATGTTTCGAGTAGTATCGTTTCGATATATCGGACGTTGAGAGTAGACACCCTGGACTGTACTGTAGCCACCGAGCGACTATTCATAGAGAGACGTATCGTTAGGGTTAGGTAGCAAAATGCGTCAAAGTTCTGCTTTACATATGAAATTCATGTAACTTCGCTAACGACTTATCCATCGGTCTATTTATCCCAATGGGCCGGCAAGCTAGTAGCTTCTATCTTCTACCTAACATCATATCACTCACTAAATATTTTATAAGGAACGCCAAACTCTTATTTATTATTTAAAATCTTGTTGAATTTGTGTGATTTAGATTATTAGATTAAACCACTTATACATACGCTCAGATATTTAGGGTTCCGTACCCGAAGGGAGAGAAAAAGGACCCTATCAATATGCCTCTGATTGTCTGTCTGTCTGGGCTGTATGTATTTCATGAACCGTAATAGGTAGATAGTTGAGATCTGCACAGATTATGTATTTACAAATAAGTACTAAAATTAACAAAAATAATAAATTAAGGGGGGCTCCCCAACTAATTAAAAACGTATTTTAGGCGATTTCTGCTCGATTTTTTATTTAGCTCTATCGTAAAAACGGGAACACTTACAAGCGTGAAAATTGGTATGTTTATAGTACATAAGCTAAAAAATAACAACAACCAATAAAATCTGGTCAAGTGCGTGTCGGATTCGCACGTTTTCAATACACTTTTGCGTGACGGCGGCGCGTCCATAACTAAGACGGTATTTTTACCTTAGTGGTACGAAACCCTTGGTGAGCGAGTCCGACTCGCACTTGGCCGGTTTTTATTTTTAAAGTCTTATATTTATTTGTAAACTCTAAATTGGTCTCTAACGTATCGACAGTTACGTGTTCGATGTAGATGACCGTAGGCATGCGTCTTCTTGTTCGATGTGCGCTTATCTGCGTGCTACACTCCTGCCGGCCGTACCTAGCCTGCCCCCGCGCTGCAGCGTGATCTGAATAATGCATCCACACTCAGTTCACTCCCCAAATTGAAATCATTTTTCTATAATACATTATTGATGACAGACGCAGATATTTTCTCTGAAAATGTGTGTGTAGGAACGTTTCGTACATTATCAGGTTCAGCTGTGGTAGGTTTATTAATCGAAGCAACATACCTAAGTAATATGAAAAATAAAGATACAGTAAATTAAACGTAGGTACCTAAAACTCTCTGCGTGGTCGCTGAGTGATAACCATGGCGATAAGAACTTGATAGTATGTTCATGATTTAATTTATCTTGGAAAGGTAAAGTCTTTTAGAAAGGAGATCGATGTCTACGAGCATTAAATACTGCATTCGAACAAGGAAGAGATGCTTTTAAAGAGATAAGAGAGACAAAAAGTTTAAAGCGCGGGATTGGATCACAACACCTGCACCACCCCCAATCGATTACGGCGTGCAAAAACCGTCAAGATTGAGATCTCGCGCTAGATAGGGCTAGCGACTAGGGTCACCACACGATATGATTTGTTCTCACTTAGTAAAAGCACTTGACAGGTCAGAGTTTGATGTCAGGCGAGTAAAGAAATTCTCAATGTATGTACTTGGTCATGTACACTGTTGTGCGAAAGACCTGGTTGCTCCCAGCATAGGTACATTAAAGGCCAAATTTTAAAGCGTATTAACCTCAGTTATACTCGTAGTGTTTGAATTTTGGCTGGAATAAATCAGAGGTAAGTGAAATTTGAATGCATCGGTAACCCTAGGGAAGATGTTCGTCCACACTCGCGTCCAACATCGAGCGTCCACTCCGCATGACAAATAGCCGCGAGACGAGCGACGCGTCCCCACAATCCTCTTTTTATCACACACACGGGACAACGCGGGGGCGTCACGCAAAAAAATGAATAAGGAAATTTACCTAATGGCCGCGATTCTTTATACTCCATCTCCATTGTCACTGGACAATGCTGTAATGGAGGGATGACGTGATGTGAGTGGAGTGCCTCAGGGCTTCGTACACGGCCCGGTGCTTTATACTCTCTTTATGTTTGAAACTCGGATTTTCGCGAACATGCGATAATTAAGTGGGGGCGAGGGATTATCAGCTCAGCTGCCGGACTAATGATGGACGAGAACTGATCTCCAATAAAATTAATTTCACTTTAGTAAATATTCTATGGAAGAATTTTATTTGTAAACACGCTGTTTCCACGCTGTTTAAAATTATTACTGGCGAAAGGCCCACCAAGAAGAAGCTATATATTCAGACATATAAATTTTATCAACGTCCTTAATCATCTGGTGGAAATATATCATCTATATTTTTCAGACAGACGGTATTGTACACGATTTTGAGGGTACAGGACATCGAATGCTTGAGACCTCGAGTGGTAGAGTAGAGGAAACAAAGGTTGTACAGTTTTATGGTAAAGGCTGTTTAGCTGATAAACAATAGCCGTGTATGATAAATTATAAAAAACGTCCAATACAACAGCATAACAATATTATTTTAAGCTGTGTATTTTTTTTGTAAGAATGTCAATTTTGCCTTTTTATTAATGATACTAGCTGTTGCCCGCGACTCCGTCCGCGTGGGGTTCAGAAAAAGTAGCTAATGACCTTTCCCATGGTTTAAACTATCTTCGTACACACGGCCGCACATCAGTAGAAACACTTTTGGTCCTTATGGGGTGGCAATAGAGTTGAAAAAGTTTCTACCGACAAGCGGTTGACCGTACCAAGTTTTTATCACAATCGGTTTATCGGATTAGTTATAAAAGCATAACAGAGAGACAGACAGACAGTGCAATTCTCGCCTTTATATTATTAGGTATACAGAGTACCGATAATATGGATTTTTGTAAATTAAACACCTCTTGTTTACGTGTGGAATGTTAGGTCGCCCACTATCCTCGTAAGTGTAAAATCTAACTATGATACGGGTTTCGTTATTTCTTATACAAAACAAAGCCTAACTAAATCTGAGGCTCAGTCACTTTAGCTTCTGTGGCTACTGAAAAAAGAGCGGTACAAAATCCAACGTGTCTACCTTTACATGCTTTTAACTCTACATGTACGTACCTACATACAAAACTGTCGGACTTCACTTCCGTACAATCTTTGTAACTTATCTCTCCCCTTAAAAGACAATTCCTAAAAAACAATGATTCACTTCTCTCTTTATTTTTTGAAGTAAGTATTTCGTTTATAAGTAGGACCTACTTCCTGAGTTTTCAAAACTTTAGAACTTTCATAATTTTTTTTACATTTGTTGCACCGCCATGCCGAAATAGGAATTTTTTTATAATTATTTTTACAATAAAACTAAATCTAGATTTTAACAATCTGTAGCTGTACCCACAACTTTTGCACAAACAACTGGACCGGATCAAACGGAATTTTCAACAACGCTTTTTTCCTTCCAGAATTATAAGCTTTGTTTGATTTCAGCTCGGTTTCACAGCTTGAAACTTTGAACTCGCCTATTATCTGTTTGAATGAACCGATGGCAATAAAAAAAGTATATATAAAAGTAAAGTAAATATTGCACGAAAGCAACCCAAATACGTTATTGAAAACCCCGTTTAAGTCGTTCAAGTAGGTTGTGAGGTACTGGTGCGGCCGCTTAAAATTTCGCGAACCTTCTGTCTAAGTGAACCGTTTGCAATGAAATGAAATTTGACTTTTAACCAGTTCAGTAGGTGAGTTCTTGGTTCTGCAGCTTGAAGCTTTGCGTATCTTCTGTCAGATTCAACCTACCTATCGCAATGAAACTAAGCTTATTTATTGCACAGGAGTAAGCCAAACGCGTTATTGAAAGCCACGTTTGAATCTGCTCAATTTTTTTTGAATTATTCGCGCCTTCGCTTGAAACTTTGCGTAACTGCTATCTGAGTGAACCGTTTTCAACTAACCTAAGCTTAGAGTAATAATTACCAGTAGTATAGAGCGCGCGCAACAAAGTGGGAACAGTAGGCACGGGTGAGAACAAAACGACGTTCCCGTCGCGATCGCTTATAGTCGTGGTTGAGCGCTAGCAGTGTGTGTTCCTCCAGAGATCTTTTTCATAATTTACGTACCCAAATGGTCAAATGTGCAGTTTCATCTTGCAAAAAAGATACTAGGAAACACAAATATTTGAAATCCAGTATCACATTTCTTCGGGAAGTTGATTTTTATAGGTACTTATTTTTAAGAAAACAAATCGCGCATCGCGGGGGTGAAGAAGACGTGGGAGGCGGGCACGCACAAGCTCGCCTACGCACCGCTCTCCCCGCCCGAGACTGTAGTGATGTGACGCGACCAATGCTGTAGTCGATATGTATAATATCAATGTAACTTTATACACAAAATCTTATAATTACAAATAATTTTGATGTGTGTTTGAAAGTATTGTAGCGTTAATGTAAAGTATAGAATGTTGCGATATCATGTATGAACTGCTTAATTGATTGTGAAGAATTTTGGTAGGTATAGTATGGTGTAAAATAAAATAAATCATTTTAAATTAGTGAATGAGACAACATTTTGGGAAATCCTACAAAAAAGGTCCTACATATATAGTGTCAAATATTTTAAGGGATAAACTTACACAAAATACTGAACAACTTTTTATTATTTAAAAAATTAACACGAATCTCGATATATATAGAATATTTTACATTTCTCGTTTAACAGTATAGAAAATCAATCTAAGTCGCGACCTAGGAGTTACTTTAGACTCAGAGCTAACGTTTATTCCACAAATTGACAAAATATTGAAAAAGGCCTTTCAACAATTAGGATTTATTTTAAGGGTTGGGAAACCATTTAAAAAACCATTTACATATAATATTCTGTATAATAGTTATGTCCGCAGCCACCTAGATTTTGCGTCTACCGCTTGGCGACCGTTTTATATGAAACATATCGATAGGTTAGAAAGAGTACAGAAGAAATTTCTCAAGGCTTTAGATTACAGGTTAGGCAATCATTATTCTGGATATGAAACTGCGTTACAACGGTACAAATATATCAAATTGTCTGATCGTCGAAATCATGCTGACCTTCTCTTCCTTTACAAACTTATTCATAATCATGTGGACGCCCCCGACTTATTACATCAAATTAACTTTAGGGTTCCTCGCAGAAAAGAACGCAGCTGTGTTAAGAAACCTTTGTTTCATGTTAAGAAGAGCAATACTTGTTATGTGGCGAATAGTTTTATAAGGCGTAGTTGTAAGGTTTTTAATGAAGAATATAATGATATAGACATATTTATTCCGTATATAAGTCGTTTTAGAAAAGATTTGATCAGAGAATAGTAGTATTGTATTGTATGAATTATTTAGATATGTATATATATATATTTGGCTCACATAGTATAAAAATTCTAAATTAATTAAGAGAACTATAGGTCTATTTATTGCAATATTGTAATCTTTTTAAATATATTTAGATAAGACTGCTTGTTCTTCAATAAACTAAAATAAAAATAAAATAAATAAAATGACATATGGAACATAAAAAGTACCTAACAAAGATATTTATTTACATAACTTATCGATAGCTCCTTACCGATCGGTACCTTGCACATCCCTGTCTGTCATATACTTATCAATATAGTATCTATAGCTCATTTGCCTACGATGCGTACTAAGCAATTCGTGCAATATGCGCGCTCTATACTACTGGTAATTATATACTCTAAGAACCTAAGCTTATATGTTGCACGGAAGTACCTAATCCAAGCACGTCATGGAAACGCCAGTTGGAGTCGGTACAGTAGTTTGTTCGCTATTGGCGCCGCCTATTGAAACTTCGGGCATTTTCTGTCTGAGGGAACGGTTTTCAATGAAAGTAAGCTAATACATTGCAAAGAATCAAGCTAAACACGTTATTGAAAACCCCGTTTAAATCCGTTTAGTAGTGTGTGAGTTATTGGTGCCGCCGCTTGAAACTTAGTGTATTTTATGTCTGAGTGAACCATTTGCAATGAAACTAAGCATACATGTTGCATGGAGTAAGCTAAATACGTTACTGAAAACCTCGTTTTAATCAGTTCAGTTGTTTGTGAGATATTGGCGCCTCCACTGGAAATTTCGCGCACCTGTCTGAGTGAGCCGTTTTCAATGAAAGTAAGCTAATATCTTGCAAAGAAGTAAGCTTGACAGTTTATTGAAAACCCCGTTTGAATCCGTTCAATAGTTTGTGAGTTATTTGCGCCGCCGCATGAAACTTAGCGTACCTTCTGTCTGAGTGAACCTTTTGCAATGAAACTAAACTTTTATGTTGCACAAAAGTAAGCCAAACTCGTAATTGAAAACTCAGTTTGAATCGGTTTGTGAGTTATTATCGTACAGGCAATTTGATACTTTACATTAGTGTAGCTTCTGATTGAGTGAACCGATTTGAATGAAACATAGCCTATATGTTGCTCAGAGCTAAGCTGAAACTATCTGCGAAAACCGCGAGAAAATCCGTTCAGTAGTTTCGGAGTTTATCGAAAACATACAGACAGACAGACAGACAAAAAGTTCAGAAAACATATTTTTGTGTTCTATTAGTCGTTTCTTATCACCCACACTATTTTTTTTATAAATTTATCAAAAGTACAGACACGCGGTTTCTACTCTTCTATTATATGTATAGATATAGATTTCTCTTGACCTCAATCTAGTCTTGAGGACAGAGATGAGGTCGACGATGGGACGAGCTTTCCCCTCATTGGCGTTATACACGACTCGCAACTTCGTGCGGTCAACAGCACGTCAGTAAAAACATTTGAAACTCTATTACCATGCCATAAAGTCCAAGGTGTTCCTACGGATGTACTGTAGGGTGTTCGCGTAAAATGTAGAAAATTAGTACTTAACCTTTGTCCTTTCCCTTGGTTCAAACTATCCCCATACCAAACATCAAAATGGGTTCAGCGGATTGGCTGTGTAAAAATAACAGACAAATAGACAGACAGTTACTTTCGCATTTATAATATTGTTACGATTGTGAAGCGCTTCGCGATTGGATAAGATCATGAGATCAAACGACTTTCTTCGCTCGACAGCAATAAAATGAGTGTACAAGGTGTAACAGAAAGGGTATATCAACCCTGAAGGATGTGATTCTGCCCATGAAACTGGACAACTTTCCTTAAGGAACATAGGACGAACTACGAAAAAAAATCGACCCTATACTAAATGCACTATCAGCTGATTCAGTATTTATGGGAGCCCAAAATTTTTTTTCGTACATCGATCGACCTATGTTGCTTAGGGAAAGTTCACATTCTTCAGGGTTGGTTATACCCTTTTTCTTAAACCTTGTAGAGTCGAATATTGCATTACATGGGACTATTAAATATGTTTTAAATTTTTCGACCTATATCACTTTGGAAAAGTTATTCAGTATTATGTTATGACCACTATGAGATAACAAAATATTTGTAGGGATAAACAAAATGTCCAGATACAGGGTGAAAGAAATTAGGTATAGGTGGGGGCAAACTACTTGAACAATGACCAGAGTCGATTGTAGGTACATATACAAATAAACAATACAATACTCTTTATTGCAAACAGAAATACAAAATATACAAAAAAAATAAAAAACTTGCACAAAGCTTCTCCCACCACGCGATTATTGTTCGAGTTGTTGGCCCCGCAGTCGGTACTCGTACCAGGTACTTACCTGATGATCCTTTTAAGGTCGCCTCACCACCAAAGCTATGCTAGATAGCTAACCTGTAGGTAAACTGGCAAAATTTCAACCAATTAGATCAGGTACCTTTTCGAGCGCAGCTCAAAGCTAGGGAAATGGAACAATCCTATTGGTTGGAGCTTTGCCCGTTTACAAGTTAGCTACCGAGCATAGCTGCGGTGAGAAGGCGCCCTTAGGAGCGACACATAACATGGAATGGAACAATCCTATTGGTTGGAGCTTTACCCGTTTACAAGTTAGCTACCGAGCATAGCAGTGGTGGGAAGGCGCCCTTAGGAGCGACACATAACATGGAATGGAACAATCCTATTGGTTGGAGCTTTGCCCGCTTACAAGTTAGCTACCGAGCATAGCAGTGGTGGGAAGGCGGCATTAGGAGCGACACATAACATGGAATGGCACAATCCTATTGGTTGGAGCTTTGCCCGCTTACAAGTTAGCTACCGAGCATAGCAGTGGTGGGAAGGCGGCCTTAGGAGCGACACATAACATGGAATGGCACAATCCTATTGGTTGGAGCTTAGCCCGCTTACAAGTTAGCTACCGAGCATAGCAGTGGTGGGAAGGCGCCCTTAGGAGCGACACAACATGGAATGGAACAATCCTATTGGTTGGAGCTTTGCCCGCTTACAAGTTAGCTACCGAGCATAGCAGTGGTGGGAAGGCGCCCTTAGGAGCGACACAAAACATGGAATAGCACAATCCTATTGGTTGGAGCTTTGCCCGCTTACAAGTTAGCTACCGAGCATAGCAGTGGTGGGAAGGCGCCCTTAGGAGCAACACATAACATGGAATGGAACAATCCTATTGGTTGGAGCTTTGCCCGCTTACAAGTTAGCTACCGAGCATAGCAGTGGTGGGAAGGCGCCCTTAGGAGCGACACATAACATGGAATGGAACAATCCTATTGGTTGGAGCTTTGCCCGCTTACAAGTTAGCTACCGAGCACAGCAGTGGTGGGAGGGCACCCTTAGGAGCGACACAACATGGAATGGAACAATCCTATTGGTTGGAGCTTTGCCCGCTTACAAGTTAGCTACCGAGCATAGCAGTGGTGGAAAGGCGCCCTTAGGAGCGACACATAACATGGAATGGCACAATCCTATTGGTTGGAGCTTTGCCCGCTTACAAGTTAGCTACCGAGCATAGCAGTGGTGGAAAGGCGCCCTTAGGAGCGACACATAACATGGAATGGAACAATCCTATTGGTTGGAGCTTTGCCCGCTTACAAGTTAGCTACCGAGCATAGCAGTGGTGGGAAGGCGCCCTTAGGAGCGACACAAAACATGGAATAGCACAATCCTATTGGTTGGAGCTTTGCCCGCTTATAAGTTAGCTACCGAGCATAGCAGTGGTGGGAAGGCGCCCTTAGGAGCAACACATAACATGGAATGGAACAATCCTATTGGTTGGAGCTTTGCCCGCTTACAAGTTACCTACCAAGCATAGCTGTGGTGGGAAGGCGCCCTTAGGAGCGACACATAACATGGAATGGAACAATCCTATTGGTTGGAGCTTTGCCCGCTTACAAGTTAGCTACCGAGCATAGCAGTGGTGGGAAGGCGCCCTTAGGAGCGACACATAACATGGAATGGAACAATCCTATTGGTTGGAGCTTTGCTCGCTTACAAGTTAGCTACCGAGCATAGCAGTGGTGGGAAGGCACCCTTAGGAGCGACACATAACATGGAATGGAACAATCCTATTGGTTGGAGCTTTGCCCGCTTACAAGTTAGCTACCGAGCATAGCTGTGGTGGGAATTCGCCCTTAGGAGCGATTCAGAACATGGAATGAAACAACATTCCTTAAGAAAATATTGGTCGAAAAAAAGACACCATTCGAACTCGTAAGCCAAACTGTAGGTAAGGTTTTTGTCTGAAGAGCTATTTTACATTTCATTCGTTTTTTTTTTTTGGCAAGGTTGTTTTAGTCCCATATTCTAAGTCACCCTTACAAGAATAATGACACTTATTAAGGTACCGTACGCGAAGAGTTCAAATGGAACCCTATTAATATGCTTACGTCGTCTGTCTGTCCAACCTTTATAGGAATGTATCTTTTGTACCGTACGAGCTATAAGGTTGAAATTTAGTGTTTTTAAAATAATGAAGTAAAAAAATAAGTGGGGTTTCCATACAAGAAAGGTCTTTTTAGGGTTCCGTACCTCAAAAGAAAAAAACGGAACCCTTATAGGATCACTTTGTTGTCCGTCTGTCTGTCAAGACCCTTTATCTCACGAACGGGTAAAGGTATCAGGTTGAAATTAATACCATATATTAGGATCCATGAACTACACAAGATCTGAAAATTTCAATTTTTTACAACGACGCAATTAAAAGATATGGCATTTTATGTCCTTATCTCCATACATTTATTCAAAAATGCAAAATCTACAGGGTACTTCCGTTGACCTAAAATTATGAAATTTGGCAAGAAGCTAGGTCTCACAGTACAAATAATGGGAAAAGTCTGAAATCATTAAATATTACAACTTTTCTCACAACTAATAGTAACCAATTGTGGTGAGCTCCCGTTTCAAGAACATTCATATAAGAGAGGGGTCAAGTTGGATGGTCGCTGAGGCGATTTTTGTTTTAGTTCTATTTAAAAACGGGAACACTTACAAACTTGAAAATTGGTGGGTTTATACTGCATAAGCTATAAAATAACAACAAATAATAAAATTTGGTCAAGCGCGTGTCGGACTCAAAAAATCTAGCACATTAACTTACTGAAATTTCAACGAATACAATTGTTTATGTGGTGGTACGGAACCATCAGTGCGCGAGTCCGACTCGCACTTGGCCGGTTTTTTTGTTTTAGCTCTATCTTAAAAACGGGAACACTTACTTACAAGCTTGAAAATTGGTATTTATAGTGCGTAAGCCATAGAATAACAACGAATGATAAAAAAATCAAACTCGCGCGCCGAAATGATGACGAAATTTGAAAAATATTTAGAATATGCGTTGACCTAAGGCTTTGACTTTTGTAAGAAAATTGTAATTAATTAATGACAATCATAATTAAGTAGTTACTGTTACTGGGATGTAATCTCTGGGATGTAATGAAAAAATAAATAAATAATTCCTACTAATATTTTAAATGCAAAAGTTTGTAAGTATGGATGGATGGATGGATGGATGAATGGATGTTTGTTGCTCTTTCACGTAAAAACTACTGAATGGATTTTAATGAAACTTTACAATAATATAGCTTATACATCAGAATAACACATAGGCTAAAATTTATCCTGCGAAGACGTAGTCGCGGGCACCAGCTAGTAATAGTAATATTAAGATTACCTACCTAATATCTAGACTTCTGTGCGACTGCGTCCCTGAGGCGGTATTTTTAACTCAATAGTAGTACGGAACCCTCGGTGCGCGAGTTCGACTCGCACTCGACAAGCCCTTAGATTTCAAAAATATAGTAGTTTTTTTTTGTAGGATAGATATTTTTTCAATAATATTAACCTAATGAAATCACACAAAAAAAACCGGCCAAGTGCGAGTCGGACTCGCGCCCTTAGGGTTCCGTACCTATCTACCATATGGTATACTAAAAGCTTTTGCTCTTTGATTTTAAAAACTCCGCGACCATCCAACTTGACCCCTTTTTTATAGAAAAGTTCTTGAAACGGGAGCTCACCTTAATTGGTTACTATTACTTGTGAGAAAAATTGAAATATTTAATTATTTTAGACTTTTCCTTTTATTTGTACTGTGAGTCATAGCTTCTTGCCAAATTTCATAATTTTAGGTCAACGGGAAGTACCCTGTAGGTTTTGCTTTTTTGCATAAATGTATGGAGATGAGGACATAAAAAGCTATATCTTTTGATTGCGTCGTTGTAAAAAATTGAAATTTCCAGATCTTGTGTGGTTTATGGACCTTAATATTCGTTATTAATTTCAACCTGATACCTCTTCTCGTTCGTGAGAAAAATGGTCTTGACAGACAGACAGTCAGACAAGACGGACAACAAAGTGATCAGATAAGGGTTCCGTTTTTTATTTTGAGGTACGGAACCCTAAAAATCTTCACTGTTGCAGGTATAGGTAACTTTCACCTAATAAAAATATTTATTTCTTATTGGACATATCTAATCAGTTTTGAAAATAATTACAGATAAATGCTCATTTTCTGAAAGCTTTATTTTCTACTAGGTCCTTTTGTTTTATAAAAATTAAGTTCATTATTTTATTTTTTATTTAAGTTCATTCATAGAAGCAAAACCTTTAATTGATTTTTTCCTCCAAATATGAAAGACCTAAGTAGGTAGGTACTACACTCACATAATTAAAAGCCTCAAAAATAAATATACCTACCAGCAGGTTCATTCCATGGTTTCCAATCCATTGGTGTTATCACTCCACATTTTACAATTAAACTTATCAACAATAGCAACATCTTCATTTCCTGCAATTTGTCGCTGGCTTCCAACACTAAAAAATCTTGATTTTTAAAATATTATGAATCAAATTCACATTACAGAAACTTAAATATGGAAATAACAATTTCTACCAATATGCAAATAGGGAGGACAGGTTGTCAGGAACAGGTCCTGTGGGGAACTGCTCGGGGCCGCTGTGTGAACACCGCTCCGTCTCAACCCGGACCACTCTCCGGACGAATACATTCAAAATTTGACAAACCCCTGCTCTGCCATTGGGCAACAAGCCCTTACCCTTTTGCGCGTGTGCTAAAAAACGAAAGGGTTGTACAAGTAACCCCTTTTTTATCAGCACCCCTTACTTTGCATCTCTTTCTCTATTGTTCCTTTTTTACACTTACGCATAAAAAAACACGAAGACAATAGGACAATGTTTTTTGTAAATTGGAGCGACAGTAATACAGCAAATTAATATTTAAACAGGTACTTAGATGCTTACCATTTTGTTCTGCACCTGAAGCTGTAAAAGATACAAAGCATTTAATTAACAATGAGGCTCACCAAGCAGTGAAACAAACTCCAGCTATTAAAATACATATAAGAACCATGTCTTCTATTTAAGTGTAATTTAAAGCAGAATAAGCAGAATAAATAAGTTTTTGAAAATTAGAAATTAAAATTTCATAACTCATCCCGCTTTCGTCAATTACGTTTCTTCACACGCTAAAGTAACCAAGTCATGATATCTTAAACAGCTGCGAATATTTTTTTTGTAACCATCAATCTTGTTAAACTAAAAATTAATGTGTCTCATCTAAATAAAGTAATAACAGTCAAAACCAGACAACAATACCAAAAATAAAAGCTAGAAGTTGCTCAACTGATATGATTAAAAGTTAACGTAAGTCTTTTTACACGTAGCGTAGAAAGGAATGTAATGGATTATTAAAAGATCGGTCGAACAAATCGGCACATCCCTATAAAAAGAAAAAAATTGCAGTGACAGATACGTGGAACAGTGTTCCCGAACCTCCCGATTTTACAGGAAATCTCCATATTCTGAACGTCATAACCCATTTTGCTCCCGCGTTGCGAAAATCTGAATTCAATACGTATTTTAGAAAAATACTATGAAATTCAACCTTAAGTTAACCAACCGAATATGAATTAAAAGAATACAGTAATAATAATGTGGCTTGATTAGAATGACAGCAGGACAGAGCTATGCGTGAGAGCAGGATGGAGCGATACGGTGTCTTTGTCACTCGAATATCTTACGTATCGCTCCGTCCTGCTCTCACTCTGCTGTCATTCTGATCAAGCTACATTATGTCGACTGTATGTACCCACTCCATTACTTAAGCCAGAGTCACACTGAGGCAGTAGCGGGAGCGTTCCGGGGGACGTATTTTTTTGTAAAGTATGAGTTCCTATTCAGCCTGTCACATTGAAAACCGCCCACGGACCGCTTTTGCAATCGTACAGCCTTTGTGTGACTTGGGTCTTACCTATCCATGACTTATCCTGTGGTCAATAGCTACTTCGCAAAATTGAATCGTGCAAATGCGTAAAATGGACAGGAATAGAGCGCGCGAGACGTGCGACGAGAGGTGAAAGATGAAGTTAGTTCATTCGTGTCGTGTTTTGTAATTAGTTTTATTTCACCGGTTCACAGAATCAGCCTATTGCCAGTTAAAATAACGTCAAAAAAAATATGAATCACCACGTAATGGTTTTCGAGTTTGACAACAAGTAGGTAATGTTGTTATTTTGGGGCACATTTCAATCTCCCGATTTAATTTTCCCTTTTTTTTATCCGATTTAATCCCGATTTATATTTCATGGTTTGGAAACACTGACGTGGACTTGACATTTCATTTGTGATAATTGATTTTGGGGTTATTTTTAAGTTTAATTAGTATTTAAGTGCTGTTTATGAATTATCATCAATTAAAATGACTCTTTATCATTTTGGAAATTGTCTTGCGCTAGTGTACGCGCCTTATCACATGGCTTACAAGTTTTCCGGGATGTAAGTACAGTCCATGTAAACTCAAGTGATAGAAAAAGACTTATGATTCCAAAGTAGTCGACAAAGCGTTACAGAATGCTTGAGGTTCTTAGTTTACAGATTACCTACATTAGCCGTCTTTGCTGTTTATGGCACAGTATGTGTGTACCTAACCTTGTCCTACTAAGTTGTAATCACTGTCCTATTCCAGCAATGAATACGCGACGTTTTCTAAGTGCTTGTACGCGGGAGGGCTGTACATCTTCACGCAGCTCTGCAAGATGCTGCTGCTCGCCACGTTCTTCCCCGACTCGGACAGCAGCCAGGTGGATGGGAAATATGACGTGTTTCTGGTAAGCGTTTTTATGAAATTTGGTGCGTAACACATTAACTGCCATCTGCATGCTAACTCATGGAGTGGCTGTTGTAACGTCTATTCCACGAGAGTCAAGTATGTTTAGTGAACAAGCATTTGGAAGTAAAGAGATTTCTCGTCATTGGCATGAGGCACACTTTTATAAGACATCTGAAATATCCTTACTTTTTAAGCTTTTTTATTTAAAATGAGGTTATTTTATGTATATATATATATATATAAATATATATTTATTACGTTTCTTCAACCTACGAGGTAGGTTTATATATGTAGTGTTTATGTATGTTTAATTTGTTATATCTTTAGGTCAATCTTTATGCACCGTCCCCACATCTATGTTAGCCTAATATCCTGCACCCAAAGGTTGCCTGGAAGAAATTGCTGTTTAGCAATAAGGCCGCCTCATTGTACACTTATTTCTAATATTGTATTTTTCACTAAATTTCGTGTGCAATAAAGAATATTGTATTTTTATTGTTATGTTAAAGTCATAGTCTTTAATCCCTGCATTTCGAAGTAAAAATTATAATTTATGACTACAAAGATTAAATTTTTTATACAAATACAAATACAAACATATTTATTTGCCAGAATACACTTTACAAGATGGTATTATAAATGGTATGTCATAGTATTCAACCTTAAACAGGCATGCAAATATTTAAATGAAATTATCTTATCTATCATCATTTCTATCATCTAAATAACATAAACTTTCAATTTCAAACTCTTATAACCTAAAATAGGTAAGTACTTATAGTTAAGATTTAAAAGCTAGAAATTCACTTATATTATAAAAACAGCGTGCCAGTAACCAATGAGTTAAATTCTGTTTAAAGACTTTTACTTCCAATGACTTCAGCTCAATTGGTAGATTGTTATATATCTCAATACACAAATTAAATGCATTTTTCCTATATATGAAAGATCTACAAGGGGGCTTATATAACAAGTCTATGTATTGTGATCTGAGCTGTCTATTTGTACAATCCTTACGCAATGGAAAAATATGACTATTACACTTAACGAACATACATACTTCTTTTATATACATACACGGCAGGGATAAAATTTTATACTTTTGGAAGAGTGGCTTGCAACTGTCTAAATAATCTGCATTCGCTATGGCACGTATACATTTTTTCTGTATCACGAACACTCTGTTTACCTCGACGGAATTGCCCCACAACACTAAACCATAACTAAGTATCGAGGACACATAACCATAGTATGCTGTTAGGGCAGCCTCTGATGAAACAGTTTGCTGTAACCTTCTTAGAGCAAACACAAAGCGATCAATTCTTTTGCATATTAAATCAATATGAGTTTTCCAATTGAGATGCTTGTCTAAATTTAAGCCTAAGAATTTAATGTTGTCAGGTTCACTGAGGAGGTCATTATTGTAACCAATTTGTAGAGATGAAGGAGTTGTCTGATACGATAAAAATTGCATTATTTTAGTCTTACTAATATTTACCCTGAGGTTATTTGTTGTCATCCAATTAATTACATTTTTGAGTGCATTGTTGATGTCATCTTGGAACGAATCTTTATTGTGAGATTTAATAAGGAGAGTAGTGTCATCTGCGAAAAGGAAGCATTTATGTGGTGTTGCATCTGGAAGGTCATTTATGTATAATAAAAATAATAGCGGACCAAGTACGCTGCCTTGCGGAACGCCAGAGCAGATTTCAAGGAACTGTGATTTGTAGCTTATTTTGGTTTGAGTTTTGGAGTCTGAACCGGATACTTTTGATATTTCGACGCATTGTTTTCTATTTTTCAAATAACTCTCTATCCATAATTGCGCTTGTCCTCTAATACCATATCTTTCCAATTTAGACAGTAATCGAGCATGGTCTACAAAATCAAACGCTTTGCTCATGTCTAAGAATATAGATACAATTGGAGTCTTTTCGTTAACACTCTCAGTAATATATTTTACGAGGTGGAAGCAAGCAAGAGCAGTAGAGGAATTTTTACGGAAACCGAACTGATTTGAGTGTAAAGTTTCATGTTTATCCAAGAAATTGTTCAGTCTAGATAACATTGCTTTTTCAAAGACTTTAGAGAAAACTGATAGTATCGAAACTGGCCTATAGTTATTTGGATCGGTTTTATCTCCCTTTTTAAGAAATGGCTTAACAACTGCTATTTTTAGTTTCTCGGGGAATAACCCTTGAATAAAAGACAGATTAATGAGGTAGGTTAAGGGTTTACATATGAAAATGGCGCAACTTTTAATAATTTTGGTATGAAGTCCGTCATAACCACAAGCTTTACTATTTTTTAGACCCATTATAATATTAAATGTCTCTTCTTCGTCTACTGGTTTTAAATATATAGTGAACGGATTGGATGGTATATCAATAGCACTTTGAATACTGTTTATGTTATTTTTGCATGTTGAGTTAATAAAATAGGAATTAAGACTATTGGAGATATTGTGTGGGTCAGAAAATGTCATATTGTTATGTTTTATCGACTTTATGTCATTCTTAGAAATAGCTTCTGTCAAGGCAGATGATATTGCTCTCCAAGTAGCGATACATTTATTTTTACTGTTTTTTATATAATTCACATTATTAATTTTTTGAGCTGTCCGTGTACATTTTTTTAAGATACTTTTATATGTTTTAAAGTGAGTTTTATAATTTTTTTTGTTATTGGAATGGAGCTTTATTGTAAGAAACATATTTCGCTTTGTTTTGATGCATCTTTTTAAGCCCTTAGTCAACCATTTCAGTTTTGTTGGGCGATTATTCTTTTTTATTCTAATTATCGGGAAACATAAGTCATAAAACAAGGTAATGATGTCATAAAATTCATCAAAAGCTTCATTTAGCCTCTCGCAATCAAAAATATTTGAAAATGACAACGACGATATGCACTCACAATATTTCGTAATGTTTTCTAAGCTGTAATCGCGACTATATTCAAACCATGAAACATGTTTTTTATTTTTATTGGTTACTTGGAAAGTTATAGTTTGAGCAGTTTCGTGATCTGACAAATTTAGGTAATGAATCTGAGAGTTTACTGACCTAATATTACTAGCAATCTGGTCGATGCAAGAGGTTCCCCTAGTTGGTACAAGTATGTGCGGCTCTAAGTTGTAGTTACGTAACGTGGATAATAAATCCCTTTTGTATGAAGTATCCTTCATAATGTCAATATTCCAGTCTCCGCATAGAATTAACTTCTTATTTTTATATTTATTGCCCAAGTAAAACAGTAGTTTATCAAGTTGATGAAGAAAAATTTCAATTAGTGATCTAGTTTGTACCGGTATTCTATAGATAGCTACAATTATAAGGTTTAAATCCATCAATATTGTTCCACAGCATTCAAAATAATTAAGAATTGATATCTCTTTGCAATATTCTAAGCACTGTGTTTCATATGCTTTTTTAACCAGAATGCAAGTGCCGCCTCTAGATTTGGTACGACAATATGTTGCAACAAGTTTATAGTTACTTAATTTAATGTTATCCTGAGAACCGTCTTTAACAAATGTTTCACTGAAACACAGCACATCAACTTCCTCATGCTTATCAATCAACACATTCAATGTCAGTTCAATTAAGTCCTGTTTACTACACAAGCCTGCTATGTTTTGGTGGAACAATCTGAAGTCATTTGAAGTTGAAGTACTTGTAGAATTATTAACGAAAAAATTTAATCTCAGTTTGAGTATGTTGGTCACAGGCAATCATAGTTTTTTGATTTATTAGCCTTATATTTTTGCAGTTTAGCTTTATAATGTCCAATACTAAAGATCTACATGTATTTTCTTTATGCAAATTAAAGTTCCAGGTATCAAACGTTTGTGAATAATGAATGTGGTCAATATTATTGGAAATTTTTTGTAACATTGCATTCAGTTTGTAGGTGTTAAGATATCTATTATGATGAATTTGACCAACCAATACATTAGCATTAGTAACAAGATTTAAGAAGTAGTACAATGACGATTGGAACTGAAACAGATTTGTATCATGTGAGCCAGCTAAAATGACAATGTAATCCATTTTCGTCATTGTTTTACAATCTGACATACCACCAGACAATACTTGCTTAAGTGAGGCCATCGGTTTTATCACTGACGTAACTGTATATTTATCGCCTAATCTCTTCTGCAAAATATCACGTACACCACGTCCTGATTCGTCAGCAAGAAGAAGAACTTTTCTCTTAGCTGGTTGATTATCTTTCCGACACTTGTCTGAATAATCCTGTACTACATTCTGTGTGATATCCTTAGAAAAATCTGAGTCTGTTTCTGTTTCTTTCTCTTTATTCTTGGTTTTATATTTTTTGTTAAATATATCACCTTGTTCTATACCCGGTTGAACTATTATTTCCTTTTCATGTCTATCGCTTGAATTTGTGTTTGAGCTTCTTCGTTTTTTATTATTTTTCAAATTGTTTGTTGTACATTTACACTTTTCTATTAAACTTGCAATTTTTCTGTCCTTGATCATTACTTCATCCTTTAATAGAACATTTTCCTCTAAATATTTGTCTAGAAGTTCGTTTGTAACTTTCAATTTTATTTCCAATTGTTTTATTTTTTCATTCAACTCTTCATGTAAACCATTGTTGTTATTGGAACTCATATCTAGGCAGCTTGCATTATGGTGAGAGGAAGAGCGGTCCGTATCTAATTCATCAGGGCTCAGCGATTCAAATGAGTTATGTGTGACGACGTTAACCACATAATTATTTCTTTCCGTGAAATTTTCATAGGCAGTAGAGTTTGAGCTAAAACAAGGCTCTTTGTTTTCAAAAGTATTTGAAGTTGCCTTATCCGATGAAGTATCTAAGAAACTTTGCTCATTATCCATGTATAAACTGTTGTTATGTACAATATTAGAGTTTGAGGGTTTTTTCCTTATTGTAACATTTTTCTTTCTTGAAGAATCTAATATTAGTAAATTCTGTAGTGGAGAACGCAAAGGTGTTTGGTCGTTTTTTTTGCTTTTTGTTAAGATGTTACATTCAGGACATATCCAAATCCTTTGTAAGTCTTGCGCTTGCCTTTCGTAAAGCGACTTGGGAATACCGACACAAGGATAATGGTACTTTCCATTGCATCTAGTGCATTCTAAAAGCTCAGCGACATTAATATGTGAGTTGCAGGCTAAACACACTCGCATGGTGAGGAAGCAGGTAATTAGCTTTTTTTTTAATTTTTTGACCTGAATAACCTCGAGAAACGCAAATTGCCCCACTTTACGATATATGCTTTTGGTACGTATAAAACTGTCTTGATCACTTTACATGGTTAGTATTTAAAGCGGCATCATCATGTTAATAAATATTCAAAACAAAACAGCAGCATAACATTATATTTCTTACACCAAGCAGCACCTACATAGGTAGGTATAGTAGGTACGCACGCAGAGTAGGCAAGCAATGTAACAACAGGTGATGCGGGGTCAGTGTCCGCTATCGCGTCACTCGCGTACGGCGAATATTTTGCCGTTAGAAAAAATATTCAAAATGTTTTCCTTTATAATTCGCGATCGGTCGAGTTATTTTAAATTACAAAACCACCACTATAACGCACTTTTCACCAGTATCTTATCAATATATAACATGTGCACAGAAATTTACTTTTAACACAAGAAATGAATTTAAAACTGCGGAGCGTTCAAGTACGCGTCTTCGCGGTAAAACGCCCACAGCGTCTCCCTCCTCTCCTTGTTATTATGTGTCTTTATAACGTAATATTTGTTTATAATACCAGACATGATATGTTACAGGAAATCCTGAAAGCCACAGTGGACTTTGCTGATCTTTTGGGCCTGTACTTTGCTATAAATGCTGTTCCAGGAAAAGGGCATGCCAAAATTCTCACTGCTGCTATTGGCTGGGCCAGTGCCGAGGTCAGTTTCATACTTTGACAAACATAGGGTCCTATGTTTTGAGGGTAAAGGGGCGGGGCTCCTAATTCCCAACGGCCACTGCGTGAGGATCCTACAGAAATAGTGAACATAATTTTAGTGTGTTACTTAGACCATGAAACTGAACAACTTTTATACATGGGTCAAGATACGAAAAGCATTTTTTGGTCCCCTATACAAAATGTGCTGTCAGCTGATGCAGTTTCTACTGGAGGTCAAAAATTTATTCCTTGTCTAATTGTAAATTTAGATTTATGTTCCTTGAGGACAGTTGTTTAGTTTCATAGTCTGAGTAACATACTAAAATTATGTTCACTATTTCATTCGGACCTTATACAACGTGTTAAGGTTGGTGAGCAGAGGTGCTGCGACTATGAGAAATAAATTTATTGCATCATAAATACAAAAAAATAATAAGGATTGTTTGTTTGGCGGCAATTTGGGGTAGTTATATATTTTATTATCCATCACATCACACCTTAGCTTATCATGAATAGCTTTGTATTGCAAAAGTGCCAAAAACGGCCACTTTTAGCACTTTACCAATATAAAGCTATAAATGATAAGCTAAGCTATGATGTTATGGGTTATATCATAATTATATAACGCTAAACGAACAATACTAATGAAAAGTTTTGTATTTGCGATGCAATAAATTTATTTCTAAAAGTAAGGTGCTGTCACTCAGCAACCACCTTAATGGAATAAGCGAAACCCTCATACACCCCAACAGATTTTTATTAAAATAAATCCATTTCTGAAGCGGAAACAATTTAAATAATAAAAATTCCGCGCACTCCGCACACGCCACGCCCGCTTCCCTCCCCTCCTCACCGCTAATGAACCGCGCGGCGCCGCCGCCAGCGCGCGTATCCACAGAAATATTTTGAATAGAAACGGCAACAATTTAAATAATAATAAAAATTACCCCTATCAAAAACCCGTGAAATTAATTCTACTCTCGATTTTGAACAGAAACGGCAACAATTTAAATAATAAAAATTTTTAAAAAATTACCCCTATCAAAAACCCGTGAAATTAATTCTACTCTCGATTTTGAACAAACTATCTTCTAAGTTTCGCTTATTTTATTAACACGTTGTATACTAGGTTGTTCCTTTGGACCTGATTTCCTTTTGCCCACTTATTAGTGAGGTGCAAAGCAACAACTTTTGTCCTACAACTTTGCTAACAACGCACGAAAATTTTTCAAAATGGGTTGGTCATGTGACCACTTTAGTATGGAGAGTCGAAAACTTTTTGTTGGTGTTAGCAAAGTCGTAGAACAAAAGTTGTTGCTTTCGATCTTACTTATAAGTGGGCAAAAGGAAATCAGGTCCAAAAAAATAATCTTGTAGATACCCATTGCACAAAGCTTCTTTAAACTCAAAGCTGTTTTAAAACTATTCTGACTCATTCTTTGTTTAGATTCCACATGGGCAGAACTTCTACAATCATAATACTACTGATTCTACAATCATAATACTACTGACATGCAGACGAAGTCGCGGGCAAAAGCTCGTGACTAAATAAATAAGTACTTGGGCGACCGAGTTTCGCTCTATAATAGCCGCCTCAACATTAAAATATCAAGCTAGAGCAAACTATGCTATCCGCCAACAGATGGCGCTGTAGGTTTCTGTTTAAAACGCAGTATTTTGAAAAAAACACGAGGATAACGAATTTTCCCAGACATGCGACCTAGCTAGATCGATTTTCGCCCTCGAAAACTCCTGTGTGGTAAATTAGATCGAAGCCGTTAGAGCCGTTTTCCAGAAACCGATTACAAATGTGGTTGTGTGTGTGTTGTGTGTGTGTGTGGGCAGGTGGTGGTGACGCGCAGCGTGCCGCTGTGGGTGGGCGCGCGCGGCGCGGAGTTCTCGTGGCGCCACGTGCGCGCGTGCGCCGAGTCCAACGTGCAGCTGGGCTGGCTGGCCGCCGCCGCCACGCTCGTGTGGCTCGCGCAGCGCTCCGACCTGCCGCGCGCGCAGGCCCCCCTCGTGCTCGCGCTGCTGCTCCTGTGTCCGTATCGGCAGCTCATCGAAGACGCCGTAGGAAGCATCTTATCCCTTGGCGTGTGGTCGATGTTAGCCCTCCGAGCGATACACGCCACAGTCGTCGGTCTCACAGCGTTAGGAATGTACGCTGTGCTCGCTCAGCAACTTGGAATTTAGTGATAGTTTGTTAAGTTATAATTTATACACCCAGTGCTCTGACCTGCCCCGAACTAAATCTCCCATCGTGCTGTCTCCCCACCGACAACTGATTGAAGACGCCTCCAGAAGCATACTTCCTGTCTCTCAATGTGTAGTTGTTATTAGCACACTGAGCTATACATGCAACAGTTGTCGGTTTGACCGCGTTAGGAATGTACGTTGTGCTTGCTCCGAAACTTGGAATTTAGTGATAATTTGTTACAAATTAGAGCTATTATTTAAATATATTATTATTAATTATATACTTCTTTTAATTTTAAATGACCAGTAATGCTTTCATACAAGTTAAACAATAAAATAAACTACAGATTTATGAAATTAAACACCATTTTCACACTAGTTCCACTATTTATTTAGTAAAATTTATACAGGGTACGACGGGTTTCGAGTTAGGGCCTGACGATGTTAACTAATATAGTGAAAATGGTGTTTAATTACATAAATACATTGGAGTTCTATCAAGTAATAACAACACAAAGTATATCATAAACTACAGATGTTACCACATAACAACAACAGTGTTTTATCTCAGATCTTTACAGCCAACTATATTATAAATAAATAGATTTGTGAATTTACAAATGGGTAGAAGAGATTGGTAAAATCGCAAACAATAATCTTTTCGCATTTCAGCCTATGTTCCTTGAGGAAAGTTCAATACACAATAATTATTGTTTTTGAAATGATAAATAAATAAAAAAATCACGATTTAATCTCATTAGTTTTCGGGAAAGGAATGTCTATTACACCCTATATAGAAAATATTTTGATAAAATTGAAATTAACTATATCAAATCGATATACCATTGAAAGATATGCAAATCAATCTTTTTAATTAAAAAATGTAGGACATCACTATTACATTCTACAAAAATAAGTGTTGCCAAAGTAAAGGTTTCAGAACGAATTTGGTTCCATCCAATGGAATCGCAAAAAAATAAGATAAAAAATGTTAATAGGTATATATTTCTGATAAAAGATATTTCTGTCTAGCTGTATATAAAACTATAGCGTAAGCGTTTTTCTGTGTGCAGTTTTTGGTTACAAATGTGGAACTCGTGTAATTGAAAGATTTTCTTAGCTGCAAAAAGTTTGTTTGATAAACGTTACACTTTTTCGTGAACTTATAGATTTGACATGGTTTGAACACTCGATTCGATCGACCAAGATTAGTAGTATCGCTGTATCGATATCAAATAAGTGAAAATTAACCCTTGGGTGTGTAAATAGGCTAACACTGCGCCTATTTGGTCTGTCTGTCCTACCTTCCAAGAGTCGTATCTTTTGAACCGTAAAAGATAGCTGAAAAATATATTTTTTTTATTGTCCCCCTCCTGTGTTCGGAATGGATACAAACAGGAAGGACGTAAGGCATCTCCGGTACTGACGGAGAAGATTTTCTACTTTGTAATACGAGAGAGAATTAAAAAAATATATATTTTGACTTTTGCGTCGCAAAACATTTATGAGAATTTTATTTATATATGTATATATATATTTATTATAAATGGGCTTAAATTCAAATTGACTTATGTTTATCGTTTCAATCCTGTACCATACATATTCAAGCATATTTAAAAGAGCGCGTGGGTTTATGACAAAATTATGACAAATGGGGAAAATAATTCATAACTTTGAATGAAATTGATTATTCCTATAATAAAATGTTGATTCCATTTCTATTATAATTTTTATATAATTTTCTGACTTGTAAAATGTAATATTTTATCAATAAATGAATTGAATTGTTTTTACTGTCGCTTTTTTTTCCTACCATGGCGCCACTTTGTTTGTGAAGTGATTTAGTTTAGTTAACGTTCATGGAGTATATGCCACTATGACGGATATCCTTAAAAGTAATAGAAATTGGCCAAATGCGAGTTAAACTCAACAAAATTTGGCATGGTAATTTTAGTACGGAACCACAGTAAATATATAAGCTAAAGCAGTATGGAAACTCCTAACAAACGTCCAAAACTGGCGCACTCACACATGCGCACACCGCTCTAGGAAAATAAGCAGTTTTGGCGCTGAAGTCAGTCGTGGGTGCCAAAACCATAATACAAACAAATAGGTACATATCTGGTCCCTATAAGTATGTCTCTATCCTCGTGCGATAAAAGGCGACTAAGTATCTTAATCTACCCTTGCGTGATAAAAGGCGGCTAAGTGTCTTCAGCTGACCTTGTGTCATAAAATGTGACTAAGTGTCTTTATCTGCATTGTGTCAAAAAAGGCGACTAAGTGTCTTTATCTGCCCTTGCGTCATAAAAGGCGACTAAGTATCTTCATCTGCTCTTGTATCATGAAAGGCAACTAAGTGTCTTTATCTGACGTTGTGTAATAAAAGGTGACTAAGTGATTTAACCTTGCGTTGTGCCGTAAAGGGCGACTAAGTGTTTCGATCTACCCTTGTGTGATAGAGGTAACTTAACCTTCCCTTGGGTGCTAAAAGGTGACTAAGTGGCTTTACCATAGATTAAATAATAGTAAACTAACGTTTACAGATCCGTCACTCTCACGCGGGGTACCGACAAATTTCAACATTATGGTTTAAGCATAAAGTCAATACTTGCAGTGTACCGCTTAGGACATGTTTTTAAATCGCGGGTGATCACGGACAGGTGGGCTAAGGCGATGACTTTGTCACTTTACGAGATATTATTGAGCGATATGTAAGTAGGTATATAGGTATATAATATTGTAAAAATGCTTACTTACCTATTTTGCTGCCATAAGCTTAAGATGACACAAAGAAAAGTAAAATCGACTGCCTCACCCAGTTGACTTCTAGCGCTGCGTTGCATACCTAGAGTGCAGAGTGTCACCGGCCTGGCTTAACCTTTGACTTAATATTTTATGCAAGACTGTCTGCTTAATTTAATTTTAACTTTAATTTGACACGATCAGGAGTCCCAGGACCATAAAATTGAATAGCTTTCCTTAAAGAACCTAGGTCAAAAGACGAATTTTTTTTCCCCGCATACAAAACGCGCTATCGGCTGACGCAGTTTCTAATGATGCTAATGGACATAAATATTTTTTTTCGTATTTTGACTTCTTACGGAAACTTGTTTAGTTTTACGGTCCGAAAACATGCTGAAAGGAACACAGTTGATAGAAGCACCCAATATTTGAGTTCATCATACTATTCTTATTACAAAACTTCTAGGTTACAACCCTGACGTTCCGACGCAGAATGGTTCTTTTTCAAAAAAAGGCCCGAGTTTCCATACTGCTTTAGCTTATATATTTACTGTGACGGAACCCTCGGCGCACAGGTCCAAATTACACTTGACTGGCTTATTTTTAAGTCTGTTCGATTACGTTGTAATGTTTTATTGCTAAAGCAACTTTTCTTTCTTTTTTTACTGACGTAATCTATATAAATAATATATATTTCTACTACCTTTTCTATCACGCCCTCATCTCTTTTTAAGTTTAGGTTCGGCAACACTGACCACAGATTGATTCACAACACAAAACCACCACAAGCCACAGATTAGTAAAAACGCGTTTCCTGTGTGTTGCGTCGTCGTGTATATTTTTATCATATTTATTTTTATTATTGTAATGTAGTGACGAACGGGATATTCGTAAGATGTGGCTATGCTAATATACCGGGCGTTGAAGCCTGCCCTACTTAATAATAAGGCTTTCACTGTCTTTACTAGCTTGGAAAGCTGTTCGTCAAGGTCTGGTGTCTTGAATTGTTATCGTCGCAATGCGTTTGTTATTGGTGTTGTTTTTGAGTGTTGGTAGTGGTGATGCGTGGTACAACGTGCAGTGCAGTGGTCCGCTGGACAACCCTGAAGAGGCGGTGTCGGTAAACGCAACGACTGACGGCGTCAGAGCCCGGTACGTGGTGCGATATTGTACGACGCCGTCCCCGCCGCCCGTCGAATGGATCCTCCGTATGAACACCCTCGACGAAACCCCTGAACACTGCACTTATAGCTACCTGCAGGAAAAGCATGCAGGGAAATCCCACTCTGAGAGTCATGAGATGATCAATTCGACTTCTGTCAATACTTCTTGTCCTTATGTGAGTACTTGTTACTTATTTGGAGGAAATGGTGCACTTTTTCCTGTATCTTTATGAACACAAACAAGGCGAGATGGTGGTCTTCCTCTGCAGTTTCTCTTCATAAGTTAATTTTTCGGCTAAACTTTAGATTATGGACCGTCGAATTGAAAGCTGATTTTTAATAAATTTTAATAAAACTGTCAGTCTGTTAACAAATTGTTATAGGCAAAATTCATGTAAGTAACTGTAGAAATTTCAGTTATGGTAAACTAACTAACTGGGCAAACTACTTGAACAATGTCTTTGGCTGTGCAGTCTTTTTTACATACAAATTGACGTGTCCCCCACTATGCGATTATTGTTCAAGTTGTTTGCCCTGCACTATAAGATGGGTGATAGACCTATACCAGGCCACTCAGAAAGTATTGCGAAAAATAGTTTTTATATATGGGAGACTGGCCGGTCAGAATCTTTTTCGAAAATATGATTACTTGTAAGTAAAAATATGTGTTCCATTTTCAAAATTTCCCTCCACATTTTTTGCGAGCCAATTCAAAGTATCGTGTCTTACTGAAAAATGGATCTGCGCCGGGAACATTTTAGAGCTATGATTTTTTACGATTTCAAGTGTCGCCTGAAACCGGATGAATCGTTCGATAGACTTCAAATGGCATTTATGGATGAAGGCCCCTCCAAGGCAACCGTGTATCGTTGGTATAACCAATTTAGGCGCGGTCGACCAACCTTGGGGGATGAAGAAAGAAGCGGTCGCCCTTTGACGGCTATTACGGAAGAAAACGTGCTAGCAGTGAAAAATTTAATCCAAGATAATAGGCGAATTACATATCAGGAGATTCAGCACATATTAAAGATTGGATCGGGAAGCGTTCACGAGATTCTACACGGGCATCTTCGCGTGAGGAGGATAGTATCGCGCTGGGTGCCGCACTACCTCACCGACGCTCAGAAGCAGGCCCGGGTGGAATGGTGCCGTGATATGCTGAACAAATTTGAAGCAGGCTCGTCTCGGCGTGTTTACGACATCGTAACAGGTGATGAGTCCTGGATTTATCAATACGATCCAGAAACCAAGCGCCAGTCGACAGTTTGGGTGTTTCAAAATGAACCAACGCCTACCAAAGTGAAGCGATCTCGAAGCGGGGGGAAGATTTTGATCGCCAGCTTTTTTAATTTGACTGGCCACTTGGCCTCAATTCCCTTACGAGATCAAAGAAGCATCAACGCCGAATGGTATACTACCAAATGTTTACCAGAAGTTTTTTCTGTTGTGAGCAACAAGCGACCAAACACAGGGCTCCGCGGACTACTGCTCCACCACGACAATGCGCCTGCACACACCGCGCTCAAAACGAGGGACTTCCTGGACAGCACACCAGTCAAACTCCTGGGTCACCCTCCTTACAGCCCTGATCTAGCACCGTGTGACTTCTTTTTATTTCCAAAAATAAAAAATCAGCTCAAGGGGATACAATTTTCGTCGCCGGAAGATGCGCTGGCTGCGTTCGAGCAGGCTGTAAACGAGGTGTCTACGGCGGACTGGAAAAAGTGTTTTGAAAACTGGTTCAGACGCATGAATCTTTGTATAGAGGCTGGTGGAGAGTACTTTGAAAAGATTTAATAAAAATATATGTACCTGTAGAACAATTTTTTTTAGTGTCGCAAATATTTCTGAGTGTCCCACGTATGTAATAATATACATACATAATATCACGCCTTGTTCCCATCGGGGTAGGCAGAGACCACAGTTCTCCACCTGCTACGATCTTGACATACTTCCCTTGCTTCCTGAACTTTTGTCAATCCCTTCATACTTTTTATTATTGTAATTTCATGTAATAAATAATAATAATATTGTTTATTTCCTGTCCAGGTATGTTTTTCCAAAGTGATGGACTTGATTTACGAAACATGCTATCGTCTAGAGAATCAGATGACTCGTCAAGGGCCTCGCGGTACAATTAGTCCTGAGCCTTTCAACTCGTACCATTACATTGACAATGGCATCAAACATTATACAAACGTCAAACACGCTGTTGAGTGTTATGATTTAACGTGAGTTTCTTCATGATTTTTAAAATTATTTTTAATTACTTTTACCAAAAAATAAAGCAATGGAAGACCTTTAAACTAAATTAAGTGAATAAAAACTTTCTTTCACTAGGATTTTTAATAATCAATTAAAATAAAAAATGATCTTACAAATAAGACTAATTTTTCAATCTTTTTTCTAGTGACAGTGACACTCAGGTGGTGTGCAATTGGCTGGAAGGCGAGATACCTTTCACGGACTATGAGGTTATGCTCGAGCCAAATACAACAAATTCCGAGGTTAGTAACACTGCTTGTTACATCTCCTGCATATGCATTGCTTGATTATGAATCATAGTCCAAGTTAGGACTTCTCATTGTCAGTAATTTTATTACTATCCTTCATTGATGATCACGATCATTGACTGTCAGTTTAGATATGTTTGATTTGTGTTTTGAATACTGATTATGTAAAGGTCTGACCTTATGACAATAGTGATAGGGGAATCCCTTCCAAAATGTCAATGTGCATTGGAAAGAAGCATGATAGGAGTAAAACTGAAAGACAGAATCCGTAATAATGATATAAGATCAAAAACTAAAACGAAAGATATACTTACACATATCGATCAACAGAAATGGAGATGGACAGGACATCTATTAAGAGGCAATTTAGAAAAGTGGAGCAAGCTTGTGACACTTTGGTACCAGAGAGATGGCCGCCGAAAAAGAGGATGTCAGTATATGAGATGGGAAGACGAACTCCGATTAACTTTGGGGCCCTGCTGGACTCGAGTGGCACTAGACCGAGCTCAATGGAAGAACCTGGAGGAGGCCTTTGCCAGAAGGCACTCAGAAATAAGAGATATACTATAAACTGTATTGCAGTAGTACCTACCACTAAAGAAAAATACTTATTTCCGATAGAAGGCTATATTATTATTATTATACATGTTTTGAACAACTACATACGCTTAAGGGACTACCTGCCGTACGCTGGCGCCCCTATCAGTTAAAAAAATATTACTCGCTAAATACAAAACTTATGGATAATCCGTAAAAACAGATTGAAGGAAAGGTACCAGGTAGGTAGGTTGTGGCCGTTGATCGCACTCTTTGTATCTGTAACCACAGTGAACTATATTTTTCATAATTGATAGGTAAACTAGGGTACCTGTACTATTTATTTTCCCGTATTTTCGATAAGTTATGTATTTAGCGAGTTATTTTTGTATTTCTGTGTGCAATAAAGAGTATTGTATTGTATTTTTTTACTGATGAGGGTGCTAGTGGACGGTAAAGCTTTGATTTATTAATAACTCCTGAACTAACATAAAGTTACTTTTCCTACGAACATATTTTGTGAACATTTGTATTGTAGAGCCAATTTACAAATTAGTAATTACTCAGGGCCAGAACTAACATTAGAAGCAAAAATTTGTTGGAATAAACTTGAAAATAATTGCAATAAATGAGTTGATTGAATAAATTAACAGAACTGATATAAGATTCAGGCCAGTATTTGCATAATCTAGGTACAGCCTCTGCTAAAATAGTGTTTTATTCATTCATTGTCAAGACAAATCAGACAACTCCAAACTTGATGCGGTTGCATCGTTTTATTACAGAGTTCCCATGATCACCTTCCCGCTCCATCATGGGACTCTAAATATCATCTAGGACCATAGTCCTTGTCAAGACAAATCAGACAAGCCCAAACTTGATGGGGTTGCGTTGTTCTGATAGAGTTCCCATGGCCACCTTCCGGCTCCATCATGAGACCCTGGATATCATCTAGGACCATAGCCCTTGTCAAGACGAATCAGACAAAGCCAAACTTGATGGGGTTGCGTCGTTTTATTACAGAGTTCCCATGGCCACCTTCCAGCTCCATCATGAGACTCTAAATATCATCGAGGACCATAGTCCTTGTCAAGACAAATCAGACAAGCCCAAACTTGATGCGTTTTTTTGATACAAAGTTCCCATGGCCACCTTCCAGCTCCATCATGAGACCCTGGATAGCATCTAGGACCATAGCCCTTGCCAAGACAAATCAGACAAGCCCAAACTTGATGGGGTTGCGTCGTTTTAATACAGAGTTCCCATGGCCACCTTCTGGCTCTATCATGAGATCGAAGTTCTATATACCGAGTGATACGTGTTTCTATTGCTCCAATATCTATGCATCGTTCTGTCTTACTCCTGTCTCTTTGGAAAAGGACTGGCCGATGACCAACTTCACTCTGGTTTCCAGTGGTTGTGCAAATAAATTGAAGTTTGGTAGCTATTACGTCATATAAGATTGTGGCCACTAAGACTATTGGCTATCTATATTGGTATTATTTTACCTTCTTTATTATTGTTTTTTTTATCTTTGCTTATTTATTATTATTTTGTTTGCTTCTCTAAAAAAATTCAACCTCATAGGTTCATGGGAACATTCAACCACCCAAATATTCTGAGAGGTTACAATGAAAATTGTATCAAAGTGGCGTGCTCTTAAACCATGCATTTTTGCGGAAACATACATGGGGGTAAAATCGATAGGTATTGAGGTTATTTACCTTAACTCTAGACCCCACTGGTACTATCAAGAAAGTTGACGCCTGACCACTTTCGAAACTTTGTTGCTTGCATGTGGCGATCTTAACCCGCCCCGCCCTTACCGTTAGGACGCGACAACGGTTTTGGTTTTATTAGTTTTTATGACTTTTTTGGGACTTTAGGGCCCATCTGTCTCATGTTGGTCAGTTAAAACTTGCACTTAGCGTACAAAAGCAAGGCGGACCCAGCGGAGGTTCCCGTGAGTCACTACTGCACACGAAACTAATCATAAAAGTGGTCAGGCGTCACCTTTGTTGAAAGTATAGGTTTCAGGGCAGGCTGTAGAGTGTTTGTCGTGGCTCGCAGGGCCCGCAGCCGGTGAGCCGCAACTGCACGCGCGTGGGGGGCGCGCGCGGCTCGGTGCGCTGCTCGCTACACGTGGGGGCGGAGGCACGCGCCTGGCTGCTGCAGCTGCGGCACCTGGCGCCCTGGACGCGCGGACACAACCACCTCGTGCAGCACCAGCACGTGTTCCGTGAGTTGCTCTCATACGACACACACGCTACACTCACTCAGTTCACTCACGTTGATACAGTCATATTCAAGGAGTTCCACTGATGAGTTCCACAGTCTTTTAGTCGTGTAGTGTATAAAAGTCAAAAAGGCGTAATGTCGCGTAGATGTGTTTGACACTAATTGGACACTAAAATGCAACATTAGGCAAAACCAGGACGCCGCGTCGCGTCGGCTAAAAATTATTCTATATCCTAACATACTAATACATTTAGTGAGTTATATATTTGTATATTTAGTGAGTTACATATTTGTATATTTGGTGAGTTATAAAAAATAAAATAAAATTCATTTAATTCAGACAATTTGAGTCCATATTAAAAAAACCGGCCAAGTGCGAGTCGGACTCGCGCACTGAGGGTTCCGTACCACCACATAAACATAATTGTATTAGTTGAAATTTCAGTAAGTTAATGTGCTAGATTTTTTGAGTCCGACACGCGCTTGACCATATTTTATTATTTGTTGTTATTTTATAGCTTATGCACTATAAACATACCAATTTTCAAGTTTGTGAGTGTTCCCGTTTTTAAATAGAACTAAAACAAAAATCGCCTAAGCGACCATCCAACTTGACCCCTCTCTTATATGAATGTTCTTGAAACGGGAGCTCACCACAATTGGTTATCATAAGTTGTGAGAAAAGTTGTAATATTTAATGATTTCAGACTTTTCCCATTATTTGTACTGTGAGACCTAGCTTCTTGCCAAATTTCATAATTTTAGGTCAACGGGAAGTACCCTATAGGTTTTGCATTTTTGAATAAATGTATGGAGATGAGGACATAAAATGTCATATCTTTTGATTGCGTCGTTGTAAAAAATTGAAATTTTCAGATCTTGTGTGGTTCATGGATCCTAATATGTGGTATTAATTTCAACCTGATAACTCTACCCGTTCGTGAGATAAAGGGTCTTGACAGACAGACAGACAGACGGACAACAAAGTGATCCTATAAGGGTTCCGTTTTTTTCTTTTGAGGTACGGAACCCTAAAAATTACAAATTAATTAATGTAAAATAATTTAAATCAGTCTTATAAATACTTAAGTAAAATTATAAATAAGACTTCGTCTTTGTTTGATCAGCCAGGTTAAGAAGCAGACTGTAACGCACCTAGCAACCCTGTCCAGTACCAAAATATAGGGAAGGTTGTGGAGCATGATGTAATTGCTGTTATTAATCGGTTGCTAGACGCAAACAGTCTGTCCCTGAACCTGGCTACCCTGTGCCGGATCAGTGCGTCAAGCCCCGCCTGGCACGCTTCGGCAAACATTTCCGAGGCACTACACCAACGAGGCAACCAAAACAAAACCCTATATGCGTCATTATACTGGACTTTTAGTCTCCTATAGTCCTCCCGAGTGAAACTAGTCCACAACTGTGGAGTATACAAAGCCTGGCAGTACGATTTAAATAAAGTGTAATAAAAAAAAAGTGTGTTTTGCCTCCCTCGAGCATTTACAGAACCGTCGGCCTATCATATTGGCGCGAACAGACATCGCGTGGCGTTCGCGATTCAAGTCGAGTGAGTCACACAGGTCCGGACTCAGGACGTGCCCCAAGTAGCGAAACGATTCTACCCACTCTAGCTTTTTACCATCAAGGAATACTGGAAGGGGGGTTGTACCAACCTTACCCTTTCGAAAAACCATACAAACGGATTTTTTTGCGTTATAGATCAATTTGTGATTTTTGGCATAAACTTCACAGAGTGACAAAAGCTGCCTTAAAGCCGGGATCGAGGGGCTCAGCAGCACCATATCGTCGGCGTAGCTGAGGTTATTTGCGCATTGCGGTCCTAAATGACATCCAAGTCGGGTGCCGCTGAGCTCCTCGATCAAAGTTATATATTTGTATATTTAGTGAGTTACATATTTTTATAATAAGTGTGTTACATCTATATAAATAAAAGAAGAAGGTGACTGACATATCAACGCACAGCCCAAACCGCTGGGTATAGAGATTACAAATTTGGCATGTAGGTTCCTTATGAGGCCTAGGGGTGCACTGAGAAAGGGTTTTACAACATTCCACCCCTAATGGGGTAAAATAGGGGATGAAAGTTTGTATGAAAGTCCGTCAGTTTTGAAGTTAGGATCTTCAAAATTTGTATTTAGGCTGACGACCAAAAATTAATATTCACGTGTCTCAGGGTTTTTGAAAATTCGACACCCTTAAGGGTGAAAACGGGGGATGAAGTTGAAAATTCTTTATTTTTAAAGTAAAATCCACATAATTTATTATTTAGGCATTAATGATGTAATTCTATGCAACGTTCATCACTGTTATTGAAACTCCACCCTAAATTCAACCCCTAAAAAAGGGAAATGGGGTGAAATAGTCTAAAAACCAATATGGGTATCGTTTGTATGGTTTATCGGGTCACTGATTACGAAACCTACAAAAATTTGGAAATTCAACGTGGTGGACGTTAAATACCATCATTCCCTTGGGATGGGGTTGGGGTGAGATTTGCGATAGGGTTGAAATGTGAATATGGATGTCGTTTGTATGGTTTATCGGGTCGCTGATTACGAAAACTACAACAATTTTGAAATCCAACGTGGTGGACGTGAAATACCATCATCCCCCTGGGGATGGAGTTGGGGTGCGATAGGTTTGAAATGTCTAAAAATCAATATGGGTGTCGTTTGTATGGTTTATCGGGTCGCTGATTACAAAAGCTACAACAACTTTGAAATCCAACGTGGTGGACGTGAAATACCATCTTCCCCTGAGGATGGGGTTGGGGTGCGATAGGTTTGAAATGTATAAAAATAAATATGGGTGTCGTTTCTATGTTAGGGATAGCGGTTAAATTGGCGTTAGGGGTAGGGGCAGGGATAGGGAGAGGTAGAGATAGATAGGTAGAGAGGTAGAGGCAGAGAGGGAGAGTGAGAAGGAGGGGAAGGGGGAGGGGGTGAGGGAGGGGCAGGGGAAGAGGGAGGAGGAGGAGAGACAGAGGGACGGGCAGGGGGAGAGGAAGGGGGGAGTGGGAGAGAGAGGGAGAGGGTTTCAGTTTTTCTCAATTACTTCTGCGAATTGGCTCTGTTTTGAAATATTACATAAAGGTGTCTCTCATCTCTCTTTTTACATTTGTTAGGATACTGCTGCTAAGTTCCTCTGTTCTGAGTAATTTATGAGTAACGTCTGTATATTATATCAAATTCAGCTGGATCTTGAATTATACTCATTGATTTGTGCAGGGTTAGTCCTGTTTTTCCTTAGTTTAAAATTACCCCGAAATGACGGAAAAATATCTCATTGCTTCGGAAAACCGGTAACAACATAAATACGAAATCCACGCGAGCGAATCAACTATTTCTGCGAATTGGCTCTGTTTTGAAATATTACAAAAAGGTGTCTCTCATCTCTCTCTTTACATTTGTTAGAATACTGTTACTAAGTTCCTCTCTTCTGAGTAATTTATGAGTAACGTCTGTATATTATATAAAATTCAGCTGGATCTTGAATTATACTCATTGATTTGCGCAGGGTTAGTCCTGTTTTTCCTTAGTTTAAAATTACCCCGAAATGACGGGAAAATATCTCACTGCTTCGGAAAACCGGTAACAACATAAATACGAAATCCGCGCGAGCGAAGCCGCGGGCAACAGCTAGTATTTTTGTAATTAGTGTGTTACATATTTGTATATTTAGTGTTTCACATTTGTATATTTAGTGCTTCACGTTCGTATATTTAGTGAGTTACACATTTGTAGGTTTAGTGTTTCACATTCGTATATTTAGTGAGTTACTCATTCGTATATTTAGAGAGTTACACATTCATACAGTCATTTCCTTTAAAATTATATTATTTTACTTTTAATAAGAAACCTTGTATTGTATTCAGCGGAAGAGTGTTGGCAACCCACAACACAGGGTATCCTAGTGTGGGTGTCAGTTTGCATTGTAATTTGATACAATCTTTTTCACAAATAAACTATTTAATTAATTAATTAACCTTAATTCAGTTCACAGGCCGACACATCAGTTGAACAATAAAATGATCTATGATCATTATGGTTTGCAGTACACACGCCCAACTCGGTACCCAAGCTGGAGCCTGTGCGTTCGTCCAGCGTGGCGTGGGCGTGCGGCGCGGTCGCCGTGGGCGCGGGTTCGCTGCTGGCCGGCCTGCTGGCCTACCGCCAGCGGCGCGCGGCTAAGATCCGGCTCAAGGTGCTGCAGCAGTGGCTCGGCAGGTCAGTCACACCACACCACACTACACACTACACCACACGCGGTCGCCGTGGGCGCGGGCTCGCTGCTGGCCGGCCTGCTGGCCTACCGCCAGCGGCGCGCGGCTAAGATCCGGCTCAAGGTGCTGCAGCAGTGGCTCGGCAGGTCAGTCACACCACACCACCCCACACCACACTACACACTACACCACACGCGGTCGCCGTGGGCGCGGGTTCGCTGCTGGCCGGCCTGCTGGCCTACCGCCAGCGGCGCGCGGCTAAGATCCGGCTCAAGGTGCTGCAGCAGTGGCTCGGCAGGTCAGTCACACCACACCACCCCACACCACACTACACACTACACCACACGCGGTCGCCGTGGGCGCGGGCTCGCTGCTGGCCGGCCTGCTGGCCTACCGCCAGCGGCGCGCGGCTAAGATCCGGCTCAAGGTGCTGCAGCAGTGGCTCGGCAGGTCAGTCACACCACACCACCCCACTACACACTACACCACACGCGGTCGCCGTGGGCGCGGGCTCGCTGCTGGCCGGCCTGCTGGCATATCGCCAGCGGCGCGCGGCTAAGATCCGGCTCAAGGTGCTGCAGCAGTGGCTCGGCAGGTCAGTCACACCACACCACCACACTACACACTACACCACACGCGGTCGCCGTGGGCGCGGGCTCGCTGCTGGCCGGCCTGCTGGCCTACCGCCAGCGGCGCGCGGCTAAGATCCGGCTCAAGGTGCTGCAGCAGTGGCTCGGCAGGTCAGTCACACCACACCACACTACACACTACACCACACGCGGTCGCCGTGGGCGCGGGCTCGCTGCTGGCCGGCCTGCTGGCCTACCGCCAGCGGCGCGCGGCTAAGATCCGGCTCAAGGTGCTGCAGCAGTGGCTCGGCAGGTCAGTCACACCACACCACCCCACACCACACTACACACTACACCACACGCGGTCGCCGTGGGCGCGGGTTCGCTGCTGGCCGGCCTGCTGGCCTACCGCCAGCGGCGCGCGGCTAAGATCCGGCTCAAGGTGCTGCAGCAGTGGCTCGGCAGGTCAGTCACACCACACCACCCCACACCACACTACACACTACACCACACGCGGTCGCCGTGGGCGCGGGCTCGCTGCTGGCCGGCCTGCTGGCCTACCGCCAGCGGCGCGCGGCTAAGATCCGGCTCAAGGTGCTGCAGCAGTGGCTCGGCAGGTCAGTCACACCACACCACCCCACACCACACTACACCACACGCGGTCGCCGTGGGCGCGGGCTCGCTGCTGGCCGGCCTGCTGGCCTACCGCCAGCGGCGCGCGGCTAAGATCCGGCTCAAGGTGCTGCAGCAGTGGCTCGGCAGGTCAGTCACACCACACCACCACACTACACACTAAACCACACGCGGTCGCCGTGGGCGCGGGCTCGCTGCTGGCCTACCGCCAGCGGCGCGCGGCTAAGATCCGGCTCAAGGTGCTGCAGCAGTGGCTCGGCAGGTCAGTCACACCACACCACCACACTACACACTACACCACACGCGGTCGCCGTGGGCGCGGGCTCGCTGCTGGCCGGCCTGCTGGCCTACCGCCAGCGGCGCGCGGCTAAGATCCGGCTCAAGGTGCTGCAGCAGTGGCTCGGCAGGTCAGTCACACCACACCACCCCACACCACACTACACCACACGCGGTCGCCGTGGGCGCGGGCTCGCTGCTGGCCGGCCTGCTGGCCTACCGCCAGCGGCGCGCGGCTAAGATCCGGCTTAAGGTGCTGCAGCAGTGGCTCGGCAGGTCAGTCACACCACACCACCCCACACCACACTACACACTACACCACACGCGGTCGCCGTGGGCGCGGGCTCGCTGCTGGCCGGCCTGCTGGCCTACCGCCAGCGGCGCGCGGCTAAGATCCGGCTCAAGGTGCTGCAGCAGTGGCTCGGCAGGTCAGTCACACCACACCACCCCACACCACACTACACCACACGCGGTCGCCGTGGGCGCGGGCTCGCTGCTGGCCGGCCTGCTGGCCTACCGCCAGCGGCGCGCGGCTAAGATCCGGCTCAAGGTGCTGCAGCAGTGGCTCGGCAGGTCAGTCACACCACACCACCACACTACACACTACACCACACGCGGTCGCCGTGGGCGCGGGCTCGCTGCTGGCCGGCCTGCTGGCCTACCGCCAGCGGCGCGCGGCTAAGATCCGGCTCAAGGTGCTGCAGCAGTGGCTCGGCAGGTCAGTCACACCACACCACCCCACACCACACTACACACTACACCACACGCGGTCGCCGTGGGCGCGGGTTCGCTGCTGGCCGGCCTGCTGGACTACCGCCAGCGGCGCGCGGCTAAGATCCGGCTCAAGGTGCTGCAGCAGTGGCTCGGCAGGTCAGTCACACCACACCACCCCACACCACACTACACACTACACCACACGCGGTCGCCGTGGGCGCGGGCTCGCTGCTGGCCGGCCTGCTGGCCTACCGCCAGCGGCGCGCGGCTAAGATCCGGCTCAAGGTGCTGCAGCAGTGGCTCGGCAGGTCAGTCACACCACACCACACTACACCACACGCACCACACGTGCTCAAGCGTTTTCAAACATTTTGTTCCCGAGTTCATATAACCCGAATATGTTCAAATCGCGAGTGAATAGTCTTCTTCTGGGCAAGCTCGTCCCATCGCCGACCTCATCTCTGTCCTCAACACTAGATCGAGGTTAAGAGTAAGCCCATCTACACTAATATTATAAAGAGGAAAGATTTTATTGTTTGTTTGTTTTATTGTTTGTTTGCATCGAATAGGCTCCGCAACTACTGGACCGATTTGAAAAATTCTTTCTCCATTAGAAACCTGCATTATCCGTGATGAACATAGGCTATAAAATATTTTCAAAAAAGTATGAAAACTTCGATAATGTAACCCAAGGTGTGAAAATAATACCAAAATATCACGTACGCTGCCGAAACTATTAACAATAGAGCAAAGTGATGTACTACAGGTTTATAGAAGACATCAATATCTACAAAAAAGTCCGCGATACCATATGTACAAATATTACAGTTATGTCACAATAACTACTTTTTCATGTTAAAATTTGAACACTATTCGTACCTATTAATCCTTATCCAAATAAATGATTTTGTATTCACGGTTGTATCAGTACCTCTAAATAACTTTTTGAATTATCCAAATCGGACATAGCACCATTCAAAAGTTATCATGAGTGTAATCGTTATCGAAATAAGAAAAAAATATAAAAACTAGTCAAGTGTGTGTCGTTCCGTGTGGTAGCGGCAAAGAATAGTACCGACCCATCTCTACCTGTACGTGTCGTAAGAGGCGACTAAGGGTTTACAAACCGGAAGATGGGCAGCAGCATCTTTCCGTGTATCGCACCATCTTACATACTGCGGTCACCAACAACCGCGGTCCATGGTTCCAGCCGTAACGCTAACAAGCGTGGTGACTAAGGTACTTTCCCTCCACATTCTTCTAGCAAGAGCTGGAATTCTGGAGGGAGCTCCCTGTCCTGTAGTGGACGTATTATGGGATGTTATGATGAATGAAGTGCGTGTCGGCTCGAGCTAATTTACTGCACTTCTGCGTGACTAAGACGGTATGACTGCCCATAACTAGGACAGTATTTTTATCTTAGTGGTACGGAACCCTCGGTGCGAGTCTAACTTGCGCTTGGCCGGTTTTTTTTTGTAACCCCCGACGCAACAAGAACCATATCTTCCCCTGCGAAGCCGGGGCGGACCACTAGTTGACAATAAAATAATACTAATCAATTTCATTGTCATGAGAGATGGGCCGAATATACTCCTAATTGGTGACATTAGCTTTGTCGCTCAAGGAATCTTTTAAACCTTCTAGCACACTTTATTACCTCATTGTTGATACATTTTCTGACAAAGAAAAATGCAGTTTATATCTGTGATCAAGTACGAAATAAGGATGTTCGATAAGCAACTTATAAATCGACTAGTCGGCTGATCCGCAAAACCTTAAGTCACCCTATCACTAAATGTCATCATTGCTTTAACATTTTTCCGTGCCTATGGAGTAACCTATGTAAACTAGAAAAAATCGAAGGGTTTTCGGTACGTTCCGTTCAAGTAGGCAGAGAGCACAGCCTCCCATCTGCTACGATCTTAAGGTGATCTGTGACGGCCAGCTTAGCCCCGAACGCAACTAGATGGAGCCACTGCTGCAAATATAAGGTTTTATTTTTTTATGCAATAATTACCAACTATAAATGTGCAAAAAAGGAAAGCGTTCAATCTAAAAATTACAATAAATAAACCGACAAGGATCACCAAAAATTCACAAACCTGTATTGATAATATTATGACAAATGTTAAAAAGTATTCGGTTGAAATATTGGACATAGGGATATCAGATCACACTGGACAACTTATCAGCATTCCATGTACTGTAAGCTTTCACCAAAAATATTGGTATGTTTACAAAAGAAATATTGACTCATTTAAAGAAATTTTCTTAAAATATCTAGCTCAAGTAAGTTTTGTTAATGTATTCGGAAAAACTGATGCTAATGATGCTTATAGGGAATTTTTAGAATTATTTAAACTTATTTATGACTTGTGTATACCAATTAATAAAATTAAAATAACTTATAAAAAGAAACCTAAATGGAAGACAAAGGGCATTAAAGTAGCAAGTATAAATAAAAGGCTTCTGCATTTACAATCGCAAAGAAGTGATGATGTTTGTGTACATAACAAATACAAAACATATGGCAAAATTATGAAATTTGTTACGCGAAAATCAAAAAAGCTATCTAATATAAAATATATCAAAAAAAGCTCAAATAAAACTAAAGCTACATGGAACGTAATAAAAGAAAACACTACTTTGATAAACAATATTAAGGAAACAGTTCCAGCAATAAAAGTAGACGGTGAATTAGTTACGGATCAAACCAACATTGCTCGATCATTTAACAGTTATCTTATTAATTTAACTAAGCCCTGTCAACCCAGGCCTACATATAAACCAGTAAGTCAAGCTCTATGCAATAGTATGTATGTTACTCCAGTTACTGATTATGAGTTGAAAAATGTCGTAAAAAATTTTAAAAATAAAAAATGCTCAGGTTTTGACAACATACCTATGGAATTAATTAAACTGAGTATTGACTACATAGCTAAACCTTTGGTTCATATTATAAATTTGTCGATAGAGACCGGTTGCTTCCCGGATGACTTAAAGAAAGCATTGGTAAGACCTATCCATAAGAAAGGACTAAAAACTGAAATGAACAACTATAGGCCTATAGCTCTATTACCTAGCTTTTCAAAGGTGTTTGAAAAAATTATTCATATGAGGTTGAGTTCTTTTCTTTTTACTAACAATGTCTTGAATAAAAACCAATTTGGCTTCCAAAAGGAAAAAAATACTACTTTAGCGATTTACAACGTACTACTTGAGGTCTGGAAAGAAGTCAACAATAAGAAAGGATGTGTTGGACTATTTTTAGACATGTCTAAGGCATTTGATTGTGTTGTTCATGAAATTCTCTTAGCACAACTTGAACGTTCTGGAATAAGAGGAAATGCCTTAAGGCTCTTGGAGTCATACCTGAGTAAAAGGGAACAGGCTATTGTTTTAGATACTTACGATAGTAGTTCAAAAACCATTACACAGATCACGTCAGACTTTGAATCTATATTACTAGGAGTACCACAAGGAAGTGTTTTAGGACCACTTTTATTTTTATTATATGTGAATGAGCTGCCAGCAATAGCGAATCACCTTTGTGTCATGTTTGCAGATGATGCCACAATTTTTATACCCAAAGGCAATCTTAATGATACTGAATATGTTGCTGAAATAAACAACTCGTTGAACCAAATAGTACCATGGCTTGCGACACTAAATTTAAAAGTAAATTTAAGCAAAACCAAAATTCTGCAATTTAAAAACTATAAACAAAGAGCTATGACTTTAAATGTTGTTAATGGCGGTGAAAAGATTGATGAAGTTGATAATATTAACTTTTTGGGAGTTACCATTGATTCCCATCTAAATTGGAAGGCGCATATTGAAAAAACCAACAACAAAATTGCAAGTTATTGTTATGCACTCTCAATATTAATTAATGTAACCTCAGAAGAAATAGCTAAGAATGCCTACTTTGGTCATGTTTATCCCCTTTTGACTTATGGGGTTTTATTTTGGGGTTGCTCTGTTGAATCACAGTCTACTTTCATTTTGCAAAAAAAGTGTTTACGCATCATATATAGGATGCATACTACTGAAACACTTAGAAATACATTTACTTCCAAAAAATATTTGACTCTCACATGTATTTATATTTCACAAATTTGTATTTTTGCCAAAACACATACTGAACATTTTGACCGGAAAAGTGACATGAAGTCAAATGTGCGTCTACAACACAAATATGACATGTGTATTACTAAAACTAATGGAAAATAGTTCTTACGTAAGAGCTATTAAAATATTTAACCATCTGCCTTTACACATAAAGATGCTGAATGGTAACTCATTTAAAAAGAATTTGAAAGAATGGCTGATAAGTAAGGCATTCTATAATCTTAATGAATTTTTTAGTTGTAACTACTAATTTGACTCGTAGATAACATAATAATTCTATTGACATTTTAAGTATTGTTGTGATTTTAATTTTATTTCTATTTCTTCATAATGTCTGTATTACGTTGTACGCCCGGAAGGGGCACACTGTTGTAACTAAAACTGTTTTCTAAGACCTCATACTGTACACAGTGAACAATAAAATTTATTCTATTCTATTCTAAAAAGTTGATTCGTGTAAATTTCATCGTGCAACTTCAACGCCTAACAACAATTTCGATAAGAAAAATATCTCCATACTCAACCAAATCGCGGGTTTGCTAGCCCCCATGTTAGCATGCCTGTTTAATCAATGCTTAAAAGAAGGAACGTATCCCGGAGCCCTAAAGATAAGCAAAATTGTCCCACTCTTTAAAGGCAAGGGTAAAAGAGAGGACATTGACGGGTACAGACCTGTATCTATCATACCAGCAGTAGCAAAGGTGTTAGAGAACGGGTTGAGCTCCCGTTTGACCGAGTACCTAGCTTCTATTGAAGGTCTGTCCGAACGTCAGTATGCGTATCGCGAGGGCCGTTCTACTGTCACACTCACGCGGGAAGTCATGCGTCGAATATTAGACGCCCGGGAAAAAAAGTTACAAACCGCAATCTTATGTTGTGACCTTTCAAAGGCATTCGACGTGGCTGACCATAATGTGCTGTCAGATAAGCTACGTCATTATGGGATTAATGGTAAGGCTCACGCGATACTTACAGATTTGCTACGAGATAGGTCCCAGATAGTGGTAAGTAGTGGAGGAAGTGTCAGGTCAGACCCACTTACAACTACTATAGGTGTCGCTCAGGGCTCATCAGTATCGAATATATTATTATCCTTGCTACTAAACGATTTACCTGAAGCGATAACTTCTGGCGAAACATTTATGTACGCCGATGACGTCGCCAGCATCGTATGTGCACCGACTTTGGACGAGCTCGAGAAGAAGCTTAACCTAACCGCGGCTCACCTTGCGCGTTGGTTTAAAGTGAACGGGCTGGCAGTAAATTTTAAAAAGACTCACTTTCTTCACGTCCACCTCGGAGGTCAGTTACCAAGACGTATAAACGTTCTTGTAGAAGGCACGAGACTAGAGCAGGTGGATGAAACTACCTTCCTGGGTTTTGCGATTGACCGTGGCCTGACATGGTGTGCTCACATCGAAAAACTTTGTGGAAGATTGGGGAGTACATGTTTCGCACTATGGCGACTGGCGAGAGTTGTGCCTCGGGAGGTGGTCAGATCCACCTACTTCGCCACCGTACACTCGCTCCTGCAATATGGCACAGAGCTGTGGGGGCGCGCTGCCGAGTGGGAGCGCGTCTTCCGCATGCAGAAGAGAGCCATTCGAGCGATTGTGCAGGTGCCACAAGACACTTCAGCAAGGCCTTATTTTAAGTTATTGCGAATACTGACCCTCCCTTCAATTCTAATACTGCAAGTAGCTGTGTACATGTACTGCCATCTGGGCAAATTTGTGAGACGCGAAAAGATCGACGGACCTAATCTCCGCCACAAGGACAGACTGCTGCCGGTCCCGCGTACTCTCGCGAAGTCGGACAAGCTTACTCACGTCATGGGGCCGACTGTGTACAACAAGCTCCCTAAGGAGATCACTGAAGCGCCCTCGCTCAGCTGTTTTAAGATGAGACTGAAACTTTGGCTTGTAGAGCATACATTCTATTCATATAACGAATTTATAAATTTTAATGAATAGTTTATTTAATTATAATTTTTTAAATCAGTATTTCAATTTATAAGCGTGTTATAAAATATTACATTTTGTAAAATAGGTAATATTTAATATGTGTATGTGCGTATATTTTTGTATACATGCATATTGACGTGTAAATACGTGTAAATATTTACGAATAAATGAGTATGAGTATGTCCACTAAAGTCAATTACTCTCGTCAGTCCGTGTTTACATGAGTACGATCACTCACACGTGCACACAAAGCACAACCGTACAGTTTTAACCGCACGCCCACAATCATAATATTGAACCAAAAATTGCTAACAAAAATAGTACTTTCAGTACATTAACTGTATTTTTGTATTAATTAGCGAAAAATTTAACTAAAAATAGCAGTATTCGTTCGTTTTTCAACAGAATTTTATGTCCCGCGTAAGAATGCAAGTCATTTGAATTTTTGTATGGAAAACGGATCACCTTAACGTATCTCCGTCACTTCTTCTACTCTCATAAACCCGCATAAACATAGTGACCGCAGTATGTTAATATATTGGTACAATACGCAGAAGGACGTTATTGACCATCCTCTTGTTTATAAGTCCCTTAGTCGCCTTACGATTTGAGACAGATACATACTATTCTTCAAATTAAAATTTAAATTTTTATTTCCGAGTAACAAAGACCCATACATTATATAAAAGCACCAATCAATAAATAAATACCAGAATTAAACATATTCGTCGCTAGCAATGCTTTGTTAGTATTTATTTTATGAGCCAACAGTGTAATTAAGTTCGTCGACCAGTTTTACTTGACCCTTGCCATGTAACACTTCTTATTACCTCATCAGCAACCAGTTATAATGTATTTATATGTAAGTTAATATACAAAGTTTCTACGATAGCTTTATAAACTGTTGATTTAACGATATTACTACATAATATAATCATTATTATAACCCTGGTGTCATTGAGCCGCCAAAGGCCTCTGATATGGCTCTTTAACTTCATTCGTAAGTAGTAGTCGGAATCAACGGCTTAACGTGCTTTCAGAAGCACGGAATCATCTACCTTTTTGAATAATCAGGTGATTCATTTTAAAATGTCCTAACCAATCTGGGTAGGTCGCACAAAGGGATTTTTTTTTGACAGTGTCCCCACTTCCAGATCAGGAGGCGAGCCCTCTAAACCACTAGACCACGGAAGCTGTTACGTAAAACAGGTTGTAAGGGACGGTGTACCGAAAACTGAACAACTTTCCCAAATAAACATTTTTGGGAAAATAATAAAAAAATTACCCCTCCATACAAATTGCTCACTCTTTTCAAACAGTTTGTAAGAGAGGTCAAAAATGTTTATCATTTCCTAAAAATGTTACTTTGGGAAAGTTGTTCAGTTTCGTTGACTGAGCACGCCCTTTCAGTTATCGGTACACCGTCCCTTAGACCCTTTATAATAATGTTTTGAGATGACGCGTGACGACATTACGAGTAACAGATCTAATTTAAATTCATCTAAATATTTTACCTCAAATGTTACAGTCAGTATCAAGTCAAGTTCCACTCTCGCCGTGCGATCTTAGCTCCTACGGCGACTTAAACTGGAATGGTACAAAGTCTAATGTGTCAAGGTTGACTTGCCCTTGCCTGTACTTCTTAATGGAGTAATATGCTTCGGATATCAATAAAGTGATAAACCGATTAGCAGGAGAACTAATAAACCCATCATTATTTATAAAGAATCAGCTACTCGTACATAATAATATCAAAACCGATTATATGTAATGTAATGATGAATTAAGTTGTATAATACAGCGTGTAACGGAAAGGTGTGATAATACTGAAGGGTGTGAATCTGCCCATAAAACTGAACAACTTTTCCCAATAGTTAGGGTGCTGGCTGCAATTTGGGTATATGATTTGCTCATGATTCATATTAATAGGGATGATAGATCAGCTCAATAGGAATCGATTTGGTCCTTACAAGTTTTTCTGGTCGTCGCTGCGTTTTTGATTTAAAGCAAAAAAAACGAAAATACGATATAATGTTTTTTTTTGTCTGCCTTTGTGGCTCCTGTTTAAAATACTTCTGAAGATGTAGAAAATCGAAGAGGCAGACATGCAGGGCTCTGTATTATCACGGAACGAAGTAGTGAATTTTTGCATTTTGAAGCGCTGTAACTTTACGACGCAGGGCTATTATGGTGGCAGACCATTTTTCTAGGGTTTTATACATTGTATTTAATCAGATAGTCATAGTCTGCCAGGTGTACGTTTCATTGTCAAATTTCAAAATAGAAAAAACTTAATTCCTCAAAAACGCAGGGGTGTGGATGTCCGCCAATATTTTTTGTATCTTCTAGAGGATGCTCCTTATCATCAAAGAGGCAGACATGAGCAAATCATATAGAAATTTGTCCTTCATCACCCTTACTACAAGGAACACAGGTCGAAATACGTAAAACCAAATTTGACCTCCCATACAAAATGCGCTATCAGCTGATGCAGTGTCTATTATGGGAGGTCAAAACATTTTTTTTGTATTTCGACCTATATAATATAAACAATAGTCCAATATTTTAAATTTTAATTATTATGACACTATACGTAAGACTGACATAGATATTTTGTAATGTATAATTGATTGATTCCGTTTTTATAATTTTTTTTTTGTTTTTTAATTAGTATTAATTTGGGAAATTAATTGTACAAAATTAATTCTATAATTATTAAGCCAGTGTTTGCTACGCCTAGTTCAGGCATCAAGTGAGATACCTAAGTTAGTTTAAGACCTATATTGTACCATTTGAAAGCAAATAAATATGAATATATTCCTTGGGGAAAATTATTCAGTTTTAGAGGCAGATTCACTCCTTTTTGTATTATCATACCTTCCCGCTACAAGCTGTATCCTATATTATTAAACGAGCAATATTTGTAATCGGTTTCTCGAAAACGGCTCTAACGATTTCGATGAAATTTAGTATACAAGGGTTTTTTGGGGTAAAAATTCAATCTGGCTAGGTCTCATGTCTGGGAAAATTCGTTTTCACCATCTTTTTTACTATTTCTAAGCGCGTTTTAGTGCGTTCAAGAAACTTACAGCGCCATCTGTTGTTGAGTAGCATAATTTGCTCACCCGATTATATTTTAATCATACAGAGCATAGCTTGGTCGTCCAGGTACTAATATGTAATATGAAATAATTTGATTACGTTACTTTGCCAATAGATACGTACTTCCTGTGCCAAAATAACTGGAAAAGATAACTAAATTAAAACTAACAGTTAGGTCAAATTAAATTGTTTCCTCTTATTGCGATAAAATTGAGCGTATTTGGGAAAAATATAACCTCTTGTTTGACGAAAAAAACAATGTTTCAGTTGTTATGCCTATCTGCTTATTCAAAACAAGGGAAAGTAATTCTTAACTATGTTGATGATTTTCGTTTAATTTATTCTCATCATTTTAGAAATGATGTTATTTATTATCTTCCAAGCACTGCCCGTATGGTGCCGGCAAATCCATGGGTGTCGTAAGGGGCGACTAAGAGATTATGAACTGGAGGATGAGTGCGTCCTTCTGTGTATTGTACCATCTTACGTATCTTACAAGCGTGGTGACTATGGTAAATGCATTTTTGTGGGAGTTCTGTAGGTAGGACTTTTTGCAAATGTTTCCACTGACGTGCGATAGACCGTTCCTTAAACTGACGAGCGTTGTTAAAGCCCGCGTCACACAGAGGCGGTAGCGGAAGCGTTCCGGGGCCGGTATTTTTTGTAAAGTATGAGTTCATATGCACCCTGTCACATTGAAATGCGGTCGCGGCGCGGTATTTTGTTCCCGCCAAACCGCCCCGGACCGCTTTCGCAATCATACCGCCTCTGTGTGACTTGAGCTTATAGCGTTGGATGAAAAGCATGTCATGATCGTAGCAGGTGACATGGTATTGTAGTCTCTGTCTAACTGACTAGAGACTGATTTAAAGTAGACCAATATAGACATTCATGTGCATCACACAAAAAAGTCAAAGACAGAAGATATTTTAAGCGATCTAATCAAAAAACCACAGAAGGAACATCCCCATTTTCAACCCTTTCGAAGGCCATTTTGTCAATGCTAGCTCTACCCCCGCCGAGGTAGGCAGAGATCATATTGATATCGTCTCAATATACATCATTGCCTTAGCCTTATTCCGTTTTTACCAAGGTACCTAACCTGTAGATTTGACGTAGGCAATGGCTTTTACACAGAGCGACCGCTATGACCTCCACAACCCGAGGGTAAACTAGCCGGCTTAGCACGCTGCAGTTGTCAGTTTATCTAGGCCCATAGATTAAAGACTAAGCATGGTCACGTTTTTTTGACACCCGAGCTGTGCGACACATTTTGAAAGACAAGGACAGCTACATGTATTAGTGTATAAAGCTATCTCTGTCTAAAATACCAAAAACATAATTTGAGGATTTGCTAAACATTTTCTTCCACTAACATTTCATCGCGCTTGGAGGTGATAGATTAGATGACATAATTCCTCAAATAAAGTGACATTTCTCCGTGATATATTTTCTCTCGGGCAGCGTGCTAAGCCGGCAGGCCCAATCCTAGATTTGACTTTGCCTGGTTAGTGGCCAAATTGGCTGTCAGAGTTTTCAAGCTGCCAAATGGCCTCTGACTTTGCTTAACTACTAGCATCAGTGACAGTAGCCGGGACCAACGGCTTAACGTGCCTTCGGAAACACGGAAACATTCTAGTTCTTGTGCCACTAAAAATAATGTTTACACAGTAAAATTGTGATTGCGCTAACCATTTTTTTATTCTAATTTTAAACGACCCGATGGTAGCTGCATCTCTGACGTTTAAATTGTTGTAAACAGACGGCCCACACACATACACAGACAGCTCTGATCTGCGAAGATTATGGAACGGTGTCACGAGCTGGTCCCCGTCGGCATTACTTCGCAGGTTGTATGTGGAGTTTACACCTTTGCGATTAAATTTGTTTATATTAATATTAACGAAAAGAGCTACTAGGTAGATATATAATAAATGTACAACAGTCATGTTGTTTTTTATTTTAGATAAATCTCGGTCTTGTTGTTGTTTTAGCTGTTGTTTTGGTTTTTCCCAGAAATTATGACTGGACGAATGATAAAATGTCACGTGTTTTGGTAACTCGCTTTATCCCGCCCGCCTGCCACGCATGACCGCTGACCCTTTATCGCGAATAATCATGTATGAATTTCTAAGCTGATGTAGTCGCGATCTGACGTCTTCGTGTACTTTGGTATTATTGATGAGATACGTTACGGATTCTTCGGAGAAAGAATTTTAATGTAGTTTAGAAATTCTGGATTTTATCCTTGTTAGTTTGTGTTTATTCCAGGTCCGTAAAACGCGCGTAAACGTAGCCAAGTGGTACACAAGGCCACACTTCTGTGGTAGCATTTTGGCCTAGAGCAGGTCACTGGTTTCGGGCGATTGTAGCATTGCGTTGGTTCAATTTCTATTGGTTTTGTTATCGCTTTCTTGCTGCCGTGCGAACGTGTATAAGAGTGGTTCAGTGTGTGCGCAGAATTAGACTAAAATATTCTGAACTGTTCGGCCGCGAATACGCAATTTTCGTGAAGCGGCGACCGTTTTTTTCCACTGCCGCTGCATGAGTGCGTGATAGATGTGACTACACGCTGTGTTTTGGAAATACGCTCGCAGTTTTAAAATACGCGCGTAGAGTTGTGCGAGATGAGCTCACAAGCCTCGAAATTCCAACCAGTTGTATTGCTTTACTTTAGCGTAGCGCAGCTCTAAGCTATATGAAAATGGAGCAAACCTACTGGTTGAAACTTACCAGCCAACGGTTCGGCTGCCTTGCACAACTCTGGTGGAAAACGACCCTAACCTTCGACTGAACAGGCGGCAGAGTCCGCAAAAGCACAACTCGGTTGTTAACTCGCAATATGTTGTTGTTGATTACAATTAGCGTTAAGAATATCCTTTGAGAGTTGGCGATCGGAAATACCAATATTTTTATATGATTGACCATTTTTCAAATATCTTGCGAGTTATGAATACTTTCTTACAAATGACTCTGAAACACTTACTACAACATAAAACGAAATAAAAAACCGGCCAAGTGCGAGTCGGACTCGCGCACCGAGGGTTCCGTACCACCACATAATCATAATTGTATTAGTTGAAATTTCAGTAAGTTAATGTGCTAGATTTTTTGAGTCCGACACGCGCTTGACCAAATTTTATTATTTGTTGTTACTTTATAGGTTATGTACTATAAACGTACCAATTTTCAAGTTTGTAAATGTTCCCGTTTTTAAGATAGAATTAAACAAAAATCGCCCCCACGACCATCCAACTTGACCCCTCTCTTATATATGAATGTTATTGAAACGGGAGCTCACCTCAATTGGTTATCATTAGTTGTGAGAAAAGTTGTAATATTTAATGATTTTAGACTTTTCCCTTTATTTGTACTGTGAGACCTAGCTTCTTGCCAAATTTCATAATTTTAGGTCAACGGGATATGTATAGGTTTTGCTTTAGTGCATAAATGTATGGAGACGAGGACATAAAATGTCATATCTTTTGATTGCGTCGTTGTAAAAAATTGAAATTTTCAGATCTTATGTGGTTCATGGACCCTAATGTATGTTATTAATTTCAACCTGATACCTCTACCCGTTCGTGAGATAAAGGGTCTTGACAGACAGACAGACGGACAAAAAAGTGATCTTATAAGGGTTCCGTTTTTTTCTTTTGAGGTACGGAACCCTAAAAATGAGTAAAAATCTATGGAACTAATTTACGTTCAAAGTACATAAAGCTTCAGCTTAGTTAGCGTAGCGGTAGGTCCTCAGCAGTGGCGTGCACAGAGATTTTTGATAATACCCTATCTAAAATCTCAGTTTAAGGTATGCACTACACAAAACAATCAAATTCAACATTCCTTCGGTGAATACATCTTTCGCGTTGTGGCTTTTAATATCTAACTTAAAATAGTCTCTATAAATCGCATAAGGTATCGTCAAATGTAGTTTTATTTACTTTTCTTTGTGTTGTTTCAGCAAGCCGGACGCTGAGCCGGTCCCGTCGGCCGGACAGCGTGCTCACGGCAGCGTGCTTCTGCTGTACGCCCGCGACTGTCCGCCCGCACAGCGCGTTGCTACTATACTTTCTACCGCACTGCAGCAGCAGGGCAAGGGACAGGTATAAACTCTTTCGCTTAGCGATCTGCACAGCCGCCGAGCGTGTACACGGCAGCGGGCTACTACTGTTCGCCCGCACAGCGCGTGGCGGCTATACTCACTGCCGCACTGCAGCAGCAGAGGAAGGGACAGGTACACACTCTGGTGCGTCACCTCCTTGTCTAGCGATATCCACAGCCGCCGAGCGTGTATACGGCAGCGGGCTACTACTGTCCGCCCGCACAGCGCGTGACGGCTATACTCACTGCCGCACTACAGCAGCAGGGGAAGGGACAGGTATACACTCTGCTGCGTCAACTCCTCTTAGCGATCTTTACAGCCGCCGAACGCGTATACGGCAGCGGGCTACTACTATCTACTTCACACTACCGCACTGCAGTAACAGGACAAGGGACAGGTATACACTCTGCTGCGTCATCTCCTTCTCTAAGTGATCTGCACAGCCGCCGAGCGTGTTTACGGCAGCGGGCTTCCTGTGTCCCTCCGCACAGCGTGTGGCTGCTACACTCACTACCGCACTGAAGCAGCACTACAAGGGACAGGTGTGTGGCGACTAAAAGTCTACACGAGTATACACACTTCTGGGAAGATACAACATAACTTTTTAAAGCTGAACAACTTTCCTTAATAGGGCGAAATACGAAAAATAAATGTTGACCTGTACAAAATGCGCTATCCGCTGAATCAGTTTCTATGGTAGGTCAAATTTTATTTTGGTACTTTGATTTTCGACCTGTTCCTTGGGAAAAGTTTTAAAATTTCATGGTCTGAGTCATCATTATCACATCAGCCAAAAGAACACTCTAGAACCCTTACGCCCCATCGGCCATCGGTTCGTCTTGCGATGTGCCCTGCCCACTGCCACTTCAGTTTAGCAATTCTCAGGACTCAGGGCTATGTCAGTTACTTTATTTCCTCAGCGGATCTCCTCGTTTCTTATTTGATCTCGCATAGATACCCCGAGATTTGAGTGACTTTAAGCTTTGCGAATTTTGAGGTTTGATGTCATCACTGGCATCACACACTGGTCAAAGACATTCGTCTTGAGTCACTGCGGTATTTTTGACGTGAAGATAAAACGGTCTGAGTACTACGCTTAAATACTGCTTACATTTTTTTTATGCCTTGTATATGGGACAATAGTGTTTCATTTTGTTATTGATCTCGGAAAGTATACTGCGGGGCAAACAACTTGAACAATAATCGCGCGATGGGGGAAATTTTGCGTACGTCAATTTGTATGTAAAATCGACTCTGCGCAACCGAGGGCATTAAGAAGTATGCTCATACTTATACCCTGTACGTGTGTTGCAGGTGTTCGACCTCTACAGCCCGGAAGTGTTGTCGGTGGCGGCGCCGGCCCCGCACGCGTTCGTCCGCGAGTGTGTGCAGCGCCCCGACGTCCGCATCGTGCTGCTCCAGACGCCCGCTCTGGCCGCCTTACACACCGTGCGGGCGATCGAGCCCGGTCCCAAGAAACGTGAGTGTAGTGTTTAATGTTTTGGAGGTAAAGGGGCCGGGCTCCTAGTGTTCCGCTCCGGGATAATATTGATGTAGGGGATTGTAATCTGTATCTAGGGGGCTGGCCGGAGTTCAATGGAAACACTCTTGGATTGGACACACTGGCTATATTTCTAAATATTGAATGAACTGGAAATCCTCCCAACGACTCGAGACGCCGTGCTACAGCGCTGACGCTGAAGGATTCCGTAAGTCAGGTTTTCATTTTAACTAAATTTGATGAAAATGCATCGTCATCAAGAAAAATCGATCGATTGAATCGATTTCGTTATCGCCATGAAATATCGATAGGTCACCATCTCATCTCTAATTCTGCTTTCGATGCAACTTCGTATCTGTTCGTCATTTTATGCTTAAAATAATAGGTCTTTACCTATGAAATTGCCGAAATTTTCTTACAGATTAATGAGATCATAATTCCTATAATTCTAAGTTATTTTTTTCATTTATCTTATATTTGAATGTTGACTTCAAGGTTATCATTATCAATTTACGCATTTTAGTTTGATATTTTAAATTGTAGGTCCGAAATTGTTCGTCTTAAATGTCGTCCGATTTCATCATCATCTTAGCAATAGAACACCTTTTTAAATGCATGTACATGAAGGCTAATAAAGAAATGAAACTAATATGAAACTAGATTTGTTATATTTTTTACAGATAATATTTTTCGAAAATTAAATTGAAGCTTCTGTAAGCTTAATGTCTTCCCATACATGCTTAAAATATATTAAAATTTGGATTTTTAATTCCTACTAAAGGGCAAAAACCTTAGTACTGAAAATTTTGTTTACCTAAAATTCGCCATACAAAACGGTCAGTTCATAGGTAAAGACCTAATGTGATGTAATGTCGTACGTTTCAGAAGAAGAGCCCTTGCTGCCGCGCGGCGTGATGTACCGCGCGCCGGTATTCGGGGACCAGCTCGTGCAGTACGCGCTGCAGCTCGTGGGAGAAACTGCCCCCTGTGTTGCCAACTCCGTGCTGCCCTACAGGAAGTACCACCTCGCCAGGTGAGTGAATACGTCGGCAGGACGGCCAAAGCTCACTGCTGGACAGGACGCTCCGTCACAAAATAACATGATAATACATACTATCATCTATGAATCCTATCCTATCCTACTTCCTACTATCCTATCCTACTAATAATATTATAAACGGGAAAGTTTGTAAGTATGGATGGATGGATGGATGTTTGTTACTCTTTCACGTAAAAACTACTGAATGGATTTTAATGACACTTGGCACACATATAGATCAGGTCCTGGAATAACACATAGGCTACTTTTTACCGCGAGAAAACACTTTATTCCCACGGGAAAACACATTTAATGTTAATGAAAAAGGTGACTGACTCACTGACTGACATATCGACGCACAGCCCAAACCGCTGGATGTAGAAATTCCAAATTTGGTATGTAGATTCCTTATGAGGTCTAACGGTGCACTAAGAAAGGGTTTTACAAAATTCCACTCCAAAGGGGGTAAAATAGGAGATGAAAGTTTGTATGAAAGTCCGTCAGTTTTAAAGTTAGGATCTTCAAATTTTGTATTTAGGCTTATGACTAAAAATTAATATTTACGTATCACAGGGTTTTTGAAAATTCGACACCCTAAAGGGTGAAAAGGGGGATGAAGTTGAAAATCCTTTATTTTTTAAGTAAAATCCACATAATTTATTATTAAGGCATTAGGTTTGTAATTCTCTGCAACGTTCATCACTGTTGATGAAATTCCACCCCAAGTTCAACCCCTAAAAAAGGGAAATGGGGTGAAAAAGTCTAAAAACCAATATGGGTATCGTTTGTATGGTTTATTGGGTCGCTGATTACGAAAACTACAACGATTTTAAAATCCAATGTGGTGGACGTGAAATTGGGGTGCTATAGGGTTGAAATGTCTAAAAAAAGGTGTCGTTTAGGGATAGCGGTTAAGATGGCGTTAGGGGTAGGGAGAGGGGGAGGGATAGAAATACCGGTAGGGAGTGGGACAGGGAGAGGGGGAGGAAAAGGGAGAGGGAGAAGGGCAGGGACAGGGATGGTTTGACGGACGGTTGGACAGATGGTTGGACGGACGGACGGACGACAGATAGACGGAAGGGTGGATGGATGGATGGTTAGATAGATAGAATCCCTCGCGAACGAAGTTGGGGGCAACAGCTAGTAAATCATAAGTCAGGAACTCTAACCCAGAACAAATATCACACAAAAAGTGGCCCTACGTGAAACCAAAAGGACGTATATTCAAAATACAAATCAATTGGTTCAAATTCAGAACGAGGGCAGGGATTGGTTCGCGCGCGTGCTGCATTGTCAGTTTGTAGTAATTGACTAATGACGCGGTGGAACGACTTCTTCTGATACATGACTTTCGTTGGGTCATTTTTTGAGCACAGTTACATTTCCTGATTTATTATTTATTCGTAGAGTATGATACAGTACGGACACTCTGCGCCCCCCTTGCAATCTACCCCGCACCCCCGCGCGCACCCGCCAACAGATTCTCGTGATTCGTCTGCGGTTCTTGTACTCAACATGCAGCCTACGCGACCTTCCAGTTTAAAATTCGCGCTCGATGCATGTAGTCCCAGGTTGTGGCATCGTCGTAAATTTTACAGCAAAAGTGCGTGGTGTTTTGAAGAGGATTTACCGTAGTCGTCACACTTGTTAGCTTTGCTGATGATTGGTTACCGTGGTATAGTGAAGTGACGCAGCTGCCAATCCGCTTTCACAACACTGGACTGGACATGGACCTAAAAACCTTTACGACGACCGATCCCGCGTTGCTCGCATCTAGCAACTTCCCGAGATCGCCAACGGATCGATCTAGTATCCTTGTCTTAGTGCAATAGATAAGGGTGCCAAAAAGTTCATTGGAAGTTTATTTCAATGTTATCAATTCACGCATTAAATATTGTTTTAATTTAAAAAAAAATAATGGTTTGAAAATTGTTCGTCTTAAATGTCGTTCGATTTCATTATTAGGTTTGTTATATTTTTTCTCAGATAAATAATTTTCGAAAATGAAATTTAAGCTTCTGTAAGCTTATGCTTCCTAATCATGATATAAAAAAAATAATTTGGATTTAAATTCCTAAAAAAAATTACAAATGTTAGTACTGAAAATTGAGTTAACCTAATATTCTCTATACAAAACGTCAATTCATAAATAAGGAATATTTAGTGTTGAAAATGTTGCAGCATATCGGGGCTGGAAGTGGACATACTCCCCGCCGTGGTGCCCTACACGCGCTACGAGCTGCCGGCCGCGCTGCCCGCGCTCGCGCTCGCGCTGTGGCCCCCCGCGCCCCCCGCGCCCCCCGCGCCGTCCGGGGGGCCCGCACCCCCCACACCCCCCACACCCCCCCTGAGCGAGCTGGCGCAGGCGAGCGCCGAGCTGGTGGACTTCGCGAGAGACAACCCTCACTACCTCGAAGACTACCTCATGTTTGTTGACTGATAGTGAGTTCTCCTAAATTACATTATGTATTTTGGGGTTCGTATTGGTTTTGGACAATTAATTTGTGAATCTGAACTGTTGGAACGTGGACTGCCGTCGGTGTCGGCAGAATGTTTCAGCAATGTCCCTCGAACAACTTGTATCGCAGCTGTGGTGTCTTGACGATCGTGCCAAATGTAGACACTAGACAATGTAGATTATGATGTAATTATATTAAATTTAACCCATTTTATATTACGCTCGAAACTTGTTCAAAGGTTTACAATAAAGCTGACGGAAAGACAGAAAAATATTCAAGAAATTAATAAACTTTCCCTAAGAACAAAGGCCGAACAATAAAACGAATATTGTAAACAAATAGGAAACAAAAATACCCATACGCCTTTTGTAATTTAAGAGAGTTAAAGAGGTGGTCCTGTTCATCAAATTGATCAGCTTCTTAAGAAATGTAAGTCGAATTCTCTAAGAGGAAATAAGAGGTCGAAATGTTATTCTTTATTTGATCTCACCCAAAGTTTTCCGAGACGGTAGCAATTACCAAGTTTTAGCGTAATATAAAGTGTGTTCTGGTCGTCTGCATGTATATTATACCAGTGACATTTAGATGTACGTAGTTAGTACTTTGAACAAGTAGTTAGACTTAGTTGTAAGTTATAGACATACGTATCGCTTCCGGAGTCTTATGAATTTTGAACGTTGCACATTTTCTATTTAAATATTAAAAGGTGTGCTCTTATGGGTGGAGTATTATCCATTCTCTCATAAGGTACACACGGCCGCACGTCGGTGGAAACACTTTGATCTTGAGCGGGTCTCTGGTTTCGGGTGTTTGGAGCGTAGCGCTGGTTCAGCTTATGTTGGTTTTGCTGCCGTGCGTACATGTTGCGACATGAAAAGGGTCAAGCTACGGGTCAAGATGCTCGAGGAATCAATTTTTATTTTTTTCTCGACTTAAAATAATAAATAACATCAATTTATTCAACATTTAAAGTTTAATCCAATACATACGCTCTTGCAAGGAAACAAGGTTGATAAATCTGACGATCAAATTGATTAGTCTAATTGATTTATGAATTAATTATTCCCTCCGTTAAGTAGGTAAGATACTTTATATTCAACACTGATTTTCTCTGAAGATAAAGTATAAGTACTGTAATTATCACGAAGTTAATCAACTAATTCAACCATAGCTCTCATCATACTACAATTCTGCAAAGAGTATTTTCGCGCAGTAATAGATATCAATATCATTTACACTTACAACTATTTTAGCGAGTCAGATAAATCAAGTTATATGACGTAGATAAGATATGCACTACGGTTTGTTTCTTGAATTCAACGCTCACATCACATTCACTGAATATAGTCGGTTTATTTCTATATGCGTGCATTCGTCGAATACGACTAGAGACTAGAGCGCGCTTATGTCAATGTCACTGAGAAAAATTAAAATTTTGATTTGGTTTTGCGTTTTAAGAAATTATTGAGAGATAATGATTATTCGATAAGATAATTAAATCTAAAAACCCCAAAAAAAGTTGAAAAAAATCTCTCGAAAACGAGATTGATGACAAATGTCTTATGAATTTGACGTTTCGCACACGCTGCACTACCTCATTTTCGTATGCAATGATAGCGCGCTAAAGTGACGTCACTGATGACGTCACGTCGCTTAAACGAGTGAATACGAGCAAGTTTTGAACCGACTATTAGCGCGCTAAAACCGCACACAAAGCTCATGAGCAGGTTTTAAACCGTAGTGATAGTTAGTACATAAACTTTCTTAGTCGTTACATGAGTACAAAACACTAATCTTACTATTAAGTATTTAGGGTTATTTTTTGGGTTTACCCCGGAAATTTTAGAGGGAGATTCAGCTGTGATACTGAACAACTTTTCAAAATACGTAAAAAGATATTGACTTTCCACAGAAACTGCATAATTGATGAGCATATTATTCTATGGGATAACAAGATAAACATCAATATACGTATATAGATGTTCAGTTGTTCAGAAGTTGTTCAGTTTTTAGTATAATCATCCCTTGGTTGATTCTTGCAAGAATCAAACTCATAAATTTGTATTTATTAATATTCAGAGTAATTTATAACTCCTACAAATTCCCGTTAAGGGTTTCTTATGAAGGCTGTACGCAACAACTTTTGCTCTACGACTTTCGGAAATTCACAAAAAAATTTACTCCGCATAGTAATTGGATCAATCAGTTTATAATTTTATATGGATGAAAAAGAAATGCCGAATATCCAAAAGTCGTAAAATTAAAGTAGTTGCATTTAGCCTTTACAATAAACATTTAACGGTAATTTGTCCAGTTACAAATGACCCTGTATATTTTAATGTTTTATGACTAAACGATATTTGTTATTTCTATACTTAAATGACGTTTTGTTTGCATATTCTATGATTGTATGGTTAACATTTAGAATAAAACTTGTAGCACGTTCTAAAATCTCCGTAAAAAGTATTTGTCTTGTGAATTAAGACATAGAGGAAAAAGTAGGCTTTGGTTTGAAAATGTTAAGGCGAAGAGCTGACGAAAGTAATTACATTGTTGAATTTACGACCGGGTTCTGAGTGGTAGAAAATGGCAACAGACTGTGTATATCAAATACAAAGTATTTTTTTCGGGAGTCAGTGGTCTTGGATATTTTACCATTGGGTATACTGCGTACAAAATAACTTTGTCCGTGACCGTTAATGCGCAGAAGTCAAAAAATTAGTCGCGGGGGCGAGCGAATCGTTCATTGGCTCTCCGCCTGCCACTCATGCGCGGAAAATAACCGTCATGGACAAACTTGTTCTGAACGAGCTATTTCACAAAAGTACCAGCACTAGAAGGTATATCATACAACAGAATATATTAGACTTTTCTTGTAAACTAGAACAAAATAAGTTGAAAGGAATAATCTGAAAAGTATTACGAACAGCTCTTCGTATAAGTTTGTGATAATCGATTGTGATCTGGTAGTAAGGATAATAGTATGAAATAGAAGTGGAAATATTTGCTAGTGGCTTAGCTAGTATTTATATTGTTTAGCCCGAAGCTAATTGTTATTTCACAGTTACAATTGAGCCACGTAATTTATTAGGTCTACCATTAAAAGGAGCAGCACAATACTTAACTTTGTGCAGCAAAAAACGAGCAGCATAAAAAAGTCGTATTCATCATATTAAAAGTTTTTCAGAAAAATTAAAAGAATTTCACCTGCAAATAAATCAAGTTTGTATGCAAATTATGTTTAGAACAATTGATAAAACTATGTGAGATTGAGCAGGTCTAAATTAATTTGTCGAGCAAAATAATTAGTTATGCACAAAAATTGTTATTTGTGCAGCAGAATAAGCAAGTGATCAGCACATCGTGAGTAAAGTTTAATTCTCTTTTGGTTGTGGTCAAAAGAGAACCTAAGGCATAAGGCAACCTACGAGTATTGAACAATATCCACTGCTACAAATCAGCCAATGTCTACGCTCGTACGCCATTAGCCGCTTGCGTCACGCGACCGCTCGACCGGCGGAGTCACGCCCATTTTAGAACGCCGCCGATTCTTCAATAAAAGGTGTATGCATTTGATTAAAATAAAGCACATTTTCTGCGGCGCTATAGCAATTTCTTACCATTTAATTATTATGCTAATGAAATATTAATTTTGCTGCACAAATACCATTTATTTATAGAACAAGTGGTTGCTGCTACTTTTTTATATATTGCTGCTAAAAACATTTTGCTGCACTATAAGCATTTTATTGATGCACAAATCATTACTTCTTATGTATTAGGGTCCATACATGGTTCAACTATTCAATAAAGATTCTAGACAAAATAAATCTTGGCTTGAGAGCCACATACGTACTTTAAACTCTTACGTACGTAATGTTGTTGATGCCTTGTACGGGTAACGATTTGTATGGAAAGTCGTGCGTTTACTCGTATTTGTGAAATATTTAGTTTCAATTGCTAAGTATTAAGTATACACTGTGTCCGGGGCCGACTGTACAAACTTATACGGTAGATTCTGACCATGAACCTGAAAAACTTTATCAAAGAACATACTTCGAGATACGAAAAAAAATTTCGACCTCCCATACAAAATGTGCTGTCATCTTGTGTTGTTTATATGTGAGGCCGAATATTTTTTTCTTATTTGACCTATGTTCCTTGGAAAAAGTTGTTAAGTTTCATGATCAGAATCTACCATTTAAGTATGCACAGTCGGTCCTCAGACACTTTTTATATGTCAAAATGTGGCCACAGCACCCGACCTCCCGATAAAATTTGGGACAAATAGCATTAGCATTTGCTTAAGAAAAAACTACATCAAACAAGCAACAACATTTAAGGGGTTAAGTAATAAGCATTTTCACAAACACCGCTAACATAATTTTCGTTTGTGATAGCGTATGCCTTATTTATTAACGTAGATTTCTTCCGTTGGTGAATACTAAAATATGTGTGTGCCAAATCCACGGCCAAAATCAAATTGAAGTGAAGTGAAGTCCGGTATGACACTGAGACAATAATAATAGATGGTATGTTCTGTCTGGCAATAGAAAACTGCTCTGGCTGACTGTAAATTTAAGGTTACACTTGCGATTGTCGGCATCAAGTGGAACTACACCCTCTGTTTGGTAAATGAAAAACACTTGCACATGCTGGTATAGGTCTAAACAGTATTTGTAACCTCATTTAATGCAGCAACTTTGCTTTAAGACTTGTTATATGAGGATTTCGTGAAATTCGTTTTCATTTGCACCGAGTTTGATTGAAGAGCTTTTTTAAGATCAGTTTGCGATCAGTGGAAAAACAGAGAAATACATACTCATTTTTAATAAAACATCATAAAAACAAAGTGTAAAAGTATCTCGATCAACCCCTTAGATCCAGTGTGCAAGTGTTTTAACGAATTACCAAACAAAATCTTAATAAATTCAAACTCGATGGTATGATTTTATGGCTTAGGGTACATCTGGCCCCCTCAAAAACTGGTCCGTGGGCGAAATGTACCTTTTGAAAAATAGCTAGGGCCAGATTCGCCCTAAAGCAAAGCTTCATGTTCAGGCCAGTTGTACCTTTCAAATATCACTAGGGTACATTTGGCCCGAAACTATCAGAACATTGATCTGAGCGCATCTGAAGGTGTTAATAGTAATAATAAGATTGGAAGCTCAGATCTACCAGAACTTACATTTCATTAACAAGTGTATGTTTGTATGGTACCTGCTGTGGTTACCTTACTACAATACTCGTCGAAATGTATGAAATTTGACAGTTTAGTGTGAATTATTACCAAACACCTGATGTTATTGCATAAAACTAGAGGGTTTACTAACATTATTCTTCTTATATTTAAGAGTCACGCTCTTGTCGGTGGAATAATCTCCATTTATCTTTGTCCTCTGCAAATGATTTAACATAAGAGTAGGATATTTTAAGAGCTTGTTCGGGAGACAAAATCAACAACTTTTGTTCTACGACTTTAGAAATTTCTTATAAATAATGTTAGGGTCCTAATAAAATAGTGATCATATGCCACTAAACAACTTTTCCAAAGGAATAAAGGTCGAAATACGAAAAACCAAATTTGACCTCCCATACAAAATAACCAGTCAGCAGATGCAGTTTCTATGGGAGGTTAAACATTGATTTTCGTATTGCGACCTATGTTCCTTGGGGAAAGTTGTTCAGTTCTAAGTAACATACTAGAATTATGTTCACAATATTTAATTAGGACCTTATACTCTTCTTTTTTTTTATTTGTGTTGGGCTTGTGTGTGAGGTCAGTCATCGACCTTACAATCCACACGATATGAATGAGTTGTGTTAGAATTCAAAAATCTATTTGAGGATTTCAAAAAGTCTTGGAAAAAACGTTTCATATCCGTAATAAAATAAGCCCTTAGAACTTAGGACTTTCAGCTATACAATACAACGTGTTAATGGAATAAGAGGAACTCAAGAACAGATTTTTATTAAAATTAATCCATTCTCGCAAAAAATATATACAGGGTGTAAGGGACAGCCTTCCGAATACTGAAAGGGCATGATCAGTCGACGCAACTGAACAATTTACAGCGAATAAAAGTTTCAGGAAATGAAAAAAAACAGCCCCTCCATACAAACTGTCCAATCAAGTTTGCAATTTTGAATGGAGAGGCCGATTTTTAGGGTTCCGATACCAAAATGGTAAAAAAAAGGAACCCTTATGGTGCCGCTCTGTCTGTCTGTCTGTCTGTCTGTCCGTCTGTCTGTCACACCTCTATATCTCAGCAACCACTTACGCTATCGAGCTGAAATTTGGAATAGTTTTAGAATATAGTTGCCCAACTTAATTGCACATGAAAATTTTTTGAAAAAAGTATGATTATTAATGTAAAGGGGGCCAAAATAGGGGGGGCCAAATTTCAAATTGTCGCTACTAGGTCGAGTGGGGTATCATATGAAAGGGCTTTACTTGTACATTTTAAAATATATTTTTGTATTTTTTTAAGTTTCTTAGTTTTCAAGTTATGATGAAAAATGTCAAAAAAAATACCATTCCCCCCCCCTTATCTCCGAAGTTTGAGTAAGGGAAAATCTGAATTAATTACAGTTGACAGAGGTTTATGTAAACTTTACAGCTAAAATAAAACGATCTTTCTAAGTTGCACAGTTTTTCAGAAATCTGCAAAAAACCTTTACAAACAAATTTAGTTTTGCGGTCCTGAAAATGGACTTTATTGCTTCCAAAAATACTATAGGTATATCGGAACCCTCGGCGCGCGAGTCCGACTCGCACTTGACCGGTTTTTTTTTTCATTTCCTGAAACTTTTATTAGCTGAAAGTTGTTCAATTACGTTGACTGATCTTGATCATGCCCTTTCAGTATTCGGAAAGCTGTCCCTTACATCCGATATATTTTTTTTTTTTTTTCTAAATATTGTTATTTTAAAGTTTTGTCCATGTTCTAGTAAATTTTTAAGCTATCATGGCGCGTCCGCGCGCGTCACGCCCAGTCTTCTTTCCTCACCGCTCATGAAACGCGCGCGTAGTCATTGAAATATTTAGAAACGGCGAAAATTAAATTATAAAAATAAAAAATAAATTACCCCTATCAAAAACCCGTGAAATTGATTCTACTATCGATTTTGAACAAACAATTTTCTTAGTTTCGCTTATTTCGTTAACACGTTATTCCCGACAGCTGAAAACCTTTTCACAAAGAACATATTCTATATCGAAATACGAAAGGCAATGGCGTTCTAAACAAAATGCGTTAAACCTGAATCTTATGGAAAGTTAAAAAGTTTCTGATAAAAGTAAGAAAACTATTTGGTATTATGTTGGAAAAGTTTTTCAATTATGGACCGAATCCATACTCGGTTATTAAAAGGTCTATTTAACAAACTATATTCATAAGAAAACCCATTGAACAATACAATGAAAACCTACTCAATAATATACTATAACCTATCAATAAAATATATTCGTAGTTTTACGAGTGTACCTTAGTTAATAACAAGACAGACAGACGTAACATCAGTTAATAGGAACTAACTTTAAAAATAAATAGTGGCCATAGTGTTCTATGAAGGAATTAAACCATGTAGGTTTTACATTGTTATACAATGTTCACATAATAATTAAGCTACATTTTACAATACTTTTGTACTGAGTAAATAGCATACCGTAAAGCAAATATTTTTTGTAAATAATATCTACTTGTTTTGTTAATAAAACGTTGAGAAAATATACTTACACATTGTTTTTAGTACTTGACAAACCTGTCTTACTGCCAATTGCAAAAAAATCTGAAACGTATTTTTTTTATACCGAAAACTGAAAGGACGTGCTCAGTCAACTGAACAACTTTTCCATATAAACTTGTTTTGGAAATAAAAAAAAAAAGTTGACCTCCATTTAAACTGTTCGATCAGAGTGAGCAATTTGTATGGAGAGGTCAAAATTTTTTCTTATTTATCGATAATGTTTCTTTGGGATAGTTGTTCAGTTTCTTTAACTGACTTATATACTTACAAGGAAGGGTACCCAACTGTCCGGGTCTGAATTGATTTATTTCGTTTCGTTGTAAGTTTATGATTAAATCTGTTGCCGATTCTTTCTGTTCTGTTAAAAACCAAATTGTCAGTAATAAATTTAATTGAGATTTAACCAAATTGTCAGTAATAAATTTAACTAAAGGAAAGCTCTGTGCAACTGACGCTAACCAATACAGCGTGAATTTAAATTGGTTTTGCTCCCGAAGCCCACTGATGCTACTCATGATAACAAGCACCATTCGCGAAGAAAAAGAATTTTACTAGAAAAAAAAATTACATCTCCCCATAGTAAAGTGGTAACGTGATCGACTCATTTTATATGGGAAGGCAAACAATTTTTTTCGAGTAAAAACTTCTTTTTCTGGAAAGTTGTTTGTTTTCATGAGTAGAATCACTGGGCTTCGGGAGCAAAACCAATGAAAAATCACGATGTACATTTAAAGGAGCATTAACTGTATAGTAGCTTTCTGCAACAGCCGGTAACCTGTTTATTTACAAATAGCTTCAATCAATAAATAGTAGGCTCTACCATCTTATCATATGTTTCTACTAGCGCCATCTTGCGTAAAGGAGCTCTGAAAAATGAATGCAACATTCTAGAACCCTGTTTCCTGCATTTCCCTTTTAAACAGTGTTGCCACCTTCGCTCTTTTTGGGCTTCATCTATAATTTTAACAGCGGTTGAACTCAAATCTGAAGAAGGGTGATCTAGTCCTCTATGAAATTGATAAAAATAATTTTGAGGCCTATGTTGTTGTCCAGCAATGGACGTCTATAAACCGAAATTATTATTCAATAATTAACTTTTAACATGCAACAAAAAAATTATTGGTTGTTTCTAGTCCTCTTTACAACCAAATTTTAGCATGCCTAACCCTTTTTAACTTAGTATCCCCTTTTAAAAAGTAAGGTGTTAACACTGCTTCGAAATTCAAATAGTGGCGCGTCGCGCGTGCGGAAAAGAGATAGCTGTTGAGCGCATGCGCGAGTGGGGGGGAGGGAGACGCAGGTAACAGACATGGCGTCGCGCGCTATTCATTACGCGGTGATGTAAATTACAGCCGGCAGCTTAACATGGATACGCCGCGACAAGTATTGATCGCCGCATACTCGCACTGCTTTGTTGTTCACAAGTAGGCATAACAGCTGTTACGAGTATATAAATTCTAATTTTCTCGATGACAGCGAGTAAGAAAGATACGATAAAAGTGAGTGGGAAAAAGATAGATCGAACAAAATGTACGGACTTGACCGCTGTCAAAGAGAAAATGAATGCTTGGAAATAATAATGCTGGTATTAGATTAGATACAAGCAATCCAAATTAGAAAATAGTTCTAGAAAATAAATTTCAATAACAGAAGCTGCTTATTATACTTTTTATACGGGGTACAGTTTAATTTTGGAAATCAGATTTTTAGTACCAGACAGGGTAATAAATAAAAAACCGGCCAAGTGCGAGTCGGACTCGCGCACTGAGAGTTCCGTACCACCACATAAACATAATTGTATTGGTTGAAATTTCAGTAAGTTAATGTGCTAGATTTTTTGAGTCCGACACGCGTTTGACCAAATTTTATTATTTGTTGATATTTTATAGCCTATGCCCTATAAACACCAATTTTCAAGTTTGTAAATGTTCCCGTTTTCAAATAGAACTAAAACAAAAATCGCCTCAGCAACCATCCAACTTGACCCCTCTCTTATATGAATGTTCTTGAAACGGGAGCTCTCCACAATTGGTTACCATTAGTTGTGAGAAAAGTTGTAATATTTAATGATTTCAGACTTTTCCCATTATTTGTACTGTGAGACCTAGCTTCTTGCCAAATTTAATAATTTTAGGTCAACGGGAAGTACCCTGTAGGTTTTTCATTTTTGAATAAATGTATGGAGATGAGGACATAAAATGCCATATCTTTTGATTGCGTCGTAAAAAATTTAAATTTTCAGATCTTGTGTGGTTCATGGATCCTAATATATGGTATTAATTTCAACCTGATACCTTTACCCGTTCGTGAGATAAAGGGTCTTGACAGACAGACAGACAGACGGACAACAAAGTGATCCTATAAGGGTTCCGTTTTTTTCTTTTGAGGTACGGAACCCTAAAAAATAATTAAAATATTCAAAACTTTCGGCAAACCTTTACGAGAAAAAAGAAATATAACACACTTTCATCAAACTTTGTTAGGTAGTTTCATGTTCTTTTATTTTACAGAGCTTTGACACATTAATTTAAAACGTTTTAAGAGTTTATCCTGTGCGCTAAATAAAATTAAATAATTCGATTTTCCGTACACGGGATTTATTAGGTGTCCACTCAAAACGGTTGTGACATTTAGCTCCAAAATTAGACTCATAGGTTTTACACGAACTTATTAAAATCCTGTAGGTAATGTAATTTTTAGGCAATTTTTTTCGACTCGTAAAGATAAATTAGATAAAATTCATTCTTTGCACGCAAAAATTAAATGTCAGTTAGATTACATTATATATTCAAAAAGAAAAGAAGATAATTTTATTTCTGTCAAAACAGTATTACATTGCTCATTTTGTGATAAGTTAGTTACATAATACATAACATCACGCCTCGTTCCCGTTGGGGTAGGCAGTTAGTTAGTTTTAGTTAAGTTAGTTAGGTACTGCACCTAAACAAAACATGTAAGTTTGCAAAAGAATTTTTTTTTCGACAGCATGCAGTAGATGATTATCATTATTAAAGCATTTTTGTAGAAGATATAATAGTTTTAGAAGAGAGGATCTAGATATGATCCCTAAAGAACCCCCGAGGGGATTTTGAAGAAGTTCAACTTGTGGCCGCTTAGAGAATGGAAAGGTAAGAAAAAAACCACTCGCAATGTGTCGTCTTGAATGCCTAGCGAATTAAATTTATTTATTTATTTAATTGCATAGAGATTTGTTTACTTTGTAGTGGTTTGTGTTAGTAATTTTTAACGTAGTAGCATGGTAGTAGGTATTTAACTAAAGTAGAAATTTATTTTAAATATTGCTGACACTTATTAAACATTACTGTGAAGTTGTTGAGCTGAGTTATCAGTTATTAATGAAAAATTAGTAAATGAAAGGCATCGGTCGGCATATCCATAAGATTCTCACAAACATCCACAACATTTTATCAGCGATTTATTATCAGCGCGCTGTTATATAACTCGATCCTCTGTAGCTATTGCCGTCCCTTTCGCACCCGCCGTTACGGCACCGTGCTGGGTGGTGCGAGCGAGAATGAAGATATTGCATTAAATTTCGATCCTATTCTGTAACGCGCCGGCCAATCGCGGCCGATCTCCGCGTGTTCCGGTTCTTTGTCATCAATGGGTCGCCGGGCGAGTCCATTTCGAGTGCCTCTTCAAAGCTATTTTGACGATATTTGAGTGCGTTTCCTCGTTGTAAACCTCGTCCCGATCAATCATTTCTGGCTCCGTAGCTGATGGTAAAGAAGACAGGTGTTTCGGAGGAGTACTCCTCGGAAGCAGCGGCGGGTGGAGTTAGGTCGTTTCGGTGTTGACAAGCGGCTCGCACTTCAGCTGACTGCGTCGTACGCAAGCGGCGGCAGTAGTAGAGTGAGTGCGCGCTCGAGCGGGCGTGTCGCGACATGTGCCGGCTGTGACCGAGTGCCGGCTGGGTGCTGGGTGCTGAGTGCTGAGTGCGAGTGCCGAGTGCGGGCAGGGAGCAGCAGCAGGCGAGGCCCGCGGGCCCGCCGCCAGGATAATGCTCAAGTTCTTGACGCACAAGCTGCGGACGCACTCCATCAACGAGGACAGCGTCGCCGAGAAGGTGGGTCCCGGCGAGTAGGAAGGTCGCAAGCCAGAAAATGGCCGCCGAGAACAAAGAGCTCGCCGGCCGCTCCTCTCCCTTCCTGTGCTCCTGGTACCTTCCTCCCGAGTCTCCATCACCACACTCACCATACTGAGCGAGCCGTGTGTTACAGGTGGAGGGACGAGACTCCGGCACCGAGTCGGACGACGAAGCCGAACGGAACGATTCCGGTGAGTCTCTGTTCTCTGTCTTCCTTCTTCCTACCACTTCTTCCTAGCCACATCTCTCAATCCTAACATTAACAAATCTCTCCGAAGTATACATACATATATACAGTATACTGACACACCTCACCTCACACCAGTATGCGTAGGACGTTTCATCGTACGCCAGTTGTAATACTACGGACGCTCGCATTCTACGAGCTTGTAATCCTGACGTATTATTAGAATCTTATTAGCATACCGGCTGATAGGACCGGGAATCTGCGAGAGTGTACGCAATCCAAGTAGAGATAGATGCCTCCGAGTAAAAGTTCTTTGTTCGTAGTGATCGTAGTGTAAGAGCGACCTTGGTGAGTGACCTTGAACTTTTATTGATATTAGGGGACGTCCGTATCTGGTAGGGCTATAAGAAGTTTCTTTCTTTCGGGAAGTACGCAAGGTGTGGCCGCCTATAGACGTCTAGTGTAAACTACACATACTCGTACAATAGGCCTGCCATTCAAAAGGGTTAGATGATATCTCTTTTTAACTGTGTAATGTAACTGTACATTTGGACAATGGAGTATTTTAATAATGCTAATGGAAAAGTAGAGCAAATAATAAAGATGATAAAATAATAAAAATAATAAAGATGGTAAATCAACTTGATTAAGAATGAATATAGGACGCCATGAAATAAGTCATACTCGTAAATAATATTTTATTTACATGATGTTGCAGAGTACATTAATGCACAACAGAGATAAGCCACCTACGTTACGTTCGTACACACGGCCACACATCGGTAGAAACACTTTTGGACCTTATGGCGTGCTAATAGAGTTGAAAAAGTTTCTACCGACAAGCGGTTGACCGTACCAAAATGAAATCTGCAAATAATCTTTGCTAGTAGGAATGGCCCGAACATTCATTTTATGTGCGATGTTCGGCAGGTTTAACGCATATTGGGCTAACACACCGAATGTTCGGTATAGTTGCACTTGTTCTACCTATTCAGTTATAGGTTCTTAGTAATTTACTATTTTAGCAGACTGCATGACATGACATGTCTTTTAAAATGTGAAAATTCTTCAATATGTTTAGTTTCAAACTCGGTGAAGACTTGTACGGCCTGCCTATGCCAATAAATGGGATTCAACTTCATAGTCCTTGCGTTTAATAGTAGATTGTATCACAAGGCTGTAAAATAATATTTTTAAGGCGAGGGCGCTATTTTAAATCCAGAGCGAAGTAAAGGATTCTTGAGTAGAATCCCGAGCATGGCGAGGGATTCTAGAGTAGAATCCTGAACGTAGCGAGGGATTCAATAGGTCGCCCAAGGTAAAAATATTTTTGCAGCTGTGTAATACACTACTTTTCATCTCCCTCTGTGAGAAAAGAATAAGAGGCTCATTGAGACACACACTCGTCAATAATTTTAAATACAAAATACCATTACAATATTATTACTTGATGAAACAAATTAAAAATCATATTAAGTATTATTTGTAAAAACTGAAAATGTTATTTACATTTTTGTATCAATTAGGAACAGAACCTCTTTGGTTGGTAGTCTTGTTTACATTTAGAGCATATTTCTTTTTTTATATTCTTAATAGTACAACCGGCCAGTATCATTTTTCATACAATATTTTGGTTCGGCCTCTATGGTTGACCTAAAATATCCCTATGGTGCTATGGTGGACCTAAATTCAAATTCTAATTTTAAATCCCATTTTACCCGCTACGAAAGTCTCTTGGAGAAAACAGCTATTTTGTTCGCCTTTATTGACGAACCGTTCAGCAATTTTCGAATAGATGAGATGAAAAACCTTTGATGGGCTTCAAATCGATCAAAAACGGAACTAATTAAGTTACACCGGTAGAGCAGCTGTTCAGTTTAGGTACATACGGCCGCTCGTCGGTTGAAACTCTTGGACCTTTTGCGGGTCTCTGGTTTCGTGCGTTTGTAGCTTAGCGCTGGTTCAGCTTATACTGGTTTTGTTTCTACGTGCCAGCTTCCGTGCGTACGACGGGAGTCACCGAATAGACGATTGAACATTCGATCCGGTAAAGTTTTAAACGAATATCGTATTCGGTGGAACTCATGTTCGGCGCATCACTACTTGATAGCATTAGTTAAGTATCCCTGGCTTTACCTTCTTACCTATTCAGGTGACTGTGCGAAATAGCTGCGAGATTTACTCTGACATTTGGGCGTCTTCTGGGTGAACTAATTACATCTTCGCGTGTCGGTCTGATCTCCGTCCTCAGCAACAGCCAAATGTACAAGTCATCACTTTCTGAGAACGTCCCCAGTTTTAATAAGGACATTGCAGGTTAAATCACCTGCGATCGTCCGACAAGTAAGATGATTCCGGAGGGGAAGTTGTCGTTAAATGAGCGAGATCGGAGCCTTTAGTGGCTTAAAAGTTTGACACCAGGGTTCATGAAGTCGGTCAGCAACCTTACAGCCCACAAGACATGTTCATAGATAGCCAAATTGTTATCAATTTATATCAAACCGTACGTTGTGAACAAATTATATCTTCGAATGAAGCGACTCATATAATAACGATCGAACTTTGCTCCTGGAGTTCGTAAGGCCATAGTGACTAGTCTAGCCCTGGGTCTACAGGCCATAGTGACTAGTCTATCCCTGGATCTACAGGCCATAATGACTTGTCTAGCCCTGGATCTACAGGCCATAGTGACTAGTCTAGCCCTGGATCTACAGGCCATAGTGACTAGTCTAGCCCTGTTGTCTTAGTCTATGGCCAGAGCCGTATGTCAAACTGCTTCTCATATGATTTAGTAAAACCTTGATCTCAGATAATAGCCGGGACGACAGGCTATTAAATAAAAGTGCCTTCCGACTTTCGGAAACCGTCTAGAATCTAGCCACAAATAGGAAACTGCTTCCCCTTGCGGTTTGTATCAACCGGGCTACAGAGCGTGGCTAAGTAAAACCCCAATCACAACTTCCTGAATTCAAAGACTAATTCGGCATACATTTCTGGCAGGCTTGGTTCTGTTAATTCCAATACCCTTACTTCTAAGAGCAATGTATGCCGAATTAGTTTCTGAATTAGGGACGGTGTGATCGTGGCTTAAGCTACCAGTTCTGACTAAATAACGCTATCAGCGCTATATACTTGAGTAGGTATATGTATAGCAAGCTGATTATATGCAGAGTGATGTCTGATGTGACGCGACCGTGTTATTGTAAACAAATCCCACCAGTCGATAATGAACGGATCGCCTCCAATTATGGAAGCGCTTTACATAATTTACCATTTTAACCTGTTCACTTTATTTTGATAACTACTTACCTACCGTCAAAAGGAAACTTGTTTTTTATAATTTATTTTATTTGATTTTGTGCCGCTCTTTAATGATGTATTTATAGAAAAATGCCAAGAAATATTCCATTTTTAGGGTTCCGTACCTCAAAAGAAAAAAACGGAACCCTTATAGGATCACTTTGTTGTCCGTCTGTCTGTCTGTCAAGACCCTTTATCTCACGAACGGGTAGAGGTATCAGGTTGAAATTAATACCATATATTAGGGTCTATGAACCACACAAGATCTGAAAATTTCAATTTTTTACAACGACGCAATCAAAAGATATGGCATTTTATGTCCTCATCTCCAAAAATTTATGCAAAAATGCAAAACCTACAGGGTACTTCCCGTTGACCTAAAATTATGAAACTTGGCAAGAAGCTTGGTCTCACAGTACAAATAAAGGGAAAAGTCTGAAATCATTAAATATTACAACTTTTCTCACAACTAATGGTAACCAATTGTGGTGAGCTCCCGTTTCAAGAACATTCATATATGAGAGGGGTCAAGTTGGATGGTCGCGGAGGCGATTTTTGTTTTAGTTCTATTTTAAAAATGGAAACACTTACAAACTTAAACATTGGTATGATTATAGTGCATAAGCTATAAAATAAGAACAAATAATAAAATTTGGTCAAGCGCGTGGCGGACTCAAAAAATCTAGCACATTAACTTACTGATATTTCAACTAAATACAATTATGATTATGTGGTGGTACGGAACCCTCGGTGCGCGAGTCCGACTCGCACTTGGCCGGTTTTTTTTATTTTTTAAAGGCTGAAATACAGATTTGCCCGGACGGATGGACACAGTCTTTGTAAGACAGGAGCCGATGAAACAATTTTTTCTCAATATTTTTGTCGGTAGTCACTCTAGGTATAGGTGTCGCTGTAAAATTTTAAATAGTTCGATAAAGCCAGGACTAATCGGCCTGTAGAAGTTTATCCTTGCCAGGGTAGATGGCGCTATGTCGCCTGTTTGACAATCAAAGGGTTTAAGGGCGTGTTCAATCAACGAAACTTAACAATTATCCCAAAGTAAAAATTTTGGGAAATAAAAAGAACAGACCTTTCCGTATAAACCTTTCGATCAGAGTGAGCAATTTTTATGGAGAAGTCGAAAACTTTTTTCATTTCCCAAAAAAGTTTCTTTGGTTAAGTTGTTCAGTTTCGCTGACTGAGCACGCACTTTCAGTTTTTGGTGCACCGTTCCTTACACCCAGTATAAAAGAAATAGGAATTGGAACGACTAGCTCGATGACGAAGACGCGATAGCTCAGTTGGCACAGTACTTAGTTCTCAAAGTGAGCAACATGCTTTTTGTCTTATTAATGTCAAAATATGCCATTAGTAAGACAGTGAGTGCTATGGGCGGTGGTGACCACTTACCATCAGGTGGCCCACCTGCTCGTTTGCTCACTTGTAATAAAAAAAAAACATCGAAAAGTTGCTGGTTCAAGCTCTTCTCTTTTTTTGCTCTTTTTATTGTCATTGTGCTTGTCCTGTCCTCGATCCTGTCCTGAAGATGAAGATAGATATGAGATCGACAAGCTTGCCCAGAAGAAGCCTATTCACTCGCGCCTTCCAATAAATCGCACTGACTGCCAATAATTAAGACCATCATAAATGTGTAGTCTTTAATTTAAAAAATATGAATTCTGCGATTTCAAATAATAAAAAACCGGTCAAGTGCGAGTCGGACTCGCGCACCGAGGGTTCTGTACCACCACATAATCATAATTGTATTAGTTGAAATTCAGTAAGTTAATGTGCTAGATTTTTTGAGTCCGACACGCGCTTGACCAAATTTTATTATTATTTTATAGCTTATGCACTATAAACATACCAATTTTCAAGTTTGTAAGTGTTCCCGTTTTTAAACTGGAACTAAAACAAAAATCGCCTTACTGACCATCCAACTTGACCTCTCTCTTATATGAATGTTCTTGAAACGGGAGCTCACCACAATTGGTTACTATTAGTTGTGAGAAAAGTTGTAATATTTAATGATTTCAGACTTTTCCCTTTATTTGTACTATGAGACCTAGCTTCTTGCCAAATTTCATAATTTTATGTCAACGGGAAGTACCCCATAGGTTTTGCTTTAGTGCATAAATGTATGGAGATGAGGACTTAAAATGCCATAGTTTTTGATTGCGTCGTTGTAAAAAATTTAAATTTTCAAATCTTGTGTGGTTCATAGACTTTAATATATGGTATTAATTTCAATCTGTTACCTCTACCCGTTCGTGAGATAAAGGGTCTTGACAGACAGACAGACGGACAACAAAGTGATCCTATAAGGGTTCCGTTTTTTTGTTTTGAGGTACGGAACCCTAAAAAACCGGCCAAGTGCGAGTCGGACTCGCGCCCTAAGGGTTCCGTACCTATCTACCATATGATATACTAAAAGCTTTTGCTCTTTGATTTTTAAAACTCCACGACCATCCAACTTGACCCCTCTTTTATAGAAAAGTTCTTAAAACGGTAGCTCACCTTGATTGGTTACTATTAGTTGTGAGAAAATTTTTAATATTTAATGATTTTAGACTTTCCCCTTTATTTGTACTGTGAGACCTATCTTCTTGCCAATTTCATAATTTTAGTTCAACGGGAAGTACCCTGTAGGATTACTTTTTTGCATAAATGTATGGAGATGATGACATAAAAAGCCATATTTTTTTATTGCGTCGTTGTAAAAAATTGAAATTTTCAGATCTTGTGTGGTTTATAGACCTTAACATTCGTTATCAATTTCAATCTGATACCTCTTCTCGTTCGTGAGATAAAGGGTCTTGACAGACAGACAGACGGACAAAAAAGTGATCCTATAAGGGTTCCGTTTTTTTATTTTGAGTTACGGAACCCTAAAACTTGAATAAATTGCTCTAGTTACGATTTCTGGATGAACATAATTATCCAGTTCTCTCTCCAAATTATTGACTGATACGTCTTTAACAAGGTTCTAATAGTATAAAGCTTTTGCTCAGCTGTGGTATCGTGTAATTCGCGTCGTGCAGTCTGCTGGTTGACGTTATCGATATCGCCCCTACCACGAACCGACCATTACTGAGGCCGCCCTTAGCCACGATCACACCTAGCTGAATTCAAAGACTTATTCGGCATACATTGCTGGGAGGCTTGGTTATGTTAATTGCAATATCCTTACTTCAACGAGCAATGTACGCCGAATTAGTCTTTGAATTCAGCTAGGTATGATCGTGGCTTTATCGTCAAACTCGCTACAACTTTTCCACGACGCTCGTATTGCAAAGATTAGACCGCTAGTGATAAGCAATTCCTCACGCCATGACCTTCGGTCGTCAATCGTATCCGAGCCGCGACCGATCAATTAATACAGGTCCTAAAACAACTCTTAATTAAAAATGTATGCAACCCCAACAATGTCTAAAATCTAAAATCTTCAATAACGAGTAAGTTACGAGATTTCGAAAATTATAACTCTTAAATGGTATATCAAAATTTATGTAACAATAAAGTTAATAAATAAAACAACAATTTTTGGGTGATAGTGTATCATCCTATGACATTTAAGATTTTTTGTTATTGTCAATGGGCTTACTCTTGACCTCGATCTAGTCTTGAGGCCAGAGATGAGGTCGACGATGGAACGAGCTTGCCCATAAGCCCAATATACCAGGCCACTCAGAAAGTGTTGCGAAAAATAGTTTTTATATATGGGAGACTGGCCGGTCAGAATCTTTTTCGAAAATATGATTACTTGTAAGTAAAAATATGAGTGTTCCATTTTCAAAATTTCCCTCCACATTTTTTGCGAGCCAATTCAAAGTATCGTGTCTTACTGAAAAATGGATCTGCGCCGGGAACATTTTAGAGCTATGATTTTTTACGATTTCAAGTGTCGCCTGAAACCGGATGAATCGTTCGATAGACTTCAAATGGCATTTATGGATGAAGGCCCCTCCAAGGCAACCGTGTATAGTTGGTATAACGAATTTAGGCGCGGTCGACCAACCTTGGGGGATGAAGAAAGAAGCGGTCGCCCTTTGACGGCTATTACGGAAGAAAACGTGCTAGCAGTGAAAAATTTAATCCAAGATAATAGGCGAATTACATATCAGGAGATTCAGCACATATTAAAGATTGGATCGGGAAGCGTTCACGAGATTCTACACGGGCATCTTCGCGTGAGGAGGATAGTATCGCGCTGGGTGCCGCACTACCTCACCGACGCTCAGAAGCAGGCCCGGGTGGAATGGTGCCGTGATATGCTGAACAAATTTGAAGCAGGCTCGTCTCGGCGTGTTTACGACATCGTAACAGGTGATGAGTCCTGGATTTATCAATACGATCCAGAAACCAAGCGCCAGTCGACAGTTTGGGTGTTTCAAAATGAACCAACGCCTACCAAAGTGAAGCGATCTCGAAGCGGGGGGAAGATTTTGATCGCCAGCTTTTTTAATTTGACTGGCCACTTGGCCTCAATTCCCTTACGGGATCAAAGAAGCATCAACGCCGAATGGTATACTACCAAATGTTTACCAGAAGTTTTTTCTGTTGTGAGCAACAAGCGACCAAACACAGGGCTCCGCGGACTACTGCTCCACCACGACAATGCGCCTGCACACACCGCGCTCAAAACGAGGGACTTCCTGGACAGCACACCAGTCAAACTCCTGGGTCACCCTCCTTACAGCCCTGATCTAGCACCGTGTGACTTCTTTTTATTTCCAAAAATAAAAAATCAGCTCAAGGGGATACAATTTTCGTCGCCGGAAGATGCGCTGGCTGCGTTCGAGCAGGCTGTAAACGAGGTGTCTACGGCGGACTGGAAAAAGTGTTTTGAAAACTGGTTCAGACGCATGAATCTTTGTATAGAGGCTGGTGGAGAGTACTTTGAAAAGATTTAATAAAAATATATGTACCTGTAGAACAATTTTTTTTAGTGTCGCAAATATTTCTGAGTGTCCCACGTATATTGGATAGATTCGGATTATATGATCCGTAGAGACCATTCTCTGGGTGATTATCAAAAGCTTAGGTCAGGAGAGTCAAAGAGTCAAATCGAAATTTCTTTTCGAGTTTTTTTGTGTAATGGAAAAAAACTAAGAAAGATAATGGACAGCTGATAAGTGTGATATCTTTGAACATGATTTAAGCCATTCCGGAAATATCAGCTCGTAACCAAATGATACAAATGATACTTATCAAAGTATGTATAGACAAAGAAACAAGCTCGTAACATCCGTTCTTTCTTATCTACGCGTATCAGGTTTATAGATAGGTTAATAGGAAATATGTCCCGTGTGGTGCCGGCAAAGAATATAGTACCAACCCTTACATACCCGTGGGTGTCGTAAGAGGCGACTAGGGGTTATAAACTGGAGGATGGGCAGCAGCATCCTCCTTTTTATCTTACATCTTACTTACTGCGGTCACCTAACACCGCGGTCCATGGTGCCAGCTATAAACACTGGACCTACTGGACTCGAGGGTTAAATAAGACCACGCTGTTAAGTTCACAGTTGTATTATCTTCTTCTCAATACTATCTTCTTAAGACTAGTTTCCTCGATCACACTCCAAAACTAACTGCCTGACCGACTCCAAGGAATATACTACTCTCTAACCGATTCCTAGGCCCGTATTGATAAATCCCTCTCAAAATCTTCCCCAAGACGATGTCAGCTGACTTAATTATCAAGATGCAATTAGCATCTCAAGATCTTGCTACTTAATAAACTACTATCCAAATACCAATCTCAAGTGTCCGTCTTTGAGTCAAACGTCAAAAGAGCAAAAATAATTTATGTCTGCATCTTGTTTTTGCTTCTAATAATGTTGCTAATCATTTTCGTTTTTTTGCTAAGTTCATTTTCAGGCAGACAACGGCCAAAGAATATACAGCCTGAACAAAATAATACTCAAGTCACTATTTTGAGTAAGGTTCGTTTATAAATTAGTGAGTGTGATTATAACACTCAAATGATAATTGCTCCGATGACAGCTACTCAATTTCTGTTTATTAATTAATGCAACACCTCAAGATGCCCCTTAAAGACAATCTCACACTTAAGCGGGATTCATCAATTCGACCTATTGATTCGACCCCTAATTTCCTTTCCACAACGGATCAGAACCCCAGCCATCGCTCCACCACTACCGTGACTCCAATAAGATGGCGCGCAAACTACCCGATTCGTAATTGGTTAGACTCTCTGCTTAAAGTGTTGTCATTGGCTAGTTTGGGTTCGTAATTGGTTACATTTAACCAATCACGAACCTTCTTAAAGTACTGTCATTGGCTAGTTTGAAAAACCGCGCGGAAACTATCTGGTTTGTTATTGGTTGGATTCTACCAATTTCGAACTTTTCTTTGAAGTTAATGTTGCCAATAACTTTAAACATTTACTCTTAAAATTTATCATTCTTTAGAAAAATTATCAAACCTAACACAGCCGTAATGCTAACCAGCGAGGCGACTATGGTACTTCCCCTCCACATTTTTCCAGCAAATGCTAGAATTCTGGAGGGAGCTCCCTGTCCTGTAGTGGACGTGAGATGTTATGATTATCACTTCTTCAACACTTCACTAGAGGGTGAATTTCGCAAAATCCTTTCTTAGCGCTCATCTTTATTATTTAACTCACAAACAAAACATTAAGGACATATCTCACTGCTTGCTGCTAAGTTTTAGATAGCCTATCTGCTAGTTAGTTCTGTCAGATAGTGAAAACGTTTTGTTTCACAAGTGTCTGATTGCTCTAATTGACAGATAAACACAGGCAAATATCTGACAGATTTAGATGGCAGATATTTTATCTGTCAGCTTCCTATCGGGACATTTTGCAGCAAGCGGTTAGACGGGCCCTAAGTGTAGACAAAGGGTTTGGGCTGTAAGTTGATAGGTCAGTCGGTCAGCCATGGTTTTTTTATATGCAGAAAGATATAATTAGAAGAAATATTTTTTTTTGGCTTTCCCATAATCCCATAAAAACCTTGTTCCGGTAATAGTGGTATTTGTATGGGACTAGCTACACTTATTTACGTTTTTCTATCCGATTATGTTCGGAAAATTTGTTCAGATTTGTGTACTGGTAACCTACTAGAATTTGGCTAGGAAAAACTTTTTTAGTATCAAATATTCTGTGATAGGAGTTAAAAAAAAACTCCTATTCCAATCTCATTTGCTCTTAGCTAAGGTCGTTGAGCAGGGAGGAGTTACCAACGTGACCTCGCATCTATTATCGTCACAATTTTCGTGTTTTATTTATGTATTACTTTTATCTCCTTCCTCAATAGAGGTATCTCGATCATTATATATCTCGAAGATGATTAATCTTTTGTTCTTGACTTTGAGACGGCCATGCCCGTGACCGAACGTCAGGCCGAGCGCTTGGCGGCCGGTCGAGATCGGGAGACTAGCTAGTTCTGCGCCGCGCCAGCGCCGTATTATAATGTGAATAAGATTGTGTCAGCTATTGTAGTGGCAAACAACCGTCATCATGACACGACCCGTCCGATAGTTTAGGTTTCGCAGGTCGCGTGTCGATAACCTTCTATCTTTGTCGAGTTCGTGTTTGGGAAGATACGCAACGAATATTGTCTCTTTGGTGGTCATAACTTACCTAGTCGGTTAGGTTATCATGAAATCGCAGTACCAACGGTGTTTTAATGGTGTTCTAGTTTAAAACATTCAAATGACATGTAAAGCGCAACCGCGATACCTATTCGGGTGCTCAAAATCTGAAGTAGTACATTTTTAGAAGTCCGTATCTCAAAAGGAGCAGGAACGGAACCCTTGTGGGATCACTTTGTTGCCCGTCTGTCTGACAACACCCTTTTTCTTTCGAACGGGTAAAGGTATCAAGTTGAAATAATTATCAAATATTAGCTTCTACGACAACAGAATCAAAAGATACGGCCATTTATGTCTCCATTTCCATACATTTATGAACCAAACCAAAACCTATAGGGTACTGCCCGTTGACCTAGAATAATGAAATTTTGCAAGAAGCTAGATCTCAAAGCACAAGCAAAAGAAAAAGTCTAAAATTACGAGTATTAAATATTACAACTGTTCTCACAAGTAATCATAACCAATTAAGGTGAGCTACCGTTTCAAGTGAATTCGTATAAAAGAGAGGACAGGTTATCAATCAAAGAGCAAAAGCTTGAAGAATATGATATGGTGGATGGGTACGGAACCCTTAAGGCGCGTATCCGACTCGCACTTGGCCTGTTTTTAATAGTGAATTGGCAAAGATTTTTATAAAATCTTCGCGACTAACGACGCTGTAAACTGAACAGATATCGCATTCATAAACTAAAGTAAGATCATCGTAATATGCCGATTGTGACAGCTGTCAAACATATGGAAAATTATGATCTGCAAAGGAAAATGAACCCAGTGTGTTGGTGTTAAGGAAATGTCAAGACGCACTTCTTACTTTCGCCTTCCTTTGACCAAACTACAAAAGCCTTCATTAGGATTGGTTTTGCTTGGTACGGTATGGCTGCGTGTCGTGTCGCCATGTTATTTGTTCAGGTGTAGTGCCATGCCACTCCTACCCGCAAATATTTGCCGACATCTGTGAGCCGCCTGGTCGTTATAACGATGTACATACTGCTTTAGTTCATGCATTCCGTCACGCTAAAGTTATCAATAATGTGGTTCTTTAATGTTGCCGATAACACTTTTCTGACCTCAGAAAATTGAACATGATTGATCAGGCATTTCGCACAACACAAAAAAGTACAAAAGCTATGCTTGTTTGACTTGGTTGATATTCCACACATTCGCACAAAGCGCTTTGAAACATCCTTTATAAAGCCCACGTCACACAGAGCGGTACAAGCGGTAAAGCGGTCCGGGGGCGGACCTGCGGGAAGCGAAAGCGTTCCGGGACCGGTCACACAGACGTACCGCGCGGAAACCGCGGCGGGACAGCGGGGCGGTAGTGGTCGGTGTGACATTATTTATCTGTGATTATTCAAAAGACGTAAATCCTTTGCTCTAAACAAAAAACCAAACTGATAAACTAAAAAAAAGTCTGCGCAAAGCCGCAAAATTCTTGTAAAAAAAAATACAACGTCAAAGTCCGCGCCCGGACCGCACCGCACCGCACCGCGCCGCGCCGCGCCGCTGCCGCTCTGTGTGACGGGTTGCATTGAACGCAATGGAATACAGCGCCCGCTCCCGCCGAAAGTTCGACCCCGCGCCGCGTCGGGTCCGCGGGGTTGTACTAGCGGCCCGGCCGCCCCCGCGCCGCACCGCGCCGCGCCGCGACCGCTTTCAATGTGACAGGGTGCATAAGAACTCATACTTTACAAAAAATACCGGCCCCGGAACGCTTCCGCTACCGCCTCAGTGTGACTTGGGCTTAATGCGCACGGCTAAGGAGTGGAAATAGTGGAATTCCCTGCCTGCGTCTGTGTTCCCGAGCTCTTATAATCCAAATCTATTCAAATCGCGAGTGAATAGGCTGCTTCTAGGCAAGCTCGTTCCATCGTCGACCTCATCTCTGTCCTCAGGGCTGGATCGAGGTTAAGAGTAAGCCCATACACAGTAAAAAAATTACCTCAAGCATAAACTCCGAAGCGCCTATTAATGGTCAGGTCGCTCTGTTTTAATTTAAGAGCTGGCTTCTGGTGACATTTCTGGTTATTCTTGAGATAACGTGTCATTTAAATAAGTACCTTTTTCAGTACTTGATCGAAGTACCTTCCCTTATTTTCATCGTTTCATAAAACTCAGGAAATACGCTCACTAACAAACGTAAATGATTGTCCACCGGGACTCGTTCCTCCGCGAGCCACGACCACGAACCGCACAGCCAACATGAATTAAACAACATGTCTCCAAAAGTGGACAAATTAATTGGAAGCCATTTCTCCGAAGCCCTCTGCATTGAAGGGAAGGCGGACGTACGATTTCTAATAGGGTTGCTTCTATTGGACAATTGTTGTGATTCAGGATTTGGTGTAGGGATATTCGATTTGTTAAAATCTTTCGACATCTTAGTTAGATTTGTATCTAGTATTCTAAATTCCTGTTCTGTCTTGTGCTGGAATCACGATAAAAGTACTTTAAACCACCGTTGGGTATTGTTTTCTACTATGGAGTCTGGATTTTTCGTCCAAACTTTGTGAAAGGATTCCCATGAAATATGTTCCACCGCGTTGCGTGGATGTAAGACGATCAGTCAACCCTATAAGTGAATCGCACTCTCCATCAATTGGCAATTGCGGAGTGAATGGAGCGGCGTCGGAGAGGGCAAAAACTACGGCCGGCCGGTGCGGCGGCGACACGGCGGCGGTAGCTGCTGAGCTGGGACTAACGTACAGTCGATAGCACTTCAAGCCTGACACGTTTGACTTTGTATCGTTCTTACTTCAGTAGCTGTAGGAGGTAAAGTCGAGCTTGTCTTGCTATTGACTTTGCAGTAGTAGGTACGGCAACGCATACAGAACAACTAATAATTTAGGTAATTATTCTTTGGTACTGTCGAATACACGAGTTAGCGACTTAGCGTCGACTTTTGCTGTGCTTTGTTGTACAGGTAGCACAACAGTGAGAAGGAATGGCACAAAATTGAATAGATTGATACATGAGATCTCCTCTAAACGAAACTAAAACAATTTCCTCAAACATGATTGGAAATTCGATCATTATTCTGATAAGTTGAAATTTCTGTAGGTACTATTAAAATAAATGCGAGCAGCGTCCTACAAAATTAGTTTAAAAATCCATATCTGTCGTTTGTAGCGGCCGAACGAATTACTACTCGTATGAAAACTCACATTTATTGTGTAATTTAAAAATGATAGTAACTGTAGTTACTGTAGTGTACCTAAGCTTTAAAAACTCTTCAGTGTCAAATACACGATTTACCTAGTCGTTCGTTTACGACTATATCTACCTTCAAGCTAACCTAAAACAAGAAGGGAGAGCTCTCTACCTCTTTCGTTGGTGTAGTCGTAGCCTTTCCCAGAACAGGTTTTTCTGCCACTACTATACTCGATATGAACGTCTCGGACAGGACTAAAAGAAACTGGTCTTCGGACTTTGGATAGTAGTTTGTAAAATGGACTTTTAATGTGTCGTACGATTGCAAATTTAATTTGTCGCCGCAGAACTTATTTTATCGACATGAAATGCCTGTCTAAGTTCTTACTTGCCGAGCAGAAGCAAGTTCAGAATCGTTTTGGGCACATTTTTTGTGGCTGTTAAATACTTTGGTAGGTAGCGAAGGGATTAGCCACACATTCCACGTTTACCCATTTACAATCGCTCTAGACTTGCATCGGTAACCATTAGTAATGCTATTATTGGCGGCTTTTTTTAATTAAATAGGTTAGATTTTCTCTTATGCAAAATAATGTGGGCGCAAATCCTAGAAAAGAAGACCAAATATATGGTTTTGTTCTTAAAATCATACCTACTTACCTCCAATAAGAAATGTGTTTATACCATTACAGAAGTTTTCGCTACTGCGGGCTTATTAGTGAGTATGTTTTGGATCGGATGGTACGAGAAAATTGAGTCGTTGAAGTTTGACCTGAAGGAATAGTTATGATCTTGACGCAGGAAACCAAAGATCGGCTTACAGCAGCGTGCTCCAAACCTTACACTAAACAAGTAAACAACCCTGTGTCAATATTTAGCGACGCGTGCGCAGCGGTCGGTACAATGGTGCCAAACATCAACCTGCACTGCCGACCCGTCACCTCCCCCTATTGTTTTGGTAGATTAACCGCCATTGAGGCGACTGGGGACCGCTTCTAGATGCCCTAACCCTAAATTATACCCAATTGCTGAGATGATTTGTTCATGCAGAAAGGGGAGGGTTTCGCAAGAAGAGTATGAGTTGAAAAGTTGAAATAAAATTCCTAAACAAAAATTTCAAGACCTGATCTGAATACAAACCAAGTCAGGAGTACAAACCTGATCTGAATAAAAACTTAACCGAACGAGCGTGCATGAAAAGATTGATGAAAGCAGGCGGGGCAAGGAAATATGTCTAGATCGCAGGTGGGAGACTTTGAACTCTGCCCACCCTTACGTTTTCCTTCGGGAAAGAGAAACAAGCATAAAATCGCTCTAGCTGCGAAACCTAAGGTCTTCAAAACCAAATACGTCATGTTCTAGACGTTTCTCGAAACAATACTGTTCAGGTCGTCAATATTCGTTTATGGTCAGAAAATAATTACACGCTGTAACGTATGTAATGTGAGTATAGCCTAGCTACAGGTAAATTGAAAATTGCTAGCGCGACTCGTGCGCAAAGCGCAGTGTTGAGAGCATTTGGGTGTGAGATTGTATCGCGCGGCGACCAATCGGCGGCGGCCAACCGATCAGCTGCTTCGCACGCCTGCTGATAACCACACACACTTCCAACCTCACTATTTCCAATACAAGTACAATTTCCGAGTCGATTTGTGCGAATTTTCTAAAGGAATTTTAAGGTGAGCGCCAAGATTTTTTTTAAGACCTAGGTATTTAAATAGATTCATACATTAACATACATACACGCCGCGTTCTTGAAACTATGTTTGATAAAATATTTCTTTGAATTAAATTCCAATGGAAAATTCCAATACGTAACCCACGACGTAGAGCTGCCGGCATCTTTTTCAAAATAGTGTTCGATGAAGAGCATATCGGCCGATAGACATTTATAAACCTATGCCTTCTGATAGTTTTATAAATATTTCGTTCATTATCTGGACGCCTATTCGCATCTGTAGAAGTTTTCCTAAAACTTCTCAAGATTGTGATAATTTTTGTCAGCTGCTTGCTCTATACGCTAATCATTTCAGAAATCTTTACTCAATTATTTTGCCAACGTACGGTCGTAGCGACCGGGGAAAATTATCAACGGGTTCGGAAAATTGGAAAGTGTTTCTTAATGTGTAATATTGTTACTCGTATGATTGATGGCGTGAAAGTTGAAAATGTAGAACGTGGAGAAGCCGTTACAATATGGGTGGAAGTTGTCCGTCAGTCAGTCACACAAACAAGGAGTGTGGATTGATGGTCATTGTGGATGCATGTCAATCCTCGAAGTAATACACGATTTCCGTGTTGGTTTCTTGCGGCGGAGTTATGGTAAGTTATGTCAGGGGACCGGTTGGGGCGGTCGGGACCTGTTTTTGCTCAAATATCTTTTTTTACGAGACGCCGGAGGCAAGGCAGGCGTACAGAAACAGGCCGCCCTACGCTACCTACTCGTACGATCAACAATTTTGACTTGTTCGTTTTAATGAGAGGTTCGCCGTGTTCGTTATTACAACGATTCTGTAATAAAAGTACCCTAGTGTAGTAGTAGTGCTTGCAAAAACGCTTAAATATCAGAGGTTTAAAAAACCGTATATATTATTCGTGATGACAACCCAAAATGTTAGATAGCCACCACGAAACTTAATATGCTACAGATTTTTTACTCAAAAAAGCTTTAATAGGAGCGGAATATGACTGACTAGGCAAAAGGTATGTATTAAAAATGCCTCTACGATTGCAGTACCAATCAGCGTAGCAATTTTACCAGGATAAGCAAGAAATCCCAGTATAAGAAATATAATAAGAAATAATAAAAAAAAATATATAAAATAAAATATATTAAGAAATATAATAAATTAATAATAACTGATAAAAGAATTACCGCCTTTATCGGTGACTATCTATATTCCAAGGACCGTCTTCATTGCATATACAGATTGTGTAGATTGTAAGGAATAAATTTTACAAATTTTTTATTATAAATAATAAAATAATTTAAAATTAAAAAAATGTATAATTAAGAAATATTTAGTTATTTTTAGGGTTCCGTACCTCAAAAGAAAAAAACGGAACCCTTATAGGATCACTTTGTTGTCCGTCTGTCTGTCTGTCTGTCTGTCTGTCTGTCTGTCTGTCTGTCTGTCTGTCTGTCTGTCAAGACCCTTTATCTCACGAACGGGTAAAGGTATCAGGTTGAAATTAATACCATATATTAGGATCCATGAACCACACAAGATCTGAAAATTTAAATTTTTTACAACGACGCAATCAAAAGATATGGCATTTTATGTCCTCATCTCCATACATTTATTCAAAAATGAAAAACCTACAGGGTACTTCCCGTTGACCTAAAATTATGAAATTTGGCAAGAAGCTAGGTCTCACAGTACAAATAATGGGAAAAGTCTGAAATCATTAAATATTACAACTTTTCTCACAACTAATGGTAACCAATTGTGGTGAGCTCCCGTTTCAAGAACATTCATATAAGAGAGGGGTCAAGTTGGATGGTTGCTGACGCGATTTTTGTTTTAGTTCTATTTGAAAACGGGAACACTTACAAACTTGAAAATTGGTATGTTTATAGGGCATAGGCTATAAAATAACAACAAATAATAAAATTTGGTCAAGCGCGTGTCGGACTCAAAAAATCTAGCACATTAACTTACTGAAATTTCAACTAATACAATGTTTATGTGGTGGTACGGAACCCTCAGTGCGCGAGTCCGACTCGCACTTGGCCGGTTTTTTTATATATTTATATTAAATTTAAAATTTTTATTAATAGTAAAATTTATTCATTACGACCTACACAATCAACTTTCGTAATAAAATAACATTTTTGTTTTAAAAACTGACAAGGTTCGATTCCAGAGTCGTGTATGACTTTTTTTGAAAATCTTTGAATGCAGTTGTTCTTAACTCTAAAATCGACGACATGCTTCCTAAGAACAAATATCTCTACCTATCTCCCGTCCCGTCCCGATGGATTTGTTTGTGAAGCGATGTTTAGCTGACGTCATTAAGAGATTTTAATATCCAACGATGAATAAACTATTTTGAGTTTGACCCTGTATACCTGTAGTGTAAGACAAACTACCTATTTTGTTACTAGACTTTCACTCCATGTTTTACTCAAATATTTGCTTTGTCGTAGAAATTTCAGAAAATTCGTTTTTGAACCCGTTATTTTAAAAAACACTAGCTTTTACCGGCGATTTAAAAAAAGTATCATCATGATCATGGGGTGCTATCTTCGAAATGAAGTTTGGAGGTCAGCAATCGGTATTCATCGCGGCGTTGCGCCACCACGTTGTTATTTAAAAAAGTATACCAGTGTTAAACTCGAACTATTAGCTATCAAAAATATAATTTCATTAAAATCGGTTCAGTAGTTTTTGCGTGATGCTCGACAAATAAACAAACAGACAGAAAGTCCAAAAATCTGTGGTTTAGATTCAGGGGTATCAAAATAGCATAACGTGATAATTTTTTTATAAATATTTTCAATGTAAAATTTTTTCAATAGTAGATATGAGATGTTGCGTTTAATTTGTGGGATAAATCCATTTCTTTAATTCGTACCGTATGGACGATAGGTATCGCATCGCAAGCAGCTCGGTAGACAGTAGGTAGGTATCGACAGTTTATCTTGACGATATAATGTCGGGATCACAGGTCACACACCCACATACATACCTTCCTCTTGCCCATACCTCGGGGACTAGATAATATGACTGCACTCAAAAATTGTGCCAACAGATATTATTGTGATATTTATAAACCGGCACAGTATTTATGTTGCGATAACTGTCTTCATTGTCCGATTGCTGAGTAGCTTGAAAGCGGTCAGAACGTAGTGATACCAGCCTAAAAATATGTACACTGGACAAAGGAAAGGATTCCCCCAAAGATCTTTACGACATATTCTTAATTTTAGAGCAAATAAACGAATTGTCAGTACTAAAGTAAGGCCATTGCAAGAAATCCATTTTGATATTTTCTTTACGTCAGCCATGTTTATGGTTCACCTTCCTTTGCTAATAATAATTTTTGATATGTTTGACAGCTGTCAAAATGGTATTCTTAAGATGACCTTCCTTTAGGTTGGTGACTGCAGTGAAGAGGTACAGTCAAGAGCAGTTCATCCAAGGTTGACGTTTTGGACTTTTCTATTCCACTGTACACAAGGCGTGGCGTAACAGAAAGGGTATAACAAGCTTCTAAGATGTGAATCTGCCAATGAAACTGAACAACTAACCCTAAGCTAAGGAACATAGGTCGACATACATACATAGCATCACGCCTCGTTCCCGTCGGGGTAGGCAGAAACCACAGTCCTCCACCTGCTACGATCTTGACATACTTCCCTCGCTTCCTCTACTTTCATTACAAAAATAAATTAACATCCCTTACAAAATACGCTATCAGCTGATGCAGTTTCTATAGGAAGTAATTTTTTTTTCGTATTGGGGCCTGTGTTCTTCAGGAAAAATTAATCAATTATAAAAAATATTCGCATCCTTCAAGCTCGGTTTATGTATGCCCTTTCTATTACACCCTGTAGATTTGCGCTGATAATTGTTTGTTTTATTCTGCTATTGCAAAGAAGAGGCGGTGGAGTATGACTCCGAAGAGGTAGTAGATTCGCTCTACCAATCAATAATAAATACATAAACTTAAACTAAACGTTTTTCGCGACGACTCAGTTAAACCGCAGCATTGGTTTTGATCAATTTTACTTTACCCTAGGTAGGAATTGCTACCTTTCAAAATCCCTAACTAAGCTGATATATTAATTTGCTCATCATAATAAGTCGCTGGCTGTTGATAGTAATATAAAGACACGAAAATGATTGAAAATGCAGAAGCTAAATTATATTTTAATATATAGGACTCGTTTAATAGAAAACTGAACCCTGCCTCATTTGCGAGGGCAGGTAGCGAGTGAAAAGTGGCTCTTGTCGCAACTAAACCTGATTTGAATCGATTTAATACCAACCAACTGAGCTAAAGCTACCACGTTAATGGACCCTCCATTACAAAAAGTGATGTGATGATATTAAATGGTTTTTCAATCATGTCGTAGATAGCACTTAATATAGTTCTACAAAACTTGTGGGTATGTAAGCACGCAATGTAAATGGACTTAAAAAGACTGGAAAAAATGAGTTATTATTATTTCATCATTAAATGATCATTTTCAAGTCTTTCAATATCAGTTTTTGCACCATAAGTATGTAGAAAAACAAATTTTCCTCATACAGCGTGTAATGGAAGTTGTGATAATTGGTACTAATGGGTGTGACTCTGCCCATGAAACTGAACAACTTTGTTATACTTAGAACAAAAAAACCGGCCAAGTGCGAGTCGGACTCGCGCACTGAGGGTTCCGTACCACCACATAATCATAATTATATTAGTTGAAATTTCAGTAAGTTAATGTGCTAGATTTTTTGAGTCCGACACACGCTTGACCAAATTTTATTATTTGTTGTTATTTTATAGCTTATGCACTATAAACATACCAATTTTCAAGTTTGTAAGTGTTCCCGTTTTTAAAATAGAACTAAAACAAAAATCGCCTTCAGGACCATCCAACTTGACCCCTCTCTTATATGAATGTTCTTGAAACGGGAGCTCACCACAATTGGTTACCATTAGTTGTGAGGAAAGTTGTAATATTTAATGATTTCAGACTTTTCCCTTTATTCGTACTCTGAGACCTAGCTTCTTGCCAAATTTCATAATTTTAGGTCAACGGGAAGTCCCTGTAGGACTATTATTAATTCTGTGCTGTAGGTTTTTCATTTTTGCATAAATGTATGGAGATGAGGACATAAACTGCCATATCTTTTGATTGAGTCGTTGTAAAAAATTGAAATTTTGAGATCTTGTGTGGTTCATGGATCCTAATATATGGTATTAATTTTAACTTGATACCTTTACCAGTTCGTGAGATAAAGAGTCTTGACAGACAGACAGACAGACGGACAACAAAGTGATCCTATAAGGGTTCCGTTTTTTTCTTTTGAGGTACGGAACCATAAAAACAATTTTAGACCTCCAATACAAAATGCATCAGCTGATAGCGCATTTTGTATGGGAGGTCAAATTTGGATTTTCGTATCTCAGTTGTTCAGCTGCACAGCTGTTCAGCAGCAGTAACACCTTTCCATTACACGTAGATACTTCATGAAATTATTTTTATAATCCTACTATCCTACTAATATTATAAACGCGACAGTTTGTAAATATGGATGGATGAATGGATGTATGTTTGTTACTCTTTCACGTAAAAACTACTGAATGGATTTTAATGAAACTTGGCACACATATAGGTTAGGTCCTGGAATAACACATAGGGCTACTTTTTACCCCGGGAAAAAACTTCATTCCCACGGCAATACGCATTTAATGTTAATTAAGAAGGTGACTGACTCACTGACTGACATGTCAACGCACAGCCCAAACCGCTGGGCCTAGAAATTTCAAATTTGGCATGTAGATTCCTTCTGAGGCCTAGGGGTGCACTAAGAAAGGGTTTTACAAAATTCCACCCCTAAGGGGGTAAAATAGGGGATGAAAGTGTATGAAAGTCCATCAGTTTTGAAGTTAGGATCTTAAAATTTTGTATTTAGGCTGACGACTAAAAATTAATATTCACGTGTCTCAGGGTTTTTGAAAATTCGACACCCTTAAGGGTGATGAAGTTGAAAATCCTTTATTTTTAAAGTAAAATCCACATAATTTATTATTTAGGCATTAGGGTTGTAATTCTATGCAACGTTCATCACTGTTGTTGAAATTCCACCCCAAATTCAACCCCTAAAAAGGGAAATGGGGTGAAAAAGTCTAAAATCAATATGGGTATCGTTTGTATGGTTTATTGGGTCGCTAATTACGAAAACTACAACAATTTTGAAATCCAACGTGGTGGAAGTGAAATACATCATCCCCTGGGGATGGGGTTGTGGTGCAATATGGTTGAAATGTCTAAAAATCAATATGGGTGTCGTATCTAAGTTTATATAGCGGTTAAGATGGCGACAGGGATAGGAATAGGGGTAGGGGTAAGGACAGGGAGTGGGAGGGACAGGGTGAGGGAAGGGGAGGAGGAGAGGGAGGGGGAGGGATGGCGAGGGGGAGAGGGGCAGGGACAGGGATGGTTTGACGGACGGTTCGACAGGTGTTTGGACGAACGGACGGACGACAGATAGACGGAAGGGTGGATTGTCAGATAGATAGAATCCCTCGCGGACAAAGTCGCGGGCAACACCTAGTTAACATTATATATTTTTAATTTGTTTGTTAAAAACATGTTGTAACCATGTTCATTGCAGTTTAAGTACCTAGTTTCCTAGTTTGTTTTACCTAATGTGTTATTCTTCGACAACTTCGTCAAAGGACCGATCACACCTGACTGAATTCACACACTAAGTCAGTTAGTCTCCTACGTAGGAAAGGAAGGTAGAAAGATGGAACTAAGTAAGTCACTAACTGAGTAAGCCGCATAGTAAGCAACACAGTAAGGAACTTTAGTGAAGGGCCAATACGAATAGAACACCTTAACGTACGGAAAATATTAGTAAGGGCTAATTTATGTTGTATAGAAAACCACTAGAATAACTACAAAAAAAAACCGGCCAAGTGCGAGTCGGACTCGCGCACCGAGGGTTCCGTACCACCACATAATCATAATTGTATTAGTTGAAATTGCAGTAAGTTAATGTGCTAGATTTTTTGAGTCAGACTGCGCTTGACCAAATTTCATTATTTGTTGTTATTTAATAGCTTATTAAACTTAAAAAAGCTTAAACATACCGAACGAGCAATGTATGCCGAATTAGTCTTTGAATTCAGCTAGCTGTGATCACTCCTTTACTCAACCGAACAGTCGTATACAAATTTTTTAAAGTGATTTTTTTTAAATTTATTATTAGTACTTATTATTTAACCAAGATTATGCTTTATTTTTATTTTTCATGGACAAGTTGTTCGATTCGAATTAATCATCCGCAAAATTTTCACATCACTAAACCTTCTAACTCCTATCTTGAAGGGACTTAGCAAGTTTAGTGATGTCCAAGTGCGAATGATTAATTCAACTTATCGAACAAAAAATATACTAATATTAAAAAAACGGTCAAGTGCGAGGCCGACTCTCGCGTCGAGGGATTCGATATTCCTGTAGTATTTTTAAAAGCAATAAAGCCCATCTTTAAGACCGCAAATAAGTTTGTTTGTAATTTTTTCTTCTTTTAATTATCGGTTGTATTTGTCTTGAGGTTGTATCAGCTTATTTTTAACAATCGATAGTATTTTATTGTACAATAATTATTTTCTATAAGGCTATTCAACAGAGTTACTGTATTTCAAGATCAACTACCGACAGCGAAACTATCGCTATCGGAACATCACTATTCAGCAACTGTATTAGTAGGCACTTTTTCTACTTAGCTTCCTAGCTAGAACTTTGAATTCACAGACGTCTTTTTCTACGTAGCCTCCTAGGTAGATTTCTTATTCAGTCGTCAAATTCAAGCAGGTGTAATCGCGGCTTAAGATTCGAAAAAGGCATCATATTGTATTAAAATGTACCTATATTTCCCTACCTATTTAATTCAAACCTATGTAATTTCATAAATATATAGTCGAAATATTTTTTTAGAACACCTACAATCAAGTAAAGTTATTTAGTTGATTACCTTTGAAAGGCGATATTTAGCTCCACCTCGCTTTCAAATTAAATGCGGTGAAGCAAGTGAGCGGAGACGGAGATTAGGCCAGAGAAATTAGTATTTGACCTGGAAGTAATTAAGTATGGCTGTTTTTTCTTAAATTCTTGTTAAACAACTAATCTCTCCTACAAATGTGTAATTATTAAAATCGTATGACCTCCGGAACATATTTTAATTTAATAGTTTTAAATTAAATTAAAAAATTTCCTATACAAAAATGCTAATGCAATCAATCGATTAGCATTGTTAATAGAACTTTAATTCTAAGTAGTTTACCTAAAAATTAAAAAGTTTTCCCATTGGAATTGCTGAAATTTGGAGTTTCAGTAACGTAATAAGTTAACTCGAAATTGCACTTAAAGGATAATATGTAATGGAAGTAAGTTTAATGTTTTACTTCTTAAATATTATTTTAAATACATTTTATACAAAATTAAAATGTCAACTGTAATGATAAACTCTATTTCTAAATTTTTCGGTTTTATATATCAAGAAAAAATGAAAATGAGAAATTATATTTTTAATTATACAAATTTCACAAAAACACATACTTCTGTAAAAAAATTAAAAAGAAATACTTACAGGATATTATAATATGAGGCATCGGTCACTCTTCGCATACAATACTATCCTCTACCCGCGCAGCATTAGAGTCTAAAGCGGTAGAACGGCTCGTGTGCAACGCAATGTAGCAAATCTACAAATTAGTGGTACAGCCAAAATAGCAAGTCCTAGTGTCATTTTTCCGTTTTAGAATATTTGTACCAATACCTATTGTAGGCTTTGGATGACTTATTATTTCTACTGTACCTACCTATCCATTATTACTGTCCATAAAACTGCGTCGATGCCTAAACTAACGTTTCACCTATCAGTTAAGATACTTTTAATTTCAACTTGTAAGTGTTATCTTTTAAATAAAAATAATATACTTACAGGTTGTTAGAGACAGCCTTCCGAATACTGAAAGGGCATGATCAGTCAACGTAACTGAACAACTTTCAGCGAATAAAACTTTCAGGAAATAAAAAAAATATCAGCCTCTCCATACAAGCAACTTTATTCATTCTCTTCATTTCCTGAAAGTTTTATTCGCTGAAAGTTGTTCATTACGTTGATCATGCCCTTTCCGTACCTATTCGGAAGGCTGTCCCTTACACCCTGCAAGTAATTATCAGTACCTTCTGTTTAGGAGTCGTTCGTCAAATCGCTAACGTAAAACTCGCAAGATGTAAGCAAGTACGTCAATCAAAAATTTAGGGTTCGTCTCCCGAAGACACCCGTCCCGCTGGTACCCGAATTAAAATTTTATTTATAAAGCCGATTAAAAGTTAATTTTGCTTAGAAGTACCGTCAGCTGGAAAAGTTTTATTCCAAATACTTCGCTGAGTATTTTTGGCAGGCGGTAGGGCTTTTGTGCAAAGTCCTTCTGGGAAATTACCACCCCCTTGCCTTTTTCTGCCGTAAAGCAGCAGTGGTACTGCTATGTTACGGTTTGAAGAGTAAGGGAGCCAGTGAAATTACTGGTACATGAGATATACCATCTTAGTTTTCAGGGTGGGTAACGTGCTTTGCTGTCTAATTAGTGTCAAATTATTTCACTAATAAGACAGTGGGTCTCATGGGCGTTGGTGACCATTTACCAACAGGAGGCCCACCTGCTCGTTTACCAACTTGTGATATTAAAAAACTGAACATGAAGGATTGGTTGCTTCACTTAACGATTTATTTATTTTTGTTTGAGACAACATCAGCACTTATTATATAAAATTTTTACATGATCTTATTACATCATAAGTCAATAATAGCTGTCCATGGTATTATTACTTATGTTGAGAACAGATTGAAAGAAGAAATAACTGGATATATGCGTTTTGCTCTCTCCATCCTATTCGCCATAATGAAACGAGTGATTTTGATGTTGTTATACGAGGGCGGGATGATACCTCGCCTAGGAAAGGATTACAAAGGAAAGGATTGAAAAGTGCGAAAGTCTAAAACAAACCTTTTGTTTGTTTGTTTGTCTGTCTGTTTGACCGAGCATCACGCAAAAACTACTGAACGGATTTTGACGAAACTTTAAATATTGATAGTGTATGTCCCAGAATAACATCATATAAAAAAAACTCGAAAAATTGTCGAGAAATAGTAAACCACAAAAAAAAACTTCGGCATAGTACAAAGTCAGTACATTTCAGAAGTCAACTTTGATTGTGGATTTTATCCAGAACTGATAACAAAACACTGTAGGTTTATACTTTGTGTTCAAGTCTTTGGTCCAAATACAAATATCGAGAATCCGTTTTTGTTTTTTTTTTTAAGGGAAGCACATTAGCGACTCCAGTACTTCCTTCCCTTTCAAACTAAAATCTTGCTTGCACAAGCTCTACTCCTTCCCATTCTCGACTACGCTGATGTGTGCTACCTTGATGTGACTGAAGAATTGCTGAACAAACTTGAGCGCCTACAAAATCTGGCTATTCGTTTCATCTTTGGTCTTCGCAAATATGATCATGTCTCCGAATTTCGCGCTCAATTAAAGTGGCTTCCTATCCGACTTCGTCGTAATGTGCACATCCTTTCTGTCCTGTATAAGATCCTGAATGACCCTGCCACTCCTGACTATCTTCGCTCCCGCTTCCAACTTTTACCTCCTGATCCGCGCTCTAGGCGCGACTGCATCACTGCGATGTTGGAGTGTCCTAGAGCGAACACCAAATTCTTTTTTAACTCCTTTTCTTCCCAAGCTGTGCGACTATGGAACAAACTTCCAAAGGCTATACAAAGCAGTCCATCAATAACATCGTTTAAGATGCGATTAAGAGAGCACTACTTATCGCAATCATCTTGAGTAATGTATTTATTTTATGTATTATTATGTATCATTATATAGTATGTCTATGTATTATTTTTATGTATTTTATAAGTAAGTTTATAAATTTTATATATGCCTTAATATTAATACTGTTATTAGGAATATAAGTATATTCGTGTGTAGTTTAAGTACGTTTATCCCTATTTTATATTACACTGTATTTTGAAATTAATTTTAATTTAAAAATGTATTTTAAAATTTCTTATCACGAATATTAATGCACATTCCTGTGCCCGCTTTAATGACACTCTTCCACACCTAATAGGTTGGCTGGAAGAGATCTCTTAAAGAGATAAGCTCGCCTTTGTAAACAATTTTCATTTAAAAACTGTATTTTATTTGTGTGCAATAAAGAATATATAACATTTCATGGTTTATCTCTCATCATTTTGTTACTATGGTTACCAATGGTTACTTAAAACAAGTTGGCTATGAAATGGCTATGAATAATAATACTTATGTGATTATAAAAATTCTTATGAAAACTGGCAATGTCCACTGCTTTATGTACTCCATTGAATGGCAAAAGCATGGCCTGCCACACTCACATAACCTTTTGTGGCTTTAAGATAAGATCAGGCCCAACGATCTTAACCAAGTGATTAGTGCAGAGCTTCTGGACCCAGAATAATATTAAGGCTCATATGATTCACGGGCCCTGCGGTATCGTGAATCTAAATTCACCATGTATGAAAAACGGGCGTTGCTTCAAAAGATTTCCGAAAGTATTCGTCAGTGAAACAGTCACTGGTGAGAATCGATATCCAAGTTATCGGCGCCAGTCGCCCAGGTAGGTGAACTGAGCACTGAGATGAACTCGCGTGGCCAATAGGGAACATGCACAAATTTTTTTTTATATAAGAAATTTATTCTCATTCATGTAATAAACAGACTTGTAAAACTATTTTTCGAATAACTATAATATTAAAAAAGATATAAGCCATCGAAGATTTGTTTCTGTCCCTTTCTAGCAAAACGAAATTTAATATGGAGTTTATAGAGCTGTAGTGAATTTTGACGTCACTATTCATGTCGGATCTCTCTGTCTAATTAGTAGTTTTAAATGCTAATATCGGCCGTATTTCTTAGCCGATTTAAATTTTAATTTCACTTTTTGTCATCTCTAGTACAGTATTTTCATATTTTATTAATAAATGCGACTAATAAAATTTATGCATGTTCCCTATTGTTGTTGACAACAGATGAGTAGTTTCGTACTCACCAGTGCATTCTTGGGCTTTTGAGACACACATCAAAGTTGAGTCATGTGCAAGCGTCGCTTCTATCAAATACATTTGTAAATATGTCAATACTGATAGCCCAGGCTCCATACATTTATGAAACATCACCTTTCATTCTGATTATTTTTAAGTTAAATTACTTTCGTCACCCGCGTATTTCTCATATCTAGAACCAAATTAATATTAAGTCTCGACAGCTACTGAAAATACAAGTCAAATATGAGTCGGACTCGGGCGCTGAGAGTGCAAGGGTTTAATATGTTTATAGGCAATAAAGTTCATTATGATGAGTGTTTAGCAGATTTCAAAAAACTGCTACTTAGAGTGATCGTTTTAGTTTTCCTGTAATATTTACATAACCTCTATCTACTATACTTAATTAAAATTTCTCCTTTTGCAAAATTCGGAGATAAGAAGGGGGGGAGGGGGATGCTACTTTTATACATATGTTGAGTAAGAATTTATTTTGGAATGTACCGGTAACACCCTTTAATACCCCACTCGACCTTGTAACGATAATTTAAAATTTTGCCCACCCTATTTAGGCCCCTTTTACAATAATAATATGTTTTTAATAAATTTGGGCAAACATATTCTAAAACTATTCCTTTCAAGTCATAGCGTGGTTGCTAATAAACAGGTGTGACAGACAGACAGACAGACGAAGTTGCACCATAAGGGCCGAACCATTGTTTGTCATTTTGGTTCGGTGCCCTAAAAGTTCATTTTCTTACCTTGAAACACTTTTTATGCCGACGGTACTAGTTGAAAACTATAAAACTATAACAATGTAAAATGTAATCAAATTTATGAAATTCGGGTGCCAGCGGGACTGGGGGACTGCGGAAATAATCCAAAATTTACATTAAGCCACGATCACACCTAGCTGAATTCAAAGACTAATTCGGCATACATTGCTCGTTGATGTAAGGATATTGCAATTAACATAACCAAGCCTCTCAGCAATGTATGCCAAATTAGTCTTTGAATTAAGCTGGTGTGATCGTGGTCACAAGTTTAGTTTTTAAGTAGGTAGTAATTATGAACGTTTTATCTAAGGTACCTAGTTAGAAAGAAAAATAGTCCCATACCACAGATTAGTCTATAGTACCGACAGTTTAACAACGCGAAGATGTCTACAACGCAGGTAGGTATTCCCGCTAGCGCAAACTTGCAAATTGAAAAATAGAATAGGTACATTCGGTCGGCGGCGTTTTTGCTCCGTGGCGGCGGCCGGCGTGGCTCGTGCCCCTCCCCCCTTACCTCGATTTCTCCGCCGCGTTCGCCCACCACCGCACCGCGGTACGCTAGAGCATTCTTACCTATTTTTACGTAAGTAAAATTATATATTTTTCCAACATTCCCAATCTGCGACGTCAAACATTCGAATGTAGGCTAATCAGTAGACCTAAGATATGATTAATTAAAAAGAAATACGCCCATTAGCATTTATAGCTGATTAGATAAATGCATATATATCATAGGGGGCTTTTCCCTACAACTTACATTTTTAATTATTGTGAAACCTAATAATGCATTTCATCAGGAGTCATAAATCATTTTAAAATTGGCATAAATATTTATAGCTCCTTAGAAAAATAATAATATATATATTTATAAATTTAAATTATAAAGCAGAATTATAAAGTGTTTAATAATGATGCCAAATATTGTTATCTAATATTTACAATTATTATAAATAAGAATTGGCCCATAAGTATTTTTGGCTCGTATAATACGAATTTTTTTGTTTAAAATGTATTTTTCGTCAACTTCCCTATACATTTATTTTTTAATACTATTTTTCATATATGTATTTAAACTTAATTTTGACAATGATAATAAAAAAGTCACATTTATATTTACTTCAAACCCACTCATATAAAAGTTTCTAAATACCCTGGACTAGATGTGGTTTCTAGATATCTTGCAGTATTGACAATTCGTCAGGCAAAGCAAGGCCCGGCCCGTTGATTTTTCCACACTCACTGATTATTTTATAGATACTGGACTAAAATAGTCTTCCAACTATTAATATAATAAGATAAGATATAGGTATCTAAAATAAATGCTTAGTATTTTTTACAATTTTGATAAAGGCACTGTACCTAGCCAGCCTCCGTCAATAAATCATTAGGCCACAAGTTTTATCAATCATTGCTTTACTTCGTGTTAAAAAAATTATGAGATTTAAAACGTTTCGTCCAGAACAGAAAAAAATTAAGTCTTTAAACGTTTGTGGTCACCCATCCGTTATCTATGTAAATAAGAGTACGGTCAACCGCTCGTCGGTAGAGACTTTTTCCACTCTATTACCAAGCCATAAGGTCCAAAAGTGTTTCTACTGACGTGCTGTTGAGTGTACAAAACCACAGGCGCTTCATTCGGTGCATTTCGCGCGAGTGACGTGGATAGCGCTAGGTGGTAGAGTGGCGGTGGCAGCTATAACACAACCAGCTCAGCGAGACCCCTCGCTGCATGCGTGTCAGTATGCAGCCAGCTGTCTCCGTTAGCCGGGGGACCTATAGTAGGCAGAACAGCTTGGTTCGCGGCCGTTCACCTCTGAACCGAAACCAGGTCGAGTCGAGGAGGTTACTGCACACATCCACAACACTCTCGGAGAAATTCTATGTTTCACTATCAGATCTGCACAAATTGAACTTACCACCGAGTGAGGTGCATTAGTACGCAAAAGAAAATTATAGACGTCCGTTATATTTATATCTCAATTCATTATATAAAAAAAAATCACATCCCTCAGGAAGTTCAGTTCCTCAAGAAGAGTGGAACAGTGTTTTAGGGGATGTAAAATCGCTGCTGTCCATCTTTCAGATCTGTAGAGTTACATAAATTTCACCTGCTCATTAATTTGTGCTTAGTATCTATGTCATAAGAAGATCTAACTAAGTACCAAATTTTTTTTATTGCATAAGTGAGCATACAACCACGTGAAGGGACACAATAATTATGTCTATTGTTAAAACTTTACTATTTGTGAAGTGATGTGCTATGAATGGATCCCGAATCATCGTTGCTGAATGCAGTTACAAACAATAATAATCACAAATTTAAAAATGAAAAACAAACACACTTAGGTAATGTAATCATTTGCCAGATTTAAAACATTAATATTTATTATGGCAAAAGGACCCATTACAAAATAAAATTATTGGAATAGGAGAAAAAAATCATAAACATTAAGGCGATATGTAATTTTGTTTGGGGTATTTTGAAGACAAATATATTTTTAATTACTCAGGATCTTGCCGTGATTTTCGGGTATGTGTTTCTTGACCATTCAAGTGAGGGAATCACCAAGACCAAAACATGATTAGTGAAAATCGACTCCACAAAATAAAAAACCGGTCAAGTGCGAGTCGGACTCGCGCGCCGAGGGTTCCGATATACCTATAGTATTTTTGGAAGCAATAAAGTCCATTTTCAGGACCGCAAAACTAAATTTGTTTGTAAAGGTTTTTTGCAGATTTCTGAAAAACTGTGCAACTTAGAAAGATCGTTTTATTTTTGCTGTAAAGTTTACATAAACCTCTGTCAACTGTAATTAATTCAGATTTTCCCTTACTCAAACTTCGGAGATAAGGGGGGGGGAATGGTATTTTTTTTGACATTTTTCATCATAACTTGAAAACTAAGAAACTTAAAAAAATACAAAAATATATTTTAAAATGTACAAGTAAAGCCCTTTCATATGATACCCCACTCGACCTAGTAGCGACAATTTGAAATTTGGCCCCCCCTATTTTGGCCCCCTTTACATTAATAATCATACTTTTTTCAAAAAAATTTCATGTGCAATTAAGTTGGGCAACTATATTCTAAAACTATTCCAAATTTCAGCTCGATAGCGTAAGTGGTTGCTGAGATATAGAGGTGTGACAGACAGACAGACAGACAGAGCGGCACCATAAGGGTTCCTTTTTTTTACCATTTTGGTATCGGAACCCTAAAAATCCAAAGTTGCCTCTTCAATTTTCATTTATTCCTCTTTTTGTGGAATCTGAGGTGTTTTAAGTAGTGAAATTAAGTACAAAGAAAGGTACTTGTAGTTGCTAGGGTTTGCCCAACCTAAAATTTTAATTTATTACTTACTTAGTTTTTACAAAAAGTCGATATTTTATATCAGGCGCTTACGTAATTTAGTTTTGGTAACACGCACAGTATATTTGTCGCAATCTAATGCGTTGCGGATTGCGCACTTTATCCCTTTCTTTCAACCGAAAAGACTGCGCGCGCTGTCAAATATCTATCTTTTCCCATATCCTCTTAAGATGAAGTAGGAATTTTGAATAAAATTCAAATGAAAACCGTGAGCCAGCTCAAATTAAGATTAACACAAAAAAAAAACTAACAAACGAAGAACTAGCACCCAACCCGTCGGCCTTTACCAGGAAACCAGCGAAGCCTAGAGCTAGAGTAGAGTCGACCGCTAACGAGTCGCGAAACGAAACGTGCGCGGTCGATGACCCGATGCCTAGATTTTAAATTTAACCTTTCACAACTGCGCTCCGTCCTCGGGTTGCGATATAAAGTTGCAGATTAACCATTAATGCGCGCAAGAGGATCATATTTTATTGGAACTACGGTGGCTTGAATTAATAGATTAGTATCAACTGGATGTAGGTATAGTTAAGTTACTTAGAGTATTATTAAACAACGGGAAAATAATTCACAGTACCAGATACCAGTTCTATGGAAAGGGCTTTAGATTCTATTATCGCTGTTCCTAAATTTGCTCTAGTAGCAGTGTTCAGTCAAAATCCAAATTTCAAGTTATACATTGCAAGGTAAACTTTCTCTAAGATTCATTGACCATACGTTCGAATCCTTGCTTGATCGGTTGATTTTTTTTCCAAAAAATTGGATTAGGCGCAAGAATTTATAACAAAACCTTTGCTACTAAACGATATTAGCTCGAAGTGATCTCATTTTTTGGGATTAAACATCCTCGTTGAAGGTCGTTGTTCTGACCACTAAACCCAGCTGTAACCAGTCTGTACCTAAGTACCACCTGTCTCCTGCCTGACGCATCTCTCTCCACCCAGCTGCTCCACTCGTCACATTCCTGACGGACACATGGCACAGCTGATTTTCTTCTTATTTTCTGTTCCTACTCCTTATAAATGCTGGGATCTTTCTATTGACGCGTCAACATTCTGTTGGTTTTTGCGTGTGCGTTGAATGAAACTTCTTCGTATCGTATGAAAAACACATGCCGCTGTTCGTTTGCCTTTCTTCTGTCTCAATCAATAATTTGAGATCATATTATTGTCAATCTTGATTGATCGAAGAATTGCCATTGAGTGGAAATCAATACTATGTAAACGAGATGCGAATGACGCAGGCGCAGCATTGCGTGCCCGCCGGCGGTTAGCTAAACGCAGACCACTCGCTACTATTGTATGCAATGTAACACTTTTTTCAGTTCCAATTCTTTCCATTATGCTTCATTCTAATTAAAGGAGCAGTCATTGTGAAAATTCCCACTCTCACAGTCGCGAGCAAAAAAATTACATTATGTGTTAATTTGTGTAATGCAAGATTCAATTAACCAGTCGAACGACGTGCACGGGTTAACGGGACTTGCTGTTTCATATTTCTGATACTTAGAACATTTTATTTCAAGAAAATGTTTTATGGTTCCTTTGGGTTTCACAAGTTTTCTTCGATAAGATTGTTTGTACTGATTTACATCACGTTTGTTTCCTGCCAGACCGAGAATCCTGTAAAGTGTTAGAAACGTCAGCACGTTTAAAAATAAACCAAACGCTGTATACATCAGTTAAACTCGGTTTCAAAATGTGTAGAAATTTTCGATACAGCTATTTGAGGACTTATGTTATATCGTGCAGGCCAATAGACTATTGAGACTATAGCCTCGCAAACGCTGTTGGAGCCACAAAATAGCCTGTGCGATGCGAAAACGACTACTATCCAAGGTAATAGCTGGGACTAACGTTCCACCAGAACCTAGTAAAACATTCCAATCAAACGTTAGAGATAACCTGAATGCTGAAACACAGGTTTTTACCTAGTTCGGCAGCAGATGGCTCAATGTTTACCCTTTACATATAAGCTTATGCTTTGTATAAATAAGATCAATTTGTTACCAATTTATGAAATAAACCATTATCTTATCTTATCTTATCTTAACCCATCCGACTGCCGGCTAGAATCGGACTTGCTCTTGAATCTGATGAATGACAGAGATGATTACGACGATGCCTAGCACTTGCGGCTTGAATAGATTCGGAATTGCGTGAACAAATCGAAAAAATGTTCACTTCACTTTTTTAAAGAATTATGTCAATTGGCCGGTAACAGCCATTTCTGACATTATGTTCTTGTTATTGTATTCTTGCAAATAAATGTCATTTATTTGTCATGTTTTCGTTGTCATTCATTCATTCATTCTCAGGTCAAAGGAAAAACACGGAAGAAAAGAGATTGACCAGTTAAAATTACTTAAAATGACCTAAAGTGTTCTTAGATTATGTTAATTCGAACTAACGGAATATTTTGGTTTCAGGTGACTTTTGCACGGACGTCATCATGAAGTGGAACGACGACGTCACAGACACATTCAGTAAGTTGACAATATCATTTAGTGACATTTCCTTCCTTTTATCTTGCTTTAGCTAGTGTGATGATGCTTCTTTTCGTGGGTTGTATCCTGGTTGATCATTGGTCCTGACCCAAAACTCTACATTAACGCCGTTTTCATTGTTCTCTATCCCTTTTCATTGGTTATATTATATCCATGTCAAAAATTGTCAGTTGTACCGCAATTCTTGTAATAATCGTTCAAGTATACTAGTTGTGCTAATATCTAGTTAGATAAAGTACCTACCTAAAAATCAGTTTTGTTGTGAGTTACCTACTACTTCGAACCCTCAAGCTCTCGTTACCCGCAAACGCATTGACGATTTGTTATTATTTAGCTCTTTTAGCAAGTAGATATAATAGCGCCAGATTCCTAGCATTAATTATTCCTGTTTATTTTGATGAATACGGTGAAATAGTGACCTGATGTGTTAGCCAATAAATGTCGCGTCGAGTTTTGGCCACGCTACAAAGTTTCAGTAATAAGTGGCCCGGCGGATCACTGTCGTGAGTTGGCATTCAACTCCGTTCACGCTCTACCAAACGCAACGTACACCACCGCTCAATTATTTTAAACAGTTTGATTCGATACCAACATTTAATGGACGGAAAGATGACGAATATCACTTATTCGTTTATGTTTTAAGGCACAAACAACATGCATCTTCGCGAAAACTAATTATGAGCTAATTTGAATTTCAAATCGTAACCTCTCCTATTGTCTGCACAGAATTTGATTAGGCGGCAACATTGTGCGCCAGCCCCGATACTGAGAATCGTTGGCAAAGGGTCCAGGAAACCGGCGAGTATGCGTACTATAGTAGTGTGGAGTGTAGGGCCATTCATACGGAAATAGTACGCGCCGGGTGGAGCGAGCCAGAATGCCGCCGGCCGGTGCGGGGAGAAACACGCGGAGCCAGCGCCAAACAGATGCGCTGGATATTTTGGCAGGGCACTGACAAAGATGACAGCAGATAGCTGATGGATTTGTCATGAATGACGATTTCTACTTTATGCATACTGAGCCAAACTTAGCCTCTTGTCTTACATCTATCCGGATGGACGAGTAAACCGTGAGTTTCAGTAGGTACCTGTTTTAACAGAGGAATCAAAACATGACAGAGCATTGTTGTATCAGGGCAGCATTCCGGTTTAATTACTTGTATAATATGTAGAGCGCTGCGGTCGGCTCATGATAAGACACGCACGACTTAAGATGTGTCTGACTGATCTGATCACGACACGACTCGCCAGGGTACAAATCTAAATCCTGCAAACTTTGTCCGCTCCGAGCAGCTATTGTGCTCCATGGCTCCGAGCTAAGAGATTCAAAGAAACCTGTTGAACAGCGCCGTTCAAATCTATTCAGTGGACGTGCCCAGAATACTGATGATAGCCAAAGGCCTGCTAATGTTTTGAAAAGAGAATTTGGCTTTGTTGTAACTTGTTCAACCGAGCGTGACGGCGACGGCAGCCATGTTGCGTCCGCGCCGAATTGCAGATTACATCACTGCGCAAAAAATCGCGTGCGCGCGGATGTGAGCGGGGGAAGTGCGGTGTAAGGGGAGGGGGGAGCTCGCTTTACGACCTTGGCCTTGCTCGCCCGCCGCGGCCAAGGTAAGCGCTCAGCGTTATGCCGCAATTATACATGCGCCCACCGGTCTACCGGCGGCACTGAGCACACACATTATGTATCAGAGCGATCGTCTACTTCCAAATACAATAATCAACTCACAAACCGAGAGTGCTAGCTCCAACTAGCATGAACACATAATTTACACCTCTCCGTGTTGTGGCAATGCAAACACACACGTTTTTACACCTTTCGAATGTTTTGTTAAACACAATCATGTCGGACCGGTTTTAAATGATTCAATCGTCCCGCTTTTACTGCTTTGGTTTCAAATGAACGCTGTGCGTTCGAGTTTCGAGATGATCGACGGAAAAGCTGGTTGTAGGTTCGAAAGATCTTTTGTGTGTTTGGATAGTGTTTTGAGTGGTTATCATCTTTGGAGAAAACAACATTCCGATCGCAGCAGTTGCATAATGGAGATGTATAGATAGTGAACAATTACCAGCACTTAATAGCAGTGCGTGTAGTACGTGTGATGTGAGAGCGTCGCAGTGGCATCACATCGCGAGCCAGAGAGAGCTATCGTAGCGAATTGGCTTCGATCCAACCTTGAGCACGCTAGAATCACAATACAGCTGCCTTGCCACTATCACAGCCGTTCGGTTAAAACAAATTGCCTTTCCATCGTGAAATCGATTATCATTTATCATCGTATCATCAACATAAACTTCAATAATTTTATTTATATGGTTGTTAGCGTGCCTGGCCGGTCCCGGTTTAGCTCACGTTTAGATACGATACAAGAGACTTATAAGGTTTCTCTCCAAGCTCATAATGTCTAACGTAGTTATTGTGGCTGCGTTATCGGACGTGCGGTATAATTTTGCGTTGTAGCGAGCGGTGTGATGGTATGCTATGCCGGTCACGTGCGGGCCTGTAGCTCGCTCGTTTCGCTCGCCGCCGCCACGCATTTCCATAACTCGCCATTTTAACCGATCGAATTAAACCACAGCGCTCGGTAATTCCGGGCCGCGAACGGCAATCAATCACGGTAGGAAAATCGCGCGCCTTCGCTTGAATTACGCACCCACGATTCATGCCAAGACTACGCTAATGAGTACTTGGATTGTTAAACCGTCGCATTGTAATCGTTATAAATTGGAATCAACTGACTTGACGATATTAATAAACAGAGCGACATCAAAGACGCAGCCAGGCTCTGGCGAGACATGTGCTTGAATTTGCAAAGGTGGTCTCGAGACGTCGAAGTGAAAGACGTTGTATTCATTCTATTCAAATGTTGAAACGAACATAAAACGGGCTGACCTTGATAAGTGAAGAATGTAATGTATATGAATAAAGTCAATTGAAGCGATTGTTATTCTAAGTACAACCCGACGATGCACGGCCATGAACGGAGTATTAGAACTTGTTTACGAGCGGCGCGCGGCGGGGAGCGGCCCACGCGCAGGCTCGGAGTACCACTCCACTCCACTCGGGCTCAGCCCACATCTGCATTACGGTGACCATCACTCCACGAACGTAGAGAAACGAGCAGAAAATTGAAAAATAATACGTGTTTCCGCGGTTGAAGGTTAACCTAACGAGCGTTGAGGTAGGTTGGTTTGAACCTTGAACCGACAGTTAGAGTATCGTGATGATAATAAGCGATAATTGTTCGCAACCTGAAGATCTCAGTGCTCAAAGAAAATAAAATCATTTATGTACCAACAATATTCAAATGCAAGTCAATGTACACTGAAAACCAATAGGACCAGCAGGTGCAATTTCTGAATGTCAAAAATTTCACTTGCTGGTCATATTGTTTTTCTATCATCAAAATCATCATCATCATAACATCCCATGAAACGTCCACTGCAGGACAGGGAGCATACCAGCAAAAACCCCTCCCTCCAGAATACCAGCAAAAACGCGTGGTACAATTTTGAAGGGAATTACAATAGTCACCACGCTTGTTAGCTTTGTGGCTGGCACTAGTGGTTATTGGTGACCCCAGTATGAGACGATACGATACAGAAGGATACTGCTCATCCTCTGGTTCATAACCGCTTCCTTAGTCGTCTCTTAGGACTTTTCCATTTACTTTAGTGCACTCGGACAGACAACAGTTGAACAAATCAATGTAGATTGTAGGTAGTTACTATTTATTTCATGAACTACCCTTATTTGCCCCGGCCACTAGCCATTGGAGCGTATATATTTGCCTAGATTTTCTTGGAACTTAGAACCTAATCTCAAACGAAGATTCGGAATTCCCAATATTAGGGACTGATTTCGTTATTACTACCTTAATGTAGATATTTCTTTTTGTAATATCCTGAAGATGATGTACTTAGAAATAGCCATGTTTCTCCTAACTTCCAGTCTATCGTACGTAACCGACCATTTCCATGATACTGAACACGTTCACCAAACCAAACGGGTTTTCAAAACCCGTGGTCACAACACAGCCGTTTGACGATTCGTGACTTGCTCACGTCAACGGAGCATTGAATCTTGTTCGTTATTTGCCTCCACCAAGTTAGATCTGTCGCTGCTCTCACAAATTCAAATCAATTTCAACTTTACTTGCTGGTCTTTAAATTATTTTGTTTGAGTATAGAATATAAGGAGAGTCAGTGAATAGGTTCAATATTCATAGTAGTCAGTTCCCTCTTGTCTAAAGAGTAATCATAAGACTCTTGACTCTAACTAATAAAACAACCTGAGTAAAAGAATTCGTTTAATCAGTAATGACAGTAATACATAGATCGCGCATAATTTTTATTGCAAACAGAACTGTTGGCTAATATACTAATCTTTATTCTTGGTGGCACACTGTCGAAAAATCGATAACTTACTCTAAATAAAACAAAATTAGCTGACTACTAAACTATTGATTTCTTCTGTCTCGGGTTCTAATTATTGTTTGTTTAAAAGTGGTTTTCTGGTATCGTTCCCACGTGCATTGATTTAGCAGCCTCGGTGGAAATAATCCTTTGAGAGAGAGTTCTGTTGATAATTTTAAATGTCACCGGCACGCTCACCTAGCTAAGAGGGCGGTCAATCTAAATGTAGTCATTTATTTACGGCGCACCTGTGTGGGTGAATGTTCTTCTATCTGTCATACCATACCCTTCCACACGTACAAAGATAGGATGACATTGAAGCACAGGTTTTTCAGAAGGACCCCTTCAAATCTACCTAATGACAACTCAGAACATGAAACTTTATATCTATTCTGTGTAATACCTATTGTGCATGAAACAGAAAAACTTTCCTAAATTTTAACTTACTACACAAATAGTTTCGATCAAAATGAACGTTGAGTAAGGAGTACCAATTTTATTTTTTACTTGGATTGTAAAGTTTAAAAAAGGCTTTACGGTATCGGGGATCATAGTAATTTTTTTAGTTCTGCGGCTTATTGACTGTCTTTTGATGCTTGGTGTATTCTGTGTTGGGTATACTAAAGACATTGCAGATAGACAACTAATTGAATAATCTTGCCATATTTATCATGTCAGTCGACTTTTATTGTATGAAGGTATGCAGCAGCAGTAAAAATAGAAAAGGCAAGATAAGGGTGGCATCATAGCGATACTTTGAAATCTCCTACAAAGAGACTGTATCTAGATGTCTATCTAGGTGCCGAGGCAGGCATGTTAGGAGAGAGGAGTAAATATTTAGATGCTTCTCCACAACCACGCTTACGATCGATAATTTCACCTGTTCCGTTTTGTAGAACAAGCAGTGTTTTCTTCTCATCCGGCTTTCCGTCCCTTAAGATTAAAATGTACTCCTGCAAAGTCGCAAAATTGAATCTTAATCAATGAATGGCCTTTCTGTCTATAAAAATATTTAAGCAGTGTCTGAGTAGCTGACTCAACTACGTTGTTTATGCCTGTTTAAGCCAATTGGCACTTCAATATTCTCTGCCTTGATTGGCACAGAACCTAGACTTTCATTAGAACCAAACGTAGATGCCATTATCTCAATATACGTATAGGTACATGTCCGAACGATGCCGGAAGGAGCGACTAAGAGGTTTTGAACCAGAAATTGGGCAGCAAAGTCCTTCCGCTTACTGTACTACTAGACTACTCGGTCATTAATCTCTGTGGCCTCCAGGACTTCCCTATAATGAATAAACTCATACAAACGTGGCGACTTTAATAATCTTAAATCCTCCCATACAGGGTGTAAGGGACAGTGTACCGAAAACTAAAAGGGCGTGCTCAGTCAGCGAAACTGAACAACTTTCCTAAAGAAACATTTTTGACATTTGAAACTGTTAGATCAGAGTGAGCAATTTGTATAGAGGGGTAAATTTTTTTTTATTTCCCAAAAATTTTTCTTTGGGAATGTTGTTTAGTTTCGTTGACTGAGCGCGGTCGTTCAGTTTTCAGTACACCAACCCTTACACCCTGTATATCACACTTTTCTGTTAAAATTAAAGAGGCAGATCCTTGTGCAGTAGTAGAAGTTTGGGGTGGTAGAGATCTACCTCCTAGCGGTCCACCCCGGGCAACGGCGCTGCGGGACATCACGTTCTGTGGCGACGGCTGAAGGTCTCTCTCAGCGGTGGTAGGCTTCGGCCGCCTGGCTCGCGACCACTCTCCCGCCGGAGCCCGACGCCAAACAGCTTGTCTGTGTTCCGTCGGTGTGCGGGAGTGCCAGTGCCACTGGGGGATCGGAGGTGGTCAGTTGCGTGGCTTAGGATCGATCTTGGTCTCTAGGCAAGTCTGTTCCGGGTAACTCATACTGGAGGGTAGCGGGATCCGAGGCACGGTCTCTGCCGTTGGCCGACCGCAGGTAGATGGGGGCCCAAGTACCACCAAAGCCGACGTGGGAAAGGCTGCCCCGCCAACTAGCGAAAAATCCTGGAATGCTCCGTCGTGCCAGCTGGCGACTGGACGGGAGGACCCGACGGCCATTTCAGGGGGCCTCGGGCGTCCCCGCAGTCTCCAGATGAGTTCCCCACTGGTCAGATGAGCCGAAGAGTCTCATTTGATAACCTAGCCACGTCTCGACCAGTTTCCGTTTCCCCACAACAACAAGCTCCCCATGTCAAAGTCCAAAAAGAAAAAGGTTTCTAAACGGCGGCACTTCCTCCCACTAAAAGTGCACCTCACTAACATCCGGGGGTTGCACTCCAATCTCGATCCGGTCCATTTCCACCTTGAGACCGAGAAGCCGCACCTATTCTTTTTAACTGAGACGCAGATAGCAACACCGTCAGACGTGGCGTACCTCAACTACCCGGGTTACTCGTTGGAACACAAGTTTAAAAAACGAGCCGGGGTCTGTGTGTACGTCCGCGATGACATTTGCTATCGGCGTCTCCGTTGCTTTGAAGATTCAGGGTCATCAACAATATGGATTCTGGTGGACACCGGCATAGAGAAATCTCTCTACGTCGGTGTCTACCGGTCGCACAGCGGTGACCAGGAGACGACCAGGCTCTTTGAGCACCTGTTAGAGAAGGCGGATTGTGCCGTACAACGGTACCAAACAGCGCAGCTTCATTTTCTGGGGGACTTTAATGCCCACCACAGCGAGTGGTTGTTCCCATACCAGAAAACTGACCATGCTGGGAGAGAGACGCGCAGGTTTGCATTGTCGCTAGATCTCACCCAGCTGGTGAATGTAGCTACGCGGGTGCCTGATGTAGACGGACACACGCCCAATTGCTTGGACTTACTGCTGACTACAGATCCGGACAGGCACTCGGTGTCGGTATCAGCCCCGCTGGGAACATCCGACCACTGTCTGGTGAAGTCCGTGTCGATCAGCTCTCCTCCGGACGATAGCCCAAGAGGCACGAGGCGAGTTTGGCGATACGAGTCAGCAGATTGGGATGAGATGCGGCACTTCTTTGCGTCCTACCCATGGCAGCCAGTGTGTTTTTCTTCGGGTGATCCCTCCTGTTCAGCTGAAGCGGTTGCGGATGTGATACGGCAGGGGATGGAATACTATATTCCATTCTCCGACATACCGCTCGGTCACAAAGCCCGACCTTGGTTCAATGCGGACTGCGCTCGCGCTGCAGCTCGAATGCAGTCCGCATACCAAGCCTGGGTTTTAGCCCGTGATCGCAAAGTTCGAGCTCGACGGGTTCGCGCGAAGAAAAAGGCATTCAATTATGCTGCAAAGTTCTGCAAGAGGGTGATCCTAAAGGCACGTTACGACCATGTCAGTCGCATAGGGACCAAACTTGCATCCTACCCCTCTGGTAGCAAACAATTTTGGTCCCTATCCAAATCGGTCAAAACAAACTTCTGCCGTCTGACATTACCTCCCCTACTGAAACCTGACGGGTCGCTGGCTCACTCTGCAACAGAGAAAGCAAATTTATTTGCAAACAATTCTCGTTTAGATGCCGGCTCTTATCAACCACCAACGATACCTCACTGTGACTCTTCGATGTCGGAGATCACAATACACGCAAAAGAGGTTCGTAGAATACTCCGAAGCCTAGACGTGAACAAAGCAAGCGGTCCTGATGGAATACCAGCAAAAGTCTTGAGAAACTGTGCGCCTGAGTTGTCTCCTGTTCTAACACGTCTGTATCGCCTCTCTCTAAAAACAAGAACGGTGCCAAAATCTTGGAAGGTTGCCAACGTACAGCTAGTGCCCAAGAAGGGTAGTCGTGCCGACCCCAGCAACTATCGGCCAATCGCCATCACCTCCATACTCTGCAAAGTCATGGAAAGGGTACTTAATGGTAAACTGCTGGCATACCTGGAAGCTAACGACCTACTCAGTGACAGTCAGTATGGCTTTCGCCGGGGACGATCAACTGGGGATCTTCTAGTGTATGTCACGCATTGCTGGGGGGAGGCCATCGAGAAATACGGCGAAGCCCTTGCCGTTTCACTGGACATCTCGAAGGCCTTCGACAGGGTGTGGCACGCAAGTCTGCTGAGCAAACTTCCTGCATACGGCATTCCCGCTGACTTTTGCTCTTGGATTTCTGACTTCCTGAGTGAACGGTCGATCCGAGTGGTCCTTGATGGCTGCTCCTCTGACCTCATGGCTATTGATGCTGGGGTTCCTCAGGGGTCTGTTCTCTCTGCGACTCTTTTCCTGCTGCACATCAACGACCTACTTGGTCCTAGTATTGTTGGGTACGCAGATGACAGTACTGTCGTCGAGAGATATATGTCAAGCGCAAAAGCCAGCAGTGACGAGATACGTTCTTCGAGAGAAGCCATGGTAGAGCGAATAAACTCAACCTTAAGTCGTGTCTCCGAGTGGGGTGACAAAAATCTGGTGAGTTTCAACGCCACCAAAACGCAGGCGTGTCTGTTCACCGCTAAAAGGAGTCCGTTCAATCTGGCTCCTACTTTTCGAGGTACAACTGTACCAGTTACCTACAGCCTCGAGCTACTTGGCATGAAGCTGTGTGCAAACCTGAACTTCGGCGCTAACATTGAGTCAAAAGCCCAAACTGCGGCAAAAAAGTTGGTTATCCTCAATAAGGTGAGGCGTTACTTCACTCCTGGACAGCTTCTAGTTTTATATAAAGCCCAAGTCCGATCGTGCATGGAGAATTGCTGTCACCTTTGGGATGGCTCAGCCAAATACCAACTAGCCGCACTTGACTCGATAGATCGCAGAGCCAAGAAGCTCGTTGGTGATGAGATGCTGGTGAAAACCAAGTTTCATAGTCTGACCCACCGTCGCAAAGTTGCATGTCTGTCGGTTTTCTACAGATTGTACTTCGGAGAGTGTGCTCTAGAGCTCCACGAGCTCATTCCACCATCTCCCTTCTACCATCGGGAGTCCAGACGCACCGCAGGATATCACCCATACTTGGTTGATATTCCGCACATTCGCACAAAGCGCTTTGAAACATCTTTTATAATGCGCACGGCTAAAGAGTGGAATTCTCTGCCTAAGCGTTCTCATAGCAATGCTTGCCGACTTAGCACGCTCCAGTTGTCAGTTTATCTAGGCCCATATAGATTAATGACTTTAAGCATGGTCACGTTTTTTTGACAGCCGAGCAGTGCGACACATTTTTAAAGACAAGGATGGCTACATGTATTAGTGTATAAAGCTATCTCTATCTAAAATATGAGAAACGTAATTTGTAAATTTGCTAAACATTTTCCTCCACTGACATTTCTTCGCGCTTGGAAGTGATAGATTAGATAACATAATTCCCCAATTAAAGTGACATTTCTCCGAGATATATTTTCTCTTGGGGAGCGTGCTAAGCAGGCAGGGTTCTACAACTTCTTCAACGATTTCCTAATGCATGAAATTTTGAAATCTTTCACGGTTGGCGTCATTACATTTGTTTAAAAACAGGAAACTGTCAGTAGTTGTGGTTTGTTACGAGTGCCTGATTGATGCAGTTGCATGGCGACGAACGAATCGAGCACAAACCAAATCAATACCACAGTTTTCCCGTTTCTGATATTCGTCGCTTATCAGAACTTGAACTAGTGGAAAAGCTGCATCAGACAGCGTCGCATCGCGCGCCAAGCGGCGGGTGCAGTGGCTGGCTGCGCAAGTTCAAGTCCACCCCGCACTCCCTCCCCTCACCTCCCACACACCACCCCAGCGCGGCCCGCAGGGTGGGTGCTGCAACACTAATTTTATTCATCACCCGTTGCTATGCGTTTTTAGGTCGCAGACATCCTGAGTGGGTTTCTAGGTTTCTATATGCGGTTCCTCGGCGCTCGACAAATTGCGCACATGTTTGCTAGAGAAAGGGGAGTTTAGGGGAGCTTTTAAATATCATTTCTTTTATTGTGATTTCTGAATATAAGCTTTGGGAGAAAAGTATATTGGTAGATTTGATATTTAATTTTCTGATCGGTTGTCATGGAGATGTTTAAGCACAGAATAAGGTAATAGTACTATCATACAGAACGGACACTCTCCGCCCCCCTTGCAATCCACTCCGCACTACCGCGCGCACCCGCCAAGAGATGCTCGTGGTCCTTCTGAGGGTCTTTTGTACTGAATATGCGAGCATACCGCGACTTTCCAATTTCAAATTCGCGCTCGATGTATGTTGTGTCCGGTCCGGGGCGGTTTAAGGGAGGCCTATGTCCGGCAATGGACGTGTTTCGGCTCATATGATGATATTTACAGATACAGTAGATGTTGACGTGTGGTGTTTGTTGCAGCGGGCGCGGAGCCCCCCTGCGGCGCGGCGCCCCCCCCGCACCCCGCGCCCCCCGCCGACCTGCTGTACGACCACCACTCCTCCGAGGAGGAACTAGAGGTACCGCCATCGACACCCAAACACCTTACACATTCTCTAACCGAACCTCACTTCGTCGGCAACAAACTCATTCATTACGAACTTACACCAAAAAACACGTTAGGAAACACACTTTGGACTTCATGGAGGAGGAACTAGAAGTACAGCCATCGACACCCAAATACCTTACACATTCTCTTACCAAACCTCACTTTGTCATTATCAAACTCATTCACTGCGAACTTACACCCAACAGAACGTTAGTAAAACACTTTGGACTTAATGTCATGGAGGAGGAACTAGAAGTACAGCCATCGACACCCAAATACCTTACACGTTCTCTAACCAAACCTCACTTTGTCATCATCAAACTCATTCGCTGCAAACTTACACCAACAGAACGTTAGTAAAACACTTTGGACTTAATCTCATGGAGGAGGAACTAGAGGTACCGCCATCGACACCCAAACACCTTACACATTCTCTAACCAAACCTCACTTTGTCATCATCAAACTCATTCACTGCGAACTTACACCCAACAGAAAGTTAGTAAAACACTTTGGACAATGTCATGGTTATCTAGTTGCAAATGTTTCCACTGACTTGCGATTGACCGTACAAGCTGTGTACAATCAAGGGAAGGAATTGTTGAGTAGGTAGAATTTTCGTTGACATGACATCTGTTTGCCCACTTAATAGTGAAGTCAATAGCAACAACTTTTGATCCACGACATTTGAAACTTCCAACGTATTTTGTATGGAATGGATAGTTGAATTTTTTTGTGCAAAGTATTGAAAGTCCTAAAACAAAAGTTGATGATTTTGACTTCATTAATAAATAGGAAGTTTCAAACAAAAAACCTTTTTAAATCGTATTAAGTCTACCGACACATTTGCTAGTGTAGTAGCTTCAAGTAGTGAGACAAACAAAACATAAAGAAAGACTCATCTACGTCTAAACGCAGGAGCTATAAGAACTTACAGTTTTCTTTTAAATATCTGTCCAATTTAAAATATATGTACTGACAAATATCGTTTCACAGTCAAAGGTCGATCAATTTCATCATTGACATCGACACACAGCTCATAACGTTTTATCCAATCTCAATTTGAAAAGTGAAAATTCGAATTTTTTTAAAGTTCGACTTGTTCAACAATTTTCATATTACCTATGTACTATCATTGCAAGTTCTGTGTTTTATACCACTGAAACATTCAAAATTGCTAACAAGCTTATACATATAATAATAATACTATGACAATACATGTCATAGCAAGTAAACTAACTTTTTAACAATAGGTATGTAATATCTCCCTTTTTCTGCCCATAGAGCAATATAACTTTCTGTCTCTTAAATTAAAATAATTAATTATTATTGGCAATGAGCGTCTAGATAGGTGACCTTGAAACTATTTCTATTAGATCTTTTAAATCTACATAAAGGAAATAAAATTGTTATTATTTCAATAATAGCACAGTATTTTTTTAGCGGTCTTACTGTTTTGTACGATTGGACTTGATTGTTTATTAGATTACTATTTTAATTGTGTTTACAAAGCCATCTTATAATTAAATTTCTAAGAGATACCTTTACCTAACTATTTCAACGTAAATTTTTTGTGTTTTCTTCTATACAGTTAGGCAAAGTAGAAGTACCTACACAACACAGAAGAAGAAGGGCACAGGAAGTGTTAAAATAAAAATCATTTTCAATTAGAGGGGTTCCAAAACGTGTGATAATTTAAATTACTTAGGTACTCTCTTTCACACATAAAGACGTCATATAAAGCTTTCCTGCTGTCAGGATAATTTTTCACCATTTCGGAACGCGTCCTAGGTACAGTTAGAGCACAAGCTTGACTCATTGGACTTTCTTCAATAGTTGTAGGGACTACAGTCGCACTACCAGTACCAATCTTAAGGTGGCTAACCTTTTCATTCCGCGAGTGTACATAGTACCTAGCTTGACCTTCTCTAGACTGTATACAGCTACCAATATTACCATACCGAAGAAAACTATCTTCACCGCCGCCTCTACAACTTTAGCCATAAACTTCCGTACAGAGGCAATCCGTGACGAGGGTATATGTAGCTGACGACCTCCGTGGCAAAGAAGTCGGCAATAGCAAGTAATATAGCGAGGGCGGGGGCGGGGGTAAATGTACCGAAAACACTTACCCCCTAATGAGAGGACGTTACTCTGAACACATTTATTGACGTCGGAGGAGGGAGGGGACCGGAGAGAGTTACCGGACCAGATGCACAATTGAAAATTCCGGAAAGAAGTCGGATATTTTGCCCCAAGCGCGCGCCAATTAGTAATGTTTCTCTGTAATTAAAAAGCTTTTTACTATACAATTAATCAATAATAAATTGACGAGATGTTTACCGTACTTTGGATGGTTACTTAAAGCTTTACACTTAAATTTAATAAAAATAATAAATCAAATATCTTTATTTGTGTGAAACTATGTACTTAATAAGGACCCATGGTAAGAGGGTCTTATTACATAGTTTCCAGCATGCTCTACCTATAGACTAAGGCGTGCAAATATGGTACATTTAAGACTAAGTTACAATTAAATAAATAACAGGTTTATTCAATTGAGGGTTTAAAGGTACAACAAATCAACATTAACTGCCAAACTACAGAGTACTTGACGCATACATAAGTAGTCGTACATAAGTATTTAGTAAATCCTGAAATGTTGTCCTACATGTCAGATTTCTATAATTTAGTAACCAACCATTCCAGTTTGATTCCATCTGCTTGGTTGTAAAGAAACGTGTGTCCGGCACCCAATACAAGATTTTCCCAGAGTAGGGGCTGTCAGTGTGGTGCCGGCATAGAATATTACCAACCCATCCGTACCTGTGGGTGTCTTAGGAGGCGACTAAGGGTTTATAAAACGGAGGATAGGCAGCAGCGGCCTGTGTATCGTAGGTACTGCGGTCACCAACAACCGCGGTCCGTGTTGCCAACCGCAACGCTAACGAGCGTGGTGTCTATGATACTTCCCCTCCAAATGGTACCGCACGCGTTTTCTGATAGACTTCTGGAAGAAACTTCTTGTTCTGCAGTGGACGTTTCATGGGATGTTATGATGATGAATATTTTTTTTCTTAGAACGCTCCTCCAGAATAAACACATGACAGGCTTTACACAAATGACTCAACTAACACTGTTTGCCTTGTCTTGTACAGTCAACGACAGGTCAAGCTCGACACGCGTTGTGCAACTCTAGCCCGTACGTCTATTGAAATAAGAACGTTACAAAGTCCAACGCATGAAGCTTGATGTGTTTCTTACGAGAGAGATGTTAAGGCACGTCACGAGAGCGGGTGAACGGCCCCGTGCCTTGCACTTCGCTCGTTCGAAGCAGCGAGCTCGAGCGCCCAAAATGAACACTAAGTAACTGCACTTCCAAACTGCAGTTATTGTGCTGTCTGCTGTTGTTCGAGAATTGTCATTTGTTTATTCAGACGACCAAGAAGGTGTGGCGGATAGTGACCTTGCACGTCAAAAAATACTAAGTCTAAGGCTGGTTTATTCTGCAATTCGTCCGATTGCTATTTGGAAATAGCAATCGGACGAATTGCAGAATAAACCTTTATAATATGATGTTCCATTAAACGTTTCTTGCACATCCGCCGGGTGACAGCTTTGCTTCAAACGTTCACCTTTCTCAGCGACGACAGGCGCGAATACTCGTAAAAATACAGATGCTCAATAGCGTCAACTACAATATTCCGTTGTCCGGCTTATCTGAGCAACTAAATGGTTAAAAAAAACCGGCCAAGTGCGAGTCGGACTCGCGCAACGAGGGTTCCGTACCACCACATAATCATAATTCTATTAGTTGAAATTTCAGTAAGTTAATGTGCTAGATTTTTTGAGTCCGACACGCGCTTGACCAAATTTTATTATTTGTTGTTATTTTATAGCTTATGCACTATAAACATACCAATTTTTAAGTTTGTAAGTGTTCCCGTTTTTAAAATAGAACTACAACAAAAATCACCTCCGCGACCATTCAACTTGACCCCTCTCTTATATCAATGTTCTTGAAACGGGAGCTCACCTCAATTGATTACCATTAGTTGTGAGAAAAGTTGTAATATTTAATGATTTCAGACTTTTCCCTTTATTTGTACTGTGAGACCTAGCTTCTTGCCAAATTTCATAATTTTAGGTCAACGGGAAGTAAGTACCTTGTAGGTTTTGCTTTTTTGCATAAATGTATGGAGATGAGGACAAAAAATGCCATATCTTTTGAATGCGTCGTTGTAAAAAATTTAAATTTTCAGATCTTGTGTGGTTCATGGACCCTAATATAACCTTTACCCGTTCGTGAGATAAAGGGTCTTGACAGACAGACAGACGGACAACAAAGTGATCCTATAAGGGTTCCGTTTTTTTCTTTTGAGGTACGGAACCCTAAAAATGGTTACATTTCACACAAGGTCAAAGCCTGTACTAGGGTGTCAGAGACTGATATACCTACATACATAAATAGATAAATAACACCCAGACAGAACAAACACTTGTGCTCATCACATAAATGTTTGCCCTGGGCGGGGATTGAACCCGCGACCCACGGCGTGAAAGGCCAATCACACCAAGGGGCTTGTCATATAAAATACTTTTAAAATGATAAAAGATCGCGCCTTTTTTGCAAGAGCACGTCAAGCTTGATAGATTGGACTAAGTACCGCTCTTATTCCAGTAGACACAGAAGCTAAAGTCGCGCTGCGAGTGTCAACCTGCTCTTGGTTGTAAGTACTCTCCTTTCTTCGCAGTAGACGTCGTCGTCATAGTACTTTTTTTAGCAGCAAGCCAAAACGCGTTTTATTCATTTTCGCGTCCGCCGCCTGCATTTGTTAATCTTTGCTCAGCCGGAACTTTAAATTCTATAGTAAGACATTTTTTAATTGCAAAAGAGAGACGAAGTCAAAGTTAATAAAAGTGCAAAATATTCAGAGTTAAATAACTAAAGATTATTGGGCCAGATTAGAATCGAAGATTTCGCCATCGTGTCTTAACGATTGTTTTACTCTAATTAGGTATGCACGGGTGCAGAGAAGTGTTTCCAAAAGACGCGTTATTATATTAAAGAAGCTATTTTGAATAATGCTCTATTAACACATGAAATATTGTAATTCAAAGCTAACCGTCCTAGAATACCCTTATAAAATAAGCCAAGTCGAGTGATCACTTTGAGGTGCAGTGAGGCGATGCCCGGTCGTCACGTCATGTTACTTCATACGACTATCTACAAGGTAGACTATATTATCATCCTATTCCCTCGTCAAGCTGCCACTACATTTATTGCACTTGCTTACAAAATTCCCGGTGACCAGAATTTATTATTATTAGTGGAAGGAAGTAGTACTCGTATCTTGGTGTCTATGTTTCTCAATCTATGGTTGCGATATTGTAATAAATCATTCATCATCATCACATCGTGTGGGTTGCAAGGGCGATGACCGACCTCACAAACCCTGGTGTCAGAGTCGTTGAGCCGCCAAAGGCCTCTGACATGGCTCATTAACGACTACATCCGTAGATAGCAGTCCGAAGCACGGAATCGTCTAACTTTCGGTCAATCACCCAAATGACCCAGGTAAATTTATTTTATAATTAAGTTTAAATTTAGATTTTTCCTTCATTTTTATTGACTATTAATTAGTGAATGTAATGGTCTCCCACTTTGTTTGTTCCCAATAAAGGGTAAACTTTGTAACACTAGTATTGTTTGCGTAAAGAATCGTTTGTCGGAGTAATCTCAACCGGCAATTTGTCGTCGTCGTTAACCCGCCCGCCGCCCGCCCAGCGCCCAGTCTCTGAACCGGGACACCGGAGCCGCTCTCCGTCGGTCACCGGACTCGCATCCATTATAAATGAGTGGCTGGCCGCACCATTAACATCTTTCTCCACTAGTATACCAAACTGGCATAACGAAACGCAGAAAGATAGATAGGCGATCACGAACCTGATCCACGGTACACCACCGCGTGGCCGTCGCACGGTGGAGCGATCTGATCAAGGCCGTGGGGAAGGCGGCGCGTTAGATGCGGGCAGCGCAGGACCGGTTGTCGTAGAGATTTTTAAAGGAAGACTTGCCCAGAAGTGGACGTCTTTCGACTGATAAGATGATACCTATAATAACGACGCGATATTAAAATTAAATGCACAGATATTTTATATTAAAATGATCTCTTTGGTCCAATAGTGTAGCTAACAGTGTCATCCACGCACCTAAATGTACCTATACGTGTATGTAAACATCACACCTCTTTCCCGTCAGGGTAGGCAGATGTAAAGGGACCAAAACCTCTCCACTTGCTATGATCAAACGAATCGAATGGTGGTTCTCCGATTGGTGTAACAGTCTATGCGAAGGACACGGGGTTTCATTCTCATAAAGGACCAAAATTAACTACAATGGACAACGATCTTTAACAGTCTAGGTCTAGATGCAACCTTGCAATCAATAATTGAATTACTAGTTAGAGACTGGGGATGGTACTGATAATGATACAGCTTCGGCACTTGCACGTGCACATTCCGCCATTTCGAACCTTTTAACAGTTCTATTGATGTACCTAGTACAATTAGTTTTAAATCTGTTGACTGCTTTTGTACCGGTTCCCGTAAAGTGGAGAGGGGTTGCTAGTGCCATGAGGCTATTAATTCCTCCGCGTAATGGCGACGCGGTGCTCTGACGGACGACAATCAGGAGTTGTGTAATTACACGATGAAAAATTCAACAGAAGAGACCTTCCTTTTCTTTTTGCCTGCAATCCTTTACTTCCTACACTGCGGAAACGTTTAAAGTTTCAGTGCTGAGGAACACAGACTAAATAAAACAGTAGGAAGTCGGATTCAGTGCGGTATAGTTATAAAATTATAAGTATCCGGGTATTTCATACTAAACTCGACGTTACCGAGACTGCAATTGAGTTATGATGAGAAACTAAATAAAATTAACGAAAGCAAACAACTGATCTTAAGAAAGTATCATGCCTTTCCGAGAATATTTCAAGTCCATTTCGCGTCCATCAAAATGTCAATGACGTTAGAAATATAAACTGCACGCAATACCCTGCCAAATCCTCTAAAGTCATGATGGCACGACAGGACTTTGCTTGTATCGACAGTTCAAATCTTTTGATATTCTGAGGTTTATACAAAGTGTAAATCCAAATACGCAAAACCTCTCGGGGGTTAGTTCTACCATAGAGTAATATAGCGGTTCTACCCATGTAACTAAACAACTTTTGGAAATTAAAATAAAAGTTTGGCTCTCGACCTAATAAAAATCAATTTTGAATGAAGATTCGATTTTTTAAAATTTTAATTTCCAAAAGTGGTTCAGTTAGATGGTTGGTACTACGCCCCGAGAGGTGTTGCGTATTTAGAATGACACGTTGTATTAATAACCGCGTAGGTTCACGAAGCAAACACCCCGCGAGGCTGCACATGCACTGCACATACATACGAGTATATAACATCACGCCTCTTTTCCGTCGGGGAAGGCAGGGACTTCCTTCAGTCCTCCACCTGCTACAATCTTGACATACTTCCCTTGCTTCCTGTACTTTAATCAATTCTTTCATACATGCTCGTTTGTTTAGGCTACTTTTAATTTGGCCGTTATTTAGAAAGTCCTAACTTTGGGACTGGTAGGTACGTTCGCCGAGGTCTTACCCTTCCAACGTTTCCATTCGCTCTCGCCTGGTATATCCCTTCTGTCGCTCTTCGTTCGTTCATCCTCTCTACATGACCGAACCATCTCAGCATCCCTTTCTTAACTTTAGTCACTACGTCTTATTTTACGCCACAACGTTCTCTTACCTCACTACTAGCTGTTGCCCGCGGCTTTGCTCGCGTGGATTTCGTATTTATGTTGTTACCGGTTTTCCGAAGCAATAAGATATTTTCCCGTCATTTCGGGGTAATTTTAAACAAGGAAAAACAGGACTAGCCCTGCGCAAATCAATGAGTATAATTCAAGATCCAGCTGAATTTTATATAATACGAGTATACAGACGTTACTCATAAATAATTCATAACAGAGGAACTTAGCAGCAGTATCCTAACAAATGTAAAGAGAGAGATGAGAGACACTTTTATGTAATATTTCAAAACAGAGCCAATCCGCAGAAGTAATTAAGAAAAACTAAAACCCTCTCCCTCTCTCTCCCCCCTTCCTCTCCCCCTCTCCCTCCCTCTGTCTCTCCCCCTCCTCCCTCTTCCTCACCCACCCTCTCCCCCTTCAAGTCATTCTCCCTCTCCCTCTACCTGTACCTCTCTTCCTCTCTACATCTCTGCCTCTCAACCTCTACCTCTCCCTATCCCTGCCCTTATACCTACCACTAACGCCAATTTAACCGCTATCCCTAACATAAAAACGACACCCATATTGATTTTTCGACATTTCAAACCTATCGCACCCGAACCCCATCCCCAGGGGATGATGGTATTTCACGTCCACCACGTTGGATTTCAAAGTTGTTGTAGCTTTCGTAATCAGCGACCCGATAAACCTAACAAACGACACCCATATTGATTTTTAGACATTTCAAACCTATCGCACCCCAACTCCATCCCCAGGGGGATGATGGTATTTCACGTTCACCACGTTGGATTTCAAAATTGTTGTAGTTTTCGTAATCAGCGACCCGATAAACCATACAAACGACACCCATATTCACATTTTAACCCTATCGCACTCCAACCCCATCCCAAGGGAATGATGGTATTTAACGTCCACCACGTTGGATTTCAAAATTGTTGTAGTTTTCGTAATCAGTGACCCGATAAACCATACAAACGATACCCATATTGGTTTTTAGACTTTTTCACCCCATTTCCCTTTTTTAGGGGTTGAATTTGGGGTGGAATTTCAATAACAGTGATTTGCGTTCCACAGAATTACAACCCTAATGCCAAAATAATAAATTTTGTGGATTTAACTTTGAAAATTAAGGATTTTCAACTTCTTCCCCCTTTTCACCCCTTAGGGTGTAGAATTTTCAAAAACCCTGAGACACGTAAAACTTAATTTTTAGTCGTCAGCCTAAATACAATTTTTGAATATCCTAGGTCCGTCAGTCCGTCCGTCAGTTTTGAAGTCCGTCAGTTTTGAAGTTAGCTAACTTCAAAACTGACGGACTTTCATACAAACTTTCATCCCCTATTTTACCCCCTTAGGGGTGAAATTTTTTAAAACCCTTTCTTAGTGCACCCCTAGGTCTCATAAGGAACCTACAAGTCAAATTTGGAATCTCTAGACCCAGCGGTTTGGGCTGTGCGTTGATATATCAGTCAGTGAGTCAGTCAGTCAGTCACCTTCATCTTTTATATACATTTCTAATCCTCTGACTCAATTTCACACTAATCATACTCCTCAACGCTCTCATTTCTACGGCATTAATTCGACTTTCATGCTTCTTCTGCCATACCCAGCTTTCACTGCCGTGAATCAGTGTTGGTACCAAAACGCCTTCTGACTCCTCATAAAAGCGTGCAGAGCATCATTCACCACGTTTCCAGCATTCACTCTTATTTCAATATCACTTTCACATTTTCCATCTCTCGTGAACTTTGAACCCAGATACGCAAAGTCTCTCACTGTCTTGTTCACCACCTATTAATATAGTACCTACACTCTGTCATACATTCTTCTCTTTCAAGTACCAATACTTCCTGCTTACATTTACTTTCATTCCTTTCCTGTCCAAAGCCACATTCATCATACTTAGTTACCATCTCCTGTAACGCGTCAGTTTGTCATCAGCGTAGAGAAGACATTTAATGAGCAACTAATTCATTCTTAGTTCACACTTGCTCTCGTTCAGATCAATAAAAAAAACTATCCATGAATATGTTAAACAGCCAAGGTGACGCTACACATTGCTAAACCATTCAAGCACTGGAATTCTCATAGAGAGATTTCAGTGCTTGAATCAGATGACCGTTCACCCCATACACAGACAATGCCGACCACAATTCAATCATTCACAGTTTGCTGTATACCTAGATTAAACATTGAGCTGTCGAAAGCACATATCATAACCTAATGTAGTGTAGTATCAATCGAACGCACCACATGACCCATGGCTCGCATGCAGGTGATCAACGGAGCGCGCGGCGCGGCGGCCCCGGCGCTGGCGGCGCGGCTGGAGTCCCGGCGCAGGGCTGCCTCCTCGCCGCCGCCCGCCGCGCCCGAGAAGCGCAAGTGGCCCGCGGCGCAGCCCTATCTCGACCCTGACGACGTCGCCGCGCGCCCGCCCTCCTCCGACGACGACGACACTAAGGTACGCCATCCCTAACCCGCGACTCATGGCGACACATCTGTGTGCTCATTTTAACCTCTGTTTTATAATACCCTGTCTTACACAAGAGAACTCTTCATCAGCACTATGCTTAACTCCTAGGTTCTACGTGCTCCGTCATCAACAGACAATAGCTGCCACTATGCGTCGACAGATTCTCATTCAACTGCTGCCGGCGGCAGCTGTGGCTGTGACTCGTCTTCAATAGTGGGCTTTAAATGACGCTTTTAAAGGCCCAAGGATAAAGATCCTATTTTTATTACTATTTCAGTTCAATAGCGTTTCACAGATTTCTGTTTAAAAAGCTGACAAAAGAAGTGCCTAAGTACCTATCTAATATAAGTCATAGTAGCTGAACGTCCTTTTTCGTGTCGTGTCGCCATACTGTAGATACCAACCATTGTGATTCGTTCTGCCAGCCTTAACGCTAATAAGCGTGGTGTCTAATGTCTATTGGTTTCGTCCAAACTATTCCACACTTTTCTGCGGGGCAATTCTTGGAGGAGCTTCCAGGTAAACAGTGGACCCTTTACATTATGTTACGATAATTAGTGGTGTACTGGACTTGTGGTTTCACGAATTTCTGGTGTATCTAGGAAGAGTATCTGTTAAATAGTAGACTTCTTACGAGAGCCTCTCGTTAAATCGTTTACAAATAGAGATCACGCATTTCTAGTGTGATGTTCTGGGAACAGCTTGCTGTTAAAGGTTTCTTCACGAGACGTCAATGATAAACGCTACTGGTTTTGTCCTTTCCAGATAGAGACTCCGGTCCGGTTCCGCACGTCGCCGCCACTGGAGGCGCTGAAGCCGCGACGCGCGGGCGGGGCGCCGGGGGGCGCGGGGAGCGCGGGGGGCGCGGGGAGCGCGGGGGGCGCGGGGTGCGGGTGCGCGCGCGCCGACCCCCGGCGGCGGAGGGTGGCGCCGCCCCACCCCCACCCCCACCCCCCGCGCCGGCACCGCCCCGCGCTGGACTTCGACAAGATGCAGCTGGTAACACTACAACTATTATATCACCTCTTCACACACCCTATCATCAGAACATCCCATGAAATGTCCACTACAGGACAGGGAGCTCCCTCCAGATTTCTAGCTTTTGCTTAATAAATAATGAAGGAAAAAGGAGGAATAGAGGGCAAGTACCATAGTCACCTCGCTTGTCAGCTTTACGGCTGGCACCATGTACCGCGGTTGAGGTGACCACAGTAAGTAAGATGGTATGATTTATCCTGCTGTTCCAGTTTATAACCCTTAGTCGCCTCTGACGACACCCACGAGTATGTATTTATGGGATGGCTTTATTCTTTACCGGCACCACACGGGACACATACTCTACACTGTCTTTCAAATCGAGCTGGACGTAAAGCAATGTACTTAGAATCAGCCCCGAGACCTCTTCGAATGCCATCTTACCTCTCTTATCCGTTGAACTCTCCTTGCTGACCTCCCCGTTTTCTCTCGTATTGATAAATCCCTTTCAAGTGTAGAGAAGCAGACAAACAATGGAATGACATTGCAACATGCAAACAGTCCAAAAAATAATAACATCAACTAACAGCCATTTGACAAGACGGCTACTACAGATGAAAAGAACAAAGCTCCGTAATGCAGTAGGCAGAATAACCAGGACACACTGCTCTCAACAAACACTACTACACTTTAGGCATAACAGACAGCCCTCTATGCAGGGCCTGTATGGAAAGGGAAGAAACCATCGAACACGTCATACTGGAGTACAAAGTAATTAACACTGTCAGAGAAAACACATTTGGAGTAGACATAACCCTAGACCAACTACCAAACAAAATGGACAGACTGACTGAGTTCTGACAACAGTTAGGGTGGCTAAATTGATGGCCAGATAGGCCCACGCACAACGATCCATATAGAACTAAGTGCGGAAACCACATACTTAACTTAGAACTTAGATCCCTTTCAAGTATGAAATTGGTCTCATTAAGTGCAATCTCAGACTGAAGAGGGATTTATCAATATGACCTTTAGGTCGTATTTGCGTAGGTACCGCGACTTACGTTACGTATGCGCGCACAGCTGTCACTTTTTATGGATGGACGCGCTTAGTCTGGTGTCTATGAAGACTCGCCAAGTCGCGGTGCGTATGTTCGACCTACTGGTTTCTACTGCCAGCCTTGCCTTTCAGAAAGCTTTAAGTTTACTGCGCCATTTGCACTGTAGTCGGCAGCCTAAAACGAGACTGATAACGAATAGGGTTAATCCTGCTGTTTCAAAGTTACCTTTAGGAGCAACATCTTCTGCTTCTACAATCTTCTGTCTTCCTAAGAAATACTCCTCCAAAGGGATTTTTAAAGCCCGCCAACCTGCTGCCATACGTGCCAATTAATTATGTATATGTCAATTCAAAATTTTGTTCTTAAATTAAATTCCATTTTAACTAATTCCCAACTGACACCTTTGAACAGCCCGATAACGTTACTGGACTGTTCATGAGAAATTTCAAAAAATTGGCAGTAGTACAGTCAAGAGCACATCAAATTTGACACATTGGACTTTGAACCGTAGACGTACGGGTTAGAGTCGCACTGCGAGTGTCCAGCTTGACATGTCGTTAACTGTACCTAATCTCACCAAGCTAGATATGATAGGTTCTACTGTATTTTATTTTCTACAAACCTTCAAATCTTGTAACTTAATGTCCCTCAACACAGAATCCTCAGAGAAAAAACTGCATAAAAACTTATTTTGACGATGCCAAAAAATAGTCATGAAATAGTCATAAATAGTCACCATAAGGAAAAAAATAGTCGCGTTACAATTCTAGAGTTATAGCTATGGTTTGCTGAGGATTATGGGCATAGGCTATATACAGAATCCTCAGTTCTGATGCAAGCAAACCGTGGGGACTATCGACTTGGTTTTTATTTAAAAAAATAGTCATGAAATAGTCGTCTTGACTTCCAAATTCTCAAAAATAGTCGTTCAAGGATTTCAGAGTTACAGGGGTAGCTTGCTGAGGATTCTGTGCATAGCATTTCACGGACGCAGATTCCAGCAGAACGTTTAGGTTTTTCTGTTTGATACTGATGTCAAAAAATAGTCAACAAATAGTCGTCTCAAACCATAATAACTTCGGTCTGGTTTACCTAGTAGAAGTATGTTAAAAATGCATGTTAACTTCGCCATACATTTTTCCTTTGTACAGTCGCGTACACAAAATTATTTGATATTGATTTCAAGTTGTCAAAAAAAAAAGGAATTTTGATATTGTTAGGCGCTTTTATTTTTATATATTGTTGCAGACCCTATTTTTGTGTTATCTATTTTTATTAGGTAAATAAGAGGATAAACCGACTGATATATCAGTGCACAGACCCAACCTTTTGATCTAAAAACTTATAATGTAGGTTCCACGTTTAAGGAAAGGTAAAACTAGAATATCGGGCTTAAACCCAGATGCATTCAGTAAATTAAAATACTTTAATAATAATTGGAAGGTTCGCAAATATTACTAAATTAACTATACTAACTTTACTAATTTCTTGATTGATCAATGTTGTTTGCCTACGCATTTAACTATTCATTAAAAATTAAAATGTCGCTGCATATGTGTTTTTTTTTTTACCTAATAGCACATCAGTAGAATAATCAAATCAGTGACTTAATGGCATAGTAACAGAGTTGGAAATGTTTATCGGGGGTCGTATAATAGAAAAAGCACCAATATTCTGAGACGAGATATGTTTAACCAATAGCATGGTGACGTTCGGCTCGACCGAATTGTGTGACCGAGCTAGCGCTCGCCGCCGCCGCCGGCGCGTATTGAAGTGCCCTACGTTGTTGCTATTACAACGACAATTGCCGTGTTCTACGGTAATTATATGAAATGTAAAGTTAACTTACACTACAGCCTATGGAAGCAGTAAATACACAACGCGTTATTCCAAATGAGGATTTCCATTTTTTCAATAATCCTACTTAAAAGTTGAATGTAAATTCTAAAACTAACAGCAGCTCGTTAAAAGAGCAGCCTCGGTCGGGTCATTGCGCTGCGGGTTATTGCCCTCTGCGTAGGGCTAATTTTAAAATTTTCAGAATTTTTTAAAAGTAGATTTTTTTTGTATTTCTTTATCGTTACTGAAACACCCCCTAAGCTATGGCACGCATTAAAATTATCACTCTGTATTACTCATTTAACCATTTAACGGACATAAGTACGAAGACTGTGATTTATACAAAAAACTAACTAAAAAATAATCTGTAGGTACTGAATATATTCGTAAAGAAGATTTTTTTATTATTTTAGTTTTAAACCAATTATTGTAGTTTATTAAGCTATATTATTTAACATGAAAACAAATAAACTTTGCTTTTTATTACAGAATTAATTATATTGGGTTCCAAATACATAAAAAAAAGTAACTAAATAGTTACCATCAAAGATGATATGCATTTTGAACACGACTGTACTTGAGTTGAAAAATGTATGGCGAAGTTAACATGCATTTTTAACATACTTCTACAAGGTAAACCAGACCAAAGTGATTATGGTTTGAGACGACTATTTGTTGACTATTTTTTGACATCAGTACCAAACAGAAAAACCTAAACGTTCTGCTGGAATCTGCGTCCGTGAAATGCTATGCACAGAATCCTCAGCAAGCTACCCCTGTAACTCTGAAATCCTTGAACGACTATTTTTGAGAATTTGGAAGTCAAGACGACTATTTCATGACTATTTTTTAAAATAAAAACCAAGTCGATAGTCCCCACGGTTTGCTTCCATCAGAACTGAGGATTCTGTATATAGCCTATGCCCATAATCCTCAGCAAACCATAGCTATAACTCTAGAATTGTAACGCGACTATTTTTTTCCTTATGGTGACTATTTATGACTATTTCATGACTATTTTTTGGCATCGTCAAAATAAATTTTTATGCAGTTTTTTTCTCTGAGGATTCTGTGTTGAGGGACATGTAACTTAGGCTAGATTTACATGGAGTAAGTAAAATGGGGTTAGTAGAAATACATTGCTTGTTTCATATGTTGATTATATGAAAACACTTTTGAATGCAGCAAGCAAGGTATGTCTACTGACTTGTTTTTACTTATCCAATGTAAACGTCAAAATTAATTCAATTTCAATTTTTTTTTATCTAAATAAAAATAAAATATTTTATTTTTTTATAATTCATCCTTACAGTCGAAATAAAGTAACTTAATAAAAATGATAGCAGAACATAATATTTGAGAGCGAGACAGAGCGATTGGTGTCGCTGTCGTCTTCTTTTCCGAAGATCACTCGATCATGGGCGTTGTTTTGCCCACAGGCTTGGAAAGCGTCATTCTCATAGTTTAGTATTAACTTTTTAATAAGTAATTAATTGTATACTGAGACTGATGATCCCACAGTCAAACTGTGTAAACCACAGAACTATATATATAAGCTAAGTAAACAGTTTTGTGGGTCCATGTAAATTTCATGTATATTGTAATAATAATTAATTAAATAAATAATAATAATAATCAAGCAATACAAAGGTGACCATGATGCAAAAAGTCCCAGGATTGCACTTGTACCTTAGCCTGTTGTTGCCTAGCAACGCGACTCGGTACGGTATGTCAGGGAAGGGAGCCAGCTGTTCCAGCCGACACTCGCACTCGTCAGTAATTTGCCCCTCATTATGAAATCACTCTCCATCCGCCACCCGCTAGCTAGTTAGAGCAACGGTCGCGAAACACGTGCTCGCTTTCCCACGATAACCACGTATTAACAACTGCACTGCAGCCGGTATGGAACCCGCATTTGCAACCTAAATATGTCCACTTGTTAGTTAACTACATACTTACAATACGCCGCTGTTGGTGAAGTAAAAAATGTCGGCTGGTTTCCAAATTGTTATATCAATAAACATGATATTATATCTTCGAATGAAGCGACTCATATAATAACGATCGAACTTCACTCTTCACTCACGTTGACTTCCTCTTCTTTAACCTAAAGCCATGCCCTTGTCGTTAGAGTAACTTCTTAGTCTGTTCATCTCTCCTGCAGATGCTTTAATTCCTGATACTTCCTGATGCTTTTATTCCGAAACGGCGTAGACTCGCTCTATTTGCATTGTATTCTGCATGACATTCAATAAGTATTCTGTAAAGAATCTACATTGAATAAAATTATCTGAATCTGAATCTGATATGACACGACTTCGACCTTCTCCTTGTTTTGGTAAAAGTAAGTTCGCCTAGGTCTTCTTCTTACTCTCTTCCTTTAAATTCTTTCTATAACACTTCTTAGGAAACTGACAAATTATTGTAATGGCCTGAATACTTTCTTCAGGCAGCTTATAAAACTCCACCAAAACCACCAAATACTAAAGGTACTATCTATCTCAGACGCTGTGGTTGTGGTGATCGAATGCTGGTGGTGGTAAATGGTGAAACAACTTTTGTTTCACATGTTCACTGTGCAATAAGGAGCGTATCGCAACTATAGGGGCCAAAGCACAATATTAGTAGACAACTCATCACCAAAATCTGCACAATCGCATCGCAGCTTTTTGCTTTGAAAAACTTGCGAATTCAAATGAAATGGGCAAATATATTTTGACCTTCTAAAAAGATTTATTAGTTGTGTTTAAGCTTATGCAGAGGTATTGTATAGAATAATTAACAGAGGACCTAAGGCAGAAATTATGCCTCAAGAAGCTCAATTCAAATCTTTTATATGAATCAGATTAGTCTTTTTCAGAATAATTTTTTTACGGGCTGTTTACTATTGTTTATATTTGCTTGCGAGTAGTTCTTCTTAATCCTCTAGTAAATACTGTAGGTAGATAAAGTAGCTCGCCTTGGGGAGTCGGATAACGTATCACTATCAGGCGATGTTGGTTATCGGATAGCACAGCGCGGGGTCGCCGACCGAATAGTGACTATGTCCTGTAATGCCTTGAGTGAGGCTAATCTCCCACACCTCGCTTCTGGTAACAACCTAGGAGGGTAAATATTTCGTAATTTACGACCTGACGGGCGAAAAATTTTCAAACTTATACAAAAATCTTGATTATAGAGTAGCTTTTGTAATGGTAGTTTATTTTTACTAGATTTCTAATGTAGTGCTTTGTCCATAGCGGATTTCCTTTCGGAATAATTATTTTCAAAACTTGGCATAAATTATGTGGGTCCCTTAGTCTTAATTTATTCCGTTTTGCACTAAAACTAGAACAAATCGTCGATAGCTGTCCGTTTGAAGTATAAATCAGGACTTGTATTTTATTGTGATCTAAAAGTATTTAGAAGTTAGGTCAAAAAACTATGGGGGAAAAGTTCAGCTCCTTACTTCTTGAGTTTATTCTTTGTTGGTCGCCAGTTTACATAGCTAAACACATTGCATTCCGGGAATGCTCCACCTTTTCTTTCATCAAACAATCCCTTGCAGGGTTGTTGAAACCTGAATGGCTGTCCCACGGAACTCAATGACGGCATTCCGCTTCCGTAGTTGGCGCGGCGCGTTAACTTTTTGCGCGGTTTCTGGTTATGTCCGAGTCGGTTTTTGATCGTCTTGCCTTACACGTGCAGGCAGGTCACAAAACCAGTACTGTCACTGGATGCAGTCCTAATAAGTGTCCTAACCTGTTTATGGAGCACTGCTCACCACACGTTTTCTCGTCTGATACGACTTGCTTATTTTTATGGGGTTGAAGTTTTTTGGTATATTAATGGTCATTCTCTCTCACCTACCATGGTTACGTTATGTGGTTTTTTTTTTTATTCTTTATTGTATACACAATTACAATATACATTGCAGTAATTGTGAAAAATTATTCAAAGGCGAGCTTAATTTAAAAATTAAATTATGTACCAGCTAACCGATCTCCAGGAGAGTTTAAGTATGGAAGCATGGCAAATAGGACACTGCTGCCTATCCTCAGGTTTAGTTTACCCTAGTAGATTATGACGAGAGATATTTCTAATGGCCATAACAGCTATACAGGGTGTAAGGGACGGTGTACCGAAAACTGCAAGGGCCTGCTCAGTTCACGAAACTGAACAACTTTCCCAAAGAAACAATTCTGGGAAAACAAAAAAAATTGACCTCTCCATACAAATTGCTAACTCTGGTCGAACAGTTTGTATGGAGAGGTCAATTTTTTTTTCGTTTCCCAAAAATGTTTGGGAAAGTTGCTAAGTTTCGTTGACTGAGCACGCCCTTTCAGTTTTCGGTACACCGTCCCTTACACCCTGTATGTATGTTGTTTAGAGGCGTTTTTTATTTGTATGAATGGTTCCTTCATGATTATTGTTCTTAATTTACGGAGTTGGCTACCTTTCGTGGGGGATTTGACGAGGGTACACAGGGCGACTGCAAACGAGATACTTAATAGGTACCTATGTATCATATCTTAGAAACTGTGTTGTGTCGTAGTGGCTGTTTTATTCGAGCAACATTTAGGCGTCTCAGAAATGTAGATATAGGAAAGGAAGAGAAAACCAATGAGCCGGTTTCGCAGCTAAGCGTCAACTGAGTATTCAAAGGTGTCGATAGATGGCGCTGAAGAGAGTTGCTAAAGAACTTAAAATAGATCTGTCATTGTTGAAGCGTGAAGTAAATAAACCTCCTTAGACAACACTAGGAAAAATAAGTTAAATTTTCCTACAACAACGCCATCTATCAAGAAAATTAAAACTAGTTTTTGTTTCTTAAAAACCGGCTCATAGACTATTTCTTTCTTTCCTGTAGCTATATCCCTCTGAGGAAAATGTTGATTCTGTGAAAATCTACTATGAACTGGTTGTTGACTGTTGTTTCAGTTGAAGGTGAACTCAGTGGGCATGGGCGGCGCGAGCACAGGCGCGGCGGGGCGCGGCGCGGGGGTGGGGGTGGGGGGCGTGCGGTCGTGGCGCGCGGCGGGGGGCGTGGGCGTGGGGGGCGCGCACGCCGGCGAGCTGTCCGTCTTCTGCTGGTGACGGTATGTAGCGGGGGGCGGGGGGGGGCGCGCGGCGGGGGGCGTGGGGGGCGCGCACGCCGGCGAGCTGTCCGTCTTCTGCTGGTGACGGTATGTAGCGGGGGGCGGGGGGGGCGCGCGGCGGGGGGCGTGGGCGTGGGGGGCGCGCACGCCGGCGAGCTGTCCGTCTTCTGCTGGTGACGGTATGTAGCGGGGGGCGGGCGGGGCGCGCGGCGGGGGGCGTGGGGGGCGCGCACGCCGGCGAGCTGTCCGTCTTCTGCTGGTGACGGTATGTAGCGGGGGGCGGGGGGGGCGTGGGCGTGGGGGGCGCGCACGCCGGCGAGCTGTCCGTCTTCTGCTGGTGACGGTATGTAGCGGGGGGCGGGGGGGGGCGCGCGGCGGGGGGCGTGGGCGTGGGGGGCGCGCACGCCGGCGAGCTGTCCGTCTTCTGCTGGTGACGGTATGTAGCGGGGGGCGGGCGGGGCGCGCGGCGGGGGGCGTGGGGGGCGCGCACGCCGGCGAGCTGTCCGTCTTCTGCTGGTGACGGTATGTAGCGGGGGGCGGGCGGGGCGCGCGGCGGGGGGCGTGGGGGGCGCGCACGCCGGCGAGCTGTCCGTCTTCTGCTGGTGACGGTATGTAGCGGGGGGCGGGGGGGGCGCGCGGCGGGGGGCGTGGGCGTGGGGGGCGCGCACGCCGGCGAGCTGTCCGTCTTCTGCTGGTGACGGTATGTAGCGGGGGGCGGGGGGGGCGCGCGGCGGGGGGCGTGGGCGTGGGGGGCGCGCACGCCGGCGAGCTGTCCGTCTTCTGCTGGTGACGGTATGTAGCGGGGGGCGGGGGGGGCGCGCGGCGGGGGGCGTGGGGGGCGCGCACGCCGGCGAGCTGTCCGTCTTCTGCTGGTGACGGTATGTAGCGGGGGGCGGGGGGGGGCGCGCGGCGGGGGGCGTGGGGGGCGCGCACGCCGGCGAGCTGTCCGTCTTCTGCTGGTGACGGTATGTAGCGGGGGGCGGGGGGGGGCGCGCGGCGGGGGGCGTGGGGGGCGCGCACGCCGGCGAGCTGTCCGTCTTCTGCTGGTGACGGTACGTAGCGGGGGGCGGGGGGGGCGCGCGGCGGGGGGCGTGGGGGGCGCGCACGCCGGCGAGCTGTCCGTCTTCTGCTGGTGACGGTATGTAGCGGGGGGCGGGGGGGGGCGCGCGGCGTGGGGCGTGGGCGTGGGGGGCGCGCACGCCGGCGAGCTGTCCGTCTTCTGCTGGTGACGGTATGTAGCGGGGGGCGGGGGGGGCGCGCGGCGGGGGGCGTGGGGGGCGCGCACGCCGGCGAGCTGTCCGTCTTCTGCTGGTGACGGTATGTAGCGGGGGGCGGGGGGGGCGCGCGGCGGGGGGCGTGGGCGTGGGGGGCGCGCACGCCGGCGAGCTGTCCGTCTTCTGCTGGTGACGGTATGTAGCGGGGGGCGGGGGGGGCGCGCGGCGGGGGGCGTGGGCGTGGGGGGCGCGCACGCCGGCGAGCTGTCCGTCTTCTGCTGGTGACGGTATGTAGCGGGGGGCGGGGGGGGGCGCGCGGCGGGGGGCGTGGGGGGCGCGCACGCCGGCGAGCTGTCCGTCTTCTGCTGGTGACGGTATGTAGCGGGGGGCGGGGGGGGCGCGCGGCGGGGGGCGTGGGGGGCGCGCACGCCGGCGAGCTGTCCGTCTTCTGCTGGTGACGGTACGTAGCGGGGGGCGGGGGGGGCGCGCGGCGGGGGGCGTGGGGGGCGCGCACGCCGGCGAGCTGTCCGTCTTCTGCTGGTGACGGTATGTAGCGGGGGGCGGGGGGGGGCGCGCGGCGAGGGGCGTGGGCGTGGGGGGCGCGCACGCCGGCGAGCTGTCCGTCTTCTGCTGGTGACGGTATGTAGCGGGGGGCGGGGGGGGGCGCGCGGCGGGGGGCGTGGGGGCGCGCACGCCGGCGTGCTGTCCGTCTTCTGCTGGTGACGGTATGTAGCGGGGGGTGGGGGGGGCGCGCGGCGGGGGGCGTGGGGGGGCGCGCACGCCGGCGAGCTGTCCGTCTTCTGCTGGTGACGGTACGTAGCGGGGGGCGGGCGGGGCGCGCGGCGGGGGGCGTGGGGGGCGCGCACGCCGGCGAGCTGTCCGTCTTCTGCTGGTGACGGTATGTAGCGGGGGGCGGGGGGGGCGCGCGGCGGGGGGCGTGGGCGTGGGGGGGGCGCGCACGCCGGCGAGCTGTCCGTCTTCTGCTGGTGACGGTACGTAGCGGGGGGTGGGGGGGGCGCGCGGGGCGTGGGCGTGGGGGGCGCGCACGCCGGCGAGCTGTCCGTCTTCTGCTGGTGACGGTACGTAGCGGGGGGTGGGGGGGGCGCGCGGCGGGGGGCGTGGGGGGGCGCGCACGCCGGCGAGCTGTCCGTCTTCTGCTGGTGACGGTACGTAGCGGGGGGTGGGGGGGGCGCGCGGCGGGGGGCGTGGGCGTGGGGGGGCGCGCACGCCGGCGAGCTGTCCGTCTTCTGCTGGTGACGGTACGTAGCGGGGGGCGGGGGGGGCGCGCGGCGGGGGGCGTGGGCGTGGGGGGCGCGCACGCCGGCGAGCTGTCCGTCTTCTGCTGGTGACGGTACGTAGCGGGGGGGCGAGCTGTCCGTCTTCTGCTGGTGACGGTACGTAGCGGGGGGGGCGAGCTGTCCGTCTTCTGCTGGTGACGGTACGTAGCGGGGGGGCGAGCTGTCCGTCTTCTGCTGGTGACGGTACGTAGCGGGGGGGCGAGCTGTCCGTCTTCTGCTGGTGACGGTACGTAGCGGGGGGGCGAGCTGTGCGTCTTCTGCTGGTGACGGTACGTAGCGGGGGGGCGTGCTGTCCGTCTTCTGCTGGTGACGGTACGTAGCGGGGGGGCGAGCTGTCCGACTTCTGCTGGTGACGGTACGTAGCGGGGGGGGCGAGCTGTCCGTCTTCTGCTGGTGACGGTACGTAGCGGGGGGGCGAGCTGTCCGTCTTCTGCTGGTGACGGTACGTAGCGGGGGGGCGAGCTGTCCGTCTTCTGCTGGTGACGGTACGTAGCGGGGGGCGGGGGGGGCGCGCGGCGGGGGGCGTGGGCGTGGGGGGCGCGCACGCCGCCGTGCTGTCCGTCTTCTGCTGGTGACGGTACGTAGCGGGGGGGCGTGCTGTCCGTCTTCTGCTGGTGACGGTACGTAGCGGGGGGGCGTGCTGTCCGTCTTCTGCTGGTGACGGTACGTAGCGGGGGGGCGAGCTGTCCGTCTTCTGCTGGTGACGGTACGTTGCGGGTGGGCGAGCTGTCCGTCTTCTGCTGGTGACGGTACGTAGCGGGGGGGCGAGCTGTCCGTCTTCTGCTGGTGACGGTACGTAGCGGGGGGGCGAGCTGTCCGTCTTCTGCTGGTGACGGTACGTAGCGGGGGGGAGAGCTGTCCGTCTTCTGCTGGTGACGGTACGTAGCGGGGGGGCGAGCTGTCCGTCTTCTGCTGGTGACGGTACGTAGCGGGGGGGCGAGCTGTCCGTCTTCTGCTGGTGACGGTACGTAGCGGGGGGGCGAGCTGTCCGTCTTCTGCTGGTGACGGTACGTAGCGGGTGGGCGTGCTGTCCGTCTTCTGCTGGTGACGGTACGTAGCGGGGGGGCGTGCTGTCCGTCTTCTGCTGGTGACGGTACGTAGCGGGGGGGCGAGCTGTCCGTCTTCTGCTGGTGACGGTACGTAGCGGGGGGCGAGCTGTCCGTCTTCTGCTGGTGACGGTACGTAGCGGGGGGGCGAGCTGTCCGTCTTCTGCTGGTGACGGTACTGTGCACTTGCGGAACCCTAAAAAATTTTTAAATGCATAAAATACTATTTAGAGGAACTGTCAAGAAGTGTAACGGGAAACGGGGAGTAGAAAAATATGACAAGGTGTGACAGTCGAGACAGGGTCGGGAAAGAGTCGAAAAAGGGAAATGAAGGAAAAAAGCATTTTTACCGAATAAAAGGAATACAGGGTGTCCACATTCTTGAAAATCAGGGAAAGTCAGGGAAAAGTCAGGGAAGCTCAAGGTGGTCAGGGAAAGTCAGTGAAATCGAGGAGCCACCTGGAAAGTCAGGGAAAAATTGAGAATTTACAGTTTGCTTTCCAAAATGTCCCAGTGATTGTAAAATAAGGGATAAATCATTCTCTAGTGACTAGAGTCTAGTCTGACTCTTAATCCAGACTATTGAAGCATTTGTTTTCCAGGTTCCGAGTGACCTACAATAAGGCATAATTTGCGGTCACAATAATTAGGATACTCCTTTTATAAATTTCAATAGTTTTGGTTCAGTGAAATCATTTACTCCTTTAATTCGTGCTCTAGTCGGGCTCTTAAGGGGCTGATAAGAGCTGAATTACCTCCCTTTCTAACAAAGGGCATAATGCGCGTGCTAGAACGGAGCGGATACGCGCTGTTTTACGTTTTTCGCTCATTTTTGAATTTTTTTCAAAATCTGTACCCATAATATTAATTATTAAACAGCTATATTATTACGCATAATATATTGAATAATGTGTAAAAGTTTTGGCATCATAGATTAATGGGTACTTAAGAAAAACGGTTTAAAAGCATAAAGCAGAGGTAACTTTGTTTTTTTTATACATATATACAAACATACATAATATCACGCCTTGTTCCCGTCGGGGTAGGCAGAGACCTCAGTTCTCCACCTGCTAATCTTGACACACTTCCCCTGCTTCCTGTACTTTCATCAATCCTTTCATACATGCTCGTCGGTTTAGGGTCCTTTTAACCTGGCCTTTATTCAGAACGTCCTGAATTTGGTCCTGGTACGTTCGCCGAGGCCTTCCCCTTCCAACGCTTCCATTCACTCTCGCCTTGTAGATCTCTTTCGTCAATCTTCTTTCATTCATCCTCTGTACATGACCAAACCATCTCAGCATCCCTTTCTCAATGTTAGTCACTATGTCTTCTTTTACGCCACAACATTCTCTTATCACACTATTTCTAATCCTGTCACTCAATTTCACACCAATCATACTCCTCAACGCTCTCATTTCTACTGCATTAATTCTACTTTCATGCTTTTTCTGCCACTGCCGTACATCAGTGTTGGTTTGGTACCAAAACGCCTCTATGAACAGCCAGACGCGCCTTGTGAGACACCTTCTGACTCTTCATAAAAGCATGCAGAGCACCATTCACCATGTTTCCAGCATTCACTCTTCTTTCGATATCACTTTCACACTTTCCGTCTCTCGTAAACTTCCCAGATACACAAATTCCTTCACTTGTTCGACTTGTTCACCAACTATTAATATAGTACACTCTGTCATACACTCTTCTCTTTCAAGTACCATTACTTTCGTCTTGCTTACATTTACTTTCATGCCACATTCATCATTGTTACCATCTCCTGTAACTCGTCAGCAGATGACGCAAGTATAACTTGGTCATCAGCGTAGAGAAGACATTTGATGAGTAACTCATTAATTCTAAGTCCGCATATACTCTCTTTCAGATCAGTCAAACAATTTCATGAATAGGTTAAACAGCCAAGGTGACGCTACACATCCCTGCCTAACACCTTTTTCGATGCTAAACCATTCAGTGTACGCCCCGTTTATTCTGACGCAAACACTGGAATCATCATAGAGAGATTTTTTATGCACCGCAAGGAAAAGACCTGATCTGTACATCCCATTCCCTTTCTAAATCCCGCTTGTACATCCCATATTTATTCGTCAGTATCTTTCATCACTCTTTCAATCAAAATCTTTGCATACAGTTTGCTGACGACACTGAGAAGGCTTATCCCGCGGTAATTTTATGGCGTTCAAAATATATTTAATCGTGTTTCTGAGTCGGCCATATTATTGTAAAGATGCTTAATTATCACATTTTTTTTTTCACGGCCATATATTCACCACTTTTCGTTAAAAACCTGCTCAAGTGAAGCGTATTTCGCTCTTATCAGGCCCTTAATCCAGACTGTTGAAGCATTATTTTTCAGGTTTAGAGTGACCTACATTGTTTTTGGTCTTAACATTTTTTCGAAAATATACTCATTTATACTTTATTTTTTCTTTAAAATGAATAAAATTGATCAGGGAAATTTTTGAAAATGGTCAGGGAAAGTCAGGGAAAAGTCAGGGAAATTTTTTGGGCATTAGCTGTGGACACCCTGGAATAGTTGCTAAAATTTTTATGAACGAAAGCAACAGAAGAAAACTAAGAATCAGGTTTTGTTGAATAGTGAGGGCAATGGAGCTCAAATAGAATTTTAACGTGTTTGAAAGTTTCAGGTGAGAGAGAATTTGGGCCGTCAAACAAGGAAAATTTGGAAAAAAACGGAGAAAAATGGAAGAATGGAATCGGTAAACGCTCCAAATATCCTTGTTGTTACTTTGAGACGTCTGTGAAAGAAAAGTCGATAATAAGCTGGATTTCTGTGAGTTATAATAATTTTTTATTTTGTAGCTCGCGAAAAATAGAATTCATACAGCTGATGAGACGAATCTTTTGAAGGAGGCTATGATCCTGGATTGTGGGTTCCTTCAATTGAGATAAAGATAGGGATTGCTTCGTGTAGGATATAGTATAGGAAGGTTTATTTGCGCATAAATTCAAGATGCTAACATTCAGGGTTTGATTCCAAAGTGTAAAGAATAAGTGGAGTGAAACTAATGTTATGTAAGTATTCAATTTTGTGGTTTTCCATCTTTTATTTATTTTCGGTTCAAAGTTGTTGTGTGTATTTGAGTTAAGGTGAAATGTGACTTAATGAAATTTATAGTTTCTTCCAGGTTATGTGGGCTAAATAACGTTGAGAAAATCAGATTTCAATGTCAAAAGAGGAAGAGTTGATTGGAGAATATTTGCAGCTTTACAGATCTACCTGCGGGGTCATAAGAGGCTTGTACTGTGTGATACTTTAAGTAAATTGTTATTCCCTCTTAATGATTTTCTTTTGTAAACATTAATAACTCTGCGGAAATTATAACATACTGTGTTTCTAATCTGAGACGTTATTTGTAGATAGTAATAAAGATTTTCTTTTCCCATAATTAAGTATAAACTAGTTCTACAAGTGTCTTTGTTCGCGTATAGCTAGGCAGGATAATGTTCTATTTCTAAACAGGTACAGGAAATTACAAGGAACATTATAGACATGGAAAAGCAAACCACAAATGATAAAACGTGAAGGCTAAAAAAAGGTATTGCTTGGATTGTAAAGGTAATGTAAATTTCATTGTGTTTAATTCTTTCCTTTACAGAGAAATTGATTAAAATAGTCCTTGGTGAATCATAGAGGCTGGACTCTGATGTATATTTTGTCATTGTTTCGGGGTGGCTTTGGATGTTGTATGTTTTGTCAACATTTCAAAGTGACTTTGGACGATGTATATTATTATCATCATTTCAAGGAGACTTTAAACGATGTATATTTTTATACTTTTTTAGGTAGAATTGTCTATTTGACATTATTGTCAAATAGTCAACAAATAAATCATTTTTGATTTAGTTTTACTCAAAGCTAGACGCTATTTTGAAATCTTTATAAATTTTTTATCTCTTTAACAAAAAAATAAATCAAAACCCAAAATCAAAATGGAAGAAAATATTAATACATTAAATAATTACCTTTTTTTAGAAAATAATATAAAATCTTTGGCCCTAAATCAAAATTCCAGTTTTTTAATATACTAATGTCTTCATATGATAAAATTTAAGAAAAATATTCCGTCAGATCAAAAGAATTAGAACGTCAATTCAAAATCTTAAAATAATATATCTGAAAACTAAAACTTGGATATAGTTTGTGACATTTTATTGTGAAATAAAGGGTAAGTTTAAGTAGAGTGAATATTATAAATAATATTATTTCAAATAATAATAAATTGCTTTGATAGTGATTTTGAATCTTTTGCCTCAATTTCCCAAAATTGGAACATGCTGAGAACATTACTACATTTCAGTACTCAAGTTCATAGAAGGTGCTTATCTTTCCTTTTACTTTCATTCTATAGGAGTCCCAGATTTTGAGATTAAGAAATACCTGCTCTCAGGTTTATTTAGTTCAACCAAGCGTGGATGGATGCCCTCGTGACATGTGTCCCCGATGTCCACTATATTGGATGTGGCAAATGTATGTCGCGTGTCGCTGGAGTATCTGTCTAAGTCTATCTGATAATATCAACCTTCGGATTTATTTATTTTAATCATTCTTGGGCCGGAGCCCTCAAGCCTAAAAGGGTCTGATACTAAAGTTCTTCTCTTTCTATTTGTGTGAGGTTTCGCTGATTCATCCTGATTTCCCTCTTCTGTATGTGTGGGATGAATTGGTGTTATTCCGGTACAAATGGAGGGATATTAGCAAGGTGTTTTAACGTTGGATTTTGGAAATAATGTTTCTTGTGTTATGTGCTGACAACGCTTGCCCACTATTGGTTGCGTCGTTTGAGTGGCATATACCGCGGGAGGACCTCCTGATTTTAGCGTTAGATTACCAAATGTAGAGTAGTTAGACAACTTAAAACTTTCTTCTTATGTGAAGGGACATTCTAGTTTAGTCTAATGACATTAAATTGTTTATAAAGAATAAATTAGAATTGTCCTGAATCAATAGGAAGAATATTCTTGATGGAGACATTACGTTCGTTCGTGGGTTGCTTCTTGTAAAGTGTGTTGACGACGTTCGCCCGTAAGGCTGCGACGGCTGTACGACACTCTGACCTTGGGGGACCTCTGAACTTTATGTGTGTCATCCTAAAGTAGTTAAATAATCTATTTAATCTTCATTGAATCATACAGGAATCTAAACCTTATAAGATTCTAAGTTTTATTTTTCCTTAATAAAACTTGTCATAATTTATCATACTTAAAAATTATACTTTGACTCAGTGTGAAACCACCTTTAACATTACTAAATAGATTCTTGAAAACAGTAATGGAACAGAAATTATAATGTTTAGTTTCTTTCATTGTAGATAAGTTTCGAATATTTAAGTATATACAATAACCCCATTTTTTTATACTTCTTTTGAGTCCTCTTTTAAAGAACTTCGAGTTTTAGCTAGTGTTGTTTACGCTAAATTCTCCCAGTGTTCTTGGTTTTGAATACTCGATGCTTTTGATTTTCCCTTAAGATCTTAAATCATAAATGTTTGGCCCAACCTAGCTTAGATACTACTATCCCGTATCTTCTCGGTTCTGGTCATCATACTTCACTTTTATTTAAGGATTACCTTCAGTAATCTTTTGTCATACTTACTTCTTATATGTTCTTCTTCGAAATATGCTGGGTAATCCCATTATAGTTTAGATGCTTTTCATTTTATTTAAATGAGTGTTTAGACTGGGGTTACTCTACATAATCCTTGTCTTGCGTGGGTTGGTAACGGAAAAGAGATTTAGCTACGCATCACAAGTGAGAGCTATGAAGGATATACGGAGACCTTGTTGGTGCAATAAAGTCACTCAGTGACTGGGGGGAGGGAAAATTGCCCTTCAAACTCTTTATGTCTCTCGTTATAAAACCGTTATTGATCTAGGCTGGCCATGCAAGCAATAATACTATACCCGTATCTAGTACAGACTTCACACTTGGACGTGTGGAGCTGGCTAATTATTTTCAGTTTAACTTATTTCAAAACAAACTAAGGGATTCGATGATGTCGATCATTGTCTGCCCGGAGGGATTACAGGAAGAGCTCTTATAGCTCATGATGGAGAGTGCCCTGTTTTCCTAAAGGAAGACTGTATGCTTCGTGTGCCTGGCGGGCTCGGTGACCAGCTCTGGTATGGGTGACTAAAAGAAATAGTCAATACCCTGTGAACCCTGGATGAGTCAGTGATCGTCCCTTAAAGGTGGGCCACGTGGAAGTCGGGTTTGACGCGGGGCATGAACATACCGGGGGGAGACATCATCACCGTCTGGGTTGTACTGTGGTTAGTTGGTTCCGCACTCCACATACATTAACCCTAGTCTTTACTGTAGTTTAAGTTTTCGATGGGATATCCAGCTCCGCGAGGATGATCAGAATCCTGACGATCCAGTTGGATTGTTAGGGTAGTTTAGCGTCATGTCATCGTGAGCTGGGTGATGATATGCCTCGGACCTAGGACTTAGGGTAGAGGAGGCCTAGGACGAGCTGTTTGGGGCGATGGTGGTGCCCCAAACTTGGGGATTGTCCCCACATTATTTTTATTACTTCGTTTATATTAACATAGGTTTCTTTTCAGAAACTTAACGGCTATAATAATATTGCATTGTAAAAGAGATGAAACCTCTCCTTAATTGATGAATCTACATGAATTCAGAAGAACTACATCAAACAATATGAGACTAAACTTTAATAAATAGTGATATAAAATAAAAATAAATAACTCAAATTAGACATGTAAAGATTAGGTTTATATTCAAATATAAGTATTAAAATAACAAGTGTGTTTCTTTTCATTCTTCTATTGCCACTCTCCACCGAGCAGAATCTGTAAATTACAAGATTTTATAAATATATAAAACGGAATGACGTAGGATTCAGAAAAAATATAATATTCTTAAAGGATATTATTCTAGACGATCAATCTTGGCCAAAACTTTCACGTATCTGATTTGAGGATCCTATTGGAAGGGACTTCAGATCTGTACAGCTGGTGCCGTGACCAGGATATGCTGGTTTCAAGCGAGAGAGGTATTGAAGAGTGAAAAAAAGAAACAAAATGGAAAATACACTAATTTCGAGTTTTGAACTGAAGAAACTTGAGAGTAAAGTCTATCTAAGTTAAAGTTGTTAAGCGGGACGTTAGAATTGGTTTTAGCTTAGGGTTATTTGTTTTGGAGACCATAGAAAATATGATGCATTCCTTGTTTCAGAATAAAGATGGGAAATTTTACAGTCTCAATAGAAGGAAACATAGGGTCAGGGAAGTCTACTTTGTTGGCAGCTTTGGGAGGCAACTCTGATTTTGAGATAATACCAGAACCAATTGATAAATGGACTAATTTATCTGGCGTTAATCTCTTCCAGTTATTTAAGGAAAATCCTAAGAAGTGGGGTTTCTGTTTTCAAAATTATGTTCTTCTAACAATGTTAGAGAATCATACGAAAGAATCTAGCGCTAAGATTAAAGTTATGGAACGTTCCATCTATTCAGCCAAAAACTGTTTTATTAGGGAATTGCAAGAGAGTGAATTGTTGCACCCGGCTGAGTTTGCAGTTTTAGATGAAACTTATTCTTATTTCAAAGAACAATTGGTTACTCGAATTAATTTAGTGGTTTATCTTAGGACTTCCCCTATGGTTTCTTATCAGAGAGCCCTAAGTCGTGGTCGACCTGAAGAGACAGGGATAACGTTAGATTATATAGAGAGGATTCACAACATTCATGAGGAATGGTTATTGAACCCTAATATAAAGGAAGATTTTGACAGGATAGAGATTATCGATGGAGATCAAAATATTAGCTCCATAAAGCAACAGTTTTGGGAAGTTAAGGAAAGAATATTAGATAAGCTTTCTATTCTTTAATTTAAACAAAATTCCAACCTATAATTTGTAATAAACTTTCAGTATCCAAAGAAAAGAAAAATGCCTCCTCGTTATAATCTTAGATCATCTCAGGGACAAGATGAATTAGAAAGGACAGGTCAGCAAGAAGAACGTCCACGACCTTCTTTACGCAACTCCACTATGTTTCGCCAACTTCGAAGAAACATGGGAATTCTGACACAGAAGGTGTCGAGTTTAGAGAATCAGCTGTCGCAAGCTCGGGAAACTAACGCTGCATCAACTTCGTCTGAAAGGCATGAAGCACCGATTAATATATGCCCGGTGATTGATACAAGAGTCGAAAAACCACGTTTTCCTGGAAGATTTGGGGTACATCCAGTGTCGTTTTTGGAGGATCTTCAGAATTATTTACGGAGAATGCCTAATGAAGATGCTACAATTGAAACTATAATCAGTTGTTTAGAAGGTGATGTTCGAAAATGGGCCAGAATTTATAGACAGAGATGGTTTACACAGTCGGATTTCAAAAGAGATTTTTTGGATGCTTATTGGGGAGAAGCCGAACAAAACACCTTGAGAAGAATGATTGTAAATGGCACTTGGTCTAAGGAAAATGGAACAATGCTAGAACATTTCGTTAGTTTAGCAGGGCAAGCAAAGATGATGTCTAGACCAATTCCTGAATGGCAAATAGTGGAGGATTTGATGAGACACTTTCCGAAGGATGTACAATATGCTTGGCGGATGAAGAAAGGAAATACTTTGATTGAGGCAACAGAGTTTCTTCGTGAATTGGATGACGTGAATAAACAATGTGGATCTTCTTCCTTTGACTCTTCCACTGGAGCTGATAGGGGAACAAAGCGTCAAAGTCCATTCGTTTCGAATAAAGACAAACCATTTTATAAAAAACCAAAAGTGGTGGCTCACATCGAGGGGGAGACTTCAAGGGGAAGGATCACTAATGAAATAATTCAAGAAGAAGATTTAAACTAGTTGGGGCCATCTCCAATAAGCAGGAGGTGGCCGCAATTAACAAAAAACTAAATTATCTTTTTCCTGTAAAATATTTAATAAAACAAGGTTGGAAGCCAGGGGTAGGATTGGGTTGTGACCAAGAAGGGATCTTATATCCTGTTTCCCCGAATAATACTAGAACGAAATGTAATAGAGAAGGTTTAGGATATTCTTCAGAAGAATATAATAATAAACAAACAGTCTTAGATTTAATTAAAGTTTTTGACGTTTCCGTGATTAAACAAAATCAACCAATGTATAACCAGTTCATTAAAGAATATGAAGGTAATTCTTTATATGATGAAGAGGTTTGCTTTGAGAATGAGGGGCCCAAATTTAAATCAGAAATAGAGTTACAAATTTTGGGGCAATCTATAGTTCTCTTGGTAGACACTGGAAGTGAAGTAACTTGTATTTCGGAAGAATTCTTAGAGAGTTTACAAGGAGAATTAAAGTTAGAATTCCCTGCGTTACCAGTTAGACCAATATGTGTGAGGGGAGCCGTTGGACAAAAGAGTCTCCAAATAAAAAAACTAGTCTCTATACCGTTGACGTGTGGTTCATTTGATATTGATACGGGATTTTTAGTGATTGCTAAATTAACTTGTTCTGCTATCCTTGGGGTAGATTGGTTAGTTGCGCACAACGCTGTTTTGCATTTAAAAGAACCACAAACATTAGAATTGGGTATCGTTGGACAAGGAGAAATTACTATTCCGTTTCGAAATCTTTCTAGTGGGTTTTTAGAAGAGAATCGAATAAATCTAATATCTGGAGTAGAGGAACAAAACGAAAAGGAAGGCGGTGAAGAAAAGCAATTATTAGATTTGTTTAAAAATATTCGGTTGGGAATGGATTTGTCTGATGTAGAGAAGGAACAAATTTTTAATGTTTTGAGATCCCATATGCAAGTTTTTACAAAGAAACTTGGAAGGGCAAACTGTTATACTCATGACATTAAAATGATTGAGGGTACTCCAAGGATACAACGAACCTATCCTATACCATATGCACATAGGGCAAAAGTAGAAGAAAAGTTGAGGGAGATGGAAGAATTAGGGATTATATCGAGGAAAACTACAAATTTTTGTAGTCCTCTAACTTTCACTGGAAAACCCGATGGATCTGTTAGAATATTACTTGATGCTAGGGAAATCAATAAATATATGGTTCCAGAAGTAGAAGCACCGCCTTTACAGATTGACATACTTAATGCTTTTCTTGGTGTAAAATTTATAACATTGATTGATTTAAATAACGCTTATTTTCAAATACCGTTGACTGAGGACAGTAAAAAATATACTGGATTTACAGTTAATGGAAAGTCTTACGTATACAACGTGCTTCCGCAAGGACTTAAAACGTCAGTAGGGTCCTTTTGTCGCGCAATGGACATTATATTGGGTCCTGGTGTTAGAGAGTTTTGTGTCAATTATTTGGATGATCTTGCAATCCTAACGAGTGGGACTTGGCAAGACCATTTGGATCATATTGATATAGTTTTGGATCGTTTAGAATCAGCTGGAATGACTTGTAATTTTGCAAAGTGCAACTTTTTCTGCAGTGAAGTAAAAATGTTAGGGCATATAGTTACAACTTCGGGAATTAAACCTAACCCGGATAAAATAAAAGCTATAAAGGAATTCCCTATTCCAAAGAAACAAAAACAGTTAAGAGGATTTTTGGGACTTTGTAATTATTATAGACGTTTCATTAAAAACTATAGTATTTTGACTGCTCCATTAACTAGGTTATTAAAGAAAAACCAAGCATGGTTTTGGGATGAAGAATTAGATCGAGCTTTCAATAATATAAAGGAAGAATTTATTACAACGATTCTATTGAGCCATCCAGATCAGGATAAATTATATTATTTACAGACCGACAGTTCAGGGATCGGAATAGCCGGATCATTGTTTCAGATTGGAAATAATGGTGAGGTTAAAATTTTGGGATTCTGTAGTCGTGCACTACGGGGTTCTGAATTACGTTGGACTGTAACTGAACAAGAGTTGTGGGCTATTATTTATTCTGTGAAAAAGTTTGAGACTTATTTAAGAGGAGCGAAATTTGTTGTTCGTACAGATCATAAGGCATTAACTTTCATGAAACAAATGAAATTATACAATAGTAGAGTCACACGTTGGATTTTATTTCTTGAACAATTTGACTTCGAAGTCGAACATGTAAAAGGTGTAGAAAATATTGGGGTAGATATTTTATCTAGATATCCGCCAGGGGGAGTTTTGCAAGAAGAGAAGGTGTGGTATCCAACTGTTATGTATGTAGGTGTTTCTACTGACCGTGACTTGAAAAATAAATTACAACGTATGATGGAATATCAACGGCTTGACAACGTCATATGTGGGATTAAGGAGAAAATAAATGTTTCTAGAGTTCCCGAAAGAACAGATAGATTTACGCGTATAACTTTGCGTTGTATTGTCAATAATGATCTACTTTATTTTAAAACTGTACGTGGAGATTACGTTTTGTTTATGCCCAAGGTACTACAAGAAGAGATTTGTAAACAGGTACATATAGAGATGGGTCATCTTGGCGCATATAAAACTTTGAAATATTTACAATTAAGGTGTTATTGGATAAATATGGGTAAGACAGTGAAATTTTGTGTTCAGAAGTGTCATGTTTGTCAGCTTTCTAGACCTGACTATATAAAAGGGGTAGGGAAATGTAAATCGATTTTAACTGAAAACCCGGGTGAATTAGTAATGGCTGATATCTTCGGACCATTACCTAAAACTGAGGCTGGTTATATTTACATTTTTGTAATACAGGATTCTTTTAGTAAATTTATTAAACTTTTCGGACTTCGTGGAGCTTCAGCAGACTCAGTGCTTTATTGCATGAGAGTGTTCACTGAAATAATACAACCTAAGGCTGTTATGACAGATAACGGAAAACAATTTATTAGTCACAAGTGGAAAAATGGACTCAGAGCTTTGAGAATTAAGACTTTGTATACTACTATTCGTAATCCTCGACCTAACACTACAGAACGAGTGAATAAAGAATTAAACAAATTCTTTAGAATTTATTGTCATGATGACCATACTAGATGGGATCATTACTTGTTGGAGATTGAGGAATTGTATAATAATACGTTCCACGAGAGTACGAAATTTTCTCCTAATGAAATATTATTTGGAAATTCAGAGAAACTTAAAGTAGACTGTTTTCTACCACGGGCACTCACGAATAAAACGTTAGACCAAATTAGAGAGGAAGTTAGAGAAAACCTTAGACTTTCGAGTCAGAAGCGGCAGGATAGATTCAATAGAACTCATAAGTTGATAGATTTTCAAGTTGGTGATTTGGTAAAATTAAGGAGGCTTAATAAATCGGATTCTAGTCGAAATAAAACTAAGAAATTTGATTTATTATATGATGGACCATATCGAATTGGAGGAATAAAATATGCTAATGTGTATATTCTCGTTGATCCTGAAACTCAAAGTGTCAAAGGAGTTTATAATGCAGTCCATTTGGCTAAATATTATACTTAGGATGTTAGCTATTGAGATTTTCACGGGACTATATCATAAATTTTAACTTTAGAGGAATTGAGATATTCCTGGTCACAACCTAATTAATATAATTTTATTAGTTTTAATTTAATAATTAATATTAGAAGACTATTTTGATTATAGTATATAGTGAGTCAATTTGTTAGTGAATTGACTGGCATTATTAAATCGACTTCGTTTTAAAAATATAATGAACTATAATAATTTATAATTTAATACAAATTTAATTTGGTTATATAATCAGGGTTGAACTGAAATAAATCTAAATTTAGATAAACATGTTAAATAATTTTAATAATTTTGAATAAAAAATTAATTTAGTTTAATGATTTATAATATTAGTAGTTTAGTTATTTGTTTTGTTTATTGTATTTGTGAATAAAAAAATTTAAGGGCCAATATAGGAGGTTTTATTTTAATAAAATAATAATAATAATAATAAAAAAAAAAAAAAAAAATTTAATTTAAAATTGAAAATTTTAGAATTCTCGAAAAAAAAAAAAAATGTTTTCTTAGATTTTTCGAAATAATAAAATTTTGGGGGAGGCTGTGCACTTGCGGAACCCTAAAAAATTTTTAAATGCATAAAATACTATTTAGAGGAACTGTCAAGAAGTGTAACGGGAAACGGGGAGTAGAAAAATATGACAAGGTGTGACAGTCGAGACAGGGTCGGGAAAGAGTCGAAAAAGGGAAATGAAGGAAAAAAGCATTTTTACCGAATAAAAGGAATAGTTGCTAAAATTTTTATGAACGAAAGCAACAGAAGAAAACTAAGAATCAGGTTTTGTTGAATAGTGAGGGCAATGGAGCTCAAATAGAATTTTAACGTGTTTGAAAGTTTCAGGTGAGAGAGAATTTGGGCCGTCAAACAAGGAAAATTTGGAAAAAAACGGAGAAAAATGGAAGAATGGAATCGGTAAACGCTCCAAATATCCTTGTTGTTACTTTGAGACGTCTGTGAAAGAAAAGTCGATAATAAGCTGGATTTCTGTGAGTTATAATAATTTTTTATTTTGTAGCTCGCGAAAAATAGAATTCATACAGCTGATGAGACGAATCTTTTGAAGGAGGCTATGATCCTGGATTGTGGGTTCCTTCAATTGAGATAAAGATAGGGATTGCTTCGTGTAGGATATAGTATAGGAAGGTTTATTTGCGCATAAATTCAAGATGCTAACATTCAGGGTTTGATTCCAAAGTGTAAAGAATAAGTGGAGTGAAACTAATGTTATGTAAGTATTCAATTTTGTGGTTTTCCATCTTTTATTTATTTTCGGTTCAAAGTTGTTGTGTGTATTTGAGTTAAGGTGAAATGTGACTTAATGAAATTTATAGTTTCTTCCAGGTTATGTGGGCTAAATAACGTTGAGAAAATCAGATTTCAATGTCAAAAGAGGAAGAGTTGATTGGAGAATATTTGCAGCTTTACAGATCTACCTGCGGGGTCATAAGAGGCTTGTACTGTGTGATACTTTAAGTAAATTGTTATTCCCTCTTAATGATTTTCTTTTGTAAACATTAATAACTCTGCGGAAATTATAACATACTGTGTTTCTAATCTGAGACGTTATTTGTAGATAGTAATAAAGATTTTCTTTTCCCATAATTAAGTATAAACTAGTTCTACAAGTGTCTTTGTTCGCGTATAGCTAGGCAGGATAATGTTCTATTTCTAAACAGGTACAGGAAATTACAAGGAACATTATAGACATGGAAAAGCAAACCACAAATGATAAAACGTGAAGGCTAAAAAAAGGTATTGCTTGGATTGTAAAGGTAATGTAAATTTCATTGTGTTTAATTCTTTCCTTTACAGAGAAATTGATTAAAATAGTCCTTGGTGAATCATAGAGGCTGGACTCTGATGTATATTTTGTCATTGTTTCGGGGTGGCTTTGGATGTTGTATGTTTTGTCAACATTTCAAAGTGACTTTGGACGATGTATATTATTATCATCATTTCAAGGAGACTTTAAACGATGTATATTTTTATACTTTTTTAGGTAGAATTGTCTATTTGACATTATTGTCAAATAGTCAACAAATAAATCATTTTTGATTTAGTTTTACTCAAAGCTAGACGCTATTTTGAAATCTTTATAAATTTTTTATCTCTTTAACAAAAAAATAAATCAAAACCCAAAATCAAAATGGAAGAAAATATTAATACATTAAATAATTACCTTTTTTTAGAAAATAATATAAAATCTTTGGCCCTAAATCAAAATTCCAGTTTTTTAATATACTAATGTCTTCATATGATAAAATTTAAGAAAAATATTCCGTCAGATCAAAAGAATTAGAACGTCAATTCAAAATCTTAAAATAATATATCTGAAAACTAAAACTTGGATATAGTTTGTGACATTTTATTGTGAAATAAAGGGTAAGTTTAAGTAGAGTGAATATTATAAATAATATTATTTCAAATAATAATAAATTGCTTTGATAGTGATTTTGAATCTTTTGCCTCAATTTCCCAAAATTGGAACATGCTGAGAACATTACTACATTTCAGTACTCAAGTTCATAGAAGGTGCTTATCTTTCCTTTTACTTTCATTCTATAGGAGTCCCAGATTTTGAGATTAAGAAATACCTGCTCTCAGGTTTATTTAGTTCAACCAAGCGTGGATGGATGCCCTCGTGACATGTGTCCCCGATGTCCACTATATTGGATGTGGCAAATGTATGTCGCGTGTCGCTGGAGTATCTGTCTAAGTCTATCTGATAATATCAACCTTCGGATTTATTTATTTTAATCATTCTTGGGCCGGAGCCCTCAAGCCTAAAAGGGTCTGATACTAAAGTTCTTCTCTTTCTATTTGTGTGAGGTTTCGCTGATTCATCCTGATTTCCCTCTTCTGTATGTGTGGGATGAATTGGTGTTATTCCGGTACAAATGGAGGGATATTAGCAAGGTGTTTTAACGTTGGATTTTGGAAATAATGTTTCTTGTGTTATGTGCTGACAACGCTTGCCCACTATTGGTTGCGTCGTTTGAGTGGCATATACCGCGGGAGGACCTCCTGATTTTAGCGTTAGATTACCAAATGTAGAGTAGTTAGACAACTTAAAACTTTCTTCTTATGTGAAGGGACATTCTAGTTTAGTCTAATGACATTAAATTGTTTATAAAGAATAAATTAGAATTGTCCTGAATCAATAGGAAGAATATTCTTGATGGAGACATTACGTTCGTTCGTGGGTTGCTTCTTGTAAAGTGTGTTGACGACGTTCGCCCGTAAGGCTGCGACGGCTGTACGACACTCTGACCTTGGGGGACCTCTGAACTTTATGTGTGTCATCCTAAAGTAGTTAAATAATCTATTTAATCTTCATTGAATCATACAGGAATCTAAACCTTATAAGATTCTAAGTTTTATTTTTCCTTAATAAAACTTGTCATAATTTATCATACTTAAAAATTATACTTTGACTCAGTGTGAAACCACCTTTAACATTACTAAATAGATTCTTGAAAACAGTAATGGAACAGAAATTATAATGTTTAGTTTCTTTCATTGTAGATAAGTTTCGAATATTTAAGTATATACAATAACCCCATTTTTTTATACTTCTTTTGAGTCCTCTTTTAAAGAACTTCGAGTTTTAGCTAGTGTTGTTTACGCTAAATTCTCCCAGTGTTCTTGGTTTTGAATACTCGATGCTTTTGATTTTCCCTTAAGATCTTAAATCATAAATGTTTGGCCCAACCTAGCTTACATACTACTATCCCGTATCTTCTCGGTTCTGGTCATCATACTTCACTTTTATTTAAGGATTACCTTCAGTAATCTTTTGTCATACTTACTTCTTATATGTTCTTCTTCGAAATATGCTGGGTAATCCCATTATAGTTTAGATGCTTTTCATTTTATTTAAATGAGTGTTTAGACTGGGGTTACTCTACATAATCCTTGTCTTGCGTGGGTTGGTAACGGAAAAGAGATTTAGCTACGCATCACAAGTGAGAGCTATGAAGGATATACGGAGACCTTGTTGGTGCAATAAAGTCACTCAGTGACTGGGGGGAGGGAAAATTGCCCTTCAAACTCTTTATGTCTCTCGTTATAAAACCGTTATTGATCTAGGCTGGCCATGCAAGCAATAATACTATACCCGTATCTAGTACAGACTTCACACTTGGACGTGTGGAGCTGGCTAATTATTTTCAGTTTAACTTATTTCAAAACAAACTAAGGGATTCGATGATGTCGATCATTGTCTGCCCGGAGGGATTACAGGAAGAGCTCTTATAGCTCATGATGGAGAGTGCCCTGTTTTCCTAAAGGAAGACTGTATGCTTCGTGTGCCTGGCGGGCTCGGTGACCAGCTCTGGTATGGGTGACTAAAAGAAATAGTCAATACCCTGTGAACCCTGGATGAGTCAGTGATCGTCCCTTAAAGGTGGGCCACGTGGAAGTCGGGTTTGACGCGGGGCATGAACATACCGGGGGGAGACATCATCACCGTCTGGGTTGTACTGTGGTTAGTTGGTTCCGCACTCCACATACATTAACCCTAGTCTTTACTGTAGTTTAAGTTTTCGATGGGATATCCAGCTCCGCGAGGATGATCAGAATCCTGACGATCCAGTTGGATTGTTAGGGTAGTTTAGCGTCATGTCATCGTGAGCTGGGTGATGATATGCCTCGGACCTAGGACTTAGGGTAGAGGAGGCCTAGGACGAGCTGTTTGGGGCGATGGTGGTGCCCCAAACTTGGGGATTGTCCCCACATTATTTTTATTACTTCGTTTATATTAACATAGGTTTCTTTTCAGAAACTTAACGGCTATAATAATATTGCATTGTAAAAGAGATGAAACCTCTCCTTAATTGATGAATCTACATGAATTCAGAAGAACTACATCAAACAATATGAGACTAAACTTTAATAAATAGTGATATAAAATAAAAATAAATAACTCAAATTAGACATGTAAAGATTAGGTTTATATTCAAATATAAGTATTAAAATAACAAGTGTGTTTCTTTTCATTCTTCTATTGCCACTCTCCACCGAGCAGAATCTGTAAATTACAAGATTTTATAAATATATAAAACGGAATGACGTAGGATTCAGAAAAAATATAATATTCTTAAAGGATATTATTCTAGACGATCAATCTTGGCCAAAACTTTCACGTATCTGATTTGAGGATCCTATTGGAAGGGACTTCAGATCTGTACAGTACGTAGCGGGGGGGCGAGCTGTCCGTCTTCTGCTGGTGACGGTACGTAGCACAGCCCACAGCCGCAGGGGACTACATACAACGAGCGCCAATTTCAAATTGAAAGCACGTGTAGGCCTGCATGTTCAGCACAACTGACCCGAGGAGCACCGGGCGGAAAGCAGGAGTGGTGCGCAAGGGGCAAAGAGAATGTCCGTTCGATAAAATAAAAAAAAATATTCAGAGAATTACAGCCCTTTTACATATTTTATACTTCTGCCAAACTGCAGTACTGTTTACTTTATTCTGTGTTACTCCGCGCCGGCTCATAAACAACAGCAACCGACACACACCAGCCTCACACTAAAAAATCCTGTATCATGGACGCTGGGCTCACTTAAACTTAAGAACAAACTCATATGATGGCCCGTTGGCGTGGTTGGTGGTGATCCTGCCTTCTAAGCCGTGGGCCGCGGGTTCGATCCCCGCCTAGGACAAACATTTGAGTGAGATATTTATCGTACCCATATTATTATATTATTTTTTAGTTACTCTACTATCTATTAATTAGTGTATTTTAAATATTGTATGTTAACTCTAATGTTGTTTGTGAGAGAAAAAAAAAAATATTTATTTTATTTTATTTAATGCATATTATGCTTACTCTTTGCCCAGTTTGGATTCAGATAATATTTATTTATTTTATACTGGGAATAAAACCCAGAACCCTCAAAACAGCTGCACTAACACTCACCAGCCTTATTTCGTTTTACAAAATCAACATCCTAATTTACACAAAACGACTGCCATATGATCTGTCTCCACAACACAAACCCACAACTCGATTAAGGTTTGCAAAAAGAGCAATTTGGCTGTCAAAAGTTTTCTAACTAGCACATGTGCTCTTACACGCTTATGCCGCATTAAGATTCACTTGGCAGATTATTGTGTTAGTAAATCGTCTACCATAGCCTTATGATAATGATCAAAGACATGTCATCAGCTAATGGATTTATCCTTCACAAGGTTGCATGGGTAATATAGATAACAAATAGTAATGGTCCCAGGATTGAACCTTGTGGAACTCCCATGCAAATTTCAAATCCCGGTGATTGTTTCTAGTTTATATCAACCTTTTATATATTTTTTTGTTTAAATATAGGTCATATGACTTACACCTTTTTGATAACCGAAAATGGTCAAATATTATCAGTATAGTATGATGGTGCACACAATCGAAAGGCTTTGATAAATCACAAACGACACAAAAACGCCTTGGCTCTAAACATTTGGCGAGAGTAGTAGAGGAATTAAATAATATAGTAGTTGAAACTGGAATATCAGTAAAAATAAAATAGAACTGCAATAATCCATATTTCATTGCCGAGAGTTGGAAGTAGTAAGTTTCTCTTTCAACAACAATCTTTTCTTTTTCCAGGGTGATGGCGCGTCGCGGCCCGCATTGGTCGCCTCGAGCGTGAAACACGCACACATCCCTACAATCACGTGTTTGCGAGTGTGTGCGTGTGTGTGCACACGAGGCGTGACGTCACACACCCACCACCACCGACCAGCCCACGAGATTACCGACATCTAGCGGCAGTCTCTACGCTACTCGGCACGTTCTGTTTTCATATTGTTTTATGTTATACACAGTCTATCGCGACAGTTCTTCACGGATCGGTTTTGTGGAAACAGTATAGAAAGCATGAGCGTACGATGAGCGTGCTGTTTCGCACTTTTTGTTGACAATTATTGAGACGGCACAGCCATAAGGTTTTTTATATAGTACTCTCATGCTTCTTGTGCAGGTTATATACGATGTTTTCTCTTATTTACGCAGGGAGAGTTTTGAATAGTTGTGAATCGCCTTTTCCCAGTCGGTAGCTAGCGTTAATCCTATGGTCGCGGGCGCTTTTACCGGTTTTAAATAAAACCTGTCTGGAAGCTCGGAAATGGATCTCGTTTAGTTGGATTTTCAAAATTTTCTTTCCTGGAACTTTAAAATTTTTGTAACTTTTCTCGTAAGTTTCTATAAGTTTGTTCTTGACTTTGCTGCGTCGTGATTATGTTTTATCTATTACCGGGACTTTTTAAGGACGAATTGCCTTGAATTAGCAACCGCAGTATTAAACAAAACTTGAACAGTTTCTGTATTTAAATCCGACATTTCCGAGTAATTGTTCAATAATAATGGGTCATAGTACTGGTTCAAGACTGGGATAAGATACTCCATCCCTCGGTGAGCGCCGCGACCTATTGGTTCCGCTGCCGTCGACTGATTTGTTTGTAACTAGCTATGGTTACTCGAAGTACAAAGTTGCGCGCTCTTCGTTCGGACAGTCTGATTTCTCCAGTATTTTTTTAGACTATTTTTTGAGATTAGCGCAGAAAACAAGTTTGGAAAACAAACTGGTCTCACTCTCTTCCTACAGTAATCTTGTAGGAGGAATTTGTTTGCTTGTACAAAGTACTTAAACCGCAAACTCGTTCGTTCGAAATTCGACAATCAGAATTAACACGTTAACGAAAGCGTCTATATTCAATCTTAATCTGCCCGCTACTTTAAGGTAGCCGAATACTGGCGGATCTCATAAAATATTAAAATAAATATCTGTGACTTGTCCGAACTATCGGAGTGTTAACCTAATTTATGAATAATGTTCTGTTATCGTATGACTTTGTTAAAGAAAGATCGCGGCGCGACTTTCATTGTATTGATTTTATTCGTTTATTGGACTGAACTTAAGGCTGTCGTTTCGGGGAATTCATTAATTGTATTTTTTCGTCAAATGTACTAATGAAAAGGCAGCCATGAGCTTCATAATCGTTGCGGGAAAATACTAAATGTATAAAGGTTTGATAAAATTCGTGTAAAACCTTTTAAAGGCTTAATCTGGAGGCAAAATTATAAAAAACAACTTTCTGAATATTCGCAAAAAATTGTGACTCTCACATGCAAATTGGACCGATTAACTTGTCTATAAAATCCACAATTTTCAAATGTTGTTGTTTAGCCTCCACAGTAAGCCCTTAAAATTTTACAAAATATCTATGTTTTACACGCGATTTTAAAAACCCCTATGACGTAGCTCTAATAAAGCTTTCTGTTAGTGGGAAGACGAGGCCATCGTTACATAGTTACGTTGCTGTAATTGTCTCATTCATGTGATAACGTATGTTACGTCGGCGACCGAGTGGTCGGCGCCCCCTGTTTGATCTCGAATCGCGATATCTGCTGCGTCTGCGCTCTAAACAACACTAGAAATTGTTGCCATATAAAAAAGTAAATGAGTAAATAAACAAGCAAAGTTGGCCAATTTTGCCATATTTGCACAAAATTGAATCATATTTAAAATTTCACTGTTTATGAACAGGGGCTTAGCGCAACTAAAATTAAAACAAAATTAATTTATAACTGAAAAAAGATCTTCTTTTTGTTAAAAGGCGATCTGTAAACTATCAATTGAGCGCAGACAGCAGGCCACGCGATTCCTTCGTAGATATATTATCATTTATAATGTCAATTGATGATGGCGAAAGGTCGTCATCCGTACAAGCGTCGGTTGTACCGTAGTTTTATAATTTAGGTTTAATTCTGTTACTTGTGTTACGAGGCGACGGCGTGGAGAAATTAAATATTATGTACTAACGTGCTAAGGTAGACATGGAGTACTAAGTTTGGGTAACGGTTTGGCCAAAAGATAGATCCAATTTCGAATATGATCTTTTATGAAAATACTTCCTTGCCACGATAGATGGCGTTGTATTGATAAAAATTGACAATTAAACGGATTAAAAATGGCGGTGATCATATTTGCCTCTCGCTCATTTGACATTGCCGTCTAAACTGTGTAAATTTTTATCCTTTTAATTGACTGATTTGGCAAATAAATATTACTGAGGCGTGTTTTTAATTTTGTCCTTTTTTGTTAACTATCGTCTAGACAAGATCTTGGTGGTCAAAAACTATTGTGACATCACAAATTTAGTACTCAATGTCTCGCCTAGCAGTAAGTGTGGTGAAGCAACATAATAAAATGTGGTGCGAGTGGTATCAGTGAATTTAACTATAAAGACATTTAACAAATTTTCAAATTAATATGATAAAAGTACTAAGACTTTTTTAAAATCGCTTGAATAAAGATCGTATGTACATAGCGTTAAGTTAGTGTAAGTGCAGACTTAGATGTAGTAGGTATAACAAATTGTAGGAGGCATCGCCGGCTCCAAATACATCTCACGCAGTGTTGCAGAAAGATTCATTAGTTTAATGCCACATTAAGTCTCATGCAGTCTTTTTCTGTTCGTCCATTAATTTCACAAAACCATTCTTTAGTTAATATTTTGTGGAATAAATTTTATTTAAATAAAATATTTGTCCATCCGGCGGTATCAGCACTCGATTTAATGCAGGATTAAATTAAATGAAGCTTTCTATAACTCACTATCACACACACTTTTGAGCCGTTTTTCCACTGTCATGGTACGATGTAGGATAGTGTTTACAACCACAGAGCATATAATACACTAAGTGTTAAAACGTCATAAATTACAAAATAATATTCCGATAACTTGGAAGTTCTGCTACGAGTATATGCATAATTGTACTACAAACAGCAATTGGAAGAAGTCAAGAAGTCCGTTAGTCTATGTTTTTTAGTTTGAATTAATAGAGATTAAATACAGCGTGTAACGGAAAGGTGTGGTGATAATACTGAAGGGTGTGAATCTGCCCATAAACTGAACAATTATTCCCAAGGAACATAGGTCGAAATATGAAAAACCAAAAGACCTCCCATATAAAATGGACTATCAGCTGATGCAGATTCTATGGAAAGTCAATATTTTATTTTGGTATTGCGACCATCATAGAAGTCGGAGAGGAAAAGGGAAAGGCAAAGATAAGACAAGGTGTAAGACGGGTGTCCACTATCACGGTTAATATTTAATGTGTTTATAGAGCAGGCCATACAAGAAATGGTAGACTCAGACAGCGGAGGAATCAAAATTAATGGGCAAAAAATTCAGTTTATTAGGTTTGCAGATGATATAGCAGCAGTTGCTCAAAACAGTCAAGACCTGCAAGATCTTCTCACAAAAATTGATAAAACCTTCAAACAGTTTGGTTTGAAAATTAACACTGGAAAGACCAAAACACTTATAGCATCTAAACATACCCCAGATCACTGTCCAATCAAACTGAATAACGTTACAATAGAACAGGTTTATAAATTCAGATATTTAGGAAGCTTAATCACCAGTGACTCCAGATGTACACCAGATATCGTTCAAAGAATAGCTATGGCTAAAAAAGCCTTTAATAACAAGAAACATGTCCTGAAGGCCAGAATATCTAAGAAGGTAAAAAAACGCTTAATCAAGGTGTACATGGACATGGACACTGACACAAAGAGATAGAGAAAGGCTAGAAGCATTTGAGATGTGGTACTGGAGGAGAATGGAAATAATTAGCTGAACGGAAAGGAAAAGAAACGAGGAGGTGCTAGAAATAGTCAAAGAGAAAAGAAGTTTTTTAAAAACAATAGATAACCGAAGAGGGAAAATGATAGGTCACCTGATACGGCACGACAATTTCCTGGGAAACATAATGGAAGGAAAGATTGAAGGAAAGAGGGGAAGAGGAAGACCTAGGCGAAGCTACTTCGACCAGATAAAAGAAAAGGTCAATGTCGTGTCGTTTCAGGAGGTAAAGCAGCTCGCGATGAAACGTGGGGACTGGAAGTTACTCCATCGACAAGAGCCAAGCTCTTAAATTGAAGAAGAAGAACTAAATTCCTCAGTTTCATGGGTAGATTCACACTCTTTAATATTATCACACCTTTTTACACGTGGTGGGGCTACCCACATGTTCAATTCGGCATGTTCGGTTCGGCTTTTTTCATACAACAGACAACTCAAGTTCTAAGAAAAAGCCGAACCGAACATGTCTGTAGCTACTAGCTACCGTATCGTCGATCCTATTTGCCCTTTGCTCACAAAATATAGATGGAAATGTCAAATGAGGCAAACAGGACTGTCACCCTTTTCAATCCATTTATTTGACTGACCGAATTACACCGAGGTAGTGGAAAACGGCTCAACCAACAGACGGCCCTTACACTCCGACCGGCCGCTACTGCGAGCTGACTACATCACAACAGAAATAAGTACATCCATCCCTCTCACGCACAACATGCATATTGGGTAGAAAGAGCGCGCGATACTATACAACGTAATGATTTGTGTATCCGAAGCCCAGTGATTCTCCTAACGAAAACAAGCAACTTTCTCAATTAAAATAAATATTTACCCACTTTTTTTAGGGAAAGTTAATTGGTTTTATAACGAGAACCACTAGTAAAAAATCATATTATTCTGTGTACTACTTAGAACGTCTCACACTTCTTGTCAAAGAGGAATGGGTGCCCGCACGGACAGACAAATTTGATCGCGATCAGGGATTGACTGTATGCAGGCACCCAATTTAACAGCCTGAGATGCAATATCGCGCGCTCATGCTACCTACAAATAACCCCATAACTCAATTCCGATTGACTGTAAAACAATACTTTTGGATGAAACTCTACAACTTTCACCTAGAAAGCCTAAGTTTCGATAAAAAGGTCATAAAATTGTATAGGTTCTATAAAAGCATGAAAAACAAATCAGCCGATTATTGAAACCGTGGAATTTAACCATGAAATTGAACAACTATCCCCACGGAACTTGGGTCAAAATAAAAAAAAATATATACAAGGTTATTTTTTTGGACCTGATATGCGTGTGTGTGCCCACTTTATTACAGAGGTCGTCGAAAGTAACAACTTTTGTTCTACGACTTTGCTAACAACGCACAAAAAATATTCGACTCTCCAGACTAAAGTGGTCACGTAAACGACCCATTTTGTATGGGAATTTGAAAATTTTTCGTGCTTTGTTAGCAAAGTCGTAGAACAAAAGTAAGAGTTGACCTCTGTAATAAGGTGGGCATACGCATGTCAGGTCCAAAAAAATAACCTTTTCCAAACAAAATTGATCCATCATGAGTTGTAATTTCTATTAGAGGTCAATATTTTCTTATTCATATTTTGAACTAATATTATACAGGGTGTTTGGTATATGTCTGCAAACCTCTCAAGTGATTGCTCTACCCTTGAAACTGAAAAACTTTCTTAAGAAACATAGGTTGAAGTACGAAAAAAAAAATTAAACGTCCTATAGCAACTGCATCAGCTGATAGGGTATTTTGTATGCGAGGTAATTTTTTTTTTATTAATATTTCGACCTGAGTGAATTGGGAAAAGTTGTTCAGTTTCATGGGTAGAGCAACCACCCGAGAGGTTTGCAGACATATACCAGACACCCTGTACAGGTATCTGCAAAGATTCAGTTTCACAGACTAAGGCTTCCCGCACACGACCGAGAATCGGTGACCGATTTTTTGTCGGCATCTCGCTCTGACGTGTTATCACCTGAATCTTCCGTCCTTGTCCTGGCCGATAATCGCCCACCGATTCTCGGTCGTGTGCGGGCAGCCTAAATGTAGATTCACAGCACAGGTTTCAGATGTGTTGAAAGTTATACAGAATCATATTACTCAATGAATTTTTTTTAGAAGAACGATTTATATTTAAATTCATGTGTAAAATATCATCCCAAAGTATTAATATACACATTTCATTGTAAATAATTTTAACCAAACATCCAGCGAACACTACAACCGCAGACCCGTTGTTTTATTATCTCCATTCTTTACTTTCACACAACAAGGCTAAGGAAACATTTCACTTTAATAACCCTCACATTTAAAAACAGATAATTAAAATCAAATGAGATGATTTGTGTGTCTGTCTCTCTCTCTCTCTCGTATCGTGAAGGCAGAAATACACGGGGCAAAGTTTTAGCGTCTTAATCGCGATCCAGTGATGCAATTATAAGAAAGACAAAGCTATCGACTATTTCTTTCTTTCCCACAGCTGCACCCTTCCGGATCGCGAGGCGCCAAATTATAGCCCCGTGTAAATCTGCCTTTATAACCCCGCGTTTTTAATCCGTGCCTCATATTGTACGGTGTGGAAGCAAAGAATGTTCTAGCTGCTATAGATACATACCCGAAACTGTTTAAAGGGCTCGCAGTACGTTTGCAACAATCAGTGGTGATATTTTAAAATGATTTATATATTATGTTTTTATATACTAAATTAACAATCGTAATAAAGAGTGAGCAATGGCACATCTTATATTGCTGTTTTATTTACCTACTGGTAGGTTAATGTAACTCCGTTCCTGACGGTTATTTAGTGACACGCGGGGAGCCAATGAACGGTTCGCTCGCCTGTCCCGCACTCCTCCGCGATACTTCTTTGGAGTTCTGCGCATAAAACTGTCAGCATCAGACTTACATTTATCTACGACAAACCAACGAACCACAAACACAAACTTGTCCACCCAGAGCCTATAACATGACATTACATCATGCGAGAACTTCAGAAATATGATAAACTTTCAAACAACAAATTAGAACGGTCGCTGCGCGTGGGTTTCCAATATCTTTGGTCAGATTTTACAAAGGCACAGCATCTTTATATGGCATGATTCCTAATCAATTGCGTTTGTTCCAGTATGGATCATAAAACTGAACAACTTTCCTCAAGCAGCATAGGTCATCAGATGGGAGCGCATTTTGTATGGGAGGTCGAAAATTTTTCGTATTGTGACCTGTTTAAAGCCAAGCGCAGCGAGGTTCAAATCTCTTTGGTTTAAAGTAGTTCAGTTGAAACCAAAGAGATTTTAACCTCGCTGCGCTCGGCGTAGCGAGGTTCAAATCTCTTTGGTTGAAACCTTAGATCTTAGACTATATAATACTACCTTAGATTATCTATCAGCTGTCATTAGTGACAGTGACTTATTTATGGCGTGACCACGTGCGTGCCACCACACCACCCACCACCACCACTGAAGAATAATAATTATAATAATTTGTGAGAAATACCACTCATAAAGAGATGTGAGTGAACGCTATTCTAAAAATTAAAATAGAATACAAGAAACCACCAAATCACATGATCAACTGATCTCCCGTATCAAATTATGCCGTAACACCACGCAACATCACAATGGATACCCTCATATGCACGAGAACACCGATAACACCGGAGATGATGAAACGGATCGTTCCTGAATCGACGCAGACCGTTGATTTGAAGCCAAAGAATCCGCAATTAAGGAAGGCGAAGAACAGTCAGGAGCCTATTTCCTTCGTGAAGTTATACCGCGCGGCTTGCGAGGCGGGCTGCTGTCCGCTATGCTCGCAACCACATCGCACGCGCAAAGCGACCGCGCCCGCAGATAACCTCGATATAGCGCTCGCCGGTAATGCTGAGGTCATGCTTGAGATCGATTACCCTGCGCCGCCGCCTAGTCTAAGTATACCTTAGCTGGGTGTAAAACAAAAGGCCAGTTTATTTCGCCACGTAAAAAAAAACGTGAAACACATTTTTGAAAATAACGAAATAATTGTGTAATAAATGGGAAATAATTACGAAATAAAAACGTAAAATTCACTATGAAAATCACGGTTTTCCCGTTTTATTGCTTGTTATAAAAAAAACTTGTGCGGATAATATATTTTAAGTTTTTTAAAATCCGTGCAAGTATAATAAGTACTCAAGAATCACGACATAACGCGACCACGCGCAATGCCTAATATTTTTTGATGAGATACGTTTAGAAGTCATTATAGTCCTGGTAAATGAAGTAACATTCGCAAATTGTCGAAATGGTATTGGTGTTTGCTTCAGTAAAATGAAAATCAATAGTAATTTTCACGTTGATTTATTAGCACAGTAGGTACACAGAATGTCCAAGTCCATATCAAAACTACAAGCACTAAAAAGTTTGTACTTATAACATCAAGAATCTTAATACTAAACTAATAGTTTCGTCAGAACTTAAAATATCCGCTTAAAAAATTATGCAGTCATAAGTCAACATTTCTTCATGTACTCGTATAGGTGTGGGTAAACTACTTGGCTCCGCAGTCGATTTTACAGACACATTGACGTGAGCAAAGCCTCCCCTACCACGCGATTATTGTTCAAGTTGTTTGCCCTTCACTATACATACAGGGTATCAGGAAAAGCAATGAAATCTTTTGAATCACAACCTACTTACTCGTATTATTATTATAAACTAATATTATAAACGCGAAAGTTTGTAAGTATGGATGGATGTTTGTTACTCTTTCACGTAAAAACTACTGAATGGATTTTAATGAAACTTTACAATAATATAGCTTATACATCAGAATAACCCATAGGCTACAATTTATAAACCTGCGCAAACGAAGTCGCGGGCACCAGCTAGTATTTTATAAAAGAAACTGATAGACTCTGAGGGCGCTGCAAGTTATCCTACGTATTTCGACCTATGTATGACCATGCATAGACAAAGTCCCAGATTAGTAAGTATAGTACAAGAGTAGGTAAAGTGTGATTTTAAAGATTTCAATAGGTACTTCCGTCCGACACCCCCTTTAAAGCCCGCGTCACACAGAGGCGGTGGCGGAAGCGTTCCGGGGCCGGTATTTTTTGTAAAGTATGAGTTCTTATGCACCCTGTCCACGGAGTAAAGAAGGGTAGAGGAGATGATGATATCAGTCGAGCCGTGATTCAATCAATTGAGCCATGACGTCACGAAAGGGGGCGGGGCATACGCCATTTCCTCTTTGAACTTACCAGTGATCACATCGAAACACGCTCTGCAAAAAATTGTTTAAATAGTTGGAAAAACAACTCCCACTATGATGTGTTGTGTGCCTTTGTGTTTAAATTCGTCAGAAAGGCAAAAAGAAACTGCATTTAATGTGTCTTTTCACTTGTAAGTAAGATTTTTCAATAAAATTTGCTATCGATATACTGAAGGCATGAGGCCGTAACATTAGTTCTGCTTTATGTCGCTAGATGGTTTTGGGAATATTTGTAGACGATCGAAATTCACCCCTTCTTTTTACTTCCACAGACTCAATTTACATTTCTGGCGTTAGCTTTAACAATAGTTTGATAAAAATTACGTGAATATCGTCAATATTTTATTTATTTGGAGAAATATTTGTAGTTTGTAGTTATGTTGTTTGTAGTAGCGCCACCTAGTATGCAGTGGACAAACTCGCCAGAGTTAGGTTCAAGAACCGTCTTCCAGATTTCAGCAGTAAGTAGTATATAGGGTCTTAATTTAATAACGTGCCATAGCTAAGTGGATGTTCAGTATCGATAAAAGAACACAATAAGATATGAAAAAAAACCTACTTAAAAAAAAATTAAAACTTCATTGAAACTAAACTAACGCGGAGCGCAATGACCCAGATCATCAAACCAGCGCCCAAGTATCAGTGGATTAGGTAGGCACCTACATAACTGAAACTGTTTCTTTTTTGCGTTAGTTTAGTTTCAATTTAAAGTTTTAGTTAGTCAAGGAGATTTCGTTTTTTTATGTAGGATTTTTTAAATATTTTTTTGTGTTCCTTTATCGTTACCGAACCATCTTCTAAACTTTGGCAATAAACACCCAGTAGATAGAGAGAGGGAAGTCAGCAACCTTACCTCATCGCAACAAAATCGTGAACAACATACCTACTTCTCATTGTAGGAATAGCGGAATGCCTCTTATTTTTAATTTGATTACTAAGTAGGTATACAAATGAATACCTATGGTTATTTTTGAATTTTCAAATCAATATAGTTGGCTCTATATTCATATTATTATAGATAGAGGGAGCATGCTGCCATCACTTTTATCTTTTTAATCTACTTCAAAAAGAAGAGGTTATCAATTCGACCCGACCTGTCAAAAATACACAGTTTTTGTAGCTTAGCTTACAGATTCGAAGAGTTCGCGATTTTATTATACGTATAGATTGGTCGCTATTTTCATAAGCAACGAGGAAGGGTTACCGACTGCCCGCTCTTAGTCTCAGGTTATAATTTAATGGCGAGCCATAGCTCTGGAGCAAGATCCGTATCAGTGACTGAATAACTTTTTCCAAGGAACATAGGTCGAAAAACAAAAAAAAAATTTTTGGATTTTCCATACCTACTGAGTGACCAACACAATTGTATGGGAAGTCTAAAATTTATGTCCTTTATCGAACTATGTTCCTTTGGGTAAGTCGTTCAGATACTGATACTGAAACGGCGATTAAATTAACACCCTGTATAAACAATTTATTTTTGTAGATAGTGTCTTTATAGTATCTTTTACGCCATCTAGTAGAGTATAGCAGTACCACCAAAAAGTGCGTAAGGACAAAAAGTGCTAGTAGTTTCACTATTTGCCACTAGATGGATTTTCCATAAGTAGGTGGAGTCTAGTTATGTCCCGCCAACCCGTGACTCGATCTTCACCCCCGCGCACTGTCACGCTTCGTGTCGTACAAAAATTTCGTAGGGGCAGCTCCTCTCCCCTTTCTTACTCCGTGACCCTGTCACATTGAAAAGCGGTCGCGGCGCGGTATTTTGTTACCGCCAAACCGCCCCGGACCGCTTTCGCAATCATACCGCCTCTGTGTGACTTGAGCTTAAGTCACGATCACACCTAACTGAATACAGAGACTAATTCGGCATACATTGTTGGGAGGCTTGGATATGTTAATTGCAATATCCTTATTTCAACGAGCAATGTATGCCGAACAGGCCTGTCTCACTCCGCGTCTAGGCATGAATTAAGTACGAGTACCTACCGCGCGGCGCGCCCTACGGGCGCAATGTTTTTCGGGCTATCACGCTTTTGGTGTTTACATGTTCGATACGTTTTGCGCACTTTGTGTCAACGTACATTCATGAAACAATTATTATTTATTTTGGTTCCAAGTCTGGGATGTTTTTAGATAAATATAAAGAGGAACAGAAGTAAATTTTGTGTATTGGATGCATGAACTCGAAGAAAAAGTAAAATTTTATCTTTTTTAAGATACCAACTGATTGTAATAAGTGTTTTTATTATTAAATAGGTATCGTTTATAAAAAAATACTTACTCTAAATATAGATAAGTCGGCACTCGGAAAATATGAGGTTATTTGTTGATATAGTGTCAAGCTTGGCGTGCTTTTGACTGTACAAGTCCAGCAACATATAATAAATTTAAGTTTGACGAATAAATGAAATAAAAGAGGTATTACAACAATTGTAGCCGACACTGGAGTCTACCCTGGCAATCGACAGCGTCGACTCGGAACAGTGGCGTGCACTCCATACATGCAAAAAAGCTCTGCATACCCTGTCGTCCCAGACGATCAATACAAACGTGCCCCTAAAAGTAAATGATATGATTACTTTATTACTATAATACATACATACATACATACATAACATCACGCCTCTTTCCCGTTGGGGTAGGCAGAGACCACAGTCCTCCACCTGCTACGATCTTGACATACTTCCCTTGCTTCCTGTACTTTCATCAATCCTTTCATACATGCTCGTCGGTTTAGGGTACTTTTAACCTGGCCTTTATTCAGAACGTCCTGAATTTGGTCCTGGTACGTTCGCCTAGGCCTTCCCCTTCCAACGTTTCCATTCACTCTCGCCTGGTAGATCTCTTTCGTCAATCTTCGTTCATTCATCCTCTCTACATGACCAAACCATCTCAGCATCCCTTTCTCGATTTTGGTCACTACGTCCTCTTTTACGCCACACCGTTCTCTTATCACACTATTTCTTATCCTGTCACTCAATTTAACACCAATCATACTCCTTAGCGCTCTCATTTCCACTGCATTAATTCTACTTTCATGCTTCTTCTGCCATACCCAGCTTTCACTGCCATACATCAGTGTTGGTACCAAAACTCCCCCATGAACAGCCAAACGAGCCTTGTGAGACACCTTCTGACTCTTCATAAAGGCGTGCAGGGCACCATTCACCATGTTTCCAGCATTCACTCTTCTTTCAATATCACTTTCACACTTTCCATCTCTCGTAAACTTTGAGCCCAGATACACAAACTCCTTCACTTGTTCGACTTGTTCACCATCTATTAATATAGTACACTCTGTCATACATTCTTCTCTTTCAAGTACCATTACTTTAGTCTTGCTTACATTTACTTTCATTCCTTTCTTGTCCAAAGCCACATTCACCATTGTTACCATCTCCTGTAACTCGTCAGCAGATGACGCAAGTACAACTTGGTCATCAGCGTAGAGAAGACATTTGATGAGTAACTCATTCATTCTCAGTCCACACATACTCTCTTTCAGATCAATCAAACAATTATCCATGAACAGGTTAAACAGCCAAGGTGACGCTACACATCCCTGCCTAACACCTTTTTCGATGCTAAACCATTCAGTGTGCGCCCCGTTTATTCTGACACAAGCACTGGAATCCTCATAGAGAGATTTCAGTGCTTGAATCAGATGACCGTTTACCCCATACATAGACAATGCTGACCACAATTCATTCCTCACCACTCGGTCATAGGCCTTTTCCAAATCCACGAACGCGCAGTAGACTTTTTGGTTTTTAGCCAAAAACTTTTCAGCTATGCACCGCAAGGAAAAGACCTGATCTGTACATCCCATTCCCTTTCTAAATCCCGCTTGTACATCCCATATTTTATCGTCAGTACTATAATAACTCCCGTAAAATTAAAAATTCCCGTCAAAATGTCTTTGAGTCGGCGTCCCGTATTACGCGCCATCAATTAGCGGTAAACACTCGCGTGTAGCACCGCAGCAGCGCTCTGCAACTATGGCGTCCCGTGCGCAAAGGCAGTACCTACTTAGCCCTGCTTATTTTTCATACAAAGCATCTCGTGAAGTCTCGTGTAGTATAGGGCAAAAGTTTGTCTGTGTGCGTGAAAATGTATGCTTGTGTAGCGCATGCAGAAGCACAGCTTATAGTGCGACCCGACCGAATTGAGAAGCCGTCAAAGTATTGCTTATTTGTTGAATAGAGAGGGTCGACTTGTTTAGTCGAATTGACCGTCTTTGTGTTCCGAATGTAAAGTGAATAGATATTCAGATGAAACCGACATAGCAGTTTTTACGACGAAGTTTTGTAGAACAAAAAAATTAGAAGAAATATAAGCGCGTTGATTTGATAAAAAAAAAGATAAATCAGTAAAACTATTTTAATATTTTATTAATTACCGGAAAGAAAAAAACAAAGGATATTATGGACCTGTTAGGGTCGCATTTTTATTTTTTATTTTATTTTCATTTATTTTTATTTAGTTTTAAAACAGTGAGAATTTCCCTGACAGCAGGATATCTTTATATTACATCCACATTAATTGGTAAAAATTTTAGTGCATACCCTGTCTAAAATCTCTGTGCACGCCACTGACTCGGAATATCAAGCTGCATTGCAAACAGGGCCCTGACGCGTGGAGTTAAGGTGCAATTAAGCTTTGACGCGCTATGTTTAAGTATATAAAAAGGCGGCTTTTTCCAAGATCAAAGGAGTGCGACTTCTGTAAACTTGTTTACTATTATATATTCTGTGATGCCGAATTCGTCTTTGAATTCAGTTAGGTGTGATTGTGGCTTTAACTAAGAAATAAATGTCTTTGTCTAAGAAATACGAACAGAATAATAAGCAAATATAAGTAATTGGTCTTCATGCTCCTTAGGAGTAAATATTTCTTAGAAAAACTGTAAGATTTTGATATCACATTTGTAAAAAATTGTTAACTTTCTCTAAAATAAATTATACTAGGCTTAAAATCTCGCTGCACGCAAAGCAACAAACCGTAGGTACGATCAAGAGCACAACAAGCTTGACATATTGGACTTTGTACAATTCTTATTTCAACAGACGTACGGGCTAGAGTCGCACTGCGAGTGTCAAGCTTGACTTGTCGTTGACTGTACATGACTGTCTTACCATGCTGTGTTCGCGATTCGCGACTCATATACAATGTGAATTTTCATTGTGTTCGTTCCCGAAGCTGTTTTTTTTACCCAATTTTTCTTTGGAAAAGTCTCTTAATCGGGTTCGGGAGCAAACACAATGCAAATTTACGGTGTATACCTTCAATAAGTTCAAGTGAACCGCAATATATTTTGCATTCGCTCAAACGTTTGACTGCGCTACCTGCAGCGATATTTCGTTTAGTACAGCTTAACCAAATAAATAAGTAACTATGGCAATATCAGCGCAGAGGCAGGGATAACTGTAAGATGGTTTATTTTTAATCGTATGGCGAATACAGTTAATTGTAGGAAATTATAAGTCTACATCCAGTTTACATAACCAGTCAATAGCCTGAGGTGTCAAGTTGTTATAGAAATCCCCCGGATCACCCCAATATCGTCGTTTTGGACAGCGCTCTACAATGTGCTGAAGGGTTTGGTCTTCTAAGCCACAATCGCACAACGGGCTCTCTCCATCCCCATTTGTGCTTGTTATAATTGCACCTGGCATGTCCTGTGCGAATTCTGTTGAGACGGCACCAGTACTTCCTCTGCAGTGAGAAACCTTTCGGTTTTTGAGTAGGATCTGAGGGGGTGATGCGATTCCGGTAGTCGCCTCTGTAAGATGGTAACACGGAGCGAGGTGTAAGATATTGGAGTGAGATAGACACATATAGCTTCGCCTTGCTCTCTCGCATAGCTCTGTTTTGCTGTCATTTCAATTAAGTTATATTATTTCACTGTAATTCGATAATAGCGCCAATTTTGCGAGTTTTGATTAGGCATTAAACAAAACTTTTTTTAACTTAAAATTTTAAGGCAGATTTCGCATGAATTCGAAGAAAAATGGGATCTGTGTAAGCCAAGCGATAGCATGGATCGTTGAAATTATTACTTATTTATGTGGTCAAACTATAAGATTTAATTAAAACTATCTAGGTCAGTCTAAACACACTTACAGCTATACTTTTTCCTTAACTTCTACCGTGAAGTATTTGAGTAGGGTTCTAGTTTTAGGTTTGGGGGTTCTTTCTGAGGTGGACCCGCGCCTGGTGGGGGGCGTGCCCCGGGACGGCGGGGGCGGCGGGGGGTCCGCGGGAGGGGGGGAGGCGGCGCGGGGCCGCTTGGAGCGAGCCAGCCGCGTGAGCCAGTCCACCGCGCCCGCGCCCGCCCCCGCCCCCGCCCCGCGCTTGCCGGGGGACATGAGCCGCTGGTGCGGCGCCACCCCGTCTTGCACGAAGTCTGGCAGCGCCGCCGCAAACACCTTCACTTTACCAGTTGGCGACCCTTCCGTATTCGTATTCCGGGGCGATAACACTTCTCTGTTTTCGTAGGTTTTGGTTGGAGTTTTGTACCCGTCCTCGCCCGAATCGGAAGCGTTCTCCGAGTCGTCGTGCAAAAAGCGCGATCGTTTCGGAGTGACAGGTTCAGGGGGGAGCGTTCGTTTCGAGCCGGTGGGTGGTTGTTCGGTAGGTTCGAGGCGCGGTCGTTTACTGGCAGTTTCTTCTTCAGGGCCTCGCATCGCATTGAGTAAATCAGCGAGGCAGCGTTTGGTTTTAGGTTCGGGGCGGGAACGTTTCGCGGGGCCGGCATTTGGGGGGGCGCGACGCTTGAGGGAAGCGGGCGTGCGGTCGGCGGCGCCCCACTGCCGCGCGCCGGGCTCCGGCCGGGGCACCAGCTCCGCGCGACCTCGCAAGTCGAATACGTTTTCCTCCTCCCCGCCCACGCGCCACACCATGTGCCGCGCGTCGTCGCTACACGTGACCAGGGTGGGCGTGGCGGCGAGCGCCCACGCGGCACACGTGACCTCCGCGCGGTGCCCCGCGAGCTTCACCACTGGGTGCGACCACTTCACATTCCACACGTACGCGTGCGTGTCACTCGACCCGCTCACTAAATACCGACAGTCCGGACTGAGACTCGTTTTGATATAAAACGTCGCGTTTTCGTGTCCGACGTATCTCCTTTCGGGGAGAGCCGAATACGTAGCGATATTGAAGCAGTAGATCACGTTATCCATACACGAAGCGTACAAACGAACGCGAGCGGCATCCACTATTAGGTTCGTGTAACCGTTGCGGGTGGAAGAACCGCAGTACGGAATGGCGTGTTTCGGTAACGGCTCGCGAGTGTAAATGCTGTAGTTTTTCCGTAGATCCCAAACTTTGATGTTTCCATCGCATTCCCCGCAGGATAATAGAGTTGTGGTGTCCTGGAAGACGAGGCCGGTGATGGAGACGGGGCGGACGGAGTCGACCCGGGCCCGCTTGGTGTGCGAGGCGGGGGACTTGCCGCTCACGTTGGTGAGGAAGCCGGAGTGGCCGGCGCGCAGCGAGTCGTCGGGGCGCAGCACGAGGCCGGGCGGCGCGCCGGCGCGGATGTCCCAGAGCAGGATGTTCCCGTCCCGCGCGCCGGTCGCGAACACGGAGGGCTCCGTGGGACGGAACACGGCTGTTTTCACTGACCTGGTGTGGTGGGAGAACGTGAGCACGCGCTTGGGAGATCCCTCCGCCACGTCCCACAGGCAGGCCGAGTGGTCACCTGCAATGGAAAATATACAACATTCTAAAAATACGATAATAAAGCATTCTATACTCAGCTTTATTGTATTTTCTAGTATTTCAACCTGGGTTAGTCCCATAGAAGTTTTTAATCAATATTAGAAACAGGATCGATTGGCATCAAAACTTCTTTGTATCTAACTGTAATGTTTTTGTATATTTCTCTTATAAGCCTTATATATTTTCACAGCCAGGATACAACTTGAAAAATCAGGAAAAGAATTTTACATCAAAAAAGGCGTAAGACAGGGAGACCCACTCTCATTAAAAATATTTTCAGCAGTATTAGAAGAAATTTTCCGGAACCTAGATTGGGACAATTTAGGCATAAATATCAATATGGTGAAAGACTTAACCATCTACGGTTCGCAGATGACCTTATAATTCTGGCCTCAGACGCCCAAACTCTGCAAAAAATATTAAGTGATCTTTCACAAGAAAGTATCAAAAAAGGGTTGACTATGAACACAGATAAAACTAAACTTATGACCAACAACAACAAAGAAAACATAGAAATTGAGGGAAGAAAAATAGAACATGTAGAAGAATATGTTTATCTCGGCCAGATCATTTCAGCCAGGGACCTGACCACCAAAGAAGTAGACAAAGGAGTAAGCAGTGCTTGAAGTCGATATTGGTCACTAAAAGAAATTATGAAAGACTAGCTGTTACCCGCGACTTCGTCCGCGTGGATTTTATGAATAAACAGAACTCGAACGTAACTGAAACATATTAATTGAGGAACGCTTCTCCTTCTTGATCCCTACGTAAAAGATGCATTTGCACTTATCCAAGTTGAATGCTATCTTACTGCATTATTCAACGGGTGGGTAGTAAGGAATTTTTATTGTCAAAACGTTACAGGCGAACCTTAAAAAGAAGGCAATAAAGGGAGTGAATGAGTAGCGAGGAGGTATTCATAAAAGTCAAAAAAGTCTCTATCTATTCCCATCCATCCCTATCTATCCTTTTCTATCCCTTTTTACCCCTAACTATCCCCATTCATCCTTAGCTATCCTTTTCTATACCTATGTATCCTTTTTTATCCGTATCTATCTCTATCCTGCCCTATCTATCTGTATCTATACCTTTCTGTTTTTGTATATCCCTATCTATCCCTATGTATCCATATCTGTACCACTATCCCCACCCCTATGGGGATAGGGGTGGGGAGAGTGGAGACAGAGGGTTGGGGATATGGGTGGGGACCCATATCCCCAACCCTATCTCCACTCTTGTCCCAACTCCTATCTCCACTCCTGTCCCCACCCCTGTCCCTACCCTTGTCCATACTACTGTCCCCACCACTGACCCTACTGCTGTCCCTACCGCTGTCCCCACCCCTATGCCCACTCCTGTCCCCACCCTGTGCCCACCCCTGTCCACACCCCTGTCCATGGGGACATAAGGATTTCGGTAGGTGTGGCCCTATCCCCACCCCTATCCCTACCCCTATCTCAACCCCTTTCCCTACCCCTATCCCTTCCCCTACCCCTACCGAAATGCTTATCCCTATCCTTCCTTATACGAAAGTACAAACGTCTTCCATACGGATTTTTAGACATTATTATAGTTGATAGTTAAAACGCAATAAAGTATTGATGCCCCATACAAACTTTCATCCCCTATTTCACCCCCTTCCAGTTTCAATTTTGCAATCAAAAGAAACGTGTGTCTTTTCTTATGGTTTAGACTATCTCTATATATTTTTTAAATTAAAATTATTCTGCGGTTTAGCTGTGAAAGCGTAACATTAATTATTTAATTGATTTCCCAAACAAACTTTCACCCCCTATTTCACGCATTTCTAGTCTCATTTTTTAAATAAAAAGTAGCTTATGTCCTTTCTTATGATTAAGACTATCCTTATACCAAATTTCGTCAAAATAGGTTCTGCAGTTTTGCCGTGAAAGCGTAACATAAATTATTTTATTGATTTCCCATACAAACTTTCATCCCCTATTTCACCCCCTTCCAGTCTCATTTTTGTAATAAAAAGTAGCCTATGTCCTTTCTGATGGCATAGACTATCGTCATACCAAATTTCATCAAAATCGGTTCAGCGGTTTAGCCGTGAAAGCGTAACAGACAGACAGAGTTACTTTCGCATTTATAATATTAGTTTGGAAAATCCCATACAAACTTTCATCCCCTATTTCACCCCCTTCCAGTCTCATTTTTGTAATAAAAAGTAGCCTATGTCCTTTCTCATGGTATAGGCCATAGACTATCTTCATACCAAATTTCATCAAAATCGGTTCAGCGGTTTAGCCGTGAAAGCGTAACAGACAGACAGAGTTACTTTCGCATTTATAATATTAGTTTGGATGACAATATGCCCCTATCAATCAAAAGCAAAGTTTTCAACATATGCATATTATCATGTATGACATATGGATGCCAAACATGGGCCCTAACTAGGAACATCTCCAAAAACTTAAGGTCCGCCAACACGGCATGGAACGGAGTATACTTAAAGTAAAAAGACAGGACAAGGTAAAACTAACAACAATTAGAAAGAGAACAGGAGTACGAAATATAACAAGGGCGATAAGAGAACAAAAATGGAGATGGGCTGGACATGTTATGCGGTTGAAAGACAGGAGATGGACAGGAACTGTAACGGACTGGTATCCTAGGGATGGGAAGAGGATAATAGGCAGACAAAACAAACGATGGGAAGATGAAATAAAGGAAGTAGCAGGGCCATTGTGGCAGAGAGTTGCTAAGGACAGAGAGGAGTGGTGGGCTCTGGAGGAGGCCTTCGTCAGAAGACGAACCAAGCAAGATTCATAAATATAGAATTATGGAAAATATGTAAATAAATAAAGAAAAGCTTGGAAAACAAGGCTGTAATAATAATAATAAAAGTGTTTTTTGTCAGGATAGCGTTATTCTACATTACAGGAATTGGCGCCTACACCGCGTTCCGTTCAAAGGATTTTGAATAAACAAGTTGAGACAGCATAAAGCTTATTGTAATAGTTTAGAATAACGCTATCCTGACAAAGAACACTTTATCCATCTTAAATTTTTAATTTTTTTCTCCAATCCAAAGAAATTTATTAGATTCTGATGAGGGCGCTAGTGTGCGCACAGAGCAGTCTTAATATGTTGGAATTTTGAGGTAACTGGTCAACTATTGATGAATGGTTTGGGAGTGGTGCAATCAATGTACGAGTAATATAACTCACCAGACACAGTGACGAAGTTCATGTGTCCGGGCATCCAGGCCAGGTCGAACACGGCATTGTTGTGACATTGGAACCCCTCTACGCTACCACCGCTGCTGCCACTCTTTGAAATATTCTGGAAACAACAACCATGCCATTCTATACTAGGCCTTAATTAACTGTTTTATGAGTTAAGTACAGAAAATAACACTCTTCTCTGACGATTTAAGAAAAGCCTGAATGATGTAAATCTGTCCATAAAACTGAATCACTTTTCCCAAAATACAAAAAAAAACTCAACTTCCCATAGACACTGCATCAGCTTAATACCACATTTTTTATATGATGTCAAATTTTGTTTTTCGTATTTCAACCTACATTCCTTAGGAAAAGTTATTCAGGTTCATAGGCAGATTCACATCTTCAGACTAGGTATAACCTAACTGTTACACCATGTCATTGTTCAGGTTTATTAGGAATATGATAAAATGGAGCCTTCATTTGCTCGTATTCCTGATTTTATCATGATCCAGTGACATGTACCAACTGCATGTCAGTAGAAACATTTGCAACTCTATCACCATGCCATAAAGTGCAAAAAAATGTCTACTGACATGCTGGTGGATGTACAATAATGTAGGTAATATCAGCAAAGTTGGCGCCGGACCAGTTTAAAAACCTTGTCGCTTGCATATCCCGCCCCGCTCTTTATTTTGTTTACCATTGAGATACAACAACGCTTTCTGGTTTTATAAGTTTTTATGACTGTTTCATATCCTTCAGGGTCTATCTATCCATTGTTGATCAGTTACAACTTGCACTCAGTGGATTAAAACTAGCAAGGCAGAGCCAATGGAGGTTCCTGCGAACCACTACTGCATGGGAAACTAAACTTAATCCCTTTTGAACAACAATAATGCTTGTCTTTTCTATGTTGAGCAGGTAATGGCACATCATTTGTTTAAATACTCAGGCTTCCCACTCGACCAGGTCTACAAGTAATGTACAATTTCTCTACATTTGACAATTTTAGCAAATTTGATCTAGTTTTAAGTAAATTTATATTTTCTAGTTATAACAAAGTTTTGTTAGGTTGGTGTACCGTAATCTATGTTAGTGATATATTTGTTGTTTTTTTCTTACTGTCCCTTTTAGGGATTAAGCCTCTTTAAATTTACAGTGAATTTGCATTATAGCTCAAAGAATAGGAATAGGGTTATAGAAATCTTTGGTTGAATTTCAGATAAAAGTTAGATAAAAATTATTTTATTTATTTTATTTTGTTCGGAAAACTTACAGCCTTATTTTTAACACATTACTCATTACACAATAGGTAGGATCTAGGTATCTAAGACCAAATGTAATTTTTTGACATAGAATGAAGCAAATATAAAAAAACCCAGCCAAGTGCGAGTCGGACTCGTGCACCGAGGGCTCCGTACCTGTAAAAGTTAAATAAATAAAATAACCTTTTATTCAGAGACTTACATCTAAAAAATAATATTTCCTGTTTGAGTATATTAATATTTTTTTTTTATTAATTTTATAATATAGTAATATATCATTCAATAGTACTTTTTTATCATTCATTATATTATATTAATTATATCATTCATTTATTTTAATTTATAATTTCCGTAAATAATAAGGGTTTTTAATAAGTTAAAAATGTTGTATTGATATTGCTAAGGATTTATCTAGTAGAATATATCAAATTGAATGCAAAATAGTACTAATTTGGCTTCTGTTCAATATAGCTTAATTCCTAACGTAACTCTTGTAGTGTGCCGCTCGCCTCGCCCACCTTAGTTAGTATTTAGTGAATATAGAACCATCATACGAGACGCCTGTCTTTCATTTTATACACGCTCCTGAGTTCCCACACCGCATGGCGACCCGGCCAGGGCTGCCTTATACGGGCAGCGCTGTGCTGTCGCGAGAACTTCGTAAAATGTGAGTGAAAAAATGGTGAAAAATTTAATAAATAATAATCTTAAACAGACTGGACATAATAAGAACTTAAAAGTGAAAACAAAATAAAAAAACCGGCCAAGTGCGAGTCGGACTCGCGCACTGAGGGTTCCGTACCACCACATAAACATAATTGTATTAGTTGAAATTTCAGTAAGTTAATGTGCTAGATTTTTTGAGTCCGACACGCGCTTGACCAAATTTTATTATTTTTTGTTATTTTATAGCCTATGCCCTATAAACATACCAATTTTCAAGTTTGTAAGTGTTCCCGTTTTTAAAAAGAACTAAAACAAAAATCGCCTCAGCAACTATCCAACTTGACCCCTCTCTTATATGAATGTTCTTGAAACGGGAGCTCACCACAATTGGTTACCATTAGTTGTGAGAAAAGTTGTTATATTTAATGATTTCAGACTTTTCCCATTATTTGTACTGTGAGACCTAGCTTCTTGCCGAATTTCATAATTTTAGGTCAACGGGAAGTACCCTGTAGGTTTTTCATTTTTGAATAAATGTATGGAGATGAGGACATAAAATGCCATATCTTTTGATTGCGTCGTTGTAAAAAATTTAAATTTTCAGATCTTGTGTGGTTCATGGATCCTAATATATGGTATTAATTTCAACCTGATACCTTTACCCGTTTGTGAGATAAAGGGTCTTGACAGACAGACAGACAGACAGACGGACAACAAAGTGATCCTATAAGGGTTCCGTTTTTTTCTTTTGAGGTACGGAACCCTAAAAACGAATATTATTTCGAATAAAAATATGCCGAATTAAAAACAGCACACTAATTATAAATAAAATTAAGTAGTTCTTAAAATTATGTGTGAAGATAGCAATTTCATATTGGTGAGTCAGTGGAGAAAATAATAAGAAAAATTGGCGTAAAAAATTAAAGAAAATTTGTGAATATGGTGTATTAAATATTAGAAGATTAGAATGAAAGCAGACCAAGAAGATCGAGAAAAAAGTTTTAGTTTTGGAAGAAGATGGCGTATTTAAGAAGTACGAAAAATTTACAAGAACCGTACATAATCGACAAAAATGTTTTAGACAACTGGCAAAATTAAGAAGATGGCAAATTAAAGGAGTGAAAAGAAGGAAGATCAGTAATCAAGAAGATGACATAGAAAGGGAAAAATAGAGTAAGTAGAGCAGGCTGCCGGGAGATGAACGAGTCAGATGGATGATGATGATGTGTTGCTGGGCGCAGGGAGTAGTTGGAGTCGGATGATGAGAGGAATGTGCAGGGCGGCGCCGGGAGTAGTTCGAGTCGGAAGTGGGTGCGGCTAGTAGTGAAATCGCGTTTCGGGTTTTTTTTTTATTAGCTAGGCTTCGGAAAATAAATAAAAAAAAAAACCGGCCAAGTGCGAGTCGGACTCGCGCACTGAGGGTTCCGTACCACCTCATAAACATAATTGTATTCATTGAAATTTCAGTAAGTTAATGTGCTAGATTTTTTGAGTCCGACACGCGCTTGACCAAATTTTATTATTTGTTGTTATTTTATAGCTTATGCAGTATAAACATACCAATTTTCAAGTTTGTAAGTGTTCCCGTATTTAAATAGAACTAAAACAAAAATCGCCTCAGCGACCATCCAACTTGACCCCTCTCTTATATGAATGTTCTTGAAACGGGAGCTCACAACAATTGGTACCATTAGTTGTGAGAAAAGTTGTAATATTTAATGATTTCAGACTTTTCCCATTATTTGTACTGTGAGACCTAGCTTCTTGCCAAATTTCATAATTTTAGGTCAACGGGAAGTACCCTGTAGGTTTTGCATTTTTGAATAAATGTATGGAGATGAGGACATACAATGCCATATCTTTTGATTGCGTCGTTGTAAAAAATTTAAATTTTCAGATCTTATGTGGTTCGTGGATCCTAATATATGGTATTAATTTCAGTCTGATACCTTTACCCGTTCGTGAGATAAAGGGTCTTGACAGACAGACAGACAGACAGACGGACAACAAAGTGATCCTATAAGGGTTCCGTTTTTTTCTTTTGAGGTACGGAACCCTAAAAATAGCTAGGTTCGGTCGTACAAAAACAAATTAAAACAATTGAACAGCAAGTTACGGAACAAATATATATAAAAATCATTATTTAGTTAACGGGACTCGGATATTCGCAAAATGAAGAAAGAAAACCCCCAAGGACCCATCAGTGACTCACCACGGGCACCATTACGTAAGTAAATTTTAGTTTACAGCCACGAATCATGTATTAATTAGTAGAATAAATTTTTTATTTCAATACTTCAATACTTGTAAAAGAGAAAGAAAATAATAAAAGAAGATAGACATGTGACATACGAGCAGATTCGGGCTTCTCTCAGCATTGGTATGACAGCGATTCAAACTATTTTACATGATGAACTGGGTGTCAAGAAGTTAGTTTCCCGCTGGGTGCCCCATCGTTTGACCGAGGAACAAAAGTCGGCTCGTGTTAATTGGTGTCGGTCTATTCTGCAACGGTTCAATAGAGGGAGCTCAAATGCAGTTTACAATATCGTCTCTGGTGATGAATCGTGGATTTATTCATATGAGCCCGAAAGAAAACATCAATCCAGCCGATTGATTTGGGTCTTCGAAGGCGAGGTCAAGCCAACAAAAGTTGTCCGCTCTCGTAGCGTGTCGAAAAAAATGGTCGCTTCGTTTGTATCGAAAACTGGTCATGTGGCTACGATTCCTTTACAAGAACGCAGAACGGTTACTGCTGATTGGTACACAATAGTTTGTTTGCCGGCAGTCATAAGAGAACTTCGTAAAATTAATCCGAATCGTCGCATCATTCTTCACCAGGATAATGCGAGCTCACATACCGCTTGCAAAACGATCGCGTTTTTAAATCAGGAAAACGTGGAGTTAATGGACCATCCACCGTACAGCCCTGACTTGAGCCCCAATGATTATTTTACATTCCCAAGAATTAAAGATATGCTATGTGGTCAACGATTTCAAGGCCCAGAAGAGGCAGTCGAAGCTTACAAATCGGCCGTTTCGACTATATCCACTTCAGACTGGAATTACTGTTATAATAATTGGTTTGATAGAATGTAAAAGTGCATCGATTGTCACGGAGAATACTTCGAAAAACAATGAAAGTAAATATTGTTGTATTATTTTTGTACTTTTTTCTATTCCCGATCATTTCGGTGTGGCCTTCGTATCGAAAAAGAAAGGAAATTAAGAAGCGTTTAAATTGATGTAGCATGGGATGTGAAAGTATAACCGTAAAAAAAAATATACATGATCCGTGGGCGTTTAGAATTACTGTTGGCAATATAGTTAAATTAAATGTTTGTTTTTCAGGACTTATTAGTAAAATGTTTGATAGAATCGTAAGTAACGGTCAAAGGTACTTATATCATTTTCTTATCACGAATTATAATTTTAAGCATAAAATTGGACGAGACTTTTTAAGAGCTAAAGTTTTGTGTTACTAAATTTGCAAACCTATAAGATTTTGAAAGATAGGAATTTTCGGAAATAATTTACGTATCTACTGTATGAGTGTCTTACCTTTATTATTTAATTTGATTACATACAACGTTAAACAAATAAATATAAATGTATTAGACAGAGAAGAAAATATTATTATTTTTATAAAACAACTTGTAATTTTGGAAATTAAATTACGTTGAGATTGATTTTTATTTTATTTATATTTGATATTGGTTTTAATTAACATTAAATTATATAGATTGTTTAAAAGTTAGCAAAATATACAACCAAAATTAGTATAAACAAAAATAAAGATTGTAATTTATATTGTTCTTTTGGCAAAATTATTAAGAATTAAATTATAAATAGGTTGGGCATTTAAATTTATCATTGTGGAAAATGGAAAAAAAATAACGTTATTCAAAATTGATTTTATAGCTTAGGCAAATTCTAGAAACATTGGTATCAAACTTGGTATCATAGGCGAGACATGGCAAACAAAAAGGGAAACATGGCGATTGCATCGTGCTTAGAAATCAAGTTGGGTAGAGACAATTCTATTTTTAGCAACAACTGATGTTGATTGCATATTAATAAGTATTTTATTTTATGATATTTTTAATTCGTGTTATTTTGGTTGTATTAAAAAAAAAACGGAAAAGATATCAACTTGCTGAAAAGTCTAAAAACTGTAAGTTAAAATGTTTGATTTAAAGTAAAAATTGGGATGATTTGAAAATTCATTTGAATTGTAGGTGAAATGCCAGTACAAATTAAATAAAACAAGTAGATATCTTTTTACGTTGAATCGGCGAAAAATAAATAGGACTGCAGCGCGTGTAAGCCAGCACCCCACGATTTTCGCAAGGTAAGTACTTACATCATGTCAGCAAATACTGTTCTTTACAATTCTAGGAAAAGAATAATTAAATCAAAAATTGTTAAAATAAAAAAAATGAGTCTTTTAACTTGAACACAACAAGCTTGTGAATTTGTTCGTAATATTTATAAAAATTTTGGATTGTTTAATTAAAGTTGGAAAAGATAGTTCTGGTAAAATCAAACATAAAATTTAACCAGGTACGTACATAGTGACAAAAACTTATTGCAAGCCTTGAATGTAATGTATTGTATTAAATGTGTGGTAAGCACTTTGTTTGAAATATGAAATGGAATGTCATCAATTGAATATCATGCATATGGCATCACTTGCAGCTTAGCAGTTTGTTAGCAGTAATGTAACTAGAGATGTTTTCATCATAAAAGGCAAACATATTTCAAACAAATTGTTTTAGTTTTATGTATTATGTTCTTGGTAATGTGTTTTGATAAAGCAGTTTTTATAAATGGTATGAAAATATTTTAGAGATAGAGATTTCAATTGTGATATCTTATGTTATGTTAATACCGGGTCTTAGAGAGAATAAGTAGTAGTAGTTAACACAAAACAGGCAACTAAGGACTAGACTTGATAAATAGAGAACCTCCTCCATTTTTGAACTCGGTTAAAAAGATGGATATAAATACGCACAATGTATCACACCGTATTAGGTGATACTATAATAAAATATGAGTAAAAAAGAGAGAAGATTTATGATTAAAATAAATGAAGTAAACAGTTGTCTTAATGAATAAAAAGTATTTGAAATAGACACGGAAAAAGTATGAGCAGGTTAAGAATATTATTATTGAATTAGATTTGTTGGTTGTTTAGATTGAGTAGGAATAAAGTATTAAAAAACTTTTTGAACCCTTTGCGTGCAATTAGGTACTTTACTTCTTATGGTATGACATGGACTGATATTTATGTGAAACGATAAAGAATGTGCTGATAAGTGATATAAAGATTGGATTTGGCATGACGGATATTTTGAATAGTTGGGTATGAGTAATATAGTATGAGATGGGAATAATTCGGTAGACAGAGTCTTGACGATCGGTTGGACTGATCACCCAAACGATTATTTGTTGTCTGTTATCTTGTCAAGACTTGGATGCCGAAATATTTAGATAATGTATTGGTTTAGCAAAAATGTGTGATTGGAATGAATGGCGTAAGAGAGAATGTAAGGAACTAGTTTCCAATAATGCTCCAAGAGAGTAATGAGAGACAAAGAGCTAAGAAAATGCTCAAAGTAGTGGTACATAAATAGGTACACACAAAAGGGCTTAAATCCTTCAGTCAAGTCATAGGTCGGACGAGTCTCCGGTATGAATACTGTTGGAGACGACGCTGTCTGAAATGAGAGACCCTGTATACTCGTATGTATAAAAAAAATGGTACGTTGAGAGTCAGATCTTTCATTCGATCATGGTGACTACGAGTTAGCTCCGTGAGAATAGTTAGAGTCTAAAAAGGCTTAAAACATGACCTCGTAAAATAATAGGGCGTGCGCACGACCCACAGGCCCAAGTTGCCAATAAAATAAAAAAAAATAAAAAAAAAGTCGACTAATAATAATAATAATTACGTACCGATAAATAAATAAATAAAAAAGGGACCGGCCGGCCCAAAAAGTATAACTTATAAATATATTATAAAGTGAAGGTACCGAAATAAATGAAATACTTATATAAATAAATAAATAAATATTAATAAAATGAAAAGCATGCAAAAAGTGACGATATTGTGGGCCCAAGTAACCATGTTATCATGTTAAAAATGAGTTGTAAATGTAGGTATCAAATAACCCACTTTATAAAAGAGACATGTACCTACTAGATTATTTTATCAGAATAGAGGTTACAAGAAGTGTCCAAAACTATTCCTATTGGTTATCATCTGCACCTCATGTCATGCTGCTAGAATCTGATTAGTTGTAATGATTGGCTTTTCATTGGTCCTTATTTGTTTCTAACTTCACTCTGTTCCTTTAATTGACTGTAAGAGCCATGATGCAATAATTCGATACTTGTTAATCATTTTCGACCATTTTTGTAATATATAAAAACTTTTTAACAAAAAATTGAACCGCCGAAAAAACTGTAAAGCAAGAAATAATTAAACTTTTTTATTTAACCTTAATAACAAAGTTCTTAAAGTAATGTAAGAATACCCGAGTAATTTTGAGTCGGCGCCGCCGCCGCCGTGCATCACGCTTTACGTAATTAATTAATTTGCTTGTTTGGCGCCGCATCATAATTACTCGGGTATTCTTACATTAGTTTAAGAACTTTGTTATTAAGGTTAAATAAAAAAGTTTAATTATTTCTTGCTTTTCAGTTTTTTCGGCGGTTCAATTTTTTGTAAATGGTTTTTATTTTACAATTTTTGTGACTATAAATTTTATTTTCCCACCCTTAGGGTAAATCGGACTACTCTGTAAAAAGTTATGCGTGGTCATACATTACAATCAGTCAGTGAAGTTCAGTGAACAATCAATCATCCCCCATTTTCCTACCCTTAGGGTTGGATTTTTTTTCCAAATTTATATGGGACCAACTTCGGGGTATACCCTTTCCAATAAAAAAAGAATTATCAAAATCAGACTACTCTGTAAAAAGTTAAGCATGGTCATACATAAAAAAAATTAAAAAATATACGCGTCGACTTGAGAACCTCCTCCGTTTTTTTTCGTCAGTTAAAAAGGCTCCTCCAGAGTATTAAACTTCCTTATCTAAGTGTCTGCGAAACTGGAAGGATCCCTAGTCTTAAGTAATTTTCTGTAACATTTAAAATATATTTTTGTAATGGAAGTTAACCTCATTGTTAACGTGTTATTTTCTCGTCTTTAAATGTAGATAATTGTATTTTCAACTCTGCTTAGATTAATAACTGTTTTACTACTGGTTCTTTGAATAATCAATTACATTTATAATTACCATTTATTTCGTTTATCATTTTTCTTCTAAAATTCCCTTCCTCTGAAGCTTAAATCCACGAAAAGGCGTGGTAATTTTAGGTAGGTAGTACAAGATAGCTTGGCTATATCCTTGTTTTTAAGAGTATAATAGGTAAATTACTCCAGACTTAGTATTTCATTAATAGGAAACTCATATTAAAAAGCTTTTATTTATAACAGCACATGTCCCTATCATCGAAATTCTAACACATGCATTCTGTACTTTATTCATCTTTCTCCTCTGTGTGCCCTTAACTTTGGCAAAGGCCTCCTCCAGCTGTATCCATTTGTCCCTGTCTCTGCCTAGCCTTGTCCATTTTTTTCCTGCTACTCTAACTATATCATCATCCCATTTAGTAAAAGTTATGGTATTTTTATTGCTAAATAAATAAATTATTATGTGCTGCAACTAAAAATTTAAGGTTTTCGGAGTTTTTCTTTTATGTGTGCTATAAAACATTGCTTTATGCCAAATTTCAAGATTCTAGGTTGACTGGAGGTATCCTTTGGGTTTTGATTCCCTAAGCTTCAAAAGATTAGATTAGATTTATTTATTTCACCTTATCAATTTCATAATTACATTACATTACAAAATATGCAGCATTGCTATTTCTTTTGATTGTGTTGACATAGAAGTTTGATTTTGTTATAGCTTAAAAGTATTATAGACCTGAGTATATGCTATGAATTTCAATTTAATACCTCTACGCGTTCATGAGGAAAGGGGTCTTGACAGACAGATGGACAACAAAGTGATCCTATAAGGGTTCCATTTTTTCCTTTTGAGGAACCAAACTCTAAAAATTACATTTGACCTTATAAGTTTTATCTAGGGCATTGTACTGAGGTCTGTAGGCAATATTACAATTATATTAGTAATAAATACAACAGCTTTCTGAGAAATTTGCAGTTAGAGGCTAAAAACAGGGAAAAATAGTACAATACACAGGAGGGGATGCCTTTGCCAGCAGTGGGACTTATTATAGGCTATTAAAAAATAAATAAGTCGCAGGTAAGTACCTGAATAGCAACACGACCATCTTCGTTGGCGAGGGCGAGTATGTGCTCCAGACCACTTGCCTCCGCGAACCGACACGCGAAGATAGGCGGGTCCTCCGCCCCTGGAACGCCTAGACCGTGGAACGCTTCCGCCTCTCGCACTACCAGGCGCTTCAACACATTGTCATACCCAAATCGGCCCGCTGCAAACAGAAACCCTCACCATCACCCAATTCTTTACGCAGGCAACGCGTAATTTCAAGTAATTTTACTTACCAATACCGAGCTGGCGATCAATTAGGTACTGAATGTCGTTCATAATTTAGCCTTTTTCATTTTACACACAGAAAAACAAAGAATTCGACTCAATTTCACGTTAAATGCATGGAACTTTGTGGATCTTTCTCCAAAATATGGAAAACAACGCGCGAAAGTAATGACAGCTGACGGCTCTCAAAATCTCCGTGTTCCGAAATGAACAAACACTGCTAAAAGCGTAGGTACGGTACTGACGGCGACGCGCAATGGACGGTCCATATTGTAGTGGCGCGTCTTATATATATTTTTAAGCAATGCCGGATTTACCAATAGGCTAAGTATGCTGGAGCCTAGGGCGGCAGATTTTAGGGGCGGCAAATTTTGGGTATTTTTTTATGTCGTAGAAATTTAAAAAAATATATTAATAAATATAAATAAGTGTTGCATTTCTAAATGTAGGCATCATCCAGAAGAAAACAAAACAGCGTATCGACACAACGTCTCACCCGGTTCTACCCTACCTTGACCAAACGTCCCCATTATGTTCGCAAAGTGTCCGCGCACAGCGCTATAGTATGGCAACTACAAGCCGCTGGACCAGAAAAGATCCAACGCAGGCAAAATTTTAATTTGTCCTTTATTTCGGAAGGTCTTCTATCTCTCTAGAGATAGAAGACCTTATAGCTGAGCCTAACATCATTGGGGAGACCAATTCAGCCCGACTCCGCTGGCTCGGCCATGTGGAAAGGATGGGGGAGGATCGTGCGGTCAAAAGAGCGTATCTTGGACGTCCGACTGGTAGACGCCCCGTCGGACGTCCCAGGTATCGTTGGATCGACCAAGTTAAGAAAGATCTGTTGGAGCTTCAAATAGCCGACTGGCAACAAGCTGTACACAACAGAGAAGAATGGCGGCTCTTAGTGTCGGAGGCCAAGATAAGTAGTAGTAGAGCCAGCATAAGTAAGTAAGTTTATTTCGGAAAGATTTTAAAAACAATTTCAACAGAAAAGTTACAAAATAAAAACTAGCGGAAAATATTTTTAGCCGTTATAAATATTGAAGGGGTTCAACCCGCCCTCTTTAAGATTCGGTGCTTTTCTTCCGAAAGGAGAGCAATATTAAGAAATAAACAGTAAGATCCATCTCACAACAGAGGCGTCTATGCTACTGCAAACGTGAACTTTATATAGGCATAAGCACTTTCGCTTTTATATATATTTAAAAAATGTCACGATACATTAATTACGCTAATATAAATAAAAAAGAAAGGGAAAATTTCATTATAACTTTGTATTTCTAATATCTTGTACTTTTTAATTTTTCTCAAATATGTGAATTTCAAAACATAAGACCCGCCTTTTTCATAGTATTAATTATTTGTTTTGTATGGATGACGATAGGTAATTTTTCCGGTTGACCGGTATTAGCTAAATTTATAAAAAAAAACAGCACGTTAGCAATGGATTTTCATACAATATTCCGTTTCTCATATTTGTTCGATTACCCACTCACATATTTCTAAAGATTTGTTTGCATTTTATTTGCGTTTTTGCTAACAAAAAAATTAGCGCTCGCTGCGCTCGCGTTTACTCGTCAGAGTAACTAAACTGTACTATTGCCCTTCAATTTGTGTTAATGCTCACGAGAAAAATGGCGCTCGCTGCGCTCGCATTTTCATCTGATTAGGTTACTACCTGTCCGTCCTTAGACTTTCTGTATATGCGTGCTTGGTAATAATGAAACCCTGAGTGCAAAAATCCGACTCGCAATTGGCTGGTTGTTTGTCATCTAGAGGCGCGGAAAAAAAAATTGTGCCCCGGGGCGCCAGATTCGTAAATACGCCACTGCCTGTCGATGTTGAAAAGGCAGACTGGTCTCCTTCAAGATCAACATTTAAAATATTTGCTTGCCTCGATTAATTGTCGAGTGGAGCTAATCAGCCAAGTATGGTAAGTGCGCAGGAGGTATTAACAGCTTAGGGTGCTTAGGGACAAAAAAAACACAGTCGCAAAAGATAGAGCGATAGGGCAGGCAGATGATTAGACCGCTCAAAAGACGGAAAAAGACCTGCCTTTTCGCCTGTAAGATGAATAATTTCTTCTTCGTTATTTCCCTGATATTTGGCATAAGGGCTTGAAATCGAGGCAAAGACGCATGTGCGCTTATACTGCAAGCGAATAATTCGTACTCGTGTGCGTTTACGTCCAAAACTATCTTCCGCAACCGGGGAAACAAAATTGACAAAACGCTCTAGCTACGTTACTTACTCTCTATCTATTCTTATCCACCTATAAAAAATGAGATTGAACTATCAAATTTAGGAGGTAAGTAGGGGCGGCAAAATTTTAATAGCCTACGGGCAGCAAATATGTAAATCCGGCACTGTTTTTAAGTCACTGAGACATTCAGCTAATTTTGATATTTAAAAAATGACCTACCTTGCATTATGCCAATCAATTATTTGCTATTGCATATGTGCATGGGAAGGTGCAAATAAGTCTGTTTTTCTCAAACTTGAGCGAGCACAAAAAGCTGTTCTAAAGGTTATGTTAAAAAAAAACATATAGGTACTCAACTAATCGGGTATACTCTGACTGTAAAATTTTGACGGTTAGACAGCTCTTTGTACTTGGATCAACTTTGAGAAAACACAGATCTGTTCTTCCTACTAGTAAGGACAAACGCAGACACGATCCAATCAATGTTGCTCATAAAACGTCGTTTGCCAAACATCAGTACCACGTCTTAAGCTTCTATATATACAAGAAACTACATATAGACACTTAACATAACACAGTTGAACAGATACGAATTAAAAACAAAACTATCTAATTGACTTCTTACACAAGATTACAGTAAAACAGAGCATCTTCTTACCTTCATTACCTGAAATATACATGCATGACAATGATTCCAACACTCCATTACTTACAAACACACCCATTAACACACACTACACACTCAGATACAGACAAACACGACACACACACCACACACATGACACACACACACACACACATACTTATCACACACACTACACATACCCTAGCATGCAAATCAAATCACTGACTTTGTAAAACTCTATTTATTATTACTTTTTTAAGCTTTTTCTTTTAGTTATGTACATTGTACACGGTGGAATGTACTGTCTCCCAAGATTTTTCTAGTTTGGGAGGCAGGGCTATAAATAATGCTGTCAAATTAGTAAAATAAAGAATTTTTATAATTTTTATTTTATTATTATTTATATTGATTTTGCACGCTTACAGAGCTTTTACTGCTTAAGTGGCTCTAGTAAATTCGGAACAGATTTCAGCGCGCTCACGAGTTCTACTGACAAAAAGTCAGTTTTGTTTTTATTTTCTTTAACAAAGCCTAAAGCCGGGTTTTCACGTTGGCCACGCCGGCGCGGCCAGCGTGTAGAGTCAGTGTTAGCTAATTTAATCCCTCAAAGACTTCCTCAGAGAATACCTTTTAACGACCGGTGTTTTGGCACTGTTGCCTGGGCAGCATATCAGCTCCTTCCTTTTTTCAATCAAATTCCAGGTATCGTCATTTATCCACATCTTCTGCTTAGGTAGTGCCGTATTTATATTTGTGTGCGTGATGTCGCTTATAGTGTTCCTTACAGTGGACTACAAATGCCTCCACATGTTGTTAGGTTAGGTTAGCAAAAATTATATAAGGAAGGTTATTATAAAATATTAGATTATGTAGAAGAAAAAACTCTGTAGGATTAGGCAGCGATTCTAACAGGCTAATTAAAAATTCAAATTGACTTAATGTTTATTGCTGTTAAAGGTATGTTGTTAAAGGTAAAGTACAGGAAAAACCCTACCGTTGAGAACCACGAACGGTACAAGGAGCTGCGTAACCGCTGCAGCAGAATGTGTAGAGACGCCCAAAGTCGTCACATTCATTCATCTGTAGAAAACGTTGATCCAGCCAAAGTATGGTCGTTTCTTAACTCCTAAGGCATTGGCAAACCTAAAACCTCTCCTTCTTCCCAACTTGATCTGGAACCCCTTAATCGTCATTTCACAGCTTGCTCTCAAATATCTCCCAATACCAAACAATCGTCCATAGATGCCCTTTTATCTATCCCTGAGCCCTCGTACACTCCTTTTATCCTAAGACCTATTACTCTGCGAGAAGTTGAAAAGAACATCACGACTATCAAATCCAACGCTCAGGGCGTTGATGGTATTAGCCGCCGAATGATCTTGCTTAGTCTGAATGTCGTGCTTCCGGTGCTTTGTCACATCTTCAACTTCTCGCTGAGTTTCAGCACCTTTCCTAGCAGTTGGCGTAAAGCTGCTGTTATTCCTATCCCTAAGACCAGTAATCCGTCTACCTTTTCTGACTACCGCCCCATTTCAATCCTTCCTTTCCTTTCCAAAGTCCTTGAACGCCTTGTTCACTAACAGCTCAGCGTATTTATTAACACTCATAACTTACTTAGTCCCTTCCAGTCTGGTTTCCGCCCCGGTCACAGCACTGTCACTGCTCTTACCAAAGTATCTGATGATGTGCGCTTTGGCATGTCGAATCAACGGCTTACGTTCATGGTATTGCTTGATTTCAGTAATGCTTTTAATACAGTGGACTTCGACATTCTCCTCTCCATGCTACGCTCTATGCATATCTCAGATACGGTGGTGGAGTGGTTCAGTAGTTATCTCAATGGTAGGCAGCAATGTATTCGCGCTGGTGACAAAGTTTCCAGCTTTGCTAATACAACTGCCGGTGTTCCCCAGGGTGGTGTTTTATCTCCTCTCCTTTTCTCCATATTTATCAACTTCCTTTCCCCTCTCCTCTCCTGCTCCTACCACCTGTACGCTGATGACCTTCAAATTTACACACAAGCTCCTGCTGATGAACTTGATCTTGCAATTGCTGCTATTAACAATGACCTTGTGACTGTCCTTCAATGGAGTGCTGCTCATGGCCTCACGGTTAATCCAAGCAAATCACAGGTTATTGTTATTGGTGGTTCTAAGCAAATCAATCGACCAAGCTATGTTGATCTCCCCCCTGTTAGTTTTAATGGCGTCCCTCTTCTCTACAGTAAAATAGTCAAAAACCTTGGTGTCCACTTAGACTCCACTCTATCCTGGTCTCACTACATTTCCCAGATAAGTAGGAAACTTTTTGCAGCTGTAGGGGCACTTAAAAGTTGGAAGAATTTGCTTCCCGCGAGGACAAAGGTCGAACTTGCGCAATCACTTCTTCTCCCTATTTTGGACTATGCAGATGTTTGTCTCATAGACCTCAATGAGGAATTTTTGAACAAGCTAGAGCGTCTCCAAAACATCTGCATAAGGTTTATATATGGGTTGCGTAAGTTCGACCATGTGTCTGAGTATCGGAAGAGGCTGGGGTGGCTCCCAATCAGGTTACGGCGGGAAGAGCATGCTCTTGTTCTCCTTTAAAATGTTCTGTACGACCCTCGTTCTCCGCCGTACTTGAAGGAGTGCTTCAAATATCTGGGTTCCGACCACGAGCTAGCTCTTCGATCAAAATCGGATAGTATTTTAAAATTGCCTTTCACCCGATCTGGCTACTTCAGGGAATCCTTCACTGTGAAGGCTGCTTATTTGTGGAATGATCTTCCTCGAGAGATTCGTCACTCAAAGTCACTCACCATCTTTAAATCTAAGTTGCGTGCACATCTCCTAAATAAAAAAGTTTAGTTTTCCTATTATTAACACATGATATATATTTATTTATTTCATGTAGTATATTTATTTTATATATTTATACCGTATTTATGTATATTTATATATTTGTCTTTTTGATATATATATACATTTTTATTACAATTGAATATTATATGATTATATATTTTGTCTTTTTATTTTGTTTACTTTTAATTTATTTATCATTTGATTTAAATTAATTGCTGTTTTCATTCTCCTTGGTTCCAATCGACGCATTGCTTTTGTTTATATTTATCCAATCATTAAAGGTTGCCTTTAAAAGATCGCTTGTAGCGATAAGGCCGCCTTTGCTCACATTATATTTAAGATTTCCTGTAAAATTATATTTTTGTAATGTGCGCAATAAAGCATTTATCTATCTATCTATCTATTGTATCAACCTTGTACATTCAGACATTTTTAAAAGAGCTCGCGGGTTTTTTTTTATTGTCTCTTCTTTTGTTTTCTCCATGGCACCAATTCGTTTGTGAAGCGATGTAGTTTAGCTGACGACAATGAATAAACTATTTTGCAAGGATGTTTGAGTAGCAGCACTTCCTGCTAAGGATGTACCCATAAGCGTATCACTTTCTTGCGAGGGACCTCCATACTAAAATGTATGGATTTTTATCAAATACTAAAAACGTAAAATTTTTATATTTCTCTCTAAGAAATATGTGACATGGGACTAATAAATGCTACTACTATAGTTTTTCTGGTGAAAACACTTACCATTCAGGAAGAAAACGGTGTTAAACCGTACACACTGGCCTAGTGAAAATAGTATAATATATTTTTAAATAGTGATCTAAATGTGCTTATTTACCTTTTGTAACGTAAAAGTAGTGTTGATAACCTTGTACAAATGTTAGTGAAACATTTAGTTTTCCATAGTGAGAAATACATGTGCATAAACATACCGTGACTGTCCAACGCCACTAAACATAAAAGTGCAAGTAAAAGGATAATTATTAGTATAACACCATTGACACACAAACTTTAAGCAAGAGTAAGGTCATAAATCACTGTAGAGTGCTGATTACATCTAGTAATGTAATAAATAATAGTGACAAAACCCTGGTGCAATAACGGCTATAACAATAATTTATTGTCTCCGTTTAGATTTTGAACTGTCATTGATGCACGTAGTAAACAAACTCAGGTGACCAATCAGCTGATAACAAATCAGCTGTCTACCATATTCGGCACTGTCTCCATCTAGTACCAACTACAAAAACTAGAACAACGCTGCCATCTAGCGCCGAATAGCCAAACAACTTTTGCAGTTCACCGTTAGATCTCCTACCCAACACTAGATGACACTGATGTCATAAATCTGCTACTTAAAAATAGATGTCACTGGATGTCAAGAATAAAAATAACAGTATAGTTAAAATAATATAGAAATAATATAAAATGAGAAACTGTGCGGCATGTGCGACCCATATAAACGTTAAAGATGACTTGATGTGTATAAAATGCCAGAAACACTATCACTATCAGTGCCTAAATCTCACAAATGAATTTGTCTCTGCCAATAAACATAATTTAGAAAGAACATGGATCTTCCCAGAATGCCAACTGTCCATAAGACGAGCACAAAAAACGGATGATACACCAGTTAAGCAGTCTATGGACTCGCCAAAAACTGATCTTGATCTGACTGATGCTGAAATCTCCAAAATAACTATCAGGAAACCGAATAAAAATACTGCATTCACAGAAACCATCAATTCGTCAATTGACGACCTCACAAGCCTAAACTTTTCTGGAAATACGCTACTTTCCTATAACGACACTAAACAACCAACTGAAACGGCAATAACCATTGAACAAATAAGCGAACTTTTGGACAAAAAGCTAGAATCACAAAAATATGATATCCTTACGGAAATCAGAACTGACTTAAGAACTATGATTCAAGATGAGATCCGTAATTTAATTTCAAAGGTAAAACAAGACATTGATGAACGTCTAAATATTATTACTACAGAAAAAGATCAAATCCAAGCGAAAATTGAAAATCTTGAAAAGAAAATCCAATATCTCAATAACGAAAACACCAAGCTGGAAAACCAGGTTAAGAATATTAAGGATGTGTGTCAAAATAAGTCAGCACAATCTTCTAGCCAAGATTTATGCAAAAAATTTGTTCTTTACGGTCTAGACGAGGTAGCATGGGAATCTGAAGCTGAGCTGTATGAACGCATAACGAACATTTTTTACGAGACGATGCATATTAATTTGGAAGGTTGTATTGAGGACCTAAGAAGACTGGGAAAACGAGGATATCGGAGGCCATTAGTCGTTGAACTGATAAGCAAAAGGATGACAAACTATGTTCTAAAAAATTGTCGTAATTTTGCACAGACTGGATTAGCAATCTCAGAACTACTGGATGACGAAAAAATGCGCGAGCGAAACGAACTAAAGAATATCTTAAAACAAGCTAGAAGAGAAGGAAAACATGCCTACTTCAGAGGAAGTAAATTAATAATCAATGGTAAAGAATATACGTCAAAGCGTTGTGTGGAAGAAAAAGTACAACCTCAAGATAGCGAAAAATACGGTAGCGGAAACCAAAACGATACATTTCGTAAGCAATCATCAATATAGCATACTATTCCAAAACTTTCAGAGCCTCTTCAACAAACAAGAACTTTTAGAATCTTTCCTTGAGCAAAACCCAACACATCAAGTAATCTGCGCCTCTGAAACATGGCTCTCTAGCGGAAAGCTTGAACTAGTCAACATCTCAGGATATAAGATTGCGGCTTCTTTCTGTAGGGCAGCGCGTAAGGGCGGCGGAGTGTGTATCGTTTTAAAAGAAGACTTGGAATTTATTGAACGAAGTGATATATCAGACTTTTCCGTAGAATACGTAATTGAAACGTGCGCTATACAGTTAGTTAAAGAAAATATCCTTATATTATCTATATACTGGAATGGAAAAAAAGAGGATGTCTTCTATAATCAGTTGACACAAATTCTTAGATACATAAATAATAAGTATCCAAAGTTGGATGTGATACTGGGTGGGGATTTTAATGTTAATGTTTTAAAAAACAATTCTAAGACAAACCGCCTTATAGAGCTATTGTTGGAATATAAATTTAAACAATATATTAGACAGCCGACCCATGTAACACCAACTTCATCCACTTGTCTAGATCTAATTTTTACAAACCTAAACAGCAGATGCTTCCACGTGTCATTGGAGGAACTAGGGTTTTCATATCACCTGGGTACCGTTATTCATTTGAACTCTCCTATTCAGAACAAAAATAACCATAACCTTTGTTACATTGAGAAGAGATTTTTCAATGACACCAATATTAATAAATTTAAACAAGAATTACAACTAATTCAGTGGGAAACTATAATCTCACCAAATAAATCGTTAAATGAAAATTATCAAATGTTTAACGATAACCTAACACAAATACTAAATAAATGTATACCTAAATTAAAAATAAGAATAAAAACCAACAGTAAAAAACCATGGCTTACAGTAGGAATAAAGCATTCTTGCAAAAATAAAAGGTTGCTTAAAATAATAAGTCAACAATCTAAAAATAAAGTACTAAAAAATCATTATAAAAAATATTCTGCAACATTAAAAAAATGTATAACAAGAGCAAAACGAAATTATTATAAAAATAGAATGAAGAATTCTAAAAATAAAATGAAAACGGCATGGAGCATTATAAATGAGCGTATTAACAGGAAAAGGAGAAAGCTACATGAAAATATAACCCTAATAATGAATAACGCCCCTATTTCAAACCCTACCAAAGTAGCCAATGCCTTTAATAATTATTTTGCATCAATAGGCCATCAAAGTACAAACACGGCGGGTCAAAGACGACCGGTTATCTCCTCAATTGAAAATACGATGTTTTTAAGTCCTGTAGACAAACAGAAAATCGACAAACTTATAAAAAGTTTAAAAAATAAAAACAGTACCGGTATAGATGAACTCCCATCAAATCTTATTCAACAATGCGCTTATGAGTTAACTCTACCATTATGTAACTTGGTAAACCAATCTTTCAAGGAAGGCATTTTTCCAGAGCTTCTAAAAACATCCATCATAAAACCGATCTATAAAAAAGGCGACAAAAGAGATCCGTGTAACTATCGACCAATTGCACTCCTACCAACAATGTCCAAAATTTTCGAGAAAGCAATTTGTAATCGGGTCTATAAGTTCTGTGAAAAGTATAATATTTTCAATGAATGCCAAAATGGATTTCGGAAAAATCGATCGACATCTCTAGCGGTATTCAATTACATACAAGAAGTTCTGAATACATTAAACGAAAAAAAGTATGGAGTAGGTGTGCTGCTAGATATGTCAAAAGCGTATGATAGAGTTCAGCATAAAATATTACTGAATAAATTGTATGCGATAGGAATACGCGGAAACAGCTATGAATGGTTCAGGTCTTATTTAAAAGATAGACGACAAAGTGTAGAGATCGAATACCTTAATAATAATACCAACGAGTATAGTAGAGTTCGCTCTGAAACCAATACAATTAACGCTTCAATACCCCAAGGAAGTGTAATCGGATGCCTTTTATTTTTGATCTATATAAATGAAATTCCTAACGCTGTTCAGGATAAATGTGTTCTGTTTGCCGATGACATGTCCGTGTTAACAAAATGTGAAACAAGTAGTAACATCAACCAAAACCTTGAATCGATTTTCAATAAATTAATAACCTGGATGAAAAAAAAGCTGCCCATCCGAGTCGGACTCGACGAGTGACCTCTTTCTCAAAGTTGGATTTACCCAGCTGTACTGTTTGTCCCAGGTATACGTATTCATCGACAACTTTGAGCGTAGAGTCTCCAACTTTAATTGGAGTGGGTACAACAAGGGCGTTAGACATAATTTTCTTCTTATTTTCGATTTTTAATTGTTTACATTATAAAGAACTGTTACTGCTATTCTAACAATAATTTTGATTTATCTGATTCTGGCTTTTCATTGTAAAACTCAATAAATACCTCGGTCTAAGAACTTACATGAAAATTACCCGAAAAAACTGAAAAACCCGGTTAACCGGTTTTTTTATACAGAAAACCCGAAAAAACCGGTTTTGCTTTTCTACCCGGTTTTTGCATGCCCTCACACACATCGTGTGGGTTGCAAGGTCGAAGACCGACCTCACAAACCCTGGTGTCAGAGTTGTTGAGCCGCCAAAAGCCTCTGACATGGCTAATAATAAGAATAAATACTTGGATAATACTATAGTTTCCTTAGCTCAACATGACTTTATCATTTAAGTCAAAATCTCAAATATATGACTACTTTGACTTTTACTAAAGATTTTAAGTGCTTCTTTGATATAACAACTGTCACATGCATGTGTCACTAAACTCAACTCAACACGTCTTATGTGAATGTCAACGGAAAATCGAATCGTAATTGATCAATCTCCTAGCAAGTTGATCAACCTTCCAAAAATCACAAACGGCCGTTTAAATGTATTATTTTACGTGTAGATTTCAGGTAATTAACAAATTTACGGAGTCTCGCGGTAAAATGATGCGGCGAACGCGAGGTGTAAGCTGATTGGTTGAATGTCTGACTTGCTGTTACCCCGCTCCCCGCCAGCCGGCCGGCCACATGCTTGCCACTAATGGCATCGACCGATCAGAGAACAGTGTATTAATTTACGGGTGTCAGTTAAACGTAAAATTGTACACTGAGTAGCGATTGGTCCATATATACGTGTATGATTTACCGCCAGGCAGCCAGCGTAAGTTAATCAATTAGCTGAAACTCATTGCGTTAAATAATACATGCCCTACGCCTTAACGATAGATTTGCGAATTTACGCTGTCGTCGCACACATCGATTTGTACCTACATTCACTCACTCGATACCATTCGTTACCTAACTGCGATATAATAATCATCTAATAAAAGTTTGATTTTAAAAATACGTTTAATAATATTTCTATCTTTGAATCTCGGCGTTATTCTTCGTGACATCAATTAAGAGCTATCAAGATCAACGTTTAAAAACTAACATATTTTTTTTTTTATATTACTGGTTTTTAAGCATAAGTCGCTCAACTAGGTAATATTGTTTTTTGAATTGTTTGGTTGTTATTGATTGTATTATTCTTCAATGGCATACTGGCAGGTGACATGCGAGTTATATAAGCTTATATTTATTAACATATATTAATACATTTTTATTGTAGTATCTATTATATATTTATTTAATAATTAGGTATCTATTGTATAAATGAGCAATTGTGATGGGGCGGACAATGATAGCCACTCAGATCATTTCTATTCCTTTTCTTCTTCCAACTTATCTGAATCAGATGACGCAAGCTTCCATTGTCTTCCACCTACACTTAATGATACGTTTACAACTGTATTCAGCGAGGTTCCAAAGAATTTCAACGTAGTGCATATCAATGCTCAAAGTATCCCTGCACACTATGTGGATATGCTTGCGTCATTTGAAAATAAAAATATCCAAGCTATTCTTGTATCCGAAACCTTCCTCAATCCTTGTATTCCGTCTACTTCCTATTCTTTACCGGGGTTTAAGCTTATTCGCAACGATCGAGTAAGCTCCTTACATGGTGGTGTCGCTATATATCTCCGCAGCCATATCCCTTATTCGATCATTAAACAGTCTCCCCAGCCCCCACCTCCCAACACCGCTGAGCATCTCTTTCTTGAGGTCAACCTATCCCATTGTATGTTATAGTATGTGCGTTGTAACCTCTTTTATACAATCTATGTTTTTGTGTTGGCATTGACTGTTTGTTTATTGTCAATGTCTTGTCGTAAAAATTCTTCTGTTATGAAATGTTCGTATTGTTGTAATATATTTTAACTTCGTTTATATATGATCTTTCCCTCACTCCATCACGTGCTAAATACTCTGCAAAACCCCCTTCTTTAAGTTTGTAAAGTCCTTCTTGGTGTCTATTACAGCCCATCTCTTAAAATTAACTACTTTCCCTCTTTTGAAAACATACTTGAAGAGTTTGTCCCTTCATACAGTCATTCTATAATAATGGGCGACTTTAACACCTGCCTCTTGAAAAACGATTCCCGAACGCAAAAGTTACAGTCAGTTGTCTCTTCTAGTAATTTAAATATTCTCCCACTTAACGCCACTCACTTCTTTCCAAATTGCTCTCCTTCTCTCCTTGATCTCATTATTGTCTCCTCAACTGATCATGTTGCAAAACATGGTCAGATTGAGGCAGATGCTTTCTCATATCACCACCTGGTATATCTCTCATATAAAATTCGCCCTCCTAAACTCAAACCCCGCACCCTTTTTCAGCGTAATTTTAAAGATATGGATCTTGCGCGTCTTCGTGAAGATGCAGAGAATATCGACTGGTCGGTAATTGATCGTGCTGGTACCGTTGACGAGCAAGTTCAGTTGTTTGTAAAATTCCTAACAGAACTCTATGATGTCCATGCACCTGTGCGCCCTGTCAGAATTAAACACCTACCGGCCCCTTGGTTAACTGATGACATGAAGCTCTTCATTGAAAGGAAGATTCGTGCAAAAACAAAGTTCAAGGTCGACTCTTGTGACAAAAACAAACGCAAATATAATGCTGTGAGAAATCATTGCAAGTTTACAATAACATTTCAGCAGAAAGTACAGATATTATTAAACATTTTGAACTGTGCAAAGAAAAAGGCGCTAAACTCAGCATTTTGTTACTAGTATGAAATAGCAACACTGATTTTCAGTCAGCACCAGGAGCTGCGCACAAAAACCTCATATAAAAATTACATTCGGATGGAAGCAGAAACTGTATTAAGCTCAAAAAAGATAAACAAAACACACAAAGTGACGAAATATGACAATATACAATCGATGAAAAGAACATACGAACATAAAAGGCATGATATAAATAAACAAAATAAATAAAATATATTAACATGTATAAAATAACAATAAATAAATGTATGATATAACATATATAAATATTTACATGTATATAAGTAAAACAAGAATATGTGTGAGTAAAACTTCAGCCACGAATAAGTTCATAATTTGCTTTTCTGAATGGAAATTAAAAACTCTCGATATTTATTTTTAAAATTAAATTTGCATACTATTCCACGAATTGGGGGAGGAATATTATTCCAACATTTTGAGGCTCGGTAGCTGAAGCCACCCCGAAAAACAGCAGTTCAATGACTTGGTATATTTAAGGCTACAGAGCAGGATCGTCCAGTGTACCTGCTACCAGAATATCTCCAAGATAGCTTCTTATACAGGTATTGTGGCTCATTAAATTTAAGAATGTCATGTAATTGACACGCATAAAAAAGTGTAAGCCGCTCCTGCATCTTTAGTAGACTTGCCTTATTTAGGAAAGGAGTTACATGAGTGCGGGGAGGAATGGGAAAGCAGTATCTTGCACAAGCATTTTGAACCCTTTGAATTAGCTTTTGAGTTTTATTGTAAAGACAAGGTCCATAAACTGTTAAACAGTAATTGAGTTTCGATAACACTAAAGTTTCACAAAGTTTAATTCTTAAATCTGTACTAATGAACGGTCTTATTTGATACAAGACTTTAAGCCTATAGAAACAATTCCGTACTAAGTCAACGACATGATTTTCGAAACGCAGCTGAGCATCGAAATTCAAACCCAAATTTCGAGCTTCCTTAACAAACTCTAGAGGCTCACCCATTATTTTGACAAGTGGTCTTTGGGTTTCAATTCTAATAACTTGTTGCTTCGATCCTACTATCATGCACTTCGATTTTGAAGCATTTAAAACAAGACAATTATCCTCGGACCATCTAAAAACTCTATCCAGATCTTCATTTAACTCACCAATGGCAGCATTGATGAAATTGAGGTCAACTGGAACGTACAGTTGAATATCGTCAGCATAAATATGGTATTGGCAGTTTTGAAGGCATTGAACTATGTCTGCACTATAAATTATAAAAAGAAGAGGCCCCAATATGGAGCCATGTGGAACACCTCGTAAAGGTGCGGATGATAGATATTTACCGTCGGGTTTTCGGATGATAACTTTTTGATAGCGACCACTCAGATAACTACTGAACCAACGAAGAGTAGAACATTTGAACCCATAAAATGATAACTTAGAAAGAAGACGAGAGGAATTGATCGCATCAAAAGCCCGCGAAAAGTCAAGCAAAGCTAATATAGATCGCTTGCCTGAATCTGTATGTTTTAGAAGGTTATCCACAACGTCAAGTAAAGCAGTGGCAGTACTACGTTTTTTTCTAAAACCAGATTGAAATTCGGGAAGAATGCTATGTGACTCGCAATAAGCTTTTACTTGATCATACACGATTTTTTCTAATATTTTTGATAGAAACGGTAAAATACTTATAGGACGCAAATCTTTTAGCTCAGAAGCATTATTTTTTTTCGGCAAGGGTCGGACGAGTGCAAATTTCCACAGGTCAGGAAAGGTACTAGTAAGAATGGACTTGTTGACAATTGCAGTAATTACGGGAAGAGTTTGAGGAAGTGTGAGTAAAATCATGTCTCTAGAAATATTGTCTACGCCTTTCGCGTTAGAAGTAATACCAAGAATGACCTTGGCAACTACATATTCATGTACTGGTTTGATACTAAAAGTACGACTACTGCCCTTGTCAAGATCTCTGATGATTTTCGCTTGGGGATGGAGCGACAGCAGCTGACAGTACTGACCCTGCTTGACTTTAGCAATGCCTTTAACACCGTTGACTTTGACATCCTACTGGGGCAGCTGCACTCTCTTAACATATCTCCAACGGCAATTGACTGGTTTCGTAGTTACCTTTTTGGTCGCCGGCAACGCATTCGGGTTGAAGATTCCTTCTCCTCTTGGTGTGAAACATCTGCTGGTGTACCTCAGGGTGGCGTCTTGTCCCCACTCCTGTTTGATCAACTCGATTACTCTCCTTATTCAATCTTCGTATCACTTGTATGCAGATGATCTCCAGCTCTACTCTCAGGCGGGAATCAATGAGGTCAACAACGCTATATCTGTCATCAATTCTGATCTAGCTCATATTTCCGCATGGAGTCACTCTCATGGATTACGTGTGAATCCTAATAAGACACAACTCACTGTAATTGGCTGTCGATGGTTTGTCTCAAGAGTCGACTTTGGACTTCTCCCTCCTGTGGTGTTTGAAGGAGTCTGTGTTCCACACAGCCAAACCGTCAAAAACCTTGGAATAACATTTGACAATACACTATCATGGAGGCCACAAGTGTCGGAGGTTAGTCGAAAAATTTTTGCTGCATACGGCTCGCTAAAAAGATTGCGAAATTTCTTACCGACCAGTACGAAAATTGCTCTGGCACAATCTTTACTGCTACCTATCTTAGATTACGCTGACACCTCCTACCCAGACCTTACGGAAGAGTTGTTCAACAAACTAGAACGTCTCCAGAACCTCTGTATAAGGTTTATCTTTGGGCTGCGGAAGTATGACCATGTGTCATCTTTTCGGCTGCAGTTAAAATGGCTGCCCATTCGTCTTCGGAGAGATTGCCATATCCTTTCCCTTCTGTATTCTATCTTATTTATTCCTACTACCCCTTCCTACCTCAAAGAAAGATTTCACTTCAGTCCCACTCACCTCGATCGTACACTCTGTTCCTCTCTTGACCTTTCTCTCTCTTTGCCTTCCCATTCCACAAACTTCTATGACGACTCTTTCACGGTCAGAGCCATTAGGCTCTGGAACGCACTTCCCACCACGCTGAGGCAAGCTCCCTCGCTCGACTCATTCAAAAGGAATATTAAAGCTCATTTCCTTTCTCTCTCTGGCTAACCTTTTTCTCTCGTCCTGTGATCTGATGTTGGTTGTTGTTCGTTGTATTCTGTTGCTTGTTTATATGTATTTTATGTATGTATAGTTTATGTAGTATATACGTATGTAATATGTATGTAGTATATTATTGTGTAGGTATATGTATGTTTATTAATAATATTAGTTAAATATACAATATTCACTTAGTTCATCTTTGTGCACCGCCACCGCATTATTGTATCTTTATTTTTCCTTGCACCCAAAGGTTGCCTGGAAGAAATTGCTTTTTAGCAATAAGGCCGCCTTATTGTGCTCCAATTTTATTATTTTATGTTTTTTTGTACTGTTTGTTATCTGTGTGCAATAGAAGAGTATTGTATTGTATTTTATTAAAATCTCGTTTAAATATATAAATTGGCAAATATTAATTTATAATACATGTTTGTAATACATGTTATCTAATTATTGAAACTATTATTTCCAATATTAAATAATTTTGACGCAATTTGTAATATGACTTTACTTTGATATTTTCAGTTTATGAACGCACTTGGTAGTATCCAAACAACAGGATTACAGTAGTTTTTTATGAATATTCAATAGCAAGGTATTTTGAGTAAAATAAAATATTAAACACCTATATATTAGTATATATTATTTATTATGCATAAGCTACAAGGCTACAAAAATATAATGGAATATGTTGTTGTATGAAGGTTTCATATTTCTATTCAAAAGCGTCATTATTTTTTCTTAGGGACCGTCTTTTGCTTTTTTCTTCTGTTCAGTAATCTGTCTCCAAAAACTCAATTCCGATTCATCACACTTCTACATATCTACAAACAAAAACCAAATGTTATCAAAGGCCTCTCAAGTGCATCTCACTGATTTCAAAGCCAACCAATTTCACATAGCAAGTTTCTTTTAAGTGGAGGGCATTAGGTGTTACTTAACTTACCTTGAATAATAAAAGCAACTCAAACACAAGTGTAAAAAAATCCTCAAAATGCACATAAAACCTCTCGATTTTAGAAAACAATGTTGAAAAAGCTAGTCAATAGTAACTTTTTCAATATCGCTTTATTTAACGTTTAAGACGCGCAAAATCCGTTTTTGAGCTGTCAAAACAAGCTTTATGGTACGGAATCTCCATATAAAAAAAAGGTGAACGGTTTTTAAACGTCAACCTAAACGAGCTTGTTGCAGGCCTGCTAATAACAACTCATGGTACGAAATAGCAGGGCAGTTCAGTTTAGGTCCTGCTATAAGAGCTCGTAGTAGGCCCCCAGATATTCTTACGTTTTAATTTATTTATAATTCTGTTTCTTCTTCTGCCGCCACAAGTGCATAATTAAAATATCCCAGTCAATCACATTTACGCATGCACGTCCCAGTGTTGAATTATCACTACAAATTAGTAACATGGCATGGCAACCCTGATAAATTGCCGCCGGACTACTCGCGCATGCTCGAGCATGCGCGAGCATTTTGTCGGTCGGTCTGGGCGGACCCTTTGTCGCAAACGGCAAACTCACGCAAGCGGGTCTAGTATACGTTGGCCGCGCCCGTTGTGCAGATTGGCGTGTATGAGTGTATGACTATTTTGTTAGAGTTTATAAGCGCATTTCGGAACGTGGGGCGAGCCTTATTTTCATGCGACCATATTGCTATAAATAGTAAAACAGACAAAGACAGAAAACTATCTTTTTGTTTCGCTTGTAAACTTCAACAATATCAAAAATGGTTTCAAAAAATTTATACTGAAGCCGCCATTTTCTTTTGTGATGTTTTTTTCATATTGTCTTATCTTCTGCTTGAGGCTCGTAATTTTGTTTTTGTGTGATGAAAATTAAAAAGAACTGTTGTGTAACACGTATATCTATTACCAATGTACTGTGAAAACACTTTTGATCCTTTTGTATACGTATTTACCCTGTAACCAATACAGAGCGAAAGCTAATATTTTCGAACCATTTGAACACATTATACCAAAATCACACAGAATACAATTCCTGTATCCAAAGGTAAGTAATTCACGAAAGAAGTTTACTGTTCGTGCCGTAGTATTAGAATAAGCAGTTGGTTGTTGTCGTATTTCAGGTGCATGGAATGTCTGGAGCCGGGGTACACAACAGGTCATGAATGGAAGGTTGCGGTCCCTTCGCGGAAGGCGGACACGGGTAGACGCGGTTCGCAGCAGCAGCTCGCGGGGGGTGATGTGGGGGGCGTGCGGGGGCTGCGAGGGGGCGCGGGTTCTACTGCGGGGGGCGCTTGCTCTCGGGGGGCGCCTGTCGGGGCTGTGTGCTCGCGCCCCCCCTTGCCCGCGCCCGCACCACCCGCACTGCTGCGTGCAGACACTCCCTTTATGAATGAGATGGACGAGATATCCTTCTGGGTGTACACCAAGAAGGCACCTTGCCTCTTCAACTATGACAATCCTATCAAAAGGCAGTATGAAGCTTTGCAAATATCTAAACAATTGAATGACGGTGAAGGAGCTCCTTCACCAAAAAAGAAAAAACGAAAGTTATCACTATTGGATGACGATTGTGTCTCAGTGGACAAACAGCAAAACCAGTTCTTTGAAAGCTCCCGGCAGAAGCCGCGTACAGTGCCTAGCAGTTGCAAGTCAGGTACTCTTGAATCTGATATTGATTTTAATATCAAAAACTCCTCTGTGCAGAATAAACCTAAAAAAATCAAAAAGCAAAAAAGCAATCGCACTCTGCACAAGAAAAATAAAGTAGTGACATCGACACCACTCAGACGCAGCCAAAGAAGAGTCCTAAATGGCACTGGTGACTCTCAACAGCTTAACATATCATTTGGAACTTACAACTGTAGTTATTTAAATGATATTATTGATCAGTCCAATTGTAAAAATGATAGTAAACCAGGACTTAGGCCAAAGAAGTCTTCAAATAAACTTGATGTAAGTTTAGAAAAAAAGAACTCTGTGTTACCTGACAAACTTAAACCTGAGACTACACCTAAACAACAATTCGAAGACTTGAGTGATGTGTCTGGGTTCACTGCAAATTATATCCGATCTACCAAACTGCACTCCAGTGCTAAACCTCACAGAAGTTTAAGAAGCAAATGCAGCAGAAACCTTGTGAAAGAATCTCAACCCAATGTTACAGATACCCAAATTCCAAAAAGTACTACTATGCTAGTTTGTATGAATAAAGCTGTGAATGCGACTGGAGACCTACCCAATACAACAATGCTGAACTGTAGCACAGATTCTTCACAAAATGTCATTAATTTAGTGACCACAAAAGCTAATGACACAAGTTGCAAAGTCAATAAGAGTACATCTCTTCTCAAATTTGTGGATTTGAAAACTTCCAAGCCTAAAGGAAAAAATTCTCTTATGAAAACAGAAAGCCAAGAAGTTTGTAGATCTGAGTTAGACACCTCTTTTCCATCCAAAAGTGTAGGCACTTCCAGGTATCCTAAAAGGCATAAGAAAAATATGGTGTCATTGACGCGACCCAGCAACACACTGATGCAAGTATCTCTAGATAAAAGAAAGAAGGTGTACAAGGTTGCTGAGGAGATGAACAACTCTGAGCGCAAGGAGAACCCTGACACTTCTACGGTGTCAAGAACTAGAAGTGGTCGGAATTCAACATTAGCTCTGCGACAGCCAGAAAACTCTGTGATAGTGTATAGTAATTCAACTGAAAAAGACAGTACTGTTAATACTCTAAATGTGGCTAGCAAGCTTTTTATTAAAAACAAGTCTAAAATGAAGCGAAGGTCTTCTCACAAGAACAGTTTCCACTTAAACAATGGTGTAGACTCTGAAACAGTGGTGCAAAGGGACTCCCTGAGGGAGAGAAGTGGTTTTGCTGCTTGCTTTTCAGACAGTGATGATGATAGTGATGCACTAAAGCAAAGAAAATTCTTCTGTTGATTTGTCGGAACTTTAGAGAACACAAAAATTATTGGTTTTAGAGGTCTGACCTGATTTTTGTACAAGTTTTAGGCGGGCCTAGGGCTTAACAAGCTGGGTTGATAGCTATAGTGTCTCAGATGATAAAAATATATTTATCAATAAATTGTGCTTGTGAAATGTCATTTCACATGAAATTTATTATGAGATGCCTAGAAGTATAGCTATTAACCTTGGTATTGTAATTCTGTTGACAGTGTAGTGGATGTCTTATGTGTCACTTAGACATGGATAAAATTATCTTTATTTGTACCTACAATTACATACCGCTATAATAAGTTTATTGTCTGGCAAATTAGTCTTAAGACAAGTGTCTAATTTTGTTTCGAACTTGTCAAGATTGGGAGACTAGTAACTAAAGTAAGGCCATCATAAAATAATCCGTTTCACGAGTCAATGCTAATGCTTACCAACATATTTTGCAGCTATATCAATAGTAATCACCTAAAGCTGTCAGGAAAAACAAGTTTGTAAAACAATGTTATTTTTTTCCATCAAATATACTCTGGTTTTAGTGTCATGGCTGCAAAATGTGTTGTTAAGCGTTGTAACGGATTATAGGTCTATTTTGACAGCTGTCAAACGTGCGAAAAAATACGACCTGCAAAGAAAAATTAACCTTTTGTGTTGGTGATAAGAAAACATCGATTCTTATGTTGGCCCTACTTTAGGGAGTTCTGAACCAGACAAGAACTTAATAATTTGTAAATTGACAATGTTAGGGATTATGTGCATACAATTTTACCATATAATTTTATATCAATAATTCTGTCTTGCTCTAATGAATTAATTCTCTGTCAAATTGTATGTATTTCTTTGGTATTGTACAGTTGATACATTACATCTACAATGTGATTGTAGGATCATTTATTTATTTTAAAGTGCCATTTCAAGCAGTTACAATTTGGATTGCTCCAAGAATTGTCTGTTTAAGGTGGAAATGCACTAAGCACATTCAGTGCGGTTAAAAAAGGCTGTGCTGTGTAATAGGCCTGTTATGACAGCAGTCAAATCAAACATGAAAAATTATCAGCAAAGCAAAATTATTCCTGTTTGTTGGTGTTAAGACTGCACTCTGCGCACACCAGCGCCCTCATCAGAAATTAATTAATTTCTTTGAATTGGAGACAAAATTAAAAATTTAAGACCGATAAAGTGTTCTTTTTCAGGATAGCGTTATTTTGAACTATTACAATTAGCTTGTTTATTCAAAATCCACCGCGTTCCGTTCAAAGGATTTTGAATAAACAAGATATCATAAAGCTTATTGTAATAGTTTAAAATAACGCTATCCCGACAAAGAACACTTTATCGTTCTTCAATTTTTCATTTTGGTCTCCAATTCAAAGAAATTAATTAAATTCTGGTGAGGGCGCTAGTGTGCGCGGAGTGCAGTCTTATGGAAATGTCAAAACAAGCTTCTTACTACTATAGCCTTATTTTATTACTCCCCTTCATGACAAAAAATTGAGCAGATGCCTCATGTATTTTATTATTAATTGAATAATGTATTTCTTGCCTTATAAGCAGTGTTGTTTGTTGATCAGAACTTATATTTTAATTTCTTCTGATAGTCACAATTTGTGTTAATTTTAAAATGATTGTAGATAAGTAATTCACTAATATTTTATTTCATGCTGATGGCCACTGTTGTCTATTGTTGTTCCATGACTATTGACTATCAGATATATCTATTCTGGCGATAAATTTTAATGAAGTCATATGGTTATTTTTAAACCCTGGCAAAATTTTAGTATGTTACTCAGAACACGAATGTGAACAACTTTCCCAAAGGAACATACGTCAAAATACGAGAAAAAATTTTGCTCATCCCATACAAATCCCACTATCGCCGCCGGCATAAGATTTGTATGACTGTACCAAAACTTTTTTTCATTTTTCGACCCATGTTGCATTTGCAATTTGTTCAGATACATGTCATGTATAAGCAACATACTAAAATTTGGTCAGTGGTCCAAGAATAACCCTGTAGGTATATTAAGATGTAAATTTTCTGTGTAGTATCTACCTATTTATTATTTAATCGTATGGCGTTTATACATAGGTGGATACTATAAATTAACTTTCAGGTTTCCCAGCCAAATGGCTGCGTCAGGAGAAAGATTGTATATGTCTTACCTATGCCTACTCGTAATTCTTAAGATCATACCTACCAATAATCTATTAAATTAATTTAAAATTACATAGTAATGATAATTATATTCGCAATGTGATTTTTTTACGATAATATATATTGCTGATTGCAATTTAAACTTTTTTAATTTAAATTTTTCTCAACTCTGCGAGAAGATTGGGTCTGTAGGTTTTCAGCTTCATACAATAATGGGGTCAAAGAAAGGACTCAAAGTAATGTTGTCGAATAAAAATACGACTGGCGTCTACTCTCAATTTTCGATATATCGATACGATACTCTTTCGATACTGGGTGTCTACTCTCAAAGTCCGATATATCGAAACGATACTACTCGAAACATGCAACTGCAAAACTTCCTCCCTTGACAATAGAGTAGAATATTAGTTGTATGAATTTTCAAACTGCATCCAACCAATATTCTACTCTATTGTCAAGAGACGAAGTTTTGCATTTGCATGTTTCGAGTAGTATCGTTTCGATATATCGGACTTTGAGAGTAGACACCCAGTTGTACTCATAACTTCTTTCGCTTACAATAGAGTAGGTACCTACAATATTGTTTGTATGAATTGTCAAATTTGCAGTGATTAGCATCCAGCCAATATCCTAGTTTATCGTCAAGAGACGAAATTTTGAATTTGCATGATTCGAATAGTATCGTTTCGATATATCGAAAAATAATAGCTGACGCCCTGATTAGTAAGATTTTAAGATAAGAACCCTTTTAAAAACCTACACAATTTTATCGAAGATTACTCGTATCAAAAATTTTGATAAAAAAAAAGACTGGATGTGATATGTAAAGCCACGATAACACCTAACTAAATTCTTTCCTGGTGATAGGGAATTTTCGTCAGATACCTCATGATCTCACTCTATTTTAGTAAGTAGGTAGGTATGTATTTTTATTTGGTTAAGGAAATCTACCTAATGATGCTTACTTTGATCCCATCATTGTATGAAAACGTATGGCAGAAAACCGACTGATCCGTTTTATTCGCAGCTTAATGTCGCATTGCGATGGCGACGAGTATAATCAATTTTATCATAAAATCTGGCACTCGACTCATATCAGTACAGTGCTTCATTTCACATTATTACGTAGTTTTTTTTAAATAATATAAGTGGTATGTGTGTGTTGTAATGTTGTTTATTACGTGTCAGGCGGGCACGGTGCGCGGCAGCAGCGACGCGGCTTACTCAAGGTTAGTGGGTTAGTGCGTATTTGATCAGCGACTCGGATCGCTGCTTCTTCTTTTAAAATCTATTTAAATAAAACCGCGCAAGTGCTTTTTTTCAGAATTATTAAGTGTTATCTACGTGGCTTGAATCCGAAATCATGTCACTCGACTTCGAAGGCAAAGTGGTGCTAGTGACTGGCGCAAGCGCAGGCATTGGTGAGGTGACGGCGATTCTGTTGGCGGAACGTGGCGCGCGCGTGGCCCTCGTAGGTCGCAATGAGACTGCGTTGCTGGCCGTGGCCGCCAAGTGTGGACAACATTCGCTGCCGATCGTCGCCGATCTCTCCACTGACGCCGGCTGCCACACTGTTGCGGAAAAAACGCTGGGACATTATGGAAGGTAGGTATACGGCGGCGTACTAATTAACTCTGGCTGTGGCCGTCAAAAAATTAGTCGCGGGGGTGAGCGTTGCAGAAAATGACCTTCACAGCCAAACTTATCCTGCGCACGCTTTAAGGTGATCCGTTTTCCATACAAAAATTCAAATGACTTGCATTCTTACGCGGGACATAAAATTCTGTTGAAAAACTAACGAATACTGCTATTTTTAGTAAAAATTTTCGCTAAGTAATACAAAAATACAGTTAATGTACTGAAAGTACTATTTTTGTTAGCAATTTTTGGTTCAAATTACGACTGTGGGTGTGCGGTCAAAACTGTACGATTGTGCTATGTTTGCAAGTGTGAGTGATCGTACTCATGTAAACACGGACTGACGAGAGTAATTGACTTTAGTGGACATATGGAGATATTTCTGGTATCGAAATTGTTGTTAGGCGTTGAAGTTGCGCGAATCAACTATTTGCACATATACCGGGTGTAAGGGACAGCCTTCCGAATACTGAAAGTGCATGATATGGAAAAAAAATCGGCCTCTCCATACAAAATTGCAAACTTGATTGGACAGTTTGTACGGAGAAGCCGATTTTTTTTTTCATTTCCTAAAAGTTTTGTTCGCTGAAAGTTGTTCAGTTACGTTGACTGATCATGCCCTTTCAGTATTCGGAAGGCTGCCCCTTACACCCGGTATAGTTGGTACTTATTGCATAAAAAAATAAAACCTTACATTTGCAGCAGTGGCTCCATCTAGTTGCGTTCGGGTCTAAGATGGCCGTCACAGATCACCTTAAGGTACTGTTTTTAACAATGGAGGTCTTCTCATCCCGAATGGATGTAAATCGCAGACATTGGATTGGTGGCAAAGATTCAGGTACAAAAAAGATGTATAAGTTTTTTGAAATTTGTGACATTTTGAGTACTCCGACGATGGTTGGTTGGTCCCATAGAAGATTTTGATCAGTATTAGAAACAGGATGAATTGGCATCAATTTTTTTTGTGTAAAATGGGTATTTTCTTGCTAACTATTTTTTGAATTCTGAAAATCTGTGAATTTTATATTTTTGTTTGTATTGTCAATTAATTTATAATGTATTAGTATTATATTTTGCATGCTAAAGTACTGGCGAAACATGAGGACATCTGTATTATATTCCCTTCAGGACCATTAAGTTGAAATCCTTCTACCATCGTATCAACCATGTTTGAAGCAAATAAATTTTATTCTTATTCTTTATTCTAATGCAGTTCAGAAAACCTTTAAAAGTTATGGATGGTCTCCTAGGATCGTTTTCCTGTAACTGTAACGGTTAAGGTACCTGCCCTTACTGACCCGTCTCAAAAAGTCACCCTGTATATTGGACGAAACAAAAATATGTTCAGTAAAGTAACCAGTGCACGCCGTAGGGATAATCTTCAAGTAAAGGCTGGCAAGCTTTATACAGCGCAATTGTTTTTGCCATGGGCACAAAGGTATATATTAAACTGCCCTTAGATATAAGACAAAGGCGATAATATTATTCAATTTAAATGATAGCTGACGAATTATTTAATTAAAAAGTCATTTTATTCTATTACCGAATTTTTAATGACAAATTGTAATTTTAAATTGTTTGACTTGAAAATTTTAAACATCGAAAGTGTTGTATTTGTAAATAAATTCTTTGTAAATTCGTATGCCGGAAGGTGCAACATAGTGAGACATTATATTTTTATATCAACTAATTTACCTATGTTGACGAATTAAAGACTTTTGATTTTTCATGGTGAATAGTAATATAAATATGTCGCATAAAAAATGGTCAGAAAAATTGTTGATTAGATAATGAATATTTATTTCTAAAAGTGTGTTTCAAGGGTACCTCTACATCTTTCATAAATTTGGCAAAATTTCGCTAAACTGGATCAACAATTTAAGGATTTTATACTTTTTAGTGCATTTCAGGCAGGCAAAGCGTGTTTTTTTAGTTTTTTAAATTATATTTTTTTCACAACTTACTGTGCTACTTTTTAGTACGTATATTCATACTCAATTTACGCAAACAAAATCAATAATTTTGTGTACATTCAAGACATTGCACCGTTCTTATTGCGCAGTGCGCTGCGAGTGTCAGACATGACTTGTTCTCGACTGTACTAAAATGTACCCATTCGTGTGGTGCGACCCAGGCTGGACGTGCTGGTCAACAACGCCGGTATCGGAGCTTTCCAGAGCCTGCTGACGTCCGACATGGAGACGTTCGACCGGGTGTTCGCGCTGAACGTGCGCGGAGTGTACCTACTGACGCGGCTGCTCGCTCCCGCGCTCATCGAGTCTAAGGGCAACATCGTCAATATATCCAGCATCGCCGGCTCCACGGTCTACTTAGGCAGTCTTCCCTACGCCATGACGAAGGTAACGAACCAAGCTTATAGCAAGATTACAAAGTAGGGGGAGGGGGGGCACTTTGATACACAAAAATTCAATCTCTTTTCTGAGGACCATAAAGCATTATGTTTAAATATTTGTTTTGATGTGTGCATTGGCTGATATGTCAGCTTATATTTTGGCTACGCAAAAACCGCAAAAACTGGCGACGTATAGAGATAAACTGATTTTAAGAAAAAAACATTTTTGTATCATTCTGCCCCACCAGTGGGGCACTTTGATACATGGGGTGGGGCAGTTTGATACGTATTTTAGATCTATATGAAATGCAAATTTAAACTGACTAAAAACCCAATATAAACTGTAATATAATTACTAAGTAATCAGACTTTAACATTGAATATTGTTAATGAAAATATAATATTAGAACCTCCTATCAAAATGAACAATGTTTTTCTTTAAAAATTGAACAAACATCAAAAATTTAACATAAAGAATCATAAAAACTCACATATAAATTACAAAACAATCTACTGGATATTATATCGAGTTAAACCTACCGAAAATGAATAAAGCGACGATGTTCGAGATGTGCCTTTGGAGAAAGTTGGTTTTGGTAATTGCAAAACTACATCTCTAAAATCCACACTTGCTTTGTCTTCCACAATTCGAAATACAAACTTAGAAGACCCTGCTTTTTTTCTGAGATATAATACTTCATATTCTGTCACATTATACTTAAATACAACTTTGGCAACGTAGTGAATCACAGTTTTCTTCTTCTCAAACTTAATTAGCAGGAAATCTCCAATATTTATGTGTTCAGGATTAACTGGTTCTTCATTAATTACCTCTTCTTCTGATTCCGACGGCATTTCAATGTCTTCACTATCACTCGCCATCACGACTTCATCTTGACTAGAATCGGAATCTATTTCTGCAGGCAAAGAAGTCACTCTCTTTTTCTTTTTTGGCTCAGTTAATCCCAACAGATTTTTCGCTGTTTTCAATTCTTTTGCATGCTGTTTTGCTTTTTGTAATTCTCTTTTTCTGTCCTTTTCATTACGTAAGCTTTCTAATCTATTTTTTTCTGGTGTTTCAGTGTATATTCTTGATCGTCCCTTTTCTCTTCCTTTTCTTTTTAAGACACTGTCAGTAATCGCCTTTTTTGGATAAGGTCTAACTACTTCAGGAGTAAGAATAGCCTTTGATGAAGAAACATGTAGAGGATCGTCAGCAACAGACACTGAAACTGGGTCGGCATCCAAAGTAGGAGTTTTATTTTGTTCTCTATCAACAACCTTACTATTTTGACTTCTTTCTGAGTCTACAAAATGTAAATCTTGTGTGTTGTGAGTATTCTCATCTGTCAAATCGTGATAACCTGTTCTGAAAATGTCTATCGGTGCAAAGTCGTCGTCGCCAAATACCAGTTTATTAATTGGCCATATTCCAGGTTTGGAAAAACCACCTATGATATTCTTTGGTGTAAATGATTCCAAATATGCTAATTTTGACAGTTCAGCAATGTTGTATATGGTCAAAGTTTTTCCAACATTTTGAATGTGCCAGTCGTTGAAAGCTATCTTCAATTTGCCTTTGAAGGGTCCGAACACACTGACATCAAGCGGTTGCAATTTGTGTGACGTGTGTGGGGGAAGACTCAAATAAACAATACCGTTGTCACGACAGTAGTTAACAGCTTCTATTGAAATGTGAGATTCGTGGTTGTCACAAATGATTAGAATTGGGTTATCTTTATTGCTCGAAGTAAGGCGTTAAATGTGTTTCAAAACTCTTATAAACAATTCTGATGTCATCCAGCCGCTTCTGTTTGCCAACCCTAGACTTCCATCAGGAGCACCATTTAGGAAGTGATCTTTATAGTGAACTCTTGGAAAGACATAAACTGGAGGAAGAGAAGAACCAGTTGCAGTAATAATACCACAGAAAGTAACTAACTCTCCGCGTTCTGCAGAAACTATTTGTCCCACTTGTCTTTGTTTTCTTCCAGCAATAACTTTAGGAGTGGAAAGGACTGTGCTTATGCCTGTTTCGTCTAAGTTTATTATTCGATCGGGTGTAAAATTGTGTTGTCTCATTATGCGTTCGTAATTATCATGAAATTGAGCTACAGCAGCTTTATTGAAAGCAAAGCTTCTTGCTGCGCTTGTGTTTTCTGGTTTTCGTAGACTCAATTCTCGGTTTCTCTTCCTGAAGCCAGCTGCCCAATCTTTTCCAGCGCATTTGTTTTCTTTCCAGGATTTTGGATAATTACACTTTGATAATTCTGCGTATTCGTATGACAAAGTCAGAAGCTTTTTCAATGTAAGGCCGTGGTGCATTTTACTGCAATTCAATAAATATTGAGTCAATGCCTTTTCTTGTTCGGTTGAAAAAACTTGTGCAACGGTATACTTGGAACCATAGATGTTTGATGAAGTAGCTGTAGCAGTGTGTGATGATAAAGCTGCAGTAGTAGTGTGTGCTGAAGATGATGCTATTTGTGCCATCTCCATAGATGGTGCTATTTGTGGTGAAGATGGACCTGCTTGTGATAAAGAAGATTCTGCTTGTAATGAAGAGGATACTTCATTTGTAGATAATGTTCTGGTAGCTTCAAATGATTTTCTGGCTTTTTCTATGCGATGTTGTAGGGTTGCAGTTTTGATGCCATATTTGTCGGCCGCTTTGCGTATAGATAAAGTCTTTGACAATACTTCACGTATTGCATCTTCAATGTTTTCTTCATTGATATTTTTTCTATCAGTTTTGGGTTTGTACGTGCGCACCATTTTCTGAAAAAAAGAAAAAAAACAATAAAATAAACTATTATTTTTGACGGGGCACTTTAATACACTAGAGGGGCAGATTGATACGTATCATTGTACCCCGCTCATTACCGTATCAAAGTGCCCCAAAGGACTTTTTCCACAAACAATTAATTTTATCAAATATATAATAATCTTGCAATCAAAAACATTTTAAAATACAATAATAACTATATTTACTTACCTTTAGTAACAAATAATAACAAAAACAACTAAGAGTATCCTCCTGAGACACAATTACATTTCACGTATTTTTTTTGTAGGCAGCGGCGCACACCACTTCCAACACGTTAGTGACCGTTGAGGCCCAACGGCAAACTGGCGGCGAGCGGTGTTACAACTGTCATTCTTGTGAATGTCCTTGAGCATTCTAGTGATGTGCCGGACTGTGTAGCGTTTATCGGTTTTGAGATATAGATACTGTACCAATGTGCCCCGTAAATCAATGTGCCCCCCCTCCCCCTACGGGTCCGCATCTCCGACGCTGACCGTTATTTTCTGCGCATGTTTGACATGCTAAGAGGTAATTAGTATTCGCACGCCTGCCCCGTGCTCTCTTGCGATATATTTTTTAAGTTAATACGATGTAATTTCGACAGCATAAATAGTGCATTGACTTTCCATGAGGTACAGTCAGCTGCACGTTTGTGGTAACACTTTGACCTTGAGTGGGATTGATGTCGTATTAGCGCTGGTTTAGCTGGTTTTATTACCACTAACGTGCTGCGGGTCGTACCTATTCGTACGTAGAAAATAAATGCCCGAACCCGAGACAAGAGACGAGACAAGTCTCGTCGCGGAAGATACAGAATTTAATCACTGAGGAAATTACAGTATTTAATATTGCTGTATACCTACACTTAGCTTTTACGATTGTTTGTAATGTCGCAGGTATATTGTCAGGAGCCGTGAAATTGTGATTTACCTAGTTTAATTATAATTTAACGGATACATTGTAAACGGTAAAATAAAAAAACAGCCTATAAACCACAAACAAATAGCTTGTGAAATTATAATTTCACTAGTTAAATTGTAAGAAATGGAGCCGATTGAGTATTTAGGTAAATTATAATTTCACGGCTCTTACAATTTACCTGCAACAGTAACAAACAAGACAGACTTTGCAGTTATTCACTCCATTATTACTCGTACATACTCATCTTCATGGCCAATGATATTTATTTATTACATTGCTTTATTTACTTATAATTTTAGTTTCACTCACATTTCTTATTTATACCAAGCTTTTTTTATATTTAACTTTTGCTTTGTTCGTATGTTAGTTTGTGTGGGACAAATCTTGAAACTGAATTTTAGACCAGTTACCCTTATTCGATCGGGCTGAACTTTGGCATACTTATGTAAGTTAGGTCACAATACAATATTATGGTATCATCGAGCTTGTCTGGTGATGGAGACGGAAGGTGGCCATAGGATAACTTCTTAACGGAACAACGTAACCCTGTCTAGTTTGGGGTCATTAGATTTGTCCTTTCAAGTAGTGTCTCAGATGATCACCAGAGTCCTGATAATGAAGTCAGAAGTTGTCCATAGGAACTCCTGAATTAAACAAAACAGACCCGTCGAGTTTGGGTTAGTTAGACTTGTATTCCCAAGCACTTTGGTCCCAGATGATGTTCAAGGTCCAGATGATGAAGTCGGAAGGTGGCCATAGGAACTCTTAAACTAAACAAGATAGACCCGTCGTGTTTGGGTTCGTTAGATTTTTTGTCCCAAGCACTTTGGTCTCAGATGATGGTCACAGTCCAGATGATGGAGTCGGACGGTGGCCATATGAACTTCTAAAATAAACAAGATAAACCCGTCATGTTTGGGTTCTTTAGATTTTTACTCCAAAGCACTTTGGGCTCAGATGATGATCACGGTCCAGGTGATGGAGTTGGACGGTGGTCATAGGAACTCATATCATTCATAAACAAGATAGACCCGTCGTGTTTGGGTTCGTTAGACTTGTATTCCCAAGCATTTTGGTCTGAGATGATGATCAGGGTACAGATGATGGAGTCGTAAGGTGGCCATAAGAACTCCTAAACTAAACAAGATAGACCATCAACCCAGGCAGAGTTTGGCAGTGACAGTATTCACATGATTTCACCAATTAAGACAAAACTAAAAAGATTAAAATAAAATATTAACTATGATATTAATAAAAAATATTTTTCAAAAGCAACCTTTTATTAAAAAATCAGTTTTCCTAAAATGAAAAAAAAATATATGTAAGAGTCGTGCTAATAACGTACCTATCTACCTACCATATTATATACTTAAAAGATGCTTAAAAGCTTTAGCTCTTCTTTAAAAACTCCGCGACCATCCAACTTGACCCCTTTTATAGAAAAGTTCTTGAAACGGAAGCTGACCTTAATTGGTTTCTTACTTAGGCACCTATTACAGATTTATTATTAGAAAATAATGGTTCACGGTTTACCTATGCATAAGGTTTATGTTTATGAAATTAAATGTTTTATTTTTATATTTAAGTTGGTTGAATGAAAGGTAAATTGCGGTTTACGATTTATGACGTATTAAAAAAAAGCTACTTACTAGATCTCGTTCAAACCAATTTTCGGTGGAAGTTTGCATAGTACATCATATATTTTTTTTAGTTTTATCATTCTCATTTTTTTTACTATGTATGGGCTTACTCTTGACCTCGATCTAGCCTTCAGGACAGAGATGAGGTCGACGATAGAACGAGCTTGCCCAGAAGAAGCCTATTCACTCGCGACTTAAATAGATTCGGGTTATAAGAGCTCGGGAACACAGACGCAGACAGAGAATTTCACTCTTAGCCGTGCGCATTATAAAGGATGTTTCAAAGCGTTTTGTGCGGATGTGTGGAATATCAACCAAATATGGGTGCTATCCTGCGGTGCGTCTGGATTCCTGATGGTAAAAGGGGGATGGCGGAAATGCGGAATAGGCTCATGGAGCTCTTGGGCACACTCCGAAGTACAACTGTAAAAGACCGACAGACATGCAATAATGCGCCCGTGGGCTAGGCTGTGAAACTTGGTTTTTACTAGCATCTCATCACCAACAAGCTTCTTGGCTCTGCGATCGATCGAGTCTGGAGCGGATCTTATTTTAGAAGTTACAGGGGGGGACACACATTTTACCACTTTGGAATTGTCTCTCGCGTGAACTATTCAGTTTAGAAAAAAATAATATTAGAAACCTCAATATCATTTCTGAAAACCTATGCATAGATACCCCACACGTACGGTTTGATGAAAAATAAATTTATGAGTTTGTTGTATGGGGAACCCCCAAAATTTTTGTTTTTAATTTTTGTGTGAAAATCTTAACGCGGTTCACAGAATACCAATACCAAGTTTCAACAGTATAGTTCTTATAGTTTCGGAAAAAAGTGACTGTGACATATGGACGGACAGACAGACATGACGAATCCATATGGGTTCCGTTTTTTTCCATTTGGCTCGGAACCCTAATAAAAAAAGAAGAATTATAAGTATGAAAACTTTATGCGCGATACAAGCTTTCTAATCGTTTGATGTCATTGTCTACACTAATATTATAAAGAGGAAAGATTTGATTGTTTGTTTGTTTGTTTGCATCGAATAGGCTCCGAAACTACTGGACCGATTTGAAAAATTCTTTCACCATTAGAAACCTGCGTTATCCGTGATGAGCATAGGCTATAAAGTATTTTCAAAAAAAGTTAGGGTTCCGTATGAAAACTTCGATAATGTAACCCAAGGTGTGAAAAAAATACCAAATAGCATCCTTATATCGCGTACGCTGCCGAAACTATTAACAATAGAGCAAAATAATGTACTACAGGTTTATAGAAGAGATTAATATCTACAAAAAAGTCCGCGATACCATATGTCTAACTGTCACAGTTATGTCACAATAACTACTTTTTCATGTTAAAATATGCAATAGTAACGCCGGTACAAACTACCTATATATAGACCACATTATTCGTACCTATTAATCCTTATACAAATAAATGATTTCGTATCAAAGGCTATATCAATACCTGTAAACAGAGGCGGCTCGTGACATTTTTTTATGGGTGTGCACAAAAAAAATTATTACTTAAATAAATTGACTTACCTACCATTTATTGATGAAATTGTTTTTTATGCCTTTATTGTTACCTTAATATTATGCGCGCCAGCGCCAGCTCCAAATACCAGACACGGGAAACAAAACAGTTTATTTACGAACGCACATCCAAGGTGTTTTTAAATATTGTTCTGGTTTGAAAACACGATTAAAAGTAAATTTTTTGTACTACATTTTTGAACTAGCGCGATTCCAGGTCGTGGCGGCACCTTTTCATTGAGTTCAAGTCGTATTTGTAAAGTCTTTTTCGCATTTTTTTATGTAAACGACACTGTATTCGTCCATTTTTACAGTAATTAAGCACGTACACTATTAAAAACAATTATTTCTAATTTTTCAAGCAAAATTGCGAAGAGTAACTGAAAGCTGTATACGAAAAGTTTGTTTACGTATGATCGGCAACAGCGCTTTGTCACCGAACTGCAATACTGCACGCGCATCGCGCGCGACCTGGCAACGTTGCATGGAGCAGCGCTCCTGATTAGACTAATTTCTCATAGAAAATCTTTTGTTTCACGCGCTCAAGCGTGTTGATGTTTGAGATGTTTCTCTTTCGCACTCATTGAATTCTGTATAAGGAATTGTACTGAAGATGTTTTCATAAGAGCGCAATCTCTGGCGCACCACTTGGTACAACTTGACTACTTATTTGTTGCGTAAATTTCTTAGGCTATTATAAATGTATACAACGTATAGGGTTATGAAAATAGGTATGTGATCGTATGTAACTTAACTAGATCCTAAGTTTGAGTTCTGTGAAAGAGGGAGTGCACTGCACCAGTGCTCTTTAGGACGAGCCGCCTCTGCCTGTAAATTACTTTTTGAATTATTCAAATCGGACATACCATTCAAAAGTTATCTTGAGTGTAATCGTTATCAAAATTGAAATTAAAGAAACAGCGCTCTGACTGTAATGGTTTTATCTACAAGAGAGACTAGACACGAACAATTTGGCTTATGTTTCCTGTGTGTGTAATTGAGTGTAATCTCACGCCTATATCCCTTCCTCACGGGGTAGGCAGGCAGAGCATCAAAGAGTGTATGTGATGATGAGAAATCTAGCTTTGTCTATTACTTAAGTACCTAAACATTTAATTCAAAATATTATCCAAATTTTCTTTAAAATGTACTCTTTTTAGGGTTCCGTACCCAACGGGTGAAAAACGGGACCCTATTAATATGCCTCCGATGTCTGTCTGTCTGTCAGCGGGCTGTATCTCAAGAACCGTAATAGGTGGATAGTTGAAATTTTCACAGATTATCTATTTCTGTTGCCGCTATAACAACAAATACTAAAACAAAATATAAATAATGGGGGGCTCCCCTACTAAAAACGTGTTTTTCTAAGCGATTTTTGCTTGAGTTTTGATTTAGCTCTATCGTAAAAAGGGGAACACTTACAAGCGTGAAAATTGGTATATTTATAGTGCATAAGCTATAAAATTACAACAAATAATAAAAACTGGTCAAGTGAGTGTATGCGTTCCGTGTGGTAGCGGCAAAGAATAGTACCGACCAATCTCTCTACCTGTAGGTGTCGTAGGAGGCGACTAAGGGTTTACAAACCGGAAGATGGGCAGCAGCATTTTTCCGTGTATCGCACCATCTTACATACTGCGGTCACCAACAACCGCGGTCCATGGTGCCAGCCGTAACGCTAATAAGCGTGGTGACTAAGGTATTTCCCCTCCACATTCTTCTAGCAAGAGCTGGAATTCTGGAGGGAGCTCCCTGTCCTATAGTGGACGTATTATGGGATGTTATGATGGTTATGATGAAGTGCGTGTCGGCTAGAGCGAATTTAATGCACTTCTGCGTGACTAAGACGGTATGACTGCCCATAACTAGGACGGTATTTTTACCTTAGTTGTACGGAACTCTCGGTGCGAGTCCGACTTGCGCTTGGCCGGTTTTTTTAGTAACCCTCGACGCAACAAGAACCTATATATACCCGCGCGAAGCCGGGGCGGACTGCTAGTATATTATAAAGTTTTATGCATGATTTCGATCGATCTATTTTATTATATTCATCTATATAACATTTTTCAGTACGACCCTTGCATAAAATTATTATTGTTCATTTTAGTACAACTGAATTTTTTTAGTAAAGCTTGTTTTTAAAAAAGTTTTTTTTTTATTAATATTTTATTTTTACTGTTCAATGCTGGTTCGGTTTTCTGTGCTGAAAGCGCCATCTAGTATCGAGTAGCATAACTACAGCCTCCGGTTCGCAATGTATTTTTTTGGGGTGACGTTTCCGGCAGCTGAGGCTGAGGCCAGTTTTCTTTATCTTTGATTTTACAGAGCGATAGCTTTAAAAAGGCTTTTTTGTTACAACCGCCTGCAAGTGCCAATAATTTCGTAATCCAAAGTTAGCTAACGACGAACCGGATGGCCAATAGGGCGTAAGGGTTCTAAAGTGGCCACCACGTACCGGAAGACGAAGCGTGAGCGCAGGCCCCTACAAGGTGGACCGACGATCTATGCGAGCAGCGCAGGACCGCGAGACATAGAGAGCTTTAGGGGAGGCCTATGTCCAGCAGCGGTCGTCTTTTGGCTGATATGATGATGATGAGTTAAAACAATAGATACTTTTGTATGGAAAAATATAGCAGTTACTGTCCTCTTCGTTTACATTTAGGTTTGTGCAGTCAAGAGCAGGTCAAGGCAAGGGTGACACTTGTGGTGCGACTTTAGCTTCTACAGCTATTAAAGTAAGAATGGTACGCACGGCAGCACGCAAGTGGTAACAAAACCAGTATAAGGTGAAACTGCGCTACGCTACAAACGTCCGAAACCAAACACTGGCTCAAGATCAAAGCTTTACATACTCCTGACGTGCTGCCGTGTGTATAAAGTCCAGTATGTCAAGTTGGAAGTGCTCTTGTCTGTACAAAAGTGTAAACTGTAAGTTCCTCGCATGCCAACACATTTTGCAGCTACATCAATAGTAATCAGCTAAAGGTGTCAGAAAAAACAAGTTTGTAAAGCAATGTAATTTTTTTAATCTAGTTTTAGAGTCATGGCTGCAAAATGTGTTGGTAAGCGATGACATTATCTCGTGAAACGGATTTTATGGCTGGTTTAAATTTTTTTTTTCTGATATTCCAGGCCGCTTTGAACCATTTCTCCAACTTGATCGCTCTGGAGCTGGCACCTAAAGGAGTCAGGGTGAACACCGTCAGCCCTGGTGTAACGGTAAGCAAACGGTTTTTAGGGTTCCGTACCCATATTACTAAGCTTTAGCTTATAAGCTAAAGAATAACAACAGCCTGGTGGTCTAGTGGTTAGAGCGCTCGACTCTCGATCCGGAGGTTCTGGGTTCGATTCCCGGTGGAGACACTTTTAAACAAAAATCGCTTTGAAAATGATTTTTATTTTAACACTTCCTGTGTTCGGATAAATCTACAAAGTAGAAAATCGCAAAATTTCACAAACAAAGGATTCGAACCTGCTTCTTCTGCGTAAGTAGTAGGTACCTACCGCAGACGCTTTACCAACTAGGCTACTGTGGTCCTGCCTAATGTTGAAAAAAATCTCTTTGTGCGACCTCCCTAGTTTGGTTAGGATATTGCAGGATGAATCACCTGATTGTCTGAAAAGTTAAATGATTTCGTGCTTCGGAAGGCACATTAAGCCGTTGGTCCCGGTTACTATCTATGGATGTAGTCGTTAATGAGCCATGTCAGAGGCCTTTGGAGTCTCAGCAACTCTGACACCAAGGTTTGTTAGGTTGGTCATCGCCCTTGCAACCCACACGACTTTATGATGATGACAACAATGAAATTTGGTCAAGTGCGCGTCGTATACTCGCGCGCATTTAATACACTTCTGCGCGATTGCGCGTTCCTGACTAAGGCGGTATATTTTGCCAACATGCGGTAGAGACGGACGTTTATAGTTAATTTTGTAATATAATAATTCTAATAGCAAAAATCATGTAACTGTGTCAACTCCATCTCAGCACTTTTGCACTCGGTGACTTCAAGTGTTTGTGACTTAAGCGCGTTATCGATTATAACTAATTTATATAAAACATGCCAAAATGAATGTGAACCCACAGCCCGAGAAGCTCCACCGGTACGCATGGAGAATCAGCACAACCCCTTGGATCCGCCAGGAAGCGCAGTCTCGACCCCTGAAGTTCAGTAATGGATAGCTACGATCGAGCAGTGTTTAAATGAAATTTGTGTGATCTCAGGAGATAGCAAGATGAACAACGAGCAGAAGTTCAAAATAAGCAACATTGCGAGGACTGTACAAGTTGGTATAGGCCAGATGGCTGTGCAATACCAGTCAATTAAACAGAGATACTTGACAGCCACTGACATGATTGAGATTTTGAAAGAAAAAGTCGATATATCAGAACAAATAAAAGACGTTAAAGAGCACGTGCAGAGTTCATCGAAGCTCTGTGTCCGTCTTCCCAGCAAGCCCGTGCGAGATATAGCCAAGTGGCATACACCAAAATTTAGTGGAAATTGGTTCATTCCATCAGTAAAGTGTCAGATTCAGTGCATCAAAACTGACGACACTACGAGCTGAAAACTTTGGGTGGCTGTAGAGACGTCTCGTCAGCCAGCCCATTCTATACAGGGAAAACTACGAAGATTATATAAAAGCAAAATAGTTCCACATTTACTGCATGTCTAGTGCAATTGATTGTAAAAAAGCCGAATCGAAAATGTCCATATGGTAGGAGCACTTCATCAATAATTATGGGTGGCTGGAGAGACGTTTTCCCAGCCAGCCCATGTGATATCTCGGAACATATAGTAGGTAGGAAGATAAAACAAAGCTTAATATTTACTACCTACTCGGAACAGTAGGTAGCAAATACGTGGGACACTCAGAAATATTTGCGACACTAAAAAAAATTGTTCTACAGGTACATATATTTTTATTAAATCTTTTCAAAGTACTCTCCACCAGCCTCTATACAAAGATTCATGCGTCTGAACCAGTTTTCAAAACATTTTTTCCAGTCCGCCGTAGACACCTCGTTTACAGCCTGCTCGAACGCAGCCAGCGCATCTTCCGGCGACGAAAATTGTATCCCCTTGAGCTGATTTTTTATTTTTGGAAATAAAAAGAAGTCACACGGTGCTAGATCAGGGCTGTAAGGAGGGTGACCCAGGAGTTTGACTGGTGTGCTGTCCAGGAAGTCCCTCGTTTTGAGCGCGGTGTGTGCAGGCGCATTGTCGTGGTGGAGCAGTAGTCCGCGGAGCCCTGTGTTTGGTCGCTTGTTGCTCACAACAGAAAAAACTTCTGGTAAACATTTGGTAGTATACCATTCGGCGTTGATGCTTCTTTGATCTCGTAAGGGAATTGAGGCCAAGTGGCCAGTCAAATTAAAAAAGCTGGCGATCAAAATCTTCCCCCCGCTTCGAGATCGCTTCACTTTGGTAGGCGTTGGTTCATTTTGAAACACCCAAACTGTCGACTGGCGCTTGGTTTCTGGATCGTATTGATAAATCCAGGACTCATCACCTGTTACGATGTCGTAAACACGCCGAGACGAGCCTGCTTCAAATTTGTTCAGCATATCACGGCACCATTCCACCCGGGCCTGCTTCTGAGCGTCGGTGAGGTAGTGCGGCACCCAGCGCGATACTATCCTCCTCACGCGAAGATGCCCGTGTAGAATCTCGTGAACGCTTCCCGATCCAATCTTTAATATGTGCTGAATCTCCTGATATGTAATTCGCCTATTATCTTGGATTAAATTTTTCACTGCTAGCACGTTTTCTTCCGTAATAGCCGTCAAAGGGCGACCGCTTCTTTCTTCATCCCCCAAGGTTGGTCGACCGCGCCTAAATTCGTTATACCAACGATACACGGTTGCCTTGGAGGGGCCTTCATCCATAAATGCCATTTGAAGTCTATCGAACGATTCATCCGGTTTCAGGCGACACTTGAAATCGTAAAAAATCATAGCTCTAAAATGTTCCCGGCGCAGATCCATTTTTCAGTAAGACACGATACTTTGAATTGGCTCGCAAAAAATGTGGAGGGAAATTTTGAAAATGGAACACACATATTTTTACTTACAAGTAATCATATTTTCGAAAAAGATTCTGACCGGCCAGTCTCCCATATATAAAAACAATTTTTCGCAATACTTTCTGAGTGGCCTGGTATTTCAAAATCCTAGCTCCACTAACTTTTGAGATATTTGTATTTTTTCATGGGCTTGCTGGGGAGACATCTCGCCAGCAAGCCCATGCTGTAACTCAAAAAGTACTGCACGTAGAATGCTGAGCGATATACCAATAGAGAGTGCATATTTGATGCAATAAGCACCAAGAAAAGTGAGTCCCTAGGTCTTACGGTTTCGGTGCTAGAAACAAATATCATTTTCCCGCCGAAAATTTTGAATGCATGATGTGAAGTGCGACGTTGCCGTTCTGTGCAACTCTACATGTTGCTGTTAGAGCATTCAAAAATCAATCTTGTATCCTTATAGTTAAAAGGTACTGTAGACGCACGTGTAGATAATTTGTAATTTGAGAATAGTTCGGGAGACGGTGTACTTAGTAAAAGACTGATTGGTTATCAAGAAGTTTTTATTTATATAAAGAGATAATATGTATTTTAGCTCACGTGAAGACTAACTGGTGCCTCAATCTCTTTTTAGCAACCGTGACAACTGTATTCTAGGAGGAGATGTAGGTTTAATGGTCTCAGTAACAAACTAAAATTTTTAAAGTATTCTTAAATTGTCCTGTATATATAAGTTAAGAAAACTGATTTATTAAATAAATACGTGAGCCAAAATACATATTATGACTTTTGTTCTTCACATGTTGTCCACAAATAAATAAAAACTTCTTGTTAACCAATCAGCCTTTTAAGTACACCTACATCTACAGGACCTCTTAACTATAAGGACACAAGATTGATTTTTGAATGCTCTAACAGCAACATGTAGAATTGCACAGAACGGCAACGTTGCACTTCACATCATGCATTCCAAATTTTCAGCGGGAAAATGATTTTTGTTTCTAGCATCGAAACCATAAGACCTAGGGACTCACTTTTCTTGGTGCTTATTGCATCAAATATGCACTCTCTATTGGTATATCGTTCAGCATTCTACGTGCAGTACTTTTTGAGTTACAGCATGGGCTTGCTGGCGAGACGTCTCCCCAGCAAGCCCATGAAAAAATACAAATATCTCAAAAGTTAGTGGAGCTAGGATTTTGAAATATTTGCTACCTACTGTTCCGAGTAGGTAGTAAATATTAAGCTTTGTTTCATCTTCCTACCTACTATATGTTCCGAGATATCACATGGGCTGGCTGGGAAAACGTCTCTCCAGCCACCCATAATTATTGATGAAGTGCTCCTACCATATGGACATTTTCGATTCGGCTTTTTTACAATCAATTGCACTAGACATGCAGTAAATGTGGAACTATTTTGCTTTTATGTAATCTTCGTAGTTTTCCCTGTATAGAATGGGCTGGCTGACGAGACGTCTCTACAGCCACCCAAAGTTTTCACCTCGTAGTGTCATCAGTTTTGATGCACTGAATCTGACACTTTACTGATGGAATGAACCAATTTCCACTGAATTTTGGTGTATGCCACTTGGCCATATCTCGCACGGGTTGCTGGGGAGACGGACACCGCATTTCTGTCACCCTCGCGCACCTGTCCGCACCACGCGGCCCGCGCGGCCCGCTCGCAGAGCGCGAATCGCATGGCATGGTGTGACCATTTGTGGGAGATTTCTACCAATTTGGCTATTTAATTTTTATTTTGACCGATTATGTTGTTGAAATACCTTGGTTTATTCGCCCAAGCGAAATACAAATACAAAATATAGCGGGTTTTAGAATAGTTACACTGACAGAAACCCTAAACTACACATAACAATGTTTTCGTTTTTGTTATTGAAAATACTATGAAACAATTTTATCGTATTCATCTTCCACATCTGGCAGCACTGAAACAGCGCGCGGAGTAGCGTGCGGCCGCGCGCATAATGCGATCGCATCGCCTGGCGGAGTTCAACATGCGAGAGTGCGATGCGACTAGGTGCGCGTTGTTCCATAGATTTTCATACAAAGTATTCAAAATCCGCTTGGCGATCCGCCTAAATGCGCTTGCACCTTAAAGGAGTGCCCAAAAAAATCTGAACCCGCAAAGTGCGCCACATGCCTGCGCTTCAAAAAACCATGTGAACACAAAACTGGAGATGAGCAGTGCGGAAGAGCGCTGAAGCCAGACTTATAAGTACTATTGATTATGAAGGCGCTTAGCGCCGCAGCCTCACGACCGTCATAAAATAACTGACAATATTGCCCAGGAAGTATAAAAGCCGTCTGTCCGTATAAACCCTAATTTGTGGTCCAGATAAATGCGCCATGAAAGGACACGGATATAAGGTTCAGGTCATGACATAGAAATAGATTATGGACAGTCATCAAAAGTGAAACTATTTCACTAGGCTTACTTTAGTCGCCGGTACAGCAACTTATAAAAAACTCGGCTAATGCAAGCAACACAAAAAATTACGCAACAAATTCGTTCTTCGTGAATAAAGAAATTTTTGTAATGTAGAAGTTTAAAACATGTTACTTATTGTAAACGTGATATAACTATTTTTAGTGCTATTAGATTATTTATATATTTTACTACCTTTATTAGTTTAAAATTGTAATCTGCCTTTAGTTTTGTCAATGCCTAAGATTGCTAAGATTGCCTAAAATTTTTACTTAGTTTAGGCATTACAATGCTATTTGTGACCGACATCTTTCCAATTTTGTAATATTTTGAATATTCTAGCCTAAGTAAAATGAAATAAATTTTATCTTATTTTACTTTCTCTCTGAGTCTGACTTGCACTTGGCCGTTTTATTTCCATTACATAGCATTATCGTAAGATCGACGACCCACCTCACAAGTCCAGGTGTCAGAGTTGTGGTGCTGTATAGGGCATTTATGACTTGGCTATTTCAGTAGCCGGGACCATCGGCTTAACGTGCCTTTCGAAGCACGAAATAATTTTAATTTTCGCACAATCAGGTGGTTCAACCTGAAATGTTATAACTGTACTGGATCACACAAAATGATTTTAGCCCTTAAAACCTGTCTTTCTGTCTCCCAAAGAGATAAAGTTTGAATGTCTTTTGACGACATGTGACAAGTCCACTGTCGGGCAAAGAGCGCTTTCAGCATTACATAGTTTACATGCCTTATCATCAGGATAGCAAGTTCGTGCAACGCATGACGGGCTATACAGACGAGGAGTACCAGGCGTTCCTGCGGACGAGGGAGCAGACCATCCCGCTGGGCGCGGTGTGCTCGGGGCGGGACATCGCCGAGGCCATCGCCCACCTCGCTGGCCCAGCCTCGGCCAGGACCACCGGCACCGAGCTCATAGTTGACGGCGGGCTCCGGTTTACCTTCGGAGGCAGTAGCTCAAACGCCAAACAGGACCCCAAGGAGAAGTGAACACAGATAATGTCTATGTCGCAGGCAAATTGTGTAATTCGTCGTTTCCCAGTTTGCCTTGGCATTCTACAAAATGCCGAAAAATAATCCCACAAACTGGCGCGTAATTCGTTTCTGGCACTCATCGGCCGCTACCGTGTCACGCTCATTTCGCTCGCTCGGCTCGTGCGTTGTTGTCGAAAGATAACCTAACCCAACCTAATCGAACTCTGCTCGGGATCGGTTAGGTTGGTTTACCGTGGCTAACGAACCTACAATGCACCAGTTTTATAAACCCGTTTACAATCTGCCGGCGCCGTTTTACAATTTGCCGACCGTTTACAGTTTGCCCAACGTTTGTAAACGGCGAATTATACGATTTGCATCTATACTATACTACTGTCGAAAGCATGAAGCTTGAATAGAATGGCTGCAGGACGGAGCGATACGCCTCTCTGTCGCACCAGTATCTTACACATCGCTCCATCCTGCTTTCACACTGCTGTCATTCTAATCAAGCTACGTTATTTCAACAAAATGTCTGCGACCTGATGCAACACTGTTGTAGTGTAGGCAACGAAGCAGGTGACCCCCGCATTAAATCCTCAGTCGATGAAACTTTGCTGGGGTATTACACTATATGAGACAAACCTTCTATAAAAAAACCCCAAAAAAGTCGGTACTTTTAATTTTTTCATACATTTTTTGTAATTTTTGTATGGAAAAATTAAAAGTACTGATTTTTTTTTGAGTTTTTTATAGAAGGTTTGCCTATAATATTACACTATAATATAGTGTAATACCCCAGCAAAGTTTCATCGACTGAGGATTTAATGCGGGGGTCTTCATACAACGATCCGTTCCGTTGCCTAGACTATTGGGTGTCTCCTAATCAACTGCGTTCCTCTCAGTACGCTACTCGGACCATAAAACCAAAGTTTATCTGAGGAACATACTTAAGTCGAAATACGAAAAACAAAATATTGAACTCATATAAATCTTCCAACAGAATCAGCTGATGTCAAATGTTTTCGTACTTTGCTTTGACTCTTTGGGAAAGTTTTCAATTTTATGGTCCGAGTACCATACCAAAGGAACACAGTTGATTAGGAAACTCGTTGTTGACTCTATTGGTACAAGGTTTTTATGAATTCGATAAAGGGGTCATGCAACAATTTAATACCTACGACTTTAAAATTCGCAAAAAAAAAACAATATTCGATGCAGCTTCAGCTGATCATTGTTTCACAAAAGTAGATGCATTATTTAGTCCAAGGGGTGATATGATAACATACACGTATCCAAGCATGTACTCAATTTATACCTGTACTGTAGGTAGGTGTAAGTATATAGTAAAATAAATATTTGAAATGAGCAATTCGCTGTTTCAGTTCCATCACCTCCCTAGCTTTTCTACCTTAATATGATAGTTACAAAAACTTGAGCCCAATTCTTGAATATTATATCACCGAGTGATTTTAGAGATATTAAAAATTAAATGTTTAAAAAAAAAAAAACAATAAACTCTTAAACTACAAAAATCACTTATTAAGCACTAGATAATTATAAAATAGTGCATGATTACAACTGACGTTTAAATGATACGTACTCGAATGTATTTATAAGAAATTTTCAGGCATAATTTTAATTTTTAAATCTCGAAATTGAGTTGGTGACATTATTCTAGAATTGGGTCCCAGGGAGCCATATCTTGAATATCACCGGTTAATAAAATATCACTCAAATTTTAAAAGATTGATATTCGTTAATATAAAATCATCATAACATCCCATGAAACGTCCACTACAGGACAAGAAACTCCCTCCAGAACTCCAACAAAAACGTGTGGTATTTAGGAGGGGATTTAACATGAACATAGTCACCACGCTTTTAAGCGTTGCGGCTGGCGACCACTTTTGTTGGTGACCGCAGTATATAAGATGGTAGAATACACTGAAAGATGCTGCTGTCCGTCCATGCTCCGGTTCATAAGCCCTTAGTCGCCTCTTGCGACACCCACATGGGTAGAGATGGGTTGGTACTATTCTTTACCAGCACCACACGCACGAAGTATAAAGTAGGCTATAGTATAGGGTATAGTTATTTTCATACAGGGTGTAAGACGTAAGTGACAGTTTGGCAAAAACTGAAAGGGCATGATCAATTAGTTAACGTACCTAACTGAATATATTTCAGGAAATAAAAAAAAAAACGCCCTTTCCATATAAACTGTTCAATCACCTTTGCAATTTTGTATGGAGAGACCGATATTTTGTTCATTTCCTGAAAGTTTCATTCTCTGTAAGTTATTCAGTTACGTTGACTGTCCATACCCTTTTAGTTTTTGCCAATCAGTCTCTTACACCCGGTATATTTTTATTCAAGATTAGGATTCAGGAATTGGGACTGGATTCTAAAAATCACCGAGTGGTAAAATGTTACTTTTGAGACTTTAAAAATCTAGACACGCGGTAGCGTATCAAAGCCAAGTTCAAAGAGAAAAGTGGCACGCAGCAACCGTGTGTTATATTACACGAACCATGTGGAGCCAAATTTGTCACCTTAATAACTTAAAATCTATTTAACGTAAACAAATGAAATTTGCTATATTTTATAAGACCCCTTAAATAAAGTAGCACCCCAAATTTCATGAATACAGCTCAATTGGTTATTGAGATATGACTACTTAAAAATTGTCATTTTTATCACTTACTCACTGACCTATAGACCCTATTTTTAGACCACTTTCAGATGACCTAGGAAGTTGAAATTTGGTATCCAGCTCGGTAATTATGTGTATATGTTACGGCTAAAACCCGAAGCGCGGCTGCACCTAGTTTTAGCCGGTTAGAACTAGGTGTAGCCATTAGGTTAGGTTAGGTTAGTAATCGGCTGGTACTAGGTTTAACCAAGAGTAGGTGGCTACACCTAGTTCTAACCGGCTAAAACTAGGTGCAGCCGCGCTTCGGGTTTTAGCCGTAACATATACACAGAAAAAACTCAGAAATAAGAGAATTTTTACGATTTTAAATGTTTTTCACATAATCGATTTTTAATAACATGTAGCGCCTGTCAAAAGTTTAATAGCAAATTGCTTTACTCAAAATCTATTTAAAGTAAACAAATGGAAGCTTGATTTAATAAGACCCCTAAGACGGTTATTGAGATATGAACATCTAAAAATCGTCATTTTTATCACTGACCTTGGAAGAAGTTGAAATTTGGTGTCCAGCTCGGTAATAATGTGTATACACAGAAAAAACTCAGAAATAAGAGATTTTTTTACGATTTGAAATGTTTCACCTTTTAAAATTATGAATCAAAGCAGTAATAACAAGTTTCATGATCAAAGGTCACGTTAAAGTTTTGCCTAATACTGGGTTAGTCTTCTAACCTAACACCCTGTATACTTACGCTAAGACCATGTACATATATTAATCCTAATCTAACAACCTGTATACTTACCCTAACACCCTGTATTATAATCCTAACCTAACACCCTGTATACTTAGCCTAAAACCCTGTACATATAGTGATCCTAATCTAACATCCTGTATAGTAATCCTAATCTAACACCCGGTATAGTAATCCTAACCTAACATCCGGTATAGTTATCCTATCCTAACACCCTGTATAGTTATCCTATCCTAACACCCTGTATAGTTACCCTAAGACCCTGTACATATAGTGATCCTAATCTACCACCCTGTCTACTTACCTTAAAACCCTGTGTATTTATCCTAACCTAACAACCTGTATAGTAATTCTAACCTAACACCCTGTATAGTTACCCTAAGACCCTGTACATATAGTTATCCTAATCTAACACCCTGTCTACTTACCTTACTTACTTAGGGAAGGAGCTTGTCGGAGCGACACAGAGCGGACGTGTACTCTTTAGTTATCGACGTTTTTTATTTTTATACCAGTGGAGTGATTCGACATTGTAGTGATATTTATTACTCTTTGTAAAGATCTTATAAACTTTACCAGAAAGTGTTATCCATTTTTCAATTACACAACGTAATTACAAACTATAACTAAAATTATTGCAAAAGTGAATATTCAACTGTCATAATCCCTGACCTACCTCAAACAAGATTGCTTGCCAGTGCGCACAGTGCGTGCCAGTCGCTGCTACCCTTAGACTATATAATACTAACGCTGCTACCGGACTTTGCCGAACACACCCGAAGAGGTCCGAGCGCCGGAACTCTGTACGTCTCTTTCTGCCGCCCAGCCTACACGAGTGCAAACGAAGAGAGCCCGATACGACCTTTATTTATGCGCGTCTTATCTTCAACGCGAACGTTGCATGACTCATATTTAGCGCTCAAATTTACTATCATATTCATCTCTCTCAAAATTTATATCGATCAATTGCTTTAATAATGGCTTCATGCGACGCTTGTAGAAGGCAACTGGCTACTTTTGATACTTTCTTAATGTGTGTATTATGTAAGAAACACCATCATATTGGGTGCGTTAACATGACGAGCGCTTACTACCGCGAAAATGAATCTCAGCTCAAATCATCTTGGAAGTGCTCCCTCTGCATGAATGTCAATACCCGACGCCAAAAAAGAGATGATAATACGCCAGTCCGTACAAATAATTACGACGTGAAACTTATGAATATGTCATGTGACGACAATAACACCTCATCGTATAACATCTCTGAACAGGCGGGGATATCAAATGATTGCACACAACCTGAGGTTCATGCGACGCAGGCTGTAGCTACCTTTTCTTTAGACCAGCTTGCCAGTCTTCTCGACTCCAAGCTCGATGCAAAATTAAATACAAATAAAGCGGAAATTTTAAGCAAGCTGGATGACACTAAATCTGAAATTATGCGCGAGGTCAAAAATGATATGCTTGTTGCTATGGAATCTTTCAAGTCTCAATTCGTAGCCACGACCGAATTACTGGCTGCTGATGTCGCCATGCTAACGAATAACCTGGAGGTTCTTGAAGATAAAGTGAAGAATCTTGAAAGTGAAAATATAAATTTGAAGTCCATAATAACCACTAACGGCTCTAACCCTCAGAAGGAATCTAATCTTGAAGAAACTATCCTGCTGCTGCGTGAAGAACTCAATGAGCGTGATAGAACCGCTCTACTGAATGACGTAGAAGTTTCTGGTATCCCCGAGTACCAAGGGGAGTCTACAGTGCATATTATTACTACCGTCGCATACAAGCTTGGGATGAAGCTCAGTGAACACGATATTGTAAGCGCGGTACGTGTTGGCTCTAAGCGAGGAGAATCAGACACTGGATCTGATAATGCTGATGGCTTAACGGGGAGAGGATCCACGCGTCCCCGCCCTATTGTGGTGCGCCTTGCACGACGCGCCCTTCGCGATGATTTTCTTAAGCAAGCGCGCGTGCGTCGCGGAGAAACTACTACTGCTGGTTTGGGCCTACCTTCTCACACCCCACGCAAATTTTACGTGAATGAAAGGCTTACAAAAGCTAACAGAATACTTCTTGCTAGAACATTCGAGGCCTCGAAAAATGCAAAACCCAGTAAATGGAAATATGTATGGAGTAAAGACGGAAGAGTCCTGGCTAGACGCACAGCTGAATCTGCAGTGAATTATATTCGAGCGGGACATCGATCGTCTTTTCTCCACGGCAGATCGGGATACTAATAATCAGTTATAATATCTGCTATTAATTTGCACCTTCTATGTTATGTTTTCTATGTATTCTTTGCATGCAATTGTTACTTACTACTACGGATGGGTCAGCTATGTCGTCTATATAAAATTTACTCTATTACACTAAAAATATCACTGAAACTAGTTTTTATATATACTTACTACTCAATCATATTTATACAAGCCACACTCACACCTACAACCTTTTTTAAAATGTTTTATTGTGGGACAACTATTAACTTTGCTCATGCTCAAGACATACCACTATACTATTTAAATAATGGTTAATACAAAAAATTTAAGTATAAGTCTGTTTAACGCCGGCTCTTTAGGTTCAAGACATGACGAGTTGTTGGTGGCCGTAAACCGATTATCCCCTGACATACTGGCCATAAACGAAACTTGGCTGCAGAATGGTCAAGAAGGTCGTGCTCCTGCGCTCCCCGGATATAGACTACGGCATATACCCCGGCCGCCTGATCTTGTACGGCGGCGCGGAGGAGGGGTCGGGTTTTACATTAAACAAGGCCTAAACGTTCGTACCTGCCCACACCCTTTGCCTGCTAGTCATATTGATCAAATGTGGATCTCGTTGCGCATAAATTCGATTCGCTTACTAATCGGCACAGCATATCGTCCCCCGTGGCTTCGAGTAGAGAGCTTCCTCGATGCAATTACTGAATCTTTAGCTTCTTTTGTAAATTTTCATCGAATATTTCTTGTAGGCGATTTCAACATCAATTTACTTGACAAAACTACTAACAATTACAAACAGTTGGATGATTTTTTGCGTTATTCTAACCTGACTAACTATGTGACACAACCCACCCACTTCACATCTCATAGTGAATCTCTTATTGATTTGGCGTGTGCTGATGCCTCAATTTCAAAGGTGGATGTAGATTACATCCCAGAGCTTGGATCCCACGCAATCGTAACAACTTATTTAAAAATTAAAAGAAATAAACTCCCACTTAAAACCATCCAATTTAGACCTATTAAAGATATAAATTTAGAAGCATTCGATAAAGACCTTCGTAACAGTAGACTGGAAGAGATCTTATCTCTTCTTAGCGTGGATGATATGGTATATACTTTTACTAGCCGAGTGTCAGACCTATTCGATCTTCATGCGCCAACTAGGACCATCTCCATCCGTGATCGTCAAACACCTTGGATAACGAGTAACGTACAATACCTAATGCAGCAACGAGACGAAGCAAGAGCAATATACCATTCGACAACCAAAGATGAGGACAAAAGCTATTATAAAGACTTAAAAACAACTGCTAATATTTGCCTTTTTACAGAACGAAGTGCGTATTTTCAACAGCACATAAATGCCAACATTAAGAAGCCCAAGGTTCTTTGGAAAAACCTTAAGTCTACAGTACTACCGGATACTAAGAAAGACCAAGAATTACCTTCACATCTTCTCGATCCTAACGCTATAAACTCACACTTCCTCAATGTGCCGAGTAGTAATCATGTATCTATCTCTGATTTAACTTACCTCGAATGGAACAGGAGTATCTCTAGTACGTTCAGACTGTCACCGGTGTCGGAGAGCGTTGTAGGCAGAATTATACTCAATATGAAGTCAAACGCAGACGGAGTAGATCGCTTAAACAGAGACATGATATTATTAACGCTACCTCAAAGTCTGTCAATCATCACTGCTATAGTTAACAAATCCATATCCTCGAACTCGTTTCCTACCTTATGGAAAACAGCTATTATTCGACCGATACCTAAGAATAACAACCCTAATGAGATAAAAGATCTTCGACCTATTAGTTTGCTCACTTTTCTGTCTAAGATTTTAGAAAAAGTGGTCTATGACCAGATGTTAAACTACTGCGAATCAAACAACATCCTTCCTGACTTACAATCGGGCTTCAGGAAGGGTCGCAGTACGACAACTGCGTTAACGGAAGTTGTTAACAATGCACTTTCAAATCAAGATGCCGGTAACGCTACTATACTGGTCCTGCTAGATTATTCGCGAGCCTTCGACTCTATAAATATACCCTTATTACTATCAAAATTAGCGTTTTACGGCTTTGACATATCAGCAATTAAATGGTTTGATTCATATTTAAGTGGTCGTTCTCAGCAAGTAGAGATCAAAACTTCAAGTGGTTCTACCCTAGTATCTCAAAAATACCCTGTAAATAGAGGTGTACCCCAGGGCTCCATCCTCGGCCCTCTGTTGTTTATCCTTTACACCGCTGACTTACCTAAATCTATTCTAAATTGTAACTATCACTTGTACGCGGATGACCTCCAGATATACCTACCTATCAAAAAGTCTAATGCCGCTAGCGATTTTGAAGCTCTTAATCAGGATCTCGATCGTGTTGCACGTTGGTCGGAGAAAAATGACTTGCTACTAAACCCTTCTAAAACCAAGTATCTAATCCTTGGCACTTCTAAACAAATAGAAAACACCATAGCACATAACCCTAAAATTACTATGCTCGGATCGGACATCGATCGTGTAAAGGAGGCAAAGAACCTGGGCATCTTAATGGATGGTAGTTTACGATTTGAGAATTTCGTTCTGGAGACAGCTCGCAATTGCTTCTACAGACTTAAGGTGATTTATAGAATTAGAGACTATATAAACTTGGATTTGCGTGTCTTACTTTGCGAAACATTAATTCTGTCTAAGCTCAATTATTGCATCACCGTGTATGGTCCTTGTCTGCATGCTAGATCTCATAAGTTGATTCAACGAATACAAAACGCCTGTGCCAGATTTTGTTTTAAAATCCCTCCCCGCAATCATGTCACGCCTTATCTAAACTCGTCAAAAATATTAAAAATGAAAGAACGGCTACAGCTTTACACCGCAACTTTATTATTCGGAGTTATTAAAAACAAAAGTCCTGAGCATCTATATAAAAAACTTAATTGGAGAACAACTCGAAATTCTAACATAGATTATCTTAGACCCTGTGTCCCTCCCCTTCTTATACCTAACCACAGAACAACTGCGTTCCGCGGCAGTTTCAGATATAATGCGGCAAAAATTTGGAATAACATACCTCCTCCTATAAGAAACACGAAATCAATTAAACATTTTAAAACTTTATTAAAAAATTACCTTTTAGATCAATCTTCCAAATGAGCACATTATATCTGTGACTTTTCCGGGTATCGTATTGTAAATTGTGTTAGTTACTTTTAAAATCACTACACCGTTATCCTACTCTGCTGATCCTTCCCCCCCCCCCTCACTCGCACACTAACCCCCCCCCCCCCCGCCCACACACACATACATGCACACACTACTTTTTATTCGCACTTTACGTCTTCTTACAAATTCTTTAATTTAACGATCCTTTTCTGTGTCGCTTACGTCGACTCACTTAGGTTTCTGGCAGAATCACCAGCGTCGTAGCTTGCTGCGACAACATGCTGAGCCAGCGCCTTTTCACTGTCGCACATAATACACATCACGACATAGTTGCCTCATATTTATTTTTGTAAACTCTTGTCTATAAATAATGTTCATGGTAGCTAATCGTTTTATGTATTTTGAATTACAATGAATAAATGGTATTTCTATTCTATTCTATTCTTAAAACCCTGTGTATTTATCCTAACCTAACACCCTGTATATTTACCCTTAAACCCTGTACATATAGTAGTCATCCTAATCTAACACCTTGTATACTTACCCTAACATCCTGTATACTTACCCTAACATCCTGTATAGTTATCCTAGCCTAACACCCTGTATATGAACAAATAATGACCAGTAGAAGCATTATTGATAACAACGAGACATCGCGCGCGACTGTACACACGCTCAATCAAAATAGTACTGGCGGTGCTGCGTGGGGCGTGCTCGCGACGCGACGCATGTTTTGCTACGCAGCGTGTCCACGTCGCGCAATAACGGACCGTAGACACGCGTTGCAAGATCAGCAAATTTAAATTTTTTACAACGACGCAATCAAAAGATATGGCTTTTTATGTCCTCATCTCCATACATTTATGCACCAAACCAAAACCTAGAGGGTACTTCCCGTTGACCTAAAATTATGAAATTTGGCAAGTTGCTAGGTCTCACAGTACAAATAATGGGAAAAGTCTAAAATCATTAAATATTACAATTTTTCTCACAACTCTTAACCAATTAAGGTGAGCTCCCGTTTCAAGAACTTCTCTATAAAAGAGGGGTCATGTTGGATGGTCGTTGACTTTTAAAAGTCAAAGAGAAAAATCATTTAGTATATCATATGGTAGATAGGTACGGAACCCTTAGGGAGCGAGTCCGACTCGCACTTGGCCGGTTTTTTTTTGTAAGTGCAACACTTTCTTTCCTGGTGATAGGGAATTTTCGTCAGATACCTCGTGATCTCTCTCACTATTTTAGTAAGAAATGTATTTTTTTTATGTTATTGAGTAGGTGGCTCACCTGATGGTAAGTGGTTTACACCGCCCATAGCACCCACTGTCTTATTAGTGACATACTTTGACGCTAATAAATTAGACAGCAAAGCGCGTTGCCCACCCTGAGAACTAAGATGCTATGTCTCATGTGGCAGTAATTTTACTGGCTCCCTTAACCTTCAGACTGAAACACAGCAGTGCGAACACTGCTGCTTTACGGCAGAAATAGGTAAGAGCGTGATACTTCCCCAGAAGGACTTTGCACAAAAGCCCTCCACCTACAATTTGGCTAAGGAAATCTACCTATCGATGCTTACTTTGATCCCAACATTGGATGAAAACTCATGGCAGAAAACAGACTGATCCGTTTTCTTCGCAGCTAAGTGTATGATGTCGCGTTGCGTTGCGATGGCGACGAGTAGGTAGCTTATTATCGATTTTATCACGAAAGTCAGCACTCGACACACAGTATAGTGCTTCATTATTTACGTAGGTATATAAGTACCTACTCTACTCTGTGTTATTACGTGTCAGATCAGACGGGCGCGGTGCGCGGCAGCAGCGACGCGGCTTGCTCAAGGTTAGTGTGTATTTGAACAGCGACTCTGATCGCTGCTTCTTTTAAATCTATTTAAATAAAACCGTGCAAGTGCTTCATTTCAGAATTATTAAAGGTTATCTACGCGGTTTGAATCCGAAATCATGTCACTCGACTTCGAAGGCAAAGTGGTGCTAGTGACTGGCGCAAGCGCGGGCATTGGTGAGGCGACGGCGATTCTGCTGGCGGAACGTGGCGCGCGCGTGGCCCTCGTAGGTCGCAATGAGACTGCGTTGCTGGCCGTGGCCGCCAAGTGTGGACAACATTCGCTGCCGATCGTCTCCGATCTCTCCACTGACGCCGGCTGCCACACTGTAGCGGAGAAAACGCTGGGACGTTACGGAAGGTAGGTTCTGTTTTTACCCGACTACGGCAAAAAGGAGGGTTATAATTTCGACCGGTATGTTTGTATGTAGGTATATAGAAAGTTCACTCTTACAGTCACTCAAAACAGTCACGTATTTATTCACTCCGCTTAATTAATCGAAATTTTGTGCTTAAAGTTTATAAATCATCAAAAAATTTATATCAGTGTAATCCTTATAACGTGTAGTATCCAGAACAAACTTCATATTAAAGTATTATCCTAATTTGTGTGCAAAAACATAAGATAATAATCACCAAAATAAAGATTCGAACAGTGCTCGTACCAGGCAGTGCCAGTTACGGATTCGTACCGCCGGCTCGCACCAACATCGCACTACTGCTAACAGCGCGAAACAATACGTCAATTTCGACACGCAGTGCACAGCGCATCGTGGTGTAGTGGTCTACGCCTCCGTCTAATTACTTATCGAAAAGTTTCGAGTTCGATCCCGAGTAAGAGATTTATTTTGAACTTTTTTTTTTCTCATCTTTGAAGAATTTTTATTTCTCCACAACTTAATTTGGCCGCATTATTCTACACTGAGAAAAAATATTATATTTGCAAATCCTTATCGAAACCATAATAAAACTGTGAAATAGTGCTCAAACACTTCAGAAAGTGTATGTGACTGCTAATCCAAATCATCTATAAATTATATTATCGGCCATTGAGTACGACTGACGTCGATCAAGTGAACACAGATTAAGCTGGCAAGAACGCATGCTTTTGTACCTACAACCCGATCACACCAGCATTATGGAGAGACTCCAATGTATTGACTGTAAAATGCACTTCCATTTTACATGTTTAAATATAACAAAGGAATATTTTTCTAAGGAGCGTCACAATTTGGATGGGGTATGGAAGTGTTTCGAATGCAAACAAAAAAATATAAACATAGAAGTACCTTTAACAGAATCAAATGCAGCTCCTGATGTAACGAACATGTCCATCGATGAGCAAGTACAGCATGAGCAGGGACCGTACGAACTCAACAAAAATATTGACGAAGGGACGTTAAATGACACTCTTCATGAAAATAACCCTCATATTTATGATAATTCATTGAACGGCCATCATTATAATCCTGAAAATGTGACAATAGAAAGAGGAAATAAAGATTTTAGCAAAGCTAACGAGCCAATATTGAGTGCAACAACAGAATACGGAGGGATAAGAGAAATAATACGGGAGGAATTGGATAAACTCCTTACCCTAAAAATTGTATATCTAAAGGTTTCTCTATGTGACAAAATTCAGGAAGTGAGCGAAAGACTAACGACATTAGAGAATAAATTAGATGAAGCTATCCGTAAGGATGAAGAAAGTGATTTGATAGATGCTGACCAACTTGAAAACAAACTTGACAATTTTAATAAAAGACTAGATAGTATTGTAGGAAATATAGACGAAAGACTTGAAAGCATTGAAGAAAAGCTTACAACTAAACAAGTAACTGTACAAGTTGAGTCAAGAAAAACAAATATACCAAATACCCAAAACACTGCCACGAAAGACCTCAAAACGCGTAAAACAGATCCCATACCCAAGAAGAAAATAGAAAAGGCAATAGTACATAAACAGAAGATTGTAGATCAACCACAAATGATACAAGCTGACCCCCAGCAACAGGAAAAACTGCCACAACAGACAGAACAGGTAGTGATAACATATGCTAAGGTAACTCAGCATCGGCCTACCTGCGAAACGGAGGCCCCTACTGTTGACAGTGAAGAGGGTGAATGGATGGTTGCGGGGCAGCCTAAACGTCCTTTTATTCAGAAAATCCAAATTTTGCGTGGCACAGCGGATCCTGATTCTACTTCGCTACAAGCATCCGAAAAAGTGAAATATTTGCACTTATATTTTGTAAAGATAGGAACAACTGATCAACAAGTACAGGCCCATCTTCAAAAAATCTGTAATATGGATACTTGTACAGTTACATCTTTGAGAGCACGAGGCAACTACGCTTCATTCAAACTTGGAGTCCCCTCTCGTCTGGCTGACACGGTTCTGAAGCCTACAAACTGGGCAGCAAACATTTGTATTGGGCCTTGGCGTCAGAACTTTCGTAACAAAAGGCATTCGTACAAGAACTCGAGTTAAGAAAATCAACGTCTACTATCAGAAGAATCTGTCAAAGATTGTGTTATTTGCTGACGATACTTCATTAATATTCAATGTAAGTAGGAAATCACAAAATTATAATGAAGTCAACGATGCACTTGGACAGATTCATGCATGGTTTACTGTTAACAATCTAGTCCTTAACGCCAAAAAAACTAAATGTATTAAATTTGCACTACCAAATGTAAGGTCTACTTCACATAACATAGTATTGAATAATGAGCCATTAGATTTTGTAAATAGTACAGTTTTCTTAGGGTTAACACTAGACTCTAAACTTCAATGGGGCCCTCATATAACGGCTCTTTCTGGTCGATTGAGCTCGGCTGCATATGCTGTTAGAAAAATCAGACAACTTACTGATGTAGCTACTGCAAGGCTGGTTTACTTTAGCTACTTCCATAGCATTATGTCTTATGGCATACTGCTTTGGGGCCGAGCAGCTGATATACATTCAATATTCGTTTTACAAAAGAGGGCTATAAGAGCAATTTATTGCCTGAAGACTCGTGATTCCCTGAGAGAACTGTTCAAGGAAATCAACATTATGACAGTGCCATGCCAGTATATCTATGAAAATATAATGTATGCTAGAAAGAACATTCATCAATTACCAAAAATTTGTGACAGGCATAATTTTAATACTAGAAATAAGCATAAAATTGATCAACCATATACTAGATTAACTAAAGTCAATACATCTTTCGTTGGTCTGTGTATACGATACTACAACAAAATACCTGACAATATAGTGCAATTACCTGAGAGAAAGTTTAAAGAATGTGTAAAGCAAACGTTATGTAAAAAAGCTTACTATAGATTGGATGACTATATGAATGACAAAGAGGTATGGTGCTCTGATATTCCAGCGAAACACAAGAAACACATTGTAAAAAGCCGACTCTTAAAGTAGGCCGTGCTGCAGTGGTTTCTTGCCGTTTCTTTTACGCTGCCATAGCACGATCCGAAACGGCGTAGACTCGCTCTATTTGCATTGTATTCTGCATGACATTCAATAAGTATTCTGTAAAGAATCTACATTGAATAAAATTATCTGAATCTGAATCTGAATCAGAATGTACGAGGAATCAGGTCAGCCATGAAATCTTCATTATTTAAAAACAATCTGGAAAATTCTAAATTTATAGACATTATAGCGCTTAACGAAACTTTTTTGAATGACTCTGTTCATGATGGTGAACTTTTTCCTCCTCAGTACGTAGTTATACGTAAAGATAGAATTAATAACGCCGGATTTGGTGGTGTTTTACTTGCAGTTCGCAACCCTTGGAAGGTTCAAAGAGTTTTAGATATAGACGGCCTCACTGAGGATAAGGAACTCATATTTGCAATATTGACGTATAATAATTTCAAATTTATTTGCTGTGTGGTATATTTACCACCAAAAACCAAAGACGAAGTCTACTGTAATGTATTTAATTGCATTGAAAATGCTGTAATAAGATATTCTTCTATTGACTTTTTAATTTTAGGCGATTTTAATTTAAATACTGCTAGTTCCAATGTTAATTCTAATTTCGAATTGTTTATTGACTTTTGTAATTTTCGACAACATAATAATGTATTTAATTCCTATGGAGGTATGTTGGACCTAGTGTTGAGCAATTTTGACGAGAATTTGGATGTCAGTAATGAGACTGAACCGCTTATTTGGCTGGACCGGCCACATCCCGCCTTGAGAATAGAACTATCACTACCGCATAAATCTGGTTGCAAATATCGACGTATCCCAGATTCGCATAAAATTCCGGAATTCAATTTTCGAAAAGCTGATTTTATATCACTATACGCAGCTCTCATTGGGGTGGATTGGTCTAGTGTTTTCTCTGAAACCGATGTCAACAAGGCTACTGATAAATTTTATTTTATCATTTACCGGATATTCGAACTATATGTTCCCTTTAAGAACGATAAGTTAGGTAATAATCGTTACGTGTATCCTAAGTGGTATACTCCTGAAATAATAAAATACATAAAACTAAAATATTACAATTTGATAAAATACAGGGCTGAAGGAAAATCATTTAATAAGGAATTGTTTAAATATTATCGCGAACTTGTCAAGTATCTTATTAATGAGGCCCATGGGAACTATACAAGACAGCTTCAAAGGGATATGGTGGAAGATCCTAAAAAATTTTGGCAATACGTCAAGGAACGCAAAGAAAACAGAAATAAAACTGTAGATTTTACTTATGATAACAAGACAGTTTATGGTCAAGAAGCAGCAAATGCTTTCGCTGAGTTTTTCAGTTCTGTTTTCCTTAAACATCCGCCTGTACTGAATGCGACAGATGCTGAAAAGAATGTCCATGAGTTAAACCCTTGTATCTCCATAGATTGTGTGACTCGTTTCGATCTTCAATATGCTGTACGGAAACTCAAAAGTCGTTCTGCTGCTGGTCCTGATCTTGTTCCGCCATTCATAGTTAGGGATTGTATATCAGTTTTCGAAGCACCACTGTTGTATTTGTACAATCTGGCATTACAAACTTCGGTCTACCCTGACGTCTGGAAGATTTCAAGGGTAGTGCCAATACCCAAGCAAACTACTAACGTAGGTATTACGTCTCACAGGCCGATTGCAATTTTGTCTGTGTTCGGGAAGGTGTTCGAAGCCATTATTGACAAAGCCTTAAAAAGACAAATAGAACCAATGATTAGTGATTGTCAACACGGTTTTCGTGCTTCTAGGTCTACTAACACAAATCACATCAATTTTGCTGATCACGTTTTACGGGAAATGGACGCTAAACATCAAGTAGATACAGTATATTTCGACTTTAAAAAAGCATTCGATTTAGTTGACAATGATATATTACTTTCAAAATTTGCTCAATTTGGTTTTAATCTTAAACTTTTAAGTTTTTTTTCTAGTTACCTATGCAATAGAAGGCAGTATGTTCAGCATGCTGGCTATCATTCTCAATTTTTTTATACCAGATCAGGAGTCAGTCAGGGCAGTACCCTGGGCCCTACACAGTTCTTAATTATGATTAACGATCTACCAAAAGTTATTAAGAACTCCAAGTGTTTTATGTTTGCGGACGACGTAAAGCTTTGTGTAGCAGTGAAGGGGTTAGATGACTCGGCAGCTCTGCAAAACGATATAACAGCTGTAGTAGAGTGGGCTCTTGCAAATAATCTTCAACTGAACGAAACAAAGTGTAAAGTCATCACATTTGCAAGAATAGTTCCTCACAACTTTACTTACTATCTTGGTCTAACACCTATTGATCGTGTAACAGAGATAAGAGACTTGGGTTTGACTTTGGACTCTAAATTCACTTATAAAGAACACATAAAATCTACTTGTAAGAAAGCGAACCAGACTCTAGGCTTTGTTATCAGAACACTATATCCCTTTAGTGATATTAGAGTGGCACTTGTCCTTTATAACGCATACGTACGAAGTCGTTTGGAGTTTGGCGCTATTGTATGGGATCCTCGGGAAACAAAATATGTCAACATGATTGAAAAAATCCAAAAAAAGTTTGCGAGATTTGTTTATAAAAAAATGTTCAACGTTTATCCATATCTTTTTCCATCCATGTTCATATATGGAATGGTCGGTCTTGACAGCTTGCTGTTAAGGCGCAAATTGCTTTTAATAATGCACTACCATGCTACTCTCAGTGGGCAGGTGGACAACAAATCAGTGGCGTCCCAAATGGTTCGGTTCGTTCCTGGCACCTACTACCGCAGCGGCGGGCGTTCGGACCAGCAGAGGCGCGTGTGGCCGGTGTTCGCTCCGCACCACACGCGCACCTGCAGCGCCGAACATGCTCCTACCGCTCGTGCTATTACGCTGTTAAATCAGATGCTCACACTACAGTCGCATGCCGACATATTTGCTGACAGTACTACTGTATTTCATAAATTCGCTGTTTTGTTCCTTAATTCTACATTAAAGATAGAAAGCAGTATCATAATATAGACTAAGATATAAGTGTATTGGCGTATGCTGTAAGCTTATATTGTAAAATTGAATAAATTGAAATTGAAAAATTGAAAAATATAAGGTTCTAATGAAATAGTGAACATAATTTTAGTACTCAGACCATGAAACTGAACAAGTTTCCCCAAGGAACATAGGTCGAAATACGAAAATCAATTTTTTTCCTCCCATAGAAACTGCAACAGCTGATAGCGCATTTTATATGGGAGGTCAAATTTGGTTTCCGTATTTCGACCTATGTTCTTTGGGGAAAGTTTTTCAGTTTCATGATCTGAATAACATACTAAAATTATGTTCACTATTTCATTAGGACCTTATATGTTCATCTGTTCCCTCATAACTACTAAACTACATATCATAATTTGACAAATGAGGAGTTGTTAGAAACGTCTTGATCATCCGCTGGTTATAGGATATAAGACGTCACATTAAATTATATGTGGCGCCCTCTTGAGGAGATTAAGTGATGAACGAAATTTTTTTTCTATGATACCGTGTTGGGTATCAAATGAAAGGGCTTAATAAACACATTTCAAATATTTATATATTGTAAGCCTTATCACGTGTGTATACAAGGTGAATCAAAAAGGGTATATCAACCCTGAAGGATGTGATTCTGCCCATGAAATCTGAAAATTTCAATTTTTTACAACAACGCAATCAAAAGATATGGCTTTTTATGTCCTCATCTCCATACATTTGTACAAAAAAGCAAAAACTTTTTTTTTAGTAAGTAGTAGTTTAGTAAAGCGTTTTTTTTTAGTAACCAAACAGGCATGGTATAAACACGGTATATTTCAAATTTCATTCAATTTGAACCAGTAGTTTAAGAATCATAGCAAGTCAAAATTACTCAATTTTGTCACTGACTGACTGACCGATCATCAAAACTCTATGGCACTTCTAGCAGACATAGAAGCTTCAAATTTAGAACGAAATTATTATTGTTTACTGTATAAATCAAGAAAAACTAAAATATTTTAAAATTTTAGTGTAGTTTTCTAGTTTTACCATCTACATAAATAACTTTGTATTCCCATATAAACATATAGGATTACAAAATTACACTTGCGGTGAATGAAGCAGTTTACCTCATTGTAGATAAAACTAGAAGCCTGTTTTTTTAGTAACCAAACAGGCATGGTATAGACACGGTATATTTAAAATTTCATTTAATTTGAACCAGTAGTTTAAGAATTATAGCAAGTCAAAGTTACTCAATTTTGTCACTGACTACTCGTAACTGACTGACTGATCATCAAAACTCTAAGGCACTTCTATGTCGGTTGCGGATATGATACGTCAGGGGATGGAATATTATATTCCACTCTTCGAAATACCCCTCGGTCACAAAACCTGACCTTGGTTCTATCTATGTGAACTGCGCTCGCGCTGAAGCTCGAATGCATTCTGCTATCCAAGCCTGACTTCAAGCCCGTCATCGCAAAGTTCGACCTCGGCGGGTTCGTGCGAAGAAGAAGGTATTCAATTCTGTTGCTAAGTTCTACAAGAGACCATGCCAGTCGTATAGGGACCAAACTTGCATCCTATCCCTCTGGTAGTAAACAATTTTGGTCTCTATCCAAATCAGTTGAAACAATGTTCTGCCGTCCCACATTACGTCCCCTGCTAAAACCTAACGCGTCGCTATCTTATTCCACAACAGAGAAGGCAAATTTATTTGCATCTTTATTTGCAAGCAATTCTCGTTTAGATGCCGGCTCTTATAAACCATCGACAATTCCTCGCTGTAGTTCTTCGATGTTGGAGATCACAATACACTCAAAACAGGTTAACAAAGCTAGCAGTCCTGATAGAATACCAGCAAGAGACCTGAGGAACTGTGCGCCTGAGTTAATTGTCTTTCGTGCTGACACGTTTGTACCGTCTCTCTATTAATACAAGAACGGTGTCAATATCTTGGAAGGTTGCCAATGTTCAACCAGTACCCAAGAAGGATAGTCATGCCGACCCCAGCAACTATCGGCCAATCCCTCTTTCATATTCTACGAAGTTATGGAAAGGGTACTTAATGGAAAACTTCTAACAGAAGCTAAAGACCTACTCAGTGATAGTCAGTATGGCTTCCATCGGGGACTAACAACTGAGGATCTTCTAGTGTATGTCACGCCTTACTGGGGAGAGGCCATCGAGAATCACGGCGAAGCCCTTACCGTGTCACTGGAGATCTTGACGGCTTTCGACAGGGTGTGGCACGCAAGTCTGCTGAGCAAAGTTCCTGCATACGGCTAACTTTTGCTCATGGATATCTAACGGTCGATCCAAGTAGTCCATGATGTCTGCTCCTCTGACCTACGCTATTGGTCGTGTCTCCGAGTGGGGTGACACAAATTGGTGAGTTTTAACGCCACAAAACACAGGCGTGTCTGTTCACTGCCAAAAGGAGTCAGTTCAATTTGGCTCCTACTTTTCGAGGTACAACTGTACCAGTTGCCAACAGCCATGAGCTTCTTGGCGTGAAGTTGTGCGCAAATCTCAACATCGGCGCCACCATTCAACTGCGGCAAAAAAGCTGGGTATCCTCAAGAAGGTTAAGCGTTACTTCACTCCTGGATAGCTTCTAGTTTTATATAAGGCACAAGTGTGATGTGCTGAATTGCTGTCATCTTGGTGATGGTTCAACCAAATATCAACTAGCCGCACTTGACTCAATAGATCGCAGAGCCAAGAAGCTCGTTGGTGATGAGATGCTGGTGAAAACCAAGTTTTACAGTGAGGCCCACCATCGCAAAGTTGCGTGTCTGTCGGTATTTACAGATTGTTCTTCGGAGAGTGTGCTTACGAACTCCATAAGCTTATTTTAGCATCCCCTTTCTACCATCGAGAATCCAGACGCACCGCAGGATATCACCCACACTTAGTTGATATTCCACACATTCGTTTAAAGCGCTTAACATTTTTTAACGCCCAAATAGTGGAATTTTCCGCATGCGTCGTCCGTCTTTCAGAGTTCATTTAACCCGAATCTATTCAAGTTGATCGTCAAAACTAGGTCAAGGTCAAGAGTAAGCCCATTGACAATAAATAAAAAAAACCCGGCCAAGTGCGAGTCGGACTCGCGCACCAAGGGCTCCGTACCACCACATAATCATAATTGTATTAGTTGAAATTTCAGTAAGTTAATGTGCTAGATTTTTTGAGTCCGACAAGCGCTTGACCACATTTTATTATTTGTTGTTATTTTATAGCTTATGCACTATAAAAATACCAATTTTAAAGTTTGTAAGTGTTCCCGTTTTTAAAATAAAACTAAAACAAAAATCGCCTCCGTGACCAACCAACTTGACCCCTCTCTTATATGAATGTTCTTGAAACGGGAGCTCACCACAATTGGTTACCATTAGTTGTGAGAAAAGTTGTAATATTTAATGATTTCAGACTTTTCCCATTATTTGTACAGTGAAATTTCATAATTTTAGGTCAACGGGAAGTACCCTCTAGGTTTTGCATTTTTGCAAAAATGTATGGAGATGAGGACATAAAATGCCATATCTTTTGATTGCGTCGTTGTAAAAAATTGTAATTTTCATATCTTGTGTGGTTCCTGGATCCTAATATATGGTACTAGCTGTTGCCCGCGGCTTCGCTCGCGTGGATTTCGTATTTATGTTGTTACCGGTTTTCCGAAGCAACCTGGACTAAAATATCTCATTGCTTCAGAAAACCGGTAACAATCTAAATACGAAATCCACGCGAGCGAAGCCTCGGGCAACAGCTAGTTAATACCATATATTAGGATCCATGAACCACACAAGATCTGAAAATTTAAATTTTTTACAACGACACAATCAAAAGATATCGCATTTTATGTCGTCATCTCCATACATTTATGCAAAAAAGCAAAACCTACAGGGTACTTCCCGTTGACCTAAAATTATGAAATTTGGCAAGAAGCTAGGTCTCACAGTACAAATAATGGGAAAAGTCTGAAATCATTAAATATTACAACTTTTGTCACACACAACCAATGGTAACCAATTGTGGTGAGCTCCCGTTTCAAGAACATTCATATAAGAGAGGGGTCAAGTTGGATGGTCGCGGAGGCGATTTTTGTTTTAGTTCTATTTTAAAGACGGGAACACTTACAAACTTGAAAATTGGTATGTTTATACTGCATAAGCTATAAAATAACAACAAATAATAAAATTCGGTCAAGCGCGTGTCGGACTCAAAAAATCTAGCACATTAACTTACTGAAATTTCAACTAATACAATTATGATTATGTGGTATTACGGAACCCTCGGTGCGCGAGTCTGACTCGCACTTGGCCGGTTTTTTAGGATTCTCTAGCTTTCATCGCCTCTTTTTGTTGGCCCAAAAATTTTTCGAAGAATTTTGCTCTCAGCAACCAGGAGCTTATTTTCTTCTTTGAGTGTTAGTGTCCAAGCCTCAGACCCTTACATAAGTATCGGTCTAATTACAGTCTTGTAAATGCGGATCTTGGTGCTTCTACTGAGATGCTTGGACACTAATACCTTATGCAAGGCAGCGCAGCATCGCAGAGCGTTTTAGACGCGGATGTCTATTTCTTGATCCCGGGTGTTAGTGTCGTTGGTACCACCTAGATATTTAAACTTGGAAACTCCGTTGTATGAAGTATCTCCAACATGCAGATCTTCATGTGAAACATAGGTATACTTAATATTTTTTAGAAACTATATTTAAAAATCTACAATAATCTAAAATATTTTCTATATTTTAAATATTTCCTTTGTATTGAAGATACAGGCTCATACACACGAAATACTAAGTGTCGTTTTCCTATTTTTTTTTTAATTTCTCGGAAATTTTCTTAGAATATGATATTTTTTTAGATCAAAAACAAAATCTACATCTTTACTGTATACGAAAATGATACCAAACTTGCCACTGAAGTTAAACACCAAGAGATAGAATTTTTAAAACATTATCAGGCGGCCGCCATCTTTGAACTCCCTCTATCCCCCACCATCATCTGATTATTGATTGTCCCCCGCACTAAATTTTTTTAAATGTCCCTAGGAACAATTATTGAGGCGAGGGTCACGTTAGTATGGATCAAAACAAGGTTAAAAGCGTTATTACCTCCAGTATATACAACAAATGAGATGTTATTATGGTCAGTTACCTACCGTAATTAGTCCTTCGCAGCCCACTGCAATAGTAGGTAGGTGCAATAATAGTAGTTTAAGATACAAGTTCCGTAAGTAGGGTTATTACAAACGAGTTGACGTTTTGTAAGCCCGAGACGAAGTCGAGGGTTTACCATCGGCACGAGTTTGTCATAACCCTTACGGACGTGTATCTTACGACGTTTTTCAATACATTTGTGAGAAAACAGGTATAAGTAATACACTTCGTAAATGAACCAACCATGGGTACTGTCAGCCTCTTGTCGATTTATGTTCTCCTGGTACTCTCCATATTATTTTAAATATAGGTAGGCAGTCGTCACCCAAGTAAAAAGTCACCACTGTTGTATTTTTACAAAATAATTTTATGATCAGAATGTAAAACCTCCTTGGTATTATACTTTTTTTACTTACCGCACTAGTTCGGTAAGTAACTACTTACGAGCAATGTTTACGTCCTTGTAAGTACGTTTTTCGAGCAAATGTATTGAAAATTACTTTTCACAGTTGCGACTTTTTACTTGGGTGACGACTGCCTACCTATATCCTACTAATATTATAAACGTGAAGTTTGTAAGTATGGATGGATGGATGTTTGTTACTCTTTCACGTAAAAACTACTGAACGCATTTTAATGAAACTTTACAATTGTAGTGTATGTGCATAGTATGCGTAATAAGTAAGTAACTAGGTTAAATTAGACTAAGCATTATTTGTCTTGTAACGCGCATCGTACATTTAAGACAGACTTAATTTAGAACCCATTCTGTAAGGACGTCCTACTGAATAAATACTTATCAACATGTGACGAGTTTCTACTGTTTCCATCACCACCTTCAAGCCACCTCATTGACACATCCCGACGGCATCCGTCCTGATGCCACATGGCGACCCTTGCCTTTCGAGCTACAATGGAAATTTGAAGACAGAAAAATAATGAAGAAAAACAAGATAGAAGCCTCCACTAACGACAGAAGAAAACCACGAAGAAATCAAGAATGAAGCCTGCATAAACAACAGAAGATTAAGAAGAAATTCATGGAAAATATCAAGAAAGAAGCCTGCAATAATTATAGAAGAATTTGGAAGCAACATTGTAGAAGAACGAAGAAAATTATTTCATGAAGAAAGAAGAAATGTCATCGTTCAAGGGAGAAGCGTACGAGGGAGCCAGGGACCATGCCCGGCCCGTATTCCAGGGAGTCCAGGGACCATGCCCGGCCCACTCAGCAAGTAGATGACAGCCAACGAGTCACCCCCTGCCTACGTATCGCCAGCGCCAGCGCAGCGCCCGATGCACCGAGCGTTTTTCACCGTGTGCCCCGCCCGCCCCGCGTAGTGATGACCTAATTAGCGAAGTAAAGTCGGTGTATTATGTAAGTGGATTAAATTGATTATGTTTAGTCAGGGAATTCATATATTTTTTTTATTTTTTTATTTTATTTATTTATTTAAAAATAAAAATACAACAGATACATGTCTCTTAAAACCCTGCAGCCTGTGCTAGTAGAAAGAAACTGTGTTACAGGCTACAGTGTTCCCCTAAGGTTAACAATCAGGTATTTAAATAATCTAAAAAGTTAGAATCTAAGTTATTAACAAATTCAAGTCTACACAAATAGGTATGCATGCGGAGTTTATGTGAGCGTGTGTGTGTATTTGTGCACGTGTTTGTGTGTGGTTGTATATGTTGATCAATGTGTATGTGTTGCGTGATTGAATGAGTGTATTTGTTTATTCATGTTGCGCCAGATCTGGTTTATATCACTGCTACAAAAAGGTTTTCTATCCCATCATAGTCAAATTCTTCAAGCCACCTAACAACATATTTTTTGAATTCATGGTTGTTATATTTTTTTGTATTTTCTTTGTATAATAGTTTATTATATAGAAAAGGAGCATTGTAGTTGTAGTGTCTTTTAGCGAATTGACTATTACATTTTTGTGTCGGGACTCTGTTCAATCTCTTATTCGTTTCAGGTATGGAAGGAACAGTGGTACGGTGATATCTTCGCAGGCTCTGCAGTATATAAATTTTCCGAATAGACAGAACCTTGCAGGATTTGTATAGGTCTGTAGTTGGGTATCTATAAGGTAGGCGTTTAATAACTTTGAGCAAAGCACGCTGCGCCCTCTCTGCAATAATAAGATAAGTCTTTGCAGCTCCACCCCAGGAACAAATACAATATGATAGTATACACTCTGCTAAGGATTTATACACTTTCATCACTAGATCAGAATCTACGTTGTCTCTAAGCTGTTTAAACACATAAATGAGCTTTCTGATCCTATTAGCCACATTGATTATCTGTAGTTCCCATGTAAGCCTATAGTCTATCGTCACACCCAAATATTTAATACTATCAACTTTTTGCAAAGTTGAACACTCACACAACGCGTTAACAGTATCTCTATTACAGGGATAAGTGTGTATTATAAGTTTAAGTGTTTTGTTAGGCTTAGTAGCATTAGTTTTGCAAAAGGTAAGGTATTTAGTTTTATCTTTATTCAAGGACAGCAAATTATCTTCTAACCAAGCAGTAGTGACTTTAAGACCCTCTTCAGCAATTTTAAAGACTGTCTGCCAGCTGTCGCCTCGAAACAGTAGAACGGTATCATCAGCGAACATCATGATGTCAGTACTGTCCAAGCTTTGGTTGCACAAATCATTTATATAAAGTAGGAACAGAGACGGGCCAAGTGTGCTGCCTTGGGGCACGCCGTATGTACAGATATTGGTGTCACTAAGCTGCATATCAATTCTAGTTCTCTGATTTCTGCCAGTGAGATAGTCTTGGAACCAGTTGTGTGGTGTTCCTCTGATGCCACAGTTCTGCAGACGTGCTAGTAAAATTGGAATAGACACAGTATCAAAAGCCTTCTGGAGGTCTAAAAAGACCCCCAGACACTTCTGGCCCCGATCAAGGTAGTTCACAATTTTTTCCGTAAGGTGAAGAACTGCATCATCAGTCGATCTACCACTCCTGAAACCAAACTGGTTGATTGAAAGAAGATTTCTAGATTCAATATAGGCAACAAATCTTTTATTCATTAATTTTTCAATGATTTTTGACAAGGTTGTTAACAGAGAGATTGGCCTGTAGTTTGATGTAACTGATCTGTCTCCTGATTTGAATATTGGCACTACTATTGCAGATTTAAATGCTGTAGGAAATACACCCATAGAAAAACTCAAGTTGGAAAGGTGGGCTATAGGTTTGGCTAGTATATGCTTACAGTCTTTTATTACCTTAGTAGGAATATTATCCCAACCAGAAGCGTTGCTTAGCTTAAGCTGTCCAATTATGCTCGTGACTTCAGATGGATCGACAGGTGACAAGTACATAGAATTCAGAGGAGATTGAGAAGTTTTGGTGTGAGTGGCTAGTAATAAATCCGTAGTATTAAGTTTATCTAGAGTTTTGTTTGCAAGTGTTGCTCCAACACCAACAAAGTAACTGTTGACTTCATTGAGGGACTCCGTCATATCAGATTTTATTGTCAAAAGATGTTTTGCTGATTCGTTTTTAATATTTAAGTTTCCTACCTCTTTAATCAATTCCCAGGTCTTTTTATTATTACCAAAACATAGGGCAAATTTTGTGTCATAGTACGCCTTTTTAAGCATCTTGATAGTTTTATTACAGATATTACGGTATTTTTTGTAGTACGCTTTAAGAATAGGGTCGTCAGGATTGTGCTGTAGTTTTTTATTAATTTTATTCCTAGTGCGTATAGATCTTATTACACCTACCGTGATCCATGGTTTCACTGGCCTTTTCCTGCGGGGCATTTTGGTAGTTGTAGTATTGTCATTGATTGTCGATTGTACTACGTTAATAAGCATATCAGCAGCTAGATTTGTGTCTTCAATTAAACAGTATTCATTCCAGTTAACCAGGGCCAGAGATTCCCTTATTGCACTGTAGTCAGTTTTTATTTTTAGGTAGCAATTACTATCATATTTAACATTATTAGCATCATCAATTAAAATAAGAATCGGTGAATGATCTGTTATTTTATTAAAAATTAAAGTTTGCCAACGTTTGCTATATTAGGTATGTAACTTTAAATAAATTCAATTTTAAGATAGATTGGAAGACGAACAATTAGAATTCGAAAACATATTAGTAGATTTAAAAGCGTTAAGAACCGATCTAGTAAAATTAGGCCCCAGCCGGCGTCATGGTAGCAACTACGAGAAGAAGATAGCCGAGGCCTGTGTATCAAATCAAATCAAAATCGTTTATTCATTGTTGGATATTAAAATCTCTTAATGACGTCAGCTAAACTACATCGCTTCACAAACAATGTGGCGCCATTGTGGAAAAAAAAAGAAGCGACAATAAAAACCCACGCACTCTTTTAAATATGTTTGAATGTACAAGGTTGATATACAACATACATAGGTCAGTTTTAATTTTGAATTAGCCTGTTAGAACCGTAGTCTAATCCCATGGATTTTTCTCTTCTAGATAATCTGATATTTTATAATAACCCTTCTTACATAATTTCTGCTTGATTACAGTTTTGAATTTATCTAACGGTAAACTTTCAATATCAGTGGGTACCTTATTATAGAAGCGTATACATTGACCTTTATATGTTTTACTAATTTTGTGAATACGGCTGACATGAGAAGCAAGTTGATTCTTGTTTCTTATGTTGACACTGTGCCTGTCACAATTTTTATCAAAAATATGTATATTCCGTTTAGCATATATTAAATTCTCATAAATGTATTGCGACACAAAAGTCAAAATGTTGATTTCTTTAAATTTATTTCGAAGAGATTCTCTAGGCTTCATTTTATAAATTGCACGAACAGCTCGCTTTTGTAGTATAAAAATGCTGTTTGCATCCGCAGCATGACCCCATAACAAAAGGCCATATGACATGAGACTATGGAAATAACTGAAGTAGACTAACCTCGCGGTGTCTACATCCGTCAGAGCTCTTATTCTTTTCACTGCGTATGCTGCAGAACTAAGTCTGTTCGACAATTTATTAATATGCGGTCCCCATTGTAATTTGTTGTCTAAGGTAATACCTAGGAACACAGCTGATTCCACAAGACTCAATTAATCGTTTTTCACTAATAGGCTTGTAGCAGTTGGCTTTACATTAGGCAAAACAAATTTAACACACTTAGTTTTCTTTTCGTTAAGTAAAAGATTATTTACGGTGAACCACTCAACTACATTAGAGATTGTACTATTTACGTCGTCAAAATTTGATTGTTGTCTTTTGACTTTAAAAATCAAAGACGTATCATCTGCAAATAGTACTATCTCATTCTTGTCCTTTACAAGGTTTGGCAAATCGTTAATGTAGACAATGAATAGGAATGGTCCCAGGATTGAGCCTTGTGGAACGCCCATACAAATTTTTGATCCTAGTGACCTTTTCCCATTTACATCAACCTTCTGGATCCTTTCACTTAGATATGACTCCAGAAGGCTTAGAGCCTGGTCTCTAATTCCATAATGGTGTAATTTCCTGATAAGAATATCATGATGTACACAATCGAAAGCCTTGGACAAGTCACAGAAAACGCCAATGGCATCATTTGACTCCTCCCATGCATCAAATATACTTTGAATAAGCTCAACACCTGCATCGACTGTTGAGCGACCCCTGGTAAAACCGAACTGTTTTAGGTTCATCAAGTTGTTGCGATAAAAGTGGCTCTGAACCTGATTTAAAATTATCTTTTCAAATATCTTACTAAGAGTTGGTAGAACAGAAATAGGTCTAAAATTAGTGGGGTCTGATTTACTACCAGCTTTAAACAACGGAATAATTTTACTATGTTTCATCAAATCAGGAAAAACACCATCATCTACACATTTATTAAAAATACTAGATAAGTATGGTGCAATGCTTTCTATAACGGCACTAATAATTTTAACTGACAGGTCATCTATATCGGCGGTCTTTTTCATTTTAATTGATTTAAAGGCTTTAATTATAACGAAAGCATTGACGTAACTGAATTTAAAATCTACATTGCAAACATCTACGTGTCGTTCGAGATAAGATTTGGCAAGAGTGGGAGATGAGTTCAAGGTTTTGGTAGTTGAAACTGGAATATCCGTAAAGAAGTTTTCAAAAGCTTCAGCAACTTCTATATCTGTACTTATGATCTGATCATCAATCTTAAGCTGGAAGTCATTCCGAGGAGCTTTAGTTCTTCCAGTTTCACTATTTATAGTTTCCCAAGTCGTTTTCGTAATGTTGGAACTATTTTTGATTTTATTTTTAATGAAATTTGATTTGGCTGCAGCACAAACCCGTTTGAATGTTTTTGAATAATTCTTTACAAATGCATCACTATTGTTATATGTTCTTTCCTCGTAAAGTTCATATAACCTTAGCCTGCTTCTGTGTATTCCCACTGTGGCCCAATCACTAAACATTAGATTCTCATTTACAGTAATTTTCTTTTCCTTGCAAATTGCATCGTACTCACTTTTAGTTAAAGTAAATAGAGACTCATACAATTTATTTGGATTATCACAATATGGTAAGTTTGGCAGTTTTTCTTCAACATTACTTTTGTAGCGGATAAGTCTACCTTCATTGATAGGTACGCACGTGATATCCTTTTTCAATGCTTTTTTCAATGCTTTTTATTGTACAAGAAGTTTAGTTATATTGTTGATAGTCTTCCAGTAGATCTTTCTTTTGATGTTATTGCTTTATGTGGTAAAATAGAGGAAATTTATCAGAGTATTTTAAGCTTACCGTGTCGGCCACAAAAACACAACATGGCTCCTGAACCGATTTCTGAGAAGTTTTGCCTAAAAATGGCAGTGAGTTTATTGCCAAAAATGAACGGTAAAGAATGTGTACTTTTAGAATTAATAGAGGCTATAGAGTTATACGACTCGATGATAGACAAAAGCGATAGCAAAAGTTTAATTAATTTTGTGCTTAAGACTCGATTGAATTCTGGTGCTAAAATGCGTTTAAAAACCAAATACGATTCCATCCAAGATTTAATTACTGATATGAAATTGCACTTATTAACAGTGAAATCTGACACTGCGTTGCAATCTCAATTACAAACCGCCAGGCAAGGCGATAGATCGATTAGAGATTTTGGAGAAGAGATAGAGAAGTTGTTCGTCGATCTCACTATCTCTCAGGCAGGTAACGACGATACCGCCTATTCTTATTTGCGCCCTCTGAACGAGAAGAACGCTGTTAAACGGTTTGCTGAAGGTCTCCGTAGTCAGAGGTTAAGTACGATCATATCAGCTAGAGGTCTGACTACGTTGCGAGAGGCGATACAAGTAGCCGAAGAGGAAGCCACTTCGTCCACCTCGAACCAAGCTTTTTCTTATTCCCATAATAGAGGTCAGCGTGGAAGTCATCGTGGAAGTTACCGTGGTTTTGCTTATAATTCACGTGGTGGTCGTAGTACTACACGTGTTGACCAAAATCGTGGAAATTTTGAGTCGAAAACGTACTTTTCTCAAACTAGGTCACAGCCAAGCGCAACTCATACGCATAGCAGTGGACGTGATACGAACTATCGACGTGGTTTTGAGAGTCCGCGTCAGCAGTCTCGCGGACATGGCAACTATAATGCCTACAGGTCTGCCTCTCACGCCCGTCGTTCAACGGACGGTAATAATATGAATCACTTTGTAGGTTCTAATGAAAGTGATCGTAATACGTCACCGGTACGTAGACAAGGCATTGATAATGTTTATGAAAGCAGTAAGTTTTTTCGTCCCTAATCAAGTTATGGTATGCGATAATGTTAATTGGGTAAACTTAAGTATTAATAGTGTTAGTTTAGATTGGTTAGTAGATACAGGTGCGTCATTATCGGTAGTTAAGTACGAAGTTTTAAAGGATTTAAATTTGTTAGGTGAAATACAGAAGTGTAACTTGAAAATCAACGGAGTAGGAGGTAGCTTAACTTCTGTTGGTTTTATTTATTTAAATTTAAAATACAATCATCAAAGTTTTCAGCACAAGTTTTACGTGTTTACTGACATTCCTTGTTTTACCGTAGGAATTTTAGGACAAGATTTTCTGAAAGGATATAATGGCGTGATAGATTTTGAAAGAGATACTTTGTCTCTGAGAGGAAAGCGAGAGAAGGTATTTATACCTATACAATTATCGAGTTACTCTTTGACGATTGCACCGCGTTGCGAGGTCATCAAGTACATTCCAACGCGATATAACTATGATTGTGTTGTGCTTTCTAAAGAGCTGAAAAAGGGTGTGTTTGTTGCTAGCATAGTAACAACCCCTAAAAATGGAAAGATACCAGTGAGAATTATGAACACTACGGATGTGGAAGTGTGTGTAGATTTGAAGGATTTGGAGATTGATCGTTTGGATCGGTATGAGTATTGTAACTTTAATCGACCGGATGTGTCTGTAGATAGGGTAAAAGACTTATTTAAGCCTTAAACTTAAGTTCTTACTTAAATGGGGAAGAACAATTGTCGATTGAGCAGATATGTGCTAAATATCCAGACATATTCCATTTACCAGGAGATAAGCTCACAGTTACCAACGTGTACGAGCAGTCCATTAAAATAAAAGACAACGCGACTCCTGTTTATAGGAAGCAGTATAGGATCCCATTTTCGCAAAAAGATGAACTTAACAGGCAAGTTCAAGAAATGTTAGATAATAAAATCATAGAACCCTGTACTAGCGAATGGTCGAGTCCTTTGCTGTTAGTACCTAAGAAGTCTGACCGCAGTGGTGCCCGCAAGTGGCGAGTGGTCATAGACTACAGGCAATTAAACGAGAAGTTGAAGGACGATAAGTTCCCCCTTCCTAATATAACAGAGATATTAGAATCTTCTGGAGCAATGTACTTCAGTCATTGTGATCTAAGTCAAGGATATTACCAATGTAACCTTAAAGAGGATAGTAGGAAGTATACGTCGTTCACTACTGACAAGGGACAATACCAAATGTGTAGACTCCCTATGGGTCTGAAAATAAGTCCATCAGCTTTCAGTAGACTAATGACAGTAGCAATGTCTGGAGTAAATTACGAAGCTTGTTTGATCTATTTAGACGATTTGATTGTGTATGGAAGAAACTTGGAAGAGCATAATAAAACTTAATGTCTGTTTTTCAAAGATTGCGAAAAGTTAATTTAAAATTAAATCCGAGCAAATGTGAGTTTCTGAAACGGCAAATATTGTATCTAGGTCATGTAATTTCTAAAGAAGGTATTTTACCCGACCCAGAAAAAATTGTAGTCATCGAACGCTATCCGATACCTGAGTCAGCGGATGATCGCATTTGCCAACTATTACCGTAAATTCATACGTAATTTTGCCAAAATAGTTTCACCTTTAAATAAATTATTAAAGAAAGGCGTAGAATTCAGATGGACCCAAGAATGTCAAGAGGCATTTACAACCCTAAAAACAGCCTTATCTCAACCACCAGTCTTGGATTACCCAGATTTGTCAGAAAATAATAAATTTATTCTACAAACTGACAGCTCTGGATTTGCGGTTGGCAGCGTGTTATGTAATTCGAACGAAAGGCCAGTTGCCTATGCGAGTAGAGCATTAAATAAAGGAGAACTAAATTACCCGATTATAGAAAAAGAGTTGCTAGCGATTGTTTGGTCGATTCAGTACTTTAGACCTTACCTATATGGCAGAAAGTTTGTGATTCGCACAGATCATAAACCTTTGCTTTATTTATTTAACATGACTAATCCTAGCAGTAGATTAACTAAGTTTAGATTAAGTTTGGAAGAGTATGATTTCGATGTGGAATACGTGAAAGGGAAAGATAACATGTTACAACATGTTTACAGAACTGCGGAAAACACGTAAGGGCGGAGGGATTATAATTTATGTTAAAAAACAACATAAATTTACGATGCGAAAGAAAAGAACACAGTATTGTGAATGCTTAATAGGACAAATCACCACACAAACAAATTATTCCGCATCTATAATCGCTGTATACCGCCCACCTGATCATAGCAAGCACTTATTTATCGAAGAATTAGACAGTTTGCTTGGGCACATTGATAAAGCGCAAGACGTTTACTTGCTCGGCGATTTAAACATAGATTTAAAAATCGATAACCCTGTGAAACATAAATATATCACTGCCCTGTATAACCACGGTTTGGTGTGTGGGATCACGCAATACACAAGAATAGAAACTAGAGATAACAAAGTAAGTAAATCTTCTATAGATCACATATTTGCGCGATCCCACACCCAAAGTGTGTTCACGGGAGCGCTTGGAGTCAAACTATCCGACCACCGCGCAATCATGTTAGCCTGCGTCGGCGCTGCATCGACAAATATACAGGGTCCTAGATATAAAATGATATATGACAATAAACAAATTAATAAATATATACGTGAAATTGACTGGCAAACCACAGAGAGCATTATATGCCCTTCCAAATTGAATTCCCTAATTATAAAAAATATAAATACCTGTTACGAAAAATGTCAAATTAAAATAAAATATAATAATGCTCGATCAAGAAATAAATGGATAAATAAAAGAATTATAAAAGCATGCAATTTTAGAGATAACCTATTCGTACAGTGGATTAAGGATACAACAAATAATATTTTAAAAATACAATACAATAAAGCTAGAAACTTTGCAAATCAAATTATATATAAAGCCAAAAATGAACATATAAGATCTCAAATCATTAAAAACAAAAATAACCCTCGTACTCTCTGGAAGATTTTAAATGAAATTGCTGGCAGAATCCAAAATTCTCTTGACGATGTAATATTAAATGCCCTAGAGTCAAGCACGATCAAAATTGCTGATATCACGAACAATTTCGCCACTACATTTAGGAATAGTGTAAAGTCCATCATACCGCAGTGCAACACTAAACTTTTAGACGAAAATAGTTACCGACGGCCCATCAATATATCAATGAACTTAAAATCAGCTACATCAGTGTCTGTTCAAAAACTTATTAAAAATCTAAGTAGCGAAAAAGCACCAGGCTTCGACAAAATAAGAGCAGTGGATCTCAAAACTATAAGTGATAGCATTGCCCCCATCATAGCAAAATTCATCAATCTCTCTATACACAATGGACTTTACCCTTCTGAACTAAAAACAGGAATTGTGCGACCAATCTTCAAAAAAGGTAGCCAAAAAGATTATGAAAATTACCGCCCCATCACAATACTACCTGCAATTGACAAAATATTTGAAAAACACATAAGCTCACAAATTTTAAATTTCTACCGTAGTAATAATATCTTGTCAGAAAAACAATTTGGATTTCAGACTCAAAAAAGTACAACCCAACTATTAAGTAACTTTACGGACTCTATATGTGACCATTTAAATAATCGAAGGCATGTGTTAGTAGTCTTTATTGACTACAGCAAGGCATTCGACACACTGCGGCATGACACACTTCTTGAGAAACTTGACGATTGTGGTATTCGTGGTCCTCTGAAAACATGGTGTAAAGACTATCTTTCTAATAGATCCTTCTTTGTCAAAGTTGGAGAATCCCTAAGTGACAAAGTGACAGTTACAGAAGGTACAGCCCAAGGATCGGTGCTAGGGCCGTTACACTATTTGACTTATGTTAACGACATGGCAAATGTAATTAACAGTTGCGAAGTCTACCAATTCGCGGACGACACTTGTTTACTTTCCGCAGACAAAGACATAGATTATGGCATGCACAGACTGCAAGAAGATTTTACGCAACTCATCAAGTGGTCTCACGATGCTGGTCTGGTGCTGAATGCTGGCAAAACTAAAATTATGTATATTAGTTCTAGTCAGAACAGATTAAAAACAGTGCCACAACTCATCGCACACGACCACGCATGCCTGCACTCCAATAACACTACGTGCACATGTAAACCCGTTGAACTTGTAGACACACAAAAATATCTAGGACTAACTATCGATAGCAGATTCAAGTGGACTGCTCATATTTCCAGCGTCTGCGATAAGTTACGAGCAATACTGGCCAAATTCTCTTTAATTAAAGCTAAAGTACCTGTTTCAATACTACTGTACCTTTACAAAGCGCTAGCAGAGTCAATCATATCATATGGACTTAGTAGTTATGGACGAACTTACAAGTCACACCTCGACAACATTTATCAACTACAACTCCGTATCTTAAAAACGATCGCCCCTACAAACATTAAAACCAAATATAAAGATAATTATAACGAATTATTTGATTACTTCAAAATTATGCCCATTCACAAAAAAATTAAATATACGTTATTAATAGAACAATTTTTTAACCAAACAATTCAACACTTTGTCTCCCATAAGCCGGTCACACGAAGCGTCACCCAATCCTTACTAATAGTGCCACGAGTCCAAAACGACTATGGTAAACAATGTTTAAAGTATATTTTACCTAAATTAATAAATGAACTTCCTACAAATCTGAAAAATAAAATTACTAGTAATAATATTAAAACCATATTAAAAAAATACCTTTTACAAATTAAATCAAGCTAGTTATTTATTTATTACGTTTATGTATTTATGTATCTATATCTATCTTAAGTATATGTACAAATAAAAATTTAAAGTAGGCAACCTTTATAAATAGCTAACAACACCCGATGAAGCTTAAAACATAGTCTGATAGGTAATATAAATAAACAATTTTTCTGCTGGGACCCTGTATACGTCGATCCACAACCGGTTTACCCTGATACATCGTACGACGAATGACGTGAATAGCAAACGATTGGTACCAAGCGCTCCTGACTGAATGACGGTGCACGGATAAATCTAAATAGGTTTTTGTTGCACCGTTTAGTATATAAATTTGTATTTTTAATGTTATAATAATAAAAATAAAAATAAAAAATAAATAATGTGTCGGCCGATGCATTATCTAGGATTGTTTTGACATCTAACGAGTTGAAAAGTATGGCAGAGAAATCAGTATGTGTGATGACGAGAGCCTAGACGAGACGAATGAGAGATGCGCAGGGAGCGTCGGATCTCAGAGGTGAGGATTCCATTTGCTGCAGGTCTGATCAACCTAAAGTAGTGGAAGTACTCAAAAAACAGGATAAGGACTTAGAATTAATAATAATGACAGATTTTAAGTTAAGTAGACTACTAAATCAGAGGAGACAAAAGTTATGTGTATCTAAGAATAGTAGGGTTATTTATTTAGAAGAAAAGTCAAATCTCTGCATAAGCCATAATTCTTTATCAGCTTCATCGCGAGTCGAGTTGTTGAAAGAACTGGCAGAATTATGTAAGATTAAACAAATAAGTGAAATTGTTATTTTGAAAAATAAGTCAAACAAAGAGTTTATTGAGTAGTTAGCGAAATATATAAAGAGTAGTAAATGGGAAGGACCCAGAATTTGTATTGTACGCGGTTTACAAAGAATAGACGAAGAACATGCGAAGCGAGTAATCATGAATGATTTTCATTTATTACCAAGTAGTGGTCATGTAGGAATTAAACGTATGTTAAATAATATTAAAAAGTTTTATTATTGGCCATCAATGGAAAAAGATATTTCTAATTATGTAAATAAATGCGAAAAGTGTCAAAAACAAAAGTACACTAGCATTACTAAGGAGCAAATGAATATAACAACAACGGCTTCAACTGCGTTTGAGAAAGTATTTTTAGATCTAGTAGGACCTCTTGATAGAGACGACAATGGTTACTGCTATATTCTCACATTACGAATTGTCAAAGTACACCGAAGCGTACCCGTTGAGATCTAAGACAACGGAAGAAGTTGCAAGATCTTTTGCCGAAAATTTTATCTTGAGATATGGAATCCCGAAAGAGATCGCTACTGATCGAGGCACAGAGTTCATATCAAGTACTATGTCAGAACTTTGTAAAATATTAAAAATCGAGCAAACATTTGCTACTGCTTACCATCATCAGAGTATAGGATCTTTGGAGAATTCTCATAAAGTACTCGGAGCATACTTACGAATCCAGACGAATAACCACCCTTCTTCGTGGAGTTCTTGGCTTCCCTATTGGAGCTTTTCATACAATACTTGTGTGCATACAGAAACCAAGTATTCACCATTTGAACTAGTGTTTGGCCAAGTATGTAGGTTACCTCATAACTTGAGTATAGATAACAATATAGTAGATCCCATGTATAATTATGAGAGTTATCCAATATAGTTTAAGTATAGGTTGCAAAGAGCACAAAATGATGCTAAAAATAACTTGATTAAGAGTAAAATTGCTAGAAAGCAAACTTATGATAAAAGTGTGAATCCGATTGTTTACAAGCCCGGCGATAAATTGTTATTGAAAAATGAAACCGGCAACAAGCTCGATAGTTTGTATTTAGGTCCATATGACGTAATTGAAGAGTTGCCGCCAAATGTAAAAATAGACATAAATGGTAAACAGGTGATTGTACATAAAAATAGGACAAAAATGTATAGATAAATAAATAGTAAGATATTATGAGTATGTAAAATAAGATTGAGTTAAGATAGTTACTTAGTGTCTAATATGGGTATGTAAAAAAAAAAAAAAATAAGTATGAGTATCTATCCTTATTTTTTTTTCTCAAAAACGGGGAAGATGTAGTGTCTGTGCATAGTATGCGTAATAAGTAAGTAAATAGGTTAAATTAGACTAAGCATTATTTGTCTTGTAACGCGCATCGTACATTTAAGGGCTCCCGCACACGACCGAGAATCGGTGACCGATTTTATGTCGGCATCCCGCTCTGACGTGTTAGCACCTGAATCTTCCCTCCTTGTCCCGGCCGATAATCGCCCACCGATTCTCGGTCGTGTGCGGGAGCCCTAAGACAGACTTAATTTAGAACCCATTCTGTAAGGACGTCCTACTGAATAAATACTTATCAACATGTGACGAGTTTCTACTGTTTCCATCACCACCTTCAAGCCACCTCATTGACACATCCCGACGGCATCCGTCCTGATGCCACACAATAATATAGCTTATACATCAGAATAACACATAGGCAACAATTTATAAAGCTGCGCAGATGAAGTCGCGGGCACCAGCTAGTTTAAAATAAAATGATGAGTACCAGGAGAACATAATAAAATATGTTTAGATATTAACTTATTATTCTTAATTTATTTTCAGTTAGTTACTTAAGTTTGTGAATGCCGTCGTCACCTATAATTAGAATGACATTTAAATTGTTAACTTTAATGTTCATTTTTAAGAATTTGTTAATGTACATTCTGTTGGTGACCTAATAAATAAAATAAAATAAATAAATAAACATAAATAGACAAGAGGCTGACAGTACCCATGGTTGGTTCCTTTACCAAGTGTATTACTTATACCTGTTTTCTCACAAATGTATTGAAAAACGTCGTAAGATACACTTCCGTAAGGTTTATGACAAACTCGTGCTGATAGTAAACCCTCGACTTCGTCTCGGGCTGACAAAACGTCAACTCGTTTGTAATAACCCTACTTACGGAACTTTATAATACGCTGTTTCTTTATTCGTGCATCAAACAAATACAACTCGACCGATTTTCACAATTTTTAAGCATTTATAAGCTGATCAATGATGATTAGGTAAACTTAAAATCTGGTCTATTATTTTACTGAGCTACTTTTTATTACGTATATTCGTACTCATTCAGTCCACGCAAACAAAATCACGGACAAATCTAGTGTACGTACAAGAACACGTCAAGCTTGAGACACAGGACATTGCACCTTTCTTATTTCAATAACCGTAAGAGCTAATGAGGCGCTGCGAGTGTCAGGCTTGGCTTGTTCTCGACTGTACTAAAATGTAACCATTCGTGTGATGCGACCCAGGCTGGACGTGCTGGTCAACAACGCCGGTATCGGAGCTCGCCAGAGCCTGCTGACGTCCGACATGGAGACGTTTGACCGGGTATTCGCGCTGAACGTGCGCGGAGTGTATCTACTGACGCGACTGCTCGCGCCCGCGCTCATCGAGTCTAAGGGCAACATCGTCAATATATCCAGCATCGCCGGCTCCACGGTGTATGTCGGTAGTCTCCCCTACTGCATGACCAAGGTTCGTTACAGCAAGATTACAAGTATGGGCCAGCAACTTCGACGTTGATCATTATTTTCTGCGCGTGGTTGACACGCTAGGAGCTAAATAAGCTTTGTAACAACCGCCTGCAAGGCCAATAATTGCGTAATCGATAGTAAGGTAACGACGAACCGATGGCCGATGGGGCGTTAGGTTAGAGTTCTAGAGTGGCGACCACGTACCGAAAGGCGAAGGTGAGCAAGGTGGACCGACGATCTCGTCAAGGTCGCGCGAAGCCGCTGAATGCGAGCAGTGCAGGACCGGTTGTCATGGAGATCTTTAAGGGAGGCCTACGTCCAGCATGGACGTCTTTTGGCTGATATGATGATGATGAGTTAATTTGAGATACTTTTGTATGAAAAATGTAGCAGTTACTGTCCTCTTCGATTACCTTTAGGTCTGTACAGTCAAGAGCAGGTCAAGCGTGACACTCGTGGTGCGACTTTAGCTCCCACAGCTATTAAAGTGAGAACTGTACGCACGGCAACAAGCAAGTGGTAACAAAACCAGTATAAGGGGAAACTGCGCTACGCTACAAACGTCCGAAACCAAATATTGGCTCAAAATCAAAGCTTTTCGTACTCCTGACGTGCTGCCGTGTGTACAAAAGTCCACTATGTCAAATGGGAAGTGCTCTTATCTGAACAAAATGTGCCAACTGTAGGTTCCTCGACATCAACAATTATATTCCGTTTCACGAGTCAATGCCAACGCTTACCAACGAATTCAGCTAAAGGTATCAGAAAAACCAAGTTTGGTAATTAATGTTATTTTTTTCGGCAAATATAATCTGGTTATAGAGTAATGGCTGCAAAATCTGTTGGTAAGCCTTGGCATTGACTCGTGAAACTGATTATATGTATAGTCTGGTTTTAATTATATTTTTTCTTATATTCCAGGCCGCTCTAAACCATTTCAGCAACTTGATCGCTCTGGAGCTGGCGCCTAAAGGAGTCAGGGTGAACACGGTCAGCCCTGGTGTTACGGTAAGCAAACGGTTTTTACGGTTCCGTACCCAAAAAGTCCGAAAGGAGCCCTTTTAATAAGCCTACTACGTCGTCTGTCGTTTTTCTGAGGGCTAATAAGCATATAAGCTATAGAATAACAACAGCCTGGTGGTCTAGTGGTAAGAGCGCTCGGCTCTCGATCCGGAGGTTCTGGGTTCGATTCCCGGTGGAGACACTGTCAAACAAAAATTTCTTTGTGCGACCTCCCCAGTTTGGTTAAGACATTGCAGGATGAATCACCTGTTTGTCCGAAAAGTTAAATTATTCTGTGCTTCGGAAGGCACATTAAGCCGTTGGTCCCGGCTACTGTCTACGGATGTAGTCGTTAATGAGTCATGTCAGAGACCTTTGGCGGCTCAACAACTTTGACACCTGGGTTTCTGAGGTTGGTCATCGACATTGCAACCCACACGATATGATGATGATGTGATGACAACAAATAATGAAATTTGGTCGAGTGCGCGTCATACTCGCGCGCATTTAATACACTTCTGCGCGACTGCGCGTTCCTGTCCAAGACGGCAGCATTTTACTTTAGGTGTACGGAACCCTCGGACTTGCACTTTTTATTTCAATTGCATAGCATTGTCATCGTCATGGGTCGTAAGATCGATGACCAACTTCATAAGCCCTGGTGTCAGAGTTGTTGAGCTGTCTAAGGCATCTGACTTGGCTATTTCAGTAGCCGGGACCAACGGCTAAACGTGCCTTCCGAAGCACGGAATAAATTTTTTTCGGGCTTTCAGGAGATTCAGCTTGCTATGTCATAACTGTACTGGAGAAGTCCCATAAAATAATTTTAGACAGACAAAAAACAAAGTGATATGCGAGTGTTCCGTTTTATGTGCGGATCCCTAAAAACCTGTCTGTCTGTCTCTCAAAGAGATAAAGTTTGAATTGCTTTTAACGATAACGACACGAAAGTCCACTGCTGGGCAGAGAGTACTCTCAGCATTTCAGTTTACATGCCTTATCATCAGGAGAGCAAGTTCGTCCAGCGCATGACGGGCTCTTCCGACGAGGAGTACCAGGCGTTACTGCGGACGATGGAGCAGTCCATCCCGCTGGGCGAGGTGTGCTCGGGGCGGGACATCGCCGAGGCCATCGCCCACCTCGCTGGCCCAGCCTCGGCCCGGACCACCGGCACCGAGCTCATAGTGGACGGCGGGGCCCAGTTTACCTGGGGCAGCAGCTCGATCGTCAGACAGGACCCCAAGGCGAAGTGAACACAGATAATTATTATAGTCGAAACTATGTAGCTTCATTAGAATGCCAGCGGGACAGAGTTATACGTAAGAGTAGGACGGAGCAATACGTGTCTCTGTCGCTCCAATATCTTACGCGTCGCACCGTCCTGCTCTCACAGAGTTGTCATTTTAATCAAGCTACATTATTTCAACTGTAAATGTGTGCGACCTGGGGTGTCCCCTAATCAACTGCGTACCTCTCAATACGCTACTTGGACGATGAACTATAGTTTTTCTAAAGAACATACTCGTAGGTCAAAACACGAAAAGCAAAACATTGAACTCATACAAATCTTGCAACAGCATCAGCTGATGACAAAAAAGTTTTCGTACTTTGTCTTATAAGAAAGTTGCTCAATTTTATGGTTCGAGTAACATACTAAAAGGAACACAGTTGAATAGGAAACACAAACACCCTATTGGTACAAAGTTTTTATGAATTCATGTAAATCGTTGTAAGGGGCATGCAACAGTCTTGATTTAAATACGACTTGTAATTCGCAAAAAAGAAAAAAATTCGATGCCACTTCAGCTGATCATTGTTTCACAAAAGTTGATGCATTTAGTTTACAGAATAACTTCTTAAAAGTCTATATAAAATAAAGCTTAATAAAGCACAAATAAGTATTTAGTCCAAGGAACGATATGATAACATGCTGAGACGTACCCAGGTATGTAATAATTATTGTATAAAATAAATATTTGAAATGAGCAATTTGCTGTTTCAGTTAAATTATCGCCCTAGCTTTTCTACCTTACTGTGATAGTTAAAACTCTACAATTTTTACAAAATCTGGAGCCCAATTCTTGAATATCATACAGAGTGATTTTAGAGATATTCAAAATAAAATTTTTAAAACAAAAAAAAACCCTAATCAACTCTTATTTTTCTTTTCTAAAATGAATATTGATATTCGTTTATATACCTAATACGAGTAATAGGGTATGGTTATATTTTTTTTATATTATACAACGTGTTAACGGAATAAGTGAAACTGAGAAAATAGTTTGTTCAGAATCGAGAGTAGAATCAATTTTACGGGTTTTTGATAGGGGTAATATTTTTTATTTAAATTTATGCCGTTCTATTCTAAATATTTCTGTGAATACGCAAGCTGGCGGCCCGTGCCGCGCGGTTAGTGAGCGGTGAGGAGGGGAGGGAAGTGTCCGTGGCGTGCGCGGACTAGAACAACGATGAAACTAGAACTATGATGAAACTTTAAAATAACAATATCTAGAAAAAAAAAAAACTTTTTTTGGGATTTTTTTTACGGAAATGGATTTATTTTAGTAAAAATCAGTTGGGGTGTACGTGGGTTTCGCTTATTCCATTAACACGTTGTATATAATATTACAGGAGTTCTAATGATTTTACACGATTTAAAAAAATAAGAAATGTGGGCAGAAACACATAATTTTTAATAGAAGAAGCCTAAAATAACAAAAATGCGAATATAGTAGCTATAAAACTAATTACTGCGACATGAAATCGATTATTACGAGAGGAACTAGTTGTTTTAAGAGCGCGCGCGAGACAAAATGGACGATGCAAGAGCGCATCGTGCTTATAGAGACGTTCTAGCTGGTATTGCCAGCCTCGACGGTGTAGTTTCATCTAACACGGCCTCTACTGCTTTACACTCGTTCGCGTCTTACCTATGCGTCTCCAGCCTGGTACGCTCTGTTGTCAAATACACAGCGTAAAAGGCTGGAGGCGGTCCAGAGCACATCCCTGCGGATGATTACCGGCACTGGCTGGTTCGTCCGCAATGGTGTGCTCCGGAACGACCTAAAAATTCCCTAGGAGCTGGAATTTGTGCGAACGTTGTCGCGACGGATGTTCTGTCGCGCCGACAACGCCAACTTCCAGCACCTGAGGAGCATTGCACCCCTACACGCCCGACCACCCAAGGAGCGCCGACCGCTGCCTCGTGATCTTCTATCCTCGATCGGCTCGCCTCCTTCGCGCGCCGTCCCCACTCCAAATATTCCCTCAACCCTTCCCCTCAGCCCCTAACTGTGATGACACAAAAAATAAGTTAACGCAAGGGACACTTAAGCTCTCTGCTGAGATAGCACACGCTTACTGCGCACAAGCATAAATAACTAAAACAAGAAAGGACGCTAATAACGCTGAAGGCTGTTTACGCTGGGAGGCCAGGTCAATCTCATGGGTGCTCGGCCGTACCTGATCATTAATGAAGGCCCTTCAGGCAAGTGCCTACAGAAGCTACGCCTCATTAGTACTCATAAAATTTTAAACTAAATAAGATTAACGTAGTCTCACCAGGATTATACGTCAAGCCTGACGTCAGCACAATCACAGGCTCATGGAGTTGTTGCATATATTTTCCTTAAAGTTGGGAGTCCTTATGAATTTGGTTTCCTGCTCTTTGAATCTGTGTTAAGTTGGTAGGTCTAGCATCAGTGAAAGAAGTTCGCATACATATTCATGTTCTCTATGAATCGTTGCTAGGCTACTGACTTATTGACTGTGTGACTGTGTCACTTATGTTGGACTTGTAAAAACAGAAAATACGTAAATCTCGTAATAAATAATTATAAACTACAAAAGTGTATCCAGTGCGCAACATCAATTAAATACCGCGAGTGCTAAATACGTAGGCTAGCTAGGGTCAAAGTAACTACTGTCGTCAAGTGTGATTCTTATTCATTCAGGAAGCTTCCACATTACTTAAGGTAATCTGCTCACTTTTATCTGCATTTTTAAGAGGTTATCGGTCCCAACTGAATTGTAATAAGTTTCCACGATGGATTATACGACGAAAATAGATATTGGCAAACTTACGGGCAAGGAAAACTGGTCAACTTGGAAATACAAGGTTACCATCATGCTTGAAGGCACTGTTAACGCCCTCGAAGTAGTAGAAGGTAGACTAGAAAAGCCCACACTCGCAAGCGGAGCAGGTGACGCCGAAACCAGAAATTATAATACGGCACTGGCCAATTATAAGAAAGCTGAGACTGGCGCTCTACTCATGTTGACTTCGAACATGTCAGAAGATACACTCAAGAAAGTTATGAGATTTAGGACTGCTCGAGAAGTCTGGCAGGAGCTACATAGACTATTTGACGGACAAACGGAAGATAGAGCATATAATTTGTGCTTAGAGTTCTTTGAACTGAAACGTGATAGGGCGGACGACATTCCAACCCACATGTCGAAGTTAAAGAATCTATGGAACGAATTAAAGGCCGAAGTTGCTAAGATTGACGCCAACGCTAAGCTTCCTGAAATGTTCCTGATATGTAAGGTCTTAGGCACGCTGGATGAAAGGTTCTTTAACTTCAAGTCAAGCTGGCTTATGCTTAAGCAGACAGAAAGGACCATAGACAGTCTCACAAGTCATCTGTGCGCATTTGAAAGAGAACTAGGCAGTCAAGAGAGCTCTAGACAGGAAGCACTAGTGACTACTACGCCTACGGAGCGAAATTTCAAGCGCAACAAGGATGAGCAACTGATATGCAACTATTGTTCTAGTAAAGGACATAGAGTTCGCAAGTGTAAGAAGTGGATTAAGGATGGGAGGCCACCTAAACCAACTCCAGGCACGTCAGGTTCAGGCTCAAGGTCCAATCAGGTTCAACAGATTTCGCTGATGGTTAATGTATGCTCTTCAGGACAAATTCAAGACCGAGAGAGCTGGTTTGTCGACAATGGAGCAACGACGCACATTGCAGTAAGGAGTGACTTCTTTGAAGAGTTTCATGAATTTGATTCGGACCACACAGTTACAACTGCAGACGGAACCACGATTCCAGCATTAGGAACGGGTATCGTAGAGGTAGAGTCAAATGTCAATGGCAGGAAAGAACGGCTGACACTCCGAGATGTGTGGTTAGTACCGTCACTTACGAAAAATCTTTTTTCGACGTTAGCGGCACAAGACAAGATGCAGAGTAGCATTTTCACGTCAACAACTAGAGAGTGTAAACTAGATGTTGAAGGCACGACTAGGGTTGTTGGCACGAGAGTCCCTTTTGGCGGACTTTACAAGTTGGACATGAAGACGGTCATGCCAACGAAGCAAAGGACCATAGAGGTTAATGCTATAACTGGCTCAAACATGTTGCAGCTATACCATGAGCGTTTTGCACACCAGGACAAGAACCATGTCATTCGCGTAGTGAAGCGCGAGTTAAGCTTAAGTCTGAGTCCTGATAAAGTGAAATGTGAGGGCTGTATATATGGAAAGTCACACCGAAAACCGTTTGGAACAAGGGAAAGAGCATCAGCATGTGTGGAGTTAATTCACACCGATGTTTGCGGCCCATTTGCAGACAGTATCACCAAGTACAAGTACTTCGTTTTATTTAAGGACGATTACTCAAGCTATCGCTTCGTCTATTTCATCAGACAGAAATCAGAGGTGAAGGATAAGCTAGTACAGATGCTACAAGAAGCAAAGAACGCAGGACACGTTGTCAAGACAATATTGAGCGACAACGGTGGTGAATTTGACAATGAAGCTGTCCGTAAAGTATTGGAGAAGCACGGTATAAAGCATCGATTCACTATGCCGTACACTCCTGAGCAGAATGGCTGCTCTGAAAGGGAGAACCGTACTTTGGTCGAAGCTGCAAGGTCAATGATGTATTCTGGAGGAGAACTACCCCAAGTACTCTGGGCTGAATTAGTGAATACCGCAGCATACGTACTTAATCGGACTGGGCCTTCAAGAGTCGACGGAAAAACTCCCTATGAATTATGGCTCGGTAAAAAACCGAAGATTTCCCATCTCCGAGTTATTGGAGGCGTTTGTTATGCTCACGTGCCTAAACAAAATCGTAAGAAGTTATGTAAGAAGGCAATCAAGGGCAGGCTGATAGGCTACGAGAACGACGATGGTTATCGCATCTACGACGGATCGAAGACAGTGAGGTCTAGAGACATAACGTTTCAATCCGATGTTGAGTTCAGGATTTCGACCAACGTTCCTATATTGTCAGAGGGAGCTGAACAAGGCGATAATGGACGTGTTCTCGAGCAAGAGCCAAAAGAGACAGAACCTGTGAATGTCGAGGAAAACGAAGAACTTGCTCTAGAGGGAGAAAGACCAAAAGGTCAAGATCAAGTTCGAGTTTCACGAGTTCCTGAGGACGTTCGTTCCGGCGAGAGAGCTGTGTACGAAGGTGATGATGAGGATGATTTTGCCAGTGCTGATGAAGAGCAAGAGCAATTGGAAGTTGTTGAGCCGCTAGTAGCAGTGGAGCCTCGATACAACCTGAGAGATAGATCAACCATCGCACCTCCCAAGAAGTACGAAGACTACGTGTGTTTCGTAGGAACTGGAAGCTTTCCTCAGACATACAAAGAGACTAAAGAGAGGGTAGATAGTGCCGAATGGCAGAAAGCCATGGCGAGCGAGATCAAATCCCTAGGCGAAAACAAGGTTTGGACATTGTGCCAACTACCACCAAACCGCAAGGCGCTACCATGCAAGTGGGTTTTTAGAATCAAACGAAACCCAGATGGTACAGTTGACAAATACAAGGCTAGACTTGTAGTAAAAGGATTCAAGCAACGCAAAGGCATAGATTATGAACAGACGTTCAGCCCTGTTGCCCGGATGGCTACAATAAGAGCTTTGCTGAGTGTCAGCGCCAAGGAGAAGCTGCACCTGACACAGTTTGATGTTTCAACCGCCTTCCTGAATGGCAAGCTGAAAGAGGAAATCTACATGCAGCAGCCAGATGGATTCAGCGATGGCACATCAAAAGTCTGTCGACTTCAAAGAAGCCTGTATGGCCTTAAACAAGCACCTCGTTGTTGGAATTCGTGCTTTGAGGAAATTCTGCTTGAGAAAGGTTTTATACAGAACGCAGCTGACCCCTGTCTTTTCACCAAGGAAGTGGGAGACAAGAAAATACTCATTACTCTGTATGTGGACGACGGGCTGGTAGCCACTACAGATAAAGCATTAGCGAACCAGTTTCTGAAAGAATTGGGAGGCACGCTGAAGATTACTACCAAGTCAGCATCCTATTATCTAGGACTGGAGATAGATCGATCGGATGACGGTTCTATTACGATTTCTCAGCAAGCCTATGCGAAGAAAATCCTGGAACGTTTTCGAATGTCAGATTGCAATCCAGTCGCAACGCCCATAGAAAGGACTACTGAAGCAGGGAAAGTTGAAGTTTTCCCTATAGAGAGGCAGTAGGAGCTCTGGCGTATCTTATGACAGGTACGCGCCCGGACATTGCATACGCAGTCGGAGTGGTGTCCAGGAAATTAGAAAATCCGTCCTGTACTGATTGGCTGAAGGTGAAGAGGATCTTCAGATATCTTAAAGAAACCATAACTTACGGAATAAGTTATAGCTCTGGAAGCCAGAAAGCCATCATAGAAGGATATAGTGATGCTGATCACGGCGGTGACGAGCTCACTGGACGCTCCACCTCAGGAGTGGTATGCCTATACGCAGGAGGTGCCGTATCGTGGATGAGTCAACGGCAACCATCGGTCGCGATTTCGACAACAGAAGCCGAAATTGTAGCAGCCAGCGAAGGTGCTCGTGAACTTGTATGGCTACAACGAGTCTACAGCAAGCTTACAGACCTTAAAGGTATACCAACATTGAAAGTGGACAATGAGGCAGCGATTCGTCTTGCGCACAACCCCGAATTTCACAAGCGGACCAAACACATCCGCGTGCGACATTTCTACGTTCGAGAAACTGTGGAAGAAGGTTTAGTGGACGTACAAAAGACGAGTTCTGCGCAGCAACTAGCTGATTTGCTTACGAAGGCAGTGCCAAAGCCAAGGCTCACATTACTAAGAGCTGGGTTGGGGCTGCGAACACCGTTACACCAATGAGGGAAAGTGTTAAGTTGGTAGGTCTAGCATCAGTGAAAGAAGTTCGCATACATATTCATGTTCTCTATGAATCGTTGCTAGGCTACTGACTTATTGACTGTGTGACTGTGTCACTTATGTTGGACTTGTAAAAACAGAAAATACGTAAATCTCGTAATAAATAATTATAAACTACAAAAGTGTATCCAGTGCGCAACATCAATTAAATACCGCGAGTGCTAAATACGTAGGCTAGCTAGGGTCAAAGTAACTACTGTCGTCAAGTGTGATTCTTATTCATTCAGGAAGCTTCCACATTACTTAAGGTAATCTGCACACTTTTATCTGCATTTTTAAGAATCTAGACATTCATAAAGTTGGGCATACACAAAGTTTTAATGTAGGTGGACACCTGCACACTTGGGCAAGTCCTTCAACAACGCAATGGATAGATGCATACTTGGGCATGTCTTTCAGCAACACACGGACAGATGCACACTCGGGCATGTCCTTCATGCACACTTGGACATATCCTTTATGCACACTTGGGCATATCCTTCATGCACACTTGGGCATGTCTTTCAGCAACACACAGACAGCGCACTTTGACATGCCTTTTTAAATGAAACTAATAAAGTGAACTTACAATTGAAGGATGCAGTACCAGAATCAGCGGTACACTCTCATCGTCAAGCAACCATATGCTCAGTAGCCGCCTAGCGTCTTCCTCTTCAAAAGAACCATATCAGCTGTACCCTGTACGTGCCTTATCTTCTGCAATTAGGGCATCGTCCAAGATACTCGACTCTCACTTGTAGTCCACATTACAATGGCTGTAACATTTGTACGGCTTTAGGTAGGTAGGTACATGAAGTCGTTTCTCTAGCTGGACCCCGCTACGACGTAGAAGCTTTTGTATGAAACCAAAAACCCACTCATGGCAAAAGTGTGCGAGTGTACACATCGCATCATATAAAAAGAGATCTGAACGGCAGCTGTAGTTACTTATGAGCCTTCATGTGGCACAGCGCGAACTAATAGCGTGACGGCACAGACATTTCCGTCGGCCCACCTCAAATTGTAGGCATCACAAAGTAGATTGTCATATAGTCTATTACTCAAGCGTACATACAAAATTGCCCTTTTTTCTAAAGATAACTATTAAACAGAGGGTTTTCCTGCTAAGAGCTCCTGCAACACAATTACAGCTACATGATCTCTTCACTCACCACACAACGCATCTCTGAGGGCATACGCTGCTGTGGTTTACCTTGTCAGTTGTAAGGAGAAGAGTTTTGTTATTGGGAAATCACGCTTGGTACCCATAAAGGATCAAGACGACTTCAAAATCCCACGCTTGAAACTACTGGGAGCTCTGATTGGAAGCCGACTCATCAAATTCGTATTGAAGTCTCTTCAGCTGTAAATTTCAAGACAGATCCTCTGGACCGACAGTCAGATCGTCGTCAAATGGTATAAATCTAACCAACTTCTGCCAACTTTTGTTTCAAGAAAGATTGAAGAGATAAAGAGGAACAAGCAGTAAGAAATCAGGCACGTCCCGTCCGAACTAAATCCAGCGGATGTAGCAACAAAACCCGCTAGTTCCGAAGAAAATCATAAAAGTTGGCGTATTGGAGGTATAGGCGTCTTGGATGTTGTTTAAAGCAGGTATTCATAATGGTTAGCGAATTTTTAGCACAGAACTGAATCCATTTCTCCCCCCTGCTATTTCTTACTCAAAGACCGAACTTTATTACCTACTACATCTCTCAAATGGTCATCATGTATGGTGGAACCAACTTCAGGATTCAGATCGCCCATTTCTAAAGTAATATCTCCTCTGGGTAGAAGTCTCAATATATCTTCCTGTTGTTCATAGAAAGCATTAATGTCTTCCTCGGATGAAGTTGACGTGGGTGCATACACTACGACAATCGTAAGTCGACATAGTTTGGTATTCAGTTTAATAGTTAAGATTCGGTCATTTACCGGATTATAGTCCAGCACTGACTCATTTATTTTGGATGACACGGACAGGGCAACTCCATTTTGGCTCTCGTTTTCTCGTCGAAATACATGGTGTGACCTTTGACATCCGGAATGAGTAACTGTTTAGTTTCCAGACCCCCTTTCTAACGAATCTTTGTCGACCTGCACCTCCAAAGGGGTCGGTTACCGCAATCTCGGTGATAAGTTACTCGACGTAGCAGGGTTCACCACGAGCAGGTGAGAGTGGAGTTGGTGGGGAGAGTGAGTGACTGATTCTTGTTATGCAGCCATGTATTGCGCATCACCCACCCTTATTGGTCGTTTGATAAGAAATACCCCGTACTCATGCCAAGGGACTGTGATTTCACGAATGACATCATCATGAAGACGCATAAGGATAATTATCATGTCGGCGTGAACCACACATTAAGCATCATTCGCCAGTCGTACTGGATTACAAGAGGCAAGAGCAAGGTACAAAGCGTTCTGAAGAAATTTCCCAGTTGCACGAAAAATGGAGGAGGACCATATAAGTTACCATCAACACCAGCATTGCCGTATCAGAGGGTTAACTACAGCTCGCCATTCACCTTTGTAGGGATTGACTACATGGGACCTCTCTTGACTAATAATGGAGTAGGCAACTTCAAGAGATGGATATGCCTTTAAACATGCTTGGCCATGCCATGAGATCAATTCATCTTGAAGTCGTTCATGACTTAACAGCCGAAAAAGGCTTATTAGCTCTCAGGAGATTTGTGTCCTCTAGAGGAGTGCCCACACTTATTACATCTGACGGTGCGCAACAATTCAAGTTGGTTGTAGTACTAGAAGGTCAATATTGCGTCGACAAGAAGATAAATTGGAAGTTCATCCCGCAACTCGCGCCTTGGTTCGGCGGTTACTACGAACGCTTGATTGGAATAGTCAAGAACTGCATGAAGCAAACACTACAGGAACGTCTTCTGATAGACACTCAGTTAGCCACAGTGAGCAAAGAAATAGAGGAAGTGGTGGACACAAGACCGCTCACAAGCGTTGACTCAGAGGTTGAGCACGTACTCACACCATCCGACTTTCTCACCATAGGCAGATGCATTAGCATGGAGGCGTCAAAGGAAGACCGCATGGTACAATGCACCGTCACTAAGAACGACCTCGTCACGGGCTGGAAGAAAGCGTTAGTAATATTGGAAGAATTCAAAGAAATGTTCTCTCACTTCGAGAACCGAGAATTACGTCAAAACTGACACCGGCAGTAGGTCAGATTGTTCAGATTAAAGGTGACACCAAAAATCATATCAAATCGTATAGAGCAGTGGACGAGATCAGCGCTCGCCTACATATTCCGCGGTCGACCCGGACCGGAATATCTCCTTCGTGGAGGCCCGGAGTCCTAGTGGAAGAGTGTGGAATTATCGCAAGCATTAGAGTCTTGGGCGGGTTGTGATTGTGTGGGATGCTTAGTTAATAATTACTTAAACCTATGCTTAAACTAACAGGTTGCAGTAGGCTCTCGGTTTTCTGCCGCCCCGGGCAAACAGATTCATCCTGGCTGGTACCCGAAGATTCCCGGCTTACGACGACTACCCAGGAGGAAGGTGGAGAGGAGATATATACGACGAGGAGAGGAACGATTGGCAGAGAAGAGAAGATAACAAAAGGTAGGATCTACCCACTTTATTATTCTAACACAATCTTATCGTGACGTGACGTCATCTTCGTACTGTTACCCCCTAAGGCATCATGACAATGCATATTCGAGATGAGGACGGATTAGAGAATTATAAAGATGTATATAAGTTGTAGGACGTTTTAAATCACGGCATGTCCTCATAACGAAGCTAAACATTCTGTAGGCATTGTTTACAATCATATCGATATGGGTATCAAGATGGAGCTGACTGACTAAAAGTACACCTAGGTCTCGTATAACCGGTACAGTAGACAGAACTGTTGAGAGTTTGTATGGAAAGCTAATGACTTTGTTTTTTTTTGTAAAGGTTATTTTGTTACATTTAGGGAGACTTAAACTTAGTTTATTTTGAACGCAGTAGTCAGATAACTCTGGAAATTAAGACAGTCTGTAACAGATCGAATATCTGGGTACCTTTAGTTTTAGATCGTCCGCGTAAAGAAGAAAGTTACAGTGTTGGAAGCATTTACCTATATCGTTAATGAATAAGAGAAATAGTAAAGGCCCAAGAATAGAGAGAGATTATAAAATGTTGAGAAAAAATGAAGATTTCTCATATCTAAAATGTTGAGAAATTTTTTTAAACACGGGATGTGATTTGTAAACAAATAATAGTCTTGTTTTTTTTCGTGATCTCACTCACTATTTTAGTTTGTAAGATATGTATTTGTCTTAGTTTTTTATAAGTTATTTATGTATAATTGTAGGTATATTTATGGACTTTTATTTTAATTATACTTTCTGCACTTTTGTGTCCCGCTGCTATTAACTTTCTCACTGCCTTAGGTTGGCTGGAATAAATCTCTTTTAGAGATAAGCCCGCCCTTGTATGTGTCCTTTAATTTTGTAATTTTATTTTAAGTTTGTGTGCAATAAAGGATATTTATATTTTTATTTGGTTAAGGAAATCTACTTATTGATGCTTACTTTGATCCCATTATAGTATGAAAACTAAACAGAAAACTGACTGATCCGTGTTATTCGCAGTTTAGTGTATGATGTCGCAATGCGATGGTGAGGAGTATTATCAATTTTATCATGAAATTTGGCACTCGACTCATATCAGTACAGTGCTTCATTATTACATAAGAATATAATATAAGTGGTATGTGTTCGTTGTTTATTACGTGTCAGAAGGGCGCGGTGCGCGGCAGCAGCGACGCGGCTTGCTCAAGGTTAGTATGTATTTGATCAGCGACTCTGATCGCTGCTACTTCTTTTTAAATCTATTTATATAAAACCGTGCTTCTTTTCAGAATTATTAAGTGTTATCTACGCGGCTTGAATCCGAAATCATGTCACTCGACTTCGAAGGCAAAGTGGTGCTAGTGACTGGCGCAAGCGCAGGCATCGGAGAGGCGACGGCGACTCTCTTGGCGGAACGTGGCGCGCGCGTGGCCCTCGTAGGTCGCAATGAGACTGCGTTGCTCGCCGTGGCCGCCAAGTGTGGACAACATTCGCTCCCTATCGTGGCCGATGTCTCCACAAACGCCGGCTGCCACACTGTTGCGGAAAAAACGCTGGGACATTATGGAAGGTAGGTATACGGCGTACAAAATAACTCTGGCTGGGACCATTAATGCGCAGATCTAAAAAAATTGTCGCGGGGTGAGCGTGGCATTTCGGGTGAGGCGAGCGAATCATTCATTAGCTCCTCTACCTTTCACCCATGCGCAGAAAATAACCGTCACAACAGCCAAACAAATCCTGCACATGCTTTAAGGTACTGTTTTTAAATATGGAGGTCTTCTCATCCCGAATGGAAGGAAATCGGTGACATTGGATTGGTGGCAAAGATTCAAGGGGCATAAACTAGAATACCTTGCTTGCACTATGAGAGAGAGAGAGAGAGACTAGACATAAATTATATTGTTATTTTGGGACAACAACAGCACTTATCTAAATATATAAAATTGCTTGTCCTGACTGACTAATTCATCAACGCGGAGCCGTAACCGCTATAGATACAGATCTGAAATTTTGTACGCAGTTTCTTTACACGTCAAAACCACTCACTAAGAAAGGATTTTAGAAAATCCATCTTCCAAGGGGGTGAAATAAGGGATGAAAGTTTGTATTAAAGTCCTTTGTTTCTTGAACTAGATTCACACAAATTTGAATTTAAGCTTTTGGTAAAAAATAAAGAAACAGGTGTTTAAGCATTTCTTAAAAATCATCCTTCAGGGGGGGTGAAAAAGGAGATCCTTTTTTCCAAATGGTGGTCTATAAGACTTTCATTTTTAAAGGTAAAAATATAAAAATTAGTTTTTGAGCTCTTGGTAAAAAATAAAAAAAATAAGTGTTTTAGATTTTTTCAAAATTCATCCCCTAAGGGGGTGAAATAAGGGATGAAAATTTGTATGAAAGACCTTTGTTTCTTGAACTAGATTCACACAAATTTGACTGAGCTTTTGGTAAAAGATAAAGAAACACTTGTTAAAGCATTTCACAAAAATCACCCTTCAAGGGAGTGAAAAAGGGGATGACTTTTTTCCGTATGTTGGTCTATAAATCTTTTATTTTTAAAGGTAAAATTATAAAAAATGTGTTTTGAGCATTTGGTAAAAAATAAAAAAGTACATGATTTAGAATTTTTTAAAATTCATCCCCTAAGGGGGAGAAATAAGGGATAAAAGTTTGTATGAAAGTCCGTCAGTTTTGAAGTTCAAAAATTTGTATTTAGACTGAGGACTAAAAATTAAGTTTTACGTGTCAGGGTTTTTGGAAATTCAATACCGTAAGGGGTGAAAAGGGGGATGAAGTTGAAAATCCTTCGTTTTCAAAGTAAAACCCACTAAATTTATTATTTAGGCATTAGGGTTGTATTTCTGTGGAACGTACATCACTGTTATTTAAATTCCCCCCAAATTCAACCCCCAAAAGAGGGAAAAAGTCTAAAACCTGGGGTGAAAAAGTCTTAAACCAATATATATATAGGTATCGTTTGTACGGTTTATAGGGTCGCTGATTACGAAAACTACAACAATTTTGAAATTAAACGTGGTGGACGTGAAATACCATCATCCTGGGGATGGGGTTGGGGTGTGATAGGGTTAAAATTTTTAACAATCAATATGGGTGTCGTTTCTATGTTTATATAAGGACTAGAGGTCGCGTTGGTGCGCGGGCTCCAAGCAGCCCGCGTGAGGTGTTGTGGCTGTTGGTTTTGTTATCCGGGACAGAATATCGACTTTTAAAGGCAATCAATCAAGAAATGGAAAAAATCAAGATGGCGGACATTTTTTTTTTATTTTTTTTTTGATTGGGTATCGGAGACCTCTCGGACCCTCAGATATTGATTTTGACGGCAATCGGTAAAGAAACAAAAAAAATCAAGATGGCGGCTATTTTTTTCAATTTTGACATTCGATTCGAAGTTGAAGAGCTCTCGGACCCTCAGATATCGATTTTGAAAGCAATCGGTCAAGAAACAAAAAAATTCAAGATGGCGGCCATTTTTTCAAAATTTTATTTTTGATTCGGTATTATAGACCTCTCGGACCCTCAGATATCGATTTTGAAAGCAAACGGCCCAATAACAAAAAAAATCAAGATGGCGGCTACTTTTTAAAATTTTGACATGAGATTCGTTATCAGAGTCGACTCGGCCCCCCAGATATCGATTTTGAAAGCAATCGGTCGAGAAATAGAAAAATTCAAGATGGCGGCCATTTTTTTCAATTCTGTCATCTGATTCGTCATCGCAGTCGACTCGGACTCTCAGATATCGATTTTGAAAGCAATCCGTCCAGAAACCAAAAAATTCAAGATGGCGGCCATTTTTCCAACGAAGGGGGGACGCTTCGGGCTTCGCCCTACGCGGAGCTCGGCCTGCGGCCTCGCAACTCGGCCTCCGGCCTCGTATATTACTTGTGGTAGGAGAAGGGTGCAGGGTCAGCCGGAGGACGCTTCGAGCTTCGCTCTATGCGGAGCTCGGCCTTCGGCCTCGCTTTATGATGAAAGTTACTTAGGGGGGGGGGGGTTTAGTTGGGGAGGTATTAGTAAGGGGGGACGCTTCGGGCTTCGCCCTACGCGGAAGCTCGGCCTACGGCCTCGTATGAACCTTGAAGTAATGGAAGTATGTGGGAGCACGCAATGCTGGGGGACGCTTCGAGCTTCGCTCTACGCGGAGCTCGGCCATCGGCCTCGCCATGTTGGTTTTAGTTACTTGGGGGGAGGGGATGGGGACAGGCAAAGTAAGAGAGGGACGCTCCGAGCTTCGCTCTACGCGGAGCTCGGCCTTCGGCCTCGCAAGTTACCAAGTCCTCAAAGCCGAGTTTCGCATAAGCAAATTTAAGTTTGTATTTCTCAAAAAGTGTGTACAAAATGTATGCAAGGCAAACTTAACTTTTCTGTTGGCTAAAAAAGTTTTCTCCATACAAAGTTATATCGGTTCGCCGTTATCTTGTTTTTCAATATTTTGGTTTTTTTTTAATTTGTCGTCAAATTGCTTAGGGTTTGACACATTTTCTTATATGGCGGCCATTCTCTATCTCTTTTACTTTTTTCGGGCAGTTGACCAACATTTCACTGAAACCTGATTTCCAAATTCCTATAGTTTTCCCAAATACACACCCTGACTTTCTATACAATTTAATTTAAAAACATGCCCCATCAAGTCTCTGGAAAAAGTTCTTGGAGCGAGTTTGATTTTCAAAAGTTTACTGGTTCGCCGCCATCTTGTTTTTCAATTATTCGAAATTTTTTTTATTTGCCGTCAAATTGCCTAGGGTTTGCAACATTTTCTTGTATGACGGCCACTCTCTATCTCTTACCGTTTCGGCGGGCAGTTCACCAACTTTTAAATGAGCCCAACGATTCCACATTATTACAGGCTCTTCCTATACACTCTGCAACCTTCTTTACGCTTGATTATAGCCTATACCCACGAAAATCCGCTTTCTGGGTGATTTTCCCCCTCGAATGGTTTTCATACAAACTTTACCCCCTCGCCGCCATCTTGTTTTTCAAAATTTCAACTTTTTTTTAATTTTCCGTCAAATTGCCCAGGGTTTGCAGCATTTTCTTGTATGGCGGTCACTCTCCATCTCCTACCGTTTCGGCGGGCAGTACACCAACTTTTCACCAAGAAGGTCATCACCCCATTTTTTTTCTTCACGTCGACAAAAAACCCCACCCTCTCCAGATCTGACTTGAGTTTATGGCCTCTAAAATTTCTCCTTCGGGGTGTTATTCCCCCTCAAAGTTTTGCATACAAACGTTTATCGACCCGCCGCCATCTTGGTTTTTATTTTTTTAAATTTTTTTCAACCTACCGTCAAACTGCCCAAGGTTCGCAACATTTCATTATATGAAAGCATCCCTCCATCTCTTTTCGTTTCGGCGGGCAGTTCACCAACTTTTCACCAAAACCTCATGGTCTACACTTGACAATTTTCCCTTTGGTTTCAAACTCCTTCAAACATTTTCTCCATACATTATACCCTTCCAAATGTACTCCTTATACCCTAATAATTTCTGTCAGTGAGTCACCCGAATCCAGCTTTATATACCAGGCCACTCAGAAAGTATTGCGAAAAATAGTTTTTATATATGGGAGACTGGCCGGTCAGAATTTTTTTCGAAAATATGATTACTTGTAAGTAAAAATATGTGTGTTCCATTTTCAAAATTTCCCTCCACATTTTTTGCGAGCCAATTCAAAGTATCGTGTCTTACTGAAAAATGGATCTGCGCCGGGAACATTTTAGAGCTATGATTTTTTACGATTTCAAGTGTCGCCTGAAACCGGATGAATCGTTCGATAGACTTCAAATGGCATTTATGGATGAAGGCCCCTCCAAGGCAACCGTGTATCGTTGGTATAACGAATTTAGGCGCGGTCGACCAACCTTGGGGGATGAAGAAAGAAGCGGTCGCCCTTTGACGGCTATTACGGAAGAAAACGTGCTAGCAGTGAAAAATTTAATCCAAGATAATAGGCGAATTACATATCAGGAGATTCAGCACATATTAAAGATTGGATCGGGAAGCGTTCACGAGATTCTACACGGGCATCTTCGCGTGAGGAGGATAGTATCGCGCTGGGTGCCGCACTACCTCACCGACGCTCAGAAGCAGGCCCGGGTGGAATGGTGCCGTGATATGCTGAACAAATTTGAAGCAGGCTCGTCTCGGCGTGTTTACGACATCGTAACAGGTGATGAGTCCTGGATTTATCAATACGATCCAGAAACCAAGCGCCAGTCGACAGTTTGGGTGTTTCAAAATGAACCAACGCCTACCAAAGTGAAGCGATCTCGAAGCGGGGGGAAGATTTTGATCGCCAGCTTTTTTAATTTGACTGGCCACTTGGCCTCAATTCCCTTACGAGATCAAAGAAGCATCAACGCCGAATGGTATACTACCAAATGTTTACCAGAAGTTTTTTCTGTTGTGAGCAACAAGCGACCAAACACAGGGCTCCGCGGACTACTGCTCCACCACGACAATGCGCCTGCACACACCGCGCTCAAAACGAGGGACTTCCTGGACAGCACACCAGTCAAACTCCTGGGTCACCCTCCTTACAGCCCTGATCTAGCACCGTGTGACTTCTTTTTATTTCCAAAAATAAAAAATCAGCTCAAGGGGATACAATTTTCGTCGCCGGAAGATGCGCTGGCTGCGTTCGAGCAGGCTGTAAACGAGGTGTCTACGGCGGACTGGAAAAAGTGTTTTGAAAACTGGTTCAGACGCATGAATCTTTGTATAGAGGCTGGTGGAGAGTACTTTGAAAAGATTTAATAAAAATATATGTACCTGTAGAACAATTTTTTTTAGTGTCGCAAATATTTCTGAGTGTCCCACGTATTATAGATAGGGATTGCGTTTAAGATGGCGTTAGGGATAGGGGTAGGGTTAGGGGCAGGCAGAGGGAGAAGAGTGGGAGGGGGAGGGAGAGGGAGTTGAGAGGGAGAGGGAAGGGGAGAGCAAGAGGTAGAAGGAGAGGGAGTGGGAGGAAGGGAGAGAGGGAGAGTCTGCAAATTCATGTTAATTTTGTTTCGTGTCTTAGCGCGATAATAGTTATTAGGCAAAATAAATTATCTTATTATTCCCGACGTTTCGGCTGCGTTGCAACAGCCGTGGTCACGGGTAGACTGAAGAGAGGTGAACTACGTAGATATTATTGTGAGGGTAAACTAAAATTGTTATTGTCTCGCACATGAAAGTCACGACACACAACACTCACAACGCCCGCGGACCGGTCCGAAGATGCTACGCGCGGTTTTATGCGATCTATCACTGGGTTCCATGTCATCGATAATTTAAAACCATCTTCCCTATTGAAAGTTTTGTATTTCTTTATTTCAATAGCTTCACGGACCATTCTAGGGAAATATTGACGGTCGGTGGAGAGGACTTTCGGCGCATGTAAATCTATCCAGTGGTTAGTTCCGGAGTTCAGCAGATGGTCGGCTATTGCGGATTTGTAAGTATGTCGGTTTTTTACTGCCGTAATGTGCTCCTTAATTCTTTCGGCGATAGCGCGTTTTGTTTGGCCGATGTATGAGCTTCCACAGCTACAGTCAACTTTGTATACCCCCGGTGTTTGATAGGGGATAACATCCTTCGGTGTACGCACCAGATTCGCTACTTTGGTGTGTGGAACAAATATAGTCCGAATTGAATATCTGCCCAGCAATGATTCAATTTTGTCCGTCACACCTTTCAAATATGGTAGGAACGCTAATTGTCTGCTTACCTCTGAAGCCTTCTCTTTGTTCTTCCGACGGGGCTGTCTTTTATTCACCCTATATCTATTTTTCTCCAGAACTTCTTGTACGTGTGTCTGTTCACTTTCCAGATGTTCTGGATCGCACAAGGCCCTTGCTCTATTTGTCAAAGAAGTCCTGACCGAGAACAAATGTGTGCGGTGAGATGATGTGAAGAAGCATTTAAATATCTATCTGTGTGTGTCTTTTTCCTGTACACGGAATGCGCTAATGTGCCATCAGGTCATGCCATAACTTGGACACTTAGAAATGGCAGGCTTCTGTCTTTTTCTATCTCGACTGTAAATTTAGTTTTTGGGTGTATAGAATTTAGAATAAACATGATTGAAAAGTGCGAAAGTTAGACTTTCGCACTTTTCAATCATGTTCACAAACCAGAGTCTGCAAATTGTCTGAATGTCACGCGGGCGAAGCCGCGGGCACAGCTAGTTATATATATTGTTTACATAATCTTATCCGTGGACAGCTGTTATTGGCCTATAAGGTATATCCACGGAATCCTTACTTATTATTATTTTCTTTTTTTTTTACTTGTAGTATTTCTCTAAGATGCATTTAAATACCTACGTACAACATTCCATGCTTACAAAAACAAAACAAAACGAAGCAACCAACTTAGCATATTAGCAAATTTACAAGCTAACTATTTTAGGATTTGTGGATCGAAAACTTTAAATAACACTAAAAGTCAAAATTGTTTATTCATTGTTGGATATTAAAAACTCTTAATTCCGTCAGCTAAACTACATCGCTCCACAAACAATGTGGCGCCATGGTGGGAAAAAAACCGGTCAAGTGCGAGTCGGACTCACGCGCCGAGGGTTCCGATATACTTTTTGTATTTTTGGAAGCAATAAAGTTCATTTTTAGGACCGCAAAACTAAATTTGTTTGTAAAGGTTATTTGCAGATTTCTTAAACTCTATGCAATTTAGAAAGATCGTTTTATTTTTGCTGTAACGTTTACATAAATTTCTGCCAACTGTAATTAAATCAGCTTTTTCCTTTCACAAACTTCGGAGATAAGGGGGGGGGGAATGTTATTTTTTTTACATTTTTCATCATAACTTGAAAACTAAGAGACATAAAAAAATACAAAAATATATTTAAGAATGTACAAAAAAACCCTTTCATTTGATACCTCATTCAACCTAGTAGCGACAATTTGAAATTTCGCCCCCCCTTTACATTAATAATCATATTTTTTTCAAAATTCATTCATATTCAATTAATTTGGGCAATCATAATCGTATTCTAAAAAAAATCCAAATTCAAGTCGATAGCATGAGTGGTTGCTGAGATATAGAGGTGTGACAGACAGACAGATAAAGTCGCACCATAAGGGTTCCTTTTTTACCATTTTGGTATCGGAACCCTAAAAAACAAACGACAATAAAAACCCACCCGCTTTTTTAGGGTTCCGTACCTCAAAAGAAAAAAACGGAACCCTTATAGGATCACTTTGTTGTCCGTCTGTCTGTCTGTCTGTCAAGACCCTTTATCTCACGAACGGGTAAAGGTATCAATACCATATATTAGGATCCATGAACCACACAAGATCTGAAAATTTAAATTTTTTGCAACGATGCAATCAAAAGATATGGCATTTTATGTCCTCATCTCCATACATTTATGCAAAAAAGCAAAACCTACAGGGTACTTCCCGTTGACCTAAAATTATGAAATTTGGCAAGAAGCTAGGTCTCACAGTACAAATAATGGGAAAAGTCTGAAATCATCAAATATTACAACTTTTGTCACACACAACCAATGGTAACCAATTGTGGTGAGCTCCCGTTTCAAGAACATTCATATAAGAGAGGGGTCAAGTTGGATGGTCGCGGAGGCGATTTTTGTTTTAGTTCTATTTTAAAAAGGGGACACTTACAAACTTGAAAATTGGTATGTTTATAGTGCATAAGCTATAAAATAACAACTAATAATAAAATTTGGTCAAGCGCGTGTCGGACTCAAAAAATCTAGCACATTAACTTACTGAAATTTCAACTAATACAATTGTTATTATTATGTGGTGCTGGTACGGAACCCTCGGTGCGCGAGTCCGACTCGCACTTGGCCGGGTTTTTTAAATATGTTTGAATGTACAAGGTTGATATACAATAAATAATACAGCGTGATTTTTCATTCACAAGAAAAAAATTAAGGGATGATTCTGCCCATGAAACTGAACAACTTTTCCCAAGGAACATAGGTCGAAATACGAAAAACCAAATTTGACCTCCCATACAAAATGCGCTATCAGCTGATGCAGTTTCTATGGGAGGTCAAAAATTGATTTTCGTATTTCGACCTATGTTTCTTGGGAAAAGTTGTTCAGTTTCATGGGCAGAATCATCCCTTACATTTTTTTTGGTGAATAAAACATCACGGTGTATATTATCAATTTTAATATATAAGTCGGTTTTAATTTTGAATTAGCCTGTTAGAACCTCAGCCTAATCCCATGGATTTTTCTCTTCTAGATAATCTGATATTTTATAATAACCCTTCTTATATAATTTCTGCTTGATAACAGTTTGAATTTATCTAACGGTAAACTTTCAATATCAGTGGGTACCTTATTATAGAAGCGTATACATTGACCTTTATATGTTTTACTAATTTTGTGAACACGGCTGACATGAGAAGCAAGTTGATTCTGGTTTCTTATGTTGAGACTGTGCCTGTCACAATTTTTCTAAAAAATATGTATATTCCGTTTAACATATATTAAATTCTTATAAATGTATTGCGACATAAAAGTTAAAATGTTGATTTCTTTAAATTTATTTCGAAGACGTTCTTTAGGCTTCATTTTATAAATTGCACGAACAGCTCGCTTTTGTAGTATAAAAATGCTGTTTGCATCCACAGCATGACCCCATAACAAAAGGCCTTATGACATGAGACTATGGAAATATAATAACTGAAATAGACTAACCTAGCGGTGTCTACAACCGTCAGAGCTCTAATTTTTTTCACTGCGTATGTTGCAGAACTGAGTCTGTTCGACAATTTAATAATATGCGGTCCCTCAAACACACTAGAGCCTCAAACCACACCCCCCCAAACCCAGAAACTAATTCGGTTTACATTAATGGGAGGATTGGTTCTGCTAATTCCAAGATGGTCAGTAAAAAAAAAAGTTATAAAGTTTCTCGCAGCCCACTGCAAATTATTTTGTGTGCTGTTTCTTTATTCATGCATCAAACAAAAACCACACGACCAATAAAAATTTTTTTGAACGTTTTGATTAAATTTTAAATTGATACGTAACAACAAAACCACTTTTTTCACAACTTACTGTGCTACTTTTTAGGACGTATATTCATACTCAGTTCACGCAAACGAAATCGCGAACATTGTGTACATTCAAGACATTGCACCGTTCTTATTTCAAATAGTCTTAAGAGCTAAAGATGCTCTGCGAGTGTCAGACTTGACTCGTTCTTGACTGTACTAAAATATAACTATTCGTGTGATACAACCCAGGCTGGACGTGCTGATCAACAACGCCGGTATCGGATGTCGCCAGAGCCTGCTGACGTCCGACATGGAGACATTCGACCAGGTGTTTGCGCTGAACGTGCGCGGAGTGTACCTACTGACGCGGCTGCTCGCACCCGCGCTCATCGAGTCTAAGGGCAACATAGTCAATATATCCAGCATCGCCGGCTCCACGGTCTATGTCGGCAGTCTCCCCTACGCCATGAGCAAGGTTCGTTGGAGTCAGCTCACCTAGTTCATAGTCAAAAGTCAACGTGTCGGCAGTCTACCCTACTGCATGAGCAAGGTTCGTTGGAGTCAGCTCTCCTAGCTCATAATCAAAAGGCAACGTGTCGGCAGTCTCGCCTACTGCATGAGCAAGGTTCGTTCGACTTAGCTCACTAGCTCATAGTCAAAAGGCAACGTGTGCGCAGTCTCCCCTCCTGCATGTGCAAGGTTCGTTGGAGTTAGCTCACCTAGCTCATAGTCCAAAGGCAACGTCGTCAATTCAAATCCAGCATCGCTGCCTCCACGGTCCACGTCGGCAGTCTTTCCCTACTCCATGAGCAAGGTTCGTTACACCAAGCTTACAGCAAGATTACAAGTTTTGGGCCAGCAACTCCGACGCTGATCGTTATTTTTTGCACGTAGTTGACACGCTAGGAGCTAATCAGGTTTCGCACGCCTGCCCCATGCTGCACATTAACTGTAAGCATCGGAGTAACTTGCCGCGCATAATACGCTGTAACTTCAACAGTGAGTGAGAGCAGCATAAATTTTGCATTGGCTTTCCGCGAGGTACAGTCAGCCTTGAGTGGGGCTCTCTCAAATTCCGTTTTAGTTTCAGCTTATACTGGTATTGTTACCACTAACTTGCTGCCGGTCGTACCTATTCGTACGTAGAAAATAAATTACCGAACCTGAGACTAACGAAGAAACAGCACTTATTCACAGAGGAAATTACTGTATTTAATCTTGATGTGATGTACATACTCGTACCTACACTTAGCTTTTACGATTGTTTTTCATGTCGCAGGTATATTGTCAGGAGCCGTGAAATTGTAATTCACCTCGTTTCATTATAATTTAACGAGTAAATTATAAACAGTAAATTATTAGAAAACTAATAGCCTGTGAAATTATAATTTCACTAGTTTACGAGTAATTATAAGAAATGGAGCCGGCTCGGCTCTGAAAATTTACCTGGGATGGGACAGTAACAAACAAGACAGACTTTGCAGTTGTTCACTCCCTTTTACTCAACTTCATGGCCAATTATATTTATTTATTACATTGCTTTATTTACATTATTTTTATTTCACATTTAAAAAAAATTACAATTGTTTTTTTGTATTTTTTTTTTATATTTTGAATTTACATTTAATTCATGATACTTTATCATCCTGTCAAATAAAATCTGCCTGAGAGAATTAATGTTGGGGTCAACTATGTATTCTATGGGTCAACTGCTTCGTTGCCTACACTACGACGGTTCCGGCAGCGGAAGCCAGTTGCACCCATTGTCTTTAAAGTTAATGTTAGTTAATAATTACTTTATTTTTTATTAAGTTGATTTTACAGAGCGATAGCTTTAAAGAGGCTTTTTAACAACCGCCTGCAAGGCAAATAATTTATAATAAATTAATAATAATAATTGGCGACCACGGACAGGAAGAAGAAGTGTAGGCATCCCCCCACAAGGTGGACCGACAATCTGGTCAAGGTCGCGGGAAGCCGCTGGATGCGAGCTGCGCAGGACCAGTCGTCATTGAGGTCTTTAGGGGTGGCCTATGTCCAGCAGCGGTCGTCTTTTGGCTGATAGGATGATGATGAGTGAAAACAATAGATACCATTGTATGACAAAATGTAGCAGTTACTGTCCTCTTTGTTTACATTTAGGTTCGTGCAATCAAGAGCAGTTGTAGGAGCAGTGCGACTTTAGCTATTAAAGTGAGAACTGTACGCACGGCAGCAGGCAAGTGGTAACAAAACTGCGCTACGCTATAAATGCCCGAAACCAAATACTGGCTCAAGATCAAAGCTTTACGTACCTCTGACGTGCTGCCGTGTGTACAAAGTCCAATGTCACAGAATATATAGGTAATAGTAAACAATGTGTTAAGTTGGAAGTGCTGTTGTTTTTACTAAATGCGCCAGCTGTTGGTTCCTCGACATCAACTATAATTCGTTTCATGAGTCAATGACACGCTTACCAACATATTTTGCAGCTATGACTCTAAAACCAGAGTATATTTAAAAGAAAAAACCGGCCAAGTGCGAGTCGGACTCGCGCACTGAGGGTTCCGTACCACCACATAATCATAATTGTATTAGTTGAAATTTCAGTAAGTTAATGTGTTAAATTTTTTGAGTCTGACACGCGCTTGACCAAATTTTATTATTTGTTGTTATTTTATAGCTTATGAACTATAAACATACCAATTTTCAAGTTTGTAAGTGTTCTCGTTTTTAAAATAGAACTAAAACAAAAATCGCCTCCGCGACCATCCAACTTGACCCCTCTCTAATATGAATGTTCTTGAAACGGGAGCTCACCACAATTGGTTACCATTAGTTGCGAGTAAAGTTGTAATATTTAATGATTTCAGACTTTTCCCTTTATTTGTACTGTGAGACCTAGCTTCTTGCCAAATTTCATAATTTTAGGTCAACGGGAAGTACCCTGTAGGTTTTCTTTTTTTGCATAAATGTATGGAGATGAGGACATAAAAAGCCATATCTTTTGATTGCGTCGTTGTAAAAAATTTAAATTTTCAGGTTTTTTGTGGTTCATGGACGCCAAAATATGGTATTAATTTCAACCTGATACCTTCACCCGTTCGTGAAATAAAGGGTCTTGACAGACAGACAGACGGACAACAAAGTGATCCTATAAGGGTTCCGTTTTTTTCTTTTGAGGTACGGAACCCTAAAAATAACATTGTTTCACAAACTTGTTTTTTCTGACAGCTTTAGCTGATTACTATTGATATAGCTTCAATATGTGTTGGTAAACGTAGACATTGACTCATAAAACGGATTATACGTATAGGCTGGTATTAATTATATTTTTCCTGATATCCCAGGCCGCTCTGAACCATTTCTCCAACTTGATCGCTCTGGAACTGGCGCCAAAAGGAGTCAGGGTGAACACCGTCAGCCCTGGTGTAACGGTAAGCAAACGGTTTTTAGGGTTCCGTATCCAAAGGGTCCGAACGGAGCCCTATTACTAAGCTTACGTCCGTCGGTCTGTCTGAGGGCTAATAAGCAGAATATCAACAGCCTCTGTTGTCTAGTGGTTAGAGCGCTCGGCTATTGATCCGGAGGTTCTGGGTTCGATTCCCGGTGGGGTTACTTTTAAACAAAAATCAGTTTGGTTAGGACATTGCAGAATGAATCACTTGATTGTCCGAAAAGTTAGATGATAGGTAGGTACACTTTTAATACACTTGCGCATTCCTGACGAACACGGTATTTTTACTTTAGTTGTACGGAACCTTCGGTGCGTGTGGCTGGCTTGCACTTGGTCGATTTATTTCAATTCCATAGCATTGTCATCGTCATGGGTCGTAAGATCGATGCGCGACCTTACCAGCTATTAACGTGATTTCCGAAGCACGGAATCATTTTAATTTTCGGACAATCAGGTGATTCAGCCTGCAATGTCATAAATGTAATGGAGAAGTCTCGCAAAATGATTTAAGACAGACAGGGGGACAACAACGTGATTCTATCTGGTTCCGTTTTAGGTACGAAACCCTAAGAACCTGTCTTTCTGTCTCTCAGAGAGATAAAATTTGAATTTCTTTTGTTGCTCAGAACACGAATCTGAACAACTTTCCAAAAGGAACATGGGTTGAAACAAGAGAAAACAATTTGCTTATACCATACAAATTCCACTAATGCCGGCACGGTATTCGTATATGAGAGGACCAAATTTTTTTATCGTTTTTCGACCCATATTCCTTTGGAAAAGTTGTTGATACATGTTTTGAGCAACATGCAAAAATTTTGACCAGGGGTCCAAAAATATCCTCGTATGGCTTATCATCAGGTGAGCAAGTTCGTGCAACGCATGACGGGCTCTTCCGACGAGGAGTACCAGGCTTGGCTGCGCACTATGGAGCAGTCCATCCCGCTGGGCGAGGCGTGCTCGGGGCGGGACATCGCCGAGGCCATCTCCTACCTCGCTGGCCCAGCCTCGGCCAGGACCACTGGCACCGAGCTCGTAGTGGACGGCGGGGGCAAGCTTAGCATTGGGGGCAGCAGCTCCGTCGCCAAACAGGACCCCAAGGCGAAGTGAACTTCGATAAAGGGGTCATGCAGCAATTTTGCACTTAGTTCACAGAATAAGCTCTTAAAAGTCTATATAAAATAAAGGTAATAACTAATAAAGCACAAATAAGTATTTATGATATCGTAGGTACTAACACGTACCCAGGCATGTACTATTGTATACACGGAGCAAGCCTGTTCTTTCACGATTGTATAAAATAAATATTTGAAATGTGCATTTTGCTGTGTTTTAGTTTCACCATCGCCCTATCTTTTTTGCCTAAAACGACCCATACAAAGCCCTGCCTGCATGCCCACACAAATTACGATTGGCAGTGGCACTTCAAGCAGGGCCCTGCAGGCAGGGCTTTCTATGGGGTCCATTACTATGATAGATAAAACTGTACAATTTTTACAAAATTTTGTGCCCAATTCTTAAATATCATGTCACCGAGTGATTTTCCAGATATTCAAAATTCATTGTTTTTAAACAAAAAAAAACCGGCCAAGTGCGAGTCGGACTCGCGCACTGAGGGTTCCGTACCACCACATAAACATAATTGTATTAGTTGAAATTTCAGTAAGTTAATGTGCTAGATTTTTTAGTCCGACACGCGCTTGACCAAATTTTATTATTTGTTATTATTTTATAGCCTATGCCCTATAAACATACCAATTTTCAAGTTTGTAAGTGTTCCCGTTTTTAAATAGAACTAAAACAAAAATCGCCTCAGCAACCATCCAACTTGACCCCTTTCTTATATGAATGTTCTTGAAACGGGAGCTCACCACAATTGGTTACCATTAGTTGTGAGAAAAGTTGTAATATTTAATAATTTCAGACTTTTCCCATTATTTGTACCGTGAGACCTAGCTTCTTGCCAAATTTAATATTTTTAGGTCACCGGGAAGTACCCTGTAGGTTTTTCATTGATAAAACCTATACCTATAATTGAGAAAACATGTTCATCTTACGTTTTGTTACAGTTGATTGCTGACGTAGGTACATCTCAAAAGGTGTACAATAAAACCATAGTATAAAACTAAATTACCTGCTTAGCACATCAAGCTTGACAGTATAAGCCACGATCACACCTACCTAAATTCCAAGACTTAATTCGGCATACATTGCTGGGAGGCTTGGTTATGTTAATTGCAATATCCTTACTTCAACGAGCAATGTACGCTGAATTAGTCTTTGAATACAGCTAGGTGTGATCATGGCTACGTACGGTCGGTCAACGTACGGTCAACCGCTTGTCGGTAGAAACTTTTTCAACTCTATTACCACGCCATAAGGTCCAAAAGTGTTTCTACCGATGTGCGGCCGTGTGTACGTACGGTCAACCGCACGTCGTCGGTAGAAACTTTTTCAACTCTATTACCATGCCATAAGGTGCAAAAGTGTTTCTCCTGATGTGCTGTTAAGTGTACCTAAGACCAACCTCAGCTCACGCTATAGGTTGGAATAGGTACAGCGCGTTCAGAACAAGTCTTTATTTTCCGCGCATGGGTGACAGGCGGAGAGCCAATGAGCGATTCGCTCGCCCCCTGGGGGGAGCCGTGCTCACCCCCGCGACTAATTTTTTGACTTCTGCGCATTAACGGTCACAGACAAAGTTATTTTGCACGCAGTATACCTACCTACCAGCTATATTAAACGGTATAGATGGCGTATCCTACCTCCATCCTAACCCAATTTACGCTTATGTTGCATATTTCTAATTTTCAAAGCAATCCGTGATATAATTTATTTATTATAAGCAGGAAAATTTTTTTGAGTACCTATAGCATACAATCAAACGGTTCTAATTATTTTTTACCTGTGTCGTCCTAGTGGCAATCCTAGCGGCCATAATTGGTATTATCTTGAGCTTTGGATGTCTCAGAGGAAGTTAGGTTAAAAAGTCTGTACCGTGTACCTAAAGATGGCGCTGATATCAGATTATGGTTCCACACTTTGTCACGTATTAAATAAACTTTGTTTAGTAAGTATAATTATATTATAAAAGTAAAAAAAACATTAACTATTTTCTTATCTTTATTTTATTTAAATATTGACGGCGAAACCTGTAAGGTAAGCGTCTAAAAATATCAAAAACATTTCAAAAGTAAAAAAGCAAAATTTTTAAAAATTTAATAAGCAATACCACCACCGTCCAGGCACAGTATGACCCATACTACCCAGTACTACCTACCATATTTATTATATACTAAAAGCTTTTGCTCTTTGACTTTAAAAACTCAGTGACCATCCAACTTGACCCCTCTCTTATATGAATGTTCTTGAAACGGGAGCTCACCACAATTGGTTACCATTAGTTGTGAGAAAAGTTGTAATATTTAATGATTTCAGACTTTTCCCATTATTTGTACTGTAAGACCTAGCTTCTTGCCAAATTTCATAATTTTAGGTCAACGGGAACTACCCTGTAGGTTTTGCATTTTTGAATAAATGTATGGAGATGAGAACATAAAATGCCATATCTTTTTATTGCGTCGTTGTAAAAAATTGAAATTTTCAGACCTTGTGTGGTCCATGGATCCTAATATATGGTATTAATTTCAACCTGATACCTTTACCCGTTCGTGAGATAAAGGGTCTTGACAGACAGACAGACAGACAGACAGACAGACAGACAGACAGACAGACAGACAGACAGACAGACAGACAGACAGACGGACAACAAAGTGATCCTATAAGGGTTCCGTTTTTTTCTTTTGAGGTACGGAACCCTAAAAACCAGTAAACTCTTAAAAAATCACATACTAAGTTTGATAAATTATAAAATAGTGCATGATAAAAACTGACGTTTAAATTAGGCAGTAAAGCTGCCGTTATTCATACATAATCTAAGGTTTAAAATGATACATGTATTTATAAGAAATTTTCTGGCAAAACTTAAATTTTAAAATCTTTTAAATCCAAAATTGAGTTGAAGATATTATTATAGAATTGGGTCCCAGGTAGCCATATCTTGATTATCACCGGTTGATAATATATCACTCAAAAATTCAAAATCACTGATAATTCTTAACTAAAGTGGAAAAAAAAAATCATCATAACATCCCTTGGATAACATCACATGAAACGTCCACTACAGGACAAGAAACTCCCTCCAGAACTCCAACAAAACCGTGTGGTATTGTCCTGACACACTTCCCTTGCTTCCTGTACTTTCATCAATCGCTCGTCGGTTTAGGGTACTTTTAACCTGGAATTTATTTAGAACATCCTGAATGTGGTCCTGGTAAATTCAGGACGTTCTATATAAAGGCCAGGTAAAAATTACAATAAACCTTGTACTTAGTCCAATAGCGGTTAGTCTTTTTAGGGTTCCGTACCTCAAAAGAAAAAAACGGAACCCTTATAGGATCATTTTGTTGTCCGTCTGTCTGTCTGTCTGTCTGTCTGTCTGTCTGTCTGTCTGTCTGTCAAGACCCTTTATCTCACGAACGGGTAAAGGTATCAGGTTGAAATTAATACCACATATTAGGATCCATGAACCACACAAGATCTAAAAATTTCAATTTTTTACAACGACGCAATCAAAAGATTTGGCATTTTATGTCCTCATTTCCATACATTTATTCAAAAATGCAAAACCTACAGGGTACTTCCCGTTGACCTAAAATTATGAAATTTGGCAAGAAGCTAGGTCTCACAGTACAAATAATGGGAAAAGTCTGAAATCATTAAATATTACAACTTTTCTCACAACTAATGGTAACCAATTGTGGTGAGCTCCCGTTTCAAGAACATTCATATAAGAGAGGGGTCAAGTTGGATTGTCGCTGAGGTGATTTTTGTTTTAGTTCTATTTAAAAACGGGAACACTTAAACTTTAAAATTGGTATGTTTATAGTGCATAAGCTATAAAATAACAACAAATAATAAAATTTGGTCAAGCTCGTGTCGGACTCAAAAAATCTAGCACATTAACTTACTGAAATTTCAACGAATACAATTATGTTTATGTGGTGGTACGGAACCCTCAGTGCGCGAGTCCGACTCGCACTTGGCCGGTTTTTATCCAGTCTATAGTCATTATGTTTTTGTTTTATTTTACTTCTACCCTCCAATCAGTTACTAAATTATAGTGTTACTGGAGGTAATAATGCTTTTGACCTTTTTTTGATCCATACTAACGTGACCCTCGCCTCAATTGTTCCTAGGGTCATTTAAAAATATTTCAGTGCGGGTGACATTAAAAAATTGCATGATGGTGGGGGAGCCCCCCTTCATCTCCATTGTCCAAAGATGGCCGCCACCTGATAATGTTTTAAAAATTCTATCTCTTGGTGTTTAGCTGCAGTAGCAAGTTTGGTATCATTTTCGTATAAAGTAAAAATGTAGAATTCATTTCTGATATAAAAAAATATAATTGATATAGTAAATTTCCGAGAAATTTAAGAAAAATTGGAAAACGACACTAAGTATTTTGTGTGTGTGAGCCTGTATCTTCAATATAAAGAAAATATTAAAAATAAAAAAAATATTAAATTTTAGACTATTAAAAGTACTTTCGAAAAAATATTCGCTATACCTATGTTTTCTTACAAAAAGTGGCCATAAAAAAGTAAAACCCTTAGCGGAGACGCGACCATTTATATGACCAACTCGCACTTAAGTGTGATCCGGCACTAAAAAGGTACAAATAAAAATGTATTACCCGATCGCTGAAAGAAGCTAATTAATTAGAACGTACGTATGTAATATGTATGTCGCAACTGGTGTTGGTTACATTAATTTATAGTATTAAGGTTGCAATACTGTATCTCGACGGCCGGGGCCATCCAATATGGCGGAACTAATGTGAATACGTAGCTAAGTAAAATTATAATAAATAATTATTTTCCACAAAACTCGGAGTTTCTATGCAAGAAAGAACCTGCGCATATCAACCATAGGCTGCTGTGTACAGCTGGATCGTTTCATCATATCAGCCGAAAGACGTCCACTTCTGGACATAGGCCTTTAACCTAACCTTTAATACTTTATTAGTGTAGCTATGACATAGTAAAAGCACCCATTGTCTTTTATTGGGCACTGATTGTCTTTTATATGTTCTTAATTTAGTAATGCTTATGTTAAATGTAATGACTGTATGTTGGCAAAATAAAAAAAAAATACATAAGCAAAATCTTGAAAAAAACTAACCGCATGTTGGTAGCGCATAGCGCAGGATTGGCCAAAAGTTAAATGAAACCATGAAACCTGGCCATTTTGCTGTGTTCTTAGGTCATATTATTTATTTTTAGTAGGCACGCTTTTTACGCAGTCAAATTTAATTTTGAAATCATTTACATTTTGTACTATAATGAAGGGGAATGACAACTTCCTCCACATACACACAGTTCCGTGCACTTAAGATTTCTTTTTAAGCAGTTGCAGCGCCCTTTGTAGCCTACTTTGCACCGGGAACGAGTAAGTTTAAAGCATATGCTTGCTACATCTGGAAGATCTGACCAGTGCGGAACCCATGAGTTATCTTCTTTTCTCCAGCCCCAAGCAGAGGGGCTAGGAAGATTTTGTCGGGTTACTAATGCTTGGCCCCAAACGCGACCATTTATATGACTAACTCGCACTTAAGTGTGATCCGGCACTAAATAGGGCCTCTGTTGATGGGATATTTTCTAGTTGCCATTCAGTCATTTACTTTAATGCAGGGGATGGAGCTGAAAAATAAAAAAAAATAATTTTTAATTTTTCAACAAAATTACTGTAACTGAATTTTTGTGGTCAATATACGTACCGGTCGTACATAGTTATTACAAATTTTTGAATAATGCTGTCGGCCTCGTGTATGTTGCCCGCTGCTAGTTTTTTAAATCCAGTAGTTGCCATGAGATATGAATTCCATGCATTAAATGCGCCTTTTTTGCCTCTTCCATTGAAGCTAGATCTCTTCCAATGATTACTCTTCCAATCTATCTCTCTCTCCTGTTCTAGTCTTAATCCCATTATTTGGGGTCGGCTCTCCTAGCTATTCTTCGCCAGGACACTCGGTCCCGGGTCGTCTCAAATGGAATTTTTGCGTTGTTTTAGTCCATCTACACTGTGCTCATCCATGTTAGTCGAGGTCTTCTTCGCTTCTTAGGGGCTGAGCTCATCTCTAGCACTTTTCGCGTCATGTGGTCTGATGAGCGACGCATAACATGTCCGTACCATCGAAGTCGGCTCTCAGTAATTTCAGGTATGGGTCTTACTTTAAAGCTGCAACGAATGTAGGAGTTACGTATCCGGTCTAGCAAGGTCACTGCCCCAGTCCATCGCAGCATTCTCATTTCAGTGGTGTGGAGTTTGTCTTCCTGCTGCTTTTTGAGCGGCCAGCACTCAGCATCATACATCATTGCCGGGCGAATAGCAGTTTTGTATACCTTGCCTTTGATATGCAATGGCATTCTTTTGTCGCACAGAACACCCGAAAGCTCTTTTAACTTCATCCATCCTACACGGTGGCTAACATCCGCATCTACTCGTATAGTGCCATCACTGGATGGATATCATTGAGCCAAAGTATTTGAAACTTTCGACCTGCTTCAGCGGAGTGTCTTCTAAGTGGATGGTGTTGAGTGTGACGCTACCACTGAAGTTGCAGCGTAGATACTCTGTTTTTGCCTGCGTCTTCTAGTGCTACCCTACACTGATTTAGCAATGATGAATTAATGATTACCTACTCTTCCAATCACTGCCGAAAATATTTATTTACTAAAAGGGAAAGGCAACTAGAAAATATCCCACCGACAGCGGCCGCCTTACGTCAACACACGTTGAGGGCAGTATACCAAGGCGTCCTTGTTTGGGGCCAAGCATTATTAACCCAACAATATCCTCTTTATTATACTAGTATGATCCTCCTTACCTCTTTATTAAACTAGTATGATGACGAATTTAAAATACAGACCTACCGGTACATGTACGTACGGTACGGTCAACCGCTTGTCGGTAGAAACTTTTTCTATGAAATCGCATGCCGTGCACTATTTACACGATTCGTTTCGACCCACTTTTGAACCCCCTGTAGCTCAGTGCCAATTGCAAGTACAGACATAAAACTGTACCTACATAATCATATACTAATACTGAAACAATTTGCCAAATTTCATAGATATGGCTACAGTAGATCCTGAAATATGACCCCGTAAAAATAGCTAATTTTGGCACTTAATGACTTACTGACTGACTCACTCACTGACCGGTAATCAAAACCTCCAGGCCACTTCCAATTGTCCTAGCGTTATGAAATTTGGCATTTAGGTAGTCGTTAGGATAAAAGTAATGGAAAAATTCAAAAATTAGAAATTGTGCAAGTGCGAGTCGGGTTTTAGTCAAAATTATGTATAAAATGTTGGTAATACTTCTAAGACCTGAAAATCTGAAATTCGGCATGGGGATAGTCGTTAGCATTAAAAAAAGCATAGCAAAAATTTGAAAATTGGAAATTGGTCAAGTGCGAGTCAGGATATAGTCATTACTATGCATAAAATTGTTGGTCATACTTCTGTGAGACCTTGTGAAAATTTGAAATTTGGAAAATGGTCAAGTGCGAGTCAGACTAAAATTAATGTACCAAATATTAAAAAGGTAGTATTTCTAGAAGGTCAGACTTAGTCATGCACGAAAACAAGTACCTATGTTTTAACGAAACTATGAAAATACAAACAACGTTGCGATAGTTACTATAAATATAATATAGCAAACTGAACAAAAAGAAATGAAATCCCACCAAAAACATAACTGTTAAAAAGGGGGCCAAGTTCCTATTGGCTAATTGTTTGCCTAAAAAAGGGTTGAAATCCGATCCAATGCCAAATTTAGATGCACTTTAATATCGATCTTATGATCGTCTTCATCAGCAGCCTGATCCACTAGTAAACATTTGCCATTCCCAAGACTCGCCACCACATCCAGTCCTCCGCCTTCCGCATCCAGCCACTATCCGCCACCTTATTCACGTCAACGGTTCATCTGGCCGAAATTCACTTTACCATACACCCAACTTAAAATATGGTATAGCTGTGAAAATACGCAGGTACGTTGAAAATAATATCTAAAATGAAATAATAATGTTAAAAGAAGATAATACATAGGTATCTTAAAACAAATATTATCTCGTAATGACATTTATACTATCTTGATAATAAATCGTGGTTTCTTAAATTATAAAAAATACAATTTTATGAAAAGTTACACTAACTCTTATTACAAATCAATATTTTCTTGAACGAAGAAATAATTAACTTTTGTATTAAGAGAACTGGGTTACTTGGGACAAGAGAACAAATTATTCTTGATGATAGATACGAGTACATTGTCTCTGATCAAGTCTAAATTTTCTTAATACAAAAGTAAATAATTTTCAATTGAAGTAAATATTTTTCTTGGAGCAAGTAAATATTAGTGTCACTATATATGAGAGCACCATGATCTTGGTTCAATGCAATTTATCTTGGTACAGTCTGCTCCCGATTTAACTTACCCCCCTAGCACGCTCCCCTACCGCGCTCTTTCGAGAAATTGAGGAACTGTTTAAACAGCCTACACAACCAGGCCACTGTCCGAAATAGTGTCATCTATTTTTGAATAATAAGAACAACGTAATAAGACGTAATAAGTAAGACCCTCATAACCTATAATGTAGTGGTTGTAGCCGTTGCATGACAAACATGGACTTCACGGGTCGAATCTGAGCTATTTATATTTTTTGTCTCTTATTCACTTTTTTAAATTATAATATGATTATAATATTAATTCATAGTTTAAGTAATATGGGGGGTGATCGTGGTAATTTCAACGACATTACCGAAACAAAAACGTTTGCCTCAAAAGTTATGTTAAGTCTTTACGAAGTGTTTGAGGCAAACGTTTGTGATTTGGTAATATCGTTGAAATTACCACGATCACCCCCATGGTGTTAAAACAAACAAAATATAATTATTTTTAGACGGTTAATTAAAAATTTCATTTAAAACTAGACACTAAAGATCATCGTTTTGTATCTCAAAAGAACCAACATATAAGTATTACAATCTACATCTTTAAAGATTTTTGAAATGATTCTATAAAATAATATACAAAAATAAAAATTCATAAGAAAAGAAAACAATCCAAAATATGAAAATATTAAGACTTGCAAGATCAAAGGTTCCTCCTGGGTTGGTTGACATGTTTACTCCACTAAATTTTCATCCTTCTTTATCCGAAATGAATTTTATTTCTTTAGTAAAGTGTATTTGTTCTCCCAATCAAAATTTTAAAGTCTTGCTTCACGATGAGCTACGGAGAGTTTATTTCTTTTTGACCAGCTGCAGAAAATGTTTTCGATTTCGATATGTTATAGGTTATAGGTATTACATCCTCGGGGTTAACTTTGACAGTGTCATGATTCCTTCCTTGGCTGTTGCTTCATTAACATCGCCAGTTTTTCGTATTGTCGAACCCACAAACGCACCGTTTTTACTAATAAAAGGAGAAAACAAATGACAAGTATCGACAAAACGGGAACACTTACAAACTTGAAAATTGATATGTTTATAGTGCATAAGCTATAAAATAACAACAAATAATAAAATTTGGTCAAGCGCGAGTCGGACTCAAAAAATCTAGCACAGTAACTTACTGAAATTTCAAGAAATAAAATTATGATTGAATACCCTGTCTCCCTAACAGCTATTATATCTCCCGATTTACGCCCTAAATCGGGGATCGGGCGGTCGGGCTCCGCCGATTACCCTAAATTAGGGCCCTAACTGCCTAACAAGGATTACATCACATGCTTTAGGGAACTAACTGAGATAGGGCCCTAATTATCGTGAAGTATAATCGCTGCTTTGAGTTTTCCTTGGATTGATAGCTGCTTGAACAGAAATACTATAGTCTTAGCATTTAGGATTCGTTCTGGACATATTCCTTTAAATAAATTTGCCTATTTGATGCGTAAATCGGAGTCTTCGAATTGTACTGAATGCGACGTGCTTGAAGACATATACCATATTTTGATGGAATGTGTTCAGAACGAATTAGAGAGATGTAATGTACTAATTTGGCGTGATAATTTACGAGACGTGGGTGCATGTAGTAGTGCGTTGGCATTTCCCTTGTCTAAGGAAGCCAAAGCAAAGCACTATACAAGATAGTACGGGTTGGATTGAGACTGAGATAGTTTATCTATCTCACTTTTAAGCCATCTCCTTCCTTATCCTTTTGTAAACTTATAGAGCGGCATAGTCGCTTAGTGACTAAGATCTTAAAATAAAGATAAAAAAAAATTGTACTGACACACTTGGTGTTAATTTTAGAATGATTGTAGATAAGTAATTCACTATTATTTTATTTCATGCTGCCACTGTTGTATTTTGTTTCATGACTATTGACTATCAGATATCTATTCTGGCGATAAGTTTTAATTAAGTCGTATTATGTATGGAGTTGTAAATTATCTGTGTAGTATCTACCTATTCAGATTCAGATTCAGATAATTTTATTCAATGTAGATTCTTTACAGAATACTTATTGAATGTCATGCAGAATACAATGCAAATAGAGCGAGTCTACGCCGTTTCGGATCGTGCTATGGCAGCGTAAAAGAAACGGCAAGAAACCACTGCAGCACGGCCTACTTTAAGAGTCGGCTTTTTACAATGTGTTTCTTGTGTTTCGCTGGAATATCAGAGCACCATACCTCTTTGTCATTCATATAGTCATCCAATCTATAGTAGGCTTTTTTACATAACGTTTGCTTTACACATTCTTTAAACTTTCTCTCAGGTAATTGCACTATATTGTCAGGTATTTTGTTGTAGTATCGTATACACAGACCAACGAAAGATGTATTGACTTTAGTTAATCTAGTATATGGTTGATCAATTTTATGCTTATTTCTAGTATTAAAATTATGCCTGTCACAAATTTTTGGTAATTGATGAATGTTCTTTCTAGCATACATTATATTTTCATAGATATACTGGCATGGCACTGTCATAATGTTGATTTCCTTGAACAGTTCTCTCAGGGAATCACGAGTCTTCAGGCAATAAATTGCTCTTATAGCCCTCTTTTGTAAAACGAATATTGAATGTATATCAGCTGCTCGGCCCCAAAGCAGTATGCCATAAGACATAATGCTATGGAAGTAGCTAAAGTAAACCAGCCTTGCAGTAGCTACATCAGTAAGTTGTCTGATTTTTCTAACAGCATATGCAGCCGAGCTCAATCGACCAGAAAGAGCCGTTATATGAGGGCCCCATTGAAGTTTAGAGTCTAGTGTTAACCCTAAGAAAACTGTACTATTTACAAAATCTAATGGCTCATTATTCAATAGTATGTTATGTGAAGTAGACTTTACATTTGGTAGTGCAAATTTAATACATTTAGTTTTTTTGGCGTTAAGGACTAGATTGTTAACAGTAAACCATGCATGAATCTGTCCAAGTGCATCGTTGACTTCGTTATAATTTTGTGATTTCCTACTTACATTGAATATTAATGAAGTATCATCAGCAAATAACACAATCTTTGAGAGATTCTTCACCACAGAAGGAAGGTCATTAATATAAATAAGGAATAAAAATGGCCCTAATATGGACCCTTGAGGTACGCCAATTTTGACAACAGATCCCAGTGATTTCGTCCTGTTTACTTGTACCTTTTGAATCCTGTTTTCCAAATATGACCTAAGTAGTTTAAGTGAATTATTCTTAACACCGTAATGTTCAAGTTTTAGCAACAATGTGCTATGATCTACGCAATCAAATGCCTTGGATAGATCACAGAAGATACCAATAGCATCTTCAGATTTTTCCCACGCGCAAAAGATGTATTTTAAAAGTGCAGTCCCGGCATCCGTTGTACTGCGCCCTTTCGTGAAACCAAATTGATGGTCATGTAGTAAGTTATTTCTATTGAAGTGTGAAAGCATTTGATTGAGTATGACCTTCTCAAAAATTTTACTAAGTACAGGTAAGACTGATATTGGTCTAAAATTACTGGGATCCTTTTTGTCACCAGCTTTGAATAATGGAACTACTTTACTTTTTTTCATTAAGTCAGGAAATGTACCATGATCGACACAATCATTGAATATAACAGCTAAATATGGAGATATAGTATCAATGATCGCACTACAGACTTTTACTGACATTCCCCATAGGTCCTCAGTAGTTTTCATTTTAATACTTTTAAAGGCTTTAATAATTTCGTTAGGGGTGACATGATTGAACCCAAATTCAGTTTCGCAGGCGTCCACATTCTTTTGAAGTAAATCGCTAGCAAGTGAAGATGAAGAATTGAGTGACTCTGTTGTTTTCAAAGGAATATTAGTAAAAAAGGTTTCGAATTCTTGAGCCACTTCTACGTTTGAACTAATAGTTCCGCGATTTGTATGAAGTGTGATTTGATTGTCACGCGGTTTCACTTTTCCAGTTTCACTGTTTATAACATTCCATACAGCCTTAATTTTGTTATCAGCAGACTGTATTTTTTTCCGAAGAAAAAATGACTTTGCTTTTGAACAAACTAATTTAAACAATTTTGAATAATTTTTGACATATTCAATGAAATTGTCGTCATTTGAATAATTTCTTAGCTCATATAATTCAAAAAGTCTCTCTCTACTTTTGCGAATACCAGCGGTAGCCCAGTCACTGAATTTGAATTTTACAATAATTTGCTTTTTTCTAATAGTGAAAATTTTACTGAATTCAGTATTAATCAATGTGAATAAATCTTCATATGAGTTATTAGGGTTGTTAGTATTATAATTGTGACAGGGCAGTTTTTCTAGTAATGTGTTTTTGTACTTTTCTAACCTACCGCTCGTTAGGCTCCTGGTTTCTATATCTATCTTCTGGGTTACTCGAGAATAATTAAAAGTAACACTGACCAGAGTGGTCAGACTGAAGCGAGTTTATGATACTTTTCTCAAAATAATCGCAATTACAAAAGACGTTATCAATACAGGTAGCCGAGGATGACGTCACCCTTGTAGGTTCAAAAAATACATGCTCTAAATTAAAACATTTGAAAAGACTTATAAGTTTGTTACTATAGGTATTATTTTCTAAGATATTGACGTTAAAGTCACCACACACTATCACAAACTTATTTTCTTTTGTCACTATTTTTAAAACATCTTCCATTACTAACTCGAACATTGAAAATTTTTGAAAAGCGGGAGGTCTGTATACGCACACTACAACATGCTCGTCCAGCTCAACACAAGATATTTCAATACATCTTTCAACCGAAAGTCGAACAATATCTTTACGGTTCTTTATCTTAAAACTGTTACGAACTAAAATCAGTGATCCACCGTGTAAAGCAGACTTTCGATTGAAAGCACTGGCTATACAATAGTTTTGATAATTTATCAACATTTGATAATCTTTTTGCCAGTGTTCTGTCAAACAAATTATATCAAATTTTGTTCTTTCTAAGAATAATTCTAATTCTAAAATTTTTCCAGAAAAACCTTGAATATTTTGATGTAAAATTTTCAAAATATTCGATTTTTCCTTTGTCCTTGCTATAGGAAGTTTTTTGCCAGAAGGTTTTTTTTCATTTACTTCAGTAAAATTTTGTTTAGAAAAACCCTCTTTTGTCGTATGAACTAGTTTAAAGAATTGGTGTTAGTAATGTTACTAACTAAAGAAGTTTTTTGTGTATAACTTCCTATAACAGAGTCAGATATATTATATGCTATCAATGTAGCCAGCTCTTTCTTAAACTTAAGAGGCAGATACATAGTATCCTTTGTCAATTTGAAATAATTTATAAAAGTATTCATGTCAAGATATAAAATGTCACTATGACGACTTGTCAAATTTTGTAAATGTAAATTCATTCTGTGTATACATTTGTTGTGTTGCTCAGTAACATTTGAACAGTATGGGAAGTTACACAGAATAAACCTACACTTAGTTTCAACCTGTATTTTGTTTAACAATGTCACAAAATTGTTTAATTTTAATCTACTTATGTCAGAATGATTGCCTACCACGATAACAACAGTGGTGTTTATGTCAAACTTGCCTACAGCAATCTTTCTTACAAGACCGTCGAAAGTAATATCGGGACAGCAAATATTGGTCACCTGCTGATTATGGCAGTAATTAAATATAGACCCTAGACCTACTCCTATCCTGTCTGAATATACAAAGGTCTTCTTTTTATTGGAAGTCGACGAAAAGTCCTCGCCATCCGTGGTCTCTGTGCTGTTATCGACAGGTGGCTGCTGTTCCACCGTGGCGCCACCAGCGGCGGCATCATGTGTTGGCAACACTGGCGACGTGGTGATATCTTCACTCCCAGTCACCACGCTCTCAACGATGTGCTGACGTGGTGCCACCACGATGACGTCACTCACAGCGGTCTGCTCACGCGCGGCGGCATCATGTGTTGGCAACACTGGCGACGTGGTGATGTCGTCACTCGCAGTCACCATGCTCTCATCGATGTGCTGCCGTGGTGCCACCACGATGACGTCACTCACAGCGGTCTGCTCATGCTGGTCTCCGCGCTGCTGGCGTCGATTGTACGCGTGTCGCTTTTGGCGGCGTTGTTTCTTCGTAAGGCGAGCTGAAAATCGCCAGTTGAAAAATGATGACGTTGAACCGCAGGTGGCAGGCGTACAGCTAGAAGACATACTGATATTTGATGTCCGCGGTGGTTCTAGAGCACAAGCAACCTCTTTGTCACTGGTGAGGGTGGCTATCAGTTGCTGCTGAGTGGTATAAAGCTGCTTGAGCTCAGCTGTGGATGACAACATTTCATTCATGCACTGCTCAGTTTCTACATATTTATTTGTCAACAGTTGAAGCGAAGATTGACTTTTAACATAAGCCGTTGTAATCTCGCTCAGTCTAGAATGAAGCGCATCAAGACATTGTTGTGCCTTTGTTAACTCAACATCCTTGTCTTTTATTATTTTCTCAAGCTCCTCAAGTTCCTCCTTGTGCTCTTCTACAGTTGATAGTTCATGGTGTAAGGATACAGCATGCTTATTTTCTTCATCCTCCTTTTCCTTGTATAAATCTGCTAGTTGTACATGTGCTTCTTGCAGTTGTACTTGCAATAAACTATTTCTATCAAGGGTGGACTGATGCAGATCTTGCAGGGACGTTAATGACTCGACATGATTTTGTAGTCGAGTAACTTCAGTTTGTGCTTCCTTGAAACTGTCTTGCAGTGCGTTAAATTTATTTATTTGTGTTTGGAGTTTGACCTTCAGTTGCCTTATTTCAAACTCATTTACGTCCCTGCCTGCAAGGAGGCGATCATTGAGTTCCTCTGCTTCTCTTAGGTTGTTCTGAAGCTGCTGTGTTTTGGTTACACGGGGCATGGTGACCTGAAATGTATACAGGAGGAACTGTAGAATAAGCTATTACAGTAATAGACAAAATAATTAGACTAGAATTAATTAAAATAAAATAACCTAACCGAATAAACAGATAAAGTATAATTAGTAAAGGACCTATGCAACCGTCAACTAAATTATTAATTCAAAATTTTATAATTCTATAATGAATATTAGGTGTATCTTAAACCAAACTAAGTAAACACTAAATAGTAAAGAATGAGTATAGTATGAAACTAGATATTGGAAAATACAGCAAAGTGTAGAAAATAAGGTTAGTAGATACTCAGAAAAGAAAATGTTTGTAAGAACAATAAGAAATGAAACTGTAACAAAGAAAGAAAGTAATGATAGCAACAATAAAATAGTGAACGGATAACAATTAATGTTTACTAGCTATCCCCAATAATTATCATTATAATATTATTTCCATATTATATTTAACTAATTGGTACCTACCTAACAATAATATGCCTAAAAACCAGGTAATTGGCTGGTTAAAAAGTACTGTCTAAGTACATATAAAGTATCTAATGTGTCAACCTACTCGTAGGTATTAGAGTAAAATATAAGCACTAAAATGGTTGCCTGTATTTAAGTGAAGTGTAAATAGTTTATCTGAGGTGTCCGGCTACGTTCAATCATCAATTTCACTTCCACATACTAATTAGTCAAGTGAAAAGAGACTCAACAAGGCGCCGCTGGTATGAGGATGGACGTTTCTCACGGAGGAGAATTTTGTAGAATAGTGAATTTGTTTACACGATCTAGCCTTAAAGTGCACTTGATTAGGTAAAAAATATCAAAACTTTAGTGTTATTAATTAGGTATCATAAAACAAAATACTCCCCGGGATCCGTTGATGTTTCAATTCAAACTCGTCCGGTAATGGTTTGCCGTTTACCGCATTCCACTGGTTCACAATGATTAAAACCTTTTTTGATGTTTGTTATATGATATTAAATCATAATATATGTACAAATTATGCAGAATAACAACTAATATAACAATAACAACTAACCTTAGAGTGCAATACAATGACGCATTGAGAATTTTGCTCAAACAACCGAGATATTGTAGCGCCTCTGGCATGTTTGCCGAGGCCTGGGTCCCCGACTTTTTCGCTGTTCTGCGATTGAGGGTGGCGTCCTTCTGGAATTCCCTCAGGATGTCCAACAACAGAATCCTACGTTTAGTGGTGGACAAGATATACGACAATCCTATTCTTTGTCACTGGGCTTCCGTGCATCGAGCTGCAAACAAAAAATAAGCTGGTAATATTTTATCAGCTTTATGTTTCGCTTAAATTTTAACTTTTATAAGGCTTAGTTTAATATAGTTATAAGTCTATGGGTTCTCTGCAATTGTTATATTTTGTATGACCTGAAATAAAAGACTATTTATTTATTTATTTATTTATTTATTTAAAAATATTAAAATACGTAAAATATAAGGAACAGCTGATATTTGGCGTCTAAGTCGCTCGGTGTTGCCAAAGTAACCTTCTACCTATGCCTAGTATACCTACCCTACTCGTAATTCTTAAGATCATACCTACAAGTAATCTTTTAAATTAATATAAAATTACATAGAAATTATAATTATATTTGCCTTGTGATTTTTTTATGATAATACATATTGCTAATTACAATTAAAACTATTGTAACTTTTTATTTTCCCAATTCTGCGAGGAGAATGGGTGGGTCGGTTTTGAGCTTCATACAGTAATGGGGTCAAAGGACTCAAAGTAAGCATCACTAGTCCAGTAAAAATACGGTTTTGCAAAACATTAAATGCTAATAGCTACTTTTTTGTGTATATCGTATTTAAATATGATGTTAAGACGCAATATTTACGAATCCACCTAAAATTTAAAGCGGAATATTTTTTTCGAATAACAGCTAAGGCAAAAATAGTAATAGACAATTATATACTTTATATCATAGATAAACGTATACTTTACATATAGCCATAAAAATCCACCATAAATATATTTAAAAATATCAATTTATTTCAAAATATAAAATCTCCACTTATTTTTACATATAAAGTCGAGGTAAAATAATAGCAATAAACTGAGCTAAACTCAACCTTTTTAAATGTAAGCGATTCTTATATATATATTCACAAAAATGCCATACTAAATAAAAAAAAAGTTTTTTGTAATCGCTGGTTTACAATGATTTTGAAAACATTTATGTTGGATTTGCCAAAAATGTGATTATATAGCACTATTTAAATTATTAGAAAGCAAAACGGATCTATTACTATTTTTGGTTGCGAAGATAAGCTGTATTTAAATTTCGTGCTATAAAAGTTAAACAATACAAAAAAGCTAATATTTTTAGGTGGATTCATGTATAATATTAAATTCTGAATATATAGCAAGCCGTAAATAAAAAAAATAATCTATTAACATTTTTTTCCGAAATTCCATATTTTTTTAATGTTTGGACGGCAAAATAAATAAATAAATGAAGTAAATTTAGGTGGATTCCATTAAAAAGCTTTACACAGAAATATAATCTATCGATCTGAAAAAGAATCACGGCTATTATCAATTATTTCCGTTTCGCCATACAATCTCTCGTAATTTTACTGGAGTACACTATCTTACTTGTGGAATAAAAATAGGTATCTGATTAGTAATATTCTAATATACATAGGAACCCTTTTAAGAACCTTCTAAACAATTTTATCAAAGATTTCTCATATCTAAAATGCTGAGATTTTTTTAAGGCGGGATGTGATTTGTAAACAATTTTTTTTTTTACTAGCCTATACCACAGTAAATATATAAGCTAAAGCAGTATGGAAACTCCTAACAAACGTCCAAAAATGGCGCACTCACACATGCGCACACCGCTACAGGAAAATAAGCAGTTTTCGCGCTGAAGTTAGTCGTGGGTGTAAAAACCGTAATACAAACAAATAGGTACATAATATAGGGTCCCTATAAGCATGCATCTGTCCTTGTGCGATAAAAGGCGACTAAGTATCTTAATCTGCCCTTGTGTCATAAAAGGCGACTAAGTGTCGTAATCTACCCTTGCGTGATAAAAGGTGACTAAGTGTCTTCATCTGACCTTGTGTCATAAACGGCGACTAAGTGTCTTTATCTGCCCTTGTGTCATAAAAGGCGACTAAGTGTCTATCTGCCCGTGTGTCATAAAAGGCGACTAAGTGACTTAACCTTTCCCTGTGTCGTAAAAAGCGACTAAGTGTTTCGATCTGCCCTTGTGTGATAGAGGTAACTTAACCGTCCCTTGGGTGCTAAAAGGCGACTAAGTGGCTTAACCTTCTGACCACGCACACGCACGCAGTTTCTAATGCTAATGGATACGGATTAACGGAAAGTTGTTTAGTTTTACGGTCCGAAAACATGCTGAAAGAAACAAAGTTGATAGAAGCACCCAATATTTGAGTTCATTATACTATTTTTATTTCAAAACATCTGGGTTACAACCCTGACGCTCCGACGCAGAATAGTTCTTTTTTCAAAAAAAGGCCCGAGTTTCCATATTGCTTTAGCTTATATATTTACTGTGCCTATACTGTCCCACTGCTGGGCAAAGGCCTCCCATACGTTTCCATTCCTCCCTTTTTATTGCGAAGCGACTATGGGCCACTGGTCTCTAAAAGCATCCAGATCATCTCTCCACCGCTTCTTGGGCCTTCCTCTGCCTCGGCGTCCATCGTGTGGTACCCATTCCGTGGCGCGTGTGGCCCACCGCCCACCTGTCCGGGTGCATCCGACACACGTGACCCGCTTTTTGCCGACGTCAGCGATACGGGTTTTGGACCGCAGTGTTGTGTTCCGGATACGGTCGGTCCTCTTTACACCTAGTCCTAGTATTACTCTAGTAAAATTACGAGACCATTGTATGGCGAAACGGAAATAATTTGTAATAGCCGTGTTTATTTTTCATATCTATAGATTATATTTCTGTGTAAAGCTTTTTAATCCAATCCACCAAAAGGAAAGGGTGGAAAATGTATGGAGCTCGGTCTTTTATTTAAAAATATTCCAAAGCAACCTAACCACTATGTAGAAAAAAAACATAGATTCTAGACTTAAAACTGAGCCTACATGCCCAGTTGTGGGACTTAAGCACCCACCATTTAGGATAAATTAATTTTCAAAAATCAGCTAACTAGTCCACTCAAAAAGTCTATAAAACGCATCTGCCACTATCTATCTCTTTCTAACGCCTACTTAGCAGTTAACGTAACTCTTTCTAATGACTAGGCGTTAGAAAGAGTTAGATAGTGGCAGATGCGTTTTATAGACTTTCTGAGTGGACTAATTAGCTAATTTTTAAAAATTTATTTCTCCTAAATGGTGGGCGTTTAAGTCCCACAACTGGGTATGTAGGCTCAGTTTTAAGTCTACAATCTATGTTTTTTTTCTACATAGTGGTTAGATTTTTTCGGAATTTGATTAAAAGACCGAAAAAATCCATCTCCTTTACCCCATTTATTTATTTATTTTGCCGTCCAAAGATTAAAAAAATATGGAATTTCGGAAAAAAATGTTAATAGATTATTGTTTTTATTTACGGCTTGCTATGTATACATACTTTCATTTTATACATGAATCCACCTAAAAATATTACCTTTTTTTGTATTATGTAACTTTTATACCACAAAATTTAAATAAAGTTTATCTTCGCAACCAAAAATAGTAATAGAGCCGTTTTGCTTTCTAATAATTTAAATAGTGCTAAGTACTCACATTTTTGGCAAATTCAACATAAATGTTTACAAAATCCTTGTAAGTAAACCACCGATTACAAAAAACTTTTTTTTATTTTGTATTGGATTTCTGTGTATGCTCAGTTTATCATTACAGATAAGATTCTATTGTATTTTTGTTTGGAAATTGTACTATCTTTTTGTGCATTTTAAAATGTCTTTAATTAGATAGGTATTGTTTTGTATTGTGTTTGTTACAATATGAGCTAAAAAAAAGCTTGAAATAAATGAAATTTTATTTATTATTTATATTTATAATATATCTATTATTTTACCTCGACTTTATTGGGCCTTATATATGAAAATAAGTGTCGATCTTATATTTTGAAAAATTTTGATATTTTTAAATATATTTATGGTGGATTTTGATGCCTTTATGTAAAATATACGTTTATCTATGATATAAAGTATAGAATTGTCTATTACTATTTTTGCCTAAGCTGTATTTCGAAAAAAATATTCCGATTTAAATTTAAGGTGGATTCGTAAATATTGTGTCTTAACATCATATTTAGATACGATATACACAAAAAAGTAGCTATATACAAAACCGTATTTTGCTGGAGTATATAGCAAATAGTCTTGTTTTTAGGGTTCCGTACCTCAAAAGAAAAAAACGGAACCCTTATAGGATCACTTTGTTGTCCGTCTGTCTGTCTGTCTGTCTGTCAAGACCCTTTATCTCACGAACGGGTAAAGGTATCAGGTTGAAATTAATAATATATATTAGGATCCATGAACCACACAAGATCTGAAAATTTAAATTTTTTACAACGACGCAATCAAAAGATATGGCATTTTATGTCCTCATCTCCATACATTTATGCAAAAATGCAAAACCTACAGGGTACTTCCCGTTGACCTAAAATTATGAAATTCGGCAAGAAGCTAGGTCTCACAGTACAAATAATGAGAAAAGTCTGAAATCATTAAATATTACAACTTTTCTCACAACTAATGGTAACCAATTGTGGTGAGCTCCCGTTTCAAGAACATTCATATAAGAGAGGGGTCAAGTTGGATGGTCGCTGAGGCGATTTTTGTTTTAGTTCTATTTTAAAAACGGGAACACATGCAAACTTGAAAATTGGTATGTTTATAGTGAATAAGCTATAAAATAACAACAAATAATAAAATATAGTCAAGCGCGTGTCGGACTAAAAAAATCTAGCACATTAACTTACTGAAATTTCAACTAATACAATTACGGTACGGAACCCTCTTTGAGCGAGTCCGACTCGCACTTGGCCGGTTTTTTTTGTAAGTGCAAAACTTTCCTGGTGAAAGGGAATTTTCGTCAGATACCTTGTGATCTCACTCACGATGGCGACGCAATGCGATGGCGGCGTGGCGACGAGTATTTTCAATTTTATCATGAAAGCTGCCACTCGGCTCATATCAGTACATTGCGTCATTATTACGTAGGTATCTACTCTATGATCTACACTACTAATACGAGTATAATATCATAAAGAGGAAAGATTTGATTGTTTGTTTGTTTGTTTGCATCGAATAGGCTCCGATACTACTGGACCGATTTGAAAAATTCTTTCGCCATTAGAATCCTACATTATCCTTGATCAACATAGGCTAAAAAGTACTATCAAAAAAGTTAGGGTTCCATATGAAAACTTCGATAATGTAACCCTAGGTGTGAAAAAAATACCAAATAGCATCCTTATAGGTATCGCGTACGCTGCCGAAACTATTGACAACCTCAATACCTACAAAAAAGTCCACAATACTGTATACTCGTATCTAACTATTACAGTTAGGAATGATTTGATTGTTTGTTTGCATCGAATAGGCTCCGAAACTACTGGACCGATATGAAAAATTCTTTCACCATTACAATCCTACATTATCCCTTATGCACATAAGCTATAAAGTATATTCAAAAAAGTAAGTGTTCCGTATGAAAACTTCGATAATGTAACCCAAAGTGTGAAAAAAACTCCAATTAGCATCCTTATATCGCGTACCTACGCTGCCGAAACTACTCGTATTGACAATAGAGCAAAGTGATGTACTACAGTCTTAACGAAGATATACCTACAAAAAAGTCCGCAATACTGTATGTCTAACTATTACAGTTATGTCACAATAACTACTTTTTAATGTGAAAACGCTGGTACAAACTTTATACGCCACTTTATTCGTACCTTGGTATTAATCGTTATCCAAATAAATGACTTTTTATTCAAATTTATATCAGTACCTGTAAATTACTTTTTAAATTATTCAAATCGGACGTACCAATCAAAAGTTATTATGAGTGTAATAATTATCAAAATTGAAATCTAGGAAACGGAACTCTAAGTGACTCTGATGGTTTTATCTACAACAGAGAACAGACACGTAAAATTTGGCTAATGGTTCCTGTATGTGTAAATGAATGTATCATCACGACTATAGGTATACCTCACGGGGTATAGGCAGAGCATCAAAGAGTGTATGTGATGATGAGGAATAGCTTTGTCTATTTCATAAGAACTTAAACATTTAATTAAAATTAATATCCCAATTTTCATTATAATGTACTCTTTTTAGTTACCTATATCTACCCGTGCGAAGCCCGGGCGGACCGCTGGTACAATATAAGTGGAGACGGGTGCGGTGCGTGGCAGCAGCGACGCGGCTTGCTCAAGGTTAGTGTGTATTTGATCAGCGACTCTGATCGCTGCTTCTTCTTTTAAAATATATTTATTTAAATAAAACTCTGCAAGTGCTTCTTTTCAGAATTATTAAGTGTTATCCACGCGGCTTTAATCAGAAATCATGTCACTCGACTTCGAAGGCAAAGTGGTGTTAGTGACTGGCGCAAGCGCAGGCATCGGTGAGGCGACGGCGATTCTGTTGGCGGAACGTGGCGCGCGCGTAGCCCTCGTAGGTCGCAATGAGACTGCGTTGCTGGCCGTGGCCGCCAAATGTGGACAACATTCACTGCCGATCGTCGCCGATCTCTCCACTGACGCCGGCTGCCATACTGTTGCGGAAAAAACGCTGGGACATTATGGAAGGTAGGTATACGGCGTACAAAATAACTCTGGCAGTGACCATTAATGCGCAGAAGTCAAAAAATGACCGACCGACCGACCGACCAAACGACCGACTTACGGACATTTTTGGGAGACTTGTTTTTTTTATAAGTGATATAGAACACATTTTTGAGAAAATTAGAAAAACTTTTTTTTTCACGAATACAATAACCTTTCTCGCTCCGCTCGAAAGTAAAAAACTGTTCCTGAACCGTCTAAAATACTCCTACACGAAATACATTTGTTCAAGTTGTAAAAATCAAAGGAAAACACCAACATATGCGGCCGACAAAACCAACGGGCTTGTCAAGCTGATAGATTCGTAACGATAAAACCACTTTTTTCACAACTATAGTGCTACTTTTTAGTACGTATATTCCCCCGTGTACGTATACTCGTAGACCCCATTTTGTTACAGTCGAGGACAGGTGAAAAAATACATGAAAGTCGATTAAATAATACTTAAGCAGATATAATATAATTGATTACACATGAATAATTTACATATAAACTTATTGAAAACTAATTTTATAAATTTTAATAGGATATAAAATTACATAAACATTCTAAAAATACAAATATTAATGAAATAAATCAAACAAAATTTCTAGTCTTAATCATTAATAAAGAGTTAAACTGGACATCACAAATTGAAAGTGTTACTCGTAGTAATCGTATAAATAATTTTGCACTGAGAAGACACAAACAAACGCACTGCATTAACAGCGTATCACGCATACGTGGAATCAATCCTTCGCTATGGCCTTATACATACATACATACATAACATCACGCCTTGTTCCCGTCGGGGTAGGCAGAGTCCACAGTTCTCCACCTGCTACGATCTTGACATACTTCCCTTGCTTCCTGAACTTTCATTAATCCTTTCATACATGCTCGTCGGTTCAGGGTACTTTTAACCCGGCCTTTATTCAGAACGTCCTGAATTTGGTCCTGGTACGTTCGCCGAGGCCTTACCCTTCCAACGTTTCCATTCACTCTCGCCTTGTAGATCTCTTTCGTCAATCTTCCTTCATTCATCCTCTCTACATGACCAAACCATCTCAGCATCCCTTTCTCAATTTTAGCCACTACGTCTTCTTTTACGCCACAACGTTCTCTTATCACACTATTTCTAATCCTGTCACTCAATTTCACACCAATCATACTCCTCAACGCTCTCATTTCTACTGCATTAATTCTACTTTCATGCTTTTTCTGCCATACCCAGCTTTCACTGCTGTACATCAGTGTTGGTACCAAAACGCCTCTATGAACAGCCAGACGAGCCTTGTGAGACACCTTCTGACTCTTCACAAAAGCATGCAGAGCACCATTTACCATGTTTCTAGCATTCACTCTTCTTTCGATATCACTTTCACACTTTCCATCTCTCGTAAACTTAGAACCCAGATACACAAACTCCTTCACTTGTTCGACTTGTTCACCACCTATTAATATAGTACACTCTGTCATACACTCTTCTCTTTCAAGTACCATTACTTTCGTCTTGCTTACATTAACTTTCATTCCTTTCCTATCAAAAGCCACATTCATCAAATTTCATCAAATTCAACTCATTCATTCTCAGTCCACACATACTCTCTTTCAGATCAGTCAAACAATTATCCATAAATAGGTTAAACAGCCAAGGTGACGCTACACATCCCTGCCTAACACCTTTTTCGATGCTAAACCATTCAGTGTACGCCCCGTTTATTCTGACGCAAGCACTGGAATCCTCATAGAGAGATTTCAGTGCTTGAATATGGCCTTATCATCTGGGGAAATGGAGCAAATAGCAAAAGAGCTCTTTTATCTCAAAAAAGTGCATCAGAGCTGTGATGAGTATGTCTATGTTCTTGTGACCACTGCCTGCTATAAATGTATACGAGGTATAAATCTTTATAAATAAACATCCCGAACATTTTAAGAGGGTTTGTGAGGGCAGCTCTGGACCATAAAGAGACCCAAATAGATTGGTTTTTGAAGGAACACCCTCCTCAGCGAAGTACAGTAAAAATTGTTTATGTATGTTTGTTAGAATATTTAGGGCGGAGTACTCTCCCCACTCCTTTTTTCCATCTTCATAAATTTCCTTACTCCTCTCCTTTCCTGCTCCTTTCACCTGTATGCTGACGACCTGCAAATCTATGCCCAAGGGACGCTTGTTGAACTGCCAACAATTATTGCTAGCCTGAATTCTAATCTGGTGACTGTCCAGCAGTGGAGTCAATCCCATGGCCTCAAGGTGAACCCAGACAAGTCGCAGGTTATTGTAATTGGTGGTTCGAAACAGATTTCGAAGCTTTGTCTCGATGATATCCCACCTATAATCTTCAATAGTGTAACTTTAGAATACAGCAAAGTAGTTAAAAACCTAGGTGTGATTTTCGATGATACATTGTCCTGGTCAAAGCACATTTCTGAATTAAGCAGGAAGATATTTGCTGCTTATGGTTCACTAAAGAGGTGGAAAAATCTCATTCCTGTGCGGACTAAGATCGAACTTGCGCAATCGCTCCTTTTGCCTATATTAGACTATGCTGATGTATGCATGATCGACCTTAATGAGGAACTGCTGAATAAGCTTGAAAGGCTTCAAAATGTATGCATCAGGTTCATTTTCGGGTTGCGCAAGTTCGACCACGTGTCTGAGTACAGGAATAGATTGAAATGGCTACCAATCAGGCTTCGTCGGGATGAGCACGTTCTGACGCTCGTCTACAAGGTTCTGTATGACCCGCGCTCCCCTCCTTATCTTATGGAACGTTTCCGATTCCTTGGTGCAAATCGCAGTCGTGACCTTCGGTCTAAAAATGATAATGTACTGGATGTTCCTTTCACTCGCTCTGGGTACTACAAGGATTCATTCACATGTAAGGCTACCAAGTTATGGAACGACCTGCCATCTGAAGTGCGTCACTCCGATTCACTGGCCATATTTAAAAGCAAATTGCTACAACATTTCCTTGCTTTAGTTATGAGTTTGCAACAATAATTATTATTGGTATATAATTAATTATATTTATGTATCAAGTCTAAATGTTTGGTACCTTGACGACGGCACAATCGGAGGCAAAATTGATTCTGTGGCTGCGGATGTGGGCGCTCTTTTTTCAAGTTTGGCGCGGATTGGGCTGCAGGTTAACTCCTCGAAATGTGAGATATTCTCTTGCAGTGACCGGGCGAGAGAAAGTATCCCAACTTTCGAGTCTCTGATGCCCGGTCTAAGGGTATTGGACAAAAGTTCTTTTACCCTTCTGGGAGCGCCCATATTCCCGAGCGGCATTCCTGCTGCTCTGGATGTTAAAAACCGCACAATTATCCGGGTCCAGGAACATCTGAGGAATGTGTCAGCGCACGTTGCTTTAACTCTTTTCCGCAGCTGTTTCTCTTTGCCCTCACTCACGTATGTGGTTCGGACAACTCCAACCTGGCTCTTCCCCGAAGAGGTCACCGCCTTAGATAACTCCATCCGTTCCACTCTGGAAACCATAATCAACGTCACTCTTGACGATTCCAGGTGGTTACAGGCGATGTTACCGATCAGGCATGGGGGTCTTGGCATCAGGAGCGTTCAGGCCGTTGGCTTGCCTGCATTCCTTGCGTCTTCGAACGGGGTTGCTGCACTAGTTACTAGCATTCTACAAATTCATGGTGATAGTTGCAGCATCCCCTTTCAGAACGACGCAATGGAAGCTTGGGCGGTAATGTGTCCTGGCGTAAACGTACCGGAAAAGCTAGACTCCCAGCGAGCCTGGGACGACTTGAGCTCAAAATTCTTTTTATCGGAGTTGTCCGAACCGCTCACAGGGGTGGACCAGGCACGAATTAAAGCCGTAGCCTGCCCGGAGTCAGGCGCATGGCTGCACGCTTTACCCTCGCCTCAGCTCGGCACGCACCTCGATGATAATTCATTACGGGTGGCGGTCGCGCTGAGGCTAGGGTGCAAGCTGTGCGAGGTGCACCGTTGCCCCTGTGGCGTTAGAGTAGATGAGTACGCACACCATGGGCTCAGCTGTGCAAGGAGCGCTGGCAGATTCCCAAGACATCATGCGTTGAATGAAATCATCCGGAAGGCGCTGGTGTCAGCAGATGTTCCGTGCGTGCTGGAACCACCCGGCCTAAGCCGCACGGACGGAAAACGACCTGACGGCCTCACCCTCATCCCGTGGGAGAAAGGACGTTGCTTGTTGTGGGACGCGACCTGCGTGAGTACTTTTGCGACGTCTCATGCTCCTCTCACCACACGTAAAGCAGGCGCTGCTGCAGAACAGGCAGCCCGGTTAAAGCGCACAAAATATATTGACCTGGAAGGCCAGTATATGTTTGTGCCTTTAGCCGTGGAAACGTCTGGTCCGTGGTGTGAGGAAGCAAAACATTTTGTAGGGGAATTGGGGCGACGCCTGCGGGATCGTGGATGTGACCCCCGCTCCGGAGCGTTCCTAAGGCAGCATTTATCGCTAGCCATTCAGCGCGGAAACGCAGCCAGCATCATGGGAACTTTTGAACCGGGTACGCTTCGGGGCGGGCTCTTCGACTGACTTTTAATCTATAACTTTTAAGTTTAATTTAGATTATAGTTTAGGAATTTATGTAAGTATATACATACAAAATTATATATGTTTGTATATTTCTGTATTGTATTTATGTATTTGATATTTATTTTGAGTATTTTATGTAAATACAATGTCTTTTTTTGTTTTTCATTTATGTAGTTTATATGACTGCACTACACTGCAGAATTCTGTAAATGTTGATTTCGTCAAAAGGTTGTCTGGAAGAGATCACTCTTAGTGATAAGACCGCCTTTTGCCCACATTTTATTACTGATTATGTGTAAATGTTACTTTATTAGTGTGCAATAAAGTGTTATTCATTCATTCATTCTTCAATATTTAATAAGATTCCTATTGACATAAGAAATTTACCGTTGAAATATTTTCCGACAAAATTGTCCAAATGGCTTAGTGAACAAGTAATATATAATGTTTATGAGTTTTTATATTAAATGAATTGTTTGTAATTTAATTTAATGCTCGAATAATTTTTATTTTTACTTTATTATGCGCGGAATATTATGACATTTTATTGTTTTGTTTTTATTGCTCTTATTTTAATGATTATAAACAAATTATATAAAAAAATAAAATATTATTAAAACAATTAATATATATTATTATTTATATTGTACATATTTAATTTTTTTTAAATATATTGACCGTTTTGCATGCTATGGAATAGCAAAACATGAATGTACTATTTCAATTTTGAACATCTGTTATACCATGTTTTGTGCCAATAAACGATAACCTAATCTCATCTTAGAGCAATTGCTACGCACGACTTAAGTTAGACCACCGTAATAAGTCTTTTCTGACAGCTGTCAAACGTATGCAAAATAACGACCTGCAAAGAAAAATGAACCCTGTGTGTTGGTGTTAAGGAAACGTCAAAACGGACTTCTTACGTTGGTGCTACTTTAATAGCCTTAAGAGCTAAAGACGTGCTGGAATGTCAGACTTGACCTGTCCTCGACTGTACTAAAATCTAAACGATTCGTGTAATGCGACCCAGGCTGGACGTGCTTGTCAACAACGCCGGTATCGGAGCTCGCCAGAGCCTGCTGACGTCCGACATGGAGACATTCGACCGGGTGTTCGCGCTGAACGTGCGCGGAGTGTACCTACTGACGCGGCTGCTCGCGCCCGCGCTCATCGAGTCCAAAGGCAACATTGTCAATATATCCAGCATCGCCGGTTCCACGGTTATCGTCGGCAGTCTCCCCTACTCCATGAGCAAGGTTTGTTGGAGTCAGCTCACCTGCTCATATTCAAAAGGCACAGTCTATGTCGACAGTCTTCCCTACTGCATGAGCAAGGTTCGTTAAAGTCAGCTCACCTAGCTCATAGTCAAAAGGCAACGTCAACAATATAAGTCCAGCATCGCCGGCTCCACGGTCTACGTCGGCAGTCTCCCCTACTGCATGAGCAAGGTTCGTTGGAGCAGCTCACATTCCAGGCAACGTGTCGGCAGTCTTCCCTACTGCTTGAGCAAGGTTCATTGGAGTAAGCTCACCTAGCTCATAGTCAAAAGGCAGGCAAGGTCGTCAATATATCCAGCATCGCCGGCTCCACAGTCTATGTCGCCAGTCTTACCACTAACTTGCTGCCGGTCGTACCTATTCGTACGTAGAAAATAAATGCCCGAACCCCAGACAAGTCGCGTCGCGGAAGATACAATATTTAATCACAGAGAAAATTAAAGTATTTAATCTTGATGTATACCTACACTCAGCTTTGACGATTGTTTGTAATGTCGCAAGTACATTGTCAGGAGCTGAATAATTATAATCTACTTAGTTTAATTATAATTTGTGGGGTAAAATTGTAGATGGTAAATTATAAAACAACCTAAACTAATAGCATTTTAAGATATGCATGTAGCCGACGCCTAACTAGGTAAATTATAATTTTACGGCTCTGACAATATATTTGCTACAGTAACAAACAAGACAGACTTTGCAGTTATTCTTCATTGCTTTATTTACATAATTTCAGTTTTACTAACACATTTCTTATTTTTTTTACAGTTGGTCTGAAAATAACCTTATAGTTAGGGTGCTGGCTGCAATTTGGGTATAGGATTTGCTCATGATTCATATTAATAGGGATGATAGATCAGCTCAATACAAATCGATTTGGTCCTTACAAGTTTTTATGTGCGTCGCTGCGTTTTTGAGTTAAAGCAAAAAAAATGAAAATAAGATAATAAATAATGTTTTTTTGGTCTGCCTTTGTGGCTCCTGTTTAAAATACTTCTGAAGATGTAGAAAATCGAAGAGGCAGACCTGCAGGGCTCTGCATTATCACGGGACGAAGTAGTGAATTTTCGTATTTTGAAGAGCTGTAACTTTACGACGCAGGGCTATTATGGCGGCAGACCATTTTTCTGGGGTTTTATACATTGTATTTAATCAGATAGTCATAGTCTGCCAGGTGTACGTTTCATTGTCAAATTTCAAAATAGTTAAAACTTAATTCCTCAAAAACGCAGGGGAGTGGATGTTCGTCAATATTTTTTGTATCTTCTAGAGGATGCTCCTTATCATCAGTCAAAGAGGCAGACATGAGCAAATCATATAGAAATTTGTCCTTCATCACCCTTACTATTAGATTTGCAACATGGCTGGTTCGTTTTTATGTATTGAAAGCGCCATCTAGTATCGAGTAGCATAACTACTGCCCCCTGTTCGCAATGTACCTATATTTTGTTTGGGCTACGGTTGATCTTTACTTTTGAGGAGTTTAACAGGGCTTATTTTAATTTTAAAAAACTCGAAAATCACCCAATGACTTTCAAGAATTGGCCCATATTGTCTTTAATGTTAGTTACACATATTGTCTTTAATGTCAGTTAATTATTACTTTCTTTTTTTTACAAATACAAATACATTTATCTCAACACATAAATCGCATAAATTGATTTTAGGCTGGTTTTAATTATGTTTTTCCTGATATCCCAGGCCGCTCTGAACCATTTCTCCAACTTGATCGCTCTGGAGCTGGCGCCAAAAGGAGTCAGGGTGAACACGGTCAGCCCTGGTGTTACGGTAAGCAAACGGTTTTTAGGGTTCCGTACCCGAAGGGTCCGAACGGAGCCCTTTTACTATGCCTACCTCGTCTGTCGTTTTTTAAGGGCTAATAAGCATATATGCTATAGAATAACAACAGCCTCTGAGGTCTAGGGGTTAGAGCGCTCGGCTATCGATCCGGAGGTTCTGGGTTCGATTCCCGGTAGGGACACTGTCAAACAAAAATCTCTTTGTGCGACCTCCCCAGTTTGGTTAGGACATTGCAGGATGAATCACTTGATTGTCCGAAAAGTTAGATGATTCTGTGCTTCGGAAGGCACATTAAGCCGTTGGTCCCGGATTTAATAAGTCATGTCAGAGCACTTTGGCGGCTCAACAACTCTGACACCTGGGTTTGTGAGGTTGGTCATCGACCTTGCAATGCAACCCACACGATATGATGATGATGACAACAAATAAAGAAATTAGGTCAAGTGCGCGTAATACATTTCTGCGCATTTTTGACTAAGACGGTATATTTACTTTAGTTGTACAGAACCCTCGGTCCGTGAATCTGACTTGCACTTGGCCGTATTATTTCAATTGCGTAGCATTATCATCGTCATGGGTCGTAAGATCGATGACCGACCTCACAAGCCCTGGTGTCAGTTTTTGAGCTGTCGAAGGCATTTGACTTGGCTATTTCAGTAGCCGGGACCAACAGCTTAACGTGCCTTCTGAAGCACGGAATCAATTTAATTTTCGGACAATCAGGTGATTGAGCCTGTAATGTCACAACTGTACTGGAGAAGTCCCACAAAATAATTTTAGACAGACAGAAAACAAAGTGACCTTATGAGTGTTCCGTTTTAGGTACGGAACCCTAAAAGTCTGTCTTTTAGTATGGTGCAGTTAGAGCCAGGCCTTGACATCCAAAGTAAAAGTATCATTCCAGCTCCAAATTGTTCTGTGCAGTCCACATATTGTGTGGTAAAAAGTTACACGATTTTTAGCGTCGGGTTTAGGGGGGGAGGGGGGGAGAAGTTTGGTTTTATCAGGTTTTCTTAAATATTTCGAAAACTGTGCAGTTTAGCGCAAAAGTGCTGAAGACAAAAGTAATCTACATCAAATTGCGAATAAAAGTGGTTAATGACGTAATCTTGCTAAAGTAAACGATTTCAGAGTTACGAAGGGTTTAAAGTAGAAATTGTCGCTAACATACCAACGTCCAATGATATCACAATTTGTTTTAACAAAACGCAATCCTGTTAAAAACAAAAGTGTCCTTATGATAATATCATATTTTTCCATGAATCTAAAAAAATGAACAATTGCTACTGTACACCTAGTCCACGCCCTGGCTAAGGTTCTGTAGGGAAATGAGTGTACATATTTTTTCTTCAGGAATGTTTATCAGGTGTCCTAGTAAGTATTTTACACTCGGGTGATAATCCGTCGCTGGATTGATACTTTTACTTTGGATGTCTGGGTTTGGCCCTTTTTTGGTCTAATTGCACCAGGCCATTTCTGACTCTCAAAGAGATGAAGTATTTTTTTTTTGGCGATAATGACATGAAAGCGCACTGCTGGCAGAGAGTGCTCTCAGCATTTCACAGTTTACACGCCTTATCGTCAGGTGAGCAAGTTCGTGCAACGCATAACGGGTTCTTCCGACGAGGAGTACCAGGCGTGGCTGCAGACCATGGAGCAGTCCATACCTCTGCGCGAAGTGTGCTCGGGGCGGGACATCGCCGAGGCCATCGTCCACCTCGCTGGCCCAGCCTCGGCTAGGACCACCGGCACCGATCTCGTAGTGGATGGCGGGGCTAGGTTTACCTTCGGGAGCAACAGCTCAATCGTCAAACAGGATCCCAAGGCGAAGTGAACACAAATAATTATATACAAGGTTATTTTTTGGACCTGATTTGCGTATGCCAACGTTATTCATCATAAAATCCCATGAAACGTCCACTACAAGACAGGGAGCTCCCTCCAGAATTCTAGCTTTTGCTGGAAAAATGTGGAGGGGAAGTACCGTAGTCACCTCGCTTGTTAGGGTTACGGCTGGCACCATGGACCGCGGTTGTAGGTGACCGCAGTGAGTAAGAAGTAAGATACAAAGGAGGATGCTGCTGCCCATCCTCCATTTAACCCTTAGTCGCCTCTTAAGACACCCACGGATATGTATGGGTTGGTACTATTCTTTGCCGGCACCACACGGCACATTTTGAATGGGAAGTTGAAAATTGTTCGTGCGTTGTTAGAAAAGTCGTAGAACAAAAGTGGTTGCTTTTGACCTCTGTAATAACGTGGGCTAATAATACGCAAAATAGGTCCAAAAAGAAAATAACTTATTATAGTCGAAACGATGTACTTAGCTTCATTAGAATACCAGCGGGACAGTGTTATACGTAAGAGTAGGACGGAGCAATACGTGTCTCTGTCGCTCCAATATCTTACGCGTCGCACCGTCCTGCTCTCACAGAGTTGTCATTATAATCAAGCTACATTATTTCACCTGTAAATGTGTCCTCCAATCAACTGCGTTCCTCTCAATACGCTACAAATCATATCATACAAATCTTGCAACAGCATCACCTCATGTCAAAAATGGTTCTTTAAGAAAAATGCTCAATTTTATGGTTCGAGTAACATACTAAAAGGAACAAAGTTGAATAGGAAACACAAACACCCTATTGGTACAAAGTTTTTATGAATTCATGTTAATCGTTTTAAGGGGTCATGCAACAATTTTGATTTAAATACGACTTTTAAATTTGCAAAAAAGAAAAAACATCGATGCCACTTCAGCTGATCATTGTTTCACCAAAGTTGATGCATTTAGTTTACAGAATAAGTTCTTAAAAGTCTATATAAAATAAGATAAATTGGAGTAAATACTTGTTTGTGTTATACAAACAAGTATTTACTCCAAGGGGTGATAACATACCTACTAACACATACCCAGGCATGTAATGTACCCACTTAATTTATTTTACAAAATAAATATTTGAAATGAGTAATTTGATGTTTCAGTGTCATTATCGCCGATAGATACAACTGTACAATTTTTACAAAAAAACAAGCCAAATTCTTAAATATCATATCACCAAGTGATTTTCGAGTTATTCAAGATTGTGTTTTAAAAAAAAAACAATAAACTAAATAAATTAAAAAATCACATATTAAATACTATAGGAAACTTGTACCGTAACGTAATAGTTAGGGTGCTGGCTGCAATTTGGGTATATGATTTGCTCATGGTTCATATTTATAGGGATGATAGATCAGCTCAATACGAATCGATTTGGTCTTTACAAGTTTTTCTGTGCGTCGCTGCGTTTTTGAGTTAAAGCAAAAAAAGTGAAAATAAGATACTAAATAATGTTTTTTTCGTCTGCCTTTGTGGCTCCTGTTTAAAATACTTCTGAAGATGTAGAATATCGAAGAGGCAGACATGCAGGGCTCTGCATTATCACGGGACGAAGTAGTAAATTTTTGCATTATGAAGCGCTGTAACTTTACGACGTAGGGCTATTATGGTGGCAGACCATTTTTCTGGGGTTTTATACATTGTTTTTAATCAGATAGGCATAGTCTGCCAGGTGTACGTTTCATTGTCAAATTCCAAAATAGTTAAAACTTAATTCCTCAAAAACGCAGGGGTGTGGATGTCCGCCAATATTTTTTGTATCTTCTAGAGGATGCTCCTTATCATCAGTCAAAGAGGCAGACATGAGCAAATCATATAAAAATTTGTCCTTCATCACCCTTACTATAAAGGAGAACACTTGGGATAACGCTTATGTTTTTTTATAACGCAAACTTACGAATATCAACGTCCGTACCCAGCCGTGGGCAGGAGCTGTCTGGCAATTGTTTTCAGAACGTGACGTTATTATTCAAAATCATTTTCAATTTAAGAAATACTCGCCAGCCAGGGTTTTCGAGCAGGATCACTACAGTACCTACTTGATAATTATAAAATAGTGCATGATTAGAACTGACGTTTAAATGATACCTACATGTATTTATTAGAATTTTTCTGGCATAATTTTAATTTTGAAATCTCGAAATTGAGTTGGTGATATTATTCTAGAATTGGGTCCCAGGTAGACATATCTTGAATATCACCGGTTGATAAAATATCACTCAAGAATTCAAAATCAATGATCATTCTTTCCTAAAGTGAAGATTGATATTCGTTATATATAAAATCATCATAACATCGTCCACTACAGGACAAGAAACTCCCTCCAGAACTCCAACAAAAACATATGGTATTGTCTTGAAAAACATCCCTTGCTTCCTTACTTTCATCAATCCTTTTATACATGCTAGTCGGTTTAGTTTTAACCTGGCTTTTATTTAAAACACCCTGAATTTGGTCCTGGTAAATTCAGGACGTTCTAAATAAAGGCCAGGTTAAAAAACCTTGTACTTAGTCCAATAGCGGTTACTCTTTTTTCCAGTCTATAGTCATTATATTTTTGTTTTTAGGTTTCCGATAACAAAATGGTAAAAAAAAGGAACCATCATGGTAAGACTTTGTCTGTCTGTCACACCTCTATATCTCAGCAACCACTTATGCTATCGACTTGAAATTTGGAATGGTTTTAGAATATAGTTGCCCAACTTAATTTCACATGTAAGAATTTTGAAAAACATTATGATTATTAATGTAAAAATATATTTTTGTATTTTTTACGTTTCTTAGTTTTCAAGCTATGATGAAAAATGACAAAAAACATACCATTCCCCCCCCCCCCTTATCTCCATAGTTTGTATAAGGAAAAATCTGAATTAATTACGGTTGACAGAAGTTTACGTAAAGTTTTTCAGAAATCTGCAATAAACCTTTACAAACAAATTTAGTTTTGCGGTCCTGAAAATGGACTTTATTGCTTCCAAAAGTACTATAGGTATATCGGAACTCTCGGCGCGCAAGTCCGACTCGTATTTGACCGGCTTTTTATTTTACTCCTACCCTTCAATCAGTTACTAAATTCTAGTGTTCGGCCGAATTGAGTTATTGTCATTATAAATGTGTGTAGGTCTCTGCGTTGCAAGCGTTGTTTAGTGCAGAGATCGATGTAAGTGTAGCGTCGCCGATGTTAGTTGTTTAGCTCTATATTTGGCTCGCCAACGCACACACCACGTTGCACATCCTACTCGCTGTACGGTCGGTTGCAGACTGAGTATGCACGCTCGAGACAAAGGCTATACACTACATCCCTTCCCTATTTTAATTAGATTTTTATATCGTTCATAAATTACCTAATTAAAATAATAAATTACATTTGAATCGGAAATTATCAAATCATAATACGCTTCTAGCGGTACCTTCTACAAAATAGTTTTTCATAGTTTCCCTAGTTACTCCTCCTCTCCACTACTGTTGCAAATGTTATCTTTTCCCAAATTATTCTTTATGTCTAACACTTTTCTGTCTCCTTGTATATTCTTCAAATGTACTACGTTTCTTCTTATCTGCCCCGTCTCCTTGTTCTGGACTTACAACAACTATTGACCAATGAAGCTTGGAAGGACCTTACTTTTAAGCCCTGTGTTACTTTAAAGCCTTGAGAGGAAGGCAAGAGTGAGAAACACCACTACCTGTCTTTCCTCTACCTTTTTTCTTAATATTTTTATTTCACACTACTGGTTTCCATAGGTTTGCAGGTGATAAACAAAGAAAAATACAAAGACTATTCAAATTAAATGAAGGTTTTAAATATTACAACTAATCCAGAACAATAACAAGTTCTTCAGCTATTTATTATAGGTATATAATTTCTTTTATTTTTTTTTTCGTATGGTTTGCAGGGTCAACGAATTCTTGGTGTTCTAATTACACCTATTAAAATTATGATCTATACCCAGACCAACAAAACGCACTCTTCAAAGTACATATTTATATGGTGCACACCTATGTCATCGAAATGTGTGGTGATGATACAAACTGGCTGTTTCAAACCAGGAACTCCTCGGAAAGTCGATCTATCAATTCGGCTCATTACTCTGCACGTACCTACTGAACTCCAACCCACCACGTCTGGATCGAGCGGCCAACACATCTTCTAAGACTATTATGATAAGAATAAGTATTTTAAACTATTATTGTACTATATTATTTCTGTTAGCACGGTGGCAATTATGACATCAATCATTTATAATATAGATAGGCTAATGATAGCTTTCAGGTGAATGATCTCTGTTTACCATGGTGTTTTTTCCATATAAAAAGGAAACTAAAGTTGTCCTGATCGCAATAAAGTGCTTCGTCAAAATTTGACATAAATTAATAAGATGGCGATATCAAATGAAGTTATTTTTCAATCTAATTCAACTACTGGTACCTTTAATCTGAATGTAGAATCTCACCAGAATTAAACTCGAAATGTTTGTCGAAAACTATTTTTTATGTTACTGATCAATTTTCAAACCTTATTGTCAAATTTAAGGAATTATTATTATTGTTTATTTTTATTTTTAAGACTTCTTTCAGTTGTATCAATTTTGTAAATGACTTATTTATACATTTGCCGCTGCACAAAAGAACAGCACCCCTTTTTTATACCACGTTTATTTTTTTTTCTAATCTCTTAAAACCTTTGCTCACAAATTTCTTGTGGAATTGCTGCTTGTCCACTTTGTTGATTTTATTATCTTACCTGTACCGTGTATGTCGACAAATCAACTTTTCCATTAAATTTTTAAGTCATTGGGACTCATTATTCGGACAGAACTATTCATTTATTTAAGCAAATATACCTAATTACGTTTTCGTAAGTTCATAGGTATCTTTATTTTTACAACGCTTTTAAAGAGTATTTTGTTGCTTTACAGTAAAGTTACATAAGAAAACCTAAATTAAAACTGCTTTTCAATAGTTACCTGCGAGGCTTATTTACCACAAAAATCCTACTAGGTGACCGGATTATTATTCCAATTTCTGTAGCCTTTCACAGGAACCAAGCTATTTACCAACCAAAGTATATTTGAGTATGCACTAATTTTAAATAGGTACCTATTAAGAATGATAGGTTAGTTTTTTTTTTCGTTGTAAATGGACAAACCACATAATTTATTTCAAACATTGTAAAATTATTTACTTAATTATCTTTAAAATCGATTGCTTCTTGAGCTTTATTTATTTATTGATTAACACGACAAGAAGAAGAAATAATCCTTGATCCCAATGTCTTGATTTAGGCACTTGAAATAGGTTGGTAGGTATTATTTGTGGTTGTCTTGGCCCATAGAGGAGAATCAATATAACTTTAAGATGTATTAAGTACGCATATTGTCTATGTACCGGTCCTTCCAATTTAAGTGAAATCGTTCAATACAATATACTAGCTACACGCCGATGTACACAAGTTTTTTTTTTTTTTTTTTTTTGCTATGGCATCGTTGTACAAAGCACGTATGTTAAACATAATGAAATAGGGACATGATCATTAAATAAACCCTTCCAGAATAATTTGACTTTTCGTGGGTATGTATTAATTATAGTAGGAAATGTACAGTAATGGGTACTCTCGCTACAAGTGCCAGAATTTACCTGCTCTCTAACTACACCAGTCAGTGGTATTGAAAACGGTAAGGTAGGTATCAAACTATTTAAATTTCAAACTGTAGGTTGGTACTTTTTATCATACCTTTTCCAAACACTCAGCATGTTTAAACTGAATTTAGGGACAAAACAAAATTGTCACCATTTGTCCTTATAAAGATGACTTGACTGTCAAACAATGTGTGTGAATCTGAAATCCATTTGTTACTTCTTTTCAACTAAACAAGGAAGCATTTTGTTATTTATAATTCACACTAATCGGTTCCCGAATCGTATCATATCATTATCCATTATCCACCCGGACTTTCCTTGCACTCTTTAATACCATGGCTCAAAACAACACATGTCATTCGCCCACGCATATAACCTTTCTGAAAATATATGAGAAATATTTTAAGACGCGAGCTAGATTTAAACCCGCACCTTTGGAACGGACCAAGCATGAATTGTATTTACATACAACAAACATCAGAAGCAGCACGAATCCAATGCACAGACCACTGTGCTATCGTATCTAGACTCCCTTATTCTCTTTATATTTTGTTTATGCGTGACTATTCTTTGAGTTTCATAATATTATTGATGCAACAAATATGAACATACGATTTACTATCATTTTTGTCTAATAATTAAATATTTTTTCATACGCCTACATATTAAACAAAAGGAAATGAAAGCTGATTCAGTTTACAGAATTGTTAAATAATTATGTAGGTATTGTTCATGTTACCTGCATAAACATGCATATAATGGTAATTCTATGGTTTTGTTTACTGGTGAGGAGTAAGCCGTTCCAACCATTGGAGCCGACCAATTAATAATTCAGTTGGAATTCACAACTGCTCCAATTATGCCTCATTTTATAATTGACATAATGCAATCTAATGCCCAGTTAGTAACTGCTCATATTTTAAGTTGTTGAAAAGACAATATGCAATTTAATGGCCAGTATGTAGCTGCTCGTATGTATCTCAACATTGACAAAACTATTAGCCAATATGCAATTAAATGCCCAGTTTGTAACCGCTTATAACATATCACATTATTAACAAGACAATATTCAATTTAATGCTCAGTTTGTAACTGTTTGTTTGTCAGATTATTGAAAGGACAATATGCAATTTAATGCCCAGTTCATAAATGTTTACATGTCAAATTATTAAAAGACAATATGCAATTTAATGCCCAGTATGTAGCTGCTCGTATGTATCTCATTATTGGCACAATTATTAGCCAATATGCAATTAAATTCCCAGTTTGTAACCGTTTATAACATATCGCATCATTAACAAGACAATATTCAATTTAATGCTCAGTTTGTAACTGCTTGTTTATCAGATTATTGAAAACACAATATGCAATTAAAATCCCAGTATATAACTGCTTATATATCGAATTATTAAAAGACAATATGCAATTTAATGCCCAGTATATAACTGCTTACATGTCGAATTATTAAAGATAGTATGCAATTTAATGCCCAGTATATAACTGCCAATATGCCAAATTATTAAAAGACAATATGCATTTTAATGCCCAGTATATAACTGCCAATATGCCAAATTATTAAAAGACAATATGCAATTTAATGCCCAGTATATAACGGCCAATATGTGTAATATGCAATTTAATGCCCAGTATATAACTGCCAATACGTGTAATATGCAATTTAATGCCCAGTATATAACTGCCAATACGTGTAACATGCAATCTAATGCCCAGTATATAACTTCCAATATATGTAATATGCAATTTAATGCCCAGTATATAACTGCCAATATGTGTATGCAATTTAATGCCCCGTATTTAACTTCCAATACGTGTAATATGCAATTTAATGCCCAGTATATAACTGCCAATACGTGTAATATGCAATTTAATGCCCCGTATTTAACTTCCAATACGTGTAATATGCAATTTAATGCCCAGTATATAACTGCCAATATGTGTATTATGCAATTTAATGCCCAGTATATAACTGCCAATACGTGTAATATGCAATTTAATGCCCCGTATTTAACTTCCAATACGTGTAATATGCAATTTAATGCCCAGTATATAACTGCCAATATGTATATTATGCAATTTAATGCCCCGTATTTAACTTCCAATACGTGTAATATGCAATTTAATGCCCAGTATGTAACTGCCAATACGTATAATATGCAATTTAATGCCCAGTATTTAACTGCTTGTTTGTCAAAATATTAAAAGACAATATGCAATTTAATGCCCAGTAGGTATATAACTGCCAATATGTCAAATTACTAAAAGACTATGCAATTTAATGCCCAGTGTATAACTGCTAATATGTATAATATGCAATTTAATGCCTAGTATAATCATAACTGCTCATAACATGGTACATATGTAGCACAAGTACCACTTAACGCAACTTAAATAGATTGCATTTGACAAATTCAGAGTATATTTTATATCATATAATATTTCATCATAATCCAAAGTAATGACGACTACAGGACGCTGAGTTCCCTCCAGAATTCTAGCTTTTTCTGTATAAAGTGAGGAGGGGAACCTCGCCTGTCAGCGCTACGGCTAACACCATGGAACCCGGTTGTAGGTGACCGCAGTATGTAATATGGTAAGGCACACAGGAGGATAACCCATCAATACAATTCAAAATTTATTGATAAATAAAAATTGGCGTGTCAGTTACCTCCTCCTGTTTATGAGCCATAGTCGCCTATTACGACACCCACGAGTATGTATGGGTTGGTACCATTCTTGCCGGCACTACACGGGATATAAAATAATTAGGATCATTAAAACTAACTCGTGGCTGGTTCGTTGGATCCAAGGTAAGTAAATTATTCTATAAATAGTAGTAAAAACAGCACAAATAACCTGCGCTGAGTTAGCATCCAGCTAGTTAGTTTTTTGGGTTCAGTGGAGTTTTCTAGCACCGGCCCTAAAAACTCAACGACGTATACTCTAAAAAATAACCTTATTTTTGAATCGAGTTTCATCGAACATTTTTTCAGTCTTTCTATCTGCGTCTGCGCTACGAAGTGTATCGTTTTATCTCATGTAATATCCCTGCGTTCTAGTTTTATACGTTATTCGAAGTAGCAGTCCAAATATTATTACATGGGTGGTGGTATCAAAACCAATGGTAAATATGTATCAAAGTATTAGTATCTACTGTACTGGTAACCCCGTAATATGCCACACGGTGGGTCAATTATGAGGGGTCAGCCCTTTTAATAGTAAAGTAAATAAGTTTGTGTAGGTAGTTCATAGGTATATTCATCAAAAATAATTCTTGCCGTGACAAGTTGTCAACGACCGACCGAACCACTGTTCGGCGAAACCTACAGGAACCCTATAGGTTATTTTCAAGTTTCCTTAAATCCATAAATCCTCCTCATTTTGATTGGCTTGACGCAACTACCTACGTATTGACTTCTATCCGTTCCGATTTCTTTGGTTAAAATACTCAAACCACAGCCAAGGAAATCTTTAAATATAATGCAAAATCTGGATGGGCTAACACGCATCCTTTGTCCGTTCAAACCTGTTCTATTTATAGCCGGCCGACAATAACTATGTTTGTTTACATCAGGCCAAATTTTTTTTTTCACAACTATTCGGTGAAATTAAGGAATTCCTTTCCTTTTTTTTTCTGTTTTATTATTTTCTAAGCAAGTACTCACTTTTAATCCTCGTCGCCAACTGTAGCGTCGCCGATGTTAGTTGTTTAGCTCTATATTTGGCTCGCCAACGCACACACCACGTTGCACATCCTACTCGCTGTACGGTCGGTTGCAGACTGAGTATGCACGCTCGAGACAAAGGCTATACACTACAGTAAGTTTGTTTAATTGTGGTAGTTCCTTTCATACATAACCATTCAATCATAGGTGTTTCGCTTATTTCGTGATTTTATTTAACTACAATATATTTATTTATTTATTTATTAACATTTATTTTCAATATTATACAAACATCTTTTTCTTCGCACTCCTAAATCTTGGATGATTTGTATGAGTGCTGCGCATTCCTCTATAAACAACTTATACAACTAATTTAATTACAATTAAAAAAAAACTACAAATAACAAACTTATTACAAAATACGAGAAGGTACAACAAGTAAACGTAAAAAAAGACACTGGATATGTGGGTATGAACATAAAAAAAATATTAACTTCTTACTTCTTATCAGTGCCTCACATTCCTTACTATATACAGGATACTCTCGCTTATAAGTAAGTTTCGTCATTATTGAATATTAAAACGCATGTCATTTACAGTAAAAAAAACCGGCCAAGTGCGAGTCGGACTCGCGCACTGAGGGTTCCGTACCACCACATAAACATAATTGTATTAGTTGAAATTTCAGTAAGATAATGTGCTAGATTTTTTGAGTCCGACACGCGCTTGACCAAATTTTATTATTTGTTGTTATTTTATAGCCTATGCCCTATAAACATACCAATTTTCAAGTTTGTAAGTGTTCCCGTTTTTAAATAGAACTAAAACAAAAATCGCCTCAGCAACCATCCAACTTGACCCCTCTCTTATATGAATGTTCTTGAAACGGGAGCTCACCACAATTGGTTACCATTAGTTGTGAGAAAATTTGTAATATTTAATGATTTCAGACTTTTCCCATTATTTGTACTGTGAGACCTAGCTTCTTGCCAAATTTCATAATTTTAGGTCAACGGGAAGTAGTAGGTAGGTTTTTGATTTTTGAATAAATGTATGGAGATGAGGACATAAAATGCCATATCTTTTGATTGCGTCATTGTAAAAAATTTAAATTTTCAGATCTTGTGTGGTTCATGGATCCTAATATATGGTATTAATTTCAACCTGATACCTTTACCCGTTCGTGAGATAAAGGGTCTTGACAGACAGACAGATGGACAACAAAGTGATCCTATAAGGGTTCCGTTTTTTTCTTTTGAGGTACGGAACCCTAAAAACCAATACAACAAACAAGTACAATTTAGTAGCTAGAGGTGCGTGTTTCCCTAGATTTGTCCTAGAACTTGGGACTATCAACAATCTTTGTCTAGGACCAAATCTCAAACGAGGATTTGGGATTTCCAATATCAGAGACTGATAGATGTCGACATTTGTTAAGTTTTTCCTCAGAATTTCATAGATGTACCTATATTTGGAAAGGGCCATGTTTCTCCTAACTTCCAGTGTATTGTATGTAACTGACTATTCCCATAATGAAAATGGTCGGGTACATAAAAGGATAGAAAGGATAGCTATACACCATTTATTCATTAATAATACAACTTACAATAACAGTTAATACTAAACATGTAAGCCATAGTCAAATAAAATAGGGTTAGAATAGATTACTGGCCGGGGCTCGGGGGGCGCAGTATGTCGACCACAGTGCTCCGGGCAGTGACCACTTTCAAGTAATGACCAGCGGATGTCAGAAATTTGGTTTCAGTGCTACTGAATAAGACAGCTTTATTTGATGCGATAGAGTTAATTAAGGAGAGGGCCTCATAAAAAGGTGTGCGTTTTAATGTGACCATACGCGGCAAATTGAGGGCAAACAAAGGATGTATGCGTAGTCGCAAGGAATGCCGTTGAAATGGCGGAATGAAGAAAGGTACTTACTTCAATAACGATGGGTTACTGATATTGCCGGATATTATCGGATCAGGTTGAAGAAGTATTTCACAAGAGAAAGCTTACGCCTCACTTAGAGAGACCTGTATGAGACCATGCCCAAAATGAAGACAGTTGGGTACAATAACGGTTAATATCCATAAAGTTTAATATACAGGAATCGAAGAAACGGCTTTTGTACTCGTTCAATTATGGTAACATACACCTCACTGTACGGAAACCAAACAATAGAATTGGTTTCCAGTCTGCTCCGCACGAACGCGTTATATAGACTGGAGATTGCCTCCCTACGGTCAAAAAGCTTCGATTGGCGTTTGATAAAACTGAGACTGCATTGCAGACGTCAGTAATGTCGAACATCAAATTTAAGTTCAGGATCGAATTTGACTCCAAGATCGCGTGTGGATTGCACTCGACAAAGAGGTGTGTCGCCAAGCGTATATGAGTACAACATGGGAATGTTACGCGAAAACGACATCACAGAACATTTTGAAGCATGCAACTCTAAAGAGTTCTCATGGCTCCATGCGATGACACGATGAACACAGAATCATTAGAACTCTTTATGGGGATGGCAAGCTTAACATTATCTGCAAATATGAGACACGTTGATGACTTAATTGAATACGGAAGATCTTTAGTAAATATCAGAAAGAGAAGAGGACCTAGGCTACTGCCTTGTCCAATACCCGAAGTTACTGTATAATTTAGAGACCGAACGTTTTGGTATTCAATGTATTGACATCTATCCTGAAGATATGCGTGAAAGAAATTTAGTAATGGAGTCGTAAATCCGGCCACAAACATTTTGACGAGTAATTGTTCGCAGTCAACCAGGTCAAAGGCCTTTTTGAAATCAAAATAGGTTACATCAACTTGCGTTTTACTATTCAGGTTGGACCCTATTAGAGTTGTGATGTTTAGGAGTTTGGACGACGTTGAACGTTGCGGTAAAAATCCATGCTGTTCCTCACAAAACCATCCGCGTAGTTGGTCTGATATTGCGGAGTAAAGTACGGCTTCGAAAATTTTTGTAAATACGGACAGCACAGCAATCTATATATATAAAAGAAGAAGGTGACTGACTGACTGACTGACATATCAACGCACAGCCCAAACCGCTGGGTCTAGAGATTCAAAATTTGGCATGTAGGTTCCTTAAGAGGCCTAGGGGTGCACTAAGAAAGGGTTTTACAAAATTCTACCCCTAAGGGGGTAAAATAGGGGATGAAAGTTTGTTTGAAAGTCCGTCAGTTTTGAAGTTAAGATCTTCAAAATTTGTATTGAGGCTGACAATATGGGTACATATTGGTTTTTAGACTTTTTTACCCCATTTTCCTTTTTTATGGGTTGAATTTGGGGCGGAATTTTAATAACAGTGATGTATTTTCCACAGAATTACAACCCTAATGCCTAAACAATAAAAGACATGTATACTAGTGGTTTTTTATTCCAAGATAAAATTAACAGACTTGAAATTTATATTACATGAAGGAGAATAAAAAGAAGAAAGAAGAATGACTAAGAATTATTTTTTTAATGCCGCCATTTTTTTTAAAATAATTTTTAAAAAAAATCTGTAGTGGACTTTTTTTTTAAGTACTGGCACCACCAAAGCAAAATAAACTGGCAACACTCAATTGCCTTTTCGTTTTTATTCGTATAGACGTGCGTTCCAGAACAGGAAATATTATTTTGACAGCAGGATAGCTGTATATGACGCCCGTGTGCGTGGTCAAGACAGACTGCTGTCAACGGGTAATGTTTTTCAAAGTAATATTTTTTTGACAGCAGTGTGTTTCAACCACACACATGGACGTAACATAAAGCTATCCTACTCTCACCGCCAGTTGCACAAAGCATCTTTAAAGTTAAAGCTCCTTTAAGTCTATTGCGGACTCTTTCTATTCTGCTGACAAAGAAAGTGACAGCAGTAGATTTAAAGGAGCTTTAATTTTAAAGTAGCTTTGTGCAACTGGCTGTGTCAGAGATTTTGCATTTGTGAAACGAAAGAGGTTAAAGTGATCAAAATAGTGTATTTTGCTGGAAAATATCTTAAAAGTGCACAAAAATGAAGAATTCGAGTGATTTAGCTTACTGCGGGTGTTACGCGTTTTTGTTCATTTACCGTAAGCACAAGAAAACCCGACAGAATGCAACGATACAGGACATGGAGACGAACTATCACACAGTTGGAAAATGTGGAGGGGTATCGTCAATCCAAACTCTTCATCAAGGGATATAGATAGAAAAAAGACTTAACAGCACCAGTAAACCAGTGCCCTCGGCAGATTGGCTTGTGGTGCAGAGAGCCTCACACCAGGGGACACAGAATTGTGTGCGAAAAGCTTCGGAGGTCCTCTCAGTACATCTCAATCAGTAGATAGGGGGAATGGAAAATGGGGATACCCCGATGAAGCCAAAAGAGCAGCTTGCCGCATAAACTGGCCATCTTCCTGGATGGGGCTTACAGTGAAGCAGGCCACACCGTCCGTTTCTAGCTGGGATAGTGAATGAAATAGCTATTTAAGTGATCTGATCACCCGTCTGCGCAGTTTCTCCACCAGAAATAATAATAATAGGCTTATTATGTCAATTCAAAGTGTTAACTATCTGTTACACAATTAGCAAGATTTTTTTAGATGAACAGATATTAATATAAGATGAATAATATTACACTTAGTGTAAAGTTGTTATTGGCCGCATGAAGCTGCTTGGACATGCCTCGTTGCCTCATCTTAAGCAAACACACTCCGTCTTACACCAAAAAAGTTAGACATCTGTTGAACACTTGATTAAAAATATCGTACCAAATAACTCTGTCTATGTTATTGATGCGCAGAAGTCAAAAATGACTTATTTTATTATGACTTGACTTCTGCGCATCAACTGACATAGCCAGTTATTTTGTGTGCATTTTTTTAATCAAGTGTTCAACAGATGTCTAACTTTTTTGTAGTAAGACCACGGAGTAAGACCCACTATGTTCAGTTGCCCTTGGGTGAAGCAGCATGCTTATTTGCCACTAAATATTCATAGTGATGTTCAGATAATGTCCTTTTATTTGACACCCAACATGTCCTGAGGGCGCCACATTCAATGTAATGTAACATCTTATATCCTATAACCAGAGGAAGATCAAGACGCTTCTAATCTAACGCTACTCATTTGTTTAACTACAATAAGTTGTATAGAAGTTATGAGGCAACAGATGAACATAAATATTAATTATAATAATTGCTGCGGGTAAAAATGTGTGATCTTTTACATTGGGTTGACAAGCCCGTTGGTGTGGTTGGTAGTGAGCCTGCCTCTCACACCATGGGCCGCGGGTTCGATCCCCGCCCGGGCAAACATTTGTGTGATGAACACAAGTGTTTGTTCTGTGTCTGGGTGTTATTTATCTATTTATGTATGTATATCAGTCTCTGGTACCCATATAGTACAGGCTTTGCCTAGTTTGGGATCAGATGACCTTGTGTGAAATGTCTCCCAATATATAATTTTTTTAAATTATATTCTTTGTAGACTGGTTGATTGAGGAAGATAATATCTAAACACAGGTATTTGTGATTATTTTACTCATGGTTTAATTAGTAATAAATCAGATGAGAAATACATAGGAATACCAATGTCATCAGCCAGATGACTAGAATGGTGTTGACACCCAGAGTGGTATGGTTGCCTGCCAAGCCGAGAGTCCTAGGTTTGAATCCTGGTAGGGGCTTGTGCACGAGTGAAGGACATTTGTATCTGTATTTCAGTCCGGAACTGGTTTAAAAGTAATGGCCAGTTAGTCCGTTGCATCATTTCCCAGGGAAATGTCCTTTAATAATAATAAAAATAATATAATAAAAATCTTTATTTTCTCTCACAAACATTTAAAAATTCAGGGATATGTGATCTTCTTATTTAAGAGCTACGCTCTTGTCGGTGGAGTAACTTCCACGCCTTCCTATCTTCTGCAACTTGTCTGACTTTCTGATACGACACGACATTTATTTTTTCCTTAATCTGGTCCATGTAGCAACGTCTTGGCCTTCCTCTACCTCTCCTTCCCTCAACCTTTCCTTCTATGATAGTTTTTAAAAATTTGTCGTGTCGTATCAGATGTCCCAACATGTTCCCTCGTCTATTTTAAATAGTATTTAATATGCTTCTTCTTTCATTAACCATGTTTAACACCTCTTCATTAGTTTTCTTTTCTGTCCAGCTGATTTTCTCCATCCTCCTCCAACACCACATCTCGAATGCTTCTAACCTTTCTCTATCTCTTTGCGTTAGGGTCCACGTTTCACAGCCGTAGAGCGCAATACTCCATATAAAGGCTTTAATCAATCGTTTCCGCGCTAATTTTGAAATGTTTGCTTTGAACAGATGTTTTTTATTATTGAAAGCTGTCTTTGCCATAGCTATTCTTGAAGTAATCTCGGGCGTGCATCTGGAATTGTCTGTGATCAGGCTACCTAAATATCTAAAGCTTTTTACTTCTTCAAGCGGACTGCCATTTAATATGATTGGTCTATTTGATGTATTATGTTTTTTCCTGGACGTTAATGTCTTCGTTTTCTTAGCGTTGATTGTTAAACCAAATTCCTGAAATGTTCTATCCATTTCTTCAACAAGAGCCTGTAAATGTGTGGAGTTTTCAGCTAGTGCCGCTATATCGTCTGCGAACCGTATGAACTGAATGTTGTCACCATTCATTTTGATTCCGTCTTTCCCTGAAGCATTTATTTTCCGTATCGCACATTCGATAAAAATATTAAATATCAAAGGTGAAAGTGGACATCCCTGCCTTACTCCTTGCCTTATCTTTGCCGTGCTCATATCCTCTCCAATTCCTATTTTGGTTTCTTGTTCTTTGTAAATTTGATATATGATCCTCCTATCCCTGTAATCTAGGCCTACTTCTTTCAAAATATTCATCATTTTCTTCCACTGAACCTTATCAAAAGCTTTTTCTAAGTCTATAAAAGCTATATTAGTGTCAAGACCCACATCCATTCGTCTATCCACAATTAGTCTTAAAGCTAAAATAGCTTCTCGTGTTCCTTTGTTTTGTCTGAAACCGTACTGATCTGGTCCGAGGTAGTCTTCAGCTATGGGTCTTATTCTATTTTGTATAATTTTAAGAAGAATCTTTGATGCTTGAGAAATAAGACTTAAGGTCCTATGTTCCTCACATTTTAGGGTATTCTGCTTTTTTGGAAGGGTGACAATTTTTGTAACTTTGAAATCTTCTGGTATGTGGCCTGTTTTATACATTTCTTGGGTTAGCTTAAATATTTCTTCTACAAGAGGATCACAGTTTGAGTATTTAATCATCTCTATGTAAATTTGGTCATCACCTGCTGCTTTTCCATTGTCTATGCTGTTTAAGGCTTTCAAAAATTCTTCTCTTAATATGGGTGGCCCTAGATCATCTTCTGCTACAAGACATTCCTCTTCCAAATCTGTCTCATCCAGTCCTTGACCATCATATAGACTTTCAATATATCTTTTCCACCGAGCGACTATGTCATTATTGTTTAACAATATTTTTCCGTGTTCATCGAGTATGCTCGTACTTCGTGTTTTATGATTTCTCTTCAAACCTTTTATTTCGTTGTAAGCTTTGTCCATCTGTCCTCTTCTCATAAATTGTTCTATCCTTTCACATATTTCAATTATCTCGTTTTGCCTTTGTTCTCTGCACTTTGTGGTAATTTGGTTGGATAATCGTCTATATTTGTCTATACTAATTGCATCACTTTTGTTCTTTAACTGTCTCCTCTCTAACATTATATCAATAATTTCTTGATTAAGCCATTTTTTCCTAGGCACTATCTTTTCAACCTGCAAACAATCTTCTGCAATTGTTTTCACAATATCTCTTACGTTAGACCATCTATCGTCTAAACTGTCTTCTATTATATTAGTATCTTTTTTATTTTTACGTAACTCTATTTTTTCTCCTATCTTATTGCTATATTGCATTGGCGTACCTCAAGGGTCCATATTAGGGCCATTTTTATTCCTTATTTATATTAATGACCTTCCTTCTGTGGTGAAGAATCTGTCAAAGATTGTGTTATTTGCTGATGATACTTCATTAATATTCGATGTAAGAAGGAAATCACAAAATTATAACGAAGTCAATGATGCACTTGGACAGATTCATGCATGGTTTACTGTTAACAATCTAGTCCTAAACGCCAAAAAAACTAAATGTATTAAATTTGCACTACCAAATGTAAGGTCTACTTCACATAACATAGTATTGAATAATGAACCATTAGATTTTGTAAATAGTACAGTTTTCTTAGGGTTAACACTAGACGCTAAACTTCAATGGGGTCCTCATATAACGGCTCTTTCTGGTCGATTGAGCTCGGCTGCATATGCTGTTAGAAAAATCAGACAACTTACTGATGTAGCTACTGCAAGGCTGGTTTACTTTAGCTACTTCCATAGCATTATGTCTTATGGCATACTGCTTTGGGGCAGAGCAGCTGATATACATTCAATATTCGTTTTACAAAAGAGGGCTATAAGAGCAATTTATTGCCTGAAGACTCGTGATTCCCTGAGAGAACTGTTCAAGGAAATCAACATTATGACAGTGCCATGCCAGTATATCTATGAAAATATAATGTATGCTAGAAAGAACATTCATCAATTACCTAAAATCTGTGACAGGCATAATTTTAATACATAAAGGAAATAAGCATAAAATTGATCAACCATATACTAGATTAACTAAAGTCAATACATCTTTCGTTGGTCTGTGTATACGATACTACAACAAAATACCTGACAATATAGTGCAATAACCTGAGAGAAAGTTTAAAGAATGTGTAAAGCAAACGTTATGTAAAAAGCTTACTATAGATTGGATGACTATATGAATGACAAAGAGGTATGGTGCTCTGATATTCCAGCGAAACACAAGAAACACATTGTAAAAAGCCGACTCTTAAAGTAGGCCGTGCTGCAGTGGTTTCTTGCCGTTTCTTTAACGCTGCCATAGGACGATCCGAAACGGCGTAGACTCGCTCTATTTGCATTGTATTCTGCATGACATTCAATAAGTATTCTGTAAAGAATCTACATTGAATAAAATTATCTGAATCTGAATCTACCGCTCGTTAGGCTCCTGGTTTCTATATCTATCTTCTGGGTTACTCGAGAATAATTAAAAGTAACACTTTGACCAGAGTGGTCAGACTGAAGCGAGTTTATGATACTCGTACTTTTCTCAAAATAATCGCAATTACAAAAGACGTTATCAATACAGGTAGCCGAGGATGACGTCACCCTTGTAGGTTCAAAAAATACATGCTCTAAATTAAAACATTTGAAAAGACTTATAAGTTTGTTACTATAGGTATTATTTTCTAAGATATTGACGTTAAAGTCACCACACACTATCACAAACTTATTTTCTTTTGTCACTATTTTTAAAACATCTTCCATTACTAACTCGAATATTGAAAATTTTTGAAAAGCGGGAGGTCTGTATACGCACACTACAACATGCTCGTCCAGCTCAACACAAGATATTTCAATACATCTTTCAACCGAAAGTCGAACAATATCTTTACGGTTCTTTATCTTAAAACTGTTACGAACTAAAATCAGTGATCCACCGTGTAAAGCAGACTTTCGATTGAAAGCACTGGCTATACAATAGTTTTGATAATTTATCAACATTTGATAATCTTTTTGCCAGTGTTCTGTCAAACAAATAATATCAAATTTTGTTCTTTCTAAGAATAATTCTAATTCTAAATTTTTTCCAGAAAAACCTTGAATATTTTGATGTAAAATTTTCAAAATATTAGATTTTTCCTTTGTCCTTGCTATAGGAAGTTTTTTGCCAGAAGGTTTTTTTTCATTTACTTCAGTAAAATTTTGTTTAGAAAAACCCTCTTTTGTCGTATGAACTAGTTTAAAGAATTGGTGTTAGTAATGTTACTAACTAAAGAAGTTTTTTGTGTATAACTTCCTATAACAGAGTCAGATATATTATATGCTATCAATGTAGCCAGCTCTTTCTTAAACTTAAGAGGCAGATACATAGTATCCTTTGTCAATTTGAAATATTTTATAAAAGTATTCATGTCAAGATATAAAATGTCACTATGACGACTTGTCAAATTTTGTAAATGTAAATTCATTCTGTGTATACATTTGTTGTGTTGCTCAGTAACATTTGAACAGTATGGGAAGTTACACAGAATAAACCTACACTTAGTTTCACCCTGTATTTTGTTTAACAATGTCACAAAATTGTTTAATTTTAATCTACTTATGTCAGAATGATTGCCTACCACGATAACAACAGTGGTGTTAATGTCAAACTTGCCTACAGCAATCTTTCTTACAAGACCGTCGAAAGTAATATCGGGACAGCAAATATTGGTCACCTGCTGATTATGGCAGTAATTAAAAATAGACCCTAGACCTACTCCTATCCTGTCTGAATATACAAAGGTCTTCTTTTTATTGGAAGTCGACGAAAACTCCTCGCCATCCGTGGTCTCTGTGCTGTTATCGACAGGTGGCTGCTGTTCCACCGTGGCGCCACCAGCGGCGGCATCATGTGTTGGCAACACTGGCGACGTGGTGATGTCGTCACTCGCAGTCACCACGCACTCATCGATGTGCTGCCGTGGTGCCACCACGATGATGTCACTCACAGCGGTCTGCTCATGCTGGTCTCCGCGCTGCTGGCGTCGATTGTACGCGTGTCGCTTTTGGCGGCGTTGTTTCTTCGTAAGGCGAGCTGAAAATCGCCAGTTGAAAAATGTTGACGTTGAACCGCAGGTGGCAGGCGTACAGCTAGAAGACATACTGATATTTGATGTCCGCGGTGGTTCTAGAGCACAAGCAACCTCTTTGTCATTGGTGAGGGTGGCTATCAGTTGCTGCTGAGTGGTATAAAGCTGCTTGAGCTCAGCTGTGGATGACAACATTTCATTCATGCACTGCTCAGTTTCTTCATATTTATTTGTCAACAGTTGAAGCGACGATTGACTTTTAACATAAGCCGTTGTAATCTCGCTCAGTCTAGAATGAAGCGCATCAAGACATTGTCAAATATATCAAATATCAAATATATTTATTAAAAGTTTACAAACAAGGTTATTACAAACATATTTATTATAGGCACCATATGCTTACTGTATAAAATTATGCTGAGTAATGTGTTTTGACACCCACACTAGGTTACCCTGTGCCGTGGGCATCATGAAAGCGTGTGTGAGCGAGTATTTCTTTGTGTGATGTAGTAGAAGGTGCAAAAGTTTGTGTTTATTTTATTATAATTTTATATAGCTAGATGTGTTTGAGAATGTTATGCGCAATATGTCTGTATCTATTCCTATGTTTACGTTGATTATTTATTATATTGTAAGTCTATACATAGTAATGTTATACTATATACTTGTGTGTATCACATTATAACATAATTAAAACATATATCCTATATTATTAAACGATTATTTGTATATATATATTTCTAATCGATTTCTCGAGCACGGCTTTAGCGATTTCGATGAACTCTACCTACCAATCGGGGCCTTTCGGGGGCGAAAGATCGATCTATGTACTGGAAAAATTCGTACAAAATGTGTTTTTTCTCCATACATGATGGCGCTGTAGTTTATACAGGGAAAAGCTCGGTCACTCAGATAGTTTAGTTATAATATACCTCGAATTGTTCAATGATTTATACGATCACATTCAATAGATCTTCAGTTGTTGTGCCTTTGTTAACTCAACATCCTTGTTTTTTATTATTTTCTCAATCTCCTCAAGTTCCTCTTTGTGCTCTTCTACAGTTGATAGTTCATGGTGTAAGGATACAGCATGCTTATTTTCTTCATCCTCCTTTTCCTTGTATAAATCTGCTAGTTGTACATGTGCTTCTTGCAGTTGTACTTGCAATAAACTATTTCTATCAAGGGTGGACTGATGCAGATCTTGCAGGGACGTTAATGACTTGACATGAATTTGTAGTCGAGTAACTTCAGTTTGTGCTTCCTTGAAACTGTCTTGCAGTGCGTCAAATTTATTTATTTGTGTTTGGAGTTTGACCTTCAGTTGCCTTATTTCAAACTCATTTACGTCCCTGCCTGCAAGGAGGCGATCATTGAGTTCCTCTGCTTCTCTTAGGTTGTTCTGAAGCTGCTGTGTTTTGGTTACACGGGGCATGGTGACCTGAAATGTATGGAACTGTAGAATAAGCTATTACAGTAATAGACAAAATAATTAGACTAGGATTAATTAAAATAAAATAACCTAACCGAATAAACAGATAAAGTATATTTAGTAAAGGACCTATGCAACCGTCAACAAAATTATTAATTTAAAATTTAATAATTCTATAATGAATATTAGGTGTATCTTAAACTAAACTAAGTAAACACTAAATAGTAAAGAATGAGTATAGTATGAAACTAGATATTGGAAAATACAGCAAAGTGTAGAAAATAAGGTTAGTAGATACTCAGAAAAGAAAATGTTTGTAAGAACAATTAGAAATGAAACTGTAACAAAGAAAGAAAGTAATGATAGCAACAATAAAATAGTGAACAGATAACAATTAATGTTTACTAGCTATCCCCAATAATTATCATTATAATATTATTTCCATATTATACAACTAATTGGTACCTACCTAACAATAATATGTCTAAAAACCAGGTAATTGGCTGGTTAAAAAGTACTGTCTTAGTACATATAAGTATCTAATGTGTCAACCTACTCGTAGCTATTAGAGTAAAATATAAGCACTAAAACGGTTGCCTGTATTTAAGTGAAGTGTAAATAGTTTATCTGAGGTGTCCGGCTACGTTTAATCATCAATTTCACTTCCACATACTAATTAGTCAAGTGAAAAGAGACTAAACAAGGCGCCGCTGGTACGAGTATGAGGATGGACGTTTCTCACGGAGGAGAATTTTGTAGAATAGTGAATTTGTTTTCACAATCTAGCCTTAAAGTGCACTTGATTAGATAAAAAATATCAAAACTTTAGTGTAATTAATTAGGTATCATAAAACAAAATACTCCCCGGGATCCGTTGATGTTTCAATTCAAACTCGTCCGGTAATGGTTCGCCGTTTACCGAATTCCACTGGTTCACAATGATGATCACCTTTTTTGATGTTTGTTATTATGGTATTTTCGGGCTGTAGATTTAGCAACTAGGCATTAATATAGCGGAGCTAAAAGAAACACGTCCATTCGATAACAACTCGCTTTAATCCGGCAGTGAAAATACCCTCCGATTGATGACACCATAAATTGATGTCTTAAAACTACCTACATACATGACACCTCCACCCTTAATTAAGTCTACACTTAACTCTTCGTTACTTAATCATAGAACAAATATTACAATTCTAAGTAACTGCGAAAAACAGTACAAAGCTAAACAATTTACTAAAAGCTAATGAAATCAATCAAATTCCAAGCCATATCTTTTGACTGGTTTAATAATTCGTTTAGGGCGATTATCCCCCGGTTACTTTGGACCTCTGTGGGTTTAGAAACTCCTGGAGCTGCTTCCGCAATCGGTGGAAGCTCCGGCGCACTCGAGCCCTCCTCCCCGCTACTAACAACTTTAACATTTTGCTCAGGCAAGGAATCATCTACGCCGGTCGTCACAGGAGAAGTTGGCGCTACTGGACTTGTTAAACCCTCCTCTGGAGCTGTAACGCCGTAACTACTGCGTCTTTTTTTCACTTGATCAATATGCCTTTTTATAGGTGGACCACTTTCCCTACTGATAACCAAATTCCGTGAACCCATTTTCTCCGCGACTACACCACCTAACCATTTTCCATTCCCAAAATCACGAGCCCAAACTTGATCTCCCAATCTAATATCCCTTAGAATCCCTCGTGCGTTGCTTACTTGCTTTTGTTGTGCTTCTACAACTTTTTCTACTACGCGTTTATTTTCTCTCATCAAATCTAGCCTAGACCTTAAATTCCTATGTTGTAAAAGCATAGCTGGGGCCGTACCCGTAGAGCAGTGTTCTACATTTCGATACATCATAAGATAAGACTGCAAAGCGACGTCGACATCGCAACCGTCCCTAATTGCTTTTTTAATAGCTCGTTTACAGAGCTTGACGGCGCCCTCCGCCGCTCCGTTAGATGAGGGATGGTAAGCCGCTGTATAAGTTACCTTTACCCCGTTGCTAGTCATGAATTCAAGATACTCCCTACTTGTGAAAGGTGGCCCGTTATCTGATACCACTTCCCGTGGCAGACCAAAGCGTGCAAATGTTTCGCGAAGTTCTTTTATCACTGCACCGGCAGTTGTCTTTTGCATGGGAAAAATTTCTAGCCACTTGCTGGTCGAATCAATAATTACCAAGAAAGTTTTACCCTGAAACGGTCCTAGAAAGTCGATATGCAAGCGCGACCATGGTTCCGGAATGTACGGCCAGGGTTGGGGTGGCACGCGTGGCGGTGCAGCGCCCTCTAGCGCACATGTCGTGCATGCCTTACTAGTACTCTCGATCTCGTTGTCTATGCCAGGCCACCACACATAACTACGCGCGATGCTCTTCATCTTTACTACGCCAAAATGTCCTACATGTAATTCTTTCAAGACATTATTTCGCAACGCGCTGGGTATCACTAACCTATAACCCCAGGCCACGCAACCACTGTCCAGATAAAGTTCATTTCGTCGCGAATAATATGGTTTTAAATCATCATCTTTGCACTCATTTGGCCAACCTGATTGCAAACACAGTACCACTTTCCTCAACACCTCATCCTTACCTACATGCTGTCTTACTATTTCTCTCGTGATAGGAAGAAAATTCTGTACAAAATTCAAATAAGTACATTCCTTACCCGGATTAGGCTCTCCTCCGACCGGCAATCGCGACAAGGCATCCGCTGCATTTTTTTCACTCCGCACATATTCAATTGTATAATCATATCCTGCTAAAATGATTGCCCACCGCTGTAACCTACTAGCAGCCATCACCGGAATCCCCTTTTTATCCCCAAAAATAGTGACCAGAGGTTTGTGGTCGGTCCTCAGTACGAAATTACGACCATATAGATACTGATGGAACTTTCTGACTCCATATATGATCGCTAATGCCTCTCGCTCTATCTGTGAGTACGCCCGCTCAGCCGAGTTGAGAGCGCGCGACGCATACCCCACCGGCCTCTCCTCCCCCCCGGGCATCAGGTGCGAGATGAGGGCGCCCACACCAACGCTACTGGCGTCTGTCGTCAGCACGAGTGGTAAATCTGGCGAATAGTGCGCCAGAATCTCGCTAGATATCAACATCTGCTTAACTTTATTGAAAGCTCTCATGCAGTCATCATTCCATTCATACTTCACATCCTTTCTCAACAGAGTGTACATTGGAGCTAATATTGTACTAATGTTTGGCACAAACTTCGCATAATACATCACCAATCCGAGAAATGACTTTAATTCAGTGACATTCGACGGAACCGCCACTTTCTTGATCGCCTCTATTTTGTCGGGACACGTGTGCACTCCGTGCTTACTTATTTTGTAACCCAGGTACGTAACCGACTCCGCAAAAAAACTACATTTCTCTTTTTTTATTCTTAATCCATATTTACGCAATCTTTCGAATACCTCGTGCAAAGTCGCGAGGTGTGACTCATTGTCACCACCGGTGATTATTAAATCATCTAAAAAGATCCCTACTCTTGGCATATCCGCGAAAAGTTGTTCTAATTTTCTCTGAAATATTCCCGGGCTAGATGAAAGGCCGTAAACCAATCTATTATACCTAAATAAGCCTTTATGTGTGTTTATGACGGTGTATTTTTTTGACTCTTCGTCTAATTCAAATTGGGCGTAAGCCTGCGATAAGTCGAGTTTGGTGAAAAGTTCACCGCCATGCAACTTAGCTAATAAATCCTCCACTTTCGGCAAAGGATAGTGATCCACCTCTAAGCACTGATTCAAGGTCATTTTAAAGTCTCCACATACTCTGATATCCCCAACTTTTTTCATTACCGGTACAATAGGTGTAGCCCAGTCGGACGTGGTGACCGGAGTGATGATTCCATCCCTCTGCATCTGATCGAGCGCGCGCTCCACCGGCTCGCGCAGCGCGTAAGCGAGGGGTCGAGCGCGCAGAAACACCGGCCGCGCGTCCGGTCGGAGGTGGAAGCTCACGGTCCCCCCGGTAAAACGCCCCAAGCCGTCCCATCCTCGTCGCCAGTATGGTATTTTCGGGCTGTAGATTTAGCAACTAGGCATTAATATAGCGGAGCTAAAAGAAACACGTCCATTCGATAACAACTCGCTTTAATCCGGCAGTGAAAATACCCTCCGATTGATGACACCATAAATTGATGTCTTAAAACTACCTACATACATGACAGTTAGATATTAAATCACAATATATATACAAATTATGCAGAATAACAACTAAAAATATTAAAATAAGTAAAATATAAGGAACAGCTGATATTTTTTGACCGGTAACAACATAAATACGAAAACCACGCGAGCGAAGCCGCGGGTAACACTTAGTAGGTCTATAATTTTCCACATCGCATCGCTCTTTAGACCTGTCTTGTGTATTGGTATGACCTTGGATATTTTCCACTGCTTTGGATAAGTGTTCGTCCTAATAGAGAGGTTGAACATGAAACAAAGTGGCTTTAAAAGTATGTCACAACAGTCCTTGACAACGAATTGAGGAATACCATCAGGTCCGTGCGTAGATTTTTGTGCCAATCGCTTTATTGCACGGCAAACATCATTTTCACTGACTGCTTTTACATTTACATTTGTTGAAGCGGTGACAGCTCTAGTTGCGGCAGCGGCACAGGCATCCTCTACCGTTAAGCGTGGCTGACTTGGTAGAAAGACGCTTTGAAATAAATGTGCAAAGGAGTCCGCAATCTCTTGGGGAGTCTTGGAGCCAAAAGTAGCTGGCTGACATGAACGTCGATTACGCTCAACATAAGCCCAAAATGCCGATGGGTTGTGAATGATGTTCGATTGGAGCCTTTTACAGAAACTAACATAATCAGCTTCAGATTGTACGAGAACTCTTTTTTTTTTAAATAATAAAAAAGACCTGAACTGATTGTCAGTTTACTTATACAACTTACAAATTCACATTTGCCCTGATAAACTGTTGAAAAGTAAATCAGAATACACGAAAATTAACAATCAAGGACTGCTTTATATTTTACGAATGTCAATCTTCACATTTTAAAAGAAAAATCTGTGATTTTGAATTTTTTGAGTGATATTTTATTTTATTTATTTATTTAAAACTTTATTGCACTACAGTACAAAAGGCGGGCCTAATGCCACGCGGCATTTTCTACCGGCCAACCAAAAGGCAGAACAGAAAGGTGGTGACGGGTGCTGATATAGGCTAAGTACCGAGAAAATATAGCGACAACTATAAATATATACATATGGGCATATGGCAATATATAAACTTATAATCTATATCTATATATATAAAAGAAGAAGGTGACTGACTGACTGACTGACTGACTGGCTGACTGACTGACTGACTGACATATCAACGCACAGCCCAAACCACTGGGTTTAGAGATTCCAAATTTGGCATGTAGGTTCCTTATGAGGCCTAGGGGTGCACTAAGAAAGGGTTTTACAAAATTCCACCCCTAAGGGGGTAAAATAGGGGATGAAAGTTTGTATGAAAGTCCGTCAGTTTTGAAGTTAGGATCTTCAAAATTTGTATTTAGGCTTACAACTAAAAATTAATAATGACGTGTCTCAGGGTTTTTAAAAATTCGACACCCTTAAGGGTGAAAAGGGGGATGAAGTTGAAAATTCTTTATTCTTAAAGTAAAATCCAGATAATTTATTATTTAGGCATTAATGATGTAATTCTATGCAACGTTCATCACTGTTATTGAAATTCCACCCCAAATTCAACCCCTAAAAAAGGGAAATGGGGTGAAAAAGTCTAAAAACCAATATGGGTATCGTTTGTATGGTTTATCGGGTCGCTGATTACGAAAACTACAACAATTGTGAAATCAAACGTGGTGGACGTGCAATACCATCATCCCCTGGGGATGAAGTTGGGGTGCGATAGGTTTGAAATGTCTAAAAATCAATATGGGTGTCGTTTGTATGGTTTATCGGGTCGCTGATTACGAAAACTACAACAATTTTGAAATCCAACGTGGTGGACGTGAAATACCATCATCCCCCTGGGGATGAAGTTGGGGTGCGATAGGTTTGAAATGTCTAAAAATCAATATGGGTGTCGTTTGTATGGTTTATCGGGTCGCTAATTACGAAAACTACAACAATTTTGAAATTCAACGTGGTGGACGTGAAATACCTTCATCCCCCTGGGGATGGAGTTGGGGTGCGCTAGGTTTGAAATGTCTAAAAATCAATATGGGTGTCGTTTGTATGGTTTATCGGGTCGCTGATTACGAAAGCTACAACAACTTTGAAATCCAACGTGGTGGACGTGAAATACCATCGTCCCCTGGGGATGGGGTTGGGGTGCGATAGGTTTGAAATGTCTAAAAATAAATATGGGTGTCATTTCTATGTTAGGGATAGGGAGAGGTAGAGTGGTAGAGAGGTAGAGAGGTAGAGAGGTAGAGAGGTAGAGAGGTAGAGAGGTAGAGAGGTAGAGAGGTAGAGAGGTAGAGAGGTAGAGAGGTAGAGAGGTAGAGAGGTAGAGAGGTAGAGAGGTAGAGAGGTAGAGAGGTAGAGAGGTAGAGAGGTAGAGAGGTAGAGAGGTAGAGACGTAGAGAGGTCGAGAGGTAGAGAGGTAGAGTACCTGAACCCCTCTACCTCTCTACTGGTAGAGAGGTAGAGGGGTACAGGTACAAGTAGAGGGAGAGGGAGAAGGAGGGGAAGGGGGAGAGGGAGGGAGTGAGGGAGGGGGAGGGGGTGATGAAAAGGGAGGGGGAGAGACAGAGGGAGGGGGAGAGGAAGGGGGGAGAGGGAGAGAGAGGGAGAGGGTTTTAGTTTTTCTCAATTACTTCTCCGAATTGGCTGTTTTGAAATATTACATAAAGGTTTCTCTCATCTCTCTCTTTACATTTGAATGAATGAATGAATGAATAACACTTTATTGCACACTAATAAAGTAACATTTACACATAACCAGTAATAAAATGTGGGCAAAAGGCGGTCTTATCACTAAGAGTGATCTCTTCCAGACAACCTTAAGCTTTCCTTACATTTGTTAGGATACTGCTGCTAAGTTCCTCTGTTCTGAGTAATTTATGAGTAACGTCTGTATATTATATAAAATTCAGCTGGATCTTGAATTATACTCATTGATTTGCGCAGGGTTAGTCCTGTTTTTCCTTAGTTTAAAATTACCCCGAAATGACGGGAAAATATCTCATTGCTTCGGAAAACCGGTAACAACATAAATACGAAATCCACGCGAGCGAAGCCGCGGGCAACAGCTAGTATATATATAAAAGAAGAAGGTGACTGACTGACTGACTGACTGACTGACTGACATATCAACGCACAGCCCAAACCACTGGGTCTAGAGATTCCAAATTTGGCATGTAGGTTCCTTATGAGGCCTAGAGGTGCACTAAGAAAGAGTTTTACAAAATTCCACCCCTAAGGGGGTAAAATAGGGGATGAAAGTTTGTATGAAAGTCCGTCAGTTTTGAAGTTAGGATCTTCAAAATTTGTATTAAAGCTGACGACTAAAAATTAATAATTACGTGTCTCAGGGTTTTTGAAAATTCGACACCCTTAAGGGTGAAAAGGGGGATGAAGTTGAAAATTCTTTATTCTAAAAGTAAAATCCAGATAATTTATTATTTAGGCATTAATGATGTAATTCTATGCAACGTTCATCACTGTTATTGAAATTCCACCCCAAATTCAACCCCTAAAAAAGGGAAATGGGGTGAAAAAGTCTAAAAACCAATATGGGTATCGTTTGTATGGTTTATCGGGTCGCTGATTACGAAAACTACAACAATTTTGAAATCAAACGTGGTGGACGTGAAATACCATCATCCCCCTGGGGATGGAGTTAGGGTGCAATAGGTTTGAAATGTCTAAAAATCAATATGGGTGTCGTTTGTATGGTCTATCGGGTCGCTGATTACGAAAACTACAACAATTTTGAAATCCAACGTGGTGGACGTGAAATACCATCATCCCCCTGGGGATGGAGTTAGGGTGCAATAGGTTTGAAATGTCTAAAAATCAATATGGGTGTCGTTTGTATGGTTTATCGGGTCGCTGATTACGAAAACTACAATAATTTTGAAATCCAACGTGGTGGACGTGAAATACCATCATCCCCCTGGGGATGGAGTTGGGGTGCGATAGGTTTTAAATGTCTAAAAATCAATATGGGTGTCATTTCAATGTTAGGGATAGCGGTTAAATTGGCGTAAGGGGTAGGGATAGGGACAGGTAGAGAGGTAGAGAGGTACAGTGGTAGAAAGGTAGAGAGGTAGAGAGGTAGAGAGGTAGAGAGGTAGAGAGGTAGAGAGGTAGAGAGGTAGAGAGGTAGAGAGGTAGAGAGGTAGAGAGGTGGAGAGGTGGAGAGGTGGAGAGGTAGAGAGGTAGAGAGGTGGAGAGGTAGAGAGGTAGAGAGGTAGAGATGTAGAGAGGTAGAGACGTAGAGACCTCGAGAGGTAGAGAGGTAGAGAGGTAGAGGGGTACAGGTACAGGTAGAGGTAGAGGGAGAAGGAGGGGAAGGGGGAGAGGAAGGGAGTGAGGGAGGGGGGAGGGAGGAGGGGGAGGGGGAGAGACAGGGGGAGGGGGGAGGGGGAGAGGAAGGGGGGAGAGGGGGAGGTTTTAGTTTTTCTCAATTACTTCTGCGAATTGGCTCTGTTTTGAAATATTACATAAAGGTGTCTCTCATCTCTCTCTTTACATTTGTTAGGATACTGCTGCTAAGTTCCTCTGTTCTGAGTAATTTATGAGTTACGTCTGTATATTATATAAAATTCAGCTGGATCTTGAATTATACTCATTGATTTGCGCAGGGTTAGTCCTGTTTTTCCTTAGTTTAAAATTACCCCGAAATGCGGGAAAACATCTCATTGCTTCGGAAAACCGGTAACAACATAAATACGAAATCCACGCGTGCGAAGAAGGTGACTGACTGACTGACTGACTGACTGACATATCAACGCACAGCCCAAACCGCTGGGTCTAGAGATTCCAAATTTGGCATGTAGGTTCCTTATGAGACCTAGGGGTGCACTAAGAAAGGGTTTTGAAAAATTCGACCCCTAAGGGGGTAAAATAGGGGATGAAAGTTTGTATGAAAGTCCGTCAGTTTTGAAGTTAGGATCTTAAAAATTAGTATTTAGGCGGACGACTAAAAATTAATAATTACGTGTCTCAGGGTTTTTGTAAATTCGACACCCTTAAGGGTGAAAAGGGGGATGAAGTTGAAAATTCTTTATTCTAAAAGTAAAATCCAGATAATTTATTATTTAGGCATTAATGATGTAATTCTATGCAACGTTCATCACTGTTATTGAAATTCCACCCCAAATTCAACCCCTAAAAAAGGGAAATGGGGTGAAAAAGTCTAAAAACCAATATGGGTATCGTTTGTATGGTTTATCGGGTCGCTGATTACGAAAACTACAACAATTTTGAAATCAAACGTGGTGGACGTGAAATACCATCATCCCCCTGGGGATGGAGTTAGGGTGCAATAGGTTTGAAATGTCTAAAAATCAATATGGGTGTCGTTTGTATGGTCTATCGGGTCGCTGATTACGAAAACTACAACAATTTTGAAATCCAACGTGGTGGACGTGAAATACCATCATCCCCCTGGGGATGGAGTTGGGGTGCGATAGGTTTGAAATGTCTAAAAATCAATATGGGTGTCGTTTGTATGGTTTATCGGGTCGCTGATTACGAAAACTACAATAATTTTGAAATCCAACGTGGTGGACGTGAAATACCATCATCCCCCTGGGGATGGAGTTGGGGTGCGATAGGTTTTAAATGTCTAAAAATCAATATGGGTGTCATTTCAATGTTAGGGATAGCGGTTAAATTGGCGTAAGGGGTAGGGATAGGGACAGGTAGAGAGGTAGAGAGGTACAGTGGTAGAAAGGTAGAGAGGTAGAGAGGTAGAGAGGTAGAGAGGTAGAGAGGTAGAGAGGTAGAGAGGTAGAGAGGTAGAGAGGTAGAGAGGTAGAGAGGTGGAGAGGTGGAGAGGTGGAGAGGTGGAGAGGTAGAGAGGTAGAGAGGTGGAGAGGTAGAGAGGTAGAGAGGTAGAGATGTAGAGAGGTAGAGACGTAGAGACCTCGAGAGGTAGAGAGGTAGAGAGGTAGAGGGGTACAGGTACAGGTAGAGGTAGAGGGAGAAGGAGGGGAAGGGGGAGAGGAAGGGAGTGAGGGAGGGGGGAGGGAGGAGGGGGAGGGGGAGAGACAGGGGGAGGGGGAGGGGGAGAGGAAGGGGGGAGAGGGGGAGGTTTTAGTTTTTCTCAATTACTTCTGCGAATTGGCTCTGTTTTGAAATATTACATAAAGGTGTCTCTCATCTCTCTCTTTACATTTGTTAGGATACTGCTGCTAAGTTCCTCTGTTCTGAGTAATTTATGAGTTACGTCTGTATATTATATAAAATTCAGCTGGATCTTGAATTATACTCATTGATTTGCGCAGGGTTAGTCCTGTTTTTCCTTAGTTTAAAATTACCCCGAAATGCGGGAAAACATCTCATTGCTTCGGAAAACCGGTAACAACATAAATACGAAATCCACGCGTGCGAAGAAGGTGACTGACTGACTGACTGACTGACTGACATATCAACGCACAGCCCAAACCGCTGGGTCTAGAGATTCCAAATTTGGCATGTAGGTTCCTTATGAGACCTAGGGGTGCACTAAGAAAGGGTTTTGAAAAATTCGACCCCTAAGGGGGTAAAATAGGGGATGAAAGTTTGTATGAAAGTCCGTCAGTTTTGAAGTTAGGATCTTAAAAATTAGTATTTAGGCGGACGACTAAAAATTAATAATTACGTGTCTCAGGGTTTTTGTAAATTCGACACCCTTAAGGGTGAAAAGGGGGATGAAGTTGAAAATTCTTTATTTTTAAAGTGAAATCCACATAATTTATTATTTAGGCATTAATGATGTAATTCTAAGCAACGTTCATCACTGTTATTGAAATTACACCCCAAATTCAACCCCTAAAAAAGGGAAATGGGGTGAAAAAGTCTAAAAACCAATATGGGTATCGTTTGTATGGTTTATCGGGTCGCTGATTACGTAAACGACAAAAATTTTGAAATCCAACGTGGTGGAGGTAGAGATGTAGAGAGGTAGAGAGGTAGAGGGGTAGAGAGTTCGATATGTAGAGAGGTATAGGGGTAGAGGGGTAGAGAGGTAGAGAGGTACAGGTAGAGGGAGAGGGAGAAGGAGGGGAAGGGGGAGAGGGAGGGAGTGAGGGAGTGAGAGGGGGTGAGAGAGAGGGAAAGGGGGGGATAGTGAGGGGCAGTGGGAGAGGGGGGAGGGGGAGAGACAGAGGAAGGGGGAGGGGGAGAGAGAGGGAAAGGGTTTCAGTTTTTCTCAATTACTTCTGCGAATTGGCTCTGTTTTGAAATATGACATAAAGGTGTCTCTCATCTCTCTCTTTACATTTGTTAGGATATTGCTGCTAAGTTCCTCTGTTCTGAGTAATTTATGAGTAACGTCTGTATATTATATAAAATTCAGCTGGATCTTGAATTATACTCATTGATTTGCACAGGGTTAGTCCTGTTTTTCCTTAGTTTAAAATTACCCCGAAATGATGGGATAAATAATAATTTCCCTGGACTAAAATATCTCATTGCTTCGGAAAACCGGTAACAACCTAAATACGAAATCCACGCGAGCGAAGCCGCGGGCAACAGCTAGTATATATATAAAAGAAGAAGGTGACTGACTGACTGATTGACTGACATATCAACGCACAGCCCAAACCACTGGGTCTACAGATTCCAAATTTGGCATGTAGGTTTCTTATGAAGCCTAGGGGTGCACTAAGAAAGGGTTTTACAAAATTCCACCCCTAAGGGGGTAAAATAGGGGATGAAAGTTTGTATGAAAGTCCGTCAGTTTTGAAGTTAGGATCTTCAAAATTTGTATTTAGGCTGACAACTATAAATTAATATTTAAATGTCTCAGGGTTTTTGAAAATTCGACACCCTTAAGGGTGGAAAGGGGGATGAAGTTGAAAATTCTTTATTTTTAAAGTAAAATCCACATTATTTATTATTTAGGCATTAATGATGTAATTCTATGCAAAGTTCATCACTGTTATTGAAATTCCACCCCAAATTCAACCCCTAAAAAAGGGAAATGGGGTGAAAAAGTCTAAAAACCAATATGGGTATCGTTTGTATGGTTTATTGGGTCGCTGATTACGAAAAAAACAACAATTTTGCAATCCAACGTGGTGGACGTTAAATACCATCATTCCCTTGGGATGGGGTTGGGGTGCGATAGGGTTGAAATGTGAATATGGATGTCGTTTGTATGGTTTATCGGGTCGCTGATTACGAAAACTGCAACAATTTTGAAATCCAACGTGGTGGACGTGAAATACCATCATCCCCCTAAGGCTGGAGTTGGGGTGCGATAGGTTTGAAATGTCTAAAAATCAATATGGGTGTCGTTTGTATGGTTTATCGGATCGCTGATTACGAAAGCTACAACATTTTTGAAATCCAACGTGGTGGACGTGAAATACCATCATCCCCTGGGGATGGGGTTGGGGTGCGATAGGTGTGAAATGTCTAAAAATAAATATGGGTGTCGTTTCTATGTTAGGGATAGCGATAGTTGCGAGTGCGCATGCCTCACGAGCGTACACGTTTTTACATTCTCCGCAATTCTTTTTCAAAATATCAAATCAAATCAAAATCAAATCAAAATCGTTTATTCATTGTTGGATATTAAAATCTCTTAATGACGTCAGCTAAACTACATCGCTTCACAAACAATGTGGCGCCATTGTGGGAAAAAAAAGAAGAAGAAAGAGAGAGAAGAGAGAAGAAAGAGGACATACAAGTTAAAGTGCAGTTTAGTTGTCCAATCGTATATTAATACGTAGCGTAATACGAATATAACATTATTACGCTAAGAGAATAAAATTTAAGCATCAGGAACCTGAAGAAACAGTGAATTTTGTCTGAATGTGAACTAGTTAACATAATTGGATCATATATTTGCAACGGTTACTGCGCGTTCATCGATAGACAAGACACCTGGTCCAAGGTCAACGAGTTCGCCGAGTGCAGTGCACGTCCTGCTCACACCGGTATATCACTATTAGCTATCCTGTTCGTGCGAATAGCAGGTCATTCATCGCTAGCGTGATTGATATAACTGGACTTGTTTTGCTTGCAAGATAACGATAAATCACACCGCAATTATGAGGATCTGTAGCGCTTGTAACAGTCAGATTAATGTGTCAAATCTGGTGGAATGTAGTAAATGCAAAACAAATTTTCATAACGGGTGCGTAAATATATCAGATGAGTTGTTAAAATCAATGATGCATCATCTTGAACGGAGTTGGATATGCCCTGAGTGTCGTATGATCACTAAACGGTGTCCTAGAAACGATGAGACACCTGTAGGTAAAAAGTTCTCACACCCAGACCCAACATCGCCTAGTGATATGAATATGTCGTGTGATGATCATGCTGCGACTAACAACCCTACCGCACCGGAACATTCCTTCTCTGATATACCTACTATCCCTGCTGACTTCAAAAATTTTATGCTTGCATGTTTTGATAACTCAAACCTTACTTTGAAAAAATACATAGATTCGGCAACTGCGACTCTTAAGGAAGAGGTCACACTAATGTTGGGAAATGTCACTGGTCACTTGAGCACCCTTCAAGGTGACGTCACATCGCTTGCATCTCGCGTAGATGCCCTAGAATCTGAGAACTTGGATTTACGTGCCAGATTAGATTCACTCGAGGCGGCCCGCCCTTCAGAGAGCTCAGATGTCGTCAGCGCGCTACGAAGCGATGTATCATCTCTGCGCATTGCTATGAATGAAAGGGATCAACAGGATTTACGCAACGATTTTGACATATCAGGAGTTCCAGAATCCTCGGAAGAATCGACAGTTCATATCGTCATGTCCGTGGCTCAAAAACTAGGCATTTCGCTAGAGGAACGAGATGTCGTATACGCTTCCCGAGTCGGGCGGGCGCCCAGCGGCAGTGGCACTGGTGACGCGGGTCTCGCGGGAGTGGAAAGCCCTCATCTTCGGCAGCCACGCGTTATAGCTGTTCGCCTTACACATCGGTCGCTGCGTGATAAGCTGCTTCGTCAGGCGCGTGTGCGCAGAAATATACTTTCTGATGGACTGGGCCTTCCTCCGCATAGACAATCGACTATTTATCTCAATGAGCGACTAACAGCCACAAACAGAGTTCTGCTAGCGAAGGCACGAGAAGCGAAGCGCCAGCTGGGTTGGAAGTTCGTATGGACCTCGGGTGGGCGAATTTATGTTAGGAAATCGGACTTGCCTGCAGACAAGGCTGATTGTGTTCGAACAGAAGAGGACATTTTTCGTATTTTTAATCTTCAAATTCCTAATCGTAGAAAATGACTATTTTGATTTAATGGATGTTTTTTCAACTGAGTTATTGCTGCGACTTCAATTTTATCTATTTATCTGGTTTTGTCTATGTTCATGTTGTACTGCATTTTTTGTTCTATTGTGTGCCGCTGCCTTGAATGGCTCTTTTTCTCTCAGTAACAATTCAGCCTATTTTACTGAAATTTTTGAAACATGTAAATATTTAATTACTTTCATTAACCACTATCAGACTCATAATAATATATTTTATCTATATACATATTTATGTTTGACCCCAAAATACTTAAATACCAACCTAATTAAACCTTATAATTTTTCTTCTACCTGCCGTCACTCAAATATGTAGTGACGGCAGGTAGAAGAAAAATTATAAGGTTTAAGCAATGATTAAGTTGAAGCATTTCTCTATTGGACTTTTGAATGCGGGATCTCTCGGAACAAACCATGACGAATTTCAGGTTGCACTTACTCGTGAATCGTTTGACATTCTTGCTATAAACGAGACATGGTTACGCGAAGGACAAGACGGTGTAGCCCCTAGGGTCCCTGGCTATAAACTGCGTCACGTCCCCCGTAGGTATGGTCGTAGACAGCGAGGAGGTGGTGTAGGATTTTACTTGAAGAACGGCATCTCTGCTAGAACCTGTGCACATCCGTCGCCACATACGGAAGTCGAGCAGATGTGGGTTACTTTAAAAATAAATGGCATTCAATTTATTGTAGGCACTGCTTATCGACCTCCTTGGCAAAACATAAACATTTTTATCGACGCTCTCACTGAAACGATTTCTTCCTTTACAAACTACGATCACCTAATTCTTTTAGGAGATTTTAATATAAATTTATTAGACAGCATGGATTACAAAACTTTACATTTGCAGCAATTCTTACACTACTTTAATTTAAAAAATCATATCGATAAACCAACTCATTTCACTGAAAACAGCTCAACCTTAATAGATGTCATTTGCACTGATAAAGCACTTGCAATATTAAATAAAAAAATTATGCACTATCCATCGCTCGGTCGTCACGCTATAGTTTCTATTGATCTAAAATGTGCAAAACCTAAGCCCCCTCTACAACGCATTACTTTTAGACCAATAAAGGACCTTAATCTGATGGAATTTAACAATGACCTGGAGTCAATAGTCTGGGATAATTTATTAAAATTAGATTCTGTAGATGAAATGGTATCTTTATTTAGTTACCTTGTTAAAAATTTATTTGATAAACATGCCCCTGAGAAGACGATCGTTTTCAGAGAACCGTTACCACCCTGGCTGACTAGTAATGTACGCTATATGATGCATCTTCGTGATGCTGCTCACAACAGTTGGAAGAAGAGTACGGAAGCTAACGCGCAAGATGGTGATAATATCGTTGCTAAAAAAAAGTACAAAGACTTGAAACATCTGGTAAATGTCAGTATCTTTAATGAGACAAAGTGTTTCTTTAATCAACACATAAATAAACATATTAATAACCCGAAATATCTTTGGCCGAATCTCAGGAAAACTGTAGTATCAAACATGAAAAATAAATATAACTTACCACCACATTTTAATGACCCTGACCTAATAAATAAAGCATTTTTAGATGTACCTGGCGCTGATGTTGCAACCATCTCAGATTTGACATATTTTGAGTTCAATAAATTCTGTCCGTCTGTGTTTACTTTGGAACCAGTTCATGAGAATGTAATAGCCAAAATAATTATGTCTCTTAAATCTAACGCATGCGGGTCGGATGGACTGAGCCGAGATATGATTCTTCTCACGTTGCCCAATACACTTAAGATTATTACGGCTATTATAAACAGATCTATTGTTGAGCACAGCTTCCCATCTATCTGGAAAAATGCATTGGTCCGTCCATTACCGAAGTCAGGTCAAGCTTCTAATGTAAAAGACTTAAGACCAATAAGTATTTTACCCTTCCTATCTAAAATATTGGAACGAGTAGTTAGCTATCAAGTCACTAAATATTGTGAATGTAACAAAATCTATCCTGACCTACAATCAGGTTTCCGCAAGGGACGAAGCACAGGCACAGCCATGTTGGATGTTGTAGACAACTTGTTGACAGCTCAAGATGAAGGAAACGGCTCTGTGATTGTTTTGCTTGATTACTCTCGCGCTTTTGACTCTTTAAATACCTCTCTTCTGTTATCAAAATTGTCTCACTATGGGTTTGATCACTCAACACTTAAATGGTTTGATAGCTACCTAAGTCACCGTTCACAACAAGTTGTTATCTCTAAACCAGATGGAAATCTTGCTGTTTCAACTCCTGAGCCAATTCTTCGAGGTGTACCACAGGGCTCTATATTGGGCCCAATATTGTTTATTATATATACAGCTGATCTTGCTCGTCAAATTCAACAATGTAAGTTCCATATGTACGCAGATGACGTCCAATTGTATCTTCCGGTTCATCCTAATAATTGTCAGGCTTCAGTTAGCAAAATAAACTCAGACTTGGACTGCATCGCCGATTGGTCGACAAAGAACTCTCTATTGTTGAACCCGACAAAATCTAAGTTCCTAATAACGGGTTCCAAAACGCAAGTACGCAAGTTGGAGGCCTGTAATCTCGGCATTGAGATCTCAGGTGTGCCGGTCGAGCGCGTTCAGTCAGCTCGAAATCTGGGGCTACTCATGGACAGAAATTTGAAATTTGAGAGTCACTGTTTGGAGCTGGTTCGTAACTGCTTCTACCGCCTTAAGATTCTATACAAAATCAGACCTTTCATAGACACAGAGCTACGGATCTGGTTATGTGAATCTCTCATACTCTCCAAATTTATTCACTGTATCACTGTGTATGGTAATTGTATTTATAAAAAAACTTTGTCACTCATTCAAAGAGTTCAAAATGCATGCGCCCGTTTTTGCTTTACTATACCTCCTCGATCTCATGTGACACCGTTCATAAACTCCTCGAATATCTTAAAACTAGAGGGCCGTATCAAATTGTATTTTGCGAACCTTTTATTTGATGTCTTGAAAACTGGTAGGCCTCAATATCTATTCCACAAAATTTCTTGGAGGAGTGCAAATCCTCAATATAGACACAGACTGGTCGCACCAGTGCTGACAATTCCTCATCACAGAACGGCAGCCTTCTGCGGAAGCTTTAAATACCAAGCTTCCAAAATTTGGAACGACCTTCCTCCACCTTTGCGATGCATCAACGTAAAATACTGTTTTAAAAATGAAGCACGCAAACACTTTTTATCACTGCAGAAGGCTGTGCAGTAACTTTGTAGGATATAATAGTTATATATTTTCCCGCACAAATCAACTTTATTCTTAAAAAATTCAGGCAGGTAGGTAGGTGGGCAGGTGGATGAGATTGAAATAATTTTTACACATTCATTTATGTTTAAGTTTATGTTATAGTTTTCCCGACACAACTAACACTGCACTTTCAATCAATGAATGTATGTAAGTATATAAGTATTTTATGTTTATTAATGGACATTATTGTTATATTTATTTTATTATTTCCTTTAAATTTATTTATTACTTTACCATTTCCTCTATTAGATTGCGCACTCGCACTTTTACAGGCGCTGACAGAATATCAGCGCTGTGGCGTGCTTTGCCGCTGCAGCATTATGCTGAGTTAGGGCCTACTTGGGGGTGCGGCATACTCTATAACCAGATTTAGATTTAATGTGCATTTTATATTGTTAAATATTTTGTTGTGGATTTGTGCTGTATTCCTAAATAAACAATTTATCTATCTATCTATCTATCTATTAAATTGGCGTTAGGGGTAGGGGTAGGGGCAGGGATAGGGAAAGGTGGAGGTAGAGAGGTAGAGAGGTGGTAGAGAGGTAGAAACGTAGAGGGAGAGGGAGAAGGAGGGGAAGGGGGAGAGAGAGGGAGGGGGAGGGGTGAGGGAGAGGAAGAGGGAGGGGGAGGTAGAGAGGTAGAGACGTAGAGGTAGAGGGAGAAGGAGGGGAAGGGGGAGAGGGAGGAGGGGGTGAGGGAGAGGTAGGGGGAGAGGGAGGGCGAGAGGGAGGGGGAGAGGGAGGAGGGGGAGAGACAGATGGACGGAAAGGGGGAGAGGAAGGGGGGAGTGGGAGAGAGAGGGAGAGGGTTTCAGTTTTTCTCAATTACTTCTGCGAATTGGCTCTGTTTCGAAATATTACATAAAGGTGTCTCTCATCTCTCTTTTTACATTTGTTAGGATACTGCTGCTAAGTTCCTCTGTTCTGAGTAATTTATAAGTAACATCTGTATATTATATAAAATTCAGCTGGATCTTGAATTATACTCATTGATTTACGCAGGTTTAGTCCTGTTTTTCCATAGTTTAAAATTACCCCGAAATGACGGGAAAATATCTCATTGCTTCGGAAAACCGGTAACAACATAAATACGAAATCCACGCGAGCGAAGCCGCGGGCAACAGCTAGTATATATATATATATATATGAACTATATATAAACTTATAATATATATACAGGAACGTTACTGAAACACCCCATAAGCTATGGCACGCAATTAAATTAACATCCTGTATTTCACCCGGTGATATTCAAGAATTGGGTTTCAGATGTGTACTGTAACATCTAGGTATGTTAATTAAATGGAATTTATTTTATATGTTAAAAATCTGTGATTTAGAATTTTTGAGTGACATTTTATCACTTAGTAATATTTATATTAGTCCAATGTTCAAATTCTATGTCCTTGTTTGCAAAGTAGATCTACTTTCAGGTAGAACGTGCACTTATCTCAAGTTTGAAATCGTCAAGAAGATTATCTTATCTTTGTTTATATTTAACAAAAAAAATTGCGTACCAGTTGGAAACCTAATCTTTTTGCTGTGTTAAGTATTTCTACTCCATAATAGATGGCGTTTTTCACTTTTCTTGGCCATTCGATACAAGATGGCGCTCAAAGTATCATTTTAATTTTTTTATGAGTAGTATAATATACAAGGTTATTTTTTTGAACCTGATATGAGTATGCATACCCTTGTTAGTGAGGTCAAAAGCAACAACTTTTGTTCTACGACTTTGCTAACAACGCACATAAGAATTGCGACAAAATGTGTTAGTCACTTACGTTAATTTTTAAAGGAAAGTCGAATTTTTTTGACCGTTGTTAGCAAAGTCGTAGAACAAAAGTTGTTGCTTTTGACCTCACTAACAAGGTAGGAATACTCATATCAAGTCCAAGAAAATAACCCTGTATATACCTATATTATATAAGTATTTAAAATTAAAATATAACTGCCGTAAGTATAACTCAGAGTTTTTACTCGACTGTTGCGAGGCCCAATAGGGAGGTTAGGTTTTTGACCTTTCAAGCGCGTTATCAAAATAAACCCTGATGAGCTATTAAAATTCAATATTAACAATTATACCTTTAATTTTAACAATTGTAACTTTATATGGGAGTTGGTAGTTGAAACCCAAAACATCAACAAAAGCTCTCATACATTATTTTAAATTTTTAAGTATTTGTTACGTAATTAGTTACGAAATACGATGTAACACTTTCTTCTACGTGCAGTCTACACGCCGCATTTGTATCACCGCTGGATTTGATGCCTTGCATCCTTTTTTTCGACTAAGTGTGAATAGGTAGTGGATCAATGTGGGCATTGTGGGCACTGTCATCATAGCGGTTCGACAGGCGACCACAAGGAAGAAGACCTGCTTTTATAGATCGTGCTTTTTACAAGTGCCTTGCAGTTTCTAGTGACATTGTATCGTGGAAAGTGGTGATTTTCGTGAAAATCTTAATCCCATCCACGATTAATATTCGTACACAGCGCCATCTGTTAGCGGCTGGCTGAAATAACTTAGACTCATGCGCTGATCGATGCCCATCATTGCTGCTTGTGAAGTTTCTTCCCGCTTGGCCTGGTAGAGGGCATTAGTAGCTGCTGTTTTGGTTAATGCGGTGATAATTGACTGTTGGACTCAATTTGAGAATTAAAATATATATTTTTTCATAATATTATTGACATAATTGGATTATAAGACGCCAGTATTTTTGATAAGACGTTCTTTAATTATTTTATTGTATGTGGAAATTTATATTGATTATTTGGTAATTTTATATTTTTAAGATTTTTTTTTTGTGACTATAATATGCGTAGGTATATTGTAGCACTTAACCTTGGTATTTTATTACTGTTGTTAGTGTAGTGGGTGTCTTAAGTGTCACTTAGAGATTGATAAACATATCTTTATTTGTACCTACAATTACACACTGCTACCTATAACGAGTTCATTGTCTGAAAAATTTGTCTAAAGACAAGTGTCTAATTTTGTTCTGAACTTGTCAAGACAGGGAGACTAGTAACTAAAGTAAGGCCATCGTAAAATAATCTGTTTCATGAGTCAATGCTAATGCTTACCAACAAATTTTGCAGCTATATCAATAGCTAGAGCTGTCAGAAAAAACAAGTTTGTAAAACAATTTTATTTTTTCCATCAAATATACTCTGGTTTTAAAGTCATGGCTGAAACATATGTTGTTAAGCGTTGGCATTGACTCATGAAACGGATTAAAGGTCTATTTTGACAGCTCTCAAACGTACGAAAAAATACGACAGAAAAATTTACCATTTCTGTTGGTGACAAGAAAACGTCAAATTGGACTTCTTATGTTGGCCCGACTTTAGGGAGTTCTAAAACAGACAAGAACTTAATAATTTGTGAATTGACAATGTTAGGGATTATTTGTATACAACTTTTTAATTTTATATCAATTATTCTGTCTCCAGTCCTGCTCTCAGAATTGTCTTTTAAAGGTGGAAATGCACTAAGCACATTCAGTGCGGTCAAAAAAGGCTGTGCTGTGTAATAAGCCTGTTGTGTCAGCAGTCAAATCAAACATATGAAAAATTATTACCAAAGCAAAATGATACCTGTGTGTTGGTGTTAAGGAAATGTCAAAACAAGCTTCTTACTACTATAGCCTTATTTTGTACTCCATTAATGAAAAATAAATTGAGCATATTAATGGCAAAAATTTGAGCAGTTGCCTCATGTATTTCATTATTAATTGAATTATGTATTTCTTGCCTAATAAGCAGTGTTGTTTGTTCATCTGAAGTTCTATTATAATTTGTTCTGATAGTCACACTTGGTGTTAATTTTAGAATGATTGTAGATAAGTAATTCACTACTATTTTATTTCATGCTGATGGCCACTGTTGTGTTTTGTTGTTCCATGACTATTGACTATCAGATATCTATTCTGGTGATAAATTTTAATTAAGTCGTATAATGTATGAAGTTGTAAATTGTCTGTGTAGTATCTTTCTATGCTTATAGTATACCTACCCTACTCTTCCAGTAATCTATTAAATTAATTTAAAATTACATAGTAATGATAATTATATTTGCCTTGTGTTTTTTATACGATAATATATATTGCTAATTGCAATTTAACTATTGTAATTTTTTATTTTCTCAATTCTGCGAGGAGAAGAGTCCGTCGGTTTTCATCTTCATGCAGTAATGGGGTCAAAGGACTCAAAGTAAGCATCTTATAAAAATACGAAATGTTGAGAAAAAAACCGGCCAAGTGCGAGTCGGACTCGCGCACTGAGGGTTCCGTACCACCACATAAACATAATTGTATTAGTTGAAATTTCAGTAAGTTAATGTGCTAGATTTGTTGAGTCCGACACGCGCTTAGCTAAATTTTATTATTTGTTGTAATTTTTTAGCTTATGCACTATAAACATACCAATTTTCAAGTTTGTAAGTGTTCCCGTTTTTAAAAAGAACTAAAACAAAAATCGCCTCAGCGACCATCCACCTTGACCCCTCTCTTATATGAATGTTCTTGAAACGGGAGCTCACCACAATTGGTTACTATTAGTTGTGAGAAAAGTTGTAATATTTAATGATTTCAGACTTTTCCCATTATTTGTACTGTGAGACCTAGCTTCTTACCAAATTTCATAATTTTAGGTCAACGGGAAGTACCCTGTAGGTTTTGCATTTTTGAATAAATGTATGGAGATGAGGACATAAAATGCCATATCTTTTGATTTCGTCGTTGTAAAAAATTTAAATTTTCAGATCTTGTTTGGTTCATGGATCCTAATATATGGTATTAATTTCAACCCGATACCTTTACCCGTTCGTGAGATAAAGGGTCTTGACAGACAGACAGACAGACAGACAGACAGACAGACAGACAGACGGACAACAAAGTGATCCTATAAGGGTTCCGTTTTTTTCTTTTGAGGTACGGAACCCTAAAAATAAAGGTAGAACTATATATAGAAATTTGGTTTTGAGCTCTTGGTAAAAAATAAAAAAGTACGTGTTTTAGAATTCGCCACTTTCCCGTCGCCGGGAAAGCGGCCGGTCGGACGTCCCAGGTACCGCTGGAGTGACGAAGTGCAGAAGGACCTGAGCGCTCTCCAAAGACCTGATTGGCGTGAGGAGGTGCAGAAAAGGGCCGACTGGCGGCTTTTGGTGTCGGAGGCCAAGATCCTCTTTGGGTCCCTGAGCCAGCGAAAGTAAGTAAGTAAGTATGTTTTAGAATTTCTCAAAATTTATTCCCTAAGGGTGTGAAATAAGGGATGAAAATTTGTATGAAAGTCCTTTGTTTCTTGAGTTAGATTCACACAAATTTGAATTTAAGCTGTTAGTAAGAAATTAAGAAACACGTACCTATTTAAGCATTCCTTAAAAATCACCCTGCAAGGGGGTGAAAAAGGGGATGATTTTTTTCCGTATGTTAAATCCTACAGTTTTGTCATGAGCTACTTGATATTTAGATTGGAATGCTTTTATCTATGGGATCTTTTTATGAACTCAAGCTTCCCATGCAAAGCCGCGGCGGCGGGGCGCTAGTAATTTATAATCTAACATTTTTCAAGAATTGGCCTCCAGTGCTTCATTATTACGTAGTAGGTATATTATATAAGTGGTATGTGTGTGTATTTTATTACGTGTCAGACGGCGGCGCGGTGCGCGGCAGCAGCGACGCGGCTTGCTCAAGGTTAGTGTGTGTTTGACCAGCGACTTTGATCGCTGCTTCTTCTTTTAAAATCTATTTAAATAAAACCGTGCAACTGCTTCTTTTCAGAATTATTAAGTGTTATCTACGCGACTTGAATCTGAAATTATGTCACTCCACTTCGACGGCAAAGTGGTGCTAGTGACTGGCGCAAGCGCAGGCATCGGTGAGGCGACGGCAATTCTGTTGGCGGAACGTGGCGCGCGCGTGGCCCTCGTTGGTCGCAATGAGACTGCGCTGCTGGCCGTAGCCGCCAAGTGTGGACAACAGTCGCTGCCGATCGTCGCCGATCTCTCCACTGACGCCGGCTGCCATACTGTTGCGGAAAAAACGCTAGGACATTATGGGAGGTAGGTATACAGCGTACAAAATAACTCTAGCTGTGACCATTAATGCGCAAAAGTCAAAAAATTAGTCGCAGGGGTGAGCGCGGCATGTGGGGGGAGGCGAGCGAATTGTTCATTGGCTCTCTACCTGTCACCGAACCAAACCCGAGTTCTGCAACCGCGCTATCTTATTATAATAATAAAAAAAACTGTACACTGCAGTAGACCAGATATTACCATTCATGACAAACATAATAAAACCGTTTACCTAATTTACATAGCCTATATTATTATCACCAAAAGGCAGTCCTGCTGGACAATGCCAGAATTGTGCGCCGGTTTCTTTCTCCACCGACCTGACACCTCTGGCGCTTGTCTAGGCAGCGCCAGGGAGTCCTCCAGTGCATTAGCAGTGAGTTTGTTTGAAATTGCTTAAATAATAATATCATTTACTCAAATCGTTATACAATTAATACTTATAGGCTCAGTAAAAGATAAATTACATTTGTTTGAACTAGGAGAATCCTGTATTTCAGGCGGAGACAGGGCTTACAAACTTCTAAACTTAAAAATAAATAATATTGCAAATATTTAACATAAATATTAAAATAAATTCATTTTGTGACTGTTAACAATTTTTCTGTGTCTTCGTAGGACATACTTAAGAGGGCATCTATGAGAAGTTTTTTTAATTTCACCATAGCAATGGGAATATAGATCAAGCCTCGAATTCAGTCTATTGTAAAGTAGAGGCCCTAAAAATACAAAAAATCTGGAAGAAAAGGCGAACCTTGTGTTGCTTTTTTATATTTATTGTTTACCGTAATAAAGTTTTTCGCAGCCCACTGCAAATTATTTTTCAACACATTTGCTCATAAAACAGCTCTATTTGCCAGCTTTATTTAAAATAAATAAAAATAATAAAATAAATAAAGTTTTATTTCAGGTGACCCATATCAAAATAAAAACAAGACAAAATCCTTTGTTTTGTTTTTGTTTTGATATGGGTCCATAATTATTTGTAAGGTCCATAATCCAGCTTATTAAACACGTGTGTTTTTTTAATTTTATTACCGCACTTGTGTTTTATATTTGTTTTTATTAATCTCGGAGTTTTTATGCTTACGACGTTGGTAAAATTTTCAAGAATTTAAGGTGATTTCGAGAAAATATCGTTAACGAATGTTCATTTTATGAAATTATTTATAAAAATTAACTAATTAACAATAAATTTCTCATTTATGTATAACCTAGACCACAGAATATATAATAGGGAACATGCATGTTTTTTTTTATTTAAAAAAATTATACTCATTCATGTAATAAACAGTTAAGTAAAACAATTTTTTCGAATAACTATGAAATAAAAAAAGATATAAGCCAGCGAAGATTTGTTTCTGTCTCTTTCTAGCAAAACGAAATTTAACACGGAGTTTATATGGCCGTAGTGAACTTTGACGTCACTATTCATGTCAGATCTCTGTGTCTAATAGGCGCGTATTTAATATTTTTATATGCTTATGTCGGCCGTATGTCTTAGCCGATTAAAATTTTAATTCCACTTTTTGTCATCTCTACTAAGGTATTTTCATATTTTGTTAATAAATGCGACTAAAAAAATTTATGCATGTTCCCTTTTGTAGACACAGTACAAACTGCTATGTTTATCTGCCCTGGGCCACAGAGTTTTGAAGTCCATGCGCGTTGCCCTGGGGGATTGCGCGCGCAGGCGGTGTGGCTCTATCTTTGTGTTGTGCTCCTGGGCGGATAACGTCCCGTGTTCTTCTTCACATTCATTCATTACCAACCGCGCTATCTTAGTATATTGCCTACCGTAATAAAGTCTCTCGCAGCAGTCGCAGCGTAGCCCACTTTCTACATTCATAAATCAAACAAAAACCACTCGAGCGATTTATTTTTAACTTTTATAAGCTGATGATTAAATTTAGGTAAATTGATACGTAACAACAAAACCACTTTTTTCACAACTTACTGTGCTGCTTTTTAGTACGTATATTCATACTCAGTTCACGCAAACAAAATCACAAATCTTGTGTCCATTCAAGACATTGCACCGTTCTTATTTCAAAAACCTTAAGAGCTAAAGTTGCTCTGCGAGTGTCAGACTTGACTTGTTCTCGACTGTACTAAAATGTAACCATTTGTGTGATACGACTCAGGCTGGACGTGCTGGTCAACAACGCCGGTATCGGAGCTCGCCAGAGCCTGCTGACGTCCGACATGGAGACGTTCGACCGGGTGTTCGCGCTGAACGTGCGCGGAGTGTACCTACTGACGCGGCTGCTCGCGCCTGCGCTCATCGAGTCTAAGGGCAACATCGTCAATATATCCAGCGTCGCCAGCTCCATTGTCCATGTCGGCAGTCTCCCCTACGGCATGAGCAAGGTTCGTTGGAGTCAGCTCACCTAGCTCATAGACAAAAGGCAACGTGTCGGCAGTCTTCCCTACGGCATGAGCAAGGTTCGTTGGAGTAAACTCACTTAGCTCATAGCCAAAAGGCAACGCCGTCAATCCAGAATCGCTGCCTCCATGAGCAAGGTTCGTTACACCAAGCTTACAGCAAGATTACAAGTATGGGCCAGCAACTCCGACGCTGCGCGTGGTTGACACGCTAGGAGCATAATAGGATTCGCACGCCTGCCCCATGCTCCCTTGCGATATATTTTTTAAGTTCTGCGCATAATACGCTGTAACTTCAACAGTTAGAAGAAGCAGCATAAATCGTGCATTGGCTTTCCGTGAGGTACAGTCAGCCTACAGTGGGGCTCTCTCTGATTACGTTTTAGCACTGGTTCAGCTTATACTGGTTTTGTTACCACTAACTTGCTGCCGGTCGTACCTATTCGTACGTAGAAAATAAATGCCCGAACCCGAGACGCTGAAGATAAAGCATTCAATCACAGAGTAAATTACAGTATTTAATCTTAATGTATACCTACACTTAGCTTTTGTTTTTAATGTCGCAGGTGTATTGTCAGGAGCCCTGAAATTGTAATTTACCTAGTTTCATTATAATTGAACAAGTAAAGTGTAAAAAGTAAATTATAAAATAACTAATAGCCAGTGAAATTCTTATTTCACTAGTTAAATTGTAAGAAATTGAGCAGATTGACTAAATAGGTGAATTATAACTTTTCAACACATTTCCTCATAAACCAGTTCTTTTTGGACAGTATTTAGGTCCATAATCCATCTTTTTAAACACGGGTGCTTTTTCCATTATATTACCGCAGCACTAGAGTTTTATTTTTGTCTTTTTTTTATTACCGCAAGGAGTAAGGAGGTTTTATGTCTGTAAAATTCATAATATTTTCATGAATAAATAAACTTTGTTCGTTAATATGATCAATAAACATTCATTTCATGAAACTATTTTATATTAATCAAGGTAGCAACAATTAATCTGGGGCACGGCAGTGCCCCCGCAAGTCGAGCAAGAAAAAAAAGCGGCACGGCCGTTACCATCCTTTTCTCGAAGCAGTTCAGGCCATTTTCGAACCTCTGTAACTTCGTTGTGGATAAAACTAGAAGGCTGTTTTTTAATCACCCAACCAGGCATTGTATATTATACATGGTATATTTCAAATTTAATTCAATTTGAACCAGTAGTTTAAGAGTTATAGGTAGCCAAAGTTCCTTAATTTTGACAATTTTGTCACTCACTGAATGACCTATCATCAAAACTCTAAGGCACTTCTAGCAGACATAGAAGCTTTAGATTTAGAATAGAATTATTGTTTACTGTATAAATCAAGGAAAAACTATAATAGGTATTTTAAAAATTTTGTCCGGTTTTCTAGTTTCACCAACTACATAAATAACTTTGTATTCCTTTATAAATATATAGGATTACAAAGTTACATTTGCTGTGAATGAAGCAGTGTAAGTGTATATCCTATCCTATTCTACTTTCTATCCTACTAATATTATAAACGCGAAAGTTTGTAAGTATGGATGGATGTTTGTTACTCTTTCACGTAAAAACTACTAGATGGATTTTAATGAAACTTTACAATTATATAGCTTATACGTACAATTAATAAACCTGCGCAGACGAAGTCGCGGGCACCAGCTAGTGTATAATATAATGGAATAATAGGTGTAGATAAGTAGAATAATAGGTGTAGATAGGTTACCTAGATATAATGTCCTGTTCTTGTAAATTGTAAGCAACCTATGTAATCAATGTGCACTCGTTGTTGGAAAGCCTAATAAATAAAATAAAATAAAAATAAATAATTTTATTCAAAAGTAACTTGTAAAATGGTCAAAGGAACGAAAAAGCAAGAATGGGACATGTCAAAGTATTAGGTCTTTACCTATGAAATTGCCGTTTTGTATGGCGAATTTTAGGTTAACTCAATTTTGAGTACTAACATTTTTGCATTTTTCTTACGAATTATAAATCCATTTTTTTTAAGCATTATTGGGAAGACATTAAGCTAACAGAAGCTTAAATTTAATTTTCGTAAAATATTATCTGTAAAAAAATATAACAAATCTAATGATGAAATCGGACGACATTTAAGACGAACAATTTTCGAACCTTTAATTTTATATATCAAACTAAAAATAAAAACTTTATTTTATGCGTAAACTGATAACCTTAAAGTCAACTTTCAAATATAAGACAAATAAAAAAAATTGCATTAGAATTATAGGAATTGATCTCATTAATCTGTAAGAAAATTTCTGCAATTTCATAGGTAAAGACCTACGAGTATTATTAAGTAGACTAAATTGCCCAAAACAGAAGGTACCGAAAAGGAAAAAAAGTAAGACTATCTACAAAAAGAAATGAGATGCCATCAAAAACATAACTTGTAAAAACCAAGTCTCGCAACTCAGTTCTTCTAACGTAAAAAGTTGTGGGATCCATGTAATACCAAGTCGGTTAATTTATTTAGACCTTACTTAAGGGTCCTTCTGTCTTAAGTTATTACGTAATTAGCTAACCTAGCAACATCTTATAGTAACCATATCAATATTAAATGTGTTATGTTTTAGGAAGTTCTGAATAAAGGCCAGGTTAAAAGTACCTACCCTAAACCTACGAGCATGTATGAAAGGATTGATGAAAGTACAGGAAGCAAGGGAAGTAGGTATGTTAAGATCGTAGCAGGTGGAGGACTATGGTCTCTGCCTACTCCGACGGGAAAGTGGCGTGATGTTATGTATGTATGTTTTAAATTCACAAGTAATACAATTAGTAATAAGTTATATTAAATATGATTGTTTAGTGCGATTGCCAAGTAAATCTATTTATTTTTAATAATCATAATCTAGTCAATCAATCTATAAATTTTACTTGTTTTTATTCGGAAATGTAACGTGTTGAAAAACGTCGTAAGAAGCGCGTGCGCATTGCCAATACACTCTCGGCTCCATTACGCCCTAGCCTACGGCTCGGGCTGCAATTTCTAAGCCTCGTGTGTAATGAGCTTAACAGCGCACCAGCATCTAAATGTACTATTACGGCTCTGACAATTTACCTGCGACAGTATAACAAACAAGACACACTTTGCAGTTATTCGCTCCATTTTACTCAACTTCATGGGCAATGATATGTATTTATTGCATTGCTTTATTTACATAATTTTTGTTTCACTAACACATTTCTTAAGTTTACTGTTGCCTGAAAATAACCTTGGATTTGCAACAAGGCTGGTTCTGTTTTATGTATTGAAAGCGCCATCTAGTATCGAGTAGCATAACTACTGCCTCCGGTTCGCAATGTATTTGTTTTTGGGGCGACGGTTCCGGCAGCGGAGGCCAGTTGCACACATTGTCTTTAAAGTTAATGTTAATTAATTGTTACTTTATTTTTTAGTTAGTTGATTTTACAGACCGATAGCTTTAAAGAGACTTTGTAATAATCGCCTGCAAGGCAAATAGGTAATTTCGTAATCGATAGTTAGGTAACGAAAGGGTTCTAGAGTGGCAACCACGTACCGGAAGACGAAGTGTAGGCATCTCCCCACAAGGTGGACCGACGATCTGGTCAAGGTCGCGGGAAGCCGCTGGATGCGAGCTGCGCAGTACCGGATCGTCATGGAGATCTTTAGGGGAGGCCTATGTCCAGCAGCGGTCGTCTTTTGGCTGATATAATAATAATAATAAATTTATGTATTCAGAAAAGCTTAAAATACATATAATACATTTAGGACTTATATGATGATGATGAGTTAAAACAATAGATACTTTTGTATGGAAAAATGCAGGCATTGCCCGTGGTACACCCGCGTGGTTCACCTAGGTGTACCACGGGAGATTTTTTTCTCCCGTGGAACACCTGATCACTTTTGAAATAAAAATAATTCAAAACTATCGCCCGTGGTCCACCTATGAAAAATGTAGCAGTTACTGTCCTCTTCCTTTACATTTAGGTTTGTGCAGTCAAGAACTGGTTAAGGCAAAGGTGACACTTGTGGTGCGACTTTAGCTTCTACAGTTATCAAAGTAAGAATGGTACGCACGGCAGCACGCAAGTGGTAACAAAACCAGTATAAGGTGAAACTGCGCTACGCTACAAACTTCTGAAACCAAATACGGGCTCAAGATCAAAGCTTAACGTACTCCTGACGTGCTGCCGTGTGTACAAAGTCCAGTGTGTTAAGTTAGAAGTGCTCTTGTCTGTACAAAATGCGCCAACTGTTGGTTCCTCGACATCAACTATAAATCCGTTTCATGAGTCAATGCCAACGCTTACCAACATATTTTGCTGCCATGCCTCTAAACCAGACTACCTACATTTGTCGAAAAAAATAACATTGTTTTACAAACTTGTTTTTTCTGAAAGCTTTAAACTATTGATATTACTGCAAAATGTGTTGGTAAGCGTGAAACGGATTATTTGTATAGGCTGGTTTTAATTATATTTTTCCTGATATCCCAGGCTGCTCTCAACCATTTTTCCAACTTGATCGCTCTGGAGCTGGCGCCCAAAGGAGTCAGGGTGAACACCGTCAGCCCTGGTGTTACGGTAAGCAAACGGTTTTTAAGGTTCCGTACCCAAAGGGTTCGAACTGAGCCCTATTACTAAGCTTACGTCATCGGTCTGTCTGAGGGCTGATAAGCATATAATCTATAGAATAACAATAGCGTCTGTGGTGTAGTGGTTAGAGCGCTCGGCTATCGATCTGGGGACTAATTATTGAATATCACCGGGTGATAAAATATCACTCAAAAAATTCAATATCACAGATTTTTCTTTTCAAAAGTAGAGATTGATATTCGTTAAATATAAAGCAGTCCTTGATTGTTCATTTTCATGTATTCTGATTTACCTTTCAACTGTTTATCAGGGCAAATGTAAATTATTAAATTTTCAATAGTGATATTTTATCACCCGGTGATTTTCAAGAATTGAGTCCCTGGAGGTTCTGGGTTCGATTCCCGGTGGGGACACTTTTGTGCGACCTCCCCAGTTTGGTTAGGACAATGCAGAATTAACTACCTGATTGTCCGAAAAATTAGATGATAGGTACACTTTTAATACACTTCTATGCGACTGCGTGTTCCTGACAAACGAGTTATTTTTACTTTAGTTGTACGGAACCTTCGTTGCGTGTGTCTGGCTTGCACTTGGCCGGTTTATTTCAATTGCATAGCATTATCATCGTCATGGGTCGTAAGATCGATGACCGACCTCACAACCTCTGGTGTCAGAGTTGTTAAGCTGTCCAACGTGCCCAACGGCTTAACGTGCCTTCCGAAGCACGGAATCATTTAAATTTTCGTACAATCAGGTGATTCAGCATGCAATGTCATAACTGTACTGTACTAGTCTCACACATTGATTTTAGACAAACAGAGAGAAGAAACAACAAAGTGATCCTATGAGTGTTCCGTTTTAGGTACGGAACCCTAATAATCTCTCTTTCTGTCTCTCAAAGAGATAGTAAGGTCTTAAGAGAAGTGGTAGTGCTTTTGTGCGTCTGGGGAAGTATCACCCCCTTACTTACTGCTGTGTTTGGGTTTGAAGGTTGAGGGAGCCAGTGAAATTACTGGCACGCACTGTGGGCTACGCACTTTTCTGTCTTATTGGCGTCACAGTATGTCACTAATAAGACAGTGGGTGCTATGGGCGGTGGAGACCACTTACCATCTGGTGTCCTACCTGTTCGTCTGCTTACTTGTAGAAAAAAAAGATTCAGATTCAGATAATTTTATTCAATGTAGATTCTTTACAGAATACTTATTGAATGTCATGCAGAATACAATGCAAATAGAGCGAGTCTACGCCGTTTCGGATCGTGCTATGGCAGCGTAAAAGAAACGGCAAGAAACCACTGCAGCACGGCCTACTTTAAGAGTCGGCTTTTTACAAGATAAAGTTTGAATTTCTTTTATTGATAACGACATGAAAGTCCACTACTGGGCAGAGAGCGTTCTCAGAATTTCACAGTTTACATGCCTTATCATCAGGTGAGCAAGTTCGTCCAGCGCATGACGGGTTCTTCCGACGAGGAGTACCAGGCGTGGCTGCGCACAATGGAGCAGTCCATCCCGCTGCGCGAGGTGTGCTCGGGGCGGGACATCGCCGAGGCCATCGCCTACCTCGCTGGCCCAGCCTCGGCCAGGACCACCGGCACCGAGCTCATAGTGGACGGTGGGGCCAGGTTTACCTTCGGCGGCAGCAGCGTGATCGCCAAACAGGACCCCAAGGCGAAGTGAACACACATAATGTCTATGTCGCAGACAAATTGTATAATTCATCATTTTGCATTTTGCCATGGCATTCTACAAAATGCCGAATATTTTTTATTCGTCATTTTACATCATAGAGTAACACGATTTTCGCGCGCAAAGAACGGGCTTGCGCGGTTTGACGCGTTGCTCTAAGTTTTACATAATGCCCGCGGCATTATGTAAAATGTTAGGTTGGGTTTACCGTGGCTAACGAACCTAAAATGCACCAGTGATCTAAACCTTTTTACAATCTGCTGGCGCCTTTTTACAATTTTCCGACCGTTTACAGTTTGTAAACGGCGAATTATATGATTTGCCTACCACACCTATACTACTATAAATGTATGCGACGATGCAATACTATAGGGTGTCTCCTAATCTATTCTTCCTCTCAATGCGTTACCTACTTGAATCATAAAACTATAGTTTATCTGAGGAACTTAAGTCGAAATACGAAAAAATATTGAACCCATACCTACAAATCTTACAACAGCATCAGCTGATGTCAAAAATGTTTTCTTACTTTGCTTTGACCTAAGTTCTTTAGGAAAGAAGTTCAATTTTGTGGTCCGAGTAACATACTAAAAGGAACACAGTTGATTAGGAAACACCAACACCCTATTGGTACAAGGTTTTTATGAATTCGATAAAGGGGTCATGCAACTTTAGATTTAATACGACTTTTAAATTCTCAAAAAAGAAAGAAAATTCGATGTCGCTTCAGCTGATCATTGCATTGTATCATAAAAGTTGTTGCATAAAGTTTTCAGAATAAGATCTTAAAAGTATATATAAAATAAAACTAAATAAAACACAAACAAGTATTTACTCAAAGGGGTGATAACATACTAACACATACCCGGCCATGTACCTACTTAATTTATTGTATAAAATAAATATTTGAATTGAGTAATTCGCTGTTTCAGTGTCATTATCGTCCTAGCTTTTCTACCTTACTATAATAGATAAAACTATTAAATGTTTTACAAAAAGTTGAGCCCAATTCTTGAATATCATATCACCGAGTGATTTTCGAGATATTCAAAATTCAATGTTTTTAAACAAAAAAAGACCAATAAACTAAAACAAAATAATTAAAAAAAAAAATTGTGCATGATTATAGTTAGGGTGCTGGCTGCAATTTGGGTATATGTTTGCTCATGATTCATATTAATAGGGATGTTAGATCAGCTCAATACAAATCGATTTGGTCCTTACAAGTTTTTCTGTGCGTCGCTGCGTTTTTGAGTTAAAGCAAAAAAAAAAAAATAATAAGATACTAAATAATGTTTTTTTTGTCTATCTTTGTGGCTCCTGTTTAAAATACTTCTGAAGATGTAGAAAATTGAAAAGGCAGATATGCAGGGCTCTGCATTATCACGAGACGAAGTAGTAAATTTTTGGATTTTGAAGCGCTGTAACTTTACGACGCAGGGCTATTATGGTGGCAGACCATTTTTCTGCGGTTGTATACGTTGTATTTAATCAGATAGTCATAGTCTGCGGTCTGCCAGGTGTACGTTTTGTTGTCAAATTTTAAAATAGGCGTTAGGAGGGGCGCTAAATAGTATTAAAAAAAACAGTTTATTTCAGACAATTGTCCATATTTTGTTAGTAAGTAACTTATAATCTATGTTAGAAAATACATATCCAATTAAAACAATTCAAATTTCAATTACAATTATTAAATTTAATTCAAATAATATAACACCGAGGCAACAGATCAAAACATGTCAAAATAATAAAATAATATAAATTAAAATTTAAAAATATTCATTTATTTAATTTAAATACCTACCGCCCTGTGCGACGCCAGGCAAGTGCACGTGCGCTCGAACCCAGTGCCGCTGCAGAGGGCAGTCATGCTTGTCACCGAGGACCTTCAGGATGGTGTTGGTGCTCCCGCGCACCCTGTACATCAGCGATGCGATGCGGCGTCGCAGCACGGTGTGGAAGCCGTCTATGTGAGCGTGTGCAAACATCGCTGATGCACTACAGTAGCGCGGGAGCCCCAACACCACCCTGAATGCATTATTATATTGTACACGGAGAGCATTGATAGCCCGCTGCGTGTAGTTGACCCACAGATTGCACGTGTACAAGGTTTGGCAAAAGGCTTTGAAAAGAGTTATCTTTACTTCTATGCTACATCGTGCAAATCTGCGAGCCAACATATTACAGCGGACCGCCATTGCCCTCCGCTCCCTTTCTTTAGTATAGCATAGCATAGAATAGCATAGCATAGCATAGCATGGCATGGCATAGCATAGTATAGGGTATAGTTATTTTCATACAGGGTGTAAGACGGTCTCAGCAGGTGGAAAACTGTGGTCTCTGCCTACCCCGACGGGAACAAGGCGTGATATTATGTATGTATGTAAGACGTAAGGGATAGTTTGGCAAAAACTGAAAGGGCTTGATCAATCAGTCAACGTAACTGAACAAACAGGAAATGAAAAAAAATCGCCCTCTCCATACAAACTGTTCAATCAACTTTGCAATTTTGTATGGAGAGACCGATATTTTTTTCATTTCCTGAAAGGTATTCACTGAAAGTTGTTCAGTTACGTTGACTGACCAGACCCTTTCAGTTTTTGCCAAACTGTCCTTTACATCTTGTATATTTTTATTCAAGAATCGGGACTAGATTCTTGAAAATTACCGGGTGGTAAAATAATACTTTTGAGTTTTTGAAAATTCTTATTCACCCTGATAAGCTGTTGAAAAGTTATCAGAATACATGGAAGTTAACAATTAAGGCTTTTTTATTTTTATATTTTTAGGGTTCCTAGTAGACAAAAAGATACCCTTATAGTTTCGTCATGTCTGTCTGTCTGTCTGTCCGCGGCTTAGCTCGGAAACCCTTAGTACTAGAAAGCTGAAATTTTGTACAGATATACATTTTATCCACGCTGGCAAAGTGGTAGAATAAAATTTTGGAAGTTTTTTTTTTAGGGTACCTTCCCTACAAGTAATGTGAGGATGATTTTATTTTCTTGTCCACCCATAGTGTGGACATATCTGTCTACCCTCCTTCTAGTTATTTTATTTTGGTGACTGCCGGAACTGTTGGAACTCGATCGAAACTCACTTCGACAACACACACTCACTACATCACTGCGAATTGCCGTATGTTTATCGCGTACATTGTTCCTGCATAGGGTTGTAATTCTATGCAACGTTCGTTTTTTTAATAAATCACGTATGTCTATTATCCTAGACAATTTTGAGAATGTAAAAACGTTGACCAAAGCTAGTAGATCCAGCCAATTGCGCAACATAGACTGTCTACCTACATACAACTTACCGAGGTGTAATAATGTCTACGGTATGAGAACGTGGAAATACCTACTACCTGAAATTTTAAATAATATCTCATGTGATTTACATGACGAAATGCTTGTGAATGCAAAAGAATGTAAAAAATGTTTAAGGGATCACTTCCTGCGTGAATGATTGGTCACAGTACCTATTATAATTTATGTTAGTGAGTGAGTAAGCAACCACTCATCTCTTAGATAAACCCTTACAGGTTTTTTTAGAGGTGTGATTAAAAACTACCTATGTTTTTTGTAAATTGTTTTGAACAATAAATAAAAAAAAAAAAAATCACTGTTATTGCAATCCCACTCCAAATTCAACCCCTAAAAAGGTAAATGGGGTGAAAAAGTCTAAAAACCAATATCGGTATCGTTTGTATGGTTTATCGGGTCGCTGATTACGAAAACTACAACAATTTTGAAATCTAACGTAGTGGACCTGAAATACCATCATCCCCTGGGGATGGGGCTTGGGTGCGATAGGGTTGAAATGTCTAAAAATCAATATGGGTGTCGTTTCTATGTGTATACCTATGAGGATAGGGATAGCGGTTAAGATGGCGTTAGGGGTAGGGATAGGGGATGGGATAGGGATAGGGGTAAGACATGGAGAGGGAATGGGAGAGGGAAGGGGAGGAGGAGAGGGAAGGGGGGAGGGGGAGAGGGAGAGGGGCAAGGACAGGGATTGTTTGACGGACGGTTGGACGGATGGAGACACGACAGATAGACGGAAGGGTGGATGGAGGGATGGTCAGATAGATAGAATCCGTTGCGTACGAAGTCGCGGGCAACAGCTAGTATAATATAAGTGGAATGTGTATTGTGTATGTTGTTTATTACGTGTCAGACGGAAGCGGTGCGTGGCAGCAGCGACGCGGGTTTCTCGAGGTTAGTGTGTATTTGATCAGCCGTAGCAAATCTGACACAAATCAGTAGTTACTTAGCTCTGATCGCTATTTCTTCTTTTAAAATATATTAATTTAAATAAAACCGTACAAGGGCTTCTTTTCAGATTTGTTGTTATCAACGCGACTTGAATCTGAAATAATGTGACTCGACTTCGAAGGCAAAGTGGTGCTAGTGACTGGCGCGAGCTCAGGCATTGGTGAGGCGACAACCATTCTGTTGGCGGAACGTGGAGCGCGCGTGGCCCTCGTTGATCGCAATGAGACTGCGTTGCCGGCCGTGGCCGCCAAGTGTGGACAATATTCGCTCCCTATCGTCGCCGATCTCTCCACAGACGCCGGCTGCCGCACTGTTGCGGAAAAAACGCTGGGACATTATGGAAGGTAGGTATACGGAACTCTAGCTGTGACCATTGATGCGCAAAAACTCAAAAAATTTGTCGCGATGGTGAGCGTGGCGTAAAGTATTATATTATCTGTGGCGTGGCATATAGGGTGATGCACAGAAAATAACCGTCAAAGCCATTCCTGCTCACGCTATTGTTGTTAAATAAGGAGGTGTGACGTACACAATAAATGTGGGTACTCTGGGAGAATATCACTTCATAGCCAGCCAGCGAGCGTGGATGTTCTGTCTGTGTCCTACGTACCAACATTAGCTAGTTTTACTAGATGCATCCCGATAAATAACAGTACGTCCTACCGGACGTAACAGTTGCGACGAGGATGGGATGAAAGCGTGGTGAATGGAAACCAATTTTTGACAATATTTTCAAATTATCCGCAAAAAATAACTAGAAAATTCTTTGCCATCTCAAACAATGGAAAAAAAGGAGGATTAGACACATATCCACACTGAAAATGTCTCCGTGCACGTATTTGCTAAATTATGCATTGATTAATAAAATTGAACCGTTTGTTTACAAGTGTTCGACCGCCATCCCAAACAATGTTATAAGTATGTTTCCAAAAATATACAGAGAATTTCGCTTAGGCTCTCATGCATGAAGGAAAAAAAAATTAATAAATTAATTAAATTATTTTTTTTTCCTTCATGCTCTCATGTGTGTGGCATTACTTTAGCCCTTGCTGTGCCTTATTTCTCACACTCAAGAAAAATAAAATTACGGAAATGCGTTTCAAATATATCTTTCGTCAATTGTTTCCACTGATGGCTGCCTGACCGTATTTTAATGATGCATTACTTCTGTTACCGAGGTAATTTAGGTAATTTACAGTTAGTAGGTAGCTGCTAATACCTACACAAGAACTAAATTGTTACACGTGTGTGAATTCCTTTAAAAAACCTCATACTTATACAAAAACAAAGCAAACAAAATATTTTTATCAGCCTCTGTAGGTAATCTATAGTGCAGTAAACAACGGGTCAAGCTTGATACTAGTAGTGCGATCCAGCTGTACTCGTACATCTAATGAAATAACAACGGTACAAAGTTCAATGTGTCAGGCTTGATGTGCTCTTGACTGTACCAACTTAGAAATTGCGGTTCTCGAACCATAATTTTTAGGATCGAATCCCCGTGGAGACACGTCAAACAAAAGTGGATAAGACGTTGCATAATAAAGCTACTTGATTGACCGTTAAAATAATATGAATGCGTGCTTCGAGATGCAGGCGAAAGGAGTGATCACACCTAGCTGAATTCAAAGACTAATTCGGCATACATTTCTGGGAGGCTTGGTTATGTTAATTGAAATATCCTTACTTCAACGAGCAATGTATGCCGTATTAGTCTTTGAATTCAGCTAGGTGTGATCACTCCTTTAAACGGTTGTTCTAGTTATTATAGGCAGATCAGTAACTCTGACACCAGAGTTTGTGAGGTTTTACGTAAGTGCTTATATGCTTGCGTAAGTGCTTATTATAACACCGACATAATACATATAATAAATAAAAGAGTAGAAACCGCGTGTCTGTACTTTTGATAAATTTATAAAAAAATTAGTGTGAGCGATAAGAAACGACTAATAAAACTCAAAAATATGTTTTCTGAACTTTTTGTCTGTCTGTCTGTATGATTTCGATAAACTCCGAAACTACTGAACGGATATTCTCGCAGTTTTCGCAGATAGATTAAGCTTAGGTCTGAGCAACATATAGGCTATGTTTCATTCAAATCGGTTCACTCAATCAGAAGCTACACCAATGTGAAGTATTAAATTGCCTGTACGACAATAACTCGCAAACCGATTCAAACTGAGTTTTTAATTACGAGTTTGGCTTAGTTTTGTGCAACATAAAAAGTTAATTTCATTGCAAACTGTTCACTCAGACAGAAGGTACGCTAAGTTTCATGCAGCGGCGCAAATAACTTACAAACTATTGAACGGATTCAAACAGGGTTTTCAATAAACTGTCAAGCTTACTTCTTTGCAACATATAAGCTTACTTTCATTGAAAACGGCTCACTCAGACAGGTGCGCGAAATTCCCAGTGGAGGCGCCAATATCTCACAAACAACTGAACCGATTAAAACGAGGTTTTCAGTAACGTATTTGGCTACTCCATGCAACATGTATGCTTAGTTTAATTGCAAACGGTTCACTCAGACATTAAATTCACTAAGTTTCAAGCGGCGGCCACAATAACTCACCAACTACTAAACGGATTTAAACGGGTTTTTCAATAACGTGTTTAGCTTAATTCTTTGCAATGTATTAGCTTAATTCTTTGCAATGTATTAGCTTACTTTCATTGAAAACGGTTCACTCAGACAGGAAATGCCCGAAGTTTCAATAGACGGCGCCAATAGCTCACAAAAAACTGTACCGATTCCAACTGGAATTTCCATGACGTGGTTGGATTAGGTACGGTCGTGCAAAGCTAATAAGCTTAGGTTAGTTGAAAACGGTTCACTCAGATAGAAAATACGCAAAGTTTCAAGCAAAGGCGCGAATAATAATAATAATAATAATTAATAATAAATTATAATTTTTAATGAGTATTATTTAGTATTCACATACCTTAACGTAGTATGCCCATTAATTTAAATTTTAATGTGACAAACTTTGTTATAGGCTGTATGAATATTTAGAATTGTATTAATGAATTATATGCTGTTAAGTTTGCTTGATAAATAAATAAATTAATGAATAACTCACAACTCACATTGTTGAAAATTCCGTTTGATCCGGTCCAGTTGTATGTGTAAAAGTTGTGGGTACAGCTAAAGATTGGTAAAATCTAGATTTAGTTTTATTATTAAAAAAAAACAATAATAAAAAAATTCCTGCTTCGGCATGGCAATGCAACAAATGTAAAAACAAATATGAAAGTTCTAAAGTTTTGGAAACTTAGGAAGTAGGTACTTATAAACAAAAAAATTAAATAAATAAAGAGAGATGTGAATCATTGTTTTTTAGGAATTGTCTTTTAATGGGAGAAATAAGTTACAACGATTGTACAGAAGTGTAGTCCAACAGTTTTTTATGCAGGTACATGTACAGTTAAAAGCATGTGAAGCCACGTTGGACTTTGTACCGCTCTTTTTTCAGTTGTCACAGAAGCTAAAGTGACTGAGCCTCAGATTTAGTTAGGCTTTGTTTTGGTATAAGATATAACGAAACCCGTATCATAGTTCGTCCGCGTTGAATTCGACTATAATTTTACACTTACGAGGATAGTGGGCGACCTAACAGTCCACACGTAAACAAGACGTGTTTAATTTACAAAAATCCGTACTATCGGTACTTTGTATACCTACCTAATAATATAAAGGCGAGAACTGCACTGTCTGTCTGTCTGTTAAGCTTTTATGACTAATCCGATAAACCGATTGTAATATAAACTTGGTATGAAGATAGTTTGAACTATGGGAAAAGTCATTAGCTACTTTTTCTGAACCCCACGCGGACGGAGTCGCGGGCAACATAGACTGTCTACCTACATACAACTTACCGAGGTGTAATAATGTCTACGGTATGAGAACGTGGAAATACCTACTACCTGAAATTTTAAATAATATCAAGGTAATAATAATAGCTAGTGGTAAATAAAACTCGTTACTATGTGTTGTACCGTACCTACCTATGCACCCAACTTACTAGAGTACGACGACGTTTTGACTTGTGTTTTGACGTTAACAAAATATAGGCAACCAACTTAAGATTACTATGTTTATAACTTGCTTATGAAGCAATACCAGCTAATCGTGTTGTAACCAATTTATTATTAATAGGTAGACATTCGGTAGACAGGACCAAAATACCAAGACGACTATAAAAAAGCCGGCCAAGTGCGAGTCGGACTCGCGCACTGAGGGTTCCGTACCACCATCATCATCATCATAACATCCCATGAAACGTCCACTACAGGACAGGGAGCTCCCTCCAGAATTCTAGCTTTTTCTGGAAAAATGTGGAGGGGAAGTACCTACCGTAGTCACCTCGCTTGTTAGCGTTACGGCTGGCACCATGGACCGCGGTTTTATGTGACCGCAGTAAGTAAGATGTAAGATACAAAGGAGGATGCTGCTGCCCATCCTCCAGTTAACCCTTAGTCGCCTCTTACGACACCCACGGGTATGTATGGGTTCCACCACACCACCGTACCACCACATAAACATAATTGTATTAGTTGAAATTTCAGTAAGTTAATGTGCTAGATTTTTTGAGTCCGACACGCGCTTGACCAAATTTTGTTATTTGTTGTTATTTTATAGCTTATGCACTATAAACATACCAATTTTCAAGTTTGTAAGTGATCTCGTTTTTAAATAGAACTAAAACAAAAATCGCCTCAGCGACCATCCAACTTGACCCCTCTCTTATATGAATGTTCTTGAAACGGGAGCTCACCACAATTGGTTACCATTAGTTGTGAGAAAAGTTGTAATATTTAATGATTTCAGACTTTTCCCATTATTTGTACTGTAAGACCTAGCTTCTTGCCAAATTTCATAATTTTAGGTCAACGGGAACTACCCTGTAGGTTTTGCATTTTTGAATAAATGTATGGAGATGAGGACATAAAATGCCATATCTTTTTATTGCGTCGTTGTAAAAAATTTAAATTTTCAGACCTTGTGTGGTCCATGGATCCTAATATATGGTATTAATTTCAACCTGATACCTTTACCCGTTCGTGAGATAAAGGGTCTTGACAGACAGACAGACAGACAGACAGACAGACAGACAGACAGACGGACAACAAAGTGATCCTATAAGGGTTCCGTTTTTTTCTTTTGAGGTACGGAACCCTAAAAATAAGCAAGAACGTATGTAAATAAAAACTCTTGATGTGGAACAAATTTCACTGTGCTAACTGCTTATAAATATCTATTGATCCAACTATAATTACCTACCTACCAAATATTTTTGTTTAATACATCATTAACAAACACCTTGAGACTACTTATTAACTTTTATTATTAATTATAAATCTTGGTAAGTAGGTACGGAATGGATGTAGTGTTATTAAAAAAAAAACCGGCCAAGTGCGAGTCGGACTCGCGCACTGAGGGTTCCGTACCACCACATAAACATAATTGTATTAGTTGAAATTTCAGTAAGTTAATGTGCTAGATTTTTTGAGTCCGACACGCGCTTGACCAAATTTTATTATTTGTTGTTATTTTATAGCTTATGCACTATAAACATACCAATTTTCAAGTTTGTAAGTGTTCCCGTTTTTAAATAGAACTAAAACAAAAATCGCCTCAGTGACCATCCAACTTGACCCCTCTCTTATATGAATGTTCTTGAAACGGGCGCTCACCACAATTGGTTACCATTAGTTGTGAGAAAAGTTGTAATATTTAATGATTTCAGACTTTTTCCATTATTTGTACTGTGAGACCTAGCTTCTTGCCAAATTTCATAATTTTAGGTCAACGGGAAGTACCCTGTAGGTTTTTCATTTTTGAATAAATGTATGGAGATGAGGACATAAAATGCCATATCTTTTGATTGCGTCGTCGTAAAAAATTGAAATTTTCAGATCTTGTGTGGTTCATGGATCCTAATATGTGGTATTAATTTCAATCTGATACCTTCACCCGTTCGTGAGATAAAGGGTCTTGCTTGACAGACAGACAGACAGACAGACAGATGGACAACAAAGTGATCCTATAAGGGTTCCGTTTTTTTCTAATATACAAGTAGGTACAGCTAGGCAACTGGGCTTGTTCCGAATAACTTTACTCGAAGCAGACCAAGACATGGCACCAGGGGTTTCCTGAATCATGAAAAAATAAGGCAAAACGAAAAGTTTCGTACACATGAGATTAGATCGATTTTCGGCCCGAAAACCACTAATAGTAAATTTCATTGAAACTCGAGTCATTTTTTATTACAAGTATATTTTTATTTATACAAAGCAAATGTTGCTCGTTGATAAGTAAGTATAGTATGTTGGGCACATTGAGTATTGTCACTAGAGTAGAGGAGACATTGCGAGAAAAACTTGTGTGCCGGTTAACATTGAAAACATGCAAAGATGACTCAGCACAGAATCCCTAGATGAAAGTAGTTATAAGTAAGAAAGTCAAACAAACTTCATATGAAAAAGAATTTGCCGCATAAGACGAAATAAAGTGCTTGTGGTGCTGCAGTACTTTCCTTCGTCAAGTGTATAAAAAATTTTTAGTTTTGCAATCAAATCAAATATAGTTTATTCATTGTTGGATATTACAATCTCTTAATGAATTATTAATTTAGAGCAATATTACAAAGGTGATATCCATTAACTACGAATTATTAAATATTTACTAGTAATTAAATAAAGATTTACAGCTATATTTTGTGTTTTGTAAAATACGCATAGCATCATTATTGGCCAATAAAACGGACTGATGTGAGATGTCAATAATAGGCAATTTTCTATAATATTTTCAACTACGGTTTTTAACTGTCGTTAGGTGGCACGCTCATCACTATGGTAATTTCTGTTTTATGGCTTTTTAAAATAAATTAAATCTTTTTGGAAGAAAATATACTAAAGACATTTGAGATTTGCAACAAGTACTTGAGTTCAAATGCTTATGGCACTGTTTCTCAGTCAGTACCAGAGTGGAGATTACTTTAAAAAAAAAAATGTTGAAACTTAGGCGCTAAACAATTTTACTATTACTAGATATTTCTTAAAACAGAAAAAAAAATTATTAGAATAAAAACCAATAAAAGAGACAAAACAATGTGATTTAAATAGACATACCGAGGTATAACGTATGCGAACATATTTTCACTATACTTTAGTATCAGTGTTTCCGTTTTCCTGACGATAATCAGCAGCGCCATCCAATTGAACTTTCACAAGGTGCGGGGAAATCACCCTATTGAAAATAACAAGTAATAAGTACTGAACTTAAGTACCAAGAGTAAAAACAAAATTTCAACTTGTGTGTGTGTTTGATTTTTATCATAAAAGAGTCTTGATATTCTATAAAGCCACAAAATAAACTAACGAAAACAAAACAAAGGAAAAGTTAGTTTTCACGATAATCCTCGAATGGATTGAAATCCTCATTTATATTGGTGATGCAACGAAATCAAGCTAGTATTTTTCCATTGTGTATGTAAGACCTTAAAAGTAGCAAACACATATAGGCAGACACCTTCTTTTATTGATCCAAACTTACAGTGAAAAAAAAAGAAGAAGGAAATGTATATTTTGTTTCGAATAAAATATACATAGGTATCACAAGAGTTGGTTCGTCCATGTATTAGCTGTGAAAACAAATAAGTTCTTAATAATACCACAAATAAATATAAATACCTAACAACAGCGTCTCATATTTTTAAATCCATAATAATATGTTGGTACAGATAAGGAATTAAAAGCTAAAAAAAAAAGAGATTAAGTATTTATATGCAGAATATTGGGTATTTCAAGACGTAAATACGTCGTTATTATTTAGTCAATCAAAAATAAAATATTTTTTTGTACTTGTTGCATCACTAATATGAGAAAAGCTACGCATGTGAACCATGTGAATGGGGGAGTCTAGATGCGATAGCACAGTGGTCAGTGCATTAGATCGTGCTGCTTCTGGTGTCTGGTGTATGTAAATACAAAAAAAAACCGGCCAAGTGAGACTCGACTTCTAGAAGACCTACAAAGCTGAAATTTGGCATTTAGCTAGTCGTCAGGGTAAGAGTAAGGAAAATTCGAATATTGGAAATTGGTCAAGTGCGAGTCAGGTTTTAGTCAAAATTATGTATAAGAATGTTGGTAATACTTCTCTAAGACTTAACATTTTAAAAAAACCGTCTAAGTGCGAGTCGGACTCGCGCACTGAGGGTTCCGTACCACCACATAAACATAATTGTATTAGTTGAAATTTCAGTAAGTTAATGTGCTAGATTTTTGAGTCCGACACGCGCTTGACCAAATTTTATTATTTGTTGTTATATTATAGCTTATGCACTATAAACATACCAATTTTCAAGTTTGTAAGTGTTCCCGTTTTTAAATAGAACTAAACCAAAAATCGCCTCAGCGACCATCCAACTTGACCCCTCTCTTATATGAATGTTCTTGAAACGGGAGCTCACTACAATTGGTTACCATTAGTTGTGAGAAAAGTTGTAATATTTAATGACTTCAGACTTTTTCCATTATTTGTACTGTGAGACCTAGCTTCTTGCCAAATTTCATAATTTTAGGTCAACGGGAAGTACCCTGTAGGTTTTGCTTTTTTGCATAAATGTATGGAGACGAGGACATAAAATGCCATATCTTTTGATTGCGTCGTTGTCAAAAATTAAAATTTTCAGATCTTGTGTGGTTCATGGATCCTAATTATTAATTTCAACCTAATACCATTACCCGTTCGTGAGTTAAAGGGTCTTGACAGACAGACAGACAACAAAGTGATCCTATAAGGGTTCCGTTTTTTCTTTTGAGGTACGGAACCCTAAAAATACTAGTTGGTTCGGTCTAAAGGTGCGGGTTCAATTCCGGCTCGTGTCTTGAAAGACTTTTCATATCCATAAAGGTTTATATGCGTGGTCGGAAGGCATGTGTTGATTTGGCCACAAGTCGAAAGACACCACAATAGCTCATGGGTCAAAAAACACCACAATAATCTATGGGTCGAAAAACTCCACAAAAATCTATGGGTCGAAAGACGCCACAACAATCCATGGATCGAAAAAACCCACAATAATCTATAGTTCGAAAGACGCCACAAAAATCTATGGGTCGAAAGACGCCACAATAATCTATGGATAAAAAAAGAACACAATAATCTATGGGTCGAAAGGCGCCACAAGGGTCGAAATACGTCACAATAATCGATGGGTCGAAAGACGCCACAATTACCCATGGGTCGAAAAATGCACAAATATGTACGCATGGATCAAACGACGCCATAAATGTTCCATGGGTCGAAAGATGCCATAAATCTTCCAGAGTTGAAAAACATTATAAATACCATAAATGTTCTATGGGTCGTTTGATGCCATTAATGCCATGGCAAGGCAACACATGTCTACTCGTAAAACTTAAAGAAAAAAAATGGGCTCCAATATCACACACACAGATAGGGTGACAGTCCAGTTTCTTATGAACCAAGACTAAACAAATGCTTTGTCATGCTCAAGTTAAAATAGTATGTAAAAAAAACTGCCAAAAGCATCCTGATTATCTTGATAACTAACTGTGGAATTGCTATTTTAAGACAAAAAAGTACTATTTGTAAAGAGGTGGTTCACAAACCGATATTATAAAATGTTTTGGATACATTTTGAAAACATAATTCAAATTAATTTGCACCTTAATGAGAATATATATATATACTGCAATACTGCCAGCGACCACAACAACAACACTGGAACTCTCAGTGTTGCAAGAAGCATCCACAAATGAAAGGAAAAATGGAGAAAAGTGGACAGTACCTAGAAGAAACTTAATTACCTAATGAACGACGTTGTAAATTTTAATAATGATACTATAGTATCTAAATCGGTTCAATGTAAAACTTATAGTGCTTTGATATTCTAGCACGACAAAGGGAACCCATTGTATAAAGCCGAAAGTAGGCCGTGCTGCAGTGGTTTCTTTCTTGCCGCCTCTTTTACGCTTTCATAGCACGATCCGAGACGGTAGTCGAGTCGCTCTATTTGAATTGTATTCTGCATGTTATGATGACCATTAAGTATTATGTAAAGAATGATATATAAAAGTATTTCAAATCATATAAAAAGGAAGAGATGTGACGTACACAATAAATGTGGGTACTCTGGGAGAATATCACTACATAGCCAGCCGGCGAGCGGGGATGTTATGTCTGTGTCCTACGTACCATTATTAACTAGTTTTACTAGATGCATCCCGATAAATAACAGTACGTCCTACCGGACGTAACAGGAGGTATTTTCATCACGAATGGAAGTAAATCGGTGACATTGAATTGGTGGCAAAGATTCAGGTGGCCTAACTAGAATACCTCGCTTGTACTATGAGAGAGAGAGAGACTAGACATAAATTGATAAATACCTACAAATATCTGTCCTGGGCCACAGAGCTTTGAAGTACATGCGCGTTGCCCTGGGGGATTGCAAGCGCAGGCGGTGTGGCCTTATTGTTGTTCTGTGGTCCTGCCTGGGCGGATAACGAACCCGTGTTCTGCTGCAGATTTATTACCAACCGCCTATCTTAGTATATGTCTCTCGCAGGCCACTGTAAATAATTTTGTGTGCTGTTTATATATTCATGCATCAAACAAAAACCACTTGACCGATATTTTTTTTTATCGTTTATAAGATGATGAATAAATTTAAATTGATACGTAACAACAAAATATTTTTTTTCACAACTTGCTATGCTACTTTAAGTACGTATAACGGTAGTGTTTATATCCTCTTTGGTACGTATATTCATACTCAGTTCACGAAAACAAAATCGCGAACCTTTCGTAGGTGTACATAAATTCAAGACATTGCACCGTTCTTATATCAATAGCCTTAAGAGCTAGAGATGCTCTGCGAGTGTTAGACTTGACTTGTTCTCGGCTGTATTAAAATGTAACCATTCGTGTGATACAACCCAGACTGGACGTGCTGGTCAACAACGCCGGTACCGGAGCTCGCCAGAGCCTGCTGACGTCCGACGTGGAGACGTTCGACCGGGTGTTCGCGCTGAACGTGCGCGGAGTGTACCTACTGACGCGGCTGCTCGCGCCCGCGCTTATCGAGTCTAAGGGCAACATCATCAATATAACCAGCATCTCCGGCTTCACGGTCTACTTAGGCAGTCTTCCCTACTGCATGAGCAAGGTAACGAACTAAGCTTTCAGCAAGATGTACCAACTGACGGGGCTGCTCGCGCCCGCGCTTATCGAGTCTAAGGGCAACATTGTCAATGTATCCAGCATTGCCAGCTCCACGGTCTATGTCGGCAGTCTTCCCTTCCGCATGCGCAAGGTTCATTGGAATTAGCTCACTAGCTCATAGTCAAAAGGCAACGTGTCGGCAGTCTCCCCTCTTACATGTGCAAGGTTCGTTCGACAAAGCTCACGAGCTCATAGACAAAAGGCAACGCGTCGGCAGTCTTCCCTACTCCATGAGCAAGGTTTGTTACACCAAGCTTACAGCAAGATTACAAGTATGGACCAGCAACTCCGACGCTGACCGTTATTTTTTGCATGTGGTTGACACGCTAGGTTCTAATCAGGATTCGCACGCCTGCCCCGTGCTCCCTTGCGATATATTTTTTAAGTTCTGCGCATTAACTGTCAGCATCGGAGTTACTTGCTGCGCATAATACGCTGTAACTTCAACAGCGAGTGGGAGCAGCATACATCGTGCATTGGCTTTCCATGAGGTATAGTCAGCCTTGAGTGGGGCTCTGGTTTCGTTATAACACTGGTTCAGGTTATACTGGTTTTGTTACCACTACTTTGCTGCCGGTCGTACCTATTCGTACATAGAAAATAAATGCCTGAGACAAGTCGCGTCGCGGAAGATGCAGCATTTAATCACAGAGTAAAATACAGTATTTAATTTTGATGTGTACCTACACTTAGCTTTTACGATTGTTTTTAATGTCGCACGTACCTATATTGTCAGGAGCCGTGAAATTGTAATTTACCTAGTTTCATTATAATTGAACGAGTAAATTGTAAACAGTAAATTATTAAAAAAAACTAATAGCCTGTAAAGTTATAATTTCACTTGTTAAATTGTAAGAAACGGAGCCGATTGACTAAATAGGTAAATTATAATTTTTCAACACGTTTGCTCATAAAACACCTCTTTTGGCACTATATTTAGGTCTATAATCCAGCTTATTAAACACGCATGCTTTTTCCATTATTTTACCGCACTAGTGTTTTATTTTGTCTTTTTTTTATTTGAGCAAGCCAAAGGAGTAAGGAGTGTTATGTCTAAAAAATTCATACTATTTTCATGAACAAATAAACTATGTTCGATAATATGATCAATAAATATTCATTTCATGAAAATATTTATATTAATCAAGTTAGTAACAACAAATTCGTCTGTTAAGTAACAAAATATCCCACGCTTCGGGTTAAAACCTCCTTGTCCGCTAAAACAGCGCGCGCTATTTTTACAAATATTTGTGGTGGTTTCATTGAGTTTATTGTAATTATATTCAAAAGGATCGACTCCTACAAACAAAAAAACTGTAAAAAAATGAGAATTGGGTGTACGTAGAAATCTAAGGAAAAATACGTAGCTTGTTGTATACGAATTTTCCTTCGCCTACGGCTCGGGCTACAATTTCTGAGCCTCATGTGTAATGAGCAAAACAGCGCACTAGCATCTTAATTTACTATTACAGCTTTGACAATTTACCTGCGATAGAAGAAACAAGACATACTCTAGTTATTCGCTCCATTGTACTCAACTTCATGGCCAATGATATTTATTTATTAAATTGCTTTATTTACATAATTTTTGTTTCACTCCACATTTCTTATGTTTTTCATACTGTTGCCTGATAATAACCTTGGATTAGCAGCAAGGCTGGTTCAGTTTTATGCTTAGATTATGAATAACGGCAGCTTACTTTTTATGTATTGAAAAAGCGCCATCTAGTATCGAGTAGCATAACTACTGCCGCCTCCGGTTTGCAATGAATTTGTTTTTGGGGCGACGGTTCCGGCAGCGGAAGCCAGTTGCACACATTGTCTTTAAAGTTAATGTTAATTAATTATTACTTTATTTTTTAGTTAGTTGATTTTTCAGAACGCTAGCTTAAAAGACTCTTTGTAACAACTGCCTGCAAGGCAAATAATTTGGTAATCGATAGTTAGGTAACGACGAACCAATGGCCGATGGGGGCGTAAGGGTTCTAGAGTAGAACCGCAGGATATCACCCATATTTGGATGATATTCCGCACAAAGCGCTTTGAAATTAAAAAAAGAAAAGAAAAAAAGAGTGGAATTTTCTGCCTGCGTCTGTGTTCCCGAGTTCATATAACCCGAATTTATTCAAGTCGTGAGGCTTCTTCTGGGCAAGCTCGTTCCATCGTTGACCTCATCTCTGTCTTCAAGCCTAGATCGAGGTCAAGAGTAAGCCCATTGACGTAAAAAAAAAAGGTCGCGGGAAGCCGCTGAATGCGAGCAGCGCAGGACCGGTCGTCATGGAGATCTTTAGGGGAGGCCTATGCCCAGCAGCGGTCGTCTTTTGGCTGATATGATGATGAACAGCTCAAAAATGAGATAAGATTGTTGGAAAAACGCATTGATGGGTCGGAACAAAAATCTCGCTTGTGTTACCTTGAAATTCAAAATATACCAGAAAGCAAAAATGAGAACTTGATTCACCTTGTCGGCACACTTGGTAGCATCCTGGGAGTCCCAATTCCGGCGGATACCATTCGCGATGTTCATCGCGTCGCACACAACAGCCAGGTCAACCGCCCAAAGAATATCATAGTGCAACTAACTTCAAGGCGCTTCAAAGACGAGGTGATTGCAGCAGCTCGGATCCGGAAAGACCTAACTGTAGGGCAATTGAAGCGAGCAACGGCGACTGGAGGCGGCAAGGACACTACTTACGCCGAAGCTTCCAGTGACGATGGAGCTCAGAAAATATACATTAATGAACACATGACTTTGAAGAATAAGAAGCTCTTCTCGAAGACCAGGGATATTGCATCAGCTAAGAAGTATAAATATGTATGGATCAAAAATGCAACTATACTAGTACGCAAAAGTGATCAAACCAAGGTTATTGCCATACGAGAGGAAGAAGATTTATCAAAAATATGACTGTTGAATTTAAATTTTATATCTTTCTTATCTCATGATTATTTTCTTGCTGTTAGTTTTCATAAGGTTTTCCTAAGTGCCATTATTCAACACAATAACCTCAGAAGTATGTTTATCATTTACAATATTAATGGATATAAGCAAATCACTTTTTATTATCAGAATTGCCGAGGGTTAAGATCTAAATTAACCGTTCTGCGCTTAAATATATTGAACTCGGACTATGATATTTTAATATTTACTGAAACTTGGCTGAGACCCGGTATATTTGATGCTGAGATAATTGATAGTAGATACAGTGTCTATCGCGCGGATAGGGATCTGTCGAAATCAACCAAATCGGACGGAGGCGGAGTTCTGATAGCTGTGAAAAAAAGTATAAAATCTGTTTGCCTAGCTAGCAGAGTTTATCCTTATGAAGAGATTTATGTTCAGCTATCAATCTTAAATCGAGAAATAATAGTCAATGCTGTATACATACCACCTCAGTCAGCGAGTAGTTTATATAATATATATTTTCAAAACCTAGAAAAGATGAGTAATCTTAATAATACAAAAAGAGAATTATGCATAATTGGGGATTTTAATTTACCGGAAATCTGTTGGGCTCAAGATGTCGACATCAGTTTAAATCCGATTTCATCACCACAACTAGGAGAACCGAGTAAATTATTACTTGAAACTTGCATGCTGTTAGACTTGACTCAGTACAACTACGTATTAAATGGGAATAATAAAATTCTAGATCTATTACTGTGCTCATTTAATCTTATTACAGATATTAAACCGGCAGCAGCATTGACAAAAGTCGATGCACACCATCCTCCTATAGAGTTTAGTAGTAATTTGCAAAGTAGCTCCTCGCTGAAAAAGCTCTCTTTAAAAACTTATAACTATAGAAAAGCTAACTTTAATAATATAACACTTGCACTAAAAGAGATAAATTGGAATGAAAAAATAGGAAATTTAGACGTTAACTCTGCACTAAATGTATTTTATGATATATTGTTCGAATTAATTGAAGCACATGTACCGGTAAAGATAAAAGGAATGTATTACTACCCTATTTGGTTCTCTCCAGCGTTAAAAAGAACACTAAAAAGGAAAGAGAAGGTTTGGCTGAAGTGGAAGGTCTATAGTTCACTAGCAGATTACCGCGAATTTAGCTTATTGAGGGTAAGATGTAAATTGTTGATCAAATTAGATTTTAAAAAGTACACAGCATCTACTGAAAACTTATTAGTTAAAGGTATGAAACCTTTCTGGAGTTATGTCTCAGCACAGAAGAAGCCAAGTGATGGATATCCAGGTACAATGTATTATGAGTGTGTAACAGCCGATTCTCCACATGCGGTGTCAAACTTATTTTCCAAGTTCTTTAGTTCAGTTTTTGAAAAGAAGAATAATATTAATTTTAATGAGATTAATTCGTTGACAGAACACAGAACAGCTAATATTATATCGAATATATTCATAACCGAGAGAGAAATAAAAAAACAATTGAAAAAATTAGATTGTAAAAAGGGTCCAGGTCCAGATAAAATTGCCCCCATTTTTGTTAAAGCTCTAGAATCGGCACTCTCATATCCATTGTACTTGATCTACAATAAATGCATTCAGGAAGGAACATTTCCTGACCGGTGGAAAATGCCCCTATTCACAAATCAGGGTCCAAGGCGAACGTCTCTAATTATCGTCCAGTATCTGTCCAATCCTGCTTTCCTAAAATCTTAGAATCTTTGATCCATAATGTGCTCTATCCACACGTTCAGAAAATGATAATCAAGGAACAACATGGATTTGTAAAGGACAAGTCAACTACAACTAACTTAATCCTATATGCTGATTTCCTTTTTGAAAGTTTAGATGCAAGACAACAAGTCGATGTAATATACACCGACTTTCAAAAAGCATTCGACAATGTCGATCACAACCTTTTACTAGAAAAATTAGCATTTAATGGAATAAAAGGAAATTTGCTGAGGTGGTTTATATCATATTTGGACCGTAGAAGTCAAAGGGTTGTAATAGATGGACATGAATCGTATTTGGAGGACGTAACGTCCGGAGTAATTCAGGGTTCTATTTTGGGACCACTGCTGTACGTGATTTTTGTTAATGATATCTCTAAGTGCTTTCAAAATACTAAATTTGCTATGTTTGCTGATGATCTCAAGATTTATAATACTATCAACAACTTAAATGACTGTCAACTCATACAAGCAGATTTAGATCGTCTGGAAATTTACTGTAAGGAAAACAAATTATTTTTAGCTTACGAAAAATGCATGCAAATAACTATAACGAAAAAAAACTAATAATAAACTTCTACATACATACAATATAGGAGGACAGGTACTGAAACAGGTAGGTTTGGTTAAAGACTTGGGTGTACATATAGACGAAAAATTAACTTTAGATAGCCATATTGAAAAGATAATAAACAAAGCTTATAGTATGATGGGATTTGTCTTACGCATCAGCAAGCCATTTAAGAAACTGTCATCATACCTCATCCTATACAAAGCACTAGTACGTTCTCAGTTAGAGTACGGTTCAGTGATATGGAACCCTTACTACAATGTGTACTCCGAAAGAATTGAAAGATTCAAAGGAAATTTCTACGTGCCATTCATCATCGTTTGTATGGAAAACCCCCATCTTATGAGAAATTATTAGAAAAGTTTAAATTAGCCACTCTCAAAGAAAGAAGGCAACAAGGAGACGTAATTGCATTGTACAAAATATGTAATTCAAAGTACGACTGCCCCGATCTCGTGTCCAAAATAGGTTTGAGGGCGCCGCCGGCACGCCGCATGCGCTCGACGGCGCTGTTGGCCACCACCGGGAGCGCCACCAACGCCGGCGAGCGCGCCCCCATAACAAGAATGTGTAAAACGTACAACAAAAAATTTGCTTCAATTGACCTTTTCGGCAATGATCTGTTTAAATTTAAAAAGGAACTCATTGATAAACTATGTAAAGGCACGGAGGAAAACCAAATTCAGAATAGGTAAATTTGAAACGATTTGGATTTTGTTAGGATTTTTCTTGCATTTATAATATATACTATATTTTTTTTTTTGCTTTCTATTCTTTATTAAATTAGTTTTTAACGGTCGCTAAACACGTTGTAACAAAATATGATGTCTTGGTGAGAATGTTTTAGAGCATGTACTTTAACAACAATAAGATATGATATGTAATACTAATTTTAAGTGTCATGTTTGTTAATTCTCCAGATGAAAATAAATAAATAGATAAGGTAAAACCATAGATACAAATGTATGGAAAAATGTAGTAGTTACTGTCCTCTTCGTTTACATTTAGGTTTGTGCAGTCAAGAGCAGGTCAAGGCAAGGGTGACACTCGTGGTGCGACTTTAGCTTCTACAGCTATTAAAGTAAGAATGGTACGCACGGCAGCACGCAAGTGGTAACAAAACCAGTATAAGGTGAAACTGCGCTACGCTACAAACGTCCGAAACCAAACTCTGGCTCAAGATCAAAGCTTTACGTACCCCTGACGTGCTGCCGTGTGAACAAAGTCCAGTATGTCAAATGGGAAGTGCTCTTGTTTGTACAAAATGCGCCAACTGTTGGTTCCTCGACATCAACTATAATACATTTCATGAGTCAATGCCTACGCTTACCAACATATTTTGCAGCCATGACTCTAAAACCAGAGTATATTTGACGGAAAAAATAACATTGTTTTACAAACTTTTTTGTTTTACAAACTTGTTTTTTCAGATAGCTTTAGATAATTACTATTGATATAGCTGCAAAATGTGTTGGTAAGCGTTGGCATTGACTCGTGAAACGGATTATAAAGCTTGTTTTAATTATATTTTTCCTGATATCCCAGGCCGCCCTGAACCATTTCACCAACTTGATCGCTCTGGAGCTGGCGTCTAAAGGAGTCAGGGTGAACTCGGTCAGGGAGTTTCCTCGTGTCCGTACTAATGTCCTGACTAGTACGGACACGAGGAAACTTAATTTTCTTGAATGTCAGCCCTGGTGTTACGGTAAGCAAACGGTGTATAGGGTTCCGTACCCGAAGGGTCCGTACGGAGCCCTATTACTAAAGGGCCCCATGTACGGAACGATCCATCTGTAGAATATCGCTGTGAGAATATCGTGACAAACGATCGCTTAAAATTTGCCGCTAACACACGAAACGATTGGTCGTAACGATCGATCATTTACTTGTTTGAAACGGAAGGATAAAGACGTGCTCAAATAATTTAATAAGTGTCCTTATAAAATGGAAAACGAACTTCTTTTCCTTACCTATGTGGCGGTAACTTTGATTCGGCTACAAAAGAAAAAAAGAAAGCCTAAAAAATGAAATGAAATGAAATGAAATGGAATGGAATGGAATAAATGGAATGGAATGGAATGGAATGGAATGGAATGGAATGGAATGGAATGGAATGGAATGGAATGGAATGGAATGGAATGGAATGGAATGGAATGGAATGGAATGGAATGGAATGGAATGGAATGGAATGGAATGGAATGGAATGGAATGGAATGGAATGGAATGGAATGGAATGGAATGGAATGGAATGGAATGGAATGGAATGGAATGGAATGGAATGGAATGGAATGGAATGGAATGGAATGGAATGGAATGGAATGGAATGGAATGGAATGGAATGGAATGGAATGGAATGGAATGGAATGGAATGGAATGGAATGGAATGGAATGGAATGGAATGGAATGGAATGGAATGAAATGGAATGAAATGAAATGAAATGAAATGAAATGAAATGAAATGAAATGAAATGAAATGAAATGAAATGAAATGAAATGAAATGAAATGAAATGAAATGAAATGAAATGAAATGAAATGAAATGAAATGAAATGAAATGAAATGAAATGAAATGAAATGAAATGAAATGAAATGAAATGAAATGAAATGAAATGAAATGAAATGAAATGAAATGAAATGAAATGAAATGAAATGAAATGAAATGAAATGAAATGAAATGAAATGAAATGAAATGAAATGAAATGAAATGAAATGAAATGAAATGAAATGAAATGAAATGAAATGAAATGAAATGAAATGAAATGAAATGAAATGAAATGAAATGAAATGAAATGAAATGAAATGAAATGAAATGAAATGAAATGAAATGAAATGAAATGAAATGAAATGAAATGAAATGAAATGAAATGAAATGAAATGAAATGAAATGAAATGAAATGAAATGAAATGAAATGAAATGAAATGAAATGAAATGAAATGAAATGAAATGAAATGAAATGAAATGAAATGAAATGAAATGAAATGAAATGAAATGAAATGAAATGAAATGAAATGAAATGAAATGAAATGAAATGAAATGAAATGAAATGAAATGAAATGAAATGAAATGAATAGAATGTAAATGAAATAAATAAATCAGTCAGAATATAAATCAAATAAATTAAACAAATCCATACTAATAATGAAAATTCAGAGCGTCAGTTCAGAGTCAAAAAACTCTTTATAATCGTAAAATTGCTTTTCCACCAGCCATTTTTTTAGCCGACATTTGAACACAGGCATCGAATCCGCGTTACGCACTGACTCAGGGAGCCGGTTATACACAGCCGGGCTAATGATGTAAGCCGACTGCTCCGTCTTCGACAACTTATGCCATGGTGTAGTAAGGCGATCTTTGTTTTTGCTGCTGCGGAGGTTATGTGTGTTATTGACACCCCGGCGGCTAAAGAGCTGCAAATTGGTGTGCGAAAACAGTGCCATTTGGTAGACCCATAAGCATGGTAGTGGCATAATATTAAGTTTTTTAAAGTGTTCCCGCGCAGAGACGTCGTCAGGTACTGCAGCCACCGCACGCACGGCACGCTTTTGCATCGTGAAAACGCGGCGCCAGTCGGCGGAAAAAATGTGGAAAAAAGCCTAGAAAGCCTACAAAAATTTAATCAATGATCGCAAAGAGCCATACACTTTCGATTCATCGTCACGATATTCATGATTGCATGGGATTATGTTGCGATCTTCGACATCGTCTTCGATGAAATAAATCGTTAACGATTTTCACATACACTGACATATATTCACATACACATCGTACTGACGGATCGTTCGGTATATGGGGCCCTTAAGCCTACGTCGTCTGTCGTTTTTCTGAAGGCTAATAAGCATATAAGCTATAGAATAACAACAGCATGGTGGTTCTGTGGTTAGAGCGCTCAGCTCTCGATCCGGAGGTTCTGGGTTCGATTCCCGGTGGAGACACTTTTAAACAAAAATCTCTTTGTGCGACCTCCCCAGTCTGGTTAATACATTGCAGGGTGAATCTCCTGATTGTCCGAAAAGTTAGATGATTCCGTGCTTCGGAAGGCACATTAAGCCGTTGGTCCCGGTTACTATCTACGGATGTAGTCGTTAATGAGCCATGTCAGAGGCCTTTGGCGGCTCAGCAACTCTGACACCAGGCTTTGTTTGGTTGGTCATCGACCTTGCAACCCACACGACATGATGATGAAAAAAACCGGCCAAGTGCGAGTCGGACTCGCGCACTGAGGGTTCCGTACCACCACATAAACATAATTGTATTAGTTGAAATTTCAGTAAGTTAATGTGCTAGATTTTTTGAGTCCGACACGCGCTTGACCAAATTTTATTATTTGTTGTTATTTTATAGCCTATGCCCTATAAACATACCAATTTTCAAGTTTGTAAGTGTTCCCGTTTTTAAATAGAACTAAAACAAAAATCGCCTCAGCAACCATCCAACTTGACCCCTCTCTTATATGAATGTTCTTGAAACGGGAGCTCACCACAATTGGTTACCATTAGTTGTGAGAAAAGTTGTAATATTTAATGATTTCAGACTTTTCCCATTATTTGTACTGTGAGACCTAGCTTCTTGCCAAATTTCATAATTTTAGGTCAACGGGAAGTACCCTGTAGGTTTTTCATTTTTGAATAAATGTATGGAGATGAGGACATAAAATGCCATATCTTTTGATTGCGTCGTTGTAAAAAATTGAAATTTTCAGATCTTGTGTGGTTCATGGATCCTAATATATGGTATTAATTTCAACCTGATACCTTTACCCGTTCGTGAGATAAAGGGTCTTGACAGACAGACAGACAGACAGACAGACAGACAGACAGACAGACAGACAGACAGACAGACAGACGGACAACAAAGTGATCCTATAAGGGTTCCGTTTTTTTCTTTTGAGGTACGGAACCCTAAAAATAATGAAATTTGGTCAAATGCGCGTCGTACTCGCGCGTATTTAATGCGCGACTGCGCGTTCCTGACTAAGGGTGTTTACGCACTACGTCCGATCCGAATCCGTGAAAATAAGAATCAATAGTAAAATCGGCTTCCGTCATGCTTCCGTCATTCGATTTCACTACTGATTTTTATTTTCACGGGTTCGGATCGGATTCAGATCGGACGTAGTGGGTAAACACTCTAAGGCGGTATTTTTTACTTTACCTAGTTGTTCGGAACACTCGGTGCGTGAGTCTGACTTGCACTTGGCCGGTTTATTTCAATTGCATAGCATTATCATCGTCATGGGTCTGTGACGGGTCGGCCATCACGATTCCGAATATTCATGAAACATCTGAAGTTCAGAGTAAACTCAATAATATTTGCTGTTGTTTTTTGATCAGGCGTCTTAGGTTCGGATCGTAAAAAGACATTGTAACACCCACTTCGAACTTAATAAAGTCATTTATTTCTTTAAATTCAAATTTAATCAACACGATTTCATATTCATAAGAATACTTTAAGGGCTTTCCTGCAGCCAATTAGCGCCACCATCAGTTAATAAAATATTACTCGCTAAATACAAAACTTATCGAAAATCTGTCTTACAAAATTAAAGTAAAGGTACCGTAGTTTATTTAGAACCTATCAATCCTGAAAAATATAGTTCACTGTAGTTACAGATTCAAAAACTGCTAAAAAAGGCCGTTTTTCGGACTGCTGCTTCGTAGTCACACCGCGTTGTCACACTGGTGGGACTATGAGGAAATTTTTTCTCCGTAGTCACACCATCAATATTTCTACACCATTTATGTAATGACAAATAGTGCCGTCACCAAAGTTTTAGTAAAATATCGAGAAGGATGTTAGTTTTTCTGCTAGGGCACTTTTTGTATCTGTAACTACAGTGAACTATATTTTTCAGGATTGATATGTTCTAAATAAACTAGGGTACATTTACTTTAATTTTGTAAGACACATTTTTGATAAGTTTTGTATTTAGAGAGCAATATTTTTTTTTAATGGTGGGGGCGCTAGTTGGCTGGGGGTAACCTCTTAAGTCCGTTTTTCAAGGAAAAACACGTTGTTACGAAATTCCAGACAAGCAGGCGCCGCCAGTCGAAAAACTCGCAGGCGCTTCGCGCGTTTCATTTCAACTTATTTGAACGGGTGTAGGCCTAGCCTGCGCCTCAGATTAAATAATAGATAACTCCTTAAGAGGCTACCTCCCGTAGTATATTCAGAACTTATCAATTCTGAAAAATATAATACACTGTAGTTACAGATACAAAAAGTGCGAAAATCGGCCACATTTAGCAGTTTTTGTATCTGTAACTACAATGAACTTTATTTTACAGAGTAAATAGTTTCTAAATAAACAAATGTACCTTTACTTCAATCTGTCTTTCCGGATTTTCGATAAGTTTCGTATTTAGCGAGTATTTTTTTAACTGATGGGGGCACTAGTGGACCGGAGGTAGCCCCTTAACTTCTGTGATCTATCAATGCAAAAACTAGCTTGCTTATCTAAAGTCTGATATTTCTATGATAAAGTTTTACCTAAACTCTGGATGAACTTGTTTTTCTCTGACTGAAAAGCCTCGTCGGTAAATAAACGCTATAATTTTGTTATTTTATAATAAAAGTGAATTATGCTCTTTACGTCGGCTGGCTCCTTACGTCGAGTTTCTTTACGTCGAGTGGCGTTACGTCGAGTCCCTTGGGGGTGATCGTGGTAAATTCAACGACATTACCAAAACAAAAACGTTTGCCTCAAAAGTTATTTCAAGTCTTAACTAAATGTTTTAGGCAAACGTTTTTGTTTTGGTAATATCGTTGAAATTACCACGATCGCCCCCCTTATCGTCGAGTTCTCAACGCCGAGTATAGTCATACACATTAAAAATCACTATTCATAATGAGGAAAGTACCTCGAAGCTAAGGGCACTCTCCTCCAGGGGGGATGTATACCCCGATTAATACAAATCACTTATATTTGACTGGTTCCTTCATTGTTCAGATTGGGCTAAGGTTTCAGGTCGTAAGATCAATGACCGACCTCACAAGCCCTGGTATCAGATTTGTTGAGCTGTCTAAGCCTTAGACAGCTCAACAACTCTGACAGACTCTAAGGCATCTGATTTGGCTTTTTCAGTAGCCGGGACCAACGGCTTAACGTGCCTTCCAAAGCACGAAATCATTGTACTGGATCACACAAAATTATTTAAGACAGACAGAGGGACAACAAAGTGATATGTGTGTTCCGTTTTAGGTACCGAACCCTTAAAACCTTTCTTTCTGTCTCTCAAAGAGATAAACTTTTAATGTCTTTTGACGACATGTGACAAGTCCACTATCGGGCAAAGAGCGCTCTCAGCATTACACAATTCGCCTTATCATCAGGAGAGCAACCACATCCAAAGCATCACGGGCTATTCAGACGAGGAGTACCAGGAGTGGCTGCGCACGACGGAGCAGTCTGTCCCCCTGGGCGCGGTGTGCTCGGGGCGGGACATCGCCGAGGCTATCGTCCACCTCGCTGGCCCAGCCTCGGCCAGGATCACCGGCACCGAGGTCGTAGTGGACGGCGGGCTCCGGTTTAACTTCGGGAGCAGCAGTTACATCGGTAAACAGTACCCCAAGGCGAATTGAATGGAGATAATGTCTATGTCGCAGGCAAATCGTATAATTCGTTGTTTCACAGTTTGCCTTGGCAGTCTACAAAATGCCGAAAAAAAATTTAATTCGTCATTTTACATGGATAAATCGATAAATACTTTATTGTCACACACAAAACACATTAACAATAAAAGGAGACTAACATACATAACACCGCACATAATGCCGCAGCATTTCACAAAATGGCGCGTAATTCGTTTCTGCCATTCGCCGGTCGTGTGGTCGAAAGATAACCTAATCCAACCTAACCGATCTCTGCTCGGGATCGGTTAGGTTAGGTTTACCGTGGCAAACGAACCTAAAATGCACCAGTGATCTAAAACCTTTTACAATCTGCCTACGCCATTTTACAATTTGCCGACCGTTTACAGTTTGCCCGCCGTTTGTAAATGGCGAATTATATGATTTGCCTGTGATATCTTTACTAGTACAAATGTATGCGACCTGATGCAATACTATAGGGTGTCTCCTAATCAACTGTGTTCCTCTCAATACGTAACTTGAACCATAAAACTATAGTTTATCTAAGGAGATTACGTCGAAATACGAAAAAATATTGAACGCATACAAATCTTACAACAGCATCAGCTGATGTCAAAAATGTTTTCGTACTTTGCTAAGACCTAAGTTCTTTGGGAGTGTTGTTCAATTTTATGGTCCGAGTAACATACTAAAAGGAACACAGTTGATTAGAAAACACCAACACCCTATTGGTACAAGGCTTTTATGAGTTCGATAGAGGTGTCATGCAACAATCATGTCATGAGGTCATACGACTTTTAAATTCGCAAAAATAAGCTCTTAAAAGTCCATATAAAAGAAAGCTCAATAAAGCACAAACAAGTATTTAGTCCAAGGGCTGATACTGCTATCATACACTTACCCATGCATGTACGTAATTTATACCTGTAGATCTTTAAAATAAATATTTGATAAGAGCAATTTGCTGTTTCAGTTTCATCATCGCCCTAGCTTTTACACCTTTCTTTGACAGTTAAAAATGTACCTACAATTTTAAGAAAATCTGGAGCCCAATTCATAAATATATTACCTAGTGATTTTCGAGATATTTAATATTAAATTTTTTTAAACAAAAAAAAACCCTAATAAACTCTTAAAAAGTGACATATTACTTGATAATTTTACAATTGTGCATTATTAGAACTGAAGTTTAAATGAGATATTTATTAGAAATTTTCAGGCATCATTTTAATTTTTAAATCTCGAAAATGAGTTGGTGATAATAATTAAAGATTTGTTTCTAAGGGAGCCAATTCTTAAGACTGCACCGTGCGTACACTAGCGCCCTCATCAGAATTTAATTAATTTCTATGAATTGGAGACTAAAATGAAAAATTTAAGACTGGTGGCCACCGCGTTCCGTTCAAAGGATTTACACTAAACAAGATTACGTAAAGCTAATTGTTATAGTTGAAAATAACGCTATCCTGACAAAGAACTCTTTTAATTTTTTCATTTTTGTCTCCAATTCAAAGAAATAAATTAAATTCTGATGAGGGCGCTAGTGTGCGCGGAATGCAGTCTTAATTATCACCGGTTGATAAAATATCAGTAAAAAAATTCATACTCATTTACTTTTCTTTTCTAAAATGAAGATTGATATTCGTTTATATAAAGTAGGGTATAGTTATTAATTTTCATATATTTTAATTAACCTTTTCTAATAGTTTCTTAGGGTGAATTTAAATTTTTAAAGTCTTATAAAGTTATATTTTATCAGCCGGTGATATTCAAGAATTGGGACTCGATTCGTGAAAATCATCGGGTGGTGAATATACTTTTGAGACTGAAAATTCATATCACCCGGATAAACTGTTGAAAAGTAATCAGAACACATGAAAATTAACAATCAAGGACTTCTTTTTATTTTATTATATCACTTTTGAACTCAGAGAAGACATTTTATCACTCAGTAATAATATTCAAGAATTGAGTCCTTGGCTCCCTGAAGTAAAAATTATTTTAGCCCAATGCAATGTTCAAATTCTATGTCCTTGTTTGCTATCTACTTTCAGTTAGAACGTGCATTTATCTCAAAATAAAACGGTTATAAAGTCGTCGAGAAGATAAAGTTATTTTATCATTGTTTATAATAAATAACAACATATAGTTAAAAACCTCCATCTCTACAATCTTTGTGCAGTGTTTAGTATTTCTACGCCATAATAGATGGCGCTTTTAACTTTTATTGGCCATTCGATACAAGATGGCGCTCGTAGTATCATTTTCAATACGTGGGACACTCAGAAATATTTGCGACACTAAAAAAAATTGTTCTACAGGTACATATATTTTTATTAAATCTTTTCAAAGTACTCTCCACCAGCCTCTATACAAAGATTCATGCGTCTGAACCAGTTTTCAAAACACTTTTTCCAGTCCGCCGTAGACACCTCGTTTACAGCCTGCTCGAACGCAGCCAGCGCATCTTCCGGCGACGAAAATTGTATCCCCTTGAGCTGATTTTTTATTTTTGGAAATAAAAAGAAGTCACACGGTGCTAGATCAGGGCTGTAAGGAGGGTGACCCAGGAGTTTGACTGGTGTGCTGTCCAGGAAGTCCCTCGTTTTGAGCGCGGTGTGTGCAGGCGCATTGTCGTGGTGGAGCAGTAGTCCGCGGAGCCCTGTGTTTGGTCGCTTGTTGCTCACAACAGAAAAAACTTCTGGTAAACATTTGGTAGTATACCATTCGGCGTTGATGCTTCTTTGATCTCGTAAGGGAATTGAGGCCAAGTGGCCAGTCAAATTAAAAAAGCTGGCGATCAAAATCTTCCCCCCGCTTCGAGATCGCTTCACTTTGGTAGGCGTTGGTTCATTTTGAAACACCCAAACTGTCGACTGGCGCTTGGTTTCTGGATCGTATTGATAAATCCAGGACTCATCACCTGTTACGATGTCGTAAACACGCCGAGACGAGCCTGCTTCAAATTTGTTCAGCATATCACGGCACCATTCCACCCGGGCCTGCTTCTGAGCGTCGGTGAGGTAGTGCGGCACCCAGCGCGATACTATCCTCCTCACGCGAAGATGCCCGTGTAGAATCTCGTGAACGCTTCCCGATCCAATCTTTAATATGTGCTGAATCTCCTGATATGTAATTCGCCTATTATCTTGGATTAAATTTTTCACTGCTAGCACGTTTTCTTCCGTAATAGCCGTCAAAGGGCGACCGCTTCTTTCTTCATCCCCCAAGGTTGGTCGACCGCGCCTAAATTCGTTATACCAACGATACACGGTTGCCTTGGAGGGGCCTTCATCCATAAATGCCATTTGAAGTCTATCGAACGATTCATCCGGTTTCAGGCGACACTTGAAATCGTAAAAAATCATAGCTCTAAAATGTTCCCGGCGCAGATCCATTTTTCAGTAAGACACGATACTTTGAATTGGCTCGCAAAAAATGTGGAGGGAAATTTTGAAAATGGAACACACATATTTTTACTTACAAGTAATCATATTTTCGAAAAAGATTCTGACCGGCCAGTCTCCCATATATAAAAACTATTTTTCGCAATACTTTCTGAGTGGCCTGGTATAACTGACTCAAGAGTTTTTACCCTACTGCGGCGAAGCCCAATAGATAGGGAGGGTTTTTGACATGCATTAACAACAGCAACATGCAGCAAAACAATTAATAATTGCTACATAAAAGTGAAGGGCTTTGAACCCTGATGAACTATAAAAAAGTAAATTAATAATTTTCAAAATTAACACTACTTTATACCTATGTAAGCATAATTCCTAATGAAATAGTGAACATAATTTTAGTATGTTACTCAGGCCATTAAACTGAACAAATTTCCCAAAGGAACATAGGTCGAAATACGAAAATCAATTTTTGACCTCCCATAGAAACTGCAGCTGCTGACATTTTGTATGGGAGGTCAAATTTAGTTTTTCGTATTTTGACCTATGTTCCTTTGGGAAAGTTGTTCAATTTCATGGTCTAAGTAATGTATTAAAATTATGTTCACTATTTCATTAGGACCTTGTATGTTACTTTGTACAGGGTGACTTTTAATTAGTTCTTGATAGAAAAAGGTATGAATGTAGGTACTCATGATACTGAATAACTTCCCTTAGGAACATAGGTCGAAATACGAACATCAAGTTTTGACCTCCCATAGAAACTGCATCAGCTGATAGCGCATTTTGTATGGGAGGTCAAATTTGGTTTTTTGTATTTCGACCTATGTTCCTTGGGAAAAGTTGTTCAGTATCATGAGTACATGCATATCTTTTGCTATCAAGAACTAATTAAAAGTCACCCTATATGTTTAAAATTGGGTTTGACCGGCAACATATCACAATCGTCACTTTTGACAAGTTTTTGAGGGACATTTTATCAATCGGTGATGTTCAAGAATTCGCGTCCTCTACCTACATATTAAAAAAATCGACACAGACCTATTGGCTCGCCGCTAAAATCGAGAGCGGAACTTGACTTCCCAGATAACAATATACCTAACCTTACTAGCTTGCTAGATTGGCTGGAAGAGATCTCTTATAGAGATAAGCTCACCTTTGTAAACAACTTTATGTAATTTGTGCACAATAAAGAATATATTGTATATAAAGAATATATTTATAATGTGAAAAATTTGCTGCAAAAGTCATTGTTTTCACAATGAATGAATGAATTTGCAGCAAATTTTTCACCCATGCTGCTGCAAGTCTGTAAGCTTGCAGCAAGTTTACGTGTAACTTGCTAATTAGCATGACACAAACTTGCAGCAAATTAGTTACTAATTATTAGTTGGCAATAATTAAATACAAATTAGTTACTGATTAATAGTTGGCAATAATTAAATACACGTCCGTGTGGTGCCGGCAAAGAATACCAATCCATCTCTACCCGTGGGTGTCGTAAGAGGCGACTAAGGGCTTATGAACCGGAGGATAGGCGGCAGCATCTTTCTGGGTATCTAACAGCGTACATACTGTGGTCACCAACAACACCGGTCGCCAGATGTACCACACCCTCCAAAGTACCACGCGTTTTCGTTAGAGCTCCTGGAGGGGCTCATTGTCCTGCAGTGGACGTTTCATGGGATGTTATGATAAATTACATACCTACACGGTTTTTTCAGCGGCATTGTAATGCTATAGATTTCATCATCTTCAGTTAATTTGCGAGTCCAAGGTACGGTAACTGTAAAAATATGTTAAAAAAATAATAATATATATTTTTAGGCTTCCGTACCTCAAAATAAAAAAACGGAACCCTTATAGGATCACTTTGTTGTCCGTCTGTCTGTCTGTCAAGACCCTTTTTCTCATGAACGAGAAGAGGTATCAGGTTCAGGTTGAAATTAATATCGAATATTAAGATCCATAAACCACACAAGATCTGAAATTTTTTTTTTTTTACAATGACGCAATGAAAAGATATGGCTTTTTATGTCCTCATCTCCATACATTTATGCAAAAAAGCAAAACCTACAGGGTACTTCCCGTTGACCTTAAATTATGAAATTTGGCAAGAAGCTAGGTCTCACAGTACAAATAAAGGGAAAAGTCTAATAGTAACCAATTAAGGTGAGCTCCCGTTTCAAGAACTTTTCAGATTCAGATTCAGATTCAGATTATTTTATTCAATGTAGATTCTTTACAGAATACTTATTGAATGTCATGCAGAATACAATTCAAATAGAGCGAGTCTACGCCGTTTCGGATCGTGCTGTGGCAGCGTAAAAGAAACGGCAAGAAACCACTGCAGCACGGCCTACTTTAAGAGTCGGCTTTTTACAATGTGTTTCTTGTGTTTCGCTGGAATATCAGAGCACCATACCTCTTTGTCATTCATATAGTCATCTAATCTATAGTAAGCTTTTTTATATAACGTTTGCTTTACACATTCTTTAAACTTTCTCTCAGGTAATTGCACTATATTGTCAGGTATTTTGTTGTAGTATCGTACACACAGACCAACGAAAGATGTATTGACTTTAGTTAATCTAGTATATGGTTGATCAATTTTGTGCTTATTTCTAGTATTAAAATTATGCCTGTCACAAATTTTAGGTAATTGATGAATGTTCTTTCTAGCATACATAATATTTTCATAGATATACTGGCATGGCACTGTCATTATGTTGATTTCCTTGAACAGTTCTCTCAGGGAATCACGAGTCTTCAGGCAATAAATTGCTCTTATAGCTCTCTTTTGTAAAACGAATATTGAATGTATATCAGCTGCTCGGCCCCAAAGCAGTAAGCCATAAGACATAATGCTATGGAAGTAGCTAAAGTAAACCAGCCTTGCGGTAGCTACATCAGTAAGTTGTCTGATTTTTCTGACAGCATATGCAGCCGAGCTCAATCGACCAGAAAGAGCCGTTATATGAGGGCCCCATTGAAGTTTAGAGTCTAGTATTAACCCTAAGAAAACTGTACTATTTACAAAATCTAATGGTTCATTATTCAATACTATGTTATGTGAAGTAGACCTTACATTTGGTAGTGCAAATTTAATACATTTAGTTTTTTTGGCGTTTAGGACTAAATTGTTAACAGTAAACCATGCATGAATCTGTCCAAGTGCATCATTGACTTCGTTATAATTTTGTGATTTTCTACTTACATTGAATATTAATGAAGTATCATCAGCAAATAACACAATCTTTGACAGATTCTTCACTACAGTAGGGAGGTCATTAATATAAATAAGGAATAAAAATGGCCCCAATATGGACCCTTGAGGTACGCCAATTTTGACAACAGATCCCAGTGATTTCGTTTTGTTTACTTGTACCTTTTGAATCCTGTTTTCCAAATATGACTTAAGTAGTTTAAGTGAATTATTCTTAACACCGTAATGTTCAAGTTTTAACAACAATGTGCTATGATCTACGCAATCAAATGCTTTGGATAGATCACAGAAGATACCAATAGCATCTTCAGATTTTTCCCACGCGCCAAAAATGTATTTTAAAAGTGCAGTTCCGGCATCCGTTGTACTGCGCCCTTTCGTAAAACCAAATTGATGGTCATGTAGTAAGTTATTTCTATTAAAGTGCGAAAGCATTTGATTGAGTATGACTTTCTCAAAAATTTTACTAAGTACAGGTAAGACTGATATTGGTCTAAAATTACTGGGATCCTTTTTGTCACCAGCTTTGAATAATGGAACTACTTTACTTTTTTTCATTAAGTCAGGAAAAGTACCATGATCGACACAATCATTGAATATAACAGCTAAATATGGAGATATAGTATCAATGATCGCACTGCAGACTTTTACTGACATTCCCCATAGGTCCTCAGTAGTTTTCATTTTAATACTTTTAAAGGCTTTAACAATTTCGTTAGGGGTGACATGATTGAACCCAAATTCAGTTTCGCAGGCGTCCACATTCTTTTGAAGTAAACCGCTAGCAAGTGAAGATGATGAATTGAGTGACTCTGTTGTTTTCAAAGGAATATTAGTAAAAAAGGTTTCGAATTCTTGAGCCACTTCTACGTTTGAACTAATGGTTCCGCGATTTGTATGAAGTGTGATTTGATTGTCACGCGGTTTCACTTTACCAGTTTCACTGTTTATAACATTCCATACAGCCTTAATTTTGTTATCAGCAGACTGTATTTTTTTCCGTAGGAAAAATGATTTTGCTTTTAAACAAACTAATTTAAACAATTTTGAATAATTTTTTACATATTCAATGAAACTGTCGTCATTTGAATAATTTCTTATCTCATATAATTCAAAAAGTCTGTCTCTACTTTTGCGAATACCAGCGGTAGCCCAGTCACTGAACTTGAATTTTACAATGATTTGCTTTTTCCTAATAGTGAAAATTTTACTGAATTCAGTATTAATCAATGTGAATAAATCTTCATATGAGTTATTAGGGTTGCTAGGATTATAATTGTGACAGGGCAGTTTTTCTAGTAACGTGTTTTTGTACTTTTCTAACCTGTCGTTCGTTAGACTCCTGGTTTCTATATCTATCTTCTGGGTTACTCGAGAATAATTAAAAGTAACACTTTGACCCGAGTGGTCCGACTGAAGCGAGTTTATGATACTTTTATCAAAATAATCGCAGTTACAAAATACGTTATCAATACAGGTAGCCGAGGATGACGTCACCCTAGTAGGTTCAAAAAATACATGCTCTAAATTATAACTTTTAAAAAGACTTAAAAGTTTGGTACTATAGGAAGTATTTTCTAAAATATTTACATTAAAGTCGCCACACACTACCGCAAACTTATTTACTTTGGTCACTATTTTTAAAACATCTTCCATTACTAACTCAAACAAAGAAAAATTTTGATAAGCGGGAGGTCGGTATACACATACTACAACATGCTTGTCCAGCTCAACACAAGATATTTCAATACATCTTTCAACCGAAAGTCCAACAATATCTGTACGGTTCTTAATTTTAAAACTGTTACGAACTAAAATCAGTGACCCACCGTGTAAAGCAGATTTTCGATTGAAAGAACTGGCTATACAATAATTATCATAATTAATTAACATTTGGTGATCTTTTTGCCAGTGTTCAGTGAGACATAAAATGTCAAATTTAGTTTTTTCTAAGAACATTTCAACTTCTAAAATTTTGCTGGAAAAACCCTGAATATTTTGATGTAAAATTTTCAAAATATTAGATTTTTCCTTTGTCTTTGCTATAGGAAGTTTTTTGCCAGAAGATTTTTTTTTATTTACCTCAGTAAAAATTCGATCAGAAAAACCTTCTTTTGTCGTATCAACTAGTTTAAAGAATTTGAGTTAGTAATGTTACTAACTACAGAAATATTTTGTACATTACTTCCTATAACAGAATTATGTATATTATATGCTATCAATGTAGCGAGGTCTTTCTTAAACTTAAGGGGCAGATACATAGTCTCCTGCGTTAAAGTAAAATAATGAATAAAATTATTTATGTCAAGATATAAAATGTCACTATGACGAGATGTCAAATTCTGTAAATATAAATTCATTCTGTGTATACATTTGTTGTGTTGCTGAGTGACATTTGAGCAATATGGAAAGTTGCACAGAATAAACTTACATTTTGTTTTATTTTGTATATTATTTAACATTGTCACAAAATTGGTTAATGTTAATCTACTGATTTTAGAATGATTGCCGACCACAATCACAACAGTGGTATTCTTGTCAAATTTGCCTGCAGCAATCTTTTTTACAAGTTCATCAAAAGAAATATCCGGACAGCAAATATTAGTTACTTGCTGATTATGGCAGTAATTTAAAATAGACCCTAGACCTACTCCTAGCCTATCTGAAAATACTATGGTCTTATTTTTCTTGCAAGTCGACGAAAAGTCCCCGCCGTTTCTATAAAAGAGGGGTCAAGTTGGATGGATGGTCGCGAAGTTTTTAAAATCAAAGAGCAAAAGCTTTTAGTATATCATATGGTAGATAGGTACGGAACTCTTAAGGCGCGAGGCCGACTCGCACTTGGCCGGTTTTTTTTTATTTAAATAACCCCTGCAGTTCCCACGCACACCGGCTCGAAGGACCAAAATGTCAGTGGCGCGAAATAATCTGACTGACTTGCTGACACCACTTTATAAGTGTCATTGTGCTCAAGTTGAGTTCCTTTTACCTATTGTTGGATTGAAACATTTGATCGATTCACCTGTCCAATGTGCATTGATGTGTTACGTTAGTAGCTATGAAAGGAACGTGCGAATTTTCGCTTGAGTGTTACGGTGGTAAAATAACAAATTCAAAATTATCATTTCAAATGTGAAGATTGAGATTCGTTAAATATAAAGTACGTAATGTACAATTGTTATTGTCATATTCTTATCTACTTTTAACCATTTATTGAATTGGAATTTTTAACGTCTCAACAGAGATATTTTATCAGCCGGTGATATTCAAGAATTGGATCCCAGTAGCTACCAAAATGTTGAATAGGCATATATAATGGTGAATTTGGAATATAAATCTCAGGTTGCAAAAGTATAGAGTGGCACCATTTTAAGAAATAAATTAATTGAATGTTGCTATAAATAATATCTGAGACCTGGTCACTGACCAAGCAACAAAGAGAATCTCTAGCAAAATGTCAACGTGCAATGGAAAGAAGCATGATAGGAGTAAAACTGAAAGACAGAATCCGTAATAATTATATAAGATTGTAACGGGCCGATGGTCCGACACGGAATTACACGAAGAATATAATAGAGTATATTCTATTTTAGGAGTTTTAAAATGAGTAATAATACAATAGGAATCTTAATATAAATAATCATAGATTTTGTTCGACTCGTAATGAAAATAAAGGCCTGATTATGCAATATTACTTAAAATAATTGCTTGAAAATACTCGTCTAGCGCCGCAAATCGGCGCATATAAGAACCTCTTTGGTTAAAATCTACTTGTTAAACAGGAAATAGAAATGTGTGAGGGAAGTGGGTAGGATTGGTGACGTTAGCCGTAGCTTACTGGATTGTAGCTCTCTGATTGGCTGGTTTGGGCGGTCTTATCTCTAAATTCGAAAGATGTGGAACATGGAAGCTACATCGCCCTTTTTTGCTGCGACCGCACCGTGAGTACAAGATGGACTCCAAAAAAATGTGAGAAAATTCTTCAAAAAAATGTGGATCTACGCATAGTTTCGACTCTGCAATTGACAAAAGCTAAGTATCTAGGGCATTTCGTCACCCAATTAGTAAATTAAGTTCAATTCGACATTACGATTAAATGACGCTTTCCTAAGTTGTCCGCCGATGGCGATCTTTGTCAAGAAAATTATTCAAATTCAAAGTCAAATAATTTATTACAGATAAGAATCCATATATTATATTATTATTTTACTAAATATTTTTGTGTTATAGCGACCTTTGGAGCTCTAAACGTCAAAACGCGTGTTGAGTAAGAATAAAAAACCAATATTTATAGAGTAGTTTTACCCGAAGGGGGACTAGATGTCTTAGTGCTTAGTTCATCTTCTTTTAAAACTTACAGGAGGTCGATGGACCATGTGAAATAGGAACCAAAAGCTACAAACCATTTGCTGCACATCGGCAGAACGCCGGGGGAGCTGAGCGTCCAATTCCAAGCCAGCAGCAGTCCAGACGACCCAGTCATAGTTTCAGTATGCCAGTCGCAGACGGGTAAGAAGATTTAATATTTACTCCTCAAATCGGCCAATCTACTTTGAACGATTTATGCCAGTCAATTATTTGAGCATATCTATCCTTCTCTGGGATTCTATACAATCAATTTTACTAACTTTAAAAGGTATAGCTACAACTGAAAGCTACTACCCACTTCAATATAAAATTCAATTCTAAGTCTGTTATAAAGAAGGTCTTTTTGGCTCAAATGCTGCAAATGAAAAACGCATTTGATTCATCTAATAAACTCATTCTTTTCTATGCCACAAGCTAAGATACAAAGCTGATGATATATAAATTCGCCTTTGGGAAAGACAAAACCCAGTATATTGCAATACATCCATACCGGGGTTTCAAATACAACAGGAGTCAGTTTGTAAGTCATCTCGCACATAGAAAGTATTAAAACACCTTTATCTATATGGAAAGATTGAGCTGAAAGTACTGGATATATTTCAGGCCTTTACATTGTTAAAAATAAACTAAATTTCCTTGAAGAAAGTCAAATATCAATCTTGGTGCTGCCGTTGACCAGTAATGAGCAGGCTCCTGGTTGCATCTACCTATTACAAGATCAAAAACTAAAACGAAAGATATACTTACACATATCGATCAGCAGAAACGGAGATGGACAGGACATCTATTAAGAGGCAATTTAGAAAATTGGAGCAAGCTTGTGACACTTTGGTACCCGAGAGATGGCCACCGAAAAAGAGGACGTCAGTATATGAGATGGGAAGACGAACTCCGATTAACTTTGGGGCCCTGCTGGACTCGAGTGGCACTAGACCGACCTCAATGGAAGAACCTGGAGGAGGCCTTTGCCAGAAGGCACTCAGAAATAAGAGATATACGTAGTACCTACAACTAAAAAAAAAACTTATTTCCGATAGAAGGCTATATTATAATTATTATTGGTCTCTGCCTACCCCAACGGGAAAGAGGCGTGATGTTATGTATGTATGTATGTATATATATATAATATCTATTATATATAATATCTGAAGGGTGTAAATCTATCCATGAAACTGAACGACTTTTCCCAAGGAACATAGGTCGAATAGAAACTGCATCAGCTGATAGCACATTTTGTATGGGAGGTCTTGGTTTTTATTGGCTAGGCTATCAGCTTATGCAGTTTCTATGGGACGTCAAAAATTTATTTTCGTATTTTGACCTGTGTTCCTTGGGAATTGTTGTTCTATTTCATAGGCAGATTCACACCCTTTAGTATTATCACACCTTTCCGGTAAACATCATCATCATCATAACATCCCATGAAACGTCCACTACAGGACAGGGAGCTCCCTCCAGAATTCTAGCTTTTGCTAGAAAAATGTAGAGGGGAAGTACCATAGTCACCTCGCTTGTTAGCGTTACGGCTGGCACCATGGACCGCGGTTGTAGGTGACCGCAGTAAGTAAGATGTAACATACAAAGGAGGATGCTGCTGCCCATCCTCCAGTTTATAACCCTGTATATATTCTTTATTGCACATTTAACATACAGAAAGTAAACAAACAAAAGGACATTTACAAAGGCGGGCTTATCTCTACAAGAGATTTCTTCCAGCCAACCCATGGTTGTGAGAGAGAATATTCATAGCGGGATACAATCGTGCATGTAAATGGAAAAAAAAACAAAAATAAATAAATAATACCTACAATTTCATAGTAAATAATTAATACCTGTATATAAAAATATATACTATATAAACAATATATACATAATATATATAATAAATATAAATACATATAAATAGATATATAAAAATATGTACATAAATATTTAAATAAATACAACGACGAAATTCACAATGATGACTACGACTACGATGACGAAATAGCGGTTTGAAGAAGAAAATGCTCTTTCACTTTCTGTTTAAAAGAGGCAATAGAGGTACTCTCTTGTATGGCTTTGGGAAGGCGATTCCATAGTTGAACAGCACGAACAGAGAAGGAATGAAAAAAGAAATTAGTGTTGCTCCTAGGCACCTCAAGCATCGTGGTGATACAAGGGCGCCTAGGTCGAGTGGGAGGAGGAAGAAGTTGGAATCGGGCACGAAGGTAAGGAGGGGAGTGCGGGTCATTGAGGATGTTAAAGAGAACAGATAGGATGTGCATATCTCGGCGAAGGCGGATAGGGAGCCACTTAAGTTGAGCACGAAAGTTAGAAACACGGTCATATTTCCGCAACCCGAAAATAAAGCGTATGGCAAGGTTTTGAAGACGCTCCAGTTTATTAAGTAGCTCCTCAGTCGCATCCAAACCCTTAGTCGCCTCTTACGACACCCACGGGTATGTATGGGTTGGTACTATTCCCTCTTACGACACCCACGGGTATGTATGTATGTTTCGGTATACGCTGCTATTGAATTGCCGAAATTTTCTTACAGATTAATGAGATCATAATTCTAATCTATATATATAAAAGAAGAAGGTGACTGACTGACTGACTGACTGACTGACTGACTGACTGACATATCAACGCACAGCCCAAACCACTGGGTCTAGAGATTCCAAATTTGGCATGTAGGTTCCTTATGAGGCCTAGGGGTGCACTAAGAAAGGGTTTTACAAAATTCCACCCCTAAGGGGGTAAAATAGGGAATGAAAGTTTGTATGAAAGTCCGTCAGTTTTGAAGTTAGGATCTTCAAAATTTGTATTTAGGCTGACGACTAAAAATTAATAATTACGTGTCTCAGGGTTTTTGAAAATTCGACACCCTTAAGGGTGAAAAGGGGGATGAAGTTGAAAATTCTTTATTCTTAAAGTAAAATCCACATAATTTATTATTTAGGCATTATTGATGTAATTCTATGCAACGTTCATCACTGTTATTGAAATTTTACCCCAAATTCAACCCCTAAAAAAGGGAAATGGGGTGAAAAAGTCTAAAAACCAATATGGGTACCGTTTGTATGGTTTATCAGGTCGCTGATTACGAAAACTACAACAATTTTGAAATCAAACGTGGCGGACGTGAAATACCATCATCCCCCTGGGGATGGAGTTGGGGTGCGATAGGTTTGAAATGTCTAAAAATCAATATGGGTGTCGTTTGTATGGTTTATCGGGTCACTGATTACGAAAACTAGAACAATTTTGAAATCCAACGTGGTGGACGTGAAATACCATCATCCCCCTGAGGATGGAGTTGGGGTGCGATAGGTTTGAAATGTCTAAAAATCAATATGGGTGTCGTTTGTATGGTTTATCGGGTCGATGATTACGAAAACTACAACAATTTTGAAATCCAACGTGGTGGACGTGAAATACCATCATCCCCCTGGGGATGGAGTTGGGGTGCGATAGGTTTGTAATGTCTAAAAATCAATATGGGTGTCGTTTGTATGGTTTATCGGGTCGCTGATTACGAAAGCTACAACAATTTTGAAATCCAACGTGGTGGACGTGAAATACCATCATCCCCCTGGGGATGGGGTTGGGGTGCGATAGGTTTGAAATGTCTAAAAATAAATATGGGTGTCACTTCTATGTTAGGGATAGCGGTTAAATTGGCGTAAGGGATAGGGACAGGTAGAGGTAGAGAGATAGAGTGGTAGGGAGGTAGAGAGGTACAGAGGTAGAGAGGTAGAGATGTAGAGAGGTAGAGAGGTAGAGAGGTAGAGAGGTAGAGAGGTAGAGAGGTAGAGAGGTAGAGAGGTAGAGAGGTAGAGAGGTAGAGAGGTAGAGAGGTAGAGAGGTAGAGAGGTAGAGAGGTAGAGAGGTAGAGAGGTAGAGAGGTAGAGAGGTAGAGAGGTAGAGAGGTAGAGAGGTAGAGAGGTAGAGAAGTAGAGAGGTAGAGAGGTAGAGAGGTAGAGAGGTAGAGAGGTAGAGAGGTAGAGAGTTAGAGAGGTAGAGAGGTAGAGAGGTAGAGAGGTAGAGAGGTAGAGAGGTAGAAAGGTAGAGAGGTAGAGAGGTAGAGAGGTAGAGAGGTAGAGAGGTAGAGAGGTAGAGAGGTAGAGAGGTAGAGATGTAGAGAGGTAGAGAGGTAGAGAGGTAGAGAGGTAGAGAGGTAGAGAGGTAGAGAGGTAGAGAGGTAGAGAGGTAGAGAGGTAGAGAGGTAGAGAGGTAGAGAGGTAGAGAGGTAGAGAGTTAGAGAGGTAGAGAGGTAGAGAGGTAGAGAGGTAGAGAGGTAGAGAGGTAGAGAGGTAGAGAGGTAGAGAGGTAGAGAGGTAGAGAGGTAGAGAGGTAGAGAGGTAGAGAGGTAGAGAGGTAGAGAGGTAGAGATGTAGAGAGGTAGAGAGGTAGAGAGGTAGACAAGTAGGGAGGTATAGAGGTAGAGAGGTAGAGAGGTAGAGAGGTAGAGACGTAGAGAGGTAGAGATGTAGAGAGGTAGAGACGTAGAGACGTAGAGAGGTAGAGAGGTCGAGAGGAAGGGAGGTAGAGAGGTAGAGAGGTAGAGAAGTAGAGGGGTACAGGTAGAGGTAGAGGGAGAGGGAGGGGAGGGGGAGAGGGAGGGAGTTTGGGAGGGGGAGGGGATGATGAAAAGGGAGAGGGAGGGGGAGAGGGAGGGGCAGGGGAGAGGGAGGGGCAGGGGGAGAGACAGAGGGAGGGGGAGAGGAAGGGGGGAGAGGGAGAGAGAGGGAGAGGGAGAGGGTGTCTTACTTCTGCGAATTGGCTCTGTTTTGAAATATTACATAAAGGTGTCTCTCATCTCTCTCTTTACATTTGTTAGGATACTGCTGCTAAGTTCCTCTGTTCTTAGTAATTTATGAGTAACGTCTGTATATTATATAAAATTCAGCTGGATCTTGAATTATACTCATTGATTTGCGCAGGGTTAGTCCTGTTTTTCCTCAGTTTAAAATTACCCCGAAATGACGGGAAAATATCTCATTGCTTCGGAAAACCGGTAACAACATAAATACGAAATCCACGCGAGCGAAGCCGCGGGCAACAGCTAGTACATAATAAATTCTTAAATATTTTTTTTTATTTGTCTTATATTTGAACGTTGACTTCAAGTTTACGCATAAAATAAAGTTTTTATTTTTAGTTTGATATATAAAAAATAAAGGTTCAAAAATTGTTCGTCTTAAATGTCTTCCGATTGCATCATTAGATTTGTTATATTTTTTTTTACAGATAATATTTCGAAAATTTAATTTAAGTTTCTGTTGCCTTCCCAATAATACTTAAAAAATATAAAAAGAATTGTATTTTACCTAAAATTCGCCATACAAAACGGCAATTTTATAGATAAAACCCAATATTATCGCAAAACATACAATATTTATGAAAGCTTATTTGCGACATAACTTAAATAGGATTTTGCGACATCACCAATGGTTTTTGGTTTACCTACTATACAATTTTGGTAGCATTCTATTAACGGTGGATGTCGGCAGACAGAGGGTACCTATAACAGTGTAACCCGACACGAGCTACTGTTTTTGGAGCCGTGTTTTATGTTATTTCTCCGCTTAGAGTTCTACAGTTCCACAAAAACAGCGGCTGATCTGTCAGCTTGTCTGTCGCTGTATCGGTTGCAATACAAACGTTACACCACTCACAGTTAACTTAGAAATATATTTTTTCGTTGTTTGAAAATAACAACTTAAGTATGTGCAGTCGGGCGCACGTCAGTGGTGACACTGACTTCGAGCGGGTCTGGTTTCGGGTGTTTGCAGCGTAGCGCTGGCTCAGCTTATACTGGTTTTGTCACCACTTACTTGCTGCCGAGCATACCTTGTACTCCTCGCCGTGGTGCCGGCAGAGAATAGTAACAACCCATTTACCCGTGGGTGTCGTAAGAGGCGACTAAGGGATTATGAACTGGAGGATGGGCAGCAGCATCTTTCTGTGTATCGTACCGTACCATCTTACATACTGCGGTCACCAACAACGCGGTCGCAAGCCGCAACGCTTACAAGCGTGGTGACTTTGGTAGATCCCCTCCAAAATGCCACGCGTTTTTGCTGGAGTTCCCTGTCCAACAGTGGACGTTTCATAGGTTTCTATGATGATACCTACTCCTATCTATTTCAAGTCCACAGCTAGAGAGAAAGTAGTTACTACGTTTTATCCACAGCCATTAAGCCACGATCACACTTAGCTGAATTCAAAGACTAATTTGGCATACATTGCTCGTTGAAGTACGGATATTGCAATTAACATAACCAAGCCTCCCAGCAATGTATGCCGAATTAGTCTTTGAATTCAGGTAGGTGTGATCGTGGCTTTAGGTAGGTCTTTTTACACACCTACCTATTATTCCTTATCGATCATCATAATCATTATAACATCCTATAAAACTTCCACTGCAGGACAGGGAGCTCTCTCCAGGAGACGTATTTTTGAAGCGTTCGAAGTGAATCTTTAGTTCGCATACGAAAACGAATCGTATACGAATTTAATTTCTAATGCTCTCGATTTTACACATTTTTGAATCATTCGAAAGCAGTGTTGCCATTAAATTCAAATCTTTAACCAATTTTCGTTTCACGCAGAAAAAATCAAAACCGGAAAGCAATTACTCATTGATTTAAAAACTTGCAAAACGAGTGGGTCGGACCACTCGTTGCAGAATTCACAGGTATGAATATTCAAAAATTGCGATTTTACGGATTCGTATACGAATCTTGCCAATTCGAATGCGAATTGAAGTTCGAACGCTTCAATAATGCGTCTCCAGAACGCTTGTAAGCGTTGCGACTGGCGACCGCTGTTGTTCGTGACTGCAGTATGTAAGATGGTACGGTACGACACACAGAAAAATGCTGCGGCCCATCCTCCGATTTACAAGCCCTTAGTCGCCTCTTATGATTATGACACCCACGGGTAGATGGAGAGATACTCCTTCTTATTTCTAAAGATAGTATAGGTGAAGTTTGAAGTAATAAGTTTCTAAAGTGAATACTTAATTAAAATATAGCATCGTCAATGATGATGATCTTCAATCTAAAATAGTTCACAGTTTGCTTAGGACATTGCAAGATGAATCACCTGATTGTCCGAAAAGTAACATAATTCCGTGCTTCGGAAGGCACGTTAAGCCGTTGGTCCCGACTACTGTCTTTTTTTTATTGTCAATGGGCTTACTCTTGACCTCGATCTTGTCTTGAAGACAGAGATGAGGTCGATGATGGAACGAGCTTGCCCAGAAGAAGCCTATTCACTCGCGACTTGAATAGATTCGGGTTATATGAACTCGGGAACAGAAGTCGTTATTGAGCCATGCCAGAGGCCTTTCGCAGCTCAACAACTCTGACACCAGGGGTTGTGAGGTCAGATATGACGATGATGACAACAAACAATGAAATTTGGTCAAGTGCGCGTCGTACTCGCGCGCATTTACTACACTTCTGCGCCACTGCGCGTTCCTGACTAAGACGGTATTTTTAATTTAGTTTAGTTTTTTATTTTTAATTTACAGAACCCTCGGTGAGTGAGTCCCGACTTGCACTTGGCAGTTTTATTACAATTTCTTGCCTAACAACCCACACGATATGATAAATAGATACCTAGGTACACTCAATAGCACATCAGTAGAAACCTTATGGACCTTATGGTGTGGTAATAGAGTTGAAAAAGTTTCCACCGACGTGTGGTTGATCTTACCTACTCTTGCTTTCCTTCCTTAACTTTAAAGAAAGATTACTTATGTAAAAGTAAGTTGGAAGTGTCTGTGCACAGACCGAGTGAAACTGAACTCGGTCACCCGATCCAGTTATTTATACAACTGTTTCTGTTCACTCGACACTCCTCTCCACTCGCAACTAACGTTACAAAAAACGTTACAAAACACGTCACATCACAAGCTGCCTTGTATTTTTTTTTATCTAAAGATATCAAGAGAGCTTTTCAGCACATTAAACATAACTAAAGAGTGTAAGGGACGGTGTACCGAAAACTGAAAAGGCGTGCTCAGTTAACGAAACTGAACAACCTTCCCAAAGCAACATTTTTGGGAAATTAAAAGAAATATTGACCTCTCCATACACAGCTCTTTTTGATCGAATAAAAAAAAAATATTCGCAAAATTGTGCGTTAAAATGTAGTCATCCACAGTAGATGATTCACCACACCTCGTGATTAACCAAAAAAAATGTTTCCTTTCATTCCTTTAATTTTGGGAATAGCCTGTAGTCACTGGGTGCTAAATTCTCAAGCCAAGCAATTCGAAGCCTGATAGATAGATAGATAAAAACTCTTTATTGCACACAAATTTACAAAAATATGTACGAACAACCTATCCTATTGCGCGCAAATACGGCCCTATTGCTTAGAGTAATCTCTTCCAGGCAACCTTATAATTGGGGATCACTGAGATGGACATGAGCAGTGCAGAGTTTACTTACGTTACCTGTTAGATACCAACTAATTAGGCCTGCTTGGTGTATGGCAGCCTTAGCAATACAGGACCTAACTCTGCTCAACAGGATCCATTTGTATGAAAAATCACGACTCAATAATTACAGTAAACTGAAGCTCGAGAATAGTATGGCACTAAGGTTCCCAGATTAGTAAGTTTATGTACAGAGTTATTATTTTTTATAATAACCTCTAAATGTCTATAAACATACAGCAAAAAGGTTTTAATAACCATGTGTCAGCAAAGAGGTCAAGGGTGGTGCATAGGGATCGGCCCTCGTATGTTATGTACAAGTATCATCATAATCTGTACAAGTAGGTACCTGTATTTCTAATGGATAATTTTCGTAGCAAAATGATACAGTTGATCTGCTGTTAAGTGTACCTGCTTGTTTAAGCACTAAAGTGAGGAAGCAAATAAAAATATTTGATTGCCTTTAGATCCACGCCGCCTTTCTTCTCAACCACTTTGCATTCACAGAAATCCTTTTCTACATTTCATAATCAATGAAAACACGACACTCCAATTGATAAACAAAACCCTAAAAGGACGGGCCTACAATTAGTGTCGAGGACAATGTGTGGTGTCGCGTTACTTAAATTTAACCCTCCGCCGGGGTAAGGTAACCCGACCTCGCGCGCGTCTTTTAACAAAATTCGTCCCTTTTTCCTCAAAGTCCTCGCCGCGCCGCTAACGTCTTCAATGTCTTAATCAAATCGCCAATTGGGAACCAACATTTTGACAGGTGCACCGGCCCGGGCCCTGTTGCCTTTCGGGTATGATAAATGGCCCTCAAACGACGGGACGTATCGTTTTAAGAATAGGAGCATATTGATGATATGATAAATCGTGGCTTTGTTTTGAGTTGGGGGTTGTATTAACTTAATTGAATGAAAGTCTATTAAATTATCTCAACCAAACGAAGCTATTATTATCGTGTAAAAATCTGTTGCAATAAAAAAATTTTAATAATATATTTGAAGTCTGTTCATGTGTGCTTTCTTATACCATATACAGGAAGTTCGTGAAATTATGACATTTAATTTAAGTGAATCAAGAGATTTTATTATTTTCATGAGCACAATAAATCCACGTTTCAAAGACGTCTAAGGACTAAATTAAGAAGTCTGTGTCTGAGAAGTAAAGTGAAGCAAGCACATAGCCGATACAAAGCGGTGGAATGCTTTTGCATAGACTGGTACAGTACAGAAAGGGTAAGCGCTACGTATTTACATGTACTGCTGAGCGGTCTTTTTAGTCTGTGGTGCGAGGCAGTGGGCGGGGCAAGCGGCACGATTGATGTGAGCTGGATTCCGCCGGATAAATATGCTCAGGTTGCAGCTTCCACCACTCAATGGCCGACGTCGAGACGACTTGATAAGCGTCTTTCTTTTCATTCAAAAAACTCGCATTTTTGGAAAACTGGCAAAATGTTAATATAAGTTAAGTACTTACTTACTTGATTTATTTGCACTCATTTTATTTTATTCATTTAAATTGATACAGCTAAGCTAAGAGCACGTTGAGCTCAACACATTGGACTTTGAACCACGCTTGTCATCATAGTCAGCGTAGACGGAAGTAACACCGCGACTGTCCAGTTTGACTTGCTCGTGACTGTACCTAAACCAACAGCCAATTACTAGGTAAAAGATGGTAATATGTGGTACAATAGTGTAAAATAGGTTGGCTTACTTAATAAAATATGTCATAACCCTCCTGTTGTTCCGAATAGTCGGGTCGGGTAAGAAGAAGTATGATGAATATTCAAGTCATCTAAAAGAACAAAATACCTTAGGATTTAATTTCACATTTTATATCTAACGGTACTCAAACACTTAATTTAGTTAAGTTGTACAGTGTAATTTCAAAGCTTCGAAATCTTATTTTTATTGCCCGTTCCACACATCCACATTAATTTCGCGATCGTGTTTAACGGCTCTATAAAGCTCCGGCGACGCGGGTGTTTATAATAAATAATAAAAAAGCGTATGGAATAAACGGGTTGACCGTGACAACTAAATTAGCTGCACGCGGTCCGCTGCGCCTGCGTTTATTTATTTGCTACAATCACCCGCGCTCAGCGCGACGGGACGCGACGCGTGGTCACTGGTCAGGATGCAAAAACGTATCTGCTATTTCGATGCATTATCACAATCATAAAGGGTCCTTTAAGCTGGTTTGATTCAGACCAAACAATTCAATGTTCAGAAGTTGATTTACCCAGCAGACTTTTGTCTACAGCAAGGACCATATTTACTTACTCCCTACTGCGAGGTCTACTCTACAGGGCAATTTTCACCCTATTTGACACCTGAGGTGCCAATGATATTATGTTCCTGATATTATGAAACTTTTGTCTTCTCCGTTATCTATATCTAATTTCAAGCGCGTTGTATAAAACCTAAGGGTTTTAATAAGAAATTACTTTTGTAGAGCTCTTTCTTTAGCTCCTTTTCGTCGCAAAAGGCGTTGCTAATAAAGACGCACTACATTGAAGAAACAGGCTTGAAGACGGGTCATGGGGTACAGGGGGAGGCGGAGGGGTTACACGCCTTGAATAAATTGTCCTCGATATATCCCCGCGCGTATTTCGTACCGCATTTACACCTTCGTAGGGTGGGAGTACACTCGATATACAAACATAATAAAAATATCGTAACGAAATACAAAAAGAAAAACATTAAACTTAAAAGAAAGTAGGTGCTTACTTCATTTTGTTAAAAATAACTGAACCTAATAACATAAATAACCTAACATCAATTTAATTTCCGGTGCTCCGAGTCATATTGGTCTAATAGGATTAGGAAACAAGTGTACGAAGTTACACAATCCTAATATGTAACGCCAAATAATCCCGATTTTCTACACGATCCTATTAGACTAAGTAATTGCTATCTAGTCTAGTAAAATAATAGTAGTCTAACTAAAATGTCTAAATTATGATGGCCCGTCGTCCTAAGCTCATTTTTAAAATGGCATACAAATATACAAAACTTTATTGTTTTGATAATTGGCCAATATAGTAACTACTTAAACTAAAGCCACAGAATAGATAGGTAGGTAAATAATAGCATAGGAACTACGGCGTTGAACAATTCGTAAAGCCGCGATTACACCTGCTTGAATATGACGACTGAATAAGAAATCTACCTAGGAGGCTACGTTGAAAAAGACGTTCGTGAATTCAGAGTTCTAGCTAGGAAGCTAAGTAGAAAAAGTGCCTACTAATACAGTTGCTGAATAGTGATGTTCCGATAGCGATAGTTTCGCTGTCGGTAGTTAATCTTGAAATACAGTAACTCTGTTGAATAGCCTTATCGAAAATAATTAATGTACAATAAAATGCTATCGATTGTTAAAAAATGGCTGATACAACCTCAAGACAAATACAACCGATAATTGAAAGAAGAAAAAATTACAGACAAACTTATTTGCGGTCTTAAAGATGGGCTTTTATTGCTTTTAAAAATACTACAGGAATATCGAATCCCTCGAAGCGAGAGTCTGCCTCGCACTTGACTGTTTTTTTTAATATAAGTATATTTTTGTTCGATATGTTGAATTAATCATTCGCACTTGGACATCACTAAACATGCTAAGTCCCTTCAAGTAAAGGAGTTAGAAGGTTTAGTGATGTGAAAATTTTGCGAATGATTAATTCGAATCGAACAACTTGTCCATGCAAAATAAAAATAAAGCATTATCTTGGTTTAATAATAAGTACTAATAATAAACTTAAAAAATTCAATATAAAAAAATTGTATACGACTGTTCGGTTGAGTCAAGGAGTGGTCACAGCTAGCTGGATTCAAAGACTAATACATTGCTCGTTGAAGTAAGGATAATGCAATAACATAACCAAGCCTCCCAGCAATGTATGCCGAATTAGTCTTTGAATCCAGCTAGATGTGATCGTGGCTTTAATAGGCTGACAATACATTTCCGTGATATTTTTCTTTTTATTTACCTTAAATGGACAAATGAGACCTGAACATTGCCGTGCCAAATCTTATGAATGAGAGTATTTATGATCAAACAAAAACAATGGCTGTGGTAAATGAAGTGGATACATTTTTTCTCTTTTTTTAGTCTTGCAGGTGCACATAGTCATTCACCGTAACTGAACAACTTTCAGTAAATAAAACTATCAGCCTCTTCAATACTCTTCATATAAAATTGCAAATGGACAGTTTAGCCACGATCACATCTAGCTGGATACAAAGACTAATTCGGCATACATTGCTTCCCAGCCTCCCGGCTTGGTTGTGTTATTGCAATATCCTTACTTCAACGAGCAATGTATCCCGAATTAGTCTTTAAATTCAGCTAGGTGTGATCGTGGCTTTTTTGTGGAAAAGAGGATTATTTTAATATTTTCTGAAAGTTTTATTTACTGAAAATTATTCAGTTACCTTGACTGACCACGCCCTTTCAGTTTTCGGAAACCAGTCCCTTAGACCATGTATTGGTCAATTTAATTTCGATGCGAACACGGAATTAAATTAAAATTAATCATTCGCACTCGGACATCACTAAACCTCCTTACTCCCTTCAAGTAAAGAACTTAGGAAGTTTAGTGATGGGTAAATTTTGCGAATGATGATGAACAACTTGTCGATAAAAAATAATTATTATTCATGGTGTAATAACAAGTACTAAAAAAAAATTAAAAAAATCACTATAGATTACCATCGATACTTGAAAGGTTCAGATATTTTCTATACGACTGTTCAGTAGAGTTAATAAACCTGCTTTGCGACAAAAAAAATCGTAAAAAGAACTAGGTAAAGGAGTGATCACACCTAGCTGAATTCAAAGACTAATTCGGCATACATTGCTGGGAGGCTTGGTTATGTTAATTGAAATATCCTTACTTCAACGAGCAATGTACGCCGAATTAGTCTAGGTGTGATCACTCCTTAACTCTACACTGCGCGTGGCTTGACACGAACTTGGTTGGTTATTTAGTGTCGATTATTACCGGTACTTTTAAGAATTCGATATTCTCGATATTTTCTATAGGAATATTCGGTAGAGTTACTGTATTTTTAAAATTCAACCATCGATCTCGTTATCGCAGCAACACTGATTCAATAATTTTCAAAATTTACGGTTTGGTTAGGTACTCAATCAATCGCCAGTTAAAGCGCGACGGAGTCAGATGTGTCCGTGTAGAATACTTGACTTTTGCAACACTGTTAGTTTTGAATATAGCGGTCTTTAATTGTTTTTCTAGTAGGAGCGCTTGTTTTAAGTAAAAAAGTATACCATCAGTTAGACCATTATATTTGTTTGACAAGTTGTTCGATTCGAGTCAATCATTCGCATTTGCCCATCACTAAACCTCCTAACTAAGTGGCTTACTATGTTCCGATGTCATTTTTTGGTGGTCATTTCTATTAGCGAGAGAATATGAAGGCTCGCGCAGAGGAATGGACGAAGCGTGGAAACAGGCGTGGCTGGTGAAGACTGCAGCGGAGATGAAAAATAAACTTGAGAACTTTATCACCGGCTTTTATTTATCAAAATGAAAGGCACGGGGATACGATGTAAACTAAGATTATTACATTTTATTAAGATTGAATTAAAATTAACATGAGCACACAACGGGTGCAAAGGAAGGAAGGAAGTGATGAAAAAGCAGTGACGTTTCAATATGACAGTCGATGTCAGATAAAGCTTAGTTGCTACTATGGTTAATAAACCATACAGCCTAGTTCCATGTAACTAATGAATACTATTTCAACACTTCCCCTTATTCATTATACATGAACTCTTATCAAGAATGAAAGTTTTCATACAATTACATGATTATTACATAAACCTAACAATACATGCTTAAAAACTCTCGTACAAAACATCTCAAAACCTTAACAAAATAACATGCTCAACTTTACATTATGTCACATTTTAATATTAAAATTTAAAATACAAAAGTCAGGACTCTACACATTTTACATTAAGTTCACTAATAAAATACTTGTGCTTTGTGGAACCTAGGGGCTTGGTAAGTACATCTGCTATCATATCTTGAGTAGAAAGGTACTTTACTTTGGCAAAACCGTTTTGAATTAAATCTTTAACATAGTGATATCTCAAATCAATATGTTTAGTTCTTTTATGACAGTACTCTTTCGCTTCAAGTAATTTATGCGCACTCTGATTATCATTGTAAATTACAATATCAGACTTTAAATTTAATATTTCAGACAAAAAGTTTTGTACAAAATACAAATCTTTACAAACATCACTAATGGCAAGATATTCAGCCTCAGTACTACTTAAAGCTGTACAACGTTGCTTGCGAGATTCCCAATTAAGTAAATTCCTACCTAACTTTATCACAAAGCCGGTATAGGATTTACGGTCCACAATGTCGTTGGCCCAGTCAGCATCTGTAAAAGCAGTTAAATTTAAATTACGGCTCCTATAAAAATATAGTCCATAATTTAACGTCCCTGCCAAATATCTTAAGACGCGCTTTGCCGCTAACCAATGACTTTTATCAAAACCATTATTGAATTGGCTTAACTGACTGCAAGCAAAGGATATATCAGGGCGTGTACACACTGATAAGTACATTAGCGATCCTAGCAACTCTCTATAGTGATAAACACTATCATCAAGCAAATTGCCCTCTGGCTTACATAATTTGGAATTTAATATCATGGGTGTACTGACAGGTTTACAGTTTTCCATCCCATAACATAACAAAAGTCTTCTAATGTAATCAGATTGATCCAATGTCAAAATACCCTTTGCCCTGTTTCTTGTCACATTCATTCCTAAACATACTTTTAAAGTACCTAAATTCTTGACTTTAAATTCATTTTGTAACAAGTTTAATAATTCTGTTTTCATATCAGAACAATTACTGAAAATATAAAAATCATCAACATAGAGAGCCACTATAATTAATTTCTTATTTTTATTTTTAATATACACACATGGCTCACATTTACTCTGTGTGAATTCACCTTTAGTCAAGAATTGATGTACTTTTAGATTCCACATCCGACTAGCTTGTTTTAGTCCATAAATGCTCTTAAGTAAAAGACAAACTTTATTTTTATCTTTAGCAAAACCTTCAGGTTGTTCCATAAAAATTTGTTCATTGAGTTCACTATTCAAAAAAGCTGTCTCTACATCTATATGATCAATATTCATATTTAATTCATTCGCCAAAGAAAATAAAGTACGCATCGTGCTGTGGCGGACCACAGGAGAAAAGGTGTCACTATAATCTACACCCTCTTGCTGAGAATAGCCACGAGCAACCAGCCTAGCTCTATATTTATCTTTTCCCGAAGAATCTTGCTTTGTTTTAAAGACCCATTTACACTTGACTATGTTTTTATCTGTAGGTCGATCAACGAGTCTCCACACTCCATTCTCGATTAGCGCCTGATACTCCTTCTCCATTGCTAAAGACCAGTCCTTACAGTTTCGTGATGACATAGCTTCCTTGTAGGTGACAGGATCCGACTCCCTTTGCACTAACATAGATAAGTCATATTCATCATACCTGACCGGCGGCTTGCCACGAGTACTACGCACAGGACGCCCAGCGACAGTCTCCAAAGGCCCAGGACGATCTACAGCGAAATCCACAGGTCGCGAAGTAGCAGTCACTGATGGCACATGACTCGTCGCGGCATCTTCCCCTCCAAGTGACGTTATGTACTGCTCGACCCAGTTAGTATCCTCAGCTGTTGAAGATGGACTACAACTGACAGCGGCCTCATCACCAGTGCAGTACTCAGACTCTGGAGCTGAAATTACAGAAATATTCTGATTATTAATAATATCACAGTTTGTTTTGTTTTCAGTCTTATCTAAATTAATTTCACTATTATTATTCAAATTATTATCAGATTTGCTTAAAATATTATCATTATTGCAATTATTATTTAAATTATTATTGGAATTGGAGACTATGTCAAAATTATAAAAAATCACTTCCTCTACAACCTCATTTGTGTCACTCATTTTTAAATCTTTCAGAAACTTGTTTTCTAAAAATGCAACATTCCTGGCATAAATAATACGCTTTGGATTTGAAGGGTTCACCAATCTATACCCCTTAGTAGTGTCACTGTAACCCATAAACAGACACATAGTGGATTTAGCATCAAATTTTCTTCTTTTCTGCTCAGGTGTCAGTGTATAAGCAACGCAACCAAATACTCGCAGGTGACTAAGTTCTACCTTTGAACCGGTCCAAACCTCCTCAGGTACTGATCCCTCCAAAGCGCGGGTGGGACTTCTGTTCTTTAAATACAATGCTGTCATAACAGCTTCCCCCCAGTAACGCTGGCAGAGACCGGATTCCTGCAGCATGCAGCGTGCCTTCTCTATGATAGTGCGGTTCAGCCGTTCCGCTGTTCCATTTTGTTGTGGACTGTAGGGAACCGTGACCTGATGTACTATACCTTCAGATTTTAAATAATCAGTAAATTTATTATTACAGTATTCAGCACCACCATCAGACCTGAGACATTTTATGGGAAAACTGGATTGTTTTTCTACTAAAGCTTTAAAATTTATAAAACAGGACATTACCTCACTCTTATTGTGAAGCAGATAACCCCAGCTCTTTCTGCTGTAATCGTCCGTGAATGTCAGGAGGTATCTGGATCCTCCCCAACTGACTGTTGACATTGGGCCGCAGATGTCAGTATGAACAAGCTCTAGTGGCTGATGAGCACGCTTAGCTTCACCGATGGGGTAGGGTTTGGCAGCCATCTTCCCCTCAAGGCATGCAGTGCAATCATCCAAACTAGTCTGAAACATAAGACAGTTATTCCGCCGCAGAGCACACATACCATCGTAGCCAAGATGTCCAAGTCGTTTGTGCCATGTCGCAGTCGGCACACTCGCCGTCAGCGCACTCTTATCCCCCTGGCCTTCATACGTCAGGGTGGCAGAAGAATGACTTGGCTGCTGCGAACATAACCTATAAGTTCCATTGACATTCTCAGCTTTACCCAAACATTTCCCATTAATTTCACAATGTTTATAAAAGTGACACCCTTTCTTATTAAAAACAATAGAAAAACCTGCCTCCGCTAGCTTACTTACAGATATAAGATTTGTTGATAAGCCCGGCACAAGCAACGCATCTTTCGCTATAACACACTCATTATTAAGATTCAATTTCAATGTACCAACACCTGTACTGTCTAACATGTCATTATTAGCCACACAAACTTTATTTTGAACTGATTTAAAGTCTCTAAAAAAGTCCTTGTTGTTACTCATATGATTAGTACAACCTGAGTCCACAATCCAGTCACTTTGCTTCACATACAACGCCTTCTCAGCCACTAAGAAAGTCTGTGTATCAGTCTTACCAGAGTGTTTTCTGTCACGGCGGTACTTAAAGCATTTCGACTTGATATGGCCTGGTTTCTGGCAATAGTGACATAATAATTTCTTGTTCTTCTTCACAGTAAATGCTGTCGCAGTCTCATTGTTATTGTTCTTACGAAATTCCTCTTGCAACAAACGAGTGCGTACCAATTCACTATTCAGAGTAGCAGATATACAGGCCGTTTCCATGTTCGAGACAAGTATGTCATATTCAGCTGGCAATCCGCTCAACATTATTTCTGCCACTTCTTCATCTTCAATAGTGCGACCAATATCAGCTAATTGCTGGACTATTGTCATAATGGTATTAATGTACTCACTCATATTTTCAAATTGTGTGTATTCGATGTGATGCAGTTGTCTTAAAAGAAGCACTCGCCGATACAAGCTTTTGTCATCAAAAATAGCGGCTAGCTTGCTCCAAGCATCCTTGGCTGACTTTGCCTTCTGGATATATTGAAATAGTGCCGGCTTCACTAGCAGGCTGATGCGCGCCAGCGCACGCTGGTCCTTTGCCGCATCTGGATTGGGCTTGTCTATTGTTTCCCAAAGACCTTCCAAGATTAAAAGGTTTTTCACCATAAATTTCCAGCTGCTATAGTTTCTTAATCCTTCTAATTTTTCAATCTGAATACTCCCGCTGCCGTACGTCGTATGCCGTGGAGTCTCCTCATTGTTCTCAGAGTTGTTCTCACCTTCACGGTGCTCTCCGTTGCCGTTTGATTCCGCCATATTTTGTCAGCAGCTCCACACGAAGAAATCGCCGATATAATTCCAACCGTCTTCCGTTCCGTTGGCACTGGGCCGCAGAACCTATTAGCGAGAGAATATGAAGGCTCGCGCAGAGGAATGGACGAAGCGTGGAAACAGGCGTGGCTGGTGAAGACTGCAGCGGAGATGAAAAATAAACTTGAGAACTTTATCACCGGCTTTTATTTATCAAAATGAAAGGCACGGGGATACGATGTAAACTAAGATTATTACATTTTATTAAGATTGAATTAAAATTAACATGAGCACACAACGGGTGCAAAGGAAGGAAGGAAGTGATGAAAAAGCAGTGACGTTTCAATATGACAGTCGATGTCAGATAAAGCTTAGTTGCTACTATGGTTAATAAACCATACAGCCTAGTTCCATGTAACTAATGAATACTATTTCAACAATTTCCTCCGAGGTGAGTTCGCCCGGTTGGGCATTTCGCCCGAAAGTATTCATTGTTAGTCGAGGTCTTTTAAAACCATATCCAAAAGATAATGAGAAACTATGGCAAACAATAAATAAACTTACATACAGAAAAAAAATCCAAATAAGATCAATAAACTTCTAGATAAAAAGAATTGACTTCAGCATTTTAATACTGTAAAAATATCGTTAGCCGAAAATATTTTACTTAAGACTGCACCACGTAAAAACTACCAAAACGGCAATCACGGTTTAATATTGCTTACATATTTAATATGATTTTTTTTTAAACCATAACGATTACGCCATACATTTTTAGTATGATCGCGCGATTTCTAATAAATAGCTCTGACACGCGGCCGATACCCACAAGAGCTCGAAGTGAGACCACGTCAGTTTGCACCACGACGCGCCAAAATTATGGATCGCGTTTCAACGTATACACATTCTCTGCTTTCATAGTGTAACAAGGTAACTTTGTTTTTTACTATTTTCTAAAGTAAGATATTTCTTTCCTTGTATTTATAAAGTGTTTGTTTTAGAGAAATGGGGAAGCGCAAAGATAAATATTATGTATCCCGTCAAAAATTCAAAAAATATCTATTCCTTTAACCAAGTAAGTACCTACTTATATACCATACCTAGGTAGTTTTGTTTTGTGATGGGTGACTGGTGATGAAGGGTAGGCGGAGGAAGATAGGTAGATGATGGGTCAGAAGGGTTATCAGAGTAATAGATTTTCGGTACGTGATTGATGTCCGGACGAAGATGGGTGACCGGTGGATGATATTGATGGGTGACCGGCGGAAGACGAGTCAATGGTAGATGATGGGTAATCGGCAGTGGTCGGAATAGGTAGAGCTGTTTAGGGTCGATGATCGGAAACTTGAACGTGCTGCTTGCTACATTATTTCGTCAGATCTGTTAGATTTTCCTCTTGAGACGGATTTCCATGGCATGGATTTTTGAAATAAGACTACCTTGTGATCGTTAGTATGTGTCCTTTGATCTTTCGATCACAAAAACAACGAAATGTACAACGATGGCACGGATTTAAATGGATTACTTTTTTAAAAGAAGCAAACGGCGCCAAACTTAGGCAGGAAAAAGGCTACATTATTTCGTCAGGTCTGTTAGATTTTCCTCTTGAGACGGATTTCCATGGCATGGCTTTCCGAAATAAAACTGCCTTTTGATTGTTAGTGTGTGTCCTTTGATCTTTCAATCACAAAAACAACGAAATGTACAACGATGGCACGGATTTAAATGGATTACTTTTTTAAAAGAAGCAAACGGCGCCAAATTTAGGCAGGAAACAGGCTACATTATTTTGTCAGGTCTGTTAGAAGTTCCTCTTGAGACGGATTTCCATGGCATGGCTTTCCGAAATAAGACTGCCTTTTGATCGTTAGTATGTATCCTTTGATCTTTTGATCACAAAAACAACGAAATGTACAACGATGGCACAGATTTAAATGGATTACTTTTTTAAAAGAAGCAAACGGCGCCAAACTTAGGCAGGAAACAGGCTACATTATTTCGTCAGGTCTGTTAGATTTTCCTCTTGAGACGGATTTCCATGGCATGGCTTTCCGAAATAAGACTGCCTTTTGATCGTTAGTATGTGTCCTTTGTTCTTTCGATCACAAAAATAACGAAATGTACAACGATGGCACGGATTTAAATGGATTACTTTTTTAAAAAAAGCAAACGGCGCCAAACTTAGGCAGGAAACAGGCTACATTATTTCGTCAGATCTGTTAGATTTCCTCTTGAGACGGATTTCCATGGCATGGCTTTCCGAAATAAGACTGCCTTTTGATCGTTAGTATGTTTCCTTTGATATTTCGATCACAAAAACAACGAAATGTACAACAATGGCACGGACTTAAAGTGATGCGCGGATGATAGTTAATGAGTGGATGAACGATGATGAGCGGATGATGAGTGATGCGTGGATGAGTGGATGACTGATGATGATGAGCGGATGATGAGTGATTTTCGGATGATAAGTGATGCGCGTATGATAGTTGATCAGTGGATGAATGATGATGAGCGGATGATGAGTGATGCGCGGATGATAGTTGATGAGTGGATCAATGATGATGAGTGATGCGCGGATGATAGTTAATGAGTGGATGAATGATGATGATGAGCGGATGACGAGTGATTTTCGGATGATAAGTGATGCGCGTATGATAGTTGATCAGTGGATGATGAGTGATGTGTGGTTGAGTGGATGAATTATGATGATGAGCGGATGATGAGTGATTTTCGGATGATAAGTGATGCGCGGATGATAGTTGATCAGTGGATGAATGATGATTAGCGGATGATAAGTGATGCGCGGATGATAGTTGATGAGTGGATCAATGATAATGAGTGATGCGCGGATGATAGTTGATCAGTGAATGAATGATGATAAGTAGATGATGAGTGATGCGTGGATGAGTGGATGAATGATGATGAGTGGATGATGAGTGATTTTCGGATAATAAGTGATGTGCGGAAGATAGTTTCTACCACCATGTCATTACGAGTAAGTCTAAAGTGTTTCTACTGACGTGCTGTTGAGTATACAAACTTGAAGAGCTGTTCCCTGTCGCCCCTCGCTTCCCCTCGAGTAACCCTCCGTTATACAATCGTTGCGCTGAGCTATAGTATTAGTAGAGTTCATTAAAATACCTTGAGAGAAAAAAGTTCCATTCAAAACACAGTTTTTTAAAAGGTGTCGTTTCCTCCGAGCGGGCGAGAACGCGTCTCGGGTGAAATGACGCACTACGACTCCGCGTGGACTGCGCGCATGTGTGTGTTCGATCATACGCACACTACTGTTGCTTCCGACTCGACGCGAAAACTAAACAGTTTTGATCCTATACATTTTTTTATGAAAGGGACAACTGATTTAGACATGAATTGAAAATTTTGTCAGGATTACAAAGTATCTCTTTTAAGGAAGTCTAACAAAATTACGGACAAGTACAAGGTGTCAAACAATCTCCTGAAAACTTCATCAATGGACTCATACCATGAAAAATTAACGATTTTCACCATACATACAAAAAAAAAATGTTAAAGTGCGAGTCGGACTCGCGCATCGAGGGTTCCGATATACCTACCTATAGTATTTTTAGAAGCAATAAGGTCCATTGTAAGGACCGCAAAACTAAATTTGTTTGTAAAGATTTGTTGCAAATTTCCATAAAACTGTGCTACTTAGAGAGATTGTTTTTTTTCTGAATTATTCACATAAACCTCTATGGACTTTAATTAATTCAGATTTTTTCTTCGGAAAACTTCGGGTATAAGGAAGGGGTAATTTTTTAAAACTTTTTTCATCATAACTTGAAAACTAAGAGTCGTTAAAAATATAAAGAACTATTTTGGAATGTACAAGTGAAGCACTTTCATATGATACCTAACTTGACTTAGTACTGACAATTAAAAACTTTGACCTACCCATTTGGGCCCCCTTTACAATAATAATAATATTATAATTATTTCAATTGCAATAAAGTAAGACAATCGTATTGTAAAACTACTTCTACTACTAAATATAAAAGTATAAACGAGTTTTTAGCTTGCTTTTCAATTTATTTTAAGGTCATTAAAAATACTCATAGAAGCCTTTATACAAAGTATCTGAACATATCAGTCGCGCTATAAAGTGTACCAGCACAGAAAATATAGAGGTATACTAACGTATAGCACAACTAGTGAACTGACTATGATCCCTACTATGTTGATGTTCCTTAATAGTGATGTACAATTATTTCAAGAAGCAACAATCGAAATATTCGCATGTACTACTTAGTACTATCCAAATAATCTTTTATCATTCAATTGTTATTTTTCATTGGAATCATAATTCGCTTTTCGAACGATTTTGAATGAAAAATTTATTCTAACTAAAAGAATGAATAAAGCACTCAAATTCTTTGTGTTTACTTGACTGGTGCAACCTAATTTTAATTCCTTGTTTGTTTTTTAGTATACCGATAATTCTGTGGTTTTTTTTGTAGTTATTCTAGTGTTTTTCTATACAACATAAATTAGCCCTTATTAATATTTTCCGTACGATGAGGTGTTCTATTCGTATTGGCCCTTCACTAAAGTTCCTTTCTGCGTTGCTTACTATGCGGCTTACTCAGTCAGTGACTTACTAAGTTCCATCTTTCTACCTTCCTTTCCTACGTAGGAGACTAACTGACTTAGTGTGTGAATTCAGTCAGGTGTGATCGGCCCTTTAGACTGCTGCTTTTTGGCAGAAAAAGGCAAGGGGGTGGTACTTCCCCAGACGGACTTTCCACGTATATGTGTCACCGTAAAATGATAAGCTGAATTTCCTAGTAAGTTGATCAACTTTCGAAAAAATTATAAACTGTATCGAATTCGCTCCTGGCGTTTGGTCGAAAGAGCCTAAAGCCGCGATTACACCTGCTTGAATTTGACGACTGAATAAGAAATCTACCTAGGAGGCTACATTGAAAAAGACGTTTGTGAATTCAGAGTTCTAGCTAGGAAGCTAAGTAGAAAAAGTGCCTACTAATACAGTTGCTGAATAGTGATGTTCCGATAGCGATAGTTTCGCTGTCGGTAGTTAATCTTGAAATACAGTAACTCTGTTGAATAGCCTTATCGAAAATAATTATTGTACAATAAAATGCTATCGATTGTTAAAAAATGGCTGATACAACCTCAAGACAAATACAACCGATAATTGAAAGAAGAAAAAATTACAGACAAACTTATATGCGGTCTTAAAGATGGGCTTTTATTGCTTTTAAAAATACTACAGGAATATCGAATCCCTCGAAGCGAGAGTCTGCCTCGCACTTGTCCGTTTTTTTTAATATAAGTATATTTTTGTTCGATATGTTGAATTAATCATTCGCACTTGGACATCACTAAACATGCTAAGTCCCTTCAAGTAAAGGAGTTAGAAGGTTTAGTGATGTGAAAATTTTGCGAATGATTAATAATTAATTCGAATCGAACAACTTGTCCATGCAAAATAAAAATAAAGCATTATCTTGGTTTAATAATAAGTACTAATAATAAACTTAAAAAATTCACTATAAAAAAATTGTATACGACTGTTCGGTTGAGTCAAGGAGTGATCACAGCTAGCTGGATTCAAAGACTAATTCGGCATACATTGCTCGTTGAAGTAAGGATAATGCAATAACATAACCAAGCCTCCCAGCAATGTATGCCGAATTAGTCTTTGAATCCAGCTAGATGTGATCGTGGCTTTAATAGGCTGACAATACATTTCTGTGATGTTTTTATTTTTATTTACCTTAAATGGACAAATGAGACCTGTACATTGCCGTGCCAAATCTTATGAATGAGAGTATTTATGATCAAACAAAAACAATGGCTGTGGTAAATGAAGTGGATACATTTTTTCTCTTTTTCTAGTCTTGCAGGTGCACATAGTCATTCACCGTAACTGAACAACTTTCAGTAAATAAAACTATCAGCCTCTTCAATACTCTTCATATAAAATTGCAAATGGACAGTTTAGCCACGATCACATCTAGCTGGATACAAAAATTAATTCGGCATATATTGCTGGGAGGCTTGGTTGTGTTATTGCAATATCCTTACTTCAACGAGCAATGTATCCCGAATTAGTCTTTGAATTCAGCTAGGTGTGATCGTGGCTTTTTTGTGGAAAAGAGGATTATTTTAATATTTTCTGAAAGTTTTATTTACTGAAAATTATTCAGTTACGTTGACTGACCACGCCCTTTCAGTTTTCGGAAACCAGTCCCTTAGACCATGTATTGGTCAATTTAATTTCGATGCGAACACGGAATTAAATTAAAATAATCATTCGCACTCGGACATCACTAAACCTCCTTACTCCCTTCAAGTAAAGAACTTAGGAAGTTTAGTGATGGGTAAATTTTGCGAATGATGATGAACAACTTGTCGATAAAAAATAATTATTATTCATGGTGTAATAACAAGTACTAATAAAAAAATTTAAAAAATTCACTATAGATTACCATCGATACTTCAAAGGTTCAGATATTTTCTATACGACTGTTCAGTAGAGTTAATAAACCTGCTTTGCGACAAAAAAAATCGTAAAAAGAACTAGGTAAAGGAGTGATCACACCTAGCTGAATTCAAAGACTAATTCGGCATACATTGCTGGGAGGCTTGGTTATGTTAATTGAAATATCCTTACTTCAACGAGCAATGTATGCCGAATTAGTCTTTGAATTCAGCTAGGTGTGATCACTCCTTAACTCTACATTGCGCGTGGCTTGACACGAAGTACGAACTTGGTCGGTTATTTAGTATCGATTATTACCGGTACTTTTAAGAATTCGATATTCTCGATATTTTCTATAGGAATATTCGATAGAGTTACTGTATTTTTAAAATTCAACCATCGATCTCGTTATCGCAGCAACACTGATTCAATAATTTTCAAAATTTACGGTTCGGTTAGGTACTCAATCAAGCGCGACGGAGTCAGATGTGTCCGTGCAGAATACTTGACTAGTGCAACACTGTTAGTTTTGAATATAGCGGTCTTTAATTGTTTTTCTAGTAGGAGCGCTTGTTTTAAGTAAAAAAGTATACCATCAGTTAGGCCATTATTTTTTGTTCGACAAGTTGTTCGATTCGAGTCAATCATTCGCATTTGCCCATCACTAAACCTCCTTACTAAGTGGCTTACTATGTTCCGATGTCATTTTTTGGTGGTCATTTCCTCCGAGGCGAGTTCGCCCGGTTGGGCATTTCGCCCGAAAGTATTCATTGTTAGTCGAGGTCTTTTAAAACCATATCCAAAAGATAATGAGAAACTATGGCAAACAATAAATAAACTTACATACAGAAATAAAAAATCCAAATAAGATCAATAAACTTCTAGATAAAAAGAATTGACTTCAGCATTTTGTTACTGTAAAAATATCGTTGGCCGAAAATATTTTACTTAAGACTGCACCACGTAAAAACTACCAAAACGGCAATCACGGTTTAATATTGCTTACATATTTAATATGATTTTTTTAAAACCATTACGATTACGCCATACATTTTTAGTATGACCGCGCGAAGTCTAATAAATAGCTCTGACAAGCGGCCGATACCCACAAGATCTCGAAGTGAGACCACGTCAGTTTGCACCGCGACGCGCCAAAATTATGGATCGCGTTTCAACGTATACACATTCTCTGCTCTCATAGTGTAACAAGGTAACTTTGTTTTTTACTATTTTCTAAAGTAAGATATTTCTTTCCTTGTATTTATAAAGTGTTTGTTTTAGAGAAATGGGGAAGCGCAAAGATAAATATTATGTATCCCGTCAAATATTCAAAAAATATCTCTTCCTTTAACCAAGTAAGTACCTACTTATATACCATACCTAGGTAGTTTTGTTTTGTGATGGGTGACTGGTGATGAAGGGTAGGCGGAGGAAGATAGGCAGATGATGGGTGATCGGTCAAAAGGGTTATCAGAGTAATAGATTTTCGCTACGTGATTGATGTCCGGACGAAGATGGGTGACCGGTGGATGATATTGATGGGTGACCGGCGGAAGACGAGTCAATGGTAGATGATGGGTGACCGGTAGATGATGGGTGATCGGCAGTGGTCGGAATAGGTAGAGCTGTTTAGGGTCGATGATCGGAAACTTGAACGTGCTGCTTGCTACATTATTTCGTCAGGTCTGTTAGATTTTCCTCTTGAGACGGATTTCCATGGCATGGCTTTTCGAAATAAGACTGCCTTTTGATCGTTAGTATGTGTCGTTTGATCTTTCGATCACAAAAACAACGAAATGTACAACGATGGCACGGATTTAAATGGATTACTTTTTTAAAAGAAGCAAACGGCGCCAAACTTAGGCAGGAAAAAGGCTACATTATTTCGTCAGGTCTGTTAGATTTTCCTCTTGAGACGGATTTCCATGGCATGGCTTTCCGAAATAAGACTGCCTTTTGATCGTTAGTATGTGTCCTTTGATATTTCGATCACAAAAACAACGAAATGTACAACAATAGCAAGGATTTAAATGGATTACTTTTTTTAAAGAAGCAAACGGCGCCAAACGTAGGCAGGAAACAGGCTACATTATTTCGTCAGGTCTGTTAGATTTTCCTCTTTAGACGGATTTCCATGGCATGGCTTTCCGAAATAAGACTGCCTTTTGGTCGTTAGTATGTGTCCTTCGATCTTTCGATCACAAAATCAACGAAATGTACAGCGATGGCACGGATTTAAATGGATTATTTTTTTAAAAGCAAACGGCGCCAAACTTAGGCAGGATGATAGTTGATGACTGGATGAATGATGATGATGAAAGGATGATAAGTGATGCGCGGATTATAGTTGATGAGCGGATCAATGATGATGAGTGATGCGCGGATGATAGTTGATCAGTGGATGAATGATGATAAGTGGATGATGAGTGATGCGCGGATGATAGTTAATGAGTGGATGAACGATGATGAGTGATGCGTGGATGAATGATGATGATGAGCGGATGATGAGTGATTTTCGGATGATAAGTGATGCGCGGATGATAGTTGATCAGTGGATGAATGATGATGAGCGGATGATGAGTGGTGCGCGGATGATAGTTGATGAGTGGATCAATGATGATGAGTGATGCGCGGATGATAGTTGATCAGTGAATGAATGATGATGAGCGGATGATGAGTGATTTTTGGATGATAAGTGATGTGCGGATGATAGTTTCTACCACCATGTCATTACGAGTAAGTCTAAAGTGTTTCTACTGACGTGCTGTTGAGTATACAAACTTGAAGAGCTGTTCCCTGTCGCCCCTCGCTTCCCCTCGAGTAACCCTCCGTTATACAATCGTTGCGCTGAGCTATATTAGTAGAGTTCATTAAAAATACCTTGAGAGAAAAAATTCCATTCAAAACACAGTTTTTTAAAAGGTGTCGTTTCCTCCGAGCGGACGAGAACGCGTCTCGGGTGAAATGACGCACTACGACTCCAAGTGGACTGCGCGCATGTGTGTGTTCGATCATACGCACACTACTGTTGCTTCCGACTCGACGCGAAAACTAAACAGTTTTGATCCTATACATTTTTTTATGAAAGGGACAACTGATTTAGACATGAATTGAAAATTTTGTCAGGATTACAAAGTATCTCTTTTAAGGAAGTCTAACAAAATTACGGACAAGTACAAGGTGTCAAACAATCTCCTGAAAACTTCATCAATGGACTCATACCATGAAAAATTAACGATTTTCACCATACATACATCTATACACAACAAAAAAAAATGTTAAAGTGCGAGTCGGACTCGCGCATCGAGGGTTCCGATATACCTAACTATAGTATTTTTAGAAGCAATAAGGTCCATTGTAAGGACCGCAAAACTAAATTTGTTTGTAAAGATTTGTTGCAAATTTCCAAAAAACTGTGCTACCTAGAGAGATTTTTTTTTTCTGAATTATTTACATAAACCTCTATGGACTTTAATTAATTCAGATTTTTTTCTTCGGAAAACTTCGGGGATAAGGAAGGGGGGAAGGTATTTTTTTAACTTTTTATATCATAACTTGAAAACTAAGAGTCGTTAAAAATATAAAGAACTATTTTGGAATGTACAAGTGAAGCACTTTCATATGATACCTAACTTGACTTAGTACTGACAATTAAAAACTTTGACCTACCCATTTGGGCCCCCCTTTACAATAATAATATAATAATAATATTATAATTATTTCAATTGCAATAAAGTAAGACAATCGTATTCTAAAACTACTTCTACTACTAAATATAAAAGTATAAACGAGTTTTTAGCTTGCTTTTCAATTTATTTTAAGGTCATTAAAAATACTCATAGAAGCCTTTATACAAAGTATCTGAACATATCAGTCGCGCTATAAAGTGTACCAGCACAGAAAATACGAGTATAGAGGTATACTAACGTATAGCACAACTAGTGAACTGTCTATGATCCCTACTATGTTGATGTTCCCTAATAGTGATGTACAATTATTTCAAGAAGCAACAATCGAAATATTCGAATGTACTACTTAGTACTATCCAAATAATCTTTTATCATTCAATTGTTATTTTTCATTGGAATCATTATGCGCTTTTCGTACGATTTTGAATGAAAAATTTATTCTAACTAAAAGAATGAATAAAGCACTCAAATTCTTTGTGTTTACTTGACTGGTGCAACCTTATTTTAATTCCTTGTTTGTTTTTTAGTATACCGGTAATTCTGTGGTTTTTTTTTTTATAGTTATTCTAGTGTTTTTCTATAAAACATAAATTAGCCCTTATTAATATTTTCCGTACGATGAGGTGTTCTATTCGTATTGGCCCTTCACTAAAGTTCCTTTCTGCGTTGCTTACTATGCGGCTTACTCAGTCAGTGACTTACTAAGTTCCATCTTTCTACCTTCCTTTCCTACGTAGGAGACTAACTGACTTAGTGTGTGAATTCAGTCAGGTGTGATCGGCCCTTAAAGCCGCGATTACACCTGCTTGAATTTGACGACTGAATAAGAAATCTACCTAGGAGGCTACGTAGAAAAAGACGTTTGTGAATTCAGAGTTCCAGCTAGGAAGCTAAGTAGAAAAAGTGCCTACTAATACAGTTGCTGAATAGTGATGTTCCGATAGCGATAGTTTCGCTGTCGGTAGTTGATCTTGAAATACAGTAACTCTGTTGAATAGCCTTATCGAAAATAATTATTGTACAATAAAATGCTATCGATTGTTAAAAAATGGCTGATACAACCTCAAGAGAAATACAACCGATAATTGAAAGAAGAAAAAATTACAGATAAACTTATTTGCGGTCTTAAAGATGGGCTTTATTGCTTTTAAAAATACTACAGGAATATCGAATCCCTCGAAGCGAGAGTCTGCCTCGCACTTGACCGTTTTTTTAATATAAGTATATTTTTGTTCGATATGTTGAATTAATCATTCGCACTTGGACATCACTAAACATGCTAAGTCCCTTCAAGTAAAGGAGTTAGAAGGTTTAGTGATGTGAAAATTTTGCGAATGATTAATTCGAATCGAACAACTTGTCCATAAAAAATTAAAATAAAGCATTATCTTGGTTTAATAATAAGTACTAATAATAAACTTAAAAAATTCACTATAAAAAAATTTGTATACGACTGTTCGGTTGAGTCAAGGAGTGATCACAGCTAGCTGGATTCAAAGACTAATTCGGCATACATTGCTCGTTGAAGTAAGGATAATGCAATAACATAACCAAGCCTCCCAGCAATGTATGCCGAATTAGTCTTTGAATCCAGCTAGATGTGATCGTGGCTTTAATAGGCTGACAATACATTTCCGTGATGTTTTTATTTTTATTTAACTTAAATGGACAAATGAGACCTGAACATTGCCGTGCCAAATCTTATGAATGAGAGTATTTCTGATCAAACAAAAACAATGGCTGTGGTAAATGAAGTGGATAAATTTTTTTCTCTTTTTTCTTGCAGGTGCACATAGTCATTCGCCGTAACTGAACAACTTTCAGTAAATAAAACTATCAGCCTCTTCAATACTCTTCATATAAAATTGCAAATGGACAGTTTAGCCACGATCACATCTAGCTGGATACAAAGACTAATTCGGCATACATTGCTGGGAGGCTTGGTTGTGTTATTGCAATATCCTTACTTCAACGAGCAATGTATCCCGAATTTGTCTTTGAATTCAGCTAGGTGTGATCGTGGCTTTTTTGTGGAAAAGAGGATTATTTTAATATTTTCTGAAAGTTTTATTTACTGAAAATTATTCAGTTACGTTGACTGACCACACCCTTTCAGTTTTCGGAAACCAGTCCCTTAGACCATGTATTGGTCAATTTAATTTCGATGCGAACACGGAATTCAATTAAAATTAATCATTCGTACTCGGACATCACTAAACCTCCTTACTCCCTTCAAGTAAAGAACTTAGGAAGTTTAGTGATGGGTAAATTTTGCGAATGATGATGAACAACTTGTCGATAAAGAATAATTATTATTCATGGTGTAATAACAAGTACTAATAATTTTTTTAAAAATTCACTATAGATTACCATCGATACTTGAAAGGTTCAGATATTTTCTATACGACTGTTCAGTAGAGTTAATAAACCTGCTTTGCGACAAAAAAAATCGTAAAAAGAACTAGGTAAAGGAGTGATCACACCTAGCTGAATTCAAAGATTAATTCGGCATACATTGCTGGGAGGTTTGGTTATGTTGATTGAAATATCCTTACTTCAACGAGCAATGTATGCCGAATTAGTCTTTGAATTCAGCTAGGTGTGATCACTCCTTAACTCTACACTGCGCGTGGCTTGACACGAAGTACGAACTTGGTCGGTTTTTTAGTATCGATTATTACCGGTACTTTTAAGAATTCGATATTCTCGATATTTTCTATAGGAATATTCGGTAGAGTTACTGTATTTTTAAAATTCAACCATCGATCTCGTTATCGCAGCAACACTGATTCAATAATTTTCAAAATTTACGGTTCGGTTAGGTACTCAATCAATCGCCAGTTAAAGCGCGACGGAGTCAGATGTGTCCGTGTAGAATACTTGACTAGTGCAACACTGTTAGTTTTGAATATAGCGGTCTTTAATTGTTTTTCTAGTAGGAGCGCTTGTTTTAAGTAAAAAAGTATACCATCAGTTAGGCCATTATTTTTTGTTCGACAAGTTGTTCAATTCGAGTCAATCATTCGCATTTGCCCATCACTAAACCTCCTAACTAAGTGGCTTACTATATTCCGATGTCATTTTTTGGTGGTAATTTCCTCCGAGGCGAGTTCGCCCGGTTGGGCATTTCGCCCGAAAGTATTCATTGTTAGTCGAGGTCTTTTAAAACCATATCCAAAAGATAATGAGAAACTATGGCAAACAATAAATAAACTTACATACAGAAATAAAAAATCCAAATAAGATCAATAAATTTCTAGATAAAAAGAATTGACTTCAGCATTTTGTTACTGTAAAAATATCGTTGGTCGAAAATATTTTACTTAAGACTGAACCACGTAAAAACTACCAAAACGGCAATCACGGTTTAATATTGCTTACATATTTAATATGTTTTTTTTTTTAAACCATTACGATTACGCCATACATTTTTAGTATGACCGCGCGAAGTCTAATAAATAGCTCTGACACGCGGCCGATACCCACAAGAGCTCGAAGTGAGAATGGGGAAGCGCAAAGATAAATATTATGTATCCCGTCAAAAATTCAAAAAATATCTATTCCTTTAACCAAGTAAGTACCTACTTACATACCATACCTAGGTAGTTTTGTTTTGTGATGGGTGACTGGTGATGAAGGGTAGGCGGAGGAAGATAGGTAGATGATGGGTGATCGGTCAGAAGGGTTATCAGAGTAATAGATTTTCGGTACGTGATTGATGTCCGGACGAAGATGGGTGACCGGTGGATGATATTGAGGGGTGACCGGCGGAAGACGAGTCAATGGTAGATGATGGGTGACCGGTAGATGATGGGTAATCGGCAGTAGTCGGAATAGGTAGAGCTGTTTAGGGTCGATGATCGGAAACTTGAACGTGCTGCTTGCTACATTATTTCGTCAGGTCTTTTAGATTTTCCTCTTGAGACGGATTTCCATGGCATGGCTTTTCGAAATAAGACTGCCTTTTGATCGTTAGTATGTGTCCTTTGATCTTTCGATCACAAAAACAACGAAATGTACAACGATGGCACGGATTTAAATGGATTACTTTTTTAAAAGAAGCAAACGGCGCAAAACTTAGGCAGGAAAAAGGCTACATTATTTCGTCTGGTCTGTTAGATTTTCCTCTTGAGACGGATTTCCATGGCATGGCTTTCCGAAATAAAACTGCCTTTTGATTGTTAGTGTGTGTCCCTTGATCTTTCGATCACAAAAACAACGAAATGTACAACGATGGCACGGATTTAAATGGATTACTTTTTTAAAAGAAGCAAACGGCTCCAAACTTAGGCAGGAAACAGGCTACATTATTTCGTCAGGTCTGTTAGATTTTCCTCTTGAGACGGATTTCCATGGCATGGCTTTCTGAAATAAGACTGCCTTTTGATCGTTAGTATGTGTCCTTTGATCTTTCGATCACAAAAACAACGAAAAGTACAACAATGGCACGGATTTAAATGGATTACTTTTTTAAAAGAAGCAAACGGCGCCAAACGTAGGCAGGAAAAAGGCTACATTATTTCGTCAGGTCTGTTAGATTTTCCTCTTTAGACGGATTTCCATGGCATGGCTTTCCGAAATAAGACTGCCTTTTGGTCGTTAGTATGTGTCCATCGATCTTTCGATCACAAAATCAACGAAATGTACAGCGATGGCACGGATTTAAATAGATTATTTTTTTTAAAGCAAACGGCGCCAAACTTAGGCAGTATGATAGTTGATGACTGGATGAATGATGATGATGAAAGGATGATGAGTGATGCGCGGATTATAGTTGATGAGTGGATCAATGATGATGAGTGATGCGCGGATTATAGTTAATGAGTGGATGAACGATGATGAGCGGATGATGAGTGATGCGTGGATGAGTGGATGAATGATGATGATGAGCGGATGATGAGTGATTTTCGGATGATAAGTGATGCGCGGATGGTAGTTGATCAGTGGATGAATGATGATGAGCGGATGATGAGTGATGCGCGGATGATAGTTGATGAGTGATGCGCGGATGATATTTAATGAGTGGATGAATGATGATGATGAGCGGATGATGAGTGATTTTCGGATGATAAGTGATGCGCGTATGATAGTTGATCAGTGGATGATGAGTGATGTGTGGTTGAGTGGATGAATTATGATGATGAGCGGATGATGAGTGATTTTCGGATGATAAGTGATGCGCGGATGATAGTTGATCAGTGGATGAATGATGATGAGCGGATGATAAGTGATGCGCGGATGATAGTTGATGAGTGGATCAATGATGATGAGTGATGCGCGGATGATAGTTGATCAGTGAATGAATGATGATAAGTGGATGATGAGTGATGCGTGGATGAGTGGATGAATGATGATGAGCGGATGATAAGTGATGCGCGGATGATAGTTGATGAGTGGATCAATGATGATGAGTGATGCGCGGATGATAGTTGATCAGTGAATGAATGATGATAAGTGGATGATGAGTGATGCGTGGATGAGTGGATGAATGATGATGAGCGGATGATGAGTGATTTTCGGATGATAAGTGATGTGCGGATGATAGTTTCTACCACCATGTCATTACGAGTAAGTCTAAAGTGTTTCTACTGACGTGCTGTTGAGTATACAAACTTGAAGAGCTGTTCCCTGTCACCCCTCGCTTCCCCTCGAGTAACCCTCCGTTATACAATCGTTGCGCTGAGCTATATTAGTAGTTCATTAAAAATACCTTGAGAGAAAAAAGTTCTATTCAAAACACAGTTTTTTAAAAGGTGTCGTTTCCTCCGAGCGGGCGAGAACGCATCTCGGGTGAAATGACGCACTACGACTCCACGTTGACTGCGCGCATGTGTGTGTTCGATCATACGCACACTACTGTTGCTTCCGACTCGACGCGAAAACTAAACAGTTTTGATCCTATACATTTTTTTATGAAAGGGACAACTGATTTAGACATGAATTGAAAATTTTGTCAGGATTACAAAGTATCTCTTTTAGGGCTCCCGCACACGACCGAGAATCGGTGGGCGATTATCGGCCAGGACAAGGACGGAAGATTCAGGTGATAACACGTCAGAGCGGGATGCCAACAAAAAATCGGTCACCGATTCTCGGTTGTGTGCGGGATCCCTTAAGGAAGTCTAACAAAATTACGGACAAGTACAAGGTGTCAAACAATCTCCTAAAAATTTCATCAATGGACTCATACCATGAAAAATTAACGATTTTCACCATACACACAACAAATAAAATGTTAAAGTGCGAGTCGGACTCGCGCATCGAGGGTTCCGATATACCTACCTATAGTATTTTTAGAAGCAATAAGGTCCATTGTAAGGACCGCAAAACTAAATTTGTTTGTAAAGATTTGTTGCAAATTTCCAAAAAACTGTGCTACTTAGAGAGATTGTTATTTTTCTGAATTATTCACATAAACCTCTATGGACTTTAATTAATTCAGATTTTTTCTTTGGAAAACTTCGGGGATAAGGAAGGGGGGAAGGTATTTTTTTAAACTTTTTTCATCATAACTTGAAAACTAAGAGTCGTTAAAAATATAAAGAACTATTTTGGAATGTACAAGTGAAGCACTTTTATATGATACCTAACTTGACTTAGTACTGACAATTAAAAACTTTGACCTACCCATTTGGGCCCCCCTTTACAATAATAATATAATAATAATATTATAATTATTTCAATTGCAATAAAGTAAGACAATCGTATTCTAAAACTACTTCTACTACTAAATATAAAAGTATAAACGAGTTTTTAGCTTGCTTTTCAATTTATTTTAAGGTCATTAAAAATACTCATAGAAGCCTTTATACAAAGTATCTGAACATATCAGTCGCGCTATAAAGTGTACCAGCACAGAAAATACGTATAGCAGCACAACTAGTGAACTGACTATGATCCCTACTATGTTGATGTTCCTTAATAGTGATGTACAATTATTTCAAGAAGCAACAATCGAAATATTCGAATGTACTACTTAGTACTGTCCAAATAATATTTTATCATTCAATTGTTATTTTTCATTGGAATCATTATTCGCTTTTCGTACGATTTTAAATGAAAAATTTATACTAACTAAAAGAATGAATAAAGCACTCAAATTTTTTGTGTTTACTTGACTGGTGCAACCTAATTTTAATTCCTTGATTGTTTTTTAGTATACCGGTAATTCTGTGGTTTTTTTTTTGTAGTTATTCTAGTGTTTTTCTATACAACATAAATTAGCCCTTATTAATATTTTCCGTACGATGAGGTGTTCTATTCGTATTGGCCCTTCACTAAAGTTCCTTTCTGCGTTGCTTAGGTACTATGCGGCTTACTCAGTTAGTGACTTACTTAGTTCCATCTTTCTACCTTCCTTTCCTACGTAGGAGACTAACTGACTTAGTGTGTGAATTCAGTCAGGTGTGATCGGCCCTTAAGGTAGGTAGAGTCAGCCATGAAGGTACTAATCGTAGCTCGTGTGCAACGAACCTTAACAATCTTAAGCGGCATATCAAAAAGGATTATTCGAACGCTATAAATATGGCTGCTGAGATTATAATAATTTGAATAATAACATTAAAATAATAATAATGCGCGTGTGATCCGCCGCTGCGCCCGCGCCGATGGAGTTGTCAACTCCTAATAGATTTATCTGTAGCCGTACATCAAAATTATTATGTGTTAGTGTTGTGTAACTGTTTAGCGGGATTGTCGATGATTATCGGTTCATTAGTCACCGGTTTTGTCGATACCGAGATAAACGACTGAGCACCGATGTTTCCGTTTGATTTATTCCTTTGAACTCTACCTCTTAACAATTAAGCACGAGATCGTTATTCTTTATTTTAAGCCGATCGCTTATGGGCCTGTTCTAAAGCCTGCCGCCGCCGCCCGCGCCACGTTTAGGTCAACACAACAAAAAAGTATGCTCAGCCAAATAGACATTTGGACATCACTTGTTTTCAATTAATGGGTCACTGATTTAAAAAAAAAACGGGATTGGTTTGTGAAGCTTACGTCAATACGTCAAATCAATTAACGAAATTGATGAACAAGATCAATTAGAGTGTTTTAATTGTTTGATAACCACAATGCGTCGATCTTCCGGTTAGGGTTAGCGAGCACGCTGAAAAGCAGGGGTTGGCGCGCTTTGTGTAACTTTCGCGCCATTCGAGGGTCGTTCATGAACCGAGCAAACAAATAGATACGTTCCAAACAGCCTGCCGTGGGTGGTTTATTGTTTTATGGGACGTATTACACGCTCCACCCCTCCCCGTCCCCGTGCCTTTCTTTGTGACGATGTCCATACAACTCCGAAGAATTCCATCCGTTGCAGATCCCTTGATAGAGTGCTGTAATCTTTCTTCCTGTCACATATCTGTACGGTGACACGATCACTACATCTGTTGCTTATAAAAAGTGAGCTCTAAATCGTAACAAAAACATCTTTCAACAGTTTTAAATTATGATCGCTACTCATCTATTGCCGAAATATTATTCTACAATACGAGTGGATTATGCAAATCTGCCGATCCTAATAAACAACATCAAATATAAATCAAAGTGTTTATACTTCGAGTTCTACATTGAATATAATTTGTATACAATTTATATTTTTTTCATTTGAATTGAGACGTTTGGGAAGACTAACGGCCGGGTTATAATTAAGAGAATAGCGCGTTAATGAAATACAGTTTTTAAAATATTAACAATACGAGTAGATGATTTTTTGTTGCGTAGGAGTGACAATAAATTAAGTTGTCTTATTTATTATAGCAAGTGTAACAACAAGCCAGTATGTCGCCGAGTTCTACGAACGATTGCGTTGTGTTGGCTGCATTGTGTATTGGGTTGGCGCGACGCTGGTTTGCATTGTCTGTGGTCATTGTCTTACGTCCCCCGCTGTCCCGCAGCGCGGATGCCGTTGTTTAAGTAGTCGTGGGGTTGGGCACAGATCCATCACGCTCTAGGAGCTACTGCGCGGTTTGCCCGCTCCACTGACCTTGAGAGTCCGTTATACGGATGTCTAAGGATTTTGTTTTTTCTTTTCATTCATACAATAAGTAAACTACATTAAAAAGTGCTGTGTTTAAAAAGACAATGTATCGTTAGTTCCCCATTATTTATGTTATCAATTATCATTCAATTAACTTAATCGATTTTTCGAAAGTAAAATTGACTGTTACAATACAAGATGGTTACAAGAGAGACCGGGTATCTTACAGAAGCTAGGCTATATAGGCTAAACTAGAAAGTCTAGAACCATACAATTTTGCACATAAGTTCCTTTTATAACGTGGGTGAGCGAGCAGTAAGAAGAGATGTCTGCAGGCCCTTAAATATAAGCGAAAAAAACAAACAAATAAAATCAAAGTATTGTCGCAAAGAAAATGTAGAGACGTTGTAAATTCCTACAACTTTTTTACAAAAAGTCTGTTTAGATGCGTCATAATGTTGTTGTCATTGTTCTGCGTGGCCATACAGTGGCCCGGAGTGGTCCTAATTCGGCTGATCATTGTCTGCAAGCCATTGTTTGCTGGAAACATTTTGTGCTTGCTAGAACAAACAACACAGCAGGCAGAGATCGTGAATGGGACCTTGTCTTGGCCATATTTTCTTCTTAGAATGAGAAAGTCTGATTTCGAATTTGGAACGCGTGATTGATTATGCAGTTTATCATTCCGAGGAACTAAAAAAACACAAAATTACTTACTTTTATTTATTAGCCAGGAAACACAAGGGTATTGAAAATTCAAAGATTGTTGTTAAAATGTCTCCTGTTTCTTTAAAGTTGTCTTTAAGCATCTTTATATTTATGGCAGGCTGTTGTAAGAAAAACTAGCAGCTAATTAAAAACGACCATAACAGGCAAAATATTTGCTTCCCGCATAGTAATCTACCTATAAACTTTATCTAATTTATGTTCTGGATAATGTAGTCCAGCAGTTAATTTCCAAACGCCCAATTATAGCGTCTCTTGAGAAAAGTATCACTCGTGGGCACACAGTAAATCAAACGCGGAATAAAACATGATAAAGCTGGTCTTCTACTGTTTTATAGGACGCCATTAAAGTTTTTAATGTCGCATGGTCTAGAGAATGGGACTCAGTTATCGGGAAGTTTCAGTTGGTGGCTGTTTCAATTATGTGGCGATACGAATAGTTGTTAGATTTATTTTATTGCCGCTAATGGCTTCTTTAGGACGGCAAGTTTCTCGCCTCGATAACATTCCTGACTGGGTTTACATATTTACCCACAACATACCAGAAGAGAATATACCTAGAAGAATAAAATACAGGTCATAAAATTTACAAAATTTCTTAAAATATAAGAATAAAGAAAGACGTCTGAACAACAGGAATGTACGGAAAGGCAAATAAAATTAAATAGCAAGGAAAAAAAAGTTAAATTAAGTTACTTATATGTATTTATTATAGCTGTTTGTTTCCCTATGCTTAAATAAATAAATAAACTGAAAATATTACAAGTTTTATGTAAGATTCAGGTCAAGCTTGACACTCGCAGTGCTACTCTAACCCGTACGTACGGCTATTAAAATAAAAACGAAACAAAGTCCAATGTGTCAATCTTGATGTGGTCTTGATTGTACTACTTTGGTACTATAATCTGGTTGTTTTTTACTGACCTAAGTTTTAACCTAATTTAGGGACTGTTTTTGCTGTATTTCATTTTTTCACTGGCTGTTGTCCGTGACTTCGTACGCTTGGAATTCATATAAAAGATGCCTTTATTTTTCATGAAGCTCTTTTTTCTCAAACTACCAATTATTTCCTTTATTTTTTTTTACTAGCTCATAATAGGTCCCACTGCAGGGCAAAGGCCTGCCCTCTATTGTGCCATTCTTCCGTTTTTTTGTTTTCCTGTATACAATTTTTTTTTTCACTGGCATTACTGATGACTTATGATTAATAAATACGGAAATAAACTACATATTTAAGTTAAAACTTAATGTAAAATGCAAGTGATTTATTGTAATATATTGGTACTTCCTACTTTTATTAGCAAAGCACAGTTCTAGAAATAAAATGTAGAGTCCTTTTCTAAAGGCGATTATAACAGTTGTAATCACATAATTTTAAGAGGACTGAGAACAACAAAGCATTTACGATGAGTTTAAGTGAAATCGCTCCGAGATCGATCATTTTGTTCCGTGTACGATCGTAAACGGTGACTTTATGATTTTATTCACAAAATCAAACCACTTTACGAGCCATAGAAATCAGAGAGCAGAGAGCATCGTACTACGTAGAGTCTTTGTACTATATCACAATAGTTACGGTACTTTACTTACTAGCTAGAGTCTAGTAACCTGACTGTGAGGTGCCTAATGAGGGATCTGGAACCAGGAAATAGGCAGCATAGCCTCTTTCTCTGTAGATGTCTACTGGCATTAGAAGCAGAAGTTGCGTCAGAAGTAACGCTAACAAGCGACTAGAAATACATCTCTACCAAAATAAATAACACTTTTTGGTTTCTTTTTTAGGGTTCCTCAACCACCGGGAAAAACAGAACCCTATTAATATGCCTCCGATGTCTGCCTGTCAGTCTGTCAGCGGACTGTATCTCATGAACCGTAATGGGTAGACAGTTGAAATTTTCACAGCTTTTGGAGGGCTTCCCTACTAAAAACGTGTTTTATACGCAATCTAAATGGATGTATCTAGGAACTAGCTGGAGCCCGCGACTTCGTCTGCGCAGGTTTATAAATTGTAGGCTATGTATTATTCTGATGTATAAGCTATATTATTGTAAAGTTTCATTAAAATCCATTTAGTAGTTTTTACGTGAAAGAGTAACAAACATCCATCCATACTTACAAACTTTCGCGTTTATAATATTAGTAGGATAGGATAGTAGGATAGGATTAGGATGTGTCACACGATTTTGATTAAATCAGTAATATGATAAAATAAAGGTTTTCTTTAGATATCAGTATTCTGAGAAATTAAAATATCTCTCACTATAATTCTTCAACGGTTAATATTGTTGTACTTAGTACATAAGGCATGATCTTTGTACTGTGCTAGTTGCGACGTGATGATATAAGATCAACTCATTCAAGTTTTTCAATAGAACCTTTTATAACGTTCTGTTTTTACGTAAATATAGTGGGGCAGTAAAACTTTTATTACCGACTCTTCCTTTTCAATAAAACTCTTGGGAGATCTGACGACAAGTTACAAAAGTTTGTTTATTTCAACAGATATCAAAATAAAGTTTCAAATTCCTTTGTGTCGCAAAAACGAGACGTGTCTAAGACTACATAAAATAAATGGTACAGCAGCACTGCACTTACTTTCTCGCAATACTCAAGGAAAAACTATCAACCGCAAACTAAAATTTGTAATGCCATACACATAGTATGGAAATACAAACTTTTATTTACGTTTTTCCAAAAAAATGTTCGAATGAAATATACAGATCAATTCAGAATTCAAATTGTCAAACATTAAAACGAACAAACATCAAACGATTTCGAGTAAATCACATGTTTAACTTTTGGTAGTACTGGAATTCCCTTTATATGAATTTTCAAAGATCAATAGATACTACCGTAGGATACTTGCATGGAGATTTTTTTAATTTCCCAACACATGTTCCTTATGGATTATTGTTCAGTTTAGTCTACTGAGCAAGCCCTTTCAGTTTTTGGTACACCCTGTGTACTAAATTTTATTCAAAAAATCATAAAGAATATCCAGTCAGATAGACAACCAATCCAGGAGTAATATTATAGAAAATTTTAATAAACTCAATGGAACCAATTTTGGGTAAATCACATATTTACTATTTGGTGGTACAGGAACACCCCTTATATGAAATTACACAGATCATTTGATACTGGCGCAAGATATCTTACATGGAGATGCTTGGTCATGCAAAGTTTCATCAAGATTCTATGAGCCGTTTTTGAGAAAATTACAATTTATCATTTTCGTTGTATGACAGCTACCCTCAAAATGAGAGCCAGCAAGAAACAACTTAAGAACTCTTCGATGAATTTGCATAAAACTCCTAAATTCTAAATATGGTGTCAATCGGTCCACTCGTTTAGCCGCTATGCCAAAGCGTGACGGACAGACCGACCGACACGGACCGACCGACCGACCGACCGACCGACGGACGGACATTTTTGGGAGACTTGTTTTTTATGATGTATAAGTGATATAGAACACATTTTTGAGAAAAATTAGAAAAGCTTTTTTTTCACGAATACAATACCTTTCTCGCTCCGCTCGAAAGTAAAAATCAAGCTTCACATTTCAATTTTTTTTCTGTTTTTTTTTTTTGTGTTACCTACAAGTGAGCAAGCGAGCTTGTGGGTCACCTGATGGTAAGTGGTCATCATGGCCCATAGCGCCAGCTGTCTTATTAGTAGCATGATACTAACAAGACAGCAAAGCGCGTTGCGCACCCTTAGAACTGGGATAGTGTGTCTCATGTGACAGTAATTTTCCTGGCTCTCTTGCCCTTCAAACCGAAATACAACAGTGCAAACACTGCTGCTGAACGGCAGAAAAAAGCAAATAGGTGGTACTTCCCCAGGCGGACTTTGTTACTTCAATTGTCTACATATTACCGCAGACTGACAGACTATTATTAGGCATATTCCCGTTTTTCACCCTTTGGGTACGGAACCCTAATAACGTATGTAATACTTTGATTATTTCATCGGATTTAAAAATAAAGTTTCGAATTCCATTGTATCGCAAAAATGTTACGTGTTTTTTTCTATGACTCTACACAAAAATATTCAAGCTTCAAATTTCTAGCAAAGCAAACAAAAAAAAATACAAATATTTATCTACTTTCTATGCGACAATTTGGTGCACAATCTCCCGTGGATTACGAAACAAAAACCCGAATCAAAACAATATATTCTCGCACAATGCTACAATGAGTATAACCAAAACAAATTAAGGAGTGCATTGTATGGGAGATGGGTGACCGTCGTTGTAAGGTGACGGTGACCATTCAGGGGCTCCATAAAGCTGTAGGACCCACTGTAATATACGACCGTTGTAAAATCTGGACGCAGCGCGTGAAATGCTCATTGTCAATGTTTATTTCGACTAGAAAACAACTATTAAATAATTTGGGGTTCTTTTCGTTTTCTTGTTGGTTTTTATGACTTACTTCAACATCAGGTTAGGTTATTTTCTTAATAAAAGCCAAAATATTAGTGACATTGCATTATTTTACTCTATATTTATTTATCATACTTTTAATTGAAAAGTTGTCTTAAAAGTCAAATGGTTAAAGAAAATAGTAGATTAAGTTTAAAATATATGCACACCCAACAGCACGTCGGTAGAAACACTTTGGACTTTATGCAATGGTAAAAGAGTTGCAAATGCTCCCACTGACGTGAGGTTGACAGTACCTAGGTGACCGAGAAATGCTCTGTAGAATCTTAACCAGCCGGCCTACCTGCGAACTGAATTGTTATCGATTCTCTCTTTTCTTCTTGTACGGAAAAAAAGAGAGAATCGATAGTGAATCAGTTCGCCGGTAGCTCCTCAGAGCCCACCTGGTGCCGCTATAGGGTTTCCAAAACGCGCTATTTTGAAGAAATGCTAAAAAATAAAGAAAATTTATTTTCCAAGATACTTACCTATATAGATAGCTATATATTGATTTTATGCCCCGATAAACCCTTCTACGGCAAATTTCATCGAAATCGTTAGAGCAGTTTTCGAGAAAATAATTACAAATATTGCCGGATGAGTAGTCTATTTAAAATATCACATTTTGGTTTCACCACTACCACAATAATATGAAGGCTTATTAAGAAAGGCTCAATATGCAGAACCATTACTTAAATTAGCAACTTCCCTTGGCAAAGCACAGCTCATTGTAAGGTAGCAGTAAGTGGTCTACATTGGGGCTAGGGGCTGCAAGAAAAACTCTCACATACAGTGTTACCAACACAGTTCCACAAATTTGGGTAGATTTACCAAAAAGTGTACGCTTTACCTGAAATTACGGCCGAAGAAATGAGCCATTGCCATTTTTAAATTCGTCACCTACTCGTACTACCTAAATAACAGCTAGTGATATCAAGTTATCCAATGAAAATGTGTGGAAAATGTTTTATTGATAATCTCGTTAGTAGTGAGCCTATGCCTTTCACGCCGTGGGCCTATATTTGTGTGATGAACACAAGTGTTTGTTGAGTATCTGGGTGTTATTTGTCTATTTATGTATCAGTCTCTGGTAACCATAGTACATAGGCTTTGCCTAATTTGGGATCAGATGTGTGGAATGTCCTCCAATATATTATTTATGTATTATGATTAATTTTTAGAAAAAAAATATATGTATGGGCGTAATAACGGTGTCCAGTACCAGTGGGCAGTTGTAATAAATTACAGTACCTACAACAACTCATTTCAATGAATGATAGTCAAATAATAATGATTATATTTAGAAAGAAAATGGCCAGTTTGGCAACACTGCTCAAAAAACTACCACCCCACGCGCGCGCGATCCGTTCCGTTTCAGACAATCAACCTCTTTGTTACACAAATTGCTAGCTAAAACATTGTAAAACTTTATTTATGGCGCTGCAGACGACATTATTTATGACCAGAAAGTTTCGCCTAAAGAGTTGGATGTTAATTGTTTTTATATACTTCCTAGTTCTGATAAATATTTAGTTCTCTTGCAAAATTCATACAAGTTCCCTTAAAAATTAAGTTTGTTTTATCGTTGTTCTGTGGAATCTACAATTAATTAAATGTGAATCTGAACCTGACGAACATTAATAAATCTTGTAGTGCACATAGAAGAAAACAGATCAAACCACTGAACGAACAGACTGGGCTGAAAGGAGAGTGCCAAAAATGTATGGGACTTGGACCATCATCATGAACTATTTAACGACATAGGTCTCACTCGTGGTGGAAATATGTCAAAAAAACATTTATAAGAAATTAAACTTATCAAAGAAAACAAAAGAAAATCCATGCGCACACAGTCACGGGCAACACCTAGTTCAAAATAAGAGAACTTTAAGTAGTAGGTATAGAAAGACTAAAGCCACGGTCGTCGGCAGGATAAATAATAGTGCAACATCTCAATTAGGTGCGCACACGCTGCGCTAACCACGATCTACGGCCGGCGACTGGCGCGCTCGGCTGGTGTAAATCACATTCCGACGCCAGTACTATCACTCATATCGACAGAAAAATCACTAAACTTATAATTAACCGTAATTATTTATGACATTGACAAAATAATCGGTGTTTTCATTTATTGTTTCCAATTTTGTAATTTTTCTGGATATTTATTCTTACTTTTGAATATACGATTGAATGTGTGCTCCATGACTGAGACTTTTGTAATGAATGTACGTTCAATAAGGTACATTACATTGAATTAATAATTCTAAATAATATAAGGTCGTATTTCAAACTATGTTCAATTGATAATTCTAAATAATATAAGATCGTATTTCGAACTATGTGTCTATGTTCCTTGGGAAAAGTTATTCATTTTCATGTTGTTTCATGGTAACAATCTAACGTTTAAATTTGTAGAGTCGGTCCCAGACACAATCTCTTAGGTTTATAGCTACGAGTATCTTACAGCTTTGACTATTTCTCTGCGGCATTATCTACTCCTGGTACTCTTTTGGTACCAACACTGATGTATGGCAGTGAAAGCTGGGTATGGCAGAAGAAGCATGAAAGTAGAATTAATGCAGTGGAAATAAGAGCGCTAAGGAGTATGATTGGTGTTAGATTGTGTGACAGAATTAGAAATAGTGTGATAAGAGAACGGTGTGGCGTAAAAGAAGACGTAGTGACCAAAATCGAGAAAGGGATGCTGAGATGGTTTGGACATGTAGAGAGGATGAATGAACGAAGATTGACGAAAGAGATCTACCAGGCGAGAGTGAATGGAAACGTTGGAAGGGGAAGGCCTAGGCGAACGTACCAGGACCAAATTCAGGATGTTCTGAATAAAGGCCAGGTTAAAAGTACCCTAAATCGACGAGCATGTATGAATGGATTGATGAAAGTACAGGAAGCAAGGGAAGTATGTCAAGATCGTAGCAGGTGGAGGACTGTGGTCTCTGCCTACCCCAACGGGAAAGAGGCGTGATGTATGTTGTTGTTGTTGGTACTCTGTTGTATCCCTGCTCTGTAGCTGTTTGTGCCGTCCCCCGCCATCAGACCTGTCTGGTCCGCATCAGCCACCTGTTGAAGAAGACGGGTGATGACGTCACGGGCTGCAGTAAATTGATGAGCGTGGCTGCCGGACCCCCGCTGACCTTCCGCCGTGGGGAGCAAGTCATGAGCACTAAGCGGGATAGACCAAGCAAGTCTGCTACTGCTGGTAATCACTCAGTGGTCGTATTCCTATACCGGCTCTGTGGCTGTTAGTGTCGTCCCCCGCCATCAGACCTGTCTGGTCAGATCAGCCACCTGTTGAAGAAGACGGGTGATGACGTCACGTCACGTGCTATAGTAACTGATGAGCGTGACTGCCAGATCCTTTCTCACTTTCCGCGGTGAGGGTCAAGGGATAAATATAAGATATAAGTAAGTATCTGTTATACCAGGTGGCACATAAGCACATAAGTCTAACAGTGATGGTTATTTGCCGCGCATTTGTACCAAAGGGGAAGCAATACACGATTCGCACGCTTGTCCCGCGCAACGAATGATACATTCTTTGAGTCCCATCATTGTTGGACTTAAAAGGCACAGGCTGTACTGTTGGTAGTCACTTTGTGGTCCTATTCCTATCCTGCTACTTCTCTATGGTTATTTATGTCGCCACAGATGACGGTTGATGACCTTATAGGCGAAGGGTTTACGAAACATTTACATCATAGTTGTACGAATTCTACTACTCGAGGAAGTCCTAACAAATAGAACCCAGTAAAGTAAAAAATAATAAAACAATGGCTTGTTGGGTAACACTCACCAGTCCACCTTTCGACAACCTGTCTTTTATTTTCTTCAACTTGACCAATGACCATTATCTTATGCCTTGTACCACGAGATAGATATGCCGCGGGCTGCGTCTTCGCTTGCCAAAATAAAACATTAATATTATAGTAAAATATTAAACAATGCCGACTCAGCACCTGCCTCGGCTCGGCTTTTAAACAAAAACTTATTATTTATTATCATAACATATCACCAAACACATCATATTTAGAGACGACCAAATACAAATCTGTATCACCACTTCTCCTATACAATACATGGTTATAGACAAAAAGTGTTTGTTATAGACAAAAACCAAAAAAAATGTACTGTTGCACGCGCGTCAAATTCAATGTTTGTTTTTTCGACAAATTAGAAAAGTTTGCAAAATTAACGAAACCGTTATTTTCTCCGTGAGCCCGAAAATCATATAGTTAGGCTCTTTAGTTAGGATCTTTTTCTTTAGATCAAAATCTTACACGCAAAGCTAGTCTAATACCCATTTTGGTCTCTATACGATATGGGGTCGGTGTACGATGTCTTAACTATTCGAGGGTTGATGTTTATATCACTGGTGGCTTCATGGGGCGGGGAACCACCTTTCTTAATTACATTAATGTTAATGTAGAGTTGTAACCGTTACGACTTCATATTCGGTTGAGACATTTACATACTTATTCTAAAAACATTGTATGTAGTCACTTTTACGATTTGAAAATACTACGCGGGCAAAGAAAAAAAAAGAGTTTTATTTGTATTTGACACTTTACAACTTTCTTTGCTCGTCATGATTTCGTCTTTCATGGTCAGTTTTTTTCTATTCTGTGACGTCTAATCTGTATTCCTAAATTTTTTTATATCCAAAGAAGCAATCAATCAGATGGCCCACCTGATGGTAAGTGGTCACCACCGCCCATAGCACCAACTGAATTAGAAAGCTTGCTCATTCTGTCAACAAATTTCACGTCTTCAAACCGATGGCAGACTTTTTCTTTCCCAGAAGGACTGTGCACAAAAGCCACCACACCATCTTAAACTTCCCTGCACCAATCAATAAGCGATTATTTTTTTGGTGCATAAGAGTCTTTATAATCGCAAAAAGTTACAAAATAAGATCAAGTCATAACTCCTCACTAGCATAAAAAGCGAACAAATCAACAATACTATAATGAGCTTGTACACATTGTACAGTACAGTCTAGAGCAGGTCAAGCTTGACTGTAGCCCAACATTTATTGCAATAAGACCGGTACAAAGTCCAATGTGTTAGGCTTGACTTGCTTTTGATAGTTCACACTGTACATCATTACTAGAACGCCTGCACTACTGGGGCGCGAGTCGCAATGAAATTACTCTTACAAAGGGACTGAGCTCTGCGGGGCGCCTTTTACAATCACCACCCTACTGACAACCAATTTCAACCAATTTAAACCTTATTTATTCATACTTAAGGGAGTAATTAAACGCTTTATAAAGTGGTAGAAGTGCTGGACGTCTTTATTATACAAATAAGCTTGTTTTGCTGATAGTTATCGGAGTATTTTTATTTTAGTGCTAGTGCACATGGGGTGTGACGCTCGTTAAGCTAAATTATCCTCACTGTGTTGTAGCTGTTTGTTTCAATACAAATACTCGTAAATGTTAACTAACTTAGATGAATCATAAAACAGCTTATAGACTAGTTCTGTCTGAGGATCACAAATTAAGTAGAACTGGATACAACTTAATTTTTAGTCGTTTTGCTCCCAAAGCTAGCTAAAGCTATTGAAAACAAAGCAACTTTCCAGAAAAATCACATATTTACTAAAAAAAATAGGTCTTTTGACAGGGCCAAATTTTATTGAAATATCGAGTTGACGGTTTTTAGACGAAACATTCACGTTTTAAGCAAAGATCGATGAAGCAAAGATTTAATTTAGAACTTCGCTATATAAGGTTACGAGTAAAGCATCCACGCAATCAGTATGTGCTAAATATCTTATTCATCTCACAAGCTCGGAAGGGTTTGCTTTATCAGTTTGGAATTTGCGTGCAAAAGTCGCTAGCGTGGAATAGTTTCTGAAATTAAAAAGTGATTATAAACTATGGTATTATGGTCCCATTAAAAAGCAAGTTAGCATTCATTTCCCCTCTTCTGTAGTGAAACTTTCAATTTATCCGCCACGGCATGCTTGCTCAGCTAAAGGTTTTAAAACTTAACCATTTAGCCAGTACTTATTTAAATAAAAAAAATAAAGATTAGATTATTATTTGAAGGATTGAAATACGTAATTTTCGTTTCTGTGCGTAGTTGTTGCATATTTTATCCATTAATTGCGTAACGCAATTCACATAATCAATATCGATACGAGTAGATACCGCCACAGATCTGTATTTCACAGTATTTGAAACTACTATTGAAACATTCTATTTAGATATCCATAACGGTCGGTTGGTCAGAGATAAATAAAAAGTAATTCTACTTCCTTTCCAAAGTCGTAATATAAAAGTTGACATATTTTATGCTCCATAAAAGGCTGCCCCGCGCAGCGTGGAGTTGTCACCAAAAACAATCGGGTAGTTTAGGAATCACTTTACACTAAGATATAGAATATAATACCTATAATGGACGATATTTTTTTTTTATGTTACAAGTGAGCAAACGAGCAGGTGGGCCACCTGATGGTAAGTGGTCTCCACCACACTGTCTTATTAATGGTATATTTTGACACTAATAAGACAGAAAAACGCGTTGGTCACTTTGAGAACAAAGATGGTATGTCTCATGTGCCAATAATTTCACTGGCTCCCTTGCCCTTCAATTCGAAACACAGCAGTGCAAATACTGCTGCTTCACGATAGAAAAAAGCAAGGGGGTGGTACTTCCCCAAACGGACTTTCCACAAAAGCCCTACCACCACTGAGATAGTTCAATTAACAACTTATGCACTTTTGAGTGCATGTAAGAAAAGTAGGTGTCCTATTATGGACGATATATGTATTTTTTATGTTACAAGTAAGCAAACGAGCAGGTGGACCACCTGATGGTAAGTGGTCTCCACCGCCCATAACACCCACTGTCTTATTAATGGCATATTTTGACACTAATAAGACAGAAAAACGCGTTGCTCACTTTGAGAACTAAGATGGTATGTCTCATGTGCCAGTGATTTCACTGGCTCCCTAGCCCTTCAAACCGAAACACAGCATTGCAAACACTGGTGCTGGTGATTACATTACACTATACGCTTCCAGTGCATGGATGCTTTGGCATCGTATTGGCCTAGCCACAGAGCATAGATGTGTGGCGACTACATAATGAAATAATATACCTGCTACTCGTATGCTTTTGCAAACGACAAATCTAACGTTAATTTGAATGCCGCGGAGACCTCTTGCTGCTTCAATTAAGTACAAACGGTACAGAATGTCAGTATTTATTAGCGTTAACCGAAATCTATGAATTTTGCCTCCTTTCTAATGTGATTTTAACGAGTTTATGTTAATATTTTATAATGTTTGCAATTAATTAGCCAAAATTAATTATGTGAGGTGACCATTATACCAAATTAAAACTGTTCTCATGGAGAAAACAAGAGAAATCTATGTTGATAAGGGAATATAGGCTTTATGTGTTTGCAATAAAGGTGAGGAAGTGCTTGTTTGTTGCGGAGGGCACATAAACGTCAAAAATTAAAGCTGCGTCCTAAAACCACGGCGACATTTTAAAATTGATAGCGCCATAACATTTTTAATGGCAAAGCACGATGTCCCATGCTTTCCCACTGTCTTGCCTTTTTATTTACACAGTTCTTTGTTGGTCGATTTTATTGTGTTTCTAAAACTAATAAAATGAGACATGTCGGTCGCTTATCAGGTTCGATCGTTTGCGCAAGTTCCGCCGATAAACAATACAAGTAGTAAATGTTTTTTAAGCATTTTTGGTAAACCTATAAAACTCTTTTCGATTGATAAAAGTATTTATTTGTAAGACATATATATATCTCTCTTTATAGTTTACATCTTCTGCAGTTTCTTTACGTTTCCGAGACTCTTCTTCATTGGAAGAAAGGAGTGAGCAAACAAGTTGATGGGCTGGTACGGTCAACCGCTTGTCGGTAGAAACTTTTTCAACTCTATTACCACGCCATAAGGTCCAAAAGTGTTACTACCGATGTGCGGCCGTGTGTACGTGGTCATCAACGCCCATAGCACCTACTGTCGTATTTATAATTTGCCACTCATAAGTCTTTCTCATCATGAGAACTAAGATGGAATGTCAGAATGTTTTGTCGTGTCCGTACTAGTCAGGACATTAGTACGGAAACGAGGAATAACCCGTAATTCACTCGTTCCTTCATTCTTCGAATCGAAAGACAGGATTTATTTACTCACCTATGTTTCACGAAAGAAATAAGCAAGGGAGTGGTGCCTTCACATGTACAGGGTAAGGGACAGTGTTCCGGAAACTGAAAGGGCTTACTCAGTAGACGAAATTGACTAACTTTTCCCAAGAAACATGTGTTAGAAAATGAAAAAAAAAAGTTTCATACATTTTTTTTTTGTATGAAGAGGTCGAAATTTGGTTTTCATTTCCCAACACGTTTCTTATGGAAAGTTGTATAATTTAGTCTATTGAGCAAGCCCTCTTAGTTTTCTGTACACCGTCCCTTACACCCTGTAGAATTAGCTAAATCTCTAATAAAATAATCTAATCCCTTCGACCTACATCGATCTTAACTACCATAAGAAGCTTCTTGCTTAAAGGATGTCCAGCTGGCCGATCGATTCCTTCTGCAAGTTCAAGCGCGACTTGCGTAAATTTTTTCATCCTCGTCATCCAAAGATTTCGTACCTTGCTTTGCTCGGAATAAATACCTTGCTAATTTATTTTAGTAGGGGATGACATCTGCCAACATGTTCCTATCCCATCATCGATGATCACTAGGAAATATTCAAAATAACCTGTCAAATCCATAGAACGACGCTTTCACTACCTTGTGACGAATTATTTCTTTAATCCTCCTTCTAATTACCTTTATTTTTCTGTGCTCGTCATTTATAGGAACCGAACCCGGATCCTTACCGTCAAGCCGAGTAATTGATATTATAGACACATTGCGTGTGTTTACGACACGCCACGCCACTCGACGACGCGACGAGTTGGTTTTAATTGCGCCCACCGCGTTTTATCGCCACGCTACTAATATACCGATACACGATAAACAGTAATAGTGGTGACAATTATTCCCGTAGTTATTTAGTGCAATCAGAAGCACATACTTGTATTGAACCATGTACCTACTTTCTGTTTATTGTTCAGTCAAGAGCACATCAAGCTTAACACATTGGACTTTGTACTGTACTTATTTCAATAGACGTACGGGCTAGAGTCGCGCTGCGATTGTCAAGCTTGACCTGTTGTTGACTGTACCATCTTACATAGAATGCGTAGATTATACAGCGTGAAGTTTCCGGAAGAAAAAAAATTTTCGCCTTCCTATACAAAACGAGTCTATCACGTGATCACTTTACTATGGAGAGTCGAAAATGTCGGTAAACTACAAGAGCCGAGTTGGTCGTGCTCTTGACTGTACCATAGAGGTGACCTGGCAGCTGATTTCTGCTGATTTTTAGGGTTCCGTACCCAAAGGGTGAAAAACTGGACCCTACTAATATGCCTCCGACGTCTGTCCGTCACTCTGTCGGACCGACACTTGTAATTTTCACAGATTATGTGTATCTGTTACCGCTATAACAACAAAAATTAAAAAAATAACAATTAAGAAGGGATTCCCTACTACAAACCTGTTTATTCGGTGATTTTTACTAGATTTTTTATTGTTTCAAAAACGGAACACATACTGTGAGAAAGAGATATAAATATCTATCTATGCTCTACACCGAATGTTAAAATCTTTTTCTGAACGAATGACAGCTGTCAGTATTTCTACGTTTCCGCTCTGTATTTGTATCCTGATTAGAGTGGTGGAGACCTGGCGACCTGTATCACAGGTTTTTTTACCTACCACAGGCACCAGGGATCCACAACCAAGTTTGTTACACAACAGTGTTACTTGAGTTTTGTAATGGTTGTGGTGAAAAATAATCTTTTTTTATTATTATTTTTTTTTATCTACATATGTACCTATAGCCAGATTGTGTCTGTCCTTTGTCCCTTGTCTAGTGTTTTATTTTTGTGCTCGTCCCAATATAATTAATCTCAAGCAATCTGCGATATTATACAATTTTAATGTGTATTTTTTTTATTGTGTTAAATAAATGGACCACATTCCATACCAAAAGGGATTTTATTTTCATCGGCTTCGTGCATTTTGAGTTTATAGTGTATGAGCTATAAAATAACAGCGAATAATAAAAACTGATCAAGTGCGAGTCGGACTAGCGCGCATTTAACACACTTTTGCGCGACTGCGCGTCCCTTACCTTAGTAGTACGGAACCGCCGATGCGCGAGTCCAACTCGCACTTCGCCGGTTTTTTATTGTACACCTTAGTCTAGAGCTTCTACTACAATATTCATAAAGCAACAATAAAAGGGTTCAAAATACGTAGACACCAAGGGCGAAATGAATGTCCATAAAATTTTATTGATGTTAATACTTCTACATTACATAATGATAAAAAAAAGGTAAGTAATTTTGTCTGCAAATGAAACGTAATTTTTTATTGATTTTGCTCCCGAAGCTCAGTGATTCTACTTATAATAACAATCAACTTTTCCGAGGAATTTCGACTCCATAGTATAGTGGTCACGTGATCGACTCATTAAATATTTTTTCGAGTGAAAAAAGCTTCTCTTCAGGTAAGGTGCTTGTTTTTATGCGTAGGATCACTGGGCTTCGGGAGCGAAACCAACGAAAATTCACGCTGTATACAAGCTGTAAAAGAAAGGGTTTTCAACCCTGAAGGGTATATCAACCCTAACTAGGCGCACTTGACTCGATAGATCTCAGAGCCAAGAAGCTTGTTGGTGATGAGATGCTGGTTTCACAGTCTAGCCCACCTCGCAAAGTTTCACAGTCTAGCCCACCTCGCAAAGTTGCATGGCTGTCGGTCTTCTATAGGTTGTACTTCGGAGAGTGTGCTCAAGAGCTCGACGAGCTTATTCCACCATCACCCTTCTACCATCGGGAGTCCAGACGCACTGCAGGATATCACCCATACTTGGTTGATATTCCACACATTCGCAAAAAGCGCTTTGAAACATCTTTTATAATGCGCACGGCTAAAGAGTGGAATTCTCCGCCTGCGTCTGTGTTCCCGAGTTCATATAACCCGAATCTATTCAAGTCGCGAGTGAATAGGCTTCTTCTGGGCAAGCTCGTTCCATCGTCGATCTTATCTCTGTCTTCATGACTAGATCGAGGGTACGAGTATGCCCATTTCCAATTTTTTACCAAAACAATGTGACTCTCGGTAAACTCTCGGCTTCCAACTTTCCCTCTTATTTCCGGAATCATCCAACTTTTCGGACAATCAATGCAATGTCCTGACCAAACTGGGGAGGTCGCATAAAGGGATCTTTGTTTTACAGTGTCGTCCCCACCGGAAATCGAACCCAGAGCCTCCGGATCGAGAGCCGAGCCCTCTAACCACTAGACCTCGAAGGCTGTTTTATGGGATGTTATGATAACACAAACTAGAAATAATGAAGAAACCACTGCTTGACTGGGAGGTTCGGCTGCCCCAAGAGTTTAGTGAGAGTTTACAGCTGTCAAGATGGACCGCATCAATTGCGATACGTGAATGGATGCAGCAGCCCGTGCTCTGGTTCAAGGTCCCTTTGACGCTTCTACAATAATCGAGGGTTCTATCCTTAGCCGATACCAGGATGATAAAATAACTTTTGTTTTACTTTCATAAAGCTGCCTCAGTCTTAGTCAAGAAAATAATTGTAAAGAATGTTTCTTAGGAACAGCTTGTCTTAGATGACAACAAGCAATTATCACATTGACAGTGACTGCAGTGCAGTGGTAATATGCGCACGCGCCGCCGGCCATCTGCGCCCGCGCTTCCGCTGATCTCTGACACGCGGACAATTGCACGCATCTGCCAAGACGAGACCGTCGCGTCAGTCAGTACATACCTACTCCGACACAGACCTGTTCAATTGAATCTGAGTCCCCTTATGCTCGAAGGAAACTAGACAGCGAATGACATATTTGTAACAGTAATGCAACAGAAAACTACATTTTTGCAACTTCAGTAACTAAATTGAAATAACGTTGAGATAACCAATAACCACTCGTTTGTAAGTTGCCTACCGCATATGACTTGGTTTTTGTCGGACAGAACACAAGATAATTACTATACAAGTTTATTTTTTGGACCTGATATTAGTATTCCTACCTTGTAAGTGAGGTAAAAACTTGGAGGAGCTAGACGGTAAAAAGCAACAGCTTTTGTTCTACGACTTTTATGCTTTTGACCTCACTAACAAGGTAGGCATACTCATATCAGGTCCGAAAAATAACCTTGTATTTTGACGGCCTGTTTGAAGCAGTAATAATTATAAGCTTTCTGCTGCACCGAAGGTTCTGGGTTCGATTACAGCCTCGGCTGTACGTCGGCTGCTTTTGCGTGTGACTATGTGAACATTAACAGGTGATCTAAAATGCGATAGTTAAGCTCAAAGGGGATGTCTTTGCCCAGCATTGAGACAATTTAGACAGTAATTGAAGTGAGGCTTTAGCTTTGTGCCAACATTGGATGCCAACTGCCTTTCCCAAATAACAACATGGATAATATGTAAACAATACATCAGTCAGATTAAGCTCAATTAATTCAATGATATACTGTTACGTAAGTAACAGTCATTTCATTTGTCACAAGCTTGATCACCGAGGAAGACCTACTTACACTAGCTACCAACTCGAAATTGCCATTGAGACACAGACGGTTCCTAACAAATGTATGGTGGCAAGTAAAATTTAACGATAAATATAAGTTTGTAAGGAAACATGTTACTCAATCCATGTTGTCATGAGGTTATGAATTGAAGTGGTTCGCGATCAACTATGGACTTCCGTTGCATCAAATCAGCTGTTTTAACATAGGTTCATATAAATACTTATTTGATAAAACTGTACTCTACTTTTTGTTGTACAGTGTTAAGTTTACAGTCTCATTATTTTAGACTCATTATATGATTCATAGACCAAGAACACGGAACGCTTACCTCCTCTTTGGTGACGGCACTCAAAGAAACCTGCTTTAGACCAAAGATTTTGGAAACAACGCCAGGGGGCGTTCAGCGTTTTTCTTACGTCAATGCTTTAGACACGGAACGTCAGTCGGTCAGTCGTGTCGTGGTCGTGTCATCGTAACCCGTCGTAGTAGTAACCCGTAAACTGTGACATTGTGCTAGAAAATGATAACATAAAGCTTCCGATTAACTTCTCTTAAAAGTTTATGTAAATTTTACATGTGCTGGTAACGATGCCGTACAGGGTGGGCCCGATTGGGAACAGGAGCCAGAGACTGGTACAGTCGAGGGAGGCAGCGGAGGCGGGCGCGGGGCGAGGAGTCCCCTCCCCTCCCTGCCTGGCGCCCACCCCGCCCCGCCCGCTGCTCATCCCTCACCCCCTCCTCTCCAAGTGCGACCTCATCACGCAGATCTACGCCGCGCAGCAGGACCTGCCCCTCCGCGAGTTCGCTTCCTACTTCAACGGCCGCACCAACCTTGGCGTCCCACCTTGTCTCACATCCCACGAACTGCAGAAGACTCCCTCCCGCGTCATCCCTATGTACCCGAGCCTCACACAGCGAACTCTCAAGTGGTTCACGAGCGACAGCCCCGAGTGTGACAACCCTGACGACCCGGAGTTCCGGTGCCGGTGCATGCAGTGCTCGAGTGCCCGCTGCCCAGGGGAGGCCGGCGCTGGCGCACGCACCGCCGCCAACGACAGGCACGAATTCAGAAACAACATCATGACTTTTAGTGACAAACAAACCATGACCGCGTTAGTGAACGAAGTCTCATGCGGTATCTGTTTGGGCGTGGGTACTCTGTCGGAAACGAAAAACAGCAATTTATCGACGGATACAACAAAACTCGATGATGGTAAGCAGCCGAACTGTCATACCGCGCTTTGCCAGCCGGAGGAGAAATGCACGTCGATACTGAAGCGACCGAATCGTGATGGCTGCAGGAGGAGCACCCGGAGGAAGACAATAGTGTACGAAGAGTGCCCGCTCCCGAGGGTGGTTGAATCGAGGGATGAGGCCGTGCGAGACACCGACCCAGAAGATCACTGTTTGAGAAACGAAAAGTCACGCAATCAGTCTTGCGACCAGATGCGCAAACAATCGCGAGATTCATTGCGCGATGTGTCGTGGGACCGGCTGATTAACAAGGAACGATCGTGTGCTCGCCATCACAAGTATTCGCGTAGCTGCTACAGGTGTAAAGACGACACAGATGAGGAGGAGGAAGAAAACAAATGTTACAACGATTCCACGAATACACAAACTCGAGTAATGATTTACAATGAGGGCATCAGCGACGAAATAGCGAACAATCTTCCACAGCAGTTCTGCGCTCATAAGAAACCGCCGATCGCTCCAATATCTCCAATGGACACTATGCAGGGTATGTGCAACATGTCGACGGCGTGGTGTCAGCCGGACGCGGACAACTGGATCCCGTACTCGCACAATACCAAGTCCAAGTACCACAAGGAGTGTAAGAGACAACCAGGCGTACGTTACAGGGCGGCCTGCGCCGAGCCCGGAGACATTTACCACGCCTCTGACAACGGCCGCACCGCCAAGAATGTCAAGAAGGTGATTGAATCGAAACAAGTCGAGAGGAAACCCTGCCACCCCTTGTGCTTCTCCGTGCCGAGGAAGGTACTTGCCTCCGAAAGAGGGATAGATGAGCACTTTTGCAGAGACGATAGGTCTGAGCACAGGTCTGAGTATTAATTTTGAGTCAAACCTTGTCATTTCTCCTTACAAAGTTCGCATCGTTAATCACGTCAGTTTTTTTTTATATTTTAACTCTTATTTTATGCCTAATACAGTACTTATTCGGAAACAAATATTTCGCGTTCATATTTCTACTTCTTCACGTGCCTCCTCCATATCGGACGATAGCTAAATGCTAATTAAAGTGGTAAGAGTATTTAGCACTACACTTTTGCCCCAGTTTATTTTGTAAGAAAGGGGTGAAATAAAACGACGCTTCTTTCAAAGGGTCATTCTTCTACATTCTTCTTTTCTTGTATACCAAATAAAAAAACCGGCCAAGTGCGACTCGGACTCGCGCCCTAAGGGTTCCGTACCTATCTACCATATGATATACTAAAAGCTTTTGCTCTTTGATTTTTAAAACTCCGCGACCATCCAACTTGACCCCTCCTTTATAAAAAAGTTCTTGAAACGGGAGCTCACCTTAATTGGTTAATATTAGTTGTGAGAAAAATTTAAATATTTAATGATTTTAGACTTTTCCCTTTATTTGTACTGTGTGACCTAGCTTCTTGCCAAATTTCATAATGTTAGGTCAACGGGAAGTACCCTGTAGGTTTTGCTTTTTTGCATAAATGTATAAGAGCCATATCTTTTGATTACGTCGTTGTAAAAAATTAAAATTTTCAGATCTTGTGTGATTTATAGACCTTAATATTCGTTATCAATTTCAACCTGATACCTCTTCTCGTTCGTGAGAAAGAGGGTCTTGACAGACAGACAGACAGACAAACGGACAACAAAGTGATCCTATAAGGGTTCTTTTTTTATTTTGAGGTACGGAACCCTAAAAACACTTTTTCTTACACAAGGATTTTAGTCGTAATAAGAAGTAAAGAGTGTGGGGAGGTCAATGACTTGTAAGGTAATTGGTAAGTATAATGCTTGTTAAAACTATCTATGTATAATACCTATTATACATTGTAATTCGAAAAAAAAAATATGATTCATGATCGTCGTAAGATAAAAAAAATCTAAGTTAATTTTTACCTTTCATAATGATGCAGAATCAATGTTTCATGTCTTTGCAAGAATCTCTCTGTCATAAATTGTGAACCATCTTCGCTTTTTGTCGCAATTCTATCGAATATTCAGAAAAGTACAGGAGTATTAAGATGAAGAAACAGACTTGGTCAAAGCTTATTATCTTGTTTTGTAGTTGTTGGTCTTCCCCCCACTAAATAAAGAAATAGGCGAATTCTCGTGAATTACCAAACTTGTCTGTTGCTCATACTCGTACAAATTCAGCTGATGGTCAGTTGTGTACAAGAATCTGGTCTACCACCTTACCTTCGACGTTTTATGAAAGTTAATGCTCAACCTTAAGTATATTAAGTATTTTGTATTGTATTGTATATTTTGGTTACACGAGAAGTGTTATCAAAATTGTTATACCGCTTTCTTGGCAACCTTGATGTCGATGGCTTGCGCTTGCGCATACTGCACAGAAGGACAAGGGTCATATAGTTGTGGCTCCCGGCAGAACAGCAGCTGCAGAGAAATCCCTTGATAAGATAATCTGAGCAATTTTTTTTCCGGTTCCGGCGGCTGTCAAGTGAAAACGCGTTTAAGTAACTCTCGTATATTCGAAGTGATTTTAGTGTTAAAAGTGCTAATACCAACCTAAAAACATATCATCCACATAGTATAAACACCGGTACAAACAATACACGAAAAGATTACGGGAAATTCGTGCGAAAAAGTGAAAAATTTAGTGAAATACGGTGGAAATCAACTCTATATATAACTATAGCTAAATACAGTGTAACACACACAGACAAAGACAAATGTCATTCTGACACTGACTGGAGTGAGAGTGTTGCCATTAAGGAAAAAACCGTACGTTTCGTTTCACCGAAATTTCGAACAATACTTGAAGGCTGCGTTCAGAAATTACAAAATGACAGAACATTACCAAATGCTCTTAGAAAAAATCAACATGCTAATGCAACAGCAAACCAAAGATATATCGAAAAAAATTGATGAAAAACTGGAGCCTTTGGTTAAAGACATCGGTGATCTAAAGGGAAAAACAGAAGACCTGGTAGTAAGAACAGGATTATTGGAGCGAAATGACACGAGAAAAACTGTTATTTTACAAGGCTTAGAGGAAAGAGAAACATCTAGATTGGATCTATTAGACACAATAATTGATATCTTTCAGACTCAGATCAAATAAATAGTCTAGATGGAGCGCTGTGAACAAAAAAGTGAGGCCGGTAAAACTGTGACTCGCCGTGTACGTACACAGTCACGCACACTAATGCAACAAAACTATGACTCGATATTCTATCTGTAATCTGTGGACTTGTCAGTCAGTCGAGTTTCGCGGCAAGTACAAAAATTGTGGTAAAAAGTTCAGTTTTTTCAATGTAAAATGCCAAATTGTGTTGTTAAAGGGTGCAATAAACAATCCACAAGAGATAAAAAGCGGGATGGAGTCATATTTCACGCGCAAGTAAACTTGGAAGCTAATATTTGTAGTAAAACAAAATAAAATTTGAGGTTATTGCTTGGAACAGTGAGTGTTGTAAAAGGGTGCAATAAACAATCTACAAAAGATAAAAAGTGGGATGGAATCACATTTCACGCGTAAGTAAACTTAGAAACTAATATTTTTAGTAAATAAAATAAAATTTTAGGTCATTGCTTTTTTTTTTAATTGCTTGGAACAGTAAGTGTTGCCATTATAAATAATATCCTAGTATTGGTAACTGTGACAAGTAACGTTATTTTATGAGGAATGAAGATATGATAAATATTTTAAAAACTTAGTAATCATATATTTAACGCTTATCGTTTATTTTTCAGATTTCCGGATCGAGATCAAAAAATTAAACAAAAATGGATAGCAGCCATACGTCAAAGTCGACAGGGACCATTATGGCAACCAACTTACTTCAGTAGAGTATGCTCAGAGCATTTTAAAGTCACCGATTTATACTACACCAAGAAAGGGTTACGTCGTGTATCAAAAACCGGATATCCAACGGTAACTTTCTAATAATTGCAATTTTTACACTTTTATAAGACATGTTGATATAATTTATACAACACTGATTTGTTTTGCCTATCAGATTTTACCAAACATCGTAGTAGAGGGATTAGGTGAAGTGGAGCTGAGACAACCTCCAAATATTGTGAGTATTTCAAGAGTCTACACAAAAATGTATTATATAGTGCTAGTGGTTTGCCATAAAAGCTGTAATTAGTGTTTAAAGCATCGGAATGATTGATTTTGAGCCATATAATTAATTTGACCGGTACAAACAAAAACAATATGTAAAAAATCCTACAGTTCAGGTGTTTATTACAGATTAGTATTGATAATGAAGTAGTCCTATGGTAGAGCTATAAAATGAATTAAATTTAAATCATGTTTTAAATTAAGTTCACGAGAAAAACGTGTATGTTCTTTTCAATTAATTTGCATATTTTAAACATACTTTAAAAAAAATGGGATGCACTCAGTTACGCTATTTGCTAAGCACACAGAACAAAATTTCAAATAATTCTGTTTTTAACCGACTTCAAAAAGAGAGGTTATCAATTCAATCCGTAAGTATGTAGTTTTGTCAAAATACACAATTTTCGCGTAGGTTAGTCCATTTAAGCTTCTAAACAGAAAATTTCATTAGTGTATGTATGTTTTTCTTAAATTATTTCTTTTTTAATTTAACTAGGTATTTTTCAACTTAAAAGTGCAAGTTTCATCAAAACCGGTTCAGCAGTTCATTAAAATCGGTTCAGTAAAACTTATCGTTGACGCGTATCTCAAGACAGGAACTACGTAATATTCTGCTTAGGGTACAGTGCAAGTTGAGTGCAAGTTTCATCAAAATCGGTTCATTTAAAAAAAAAACTGGTCAAGTGCAAGTCGGACTCGCGCGCCAAGGTTTCCGATATATCTCTAGTATTTTTGGAAGCAATAAAGTCCACTTTCAGGAACGCAAAACTAAATTTGTTTGTACAGGTTTCCAAAAAAAACTGTGTAACTTAGAAAAATAGTTTTATTTTTGCTGATATATTTACATAAACTTATATTGACTGTAATAATTTCAGATTTTACCATTCACAAACTTCAGAGATAAGGGGGGAATGGTATTTTTTTTGAAATTTTTCATCATAACTTGAAAAGTAAGAGTCGTGAAAAAATACCAAAATTTATTTTAGAATGCTCAAGTAAAGTCCTTTCATATGATACCCCACTCGACCTAGTAACGACAATTTGAAATTTTGCCCCCCCCCCCCCTATTTGGACCCCCTTTATATTAATAATCATATTTTTTTTTTATTATTTCATGTGCAATTAAGTTGGACAACCATATTCTAAAACTGTTCCAAATTTCAAGTCGATAGCATGAGTGGTTGCTGAGATATACAGGTGTGACAGACAGGCGTGTAGTGTATAGCCTTTGTCTCGAGCGTGCATACTCAGTCTGCAACCGACCGTACAGCGAGTAGGTAGTGCAGCGTGGTGTGTGCGTTGGCGAGCCAAATAAAGAGCTTAACAACTAACATCAGTGACGCTACAAGGCGGACAGACAAAGTCGCACCGTAAGGGTTCCTTTTTTTACCAATTTGGTATCGGCACCCTAAAAATTGTCCACGCATCTCTAAGAAACTAAAAGACTAATTGCAATAATTCTTTTTTAGTTGAACAAAGTTTTATTACTTTAAGGGTATAGTGGAAGTGTCATTAAAATTGGTTCAGCAGTTCATTAAAAATACAAAAGACAAAGATATTATTGAGTAATGGTAATCGAAAAATTTTTTTTAGAAGTAGTGTTATTTGGCGACATGTCGTCTCGCAGGCAGCTACACCTGGCCTGCCTCACATACACCGTGTTGCTTGCGGGCGCCCCCACCGGGCTCGCGGCCAAGCTGCGGCTGCAGGACGAGGGCGGGCGCCGGCAGCGCGCCGCCCGCGCCCTGCAGTTGGTGCTACCGCCGCACCGCACGCACGCTGCTACTGGTTCGTTTCGGTTGGCTGCAGCCAACATTTGGAACAATATTCCACCACCTATACGAGCTTGTAAAACACTACGTACTTTCAAAATCAATTATAAACGTCTGCTTTTAAATATGCAAATTAAATTTGAAAATGTGCGGTGTCCCTTTAGGACTAGGTTTGATTATGTAGGATTAATTTTAAAAAATAATAGATTCAATAGCTGTCAATTTTATTTAAAATGACTATACATCATAATATGTTGTTAATCTCAATAATTTTTGTATACATTTCTGTTTCTTCCTTTCCTTACTTTTGTTATAAATTTGTATGTAAAAAGACTGATGCTTCTTTCTAAATTACTATTATTATTTACTATTATTATATAGGTCCCTCTCTTCTTGACTCTGGGTGGGCTTAAAACCAGCCACTAGCTGTGCCCATGCCATTTTCTCAAATGTTTTGTTTTCTTGACATACTGATGTTATTTGAATTGAGAAATAAATGATTTTGTATTTCTATTTGTATTATTTTTAGAGATATCAAAAAAAAGTAATTTAAAACACTAAACCGACTTTAAGAGTTAAAAGATACAAATAAAATATTGTGAGGGTGGGGGCAGCCTGATTATTTGAAATAAAACATATGCATACCAATACCATGACTAACAAGTGACACGTTTACGTGTTTTATTCATAATAATCAGACTGGCACAAACCTCAAAATCTTTTATAGTCTTAAAGTCGGTTTAATTTTAAATTGTGTTTTTTTTGGGTTGTTTGTTTAAGTCCTGCGTGATAGTTTAATCGAATATTTTAAAGCTCGCTTACATAGTTAACTTTGATAAGTTTATGCTAATGTTAAAAAATAAAACTAATGGCAAAAAAACAAAGTCATGTTCAATAACATTTTTATAGTCAAAACTGATCCTTTATAAAATAAACACCAGAATTTAAGAATTTTTACACATTTTACTATGTTCTTTTAGATGTGTTACGGGTCACATTGATTAATAGGGCCTTAAGATCAAATGTTCTTTTTCCATCATTTGCAATTTCACTGTATATCAGAGTATACCGCTAGTACTACTAAGATAAATATAAAATATCTCAGCACAAATGGATCGGTCAGGTGACCACTTTAGTATGAGCCGAGTTTTAAAAAAAATCCAAAGTAATTTTTTTTAAGCGAAGCTTGTACTTAGATGCTAGGTAACTGATAAATGTAATATCTGCTTATATTTTTTTCTTTTAGCTGAATATGTTAGTCATAGTCGTTTACGTAAATATTACAGGGAAAACAAGTCAGTTATTAAATGCACATACAAATTACCCAGTAATTTTATTTCCTAAAACTCCCTATTTCCTTTCTATTACCGCCATCACTTTAATTAATTGTATTACCAGGCGCTAGAACCGAACTCAATCGTTATCTATTCTCTCTTTTTTTCTATACCTACAAGAAGATAAAGAAGATTCGATAGTATGTGATAACTTTATTACGTAACGTTATTTTTGTTACATTGGCACAATTTGATTATGGCAACACCGGTCCATGCACACATGTTTAAAAAGTTGGCCTCAGTTTTCTGTTCACAGCGCTACATCTAGACTATTTATTTGATCTGAGCTTTCAGACTGCTAATTTAAAAGTAAAAATCCTAGAAAATGATATTGACCAAGTTTACCGTTTGGGCAAAAAGAAAAGCGACGCCGATAAACCAAGGCCTGTACTTCTATCCTTCATAAATAATTGGAAAAAAGAAGAAATTTTGAAACACAACTATTTGAAAAACTATTTGAAAATATCTACATAACAGAATACTATCCAAAAGAAGTTTCAATCAAAAGGAAAGAACTCTATGAACAAATGAAGGCAGAGAGGGAAAAAGGAAATTATGCAATTATAAAGTACGACAAGCTCATTATCAAGGAGAATAAGAATAAAAATGAGAAGAGAAAGCGGGATAACTCAAACTCGCCTGGGAACTCGGGAATCTCCCAAAGCACAGCAAATGCTGTCAAATTAAATAAAACGAATGCCTTTGAAAAAATGCTGGGAAGAACAAGTTCATTCTCAGATGTAAGAAGTGCTGCGGATTCAAAAAACTAGCTTGCAACCGGAAAACAAAACAATGTAAATTAGAAAATAAGAAAATAGAAAAAACATTTCCCAGTCCGGCTTGTCCCCGAGGGAAATTAGACTACAACCCACCAGAGCCACACACAACAAGGAAAAACAAAAACAAAGGAAATTTATTTATAGCAACTCTCAACACGAGAACTTTAAGGACCGAAGAAACTTTAATCGAGTTAATTGAAGCCATAAAAGATTTGAAATGGGATGTTATCGGATTGAGCGAAGTCAGGAGATTAGGAGAGGAAATACAAGAAAATAATGAATATATATTTTACTACAAAGGAGAGACACAAGGCCTACACGGAGTAGGGTTCCTGGTAAAAAATCACCTTAAGGAAGGAATACAAGAATTTATAGGTATTTCTGAAAGAATTTCTATATTAAATATAAAGTTCCCGAACGATTTACACCCATGGTCAATCGTCCAAGTGTATGCACCCACAGAACAGGCGAAAAAAGAAGATAAAGATCAATTCTATGAGGCCTTAACAAATGCCATGGAAAGAACCCACAAAAATCGGATAATAATGGGAGATTTCAACAGTAAAATTGGAAAAAGTCTAGAAAGTGAAACACATATAATGAAAAAATTTACAGCAGGAGAAAGAAACAATAACGGAATGAGACTAGTAAACTTTGCATTAGAACACAATCTTAGTATAATGAACACTTTCTTTAAAAAAAAGGAGAACAAAAGATGGACTTGGATATCACCGAATGGATTAGTGAAAAACGAAATTGACTTCATACTTTCAAATAAACCGCAAATATTCAAAGATGTAGGAACTGTTAAGAACCTGAACTTCAATACAAACCATAGAATGCTCAGAGGAGAACTTTACCATAGCTGTCCAAAATTATCAAGAAAAATGAAAATAAACAAGAACCAAAAGATACCACAACCAATCCCGGAAAATTTTCTGCTACAGTTAAAAGATAATATCAGACAAATAAACAAACTTGAAACAATACAGGATAAATACAATAAATTACAAGATGAGTTATCTAAACTGAACAGAACACTCACTACAGCAAAAAACAAAAAAGACCCATTAGGGGAAGAAACAAGACTCTTTTTAGAAGAAAGGAAAAAATTATTGGAAGACAAAAAGAACCAAAGAAAGCAAATAGCTGAAATGAGTAAAAACATCAACAGAAGCATAAGAAACCATAGGAGAAAACAAAGATCAGAAAAACTAAAAAGCTGTATAGAGAAAACAGGAGGTGTCAGAAAAGCTTTTAAAGAATTAAAAAGTTACACTGAGTGGATACCAAACCTGAAAGACACTAACAAAAAGAAAATTGTCACACAAAGAGAAAACATCAACGAAATAGCCACCAATTTTTATCGAAAACTATACGACAGTCAAGAGGAAGAAATAATTGATCTGCGAGACAAAGAAGAAGATAAAGTACCAGACATTATAAACGGTGAAGTAATGAAAGCAATATCTACCTTGAAAAATGACAAAGCACCCGGACAAGACCAAATAACAAATGAAATTTTAAAAGGAACACAAGAAGAAATTGTAGAACCATTAAAAAACTTATTTAACGACATTCTTGAACTTGAATCAGTACCTATCCAATGGACTAAGACAACAATCACCCTGATACATAAGAAAGGAGATAAGAACAATGTGAACAACTACCGTCCAATAAGCATAATGCCAAACATGTACAAAATATTCTCGAAGGTCATCCTGAATCGCATTTCTACTATATTAGATAATAACCAACCAAAAGAACAAGCTGGATTTCGAAGCAAATATTCGACCATTGATCATATACATGTAATAAAACAGATAATCGAAAAACTAAATGAGTTTGGAAAACAATACTACATAGCATATGTGGATTACAATAAAGCTTTTGATTCGCTTAAACACAATGAAATATGGAAAGCGCTAGATTCTCAAGGAATTCCAAGAAAATATATAAGGCTTATAAGAGAAATATACAAAAACAGCACAGCCAGGATACAACTTGAAAAATCAGGAAAAGAATTTGATATCAAAAAAGGCGTAAGACAGGGAGACCCACTCTCACCAAAAATATTTTCAGCAGTGTTAGAAGAAATTTTCCGAAACCTAGATTGGGACAATTTAGGCATAAATATCAATGGTGAAAGACTAAGCCATCTACGGTTCGCAGATGACCTTATAATTCTGGCCCCAGACGCCCAAACTCTGCATAAAATGTTAAGTGATCTTTCACAAGAAAGTATAAAAAAAGGGTTGACAATGAACACAGATAAAACTAAACTTATGACCAACAACAACAAAGAAAACATAGAAATTGAGGGAAGGAAAATAGAATATGTAGAAGAGTATGTTTATCTGGGCCAGATCATTTCAGCCAGGGACCTGACCACCAAAGAAATAGACAAAAGAGTGAGCAGTGCTTGGAGTCGATATTGGTCACTAAAAGAAATTATGAAAGATGACAATATGCCCATAGCAATCAAAAGCAAAGTTTTCAACATATGCATATTACCATGTATGACATATGGATGCCAAACATGGGCCCTAACTAGTAAACATCTCCAAAAACTTAAGGTCTGCCAACACGGCATGGAAAGGAGTATACTTAAAGTAAAAAGACAAGACAAGGTAAAACTAACAACAATTAGAAAAAGAACAGGAGTACGAGATGTAACAAGGACGATAAGAGAACAAAAATGGAGATGGGCTGGACATGTTATTCGGTTGAAAGACAAGAGATGGACAGGAACTGTAACGGACTGGTATCCTAGGGATGGGAAGAGGAAAATGGGCAGACAAAACAAACGATGGGAAGATGAAATAAAGGAAGTAGCAGGGCCATTGTGGCGGAGAGTTGCTAGGGACAGACAGGAGTGGCGGGCTCTGGAGGAGGCCTTCGTCAGAAGACGAACCAAGCAATAAAGATACATAAATATAGAACTATAGAAAATATGTAAATAAGTAAAGAAAAAGCTTGGAAAACAAGGCTGTAATAAATAAATTGTATTGTATATTTTGGTTACACGAGAAGTGTTATCAAAATTGTTATACCGCTTTCTTGGTAACCTTGATGTCGATGGCTTGCGCTTGCGCATACTGCACAGAAGGACAAGGGTCATATAGTTGTGGCTCCCGGCAGAACAGCAGCTGCAGAGAAATCCCTTGATAAGATAATCTGAGCAATTGTCGCGCAACACAGGGGTCCACAACATTTTACATTTTTGTTTTCAAACTTTTATTCCCTCATTCATAAATTTGAATGTAAATTAGCTTGTAAATTAGTAATAACTTCTTAAACTTGGAGGAGCTTCTTAAATCATACAAGTGCTGTCGAAGTGGCCGGTATTTGTTTTATATAGTGTAGTTGCGACTGGAAGCAGTTGAACCGAAGGGAGTCGAATGTTGGTACAGTTGCATCTAATCCTAAATAGGTACCAATGAAATAATACGATTTTGTAGGTAACTGGAATATCTTTCATAGAAGAAGCACGACCTGATAGTCTAATAAGGCTCTTTCGTCTCAGAAAAACTGAGAGTTTCTTTATTCGGCTCTTCTTTGGCAGTGGCTTCAAGTTAAGGCGATCCGTTTTCCATACTAAATAGTGTAGGAAATGAAGCAGTTGACCCCAACATTTTCTCAGGAAGATTTTATTTGACAGGATGATAAAGAATCATGAATTAAATTTCCAGCAAAGAGACAGCTAATGCACCGAAAGAACTAGATTTTCTTAGCATTTTTTGGTTCAATTGCGGGTTACCATTGTGGGTGTGCGATCTATACTGTAGTAGGTACTATCGGTGCATTCGATGTATCTTTGTATTAATCAGCAAAAATGTTAACTAAAAGTAGCAGTACCTATACATTCGTTTTTCAACAGCATTTTATGTCCCGCATAAGAATGGAAAACGGATCGCCTTAATCAGACTGACTAAATGACTTGTTTTGAGTACTGAAACTGAGTGATGTTAATGATTTTTGAAGTTGAAATAATAACAGTACAAAGTCCAATGTGTCAAGCTTGATGAGTCAAGAGACTGCGTACTGCACTCAAGAGCACGTCAAGCTTGTCACATTAGACTTTGTACCGTTCTTTTTTCAATAGACGTACGGGCTAGAATCGCACTGTGAGCGTCAAGCTTGACCTGTCGTTGACTGTACATGTTTGATATTAGTCCTTGGCGTGAAAACACTTGAGTGCGCTTACCCATCCCACGGAATTTTTCTAACATTACATCTTCAGTCAGATACACGGCGCTTTCCACTAACTCATGTATTTTACACTTAGTAAAGGGAAAAGTGGAAAGGTGGGAGAGAGGCCTTTGCCTTGCAGTGGGACGCAACAGGCTCCTAATAATAATAATAAGAGAAAAGTTGCTAACAAACATTCGCATAGATTTGTTCATAGGAAGCACGCAATTTGCGATTGAGTTCGTTCCAACGCACCGTCGAGCTCTTTTTAGTTCTTGCTTAGGGTCGAGAGAAAACCCAAAGTCTATGAAAAGACGTAAAATGTTGCCAGCTCCTGGGAGCGCTACTGTTTCTGTAGCCGGGCACGCGTCGCCCGCGCTTCCCGATCACTCTCGTGAACTCACAGCGCAGCCCCCTCTCGCAGTGTTGTTTGTTTTTCATACGCGCTCTCGATGTAGTTAAACTTCAGATGCAAACAAATATCTCTTGATTGTACGCTTCCTTCGCGCGGGTCAAGACGAAGGAGCTTGGAAGACTACTTTGTGGTTTTGTCGATTCTAAACTTTATACCTCACTAGAACAGCTGGTGCATAATAAGTATTAATTGTATCCATACTTTCAAGGTGGAAGGACTTTTCTGAAAGTCCGTTATGAGGAAATACCACACTCTCTTTCCTATTTCTGCCGTGAAGCAGCAGTGTTTCCACTACTGTGTTTTAGTTCGAAGGGTAAGGAAGCTGGTAGGAGCTTACGTATGAAGCTTCTATAAGGTGACTTTTAATTAGTTCTTGATAGCAAAAGATAGGCATGTACTCGTGATACTGAACAACTTTTCCCACGGAACATAGGTCGAAATACGAAAAACCAAATTTGACCTCCCATACAAAATGCGCTATCAGCTGATGCAGTTTCTATGGGAGGTCAAAACTTGATTTTCGCATTTCGACCTATGTTCCTTGGGGAAAGTTGTTCAGTATCATGAGTACATTCATATTTTTTCTATCAAGAACTAATTAAAAGTCACCCTATATACAGGGGTATAATTGGGATATGCGCTAGTGAACCGTATTTTTTTTACATATTTATGACAGCAAGAAACAAATGAGCCAGCAACCAAGACAAAAATGAAATTATTAAAGTTAGACGACAGTTTCTTGTGAATTTCGTGAGTTGATTACGATCATGCGCCCACTGCTGCTCCTAAACATTAATTGGGCAGGATTCGAACCTGCGTAATCCATACAACCATTTAATATACAAAAAAAAAACCAGCCAAGTGTGAGTCGGACTCGCGCCCTAAGGGTTCCGTGCATATCTACCATATGATAGACTAAAAGCTTTTGCTCTTTGACTTTAAAAACTCAGCGACCATCCAACTTGACCCCTCTTTTATAGAAAAGTTCTTGAAACGGGAGCTCACCTTAATTGGTTACTATTAGTTGTGAGAAAAATTGTAATATTTAATGATTTTAGACTTTTCTCATTATTTGTACTGTGAGACCTAGCTTCTTGGAAATTTTAATATTTTAGGTCAACGGGAACTCTAGGTTTCGGTTTGGTGCATAAATGTATGGAGATGAGGACATACAAAGCCATATCTTTTGATTGCGTCGTTGTAAAAAATTGAAATTTGCAAATCTTGTGTGGTCCACGGACCTTAACATTCGTTATCAATTTCAACCTGATACCTTTACCCGTTCGTGAGAAAAAGGGTCTTGACAGACAGACAGACGGACAACAAAGTGATCCTATAAGGGTTCCGTTTTTTAATTTCGAGGTACGGAAACCTTAAAATGGACATATTTTTTAAAAGAAAAATCTATATTCAAGATCATTATTAAAAATTAAGAAGAATGGTAATGAAAAGTATGGTCATGAAAAGTCGCTAAAATCGCCAAAACATTTTTTAATTTCCTTAATATTCGTTATCAATTTCAACCTGATACCTCTTCTCGTTCGTGAGAAAAAGGGTCTTGACAGACAGACAGACAGACGGACAACAAAGTGATCCTATAAGGGTTACGTTTTAATATTTTGAGGTACGGAACAGTGTTTTGTTTGAAATTTGAATATTAGTTACTCGGTCAGTATAAAAGGATTTAATTCCGACATTCAGTTTATTCATAGGTACAGTCCACCGCACGTCAGTGGAAACATTTGTAACTCTATTACCATGCCGCAAAGTACAAAGTGTACCTAATGACGTGCTGTTGAGTGTACAGTTTACGTTTGTCGGATAGAGCGGGCAACAACTGGCATAATGTAATAATGTGTTGGACATTAGAAGGCAATTGTGGGAGGCGTGAACCGATCTTATCTGGGTGAGCATCGACGCGCTTCCTAGTCAGGGCGACGTGGTACAATCTTTGGGGAATTTTGGATGCTAGAGGTAAGACTTGAAAGTTACAAAAATATATTTAAGTATAAGGACGTTCTAATAGGGTAAAAGTACTCTAAATCGATGAAAGTAGAGGAAGGGATGGAAGTATGTCAAGATCGTAGCAGGTGGAGGGCTGTGGTCTCTGCCTACCCCATGGGGCACAATAGCCGAGGGGAAAGAGGCGTGATGTAATGTATGTAGGTAAAGGACTTGAAAATATAGTGACCTGAAAATATTTATTATAAATTTATTACAGCCTTGTTATTCCAAGCTTTTCTTTATTTATTGTACTATATTTTCCATAATTTTGTATCTTTTATTATTTTTGCTTGGTTCGTGTTAGGCCTCCTCCAAGGCCCGCCACTCATCTCTGTGTGTAGTAACTCTCCGCCACAGTGGCCCTGCAACTTCCTTTATTTAATCTTCCCATAGTTTGTTTTTTGTCTGCCTATTTTAATTTTCCTGAAAATATACTAACTTTTAAAATTAACCGGAAAATGTCTCTTTATTTAGTTGCATCTTGTGGAAAAGTTTTCGAAGAATGACAAGCACATAAGTTTAATTCAAAAACTTTATACCCTTGCCAAACAACAACAAAGAAATTATTATTTTTGTCGCGGTCTTATTCGTGAAAACCCTTCCTCCTTGCCTTTTTTTATAAATTGAGGGTACCCACTGTGACCTAGTTTTATTCGTATATGATATGTGCTATACGACTACAAATCGTGAGCCGAGTCGTAAGGACATAACTCAATTACTGGTCGTATGATAAATAGCTGGTGCGGGCCGAGCGAGTGTGACCGCTGCGCTGACGCAGACTAGAAAATATTTGTTGCTTTACTTTATACCGTACCATGCCTTAGGGTTCCCCTTATAGTTTCGTCATCTCCATCTGTCTGTATGAGACCCTTTATACTAGAAAGCCTTTATTTGCATAGTGATTAAATAAAATCTACAAAAAAATATTTTTAAATACTTCCCCTACGAGTAGTGGAGATGTTTTTTTACCATCGTGGGGGGTAGATAGACCTATTAAAAATAATGTAATTATGAAAAAAAAATCGACTTAGGGATCCGTTTGCGAAATATTTTTATATTGTTTTACCTCTGATAAACACAGGTACGAATCAAAAATATGTAGCTGGCAGATATTTAATCTGTCAACTTACTCTTGGAAACTTTAGCTGTAACCGACGAGACGAGCCATGAACGCAGAAAAGGCAGAGTCAGCATATTAACAAACCATACATAACACCCAAAAATGTGCAATAGAAAAGTACGTAAGACACGTCTTGACTTAAACCTATTTCTAAATCAATTTTAAGATCACGATTTGTTGCAAAAACGTTGTAAGAGGTCATAAAAAGCCAGCGATGGTATGCTTTGATTAGGTCGGTGTGGTAAATATCTGTCATCAGCTTTTGACTGGTTTTTCTTCTTGAATTCAAGAGGCTAAGCTTTTAATCGGAACTGCAACAGTCAAGACAAGACAAGACTTAAAGGTGTTTCAGGGGTGCGTAGCCAGCAGAAATAATTACAACTTAAGAACACCAAAATTGCTAATTTACTTTTCATCAATATCTGATTCGTCTAGAAATCACGATTAGATCAAGGATTTTGACAAGTATACAGGCAATGAAATGAGATACAAAATGATTAAAATAAAGATTACACTAAGGGCCACGAAAAATAAAACAGCCAAGAAACAATCCACGAACTCGATCAATAGAGGGTTTTTAAAGTCTTGTTTTAGGACAAGCTCTTGGAAACTTATATTCTCTAGCGTCTGGCTACTTCTTCATCCACCAACATACTCCAACACCACATCTCTTATACAACGCTTCCAATCTTACCATATGTCTCTGTGTTCAAATTTCACTTTATTTCTATTTGATGCAATGCTCCATACCTACGTACACTTTAATTAAGCATTTGAATAGACCTTAACTTTTAGGATATGGATGGGTTGACATGACAATAGCTTCTTATATATGGTTGAACTCCCTGGCTTTCTATTTTTGGTCTGGCTAAAGAAGAATGACTACGCAAATAGTAGCAATGGCATGCCAGTAACTCGCCCGCATGTTTGACAACTCACTTCCTCCGTATCTGGAATGCGGCTCGGCGTGCCTCGGACTCAAACCTGCATACCTCCGACTCAAAACCAGACTACACTAAGCGGACAAACCAACAACGATCTTATTTTATTAAGAAGGCATTTGTTAAGTAGATATCGAATAATTGTGTTATTATTTGTCGGTGGATATCAAAAGATGTCAAAATGCTGACGGATCAAGCGCTTTGATCGTGCCGCGGGCAGGGGTGACCAACCATTTGAGCTCATTTACATAGAAATAGGTTTTATTGTGTTACCGGAGCGGACGGCTTGATGAGGATAAATTAACGTTTGACTTAATTTACACGATTATAGAAACGCAATATTTGTTTACTATTCAAACTGCTCTACATTTTCTGTGTAATAGAGAAATTAAAGTAAGTATGATTGAGTTCACGAGTGCTTTTGTTACAAATTTTGTGACAGGGAATAATATATTTTTGTACAGTTCCATTTAGGAGGTTACTACTAATACTATTCGAAAGTAAATAGTATCTTCATTTGTAAAAAATGAACTATTGCGGGAGAGCTACTTATACATACAAAAATAGACAACATTTTATTAAATATCGGTATCATAATACGAATGCATTATTTTCTCTACCACTCCGTAAAATTCCGGCGACTTTATTCAGGCTTGGCACTGCCAGGATGCCTACAGACACTATGAATAATTTCTGCCGTGTAGTGTAGGCCAAGAAAGTACCACCCCATTTCTTCCCATGGGTGTCGTAAAAGGCGACTAAGGAATTTTATCAGGAAGATGGACAGCAGCTTCATACTGCGGTAACTAACCACCGCGGTACATTATGCCGGCTGAAAACTTAATAAGCGTGACAATGATGACTGCAAAATATGCTTACTACGCATTTTTGCGGGACAAAATGATGAATTTTTATTTGCCATTGCCAGAAGATTCGATAAATTTAACTACCGCTAGCCAGAACAAACCTAAAGTTGCGGACCGCTGCAACTAAACCCGAACTGATCAATCACACACGTCATCAAGTGCCTTCCTTCGATCCACAGCCATATTCTGTTTGTTTTACCGTGCTTCACTTGTTTGTTGTACGGACCTGAGCTCCATGAGCTCATTCCAACAAACCCCTTTCTACCATCGGGAGTCCAGACGCACCGCAGGGTATCACCCACACTTGGTTGATATTCCACACATTCGCACAAAGCGCTTTGAAACATCTTTTATTATGCGCACGGTTAAAGAGTCGAATTCTCTGCCTGTGTCTGTGTTCCCGATTTATAATAACTATAATAACCCGAATCTATTCCAGTTGCGAGTGAATAGGCTTCTTCTGGGCAAGCTCGTCCCTTTCAACGAAAGAAAATTACTTAGAGTAAAAGTAAAAGTTTAGGTCTAGCCGTTCGTTTGAAAGTTTGTTCAAGCCATGTATTTTTTTTTTATTAATTGTATTGCTAAGAATTCCTAGCAAAACTTGCCTAGTCAGAGAAAAGACCTAGACAAATGGTTTTCTTATATCATAAACACTAGTGTAGCGGAGTTCACGAAAGTTTAGATGTTTTGTAAACAAAATCGTAACGTCAAATTCATGTAAAATGTGGTATAGTGGTGGCGTGTACTTCGTGTAATTTAATATAAATCTTTTCTAAACTGAAAAATGTTTGTCTACAAAACACCTGCTCTTTCGGGAACTCTATTATAGAATAGAATAAAACATTAAGAGCCACCGCGCACTTGCAATTTTTAGTTGGCCAACAGTTCAGTCGAAATCGTACAACCATAGAATACATGACGGTACAACGTACAAGTTCAACTTTTAATCGACAAATGCGCGCACTGCTGTAGGATACACACTGATTCCCAGAACGATCAAATTATCGGCCACCTAAAAATCGTTAGTGCGCGGTGGCTCTAACTAGGTTAGCTATCACGTGATGTGTAAAGGCCTAGGCCTGTTTTAGCAAAACATTGTCCGTTCCTGTAACATAGTCTGTAGAACTTGGTACCCATTTAAATAATAGGTCTTTACCTATGAAATCGCCGAAATTTTCTTACAGATTAATGAGATCATAATTCCTATCATTCTAATGATATTTTTTTCATTTGCCTTATATTTGAAAGTTGACTTCAAGGTTATCAATTTACGAATAAAATAAAGATTTTATTTTTAGTTTGATATATAAAATTAAAGGTTTGACCATTGTTCGTCTTAAATGTCGTCCGGTTTCATCATTTGATTTGTTATATTTTATTAAAGATAATATTTTTCGGAAATTAAATTTAAGCTTCTGTTAGCTTAATGTCTTCCCAATAATGCTAACAAAAAATGGATTTATAATTCCTAAGAAAAATGCAAAAATGTTAGTACTGAAAATTGAGTTTACCTAAAATTCGCCATACAAAACGGCAATTTCATAGGTAAAGACCTATTATCAATAATTTTAATGTCGAATTCATTGCGTCATTCTAAGTCAAGTATACAGGTTGTTTGGTATATCTCTGCAAACCTCTCAGGTTGTTGCTCTACCCAAAAACTGAACAACTTTCTCTACGAAACACGAAAAAATTCCAACGTCTCATAGAAACTCAATTAGCTGATAGCATATTTGTCCCATAAAGTTGTACAGTTGCACGACCGCAACCAACCGAGAGGTTAGCAGACATGCACTAAACACACTGTATTTTTTTCTTTATTTTTGTGATTTTAATGTTTTGTGTTTGATCAATTTTGAATTCAAATTGCTTTGTAACTGTATTCTTAAGAACATTTCGGCAATCGGCATTGTCCAATTAAGATATTATGTCAAGTGTTCCGCTTCTGAGCTGCATAAGTAATAAAACAATTATAATATAACATGAGATGCCAACGTTGCCGAGCTGCATTTTATTTATGCGTCCGATAATTTGACGACGATCAAATCGACTGAGTTATGGTGATTGAGCGTATTTTTGTTTACATTTAGCTGTGTTTTTGTTTATTTGATTTTTTACCTCTCTTTAAAACTATCGCCTAGATGCCTAGATGTAGTAAATCTGTATTTGATCTCCTGTGATACAGGTCCAACCTACACGGAGAAAAAAAACTCCACCAGAAATGACAAAACTGTCTTGTAATAGAGGGAAAAACACAGTTTTAGTATTACTTATAAAAGTTTTGCTGTAATTGCAATAATTACTATTTTTTATCAAAGGTTTAGTATTACTAAATGTAATTTCTATTATACAGTTTTAGTAAATGTAAAATATTACAAATTTTAATGATTATCGCAAATCATAGTAAATGTTGTTAAAGTTTAGTAATTCCTGCAAATCTGCTTAGTATTTCTAGAAAATTCGTTATTTATTATCAGCAAGTGGTTTTAGTACAAGGCAACATAAAAACAAACAAACAAAAAAAAGAAAAAAAAAAAACAAACTTTAGAATTTTTTTTTATGACAACGTCCTTGTATTGACAAACAATTTGCTTGAAATTACTAAAATATTCTTATAGTAATATTACTAAATCGTTTTTGTAATTTCAAGCAACCATTTTTAAAATCTAGCGTGAGTTTTGCTTGTGCTGCGTTTGCGTCTCATGCGACGCGCTTGGCATCTGCCATTTTGAGTGTAGACGCGCTGCAAGCTGGTTGTCTAGTAAAAAACGACGAAGCTCTAAGTTTTGATTGAGATCTAGGTTTTTGATTGTTTTCGTTAATGAATGTGAAGTGAACCGATGAAAAAGTGCCTTTAGACGGCGCCGGCACTGCCGATTGCCAGTGGGAGTGTGTGATGTGGTTAAATCGATTTTCAAATTCATCAGATGATGTTCCTTCCATCTTTAAGATATTACCATATTTAAGATATTTCTATTGGTGTAACTTTGTGTACTTGAAGCTTTATTAATAAAAAAATAATTAATAAAAGTTAAATGAGTTTTTCATTGAAAACTTATTTTTTTAAAGGGTTTCAGTTTTGGTAATTTGTGTTGTTAGTATTAAAAAACCCATGCTTGCTATGGCGGAGGTGTACGAGGAGATTTTAAGAGTCGATTCTATATGTTATCATGAGCAAAATAACTTAGAATCATCCCCAAAATCTCTTGCGATGCGTCTACTACAGCCAGTCTGTACGGGTTTTTGCTTATACCTACTTACTAAAACTAAAACACTTTAATTAAAATTACAAAATGAACACTAAAATAAACAAAAAATTAGTATTTACCTATGACGTCACTTCCGTAATGACTATTGTACTCCTAAAATTACAAAACATTTAGTATTACCTATGAGGGCCCAATTTTCGATTTTACTATTGCACCCTTATAATTACAAAACAGTATTTGTATTGAATATCGTAAATTACTAACACATTCTTGAAATTACAAAAATGTTACATGTAATATTTACTAACTGCATTAACAAAAATTAATTCATGGATATTACAGGGCATTTGTTGTCCTCGGATTTAGTAATATTTTAGTAAAAATTAATGTATTTTTGTTAGTTTTTCGCTCAGTGTAGTGCAGGGATCGTTGTCAATAATTTTCTTGAACTGAACAATCAGACAAATAAACAATTTTTATTTTTTTATTATCTCGTGAAAGACCATTTCGTCAACTATATCGTTTTGCTGCACATTCGGCCATGTTTCTTGATGTTTGTATCTTTAACAACTACGACGTAGTGTCAGAGTTTGTTACCGCCGATTATAATTATATTGGTCTCTGTCATGGCGTTTAAAGCTAGTACTCTTAATAACACTGTGCTTACGGTCCTCTTAATAAAGTTGACAACATAGTTTGCTTTTTTAAAGGCTATTTTTGATTCACTGTGTAGTATATCCCTTACGAAGCCCACGCATCTTCGTTTCGCGTTAAATAAGGTATCAGCTTCAATAAGCAGCCATCGTTTCCCGGCCGGGCCCGCGTTGCCGCGTGTCGCTGTCACATGATTGGTTTTGCCCCGGTGTCCACAGACGCCGCCGGCTTTGATCTCGCCGCCCACCTCCCGCCCCGCGCAAACGCAGCCTTAACACCACCCAGTAAGGCTTTCCTCTCGGAACAATCCAATGCAAAGGCATTTAATATCTTTATTAATGTGGCCGATCCGAGATGATCGATGATAACTAATTATTAGAAACATTTCGTTGACTGCTCGACCTATCTCTCCAGCCCCGGTCGAAGATACAACTTTATTCCTTTACTTTTAAGTAGAAATTCATCTAAATCTGATTAGCACGAGATAATCGTCAATTATTGTGTTTGGTTATCGTTGAGAGTAACTTGTCGCAGAGCTAGGAAGGACCAGAGCTGGCGGAATGTTAATCCTAATCGTAGATATCGTTCTTAACAAAACATAGCTTAATTTTGCAAGAAACGGTGTTTACAAACACAGATAAGAGGGATAGTGGTTGATCCGCTTAAAGAAAAAACAGTTACGTAGAGGTTCGCGAGGATTATGTTTGTATTGTTCAGAGATCTCAGGGTAAATAAAAACATTTCTAGAAAGTAATCAACGCAGAAACATAGTTCGATGAAGAAGTAGATTATCTCAATTACCTGAACCCACGGATCTCTACCTTTCTACTGTCTCTTGGTAATCGCGCATTGTTTTTGGATATACCTACCACAGAATTATACAGTTAATTTGAGCTATGTCCTTTGTTGCGTCGTTACACATAACTACAGTTCCCGTAATTGTAAACGGTTCGCTTATCTACAGTTCAACATACTCATCATCATCATCATAACATCCCATGAAACGTCCACTACAGGACAGGGAGCTCCCTCCAGAATTCTAGCTTTTGCTGGAAAAATGTGGAGGGGAAGTACCATAGTCACCTCGCTTGGTAGCGTTACGGCTGGCACCATGGACCGCGGTTGTAGGTGACCGCAGTGAGTAAGATGTAAGACAAAGGAGGACGCTGCTGCCCATCCTCCAGTTAACCGTTAGTCGCCTCTTACGACACCCACGGGTATGTATGGGTTGGTACTATTCTTTGCCGGCACCATACAGGACAACATACTAGCTTAGTTTAATTGTAAACCGATCCTTAGTGTGTGATTCGATTAGCCGGTGTAATAAAATAAGGAGGCCGAAGTTTAATTACAATCATTTTTAAACATTTTGCTCTTGTTTCATATAGGGTGGAGAGAACCAGATGGGTATTTTCGGTTATGGTTAAGTTAGATGGTGCAACCAACTCTGAATCAACAATCTATTGAATTTTTATGACTATTCTGTCCATTTGTGCAGTCTACCCCCGATACGATCTCTTCAGCGCGGGTAGTATCGTTCGGCATCGCATCGCATCGCGCAACTCTTGCCTACTGTCCTCTGTCCACTCCAGTGCACTGTCCACTAGCCACAATGCTCCATTGTACTCGCTAATGGACTGTCCAGGCCTTGCCGCTTTATTTACCAACGCACAGATGTTTGTCATTGATCAAAGATTGCTAAAATGATAGTCAAAATGAAGCTAAAGTAGGTACGCCACATCGGGACTGCGCACGAAATCCGAATTATCATATTCATATTCGTATCACGTCCTATACGTGCAGTCTCTTGAAATGCCAATGGAGTGGCATGTAAAGTTCTAACTTAACCGACTGCAACATGATTATGAAGTAACTCGCAGTACAGAATACTCCTTTTCTGTAAATTATTTTTTATGTAGTTAATCGAATCAACTGTTACCTTGCAATGGACTAAGCAGTGTACCTACAAAAGAAATATATGATGTGAGTGTTGTGTTGCTGGTGCAATTTGATGTAAATTCTGTAATTGAAATGTTTTTGTAGCTTTTAAGTTATTTATAGAATAGTATGATAAAATGACTTGTTTGAATAAAAGTGATTTGAAGGCTTCAAAACAACCCTATATGGGGAAATTATGAATCTAGAGGGTGGGTGGTAAAGTCATTTATTTTTGTGTTGAGGCACGATATGGCTTTATGGCCGTTTATAAAAGTTAAAAGATGTCACATCCAAGCTTATCAAAGTTTTAGACGCCCTTTTGACCAACCCTTCTCGATTTCCCATCTTCAAAAACGCCGAAATCATGTACTTTAGAGTCTCCAACAGGACATATTCTGATAACAGCTGATCATCCGAGATAAAACTGATAAAGGTCCTGATTGAGACTTAGACCGGGCGAGGGCAAGGGCGGATTGTGATTGGTGTGCAGTGGAGTGCGCACGAGTGGACGGACGGATTAGCCGCTAAAACAGTTTCCATGTACCGGCGACGTATGCGCGGGCTTAGGATCATGTGATAAAGGACGATGGAGGAATTGTGTTGCAACGTTTCAAATATGGTCAACTTGAATCAGTTGTCAAAAATCTCGTTCTTTGAAATAAAATAAAACAAAAAAAAAAAAATTATCGAGCAATTATTATTGTAGACGTAGAAATAACGCGTGCTCCGATTGCTGTGGGTTCCAAAAATGTTTGGTTTATAGCAGATATTTTGAGCGGAGGAGCACTAATTCTTTAAATTTAAAAGCTCTTGCCCTGAATTGGCAAATATTTAGTTACAACTTTCGGCAGGAATATGTAGTGTCCAAAGAGTGCACCTATTTTAAACGAGGGATCATTAGATAACGTGTCCGTGGATGGAGGTATCAACAGAAGAGTCGCGTGCGCATTGGAGCGCGATCATCGCTCTGACTGCAGCGAGCCGACAAACGACGCGGCCAGATTACAGATCCTTCCAGCTAGAGGACTAACTTATTGCTGGATTGTTGATACTGCAATCACACCTAGCTGAATTCAAAGACTAATTCGGCATACATTGCTGGGAGGCTTGGTTATGTTAATTGCAATATCCTTACTTTAACCAGAACTGTATGCCGAATTAGTCTTTCAATTCGGCTAGGTGTGATCGTGGCTTGACACAGCAGGTAAGGTTCCTTAACTTCAAATCAAAATACGTTATTTCCAAACCACAAGAAGTAAAAAGGTTTAGAACATATTAAAACAATGACAAATTGATGCCTAAACTATGTTTTAGACTAGAAAACTGCCTAGTTAACTTGACAAAAGGCTCAAAGTTGAGATCATAATAATTATTTAATGTTAATTGATTCTATAATATAAAAAATCAAAAGCAAAGAATATAAAATGATATTGCGTCTTTTGCTTTATGTTACTTGGGTTGTAGATTTCGTAGAGCCAAACTTTATTGGTGTTACCTTATGTACACACGACAGCAAGCACGAAGAAACAAAGCCAGTATAAGCTGAACCAGCGCTACGCTAGAAACGCCCGAAACCAAAGACCCGCTCAAGGTCAAAATGTTTCCTCCGACATGTGGTCGTGTGTACTTCTTGAAGGTTTACTATATACTGTCCCGTGTGGTGCCGGCAAACAATAGTACCAACCCATACATACCCGTGGGGTCGTAAGAGGCGACAAGGGTTATAAGCTGGAGGATGGGCAGCAACGACCTCCTGTGTATCATACCATCTTATTTACTGCGGTCACCAATAACCGCGGTCGATGGTGCTAGCCGTAACGCTAACAAGCGTTCTGACTATGGTACTTCCCTTCCACATTTTTTCAGAAAAAGCTGGAATTCTGGAGGGAATTCCCTGTCCTGTAGTGGACGTTTCATGGGATGATGACGATATACTGTATATCATACTACATTAAACTAATACTATTAATAGAATGTATGTACCTAATATTTATTCAGTTTATGGTTTATCTTTGTGCACCGTCCCCGTATTACAATTATTTGGTTTCCTGCTTTCCCAAAGGTTGCCTGAAAGAAATTGCTTTTTAGCAATAAGGCCGCCTGTTGTGCTCCGTGTTTTATGTTTGTATTTTTTGTAAATTTTGTATTTCTGTGTGCAATAAAGAGTATTGTATTGTATTAAACATTTTAGAAGTACACGTAGCCGTATGTTGATGAAAACACCATGAGTGAATCTCTGGTTACAAAAGTTTGTAGCGTAGAGTAGTTCAGCTTACACTGGTATCTGAACTGGTTGGAATCCATCTCTACCTGCAGGCGACGTAACATATGCGAATCAACAGTATCGTACTATTACAATACAATACTCTTTATTTCACACAGAAATACAAAATACTATTAATACTATTATACATATTGTAATAAAGTTCGACCTGGTGGCATCCTTAATAATAATAATTGTTTATTTTCCAAACAACATGATTTTAAGTGTACATTTGCGTTCTTAATTATTTAATCTGCTGTTTCTGACTGTGTCTCCTAAGTAAAAACCTGTATTTTGAGAGACAGGGAACCTTGGTTTGCTCGCTTTGGGTTTGTGATCTAGCGCGCAATACATGACCATCCACTTCTTCTCACAATGCCGTTTCATTCTCATGTTTTTCGTAGAAATAATCCTCGATACACAAAATAGCTTCACTAAAATTGTGAGTATAGCTCATAGCTTTTTATAGAATGTAGCTACGCTTTACATAATTCGTACACCGAGTGTCCTTATACCTATTTGTTTAATTGATCTGATTCACGTTCATTCATTATAATTTGTTTGATGATAATTGTTTCCGCGTACGGAGGACTCACTTCTGTACAACTCGACCAAAGTAGTTAGACCCAAAGTGAATATAAATGATGATGCAAGGCGTGTATCCAGTTATACTAGTCGCTGGACTTGACGCGGTGAATCAAGAAACAAGCAACTCGATTTGAGTGAGGAACATAACAAGGAAAAGGGAAACTTCAATAAAGGAGACGGTGAACCTTATTCATATTAATTAAAACCACTGACATTAAACGTTTGGCTAATCCAATACGTAGCATCTTCGTAGACATTTGCTACGATAATGCTACGAACTTTCACCGACAGATTTTTTTAGCTACCGAAAAATCCTATCAATCCTTGTTGATTCTGAGAGACTCCATAATTTGATTATTAACTAATAGATCTATTAACTATTTTTCTTACCGCGCCCTAAACTTTTCTTTGTCAAAACCATAAAAGTTATAAGTTTATAACTACAATTATTATTAACGTTTGTTAATTTTCGTGGAGTTGATTATTAAGTTGTCGTTAGTGCATGGTAAAACAATAACCTAAAAAATCTGTGTTCGTTAACAGGTCAATTAGTTAACAATCAGTAATAACTAAGGTAACAATATAGAGTTTTTGTTTGTAATATTAATGTAAGTACTTAGAACATGTTTAAATTTTTCTTTTCGTATGCGTTACTAGCTGGTGCCCGCGATTTCTTCTGCGTAGGTTTATAAATTTTAGTTATATGTTATTCTGATGTATGAGCTATATTATTGAAAAGTTTAATTAAAATCCATTCAGTAGTTTTTACGTGAAGGAGTAACAAACATACATACAAACTTTCGCTTTAATAATATTAGTAGGAAGGATAATGCGGGGTTGGTGACTTTTCGAGACACATTGTTGTTGCAGGCCTTTTTCGCTGAATATTAAAACGGGTTATTTTTAACCCTTCAAAGCCACACTTGAACACTTGTGATTATGAGTAATACAAGCCAATACTCAAGCGGTCTGGTGTTGGTAAGCGGATTGCGCTAAGCGGCTTGCATTGCAGCGGGCTCAGGTTTCCTTATCGAGAACCGCGAGTTCCGCTCACGTATACAGGGTCTTACGATAAAAGAATAAAAGTGATCAAACTGCATCCCAGCTTTTTAACTAATCAAGCTTCTACAAAGTTTAAAAGTAAAGTTCGCCTGTATGGTGCCGGTAAGAAATAGTACCTACCCATCTCTACCTGTGGGAACGTCAGTTTACTATTATTTAATCTGTGCTGTGGGTGTCATAAGAGGCGACCAAGGGATTATGAACCGGAGGATGGGCGGCAGCGTCTTTTTGTGTATCGTAACTTATAACATATTGCGGTTACCAACAACCGCGGTCCATGGTGCCAGCTGCAACGCTACGCTGGTATTCTGGAGGGAGCTCCCTGTTCTGCAGTGAACGTTTCATGGAATGCCATAATGATGATGAAAGTAGTTTAAAAGAGATCTACTGACAACTAGAAACAGAGATTCAGTCTATAAAACAGAACAATCTTTTTTAAAGAAGATTAGGTACAATCCGAAAAAGAATATTACTTCTTGCGTTACAAAATTTCTATAGAAAGTCAAAAATGCTTGCCTATAACTAAATTAAATTTGAAAAGTTGTTGTGTTTCTCTAAATCAGCTGGGCAAAACCTTCTTCCTTTCTTTCTACAATATCTTGATCTTGTGCCTCTTACAGCCATTATTAATAAGAGCGTCTAGCTCATCTGGCCATCTCCTTCTGGATCTGTGTTGTCTTCTGTTAGTCGATGACTTCAACTAGACGTCAAAGCTCAAGTATTGAATACTGGCCTATTTATTTAATAGTTTTAAAAAAAGAAATATTTTTTTAAGAAATCTTAATTTGTGGGCACAGATCCCAGACCCAGATGCATATAAAATTATAGAGTTGTTGTTAATAGAAAATACTCTAACAAGTAAAAGTAATGTTTTACACTCACCATAACACCCTGTATAGCGGGGAAAGAGGTGTTAAGGTAACCTTACACCACGGCAGGCAAAGGGTTACAATTGTCTTTGCTTAACTGAGGGAAAGTTAGCGTTTAATTGAAGAAATATTGGTGATTATCGTGGGGAAAATTAGTGTGGCGAAAAGCCTCGTTTCCAAAACGGGGTTTGTGTTTATGGTGTAGCTAGTTGTCAATGCTTTTGTAACGTTGTCTGTTTAGCGAATCATCATCGGCTATGTACTTTTTGATTTTGAGTTTTTTTTCAAGTTCCTCGCTTTTACATGGGCTTTTATTCCTGGCGGGTCCATCTCTTAAATAGAAACGGGTAGGTTTTCATTAGTGAAGGTAGGTTGCACCACCTAACTTAACGAAAACCGAATATATATGACTTGCTCTCTCACCCTATTCGCCAATGTACCTAAAACAAGCGTATTTTGTTAATGTTAGATGGTGCAGTTGATATTGGTTGTCACCATCAGATGATTTTTTTTACGTTGAACATCACAAATGTGTGTCGTGGATTCCAGACATGGACAACCACGTGCACAACAAACCCCTGATTCAAATACCCCAAATTTTTATTTAATTATCTATCCCAACTGGGAATCGAACTTGAAACCTTCGTCATACGCTGAGAGTTCCGATGAAAAACACCCAAAATGCGAGCACACAAGACAAATACCAACCTCTTCATATGACAAGCGTTAAGCTTCGTTTCATTTTAAATTTTTAATGAACCTTAATTATGTAAGTAGATATAAAGGACTATACAACGCAACGTAGGTACCTAACCGCCAGCCATTTTTGCAACTTAATCTTTATCGGTACTCTTAAAAAATTTAAGATTTCTTTTTCAAGACAATCGCGTAAGATCGGCGAATCCTTTGGTTCACTTTACCCATTGAGAAGCTGGTATCACAGATTTAATACAACATGCTCCCACGCAGTCGTCCTTCAAGCCTAAAGGACCGATCACACCTGACTGAATTCACACACTAAGTCAGTTAGTCTCCTACGTAGGAAAGGAAGGTAGAAAGATGGAACTAAGTAAGTCACTAACTGAGTAAGCCGCATAGTAAGCAACACAGTAAGGAACTTTAGTGAAGGGCCAATACGAATAGAACACCTTAACGTACGGAAAATATTAGTAAGGGCTAATTTATGTTGTATAGAAAAACACTAGAATTACTACAAAAAACCCGGCCAAGTGCGAGTCGGACTCGCGCACCGAGGGTTCCGTACCACCACATAATCATAATTGTATTAGTTGAAATTTCAGTAAGTTAATGTGCTAGATTTTTTGCGCTTGACCAAATTTTATTATTTGTTGTTATTTAATAGTTTATTAAACTTAAAAAAGCTTAAACATACCAAACGAGCAATGTATGCCGAATTAGTCTTTGAATTCAGCTAGCTGTGATCACTCCTTAACTCAACCGAACAGTCGTATACAAAATTTTTAAAGTGATTTTTTTAAAGTTTATTATTAGTACTTATTATTTAACCAAGATCATGCTTTATTTTTATTTTTCATGGACAAGTTGTTCGATTCGAATTAATCATTCGCAAAATTTTCACATCACTAAACCTTCTAACTCCTTACTTGAAGGGACTTAGCAAGTTTAGTGATGTCCAAGTGCGAATGATTAATTCAACTTATCGAACAAAAAATATACTTATATAAAAAAAACGGTCAAGTGCGAGGCCGACTCTCGTGTCGAGGGATTCGATATTCCTGTAGTATTTTTAAAAGCAATAAAGCCCATCTTTGAGACCGCAAATAAGTTTGTTTGTAATTTTTTCTTCTTTTAATTATCGGTTGTATTTGTCTTGAGGTTGTATCAGCTTATTTTTAACAATCGATAGTATTTTATTGTACAATAATTATTTTCGATAAGGCTATTCAACAGAGTTACTGTATTTCAAGATCAACTACCGACAGCGAAACTATCGCTATCGGAACATCCCTATTCAGCAACTGTATTAGTAGGCACTTTTTCTACTTAGATTCCTAGCTAGAACTCTGAATTCACAAACGTCTTTTTCAACGTAGCCTCCTAGGTAGATTTCTTATTCAGTCGTCAAATTCAAGCAGGTGTAATCGCGGCTTAATATTGATATTGGCAGGGATTTGCGGATAGATCCATTGTGCGATCGATATCGCGTTACTGAGGTTTTGAGTGTCAAACGCGCCGTGTCTTACGTGGGCGCAGAGTTTGAGGGTCGTTTGTTACGTGCACCTCTAGAGTCGGCGTTGTGGTTAGGTTTGAGTTTCATTGCTGCTAAGTCGTAATCTGTGTGTTTTCACAACTTAGAATTTGCTTTTGTGATATACCGTGATTTGTATTTGGAAGAAATTGCGAAGCATTCTTTGTTCCTGTCTGCACATTTTTGAAAAGAAATTTTTGATAGTGGTGAATAACAGAAAAGTAATGTAATAAAATTAACATGTTTATATATGTAATTTGTCTCGCCAAGTCATTTTTGTTGGTTAACTTTGATTTTTAATCGTCATCTCAACATGCTATTCTTATCGTCTCTTATCATCTTGTCTATCCATCTCTTCTTCAGTCTTCCTCGCTCTAATGGAACTTTGGACTGAAGGAACATTATTTTATTTAGTTTCAGTTGTTAGCTCGATTGGTACTTACATTAAGGCAGAGCAGCATTGAGCAGCAAAATGAATGTCGTCGTTGCCATAATGCTCTGGATACTAGGAGCCCATGAGAATCAAAGAACAGGTGTGACCGGGTGAACGGGTGGAGGTATAGCTGAGCTTGAAAGCTTGTATAGCACAGACCGCACTAATGTTACACATTATATTGGACAAAGACTCTATTAGCCTCTTAAGATGATGCGGGTGATATAATGTTTCTTTACCTTTATTCTGTGAATAGAGTAGTTCTAAAAAGAATAAGGCGTGTAAAAAGTATTAAAGTTGATATTATTTTTATGATATTCTGTAGTAGTTCACGTGCTCATTCGCTTGTAATATATTAAAAATTTCATCTTTATGGGAAAGATCGTTCTCTAGTTCAGGTTTCCTTAGTTATTAAGGCTTAGTCGCCTTGTTATCTTACCTAGAGGAAATCACGTACACTCGACAGCAAGTCAGTAGAAACATTTTTGGACCTTATGGCGTGGTAATAGAGTTGAAAAAGTTTCTACCGACGAGCGGTTGACCGTACGTCTGTTTATCGGGGTAGCCAGATACTACAGCCCTCCATCTCCTACGATCTTTACATACTTACTTCCCTGGCTTTCTCTTCACTCGTCAATCCTTTCTTAAAAATAGGTAATTAAAATATCAGTGAACTTAACCGACCCTCTTTATCCAAAGAAAGTATTTTCAGACACGCAAAAACCACTTCCCATCAATCACCTAACATCGATACGAATTCGTCAACAACATAAGCGAATACCGCCTCAATTTATCAACTCCACTCATTCCCGTACACCATACGAAGCATTATTTATTTTTTAATAATATGACAGGTAAAATGCTCGGCATTTAGTGATCGACCTTTTCTATTTTAAACAACTTTTTATTTTCTTTCCACCAATTTCAACAACTTCATTCTTAGTCCTTATGTGATTCTTGTTAAGGTTGAATTTAGTTCGTAATTTTGGTTGGCAAGCGCATGATAAGTAGATGTTAATAGGTGTATCTTTGAGTCGGCATGACTCAATTAGAGAGGCGGCGTGGACTGGACTATCGATGAATCTGAATCATCGAACAAGTAGCTTGTAGAGACAAAAGAAGGACTTGAAAGAGCTTATACTGCTATATGACTTATCTTTTAATCGAGCAACAAATAAATTAGAGTACAACATTACATGTCAATAGGTCTTTGTATGATAATTTCGTTAATTTTTAAAAATCGTGAAACAATTTGGAATTTTATTACATATTTTTTTTAATATTTCCACAGACATCGCGCAAGGTAGTAAGTTATACAACACATATTTTTATGACATGTTTTCAGCCGTCCAAAAATTCGAATCTATTTTGTTGTATTTTATTTATCTTTTAAAACGGGCTACGTGTTATCTCTTTATTGGTTAAATGCTCGGTGATATGGCTTTATTAATTAATCGATACACAAACATCATCCGTGGATCGATCGATTGCTCCGCATAGATAGATCGATATGGATCCGTCTTGATACTTATTCTCTATTGATGGTCTATTTGTAGGTTCTGATTGATGTTTGAACAAGGATATCGTTTAATGCGAGCGATTATTCTGTTAGGATTACGATCACTACTCGATTACGAACATAATAGCTACTAATGTTGTAATAATTTTGGACTCAGGCTGCTCTGGTAATGTGGTTCAGTTTAGTGTTACGATAAACTTTAGTCTAGAATTAGGCCACAGGCCACTTCTAACACTTTCAAAGACAAATGCCTTCCAGCGCATAATGTCACGTTCTCAAAATGTCACCTTCGCAAAATCTCACTTTCGCAGAAAGTCAGGTTCGCTAAATGTCAACTTATATTATGAAACCGACTCGGAAAAGTCTGTAGTTTTATAAATTTTTAAGCATTACCGAAATGTTTTTTTTATTATAAATAGCCGAACAAGCCTGTCTTCTTCTTCGTGTCAATCTTACAGTCAAACACCAACTAAATGTTCACGTTGCAAAATATTGCCACTGCAATGGTGATATCTGATGCCTTACACAGATCCTCGTTAGTACAGGTGGAGGGGCACAGTGGACATGAGAGCAAATGTGCAATGTTTTCAGACGGAGCTCCACGGTCACAGTGCTTCAACAACTGGCTATGAAGCCCCAACTGACAAACAAGCCCGTGAAGTTGAGCAACTTTTTCTAAGGAATATAGGTTCAAACACGAAAAAAAAATTTGACCTCCCTCTAATCGGAAGCTGGTTTATTTTTATCGTCTTTCGACCTGTGTTCAATGAGAAAATTTAATTAGTTTCATTTGCAGATGCACAATCTTCAGGGTTGCATACCCTTTTTGAGACACGTTGCTGATTTCAAAGATGATTAAACACACTGAAGAAACTTTATTAAAACTTATTTACTCACTGATTGTTCAAAGATGTTTCCCGACAAGGTCAAGCGGTTAAACTCGATCCTAAATAGAACATCTGCTTAAATAATGATGACAAGCCTGTTAGTGTGGTTGGTAATGAGCCTGCCTTTCACGCCGTACGTGGGCCGCGGGTTCGATCCCCGCCCAGGGCAAACATTTGCGGTGATGAACACAAGTGTTTGTTCTGTGTCTGGGTCTTATTTATCTATTTATGTATGTATAATCAGTCTCTAATACAGGTCTCATAGTACAGGGTTTGCCTAGATTGGGATCAGATAACCCTGTGTGAAATGTACCATTACTTATTTATTCATAGTGTACGAAATTTAGTACGACTAAAACCTATAATCCTACTAAAAGTTTTCAACATTTAGCCGTTAAATGATAAATCTATCAGAAAGGATTAGGCGTAGGATAAGAATAGGTTCAGGAAATCTTAAAGCAAAATTTTTATAAGTAGTAGCGAAACTTGAACTTAGTTCGCAACATACGTATTAACTTAATCGTTCTTTTATAAAAAACCGATTACCAAAAACATTTCCCTTAAGCCTATTGAGAGTCACCGTAGTGAACAAAACTCATATTGATTTCACATAATCTCCACCATCTTTAACCACTTTTTATCTTTCAACAAAAGAGTTATTTCAAAAACATAATTTTCAAGGGCCACTTATTGAATGCGACTTCCTTTTAATTTATAATCCCTCGTAGGAGTCGTAGGTAAGTGGAAGGAAAGTGTGGGTATTTAAAACCTTTAAAAAGTCTTAAGTTTTTATTAGTCTTGCTTCTGGAGCTCATTCCATATTAAAATTTATTTTATATTTTTTGCTTACAATTTTTAAACAGAACATTTTTAGGCCTAACCTATAAATGACTTAAATATTTGCTTTCAGATAGATTTTGGGATAGTTCGAAAAGTTTTTACTGCTTAGTTAAAGTCAGCCTATACACTATTTACAACGACTGGCTAAACGAATATCCACTACCTTTAAAATTTTTAACCATCACCTTCTTCGTAGTCATTATCAGCTATTCTTGTCCGGCTTCTCCATAGTAGTCTCGATTCTTTCTGTTGGTCGTTCCCTATGTTAGCGTCTTTTGTAATCGCCGTTACCAAAATGGCGGAGCATTTAGCAAGCATCAATATTCAATCTAAACTTAATTCATATTTCCGTGGTCCTGCCTGGTGATTATGCCACTTAACAAGCATAATTTAATAAAATAGGACATTTTTTTTCAGGAACATATACCTACTTAAATCTTTTTGTATGGAGAAATCTTGATTATTTTCAAGTTCTTTTTAACCTTACGGAGAGCAAGCGATGCAAGCTCCATAAGGGGTTGTGTTTAATAGTGCGTGCGCAAGAGCGGCTGGATCTCGCTGCAGACGTGTCAGAGGTTGCAAGCTTTGGTGAGTCATTACGTTTTTCAGGCGGAGTAGGGTGACCCTGAGGAAAAAATAAACTACGTAAGTTTTTAGGATAGACTGTCAAATAAAAAAAACATTAATCAAAAATATATCAGCAAGAACTAATTGCTCCGATAAGGTAAATTGTTAACCAAGGCAGCAAAGCAAAGAATTATTTTAAGGACGACAGCGTTTTTTGAATCCAGAGTGGAGCAAAGGATTCTAAAGTAGAATTCTGAGCGCTACAAGGGATTATAAGTACGTTGCTCGAGCTTTAAAATAGTGTTGCTCCCGACGAGGTAGCCACTCTAATTTTTATCACCCTCTATGAGAAAATAGGTAAGTGTAATTGTGAATACACGTTTATTTATTTACATAACAACAATAAGACATGACATAGGAATAATTAGAGGCTAATAACAATTTCCACATTCCTAATTTAAAGGGATTAAAAATGATTTTCACAAAAATGTCGAAAAATGTTTTATCACAAAAATGTGTGCCCAGGGTAGATATGAGCGCCGATGGCTATAAGCCAGGGTGGGGATCGAACCCGGGATCTACGACGTAAAAGGCAGGTTCACTGCCAACTGCGCCAACTAGTCGCCTAAAGAAATTGAAATACTATTAAAAATCCTAAGTTTAGTTTTTGTTGCTAGAGTGCTAGGACCAAAAAACACACTACTCTCTAGCCTAGGCTAGGACGATGTGCTCGAAATCTTCTGGAACCACACACAATAAATGTTAAGCTCAGGATCTGCAATTTCCGTGCACAAATCCTTCCTCCATCTGACCGCGTGGTCACCGCTCTCCAATTTGTCCGCACTGGTGCATCCTCATATTTCTTACACTTATTAATTGTATCTTATATTAAAATGGGTGGTAATTATTTGTGCACAATATAATCTTATGGTCGGCAAATAACTGTGATCGAGAAAATGTTTAACGATCATCAACTGCATTTGCCTCTGTACAACTCAAGGGAGCTCCACTCGTTAGCTGTTTTCTTATGAAAAAAATTCTTAGGCTACTAGATTCCTCTGCTGGGCAAAGGCCTCCCCCGCGGCTTTTCATTAGGAATGAAAATCAAAGCGCTTTGTGCGAATAAGTGGTACAATGGTTGTTTCATGTATTCTATGGTACAACTCATGTAACGAAAAGGTACCCTGGCTGTAGTTTTGTAGTAGAATTTACTTAATAGGCAATTACATTTAATTGGAATTACCAAAACTAACTCTAACAATGGCCAAGTCAGTTAGTACTAGTTTTATATTCAGCTGATAAGGTCACGGTTACTAGCTATAAAGTTATGAAAAATAATAAGAAAATATGAATATTTTGTTACTTCTGGCACTACCTTGTTCTGTTTGGAGTTATAAGTATAATATAGACGGTGGTAAGTTGATCATCATATCGTGTGGGTTATAAGGTCAATGACGGACCTTAAAAAACCCTGGTGTCTGATTTGTGAGGCCGCCAAAAGCCTCTGACATGGCTCATTAACAACAACTTCCGAAGATAGTAGCCAACGTCTTAAAGTGACTTCCAAAGCCCGTGCTTTCAATCATCTATCTTACTTTACGTATAATCAGGTGATGCAACCTGCAATGTCCTAACCTAACTGAAGAAATCGCAAAAAAATATTTTTGTTCGATACTGTCGCCACCGGGAATCGAACCCAGAACTTTCGGATCAAGAGCCGAGCGCTCTAATCTCTAGACCACGGAGGCTGTTGGTAGTAAGTTGATTTATCCTTTACCTATATACTATTTCATTTAAAAACATTGCAAGTATATAATATAAAAGGAAGCTTTTCTTCTTTTAATAATCTTCATCATTTAAGCCCGCGTCACACAGAGGCGGTAGCGGAAGCGTTCCGGGGCCGGTATTTTTTTGTAAAGTATGAGTTCTTAATTTATGCACCCTGTCACATTGAAAAGCGGTCGCGACGCGGTATTTTGTTCCCGCGAAACCGCCCCGGACCGCTTTCGCAATCATACCGCTCTGTGTGACATGAGCTTTATTATAGTTAATCGACCGAGACATGGGCAGAAGTGTCTAGCTGTGTAGTGTTTCCAACCCACTACCATACGATAAACTACGTATTAATAGCAATGGCAATAATCATTTTGTATCATCTGTGATTATTCTACCTCTTCTGCTCTTTTAAAATTTTGGGCTTTGGTCACTTATAATTCTTTGACATAACAAGCACTGTTCCAGCAGATAAACGGTACGACCCGGTGTGGAGCGACCTGGACACAAGACCTCTGCCCCAATGGTACGACCAGGCAAAGGTCGGGATCCTCGTGAACTGGGGAGTCTATAGCGTTCCTAGCTGCTGCGGCGCCACTCAGTGGTTCTGGGCTAACTGGAAACATGGTACATATACTGTTCAAAGTGTACATCCCAAAGACCTGTCAGCAAGTTCGAAACCCAATTGTCAAGGTTTATGTGACAGCGAAAGATCTTAGCAATGTTCCAACGACCAGTATCGAAGATAGTACCAAGACAACAACGAGCGCTTAAAGCACAAAACATTATTCATCATTACAAATCTCAAATACTGCATATGTACATACAGTTTTGGTATATGTATGTTAACTATCAAATAAATGAATAATATTTCACACCATGAGACTATAATAACAGTCCTTGTGCAGTGCTGGTGTTTCTTTCTCTTGGACATTCATTATTTCTATCTATGTAATTAAGGGGTCTGCTAAGCTGGATACCGTAATTCAATTAATAACATATTTTAAAACGACTTTTGTTTTAGGTAACGAAGACATAGTAAAATTTATGAAAAATAACTATCCTCCTGGGTTCACATACCCCATGTTTGCAACGCAGTTTAAAGCCGAGTTCTTCAAACCTGAAAATTGGGCTAAACTTTTCAGAAGTGCTGGAGCAAGGTTTGTTACTGAAAAATGTTAATATGAAGTTATTAGGATCTAAAATATTAGTGTAAATATTTAAGTACTATTCTTAAGAATCAAAATTACAACCTTTGTATTATGATTTTATTTCTGTCAAAAATCTGTTGACTGAACATTGTAGTAAGCAGTTTTTACCTTAGATTATTTAGTATAAGTATAAGTTTTTACATTGTCTGCTAAAGCATTTTTAGGGTTCCGTACCTCAAAAGAAAAAAACGGAACCCTTATAGGATCACTTTGTTGTCCGTCTGTCTGTCTGTCTGTCTGTCTGTCAAGACCCTTTATCTCACGAACGGGTAAAGGTATCAGGTTGAAATTAATACCATATATTAGGATCCATGAACCACACAAGATCTGAAAATTTCAATTTTTTACAACGACGAAATCAAAAGATATGGCATTTTATGTCCTCATCTCCATACATTTATTCAAAAATGAAAAACCTACAGGGTACTTCCCGTTGACCTAAAATTATGAAATTTGGCAAGAAGCTGGGTCTCACAGTACAAATAATGGGAAAAGTCTGAAATCATTAAATATTACAACTTTTCTCACAACTAATAGTAACCAATTGTGGTGAGCTCCCGTTTCAAGAACATTCATATAAGAGAGGGGTCAAGTTGGATGGTTGCTTAGGCGATTTTTGTTTTAGTTCTATTTAAAAACGGGAACACTTACAAACTTGAAAATTGCTATGTTTATAGGGCACAGGCTGTAAAATAACAACAAATAATAAAATTTGGTCAAGCGCGTGTCGGACTCAAAAAATCTAGCACATTAACTTACTGAAATTTCAACTAATACAATTATGTTTATGTGGTGGTACGGAACCCTCAGTGCGCGAGTTTGACTCGCACTTGGCCGGTTTTTTTTGTTTAGGTACGTCATCCTTACAAGTAAGAGCTTCGACGGATATACCCTGTTCCCTTCGAAACAAGCAACAAACTGGAATTCAGTCGACATCGGACCTCACCGTGACTTGGTCCACGACCTTGGTGACTTCATCAAAGAATATGACATGAAGTTTGGTTTATACTACTCTTTGATCGAAACGTATAACCCAACTTATATGAAAGACGCTGCAGCTAATTTCACAACGTATGACTACCGCATCCAGAAGTTGTGGCCTGATATTGAGCAGCTGGTGTATCATTACGAGCCCGCCGTCATATGGGCCGATGGTCACTGGGAAGCGAGTGACAAGTACTTCAACTCAACAGCACTGTTGGCATGGTTGTACAACGAAAGCCCCGTGAAGCATGATGTAGTCGTTAACGACAGATGGGGAACTAACACACCATGCCAGCATGGAGACTTCTTCAACTGTATGAACGAATATTCACCAGGTAATTTATTACTACTCTCCCATATATGAATTAATACCATCTTAAACACGTACCTCTTTTAACAGAAAAGTTACAAAAACATAAATGGGAAAGCGTAATTAGTCTTGACAAGAGTTCGTGGGGTCATCGAAGAGACTTGGAGCTATTTGACGTACTTACTATACAGCAGCTATTAAAGAAAATGGTGACTGCAGTGAGCTGTGGAGGTAAGTATTTATTTAATATTCTTAACGGTCGGCTTATCTTTTAGTTATTGTCAATAAAATGATGCAATGATTTCAGGAAACATTTTGTTAGGTGTTGGAGCAACGAAAGAAGGTACAATACCACTGATACTTCAAGAGCGATTGTTACTTTTGGGACAATGGCTGGGTGTCAATGGTGAAGCTATCTACGGTACTTCTCCATGGAAGTTCCAGAAAGATTCTCACAATGCGCACGTTTGGTACACATGCGTCAGAGCTGCATATAACGGCTCTGAACCCGTACGGACACCACGGGAGACTGATAATATTACAGCAGTCTATGCAATCTTCTTGCAATGGCCGAAAAACGATATTCTTAAGATCGATGACATTGCCACAGATTTTTACGGGAAGAATGTCCATGTTGAGATGTTGGGTTATGAAAGCCCTTTGAACGTAAGTAAAATCATTTATTTTTACTCCATCGTACAGCACATAACTCCCATGCTGACGGTTAGTGCCTAGACCAATGTGGCGAAGGCGGAGTAGGCGTGCGAATCGTGATTGGCTCTTTGGCTCAGCAAAAAACCGTCACAGCATCGGAATTATGTATAAATACCCTAAACCCTTTCTCCTTTCCTGAAAGGGAAAAACGGATTAATTCACCATAATTTTATTTAATTTATTCATCCTTATTTTTTTATCACCCCGGATATTTTTAGAGGTGGTTCTGCCCATAAAACAGAACAACTTTTCCCAAGGAACATAGGTCGAAATACGGAAAAAAAAATCGGCTTCCCATACAAATTGCATCAGCTGACAGCACATTTTGTATGGGAGGTCGAAATTTTTTTTCGTAGTTCGATCTATGTTCTGTGTGAAAAATTGTTCAGTTTCAAAGACAGAACACCTCATAAATAACTGTATTAATTTACATTTATTCCTTTTTCCAGTGGACGGTGACCCTAGGAAGTGAATTCATGCTTTACCTTCCTGCTAAAGGAAAAGGGAGGTCCAGATACGCTTGGACATTAAAATTTACCATAGCAGCGGGAGCTTTACCCGGAAAGTAAAAACATACATTTATTTTAAATATGTTTTGTTTTATTATTTCTTTGATGTACGCACGGCCGCTCGTCGGTGGAAACACTTTGATCTTGAGCGGGTCTCTGATTTAAGGCGTTTGTAGCGTAGCGCTAGTTCAGCTTATACTGGTTTTGGTTCTACATGCTTGCTGCCGTGTGTACCAGCAAAGCCAGCAGCAAGGAAATGATAACAGAACCAATGTAGGGTGACTTTTAATTAGTTCTTAATAGAAAAAGGTATGAATGTCATGATCCTAAACAACTTTCCCCAAGGACCATAGGTCGAAATACGAAAATCTAGTTTTAACCTATCATAGAAACTGCATCAGCTGATCGATCACGCTTTGTGTCGACCTATGTTCCTTGGGAAAAGTTGTACAGGATCATGAGTACATGCTTATCTTTTGCTATCAAGAACTAATTAAAAGTCTATATAAGCTGAACCAGTGCTACGCTACAAACGCCTGGAACCTGAAAAGTCTTACCTTACTGACATGAGCCAGCTGTACCCAGCTCACTGTTAGCTATTTGAATGTATGCAAAAATAAGCTTAAGCCGGGTCATTTAAATTGGTCGATCGTACTACAGCGTTTGCAGGATAAGTTTGGCCCTGACGGTTATTTTCTATGCATGGGTGACAGGCAGAGAGCCAATGAAGGATTCTTACGCCTCCCAACACAAAATTAAAAAGTTAAGGGGGGCTTCCCTACTGAAATCGAGGTTTTTAGGTAATTTTTTCTCGATTTTTATTTTAGCTCTATCGTAAAAACGGGAACGTAACGGGTGCATAAGCTATAGAATAACAATAAATTAATAATAAAAACTGGTCAAGTGCGTGTCAGATTAGCGCGCAATTAATACACTTCTGCGTGATTACGCGGGCGTCCATAACTAAGACAGTATTTTTACCTTAGTGGTAGGGAACCTTCGGTGCGAGAGTCCGACTCGTACTTGGCTGGTTTTTTTATTCCTGCGCATCAACGGTCACAGCCAGAGTTAATTTGTTCACAGTATCTATGTTTTTATCGACCGCTTTCATAAATTATTGCTGCAAATTTAAATCCAAGCCCTCTCAAATCTTATAACGCGTCCTCCGTATATCTTCACAATAAGGTTTGCTTTAGGTTGTTATTGTGCGGGGTTATGTGCAGGCGCAGATGCGTTGCATCTTTGTTGTATAATTTGCGTTTTCCGGCTTACTGGCGCGTCGAGAGGGATCAGGCGGAGAACGGGTTAGCTGTTATTGGATTACGTTACCTTATTAAATGGAAAGAAACAGTGGCTGGCTCAATAAAACTTTATTCATAAGAAGATTTTTTTTTATGTATATGGCTTTAAAATCTTTATATGAAGAAATAGCAAGTTTTTGCTGTAGCGTTTGTTTTATAACAGTTTTTTTTACAAACTTATAAACAAAAGCAACAGAAATAAATTGTTTAATCTATTTCATGAAACAGTGTGACATTTTGTAAAGAATAATTTTATTATTTTTATAAAATTTTACACACACTTTTAATTTCTCATGGTTAACTTTTCATGTTTTAGATGTCTGTATTAGATATTTTATGATGTTGCCAATTTGTAACTAGATGTATACCCTAAGAGCTATCCTATATTTTGGAAAAAAAAATTCATATCAGGCCAAATTTTTGTAAACGGCTTTTAAATGCAATTTTAAGAGACTATATTTTTGAATCCACCTAAATTTCAAACTGGAAGGTACAATTTCAATTTCTGGAGGTTTCAATTTCCATATTTTTTTTTTGTTGGATTTAGTACACTATATGTTAAGGGACGTTAATGAAACAAAAGCATTGAAGAACTGATCTGATAGCATTTATATCATAGGTCTAATGCAACTTTGGGATTTACGTAAATTTGTTTTTTAGATTTAATTGTGTTTCTATTACAAATATAGGAGGATTATATACTTAAAAAAAAGATAAAAATAAATGTAATTAAATGTAAAGTAAATAATATTTATAGCATTTTTGCCCTTCTTTTGTGGAATTTATAATACTTTTATTTATATTTTTTTAAATCATGCGGTCGTAAATTTGGGTGGATTACTAATGAACTATTTTATAGACCAGCTAATCTAATTTTAGACGAAAAAAAATGCTGATATGAATTTTTGTTGAATCTTCATACAGTGAAATCGTTTGGCTCTTAGGCAGTAACTATGGGCTTATGAAGCTTGAAATAAATTTAATTTATTATTATTTAACCACAACATACAACTAGTCAGTTTTCTTCAAATTAACACTTTCAACATTGAAAATTGAGGTTATTTTATTTACAAATCATCCTGTATTTTGATGGAGTGGATTACAGCATGAAGTTACAGGGTTGTTCTTTTGTTCTGTAAAGAGCAAGTTCAACTTGACATATTGGACTTTGTACCGCGCCCATCAGCATAGAGACATAATTCGCACTGCGAGTGTCAACGTCGACCTGCTCTTGACTATACCTTAAGGTATCTGGAGTCGATTTTTTTTTTACCTTTTTAAAGCCTGAAAGGTAAAAGTTTTTAGTGAGTTTTTAGCTGTATTGGACTCTACAAATCCTCTTCTTCTTCTATTCTTGGCGACGAATCATCGCCGAGACCGGCCCAGAAGGAGATGCATTTGTAACTAACCTTAACTGATGAGGAAAAGAGCGGGAGGCCTTTACCCAGCAGTAGGACAGCTTACAGCAAGGAGGTTGAAGTAGCAGCACTTTCTGCTAAGGAGAGAGCCATAAGCGTAGCCATTTCTTTTAAATGTATGGATCATTATCAAATCCCAAAAACGTAAAATTGTTATCTTTCTCTCTCAGAAATGTGACTTGGGACTATAAATGTTATTGAAAGTTTTTCTGGTAAAATACTTACCATTCAGGAAAAAACGGTGTTAAAAATCACGCATAAAATAGCTATTACGGATCATTTACGCTTTCGTTCTTAGTTTCACTTTCGTTAATAAAGTTTATATAAAACATGACTTTTAAAGATTTCTTGATCTTTCTAAAACTTAACCGGGTTTTTTGACCAACTAGTATAAGAGACACTTCACTACCTCATACAGACGGACTCTACTTTACTCTGTGCCTTACAGGCTACATAAAAAATAAACAACATACAAAATTCCTAAAACTTTTTTATAAAACGTTTCTCCACAAATATAAGTTATTTTTAACTTTCACACAAAAGAAAATGAATAACCTAACTTTAATAACGTTATTAAGGCGGTTCTTTAAAAAAAATCTGTTGACATCCGCATTACGAGGATAATAAACTTTTATTCACACATAAGAAACAAATTTTTATTCAAAATAAACCTAATAATGTAAGAAATAGAATGTAAATTGTGTTGATGTTGTGCATAGGGTAAAGGGTAAAGTTGTCGTCACCGCATTAACTCCGCTCATCCTTGATTTATTACCGACGATTAGTCTCGCTCGCCGAACGCCCGTCCGATGTTGCCAGAGCCTCAATATGACTAGGTTGTTATTCTGCTACTCTCATTAAAAAAATATCCAGTCATATGTATATTTTTTCAGATGATAGCTTGTAAAATGAATGATAAGAAACAACTGCAGAATGCACCTGGAGAAAAGTTAAAATCTAGCTATAGACAGACGGACTTAAACAATTATGTCTGTATTTTAAATAAAAAAATGAGTGAGATAAATGAACAAAGAACGGCATGACTTGCTTGACGTTGTAGATTAGACTAATCATCACGTCTTTCTTACTCAAAACAGCTTAAACGAGAAATCAATATCTAAAATAATACTAAATACGCATCATTCCGCACATCTGGCAACACTGCCCCCCGCACCTCGGCCCCTAAAAGAACATGTGTCGTTGTTGTCTGCCCATTGTACCATTTAGTACAGTCAAGAGCACATCAAGCTTGACACATTAGACTTCGTACCGTTCTTATTTCAATAGAGATACGGGCTAGAGTCGCACTGCGAGTGTCAAGCTTGACCTGTCGTTGACTGTACAAACACTCGTTAGATACAGGTACCGTCACATCTAGACATATAACATATATGTCTTTTTTGTTTATTTACTGTGACTATTGTAGAGTCATGATAATAAAGATATGGACAGATGGTATTGAAATTAATCTCTACATCGTAGGTTTTTAGAAGATACTCTTAATCAGTCATTATTAAATTACACAACGCGTAGAGTTAGGACTAATTTTTTTATTTTCCACATATAATTTCTTGTTATGATCATTTTTGACGGGTTCTTACTACGACATGAGATTTCCTACGAGAAACTTGTTCAATTACATGCCTAGGATATATATTAAATTATTAATTACTTTAATAAAATTATAGTTTCAATGGTGTTTTTATGGCCACAATATTTTTGCCAGAAGAGAGAGACCTCTTGACATATCATATAAAGTGCAATTAGATCCTTTACATACACAAATTAATCGCAAACCTTTCACACAGCGATCACAAAGCGCGTCCGTGTGGGAGTGGAGCTCGGCGCGGGCGCAGCAAAGCCTTCGATTGAGACATCCGACCCGTCATCAAACGCGCCGCCTTCTATAGCCCTTTACCGATCGACAACAATCTCTATCACCTTACTAATGACGTCAAAACTTCCCTATATCCTTAAGAATAGTGTCTTAAGGTCGCATCTCGAATAAAGTCTTTGATATTTTTATATTATCGACCGAACGATGTAGCCAGGACGTTATCCATTTAACCCTTATATCATTCAGTGCGGTATTGTTGTCTGAAATTTGTCAGATGTGAGATGTGTAGGACTCTTTTGAGCATGTTTTTTATTTTCCGCGTTGTGTTGGTACATTAGAGGTTGTTGTAGTGCTAATGTGTTGAGGGACAATGGAGCATGTGTTGTATTGTTATGGCATCTCTGAGCGGCAACTGAGTGACAATATCGCGTCTCTTTTTTGTCACTTGACGTGTTGGATGACGCGGGCATTTGAGGATTAACTATATTTATGACATTTGGAAAAACTTTTCTATTTAAAAAGATATTTCAAAAACAAAATACCCGACTGTGTTAAAAGATATGAACTGAAAAGAGAGAAAAAAAATCATGAGGTATTGCAGGCAAACAAAAAGTACAAAATAAACCACCTCCAAACACATAATTTTAGTCCAATCCGGTTAGTCCCCGCCTGTAATACCTCATGAAATTTATATAACTGGTTTTTTCTCTTTTCAGTTCATATTTTTCTACACAGTCAGGTATTTTGTTATTTAAATATTTTATTTATTTGGTACGGTCAACCGCACGTCGGTAGAAACTTTTTCAACTCTATTACTACGCTATAAGGTCCAAAAGTGTTTCTACTAATGAGCTGTTGAGTGTACTTATTTGTTTTATCAATGAAGGATTTTTTTTATAAATGTTATTTTTTATACCCTATGACAATGAATACAAATCTAACGATACCTCACATGTTGAAATATACTCGTATCAAGCCGTTTAGGCTGCTGAGTGAGACAACGAAATTGACATAGTACAGTCAAGAGCACATCAAGCCTGACACATTGGACTTTGTACCGTTCTTATTTCAATAGACGTACGAGCTAGAGTAGCACTGCGAGTGTCAAGCTTGACGTGTCGTTGACTGTACATACACACACTCGAAAAACATAACTCTTCTGTTTTGGGGCAGTCGGGTAAAAAGCGGGTGTAATTGGTAATGATCCAAAAATCTGACTTGAAAAATGTAGTGCGGGTAAACGCGATAACTTTTTTCCACGATTGTTATGATAAAACTTAAGTTATTGGCCCTGTCTAGAAAAATATGCAGTTGTCAAGCCTTGTTTAAACCGCCGAATTTTTCAGGATTTTAAACACAAAATGTAAGAGAAATGGTACAACAACTCTTAAGGGTGTGAATCTGCAAATTTTTTGGGTGATCAATTTTTTTCGTATAATAAACAATTTCGCAGGTTCGATCCCCGCCCAGGGCAAACATTTGTATGATGAACACATGTGTTTGTTCTGTGTCTGGGTGTTATTTGTGTATTTATGTATGTATATCAGTCTCTGGTACCTTTTAACACGTAGGTTGTTTTGGTGAGTACAATACTTGTAGAGCAAACAATATTGCCTGGAAAACACAATGCAATCTTCTGATTGGGTAATAGCCTCCTGCAATTTGTGTAAATAGGGCACATTACAACACGTGGGCTGTAAACAAGCGAACGTCGTCGTAAGCGTAACATTTGGTTATCTTCTGAATTTTCATCACTGCAAAAATAAACTATGTAAAAGTATTTGAAAATCATAATGAATCTAAACAAGATAAATCAAAAGGTTTGTTATAACTTAACCAAAAGGCCTGCGTCCTAAAAATAGGATAGAATACTTATTGTTATAGGTAGTTGTGAAGTACACAATAATATCTCTTACACACTCTGTCGACAGGTTTTTATTAGAATAGAAGGTTCAATATAGAAGGTCTAAATTAGATCATTTAAATTCGATCATCATTTTACATCATTAAGTGAACTACAGAACAAGTCTCAGTAGTCCGGTTGACGTTACTGAAAACCGAACTAATGAGACCAAAGAAGGACAAAACGACTGAACTACTGGACTGGACCATAGTAACCTCACGAATTCTGGTGTCAGTATTATTGAGCCGCCCATGGCTACTGACATTGCTCATTGCGTACAGCAGCCAGGACCACGTGCCTTCCGAAACACAGAATCTTATTTTTGGACAATCAGGTGATTCTTCCTGCAATGTAGGAAGAACAGAACAGAAATGAGAACAGTCTCACAAAGTGATTTTAGATTGACAATGTCCTCACCGGGATTCGAACCCAAGCGTTCTAACTACTATTACCGCGGAGGCAAGACCCGAAACAAAATAAACATGAAGACTCAGAAGTGATGCAAGTCAATTGCGCGTGCGCCGCTACGACCCCCCTTCACTCTTCCCTCGCTTCGTCTTCTCAAGTCATAATGTCCTGGCCCTCCGCTCACGGCACACAATTGTTGTCACATTCCTTATTGTCCTCTAGCTAGCTAAGGTGCTCAAACTTTGCTTACAGGCTAGTTTACTAGTATTATGTGAGCTGTGTTACAGGTCAGATAAATATAGGTAATACAGTTTATTATTATAATAGATTATATTAATTGGATCATGAAGAATATAATGAAAATAGCGCGAGTCTACAGTAACTGCGTTAGTTCATTTGGTAAGTAGGTAGCAACAATTTCTGATTTTGTCTAATCGCTTTTAGTTTTATAAGATTAAACCCTCCAAGAAGCAGCAATTTCGGTCTGTAGCTAACCCTAATACAGGCGATATTATCTTTTTCAACTGCAACACCTGCTTGTTAAACATTGAAGTGTGTCGTATTAGATAGGTCTTGTCTTTGTATCAGCCGAAAGACGTTCACTGTTGGAAATGGGCCTCCTCCAAAGATGTCCACGACGATCGATCCTGCGCTGCCCGCATCCGACAGCTTTGCCAGAACCTTAGACCTAACCCACCTTGTCCAGAACTTCGGCCCCCCTTGTAAGGGGACTGCCCACGCACTGTTATTGTAATAATAAAAAGTTTGAGCACCTCCGTCCAGCTAGACCCGAAGGATGTTCATCGAGGAGTGCCCGCCAACAATTGTGGCTCAAGTGAACACATCCTTATAATCCGCCGCCGCGCTGTGAACGTCGCCTAACTTCCTCATCTTGAACCGAGTTGTTGTAAATATTATCCCCACGCCTCTATCTCCGCTAGCCCACGACACGACACGACTCGATGAGACTTGTTGTCTACAATTCTATATTCATACTGTAATGAGGATCATCCCGTGTGTGGTGCCGGCAAAGAATAGTACCAACCTATCTCTACCCGAGGGTGTCGTAAGAGGTGACTAAGGGTTTATAAACTGGAGGATGGGCAGCAGCGTCCTTCCGTGTATCGTACCATCTTACATACAGCGGTCAGCAACAACCGCGGTCCATGGTGCCAGCCGTAACGCTGACAAGCGTGATGACTAAGTTACTTCCCCTCCATATTGTTCCAGCAACAGCTGGAATTATGGTGGGAGCTCCCTGTCCTGTAGTGGACGTATTATGGGATGTTATGAAGAATGAGTATCATGTTTGAGTTGGATTATCCAGGCTTTTGAAAGCAAAGTGAAACAGGCGTAATGAACAAAGACTAACTAAAGAAATGAATGACAGAGTGAATGGAAATTTTGGAAGAGTAAGGTCTCAGCGGACGTAAGACCAGATTCAGGACGGTCTAAAGAAAGGCCAGATTAGGCGAACCCTAAATCGAACAGCATGTATGAGCGTATTTGTCAAGAAGCGAGGGAAGTATGTCAGGGTCGTAGTGGGTTAGAGCCTGTGTCTACCCCTATTGACAAGAGGAGTTGTATGTAGAACAAAAGTTGTACCATTTGGCAAAAGCAAACATCTAAGCTCTCAAACTTAAGTTCGTCCTGTAGCCGAAATCAGCCATGGTGGATATACAGGGTGTTAATTTGATTGCGTGCCATAGCTTAAGGGGTGGTTCAGTAACGATAAAGGAACTCAAAAAAAATATTTTGAAAAATCCTACTTAAAAAAAATTAAACTCCATTGAAACTAAACTAACGCGGAGGGCAATGACCTGGAGCACCGCGCTACCAAAAGCGCGCGAAAGAGTTTCAGTTATGTATGTACCTACCTTAACCACTGATACTCGCGTGCTGGCTCGGTGATAGCGCGGTGCTCCGTGTTAGTTAAGTTTCAATGGAGTTTTAGTTTTTTTTTCAGTTGGATTTTTTTAAATATTTTTTTTGTGTTCCTTTATCGTAACTGAAACATCCCTTAAGCTATGGCCGGCAATTAAATTAACACCCTGAATATAACGTAGTTTTTTTACCTATTTCTAATTATGTAATCCATTTTCTAACATCTTTAGCCGATTGCTTTTGACATAGCTGCAAAATGTGTTAATAAGCGCTGAAATAAATTTTTAAAAAAAAACGGTCAAGTGCGAGTTGGACTCACGCGCCAAGGGTTCCGATATACCTTCAGTATTTTTGGAAGCAATAAAGTCCATTTTTAGGACTGCAAAACTAAATTTGTTTGTAAAGGTTTTTTGCAGATTTCTAAAAAACTGTGCAACTTAGAAAGATCGTTTTATTTTTGCTGTAAAGCTTACATAAACCTCTGTCAACTGTAATTAATTCAGATTTTTCCTTACTCAAACTTCGGAGATAAGGGGGGGAATGGTATTTTTTTTGACATTTTTCATCATAACTTGAAAACTAAGAGTCGTAAAAAAGTACAAAAATATATTTTAGAATGTGCAAGTAAAGCCCTTTCATACGATACCCCACTCAACCTAGTAGCAACAATTTGAAATTTCCCCCCCCCCCCCCTATTTGGGCCCCCTTTACATCAATAATCATAATTTTTTTAATATTATTTCATGTGCAATTTAGTTGGGCAACTATGTTCTACAACTATTCCAAATTTCGAGTTGATAGCGTGAGTGGTTGCCGAGATATACAGGTGTGACAGACAGACAGACAGACAAAGTCGCGCCATAAGGGTTCCTTTTTTTACCATTTTGGTATCGGAACCCTAAAAATGGATCATACCTACTCATTGCTCATCTTAATCAATATTGCAAACTTTTATTATATTGCGAAGATAAATAATATGCGTATGCGTTATTTTTAATGAAATTTATCGCAAAAATAACAGACAAACCGCCACTGTCTCGTCTTAAGTTTTATTTAAACAACTATTAAACAATAATAATTTTTATTATATTATTAGCACAGAAATACAAATTAAATAATTAATGAAGTGCGTCATTATACATATAAGTGTCTGTGTATTTGCATTTTTCTTCACTATAATAATAAATGGTGCATGGCGGGCATACTCGTAGATGGCATATGAAATAGGCACCGCCAATATTATGAGACCCGCGGTTTGAAAGAGCGTTCATACAAAAAGTGTTTCTTAATATTTTGGTTGAATGATTAGGTAAACCTTCAACAGAGGACATGGCTAAAACCGTGGCGAAAGCATATTGCAAATACAGGGCCTTTAGTCCAGTCAATCTAAGATATGAGGTTGCATTAATGGCACATTTTATAGAAATTAATTTGAAATAGTATTGAAGGCTATTTGAAGCTGAAAATAATTAAAACTGATAAATGAATAAACGAATAAAATAAAATAAAATAAAAAAATAAATGCTGAATGAATGAACCATCAAAAGCTACATGGTAAATATTATAGAGGTTGAGGGCTTTAAGAGTATCAACGTTATGTCGGGGATTACTGTGGTTTTAAATTTTTGAATGTTTTTACTGGTAATTTAATAAATTATCCCCTAAAGTGCCTTTAATACCCTTTCCATACAAACTTTCGTAGATTCACTGGACTACTTTACCAGGCAAAGCTTTGGTTTTCCCATTAATTAAACCTTTAGAGTGAAAAGACGTTTTGTTTTCGAGTCTTATCGCGCGTTTTAATTCCAAAAACTATAGGTACGTTACAGTTTAATGGTTATAATGTACGGTCAACCGTAAGTCGGTAGAAACTTTTTCAACTCTATTACCACGCCATAAAGTCCAAAAGTGTTTCTACTGACGTGCTGTTGAGTGTACAAAGAATTTGACACTTATAGAAATATTTGCCTACAATATCAACAATTGTAACAAACATCTATTGTACTGAATCCTCCGTGTCAGAATCTGTTAATGAAGGCCATAGTTTACGCACGGCTGGAACCCACGTGTATACGAACACACACCACCGAACCAAAACCGAACGTTGCGCGAACACATTATACAAATGTGGGCAGTTAACTCAAATCCCCGTGGTTCCGTGTGGTGCCGGTAAAGAATAGTACCAACCCTTAATACCCCCCGTGGGTGTCGTAAGAGGCGACTAAGGGTTATAAACTGGAGGATGGGCAGCAGCATCCTCCTTTGTATCTAACATCTTACTTACTGCGGTCACCTACAACCGCGGTCCATGGTGCCAGCAGTAACGCTAAAAAGCGAGGTGACTATGATACTTCCCCTCTAACTTTTTCCAGCAAAAGCTAGTATTCTGGAGGGAGCTCTCTGTCCCGTAGTGGACGTTTCATGGGATGTTATGATGAACTCAAATGCTGAATTAAGAGGGTATCTATCCTATTCTGAAAAATGGGTAACTTATAAAAACTATTGCTTTCGCGCTGCGCTCCAACAATCCTGCCGTAGTTTGCGATAAAAACAACCTACAACCATAAGCTACAACTTAGACCTATTTCACCAACAAAACGACGTTCCGCTTTCCCCTGTTTTCTTCTCTAAAACTGAGCTGATTCAATAGTTTTTGCGATTTAAAAGAAGAGTCGGTCTACATTTTTGGGAAATCAAAAATAGAGACATCATTTTTGGGACCACTTCGCCTTAAATAAAGGGGAGTTAAACAATTTTCAACACATTTGCTCATAAAAAAGCTCTATTTTCACTGTATTAAGGTCCATAATCCAGCTTATTAAACACAAGTGTTTTTTTTCATTATATTACCGCACTAGTGTTTTTTTTATCTTGGCAAGGAGCAAGGAGTTTTTTATTATTACGTTACTAAAAATTTTAACAAATTAAGCTAAATTCAAGAAAATATCATAAATGAACATTCATCTTATGAAATTATTTATATTAGGTACTAATTAACTAACCAACAATAAAATTGCATCTCAAATACTCGTATAATCTGTGCCCGCTGAAAAGGAAAAAAATGCGAGCTATTTTACAAATGTTTGTGGTGTTATTGTAATTATTTCTAAAAGCGACGACTTCTACAAATAATAAACTGTTCCTGCAACGTCTAAAATACTAATCCTCGAAATACAATTTTGAAAGTTGTAAAAATCAAAGGACAACACCATATATTCAGTCGATAAAATGTTCCGGTGGACGTGCGGTGGACATATTCGCAAAGTTTAGTGTTTTACTCGTAAATGTGTTGAATAACATCGTAAGACGTGAGTGCGCATTGCCATTACACTCTCGGCTCCATTACGCCTTCTTCTGTGGCTCGGGCTGCAATTTCTGAGCCTCGTGTGTCATGACGATCAAAATAGCGCACTAGTATCTTAATGTACTTTTTCAACACACTTGCTCATAAAACAGCTCTATTTGCACTGTATTAAGGTGCATAATCCAGCTTATTAAACACGCGTGTTTTTGTCATTAGATTACTTTACTAGTGTTTTATTTTCATATTTTTTTATCGGCCAAGGATTTATGCTTATTATGTTACTAAAATTTTCAAGCTGACTTCGAGAAAATATCATAAATAAATGTTGATTTTATGAAATGATTTATAGTAATTAACTAATTAACAATAAATTTTATAATTTATTTCAAGGTCAATGGAATAGGATGTTTGGGTACCGAGTGACAATAACTTTTTTTTATAGCTTGGTTACTAGATTGACTAATAATTGATAAAAAGATTGATGGTGTAAGATAACACAGTTAGGAGGCCCCCCTCATGCGACGTCACAGAATTCATAATAGTGCGACGTATAATCTGTGCCCGCTGAAAAAGAAATAATGCGCGCCATTTTACAAATATTTGTAGTGTTTATTATTGTAATAATTTCTAATAGTGTCGACTTCTACAAATAAAAAACTGTTCCTGAACCGTCTAAAACACTCATACACTAAATACAATTTTGAAAGCTGTTAAATTAAAGGAAAACATGAACATATGCAGCCGACAAAATGTTGGACGTGCGGTGGACGTAAGGTTATCAAAGTTTTGTATTTTTAAAGGTAACCAATTTGATTTGTTTTTATTCTCAAATGTGTTGAAAAACGTCGTAAAAAGCTCTTTCGCATTGGAGATTACACCCTCGGCTCCATTACGCCCTCGCCTGCGGCTCGGGCTGCAATTTCTGAGCCTCGGGTGTAATATCAAAAATAGCGCACTTGCATTTTAATGTACTATAATGTAGTATAATGTTCGTTGTTCGTCCATGTGGAAAGTTCCATGGTTCTTCAAAGAAATGTCAATATTGAATCAAATAACGCGTTCAATATTTGTGAAGGTGTTTGGGTGCCTGCGGGTAGTTCGACAGACAACCACGTGTAAGTCAATATCGAAAACAAATGTGTTTATATTGTATTTTAACGATAAATAGTTTATATGAAACAATAATTATAATTTATTATTTAAACGGCCTTCGGATCTATTTACACGTGTAGACTTATTCGTAACTATAATAATAAAAATACTTTATTTATTTTCATCACAAAGTCATGCTTAGGTTCTAAGAGAATTGATACAAAGAGTAGATATTAAGATGACGTTCGTGATAAACTGATCTCTATACTAGGAAAATCCTGTCCGACAGATGACCAGGATCTCACCCTCGGAAAAATTAAAAGATAAATATATTATCATGAATCCTCTTAATTAATATTTATTTATTTTTTCCTCTCTCATATAAGTTACCTACTGTTTAACCGATCAAATCTATATATTTATCATTTTGTTACTTTGATAAAAATATTATTGCTTTATATTACTGCTTTTACATAAGTATCTCCACCTGAGCGCGTACACACACTTAAGGTACTAACAGAATAACAGCGTCGTGGCTCGCTAAACGAATCACGGCATATTGCTGAGTTAGGGCCTTTCTTTGGGTGCGGTAAATATAATGTAAGTCCTGAAAATCTGTACTGCAAACTAGTTTTATTTGTATATGTTAAAAAGTTACAGTTTAGTCAAATAATTGTACCGTTCCCAAATAAACGTTTTATCTATCTATCTATCTATCTAAAGCTATTACAAAGTGCTACTCACAAATAAACTATACGAAAGTATTTACCCATATTGTAATTACTGGCGCTTTCAGAGACGTCACTTAAAATTTTATCGTTCATTAAGTCTGCTGCTGTATTTTTCTTCGGATTTAACATAAGAAATTTTTGATCTAAGTGACGTCTACAAGAACTGCAGATAGTGTCAAATTATGTACGAGTATCTATGTTATTAATTTTGTTTTGTTATTAATTTTTAATTTTTACAGGAAGGAATTTTTACAGGAGGAAGCAAGGGAAGTATGTCAAGATCGTAGCAGGTGGAGGACTGTGGTCTCTGCCTACCCCAACGGGAAAGAGGCGTGATGTTATGTATGTATGTATGTTTTAATTTTTAATAAAAAAAATATTATTATTATTATTTTTTATAACTATGGACTTTCTGTATAAGTTGTTCTTTCAAGATAATTTAGGATGACTTTTTTGCAAGTTTCTGGTTATCTCGGCAATGACTTGGCGGATGTTAGTTTTAGGTGCTCTAACGTTGCAGCTGTGTTGGTTGGTAACTCCGGAAAATATGCAACTACGTCAAATCGCGTGATCTTGGCGGCCAGTTTCGGCATCGCTACGTAAAATATTGTTTGAAACTAAGTTCGCGCCATTATCGACTGGTGCCTAATTCACAGTATTTTCAATTATAAAATACCTAGGAACCTCGAATTGGATCACCCTACAATATCGCGCTGTACTCTTATTTGAAACTTTATTCAAATTAAAATTTCGTTCAAATTAAAATTATTATAATTTTTGAAAAGCTTCACATTCTAAAACGACACAAGCGTTTGCCAAGAACTAACTAAGAATATGGACAAGAACTTTCAAGTGTGAATGCCTAGCCCGATTTCTTTTTAAGAGTAGGCAAACGCCTATATTATCGCATCATTATACATCCCAAGAAACGTCCACTACAGGGTGCGTATTCCGAAGTTTTATCGGAGCTTCGATATTATCAGATTGACAATAACAATTACGTTCGGGAATTTACTTTGTATGGGAATTTCTTTGTCAAAGGCCGAACCATAGACTAATCATCGGCGCGAGTTTCACTTCGGAATACGGCAGCAGGACAGGGAGCTCCATGCAGAATTCTAGCTTTTGCTGGAAAAATGTAGAGGGGAAGTACCATAGTCACCTCGCTTGTTAGCGTTACGGCTGGCACCATGGACCGCGGTTGTAGGTGACCGCAGTAATTAAGATGTTTGATACAAAGGAGGATGCTGCTGCCCATCCTCCAGTTTATAGCCCTTTGTCACCTCTTACGACACTATTCTTTGCCGGCACCACACGGGACATCGCATAGTCGATAAAAATGCGTACATGAAATTATACTGTAAATTTTTACTTTCTTTTGATTTGATCTTCACTTTATTTTGATTATTTGCGAGTGACGCGTCTCTAGCCGCTAGCTTAAGACTGCACTCTGCGCACACTAGCGCCCTCATCAGAATTTAATTAATTTCTTTGAATTGGAGACCAAAATGAAAAATTGAAGAACGGCTAAGTGTTCTTTGTCAGGATAGCGTTATTTTAAACTATTACAATAAGCTTTATGTTATCCTGTTTATTCAAAATCCTTTGAACGGAACGCGGTGGCCACCAATTTCCGTTTTAAGGATTTTGAATAAACAAGATATCATAAAGCTAATTGTAATAGTTTAAAATAACGCTATCCTGACAAAGAACACTTAGCCGTTCTTCAATTTTTCATTTTGGTCTCCAATTCAAAGAAATTAATTAAATTCTGATGAGGGCGCTAGTGTGCGCGGAGTGCACTTTTAAGAGCTGCAATAACACCTACCTAAATTCAAAGACTAATTCGGCATACATTGCTGGGAGGCTTGGTTGTGTTAATTCCAATATCCTTCCTTCAACGAGCAATGTATGCCGAATTAGTTTCTGAAGAGGTGTGATAGCGGCTTTAACCTGTTAAGACGATATGTAAATTTTGTTGGGTATTTTGAAGCAGGGAACGGACGGTTACGGTTAACCCAACCGAATGAATCTGTTATTAACCTATTCAAAATCCGGTTAACAGTTTTTTTCGGTTTACCGAATCATTTCGGTTATTCAAATCCTAAAAAAGATGGCAAAGGTTTTTCTAGTTATTTTTTGCGGATAATTTGAAAATATTGTCAAAAATTGGTTTCCACTCACCACGCTTTCATCCCATCGTCGTCGCCACTGTTAGATTAGATTAGATTAGATTCATTTATTACACTATAACATACAGATATTAAATGTCATTATAATGTCAATATAAAATTACATGCTAAAGTGATCTAAAGTTACGTCCGGTAGGACGTACTGTTATTTATCGGGATGCATCTAGTAAAACTAGCTAGTTTATAATGGTACGTGGGACACAGACAGAACATCCCCGCTCGCCAGCCAGCAGTCGAATGATATTCTCCCAGAGTACCCACATTTATTGTGTACGTCACATCGTTCTTGTGCAGTTTCTTTGTTTTAAAGTAGGTAGATAGCCATTCTTAACAGGTTACCGAAAAGATAAACCGCCACCGCTCACGCAGCCCCAGATGAACCGAAATGTTTTTTCTGTTAACCATAACCGTTTATTTCTGTTAACCGTTTTTTGTGTTAACAGATATAAGGGTTAACCTTTTAAAAAGGTTAGCATTATGAATGGGTTTTCCGTTCCCTGTTTTGAAGACAATTATCTTTTTATTTACCTACTCAATCTTGCCGTGATTTTCAGCTAAGCGTTTTTTGACCATTCAAGTGATAATATCACCAAGACCAAAACATGATTAGTGCAAATCGACTAGACAAAATAAAAATCCAAAGTTGCGTCTTCAATTTTCATTATTTCCTCTTTTTGTGGAATCTGAGGTGTTTTAAGTAGTGAAATTAAGTAAACAGAAAGGTATTCGTAGTTGCTATCATATTATGCCCAACCTAAAATTTTATTTTATTACTAAGTTTTAACAAAAAGTCGATGTTTAATATCGGGCGCTTACGTCATTTAGTTTTGGTAACACGCACAGTGTAGGTATATCTGTCGCAATCTAATGATTCAGATTCAGATTATTTATTCAATGTAGATTCTTTACAGAATACTTATTGAATGTCATGCAGAATACAATTCAAATAGAGCGAGTGTACGCCGTTTCGGATAGTGCTATGGCAGCGTAAAAGAAACGGCAAGAAACCACTGCAGCACGGCTTTAAGAGACTTTAAGAGTCGGCTTTTTACAATGTGTTTCTTGTGTTTCGCTGGAATATCAGAGCACCATACCTCTTTGTCATTCATATAGTCATCTAATCTAAAGTAAGCTTTTTAACATAACGTTTGCTTTAGGTACATAATGCGTTGCGAATGTATCACTTTATCCCTTTCTCCAAGCGAAAAGACTGCGCCTAATGTCAAATAACTATATTTTAACATATCCTCTTAAAATAATTATACTAGGTAATTTAAATTTTCATGGATAAGATAGGATTGCATAGATCACATCCCCATCACATTTCAAATTCGTGCATTCAATGTTGAATTTTTGCAGAATACTTATTGAACATAACATGCAACATACAATACAAGTAGAGCGAGTCAACTACTTTTTCGGATGCGTGCTATGTGGTGTGGCAGCGTAACAGCAATAACCCATTGCAGCATGTTCTGCTTTCGACTTTGTACAATATGTTTCTTGTATTTCGCTGGAATATCATCCACACTAAGCTTTTTCACTAAAACCCCCGAATTATACAAAGTTCTACTCATTTTTCTTAGGTCGATGACAATATTACACCGTGACACTTGGCCGTAACAAATTAAGACGTCCCAAGGTGGTTCATCCTGTCAATCTTTGAATTAGTCCCAAAAAAAACTGCGTCCCGCGACAGCAATCTATCTACTATTTATCATTTTCTGCCAGGACAGGCGCGGGCGCAGACAATGAGCCATTATGACGCTCAAACGATAGGTGGTTTCGTTACGATGGTGTTTTAACGAGACTAAAGCCGTACCTCACAAAATTCAAACACTAATTCGGCATACATTGCTGTGAAGCTTGGTTCTGTTAATTCCAATGTCCTTACTTCAACGAGCAATGTATGCCGAATAAGTTTTTGTGAATTACGGAAGGTGTGATTACGGCTTAAGTCCTACTTCCTTTCATTTGTTTTTAGTCGTGGCCGAGCGGTAGTTGCTACTTCCTTCCTTAAAACTTAAGCAAATTTGGCCGTGGTCAGAACCTACCAGGGTGACCGCTAGTGGCACAATAAAAAGAGCGTTTACATCAAAGAATACTATACTCTCTCTGACAAGAAGGTTTACATGCTTTGGAAGGCACGATAAGCCGTTGGTGCCACCCAACTACTGTCAATGTTAATAGTCGTTTCAGAGGCCATTTGGTAGCTTGAAAACACAGACAGACAGGTTGGCCACTAAATTGGCAAAGCCTGGGTCTGGTTTACCCTCGGACTACGGAGGTCAGATGGCGGACCAGTGCCTTCGCCAAATCTCGTAGGTTAGGGAACCGACTCCCTAAAACATTGTGGAATAAGTCTAGTCTAGGTCAATGAAGACTTTGTTGTTACTGTTCCAGATATTTGCGACACCAGCAGTCGCGGAACTTTCCAAGTCGGAATTTCCGCCGGTGTGTTGTTACACTTAGTGCAAATAAAGACGCGGGTAATAGCTAATAGGCATTAAACAAAGTGAGATAAAGCTGCTAATATTGACGTGGGGTTTTTTATTTTTATTTTTTTTAATCTTATTTTCTTCGGGAAGCTAACAGCTAAATCAGTCTAGAGGATAAAATTTGAAAACATTCAGCAAATTTTGAGATTGTGTTCAGAACACCAAACTGAACAACTTTCCCCAAGCAACATTGGTCGTTAGACGTAAAAAAAAATCGATCTCCCATACAAAATGTATGGTCAGCTGACTAACTTTACTATAAAAGGTAAAAAAAAATTCGTCCGATGACCTATGCTCCTAGGCAAAAATCTCAAAATTTGTCGAATGTTTTCAATTTCACCCTGTAGATAAAAAATATTATTACAAGTGCCAATTATAAGCTTCCACTTGTCTTGGTGTGAGGTTGACCACCTGCGAAGAAAGAAGCGTGCACGATCGGTCCCGTGGGATGGCTATCCGTCAATATGCGAACACCAGAAGAAAGTCAAGAAATTGTTTCATTTATCTTAATTTTATAAACTTTTTTTTATTGGGGGACTATTAACACAAAGTCATCTGATCCCAAACTAGGCAAAGCCTGTACCTACATGGGTCCTACAAACTGATATGAGTGACATACATAAATAGATAAATAACATCCAGACACAGAACAAACACTTTGTCTTTATCACACAAAATGTTTACCCTGGGTGGGGATGGAACCCGCGTGGGGCGTAAAAGGCAGGATTACATCATTTTACAACAAACCACACAAACAAGCCAGTCAAACTGGTTTGTCCATCTTGTGCCGGCTAAGAAAAACGCCACTATATTTTTACTTGTGGGTGTCGTAAAAGGCGACTAAGGGATCTTGAACCAGTAAATACATCAGCATCATACTGCGCGCACCAACCGCCGCGGTGGTGTTATTTTCGTCCCCTCCATTTACCATGCATTTTACTGAGATTTTTTGGGTTTTCAACGAAAATGGTTAAAACTCTGTTTCATGCATTCTATGGTAAAAACTCTGTTTCATGTATTCTATGGTAAAAACGGAACCCTTATGGTGTGACTTCGTCTGTCAGTCTGTCTGTCGGTCTGTCTGTCTGTCACTGTCTGTTTCTCTCAGCAACTATTCACGGCTATCGACTTGAAATTTAGAATAGTTTTACAATTAATTGCCCAACTATATTGCAAAAAAAATAATCAAAAATTATTATTATTGGAAATGGGGCCTTAATAGGTAATTTCAAATAGTCGTTACTAGGTTGAGTGGGGTAAGTATCATATAAAAGAACTTCGTTTGTACATTCTAAAATAGATTTTTGTATATTTTTGCAACTTTTAGTTTACAAGTTATGATGAAAAATAACAAAAACAAAAATAATACCATACCCCCCCTTATCCCCGAAGTTTACATTGCGAAAAATCTAAATTAATTATCATAGTTGATTGAAGTTTACAGCAAAAATAAAACGGTCTCTCAAGATAGCACATTTTTTCAGAAACCTTAACAACCAAACTTAGTTTTGCGGTCCTAAAAATAGACTTTATTGCTTCCAAAAATACCTACTTTACGTATATTGGAACCCTCGGCGCAAGGGTCCGACTTGCACTTGACCGGTTTCTTTTATGAGAGCCCCCTCTCTACCCGTTAAACGAGCAATATTTGTACCTAAATATATGGTTTATAGTCTTATATCTGGGAAAATTCGTTTTCTCTGTTTTTTAAGATCATTACTTGAAAATTGCGCGTAAGAGAAACCTTTTGTTGTAGAACTTTGGTAAATTTTACACAGAGCGAAGCTGAATTTGTTAAGTAGAAAATATTTTTAAGCTTCAGTACTTTGTTGATTTTTAAAGTTTTATTAGGTACCTACCTAAATTGTTTATGATATTTCTACTATCATGTCTTACGTATTTGACTTTATTTTGTTTAAGCCTAAACACCTAACGTTAAATAATACGCGAATCTTCCACTCCGATGTGCAACACTGCAGTTGGCCTATAGATCTGGCAGCACCGCAGCGCTCCCGCCAAGTCAAGCAAAACCAACAATAAAGGCAACGGCGGCCGTACCATTCTTTTCTGGAAGCCACTCCTATATACACTTATCACGTTTTCATCCAGAGTCACGTGCGGTGCAAATCGCGTTGTCATTAAATTCAAATTATTTCAGTTTTCCTGTTTATCTACCCTCCGAAAATTACACTCCATTAACACAATTAAAAACGCCAACATGGCGACAACCTATAAATAGATGTCACGTACGACATACATAATCGTTTTAACAATATACTTAAATACCTATCTATCTACCAGTGCACCTCTCTCTCTCTCTCTGAACTTAAGAGCCGTGCTCTTGTTTGGTGGAGTACCTAATAGCCAATGTTTCCTTGTTTTCGCCAGTTCCTTCACCTCCTGATACGACTCGACCTGTACATTCTCTTTGATTTTGTTCCATTAAAGTTCTCCTCGGTTGGCCCCTCTCTTTCCCTCAATTTTCCCTTCTATGATGTTTTTAATATACGAATCGCCAATCATAACCAGTGCGCCCACCTATTTGTAAATAATAAAGTAGACGCTATTCGTTGAGTTTTACAATGATTAATTTTAAATGGAGAAAGCGCATTTGTGGCACAGTGACGTACAAAGCAAGTAATTAATTTGGAAAACCACAGCAAAAGATTAATATAATATCAAAAACACAGATAAATGACATTACATTGCTTTTGATTACATAATGACGAATTGACGCCAAACCAGGTGCAACGCTGAAAAGTCTTAATTTTTGTTAGGCCCAATTTATGAGGTGAGCATTTGAATTCTTCTCTAATGCCATAAACCAAATAAAATAATGCATCATTCTAATAAAACATAAAAAGTACGCCTAAAACAAGACACAAATAGGTATATTGTTTAAAGTAGGGGCGTCTTGGATAGGTACATAACGTACCCTACGTAAAGGTTTGACAAGTAATGTCATTATTATCCAAAGAATTCCACATTACCTAATTTACTAATCACGTTTTCCAATAAACACCTGCATTGCGGAATCCTAAACAGTTTGTTAGTCAACAAGAAGTTAGTGCTAATGCGCGTTTGATGGGCCCTTCCATGAACCTAATTGTTTGTTTTGATTGCACCGTGCGCGTTGTCACGTATGCTCAACTTAATTGCACCTGCTTACTAACTCATTGGTGCTAATTGGTTATTAATTGATTCTTCGGGACAGTCACTACAATACTGTGCAAATTATTTATTTAATTTTACGTACGTAAAAATAGTTACAGACGTACGCGAGCGAGAGGCTAGTTAGCGCTGCCTGATTCGTTTTCCGCAACAATTCAAGTCAATCAAAAACATCACTCAGTATAAAAAGAGATTGACGCTAACTTCAACCCCATCATTGTATGAAAATGTATGACTGAAAACAGATCGACCCGTTCTTTTTTATTTTTCACTGTTTTTCGGGAATAAATGTTATTCTATTCTATTCTTTTTCAAGTTGAGTATTAAATATACCATAAAAATGAAATGAAAGTGGTTGCGTCCGGTGCAAGACTCTTCGTCATTGTCATCTTTTGGAGAGGCCTGTATCTGATGAGATACATCCTATTTTAAGACTGACTATACAATAGTGTCAAGTAGGTAGACCTTACATACCTTGTCGCGTGTCATTAATTGAGTACGTTCAGTATTCGTCCCAAATATCAGAGAACATAATAAAATACTAACTGCGCCACTCGCTACTTCTGCGATAATGATAATAATTTGATTTATTTCTACAGACATAGATCTGGATGATTAGAAAGGTATTACCTTCTTTTAATACCTCAGATATCAATGATGTATTATATTATCTACAATGACGTGACGTGTTTCAGTGAACATTTAAGAAATCAGATACAGGATATCATCATTTTATGACGATTTAAATCTAGAAGAGTTCCAAAAACAGAATGAATACAGCATTGTTCAGAAGAAAAATATTTAACAGTTCTATCTTATTTGAAATGCAACCGTAAAAGCTTGTAAAGTTTGAATTGTGGAGGCTGTATCAGATGATGGATGATTAATGATCACCTTCACCGACAGCCGCGACTGATTGTCGTTTGTTCATCGATTGTATATCCATTCAAGTTACTGGTGAGGCTGTGATCACACTCAAGGATGAGGTAGTAAGTCGATTTGTAACGCTGCTGTTGAAAAAGGCATTGTAAGTCAAACATTTAAACGGTACAGTAGGTTTTTAATCTGTTTATCGTCCATATTCATGTTTTTAGTCATTTTGATAAGCTGCGATAAAAAAATTGTAATTAATCTTGTTTGTTGTACTTTCTTTATCTCTAAATAAAATCAGGGAAAACACAATTTTAATCTATTGTTTCTTTAACGAAAATATTTATCAAAAACTAATCGTAAGCCTCGATTAGCTCCTGCGAGCCTGCCCACTCGTGTCTTGCGTTGCTTTTGTTCAAGTGATTGATGATTCGAGGATGAATTTTAGCACGTTGCACATTCCAATTGTCACACAAAACTTTTTCTGCTTCACCGTTGTTGTCATAAAGTAGCGTTACTTGCCTCCCGCAGACATCCCTATTGATTGACGTGTACTAACAAAAACTTTTCTCTACAATTCAGACAATGAAAGCAATTTTATGAGCTTTTTCATTCTTAACCATTGAATTGTTTGTGATTAACTCCTTCTTGATGGTACAGAAGCAATCAAAATTATAATGGACACAATTTATACTTTCAATACGAGTTATCAAAACTTAGAGTTGCTGCTGCCAGATCTAATCAACAAGGCAATATAAACCCGATGAATCCCAATCATATATAACACATTTGTATTAATTTAATGTAAAATTACGAAAATGTAAGTAATCAGCAACACAATGTATATAGAAATTATGCTAAGTGAAGTAAAGTGATCTAAAGAAGTTATCCAGTGAATTGTTTGAGACTAAATTTAGGATCCTATTACAGAAACATATATTACTTTAAAAGGAAGAAGAGTCAAGAAACGATTACGCTGAGAGATATCTATATACTAGACGAGTGCAAATAAAAACGAGGGTGTAAATATTTTTTAAGTATTGTTTTAGCCTTTCACTTAGAAACTGAACAACTTTCCCCAAGAACATAGGTCAAAATGAAAAAAAAATTACCTCCCATACAAAATACATACCTAATCGGCTGGTGCAGTTTCTATGATATGAATTTTTATTTCGTATTTTGACCTATGTTCCTTGGGAAAGTTGTGCAATTTCACGGCCTGAGTATACGCTATTATAATAGTGCTTACAATTTTTTTAAACTCTGTATATTTAACCAATCGTCAAAAATTTATATGAACAAACATTCAATCGACTAACTCGTACTACTCGTACATTTTAAACGTCATTTTTATCAGACTGTTCAAACAAGGCTTACAAAATCTAATTCTTTGAACGCAAAACATCATAAAAGTATTATAATCTTTTTACAGTCAACATTGTGTTAAAATTGTTATTAATGTTACGGAATCACATTAACCGAAATGTTGATTTTGATAAAGTTACCGGTAAATAATGTTAAAAGATTAGGAATCCTTGAAACAATCCGATTAAAGTTTGGATTAAAAGATTTCAAGACAATCATTACTTTGCAAAATAAACAGATGTTTTGTCATTTTAAACGAATTATGAATTTGGAAACGTCTTCAAAGAACTAGGTAGGTACTAAGTATCTGTTATTTGTTGTAGGCCTAATGTACGTAAGTTTATAGATAATAGTGAAGCCGCAATCACACCTTCCTATATTCAAAGAGGCTTGGTTGTGTTAATTCCAATATCCTTACTTCAACGAACAATGTACCTATGCCAAATTAGTTTCTGAATTAAAGAAGTTGTGATAGCGGCATACGTTTGCGTGTGTCAACCAGAAATTAAATGTGGTAAATATCATAAGTAGCTAGAATTTAGGTTTACTAGATTTTAAGTATTATTTTGTAGTTATTTAGTTATAGGAATGGTAAACCCGTTTCAACCTACCTAATGGTTGGTTGGTTATACTTTTAATCGTTGCCTTTTTTTATCAAATGACGATATTTTTGCTAAAATAGGTATATAATTATAGATAGTAAACATATAATTTTTCTCTCTTAAGTTCTTTACTGTCCAGTTTGCTAATTTGAGATTTAGCTATCTACCCTGTCTGACTTCTGTCATGACAATGCAATGCTAAAGTAGAAAGCCTTTAAAGACGATTTGTGAATAATGTTGTTAGTCATACAGCCCGCATCAAAAACCGAGCTTTCGAGGAATTAATGGCGCCCTCCCAGGAACAAATGAAAGAAAGAAGTAAAGGGAACAATATCTTGTTTAATTCGTATATCTCTTCATCTTAATCCTAATTCTAGTCAATAAATATACACTTTGGAATTATTTACAGCTTTAAAATACATTACAAACAATAGCGGAATGCTACAGTGAGGTACAACAACGATACTAATATTGCGAACATCAGTGCGTCTATACTAGAGATCTGAGATTAGATACCTCTCGTGTCATCCACTGGTCCATTAGGTTCACTAACTATTACTAAATCACAGATAGAAAAGTCAAGCACGCCTCTGACTCCTCTGAGTCGATTAGCCTCTTTGAGATTCGGGGCGTTTAGTGTAGTCACTGTCGCGTTAGTACTGTCACCGGCTTGTAGATGTGAGGCGAGAGCGCGTGGTGAGACGGAGAGGGTAGCTCGGGGCTGGACGCTCCCGACGTGGGGGGTGACCGACCCACTAGGGGAGGGGACCTGGGCAGGGTAGGTGACGTCTGCGCGAACAACGGTGACGTGTGCGTCATGGGAGCCGTCGGCAGCAGCGGGGATTGTCCAAGGAACGGCGCCGACGGCAAACGATCCATGTACAGTGCTGGCGAGTAAGATAGATTCCCGTAGCTCATGCTTTCCGAACCTCGAAACGCGGGATGAACTGCACTTGGAGCGACCGGCGGTGTCTTCATTTGCATCGGTGCGTATCTCTGGTATAACAGTTGAGAGTATAGGCCTACTAACTGTGAGTATGCAGTTGGAGGATAAGGCCCGGGAATAGGCGCCCCGGGGAAGAGAGGCCTCTTGAAGCAGGCGAGTCGCGAGCGACCGTTGAGCGCAGATCTCCGCCGCAGCTTGCCTGTGGTGCCGCCGATGAACACATCTTCAGCCGACGCGTCGAGCATCCAATAGTTGCCTTTGCCGGGGTCGTCGTAGTGTCGCGGCACTTTTACAAAACATTTATTTAGACTGAGATTATGGCGGATGGAGTTCTGCCAGCCTTGTCTGTTCTCCCTGTAGTACGGAAAGTTGGTCATGATATACTCGTAGATGCCGTTGAGAGTGAGGCGTTTTTCGGGGCTGTTGCGAATTGCCATCATGATAAGAGCGTTGTAGCTGTAGGCGGGCTTCTCGTGCTTCTTTTCTTTCTTTTCAGAATCACCATCCTTAGGCTTAGTACAGTCTACAGGCTCAGTACCCGTGACATCTAGCTCGGAGTCACTAAGGTCAGCTTCTGACGGAGGCGTGTCAGTAGAGGACGGCGCCGGCGATGGCGGCGACTTATTCGCTGCATGATTCATCAGTATAGCATTTATACTGAAATCTCCTTCGAACTTCACCATTGTGGACACTATGATTAGCACTTTGTAGTAACACGTTGCGCGAGTGAACACACTGCGAGCGGCGAACGGACTGCGGGCGCGAGGGCGGGCGCCGGTATTTATACTTGGCGCGGCGCACTCCGCCTCCCGAGCTTTGAGTGCACGCTGCGGCCAATCAGCGCTCGAGCTTTGCGGTACATAGGACACACCCTCGTTCCCGCCGCTCCCCCCGCAAACCAGTCCCGTCCCCGTAGAGCTCCTAGCCCTAGCAGCAATTCACTTCGCTCATGGTTTTATTTGAAGAGTTGAAGCCTGTGTGGATTTACATCCATGTTACGTTACGACGAGTTAATTTTAGTCTGTTGCATTTTCTTTTAATTAATCTGCTTAAGCACAAATATTAACTCTATTGTGGTTTATAATTCGATTAAGAAAATTGTGTTAATATGTTTGATCATTTTATATACCTATACTTACGTTTTTATTTTTATTATAATTCCAAATCAACAACTTGAGACTGGCTATACTTTTTTCTGTAGTTTTCTTTAAAAGTCATTAGAATAATTTTGAGTACTTCGTACGCCAGCGTCTGACTCGGCTTCTCTTCACTGTCTCTGTCTAGTGGGACCCCACATCCCCCTTATAATGTTGTGTAGTTTATACAGGAATAGCTTCTCTTATGATAGTATCATCTCTTTGAATCGTTGGAGTAGTTTTATAATGTCCTGTTTAAATGTTTAGAATTACCTACTCTGCAGTTAGAAGGATCATTTATGGGTTATTCTTGCCGCTTCTTTTCCTTTCACATGGCGCCACTTTGTTTGTGAAGTGATGGAATTTAACTGACTCCATTAAGAGACATTTGTTTGCGACAAAGAAAACATTTTATACTTTCTTTTTATTTTTCGTTAGTATTAAAAATTGTATTTGTGACACCCAAAATAGGTTAAAGTTAAGGTTAAATATATACCCTCATGGTCTTGTCCAAACACTTAAAACTATTTTAGGTTTGTTATAAATTTCCTCACTAAGTTATTATTATTATCGCACTAATACTGAAATGTCTTTGACTTTTTAAGACAACCCAAACGGAAATTAGTTATTACACGAGATCGATTGAAACATCGGCTGATCACTCCTTAATTTATTTATTTTTTACTCTTTCTTTAGTATCCACTAAATTGCTGAATAAACAAAAAACTAAAATTTCCCTCCAAAAAGTTCCGCCACTGTACCTACTTAAAACGTATTTAATTTATTCAATGAAAACCTTACAGCATTACATTTTTATAAAAATTAACAATTAATTATAGTTGTATATTAAAACAAGATTTAGGTATTGCATAACCAAGCCTTTGCTCTTATACGCATCGCGGATCGCTATGAACCGATTATAATATGTATGACGTATACTCGAAGTGGCCTTGCTGAGGTGATGTACGTAGTAGGAATGAGTGAGTGAATTTGCATTTAAGCATGAGTTGTCACAAAACTTTATCTTTTATTTATTGCTTATCTTGTCGAATTTTAGTTCAATCAGTATTTTGTGTGATAATACTGATAATATTATGATAGCTATTACATTACTTTGACACACATGATTGTTGCGGTTATGCTGTTATCATTATCAGACTGAAAGGCAGTTGCGCATGTTTTTGTTGAACTAAGAAACAGAGACACGATATCAGAGACTTATTCGCATACACAAATAGATAAATACTCAACACCTAGACACAGAACAAACACTTGAGTTCATCAGACAAATGTTGGCCCTGGGCGGGGATCGAACCCGCGATTCACGGCAGCAGGTAAGTACACTACCAACCAGTCAAATATTATTATCCTATTTCCTACTAATATTATAAACGCGAAAGTTTGTAAGTATGATGTTTGTTACTCTTTCACGTAAAAACTACTGAATGGATTTTAATGAAACTTTACAATAATATAGCTTATAGATACATTAGAATTTATCCTGCGCAGACGAAGTCGCGGGCACCAGCTTGTATAAAATATTTTTTGTATTTGTGTGTTTTTAAAAAAGCTCTTTGGAACTGAGGGTAGATTATTTTAATTAGTAATTTATAGAGAGTCAAAGATAATTCGATTTGATGATATTTAGTAAGCATATCATTATTTTTGTCTCATAATAAATGCTGATTTTGATTAGAACTTTATTAAAAGATTAGATTAGAATAAAGTATAGATAGATAATAGAAAAATGTTTTTATTTTAACACTTGCTATGTTCGAATAATTCTAATTTTACAAAGTAGAAAATCGCAAAACTTTACAGCCACAAGCAGGATTTGAACCTTAGTCTTCTCCGTAAATAACCATTTACGATACCGAGGTCCCGCCTGATTAGTCTAGGCAACGAAGCGGATCGTATGAAGACCCCCGCATTAAATCCTCAGTCGATGAAACTTTGCTGGGGTATTACACTACATGAGACAAACCTTTTATGAAAAAAAAAATGGGTGCTTTTAATTTTTCCTTACAAAAAATGTATGAAAAACTTTTTTGTAATTTTTTTTTTATATTTTGAATTTACATTTAATTCATGATTCTTAATCATCCTGTCAAATAAAATCCGCCTGAGGAATTTATGTTGGGGTCAACTGCTTCGTTGCCTACACTAGATGTAAAAGCGACTTCTATACGCCTTATCTACTTTGTTGATACTCCATAACGCACATAAAATAGAACAAATTGTACAGATATATTTTTATCCACTAACGTGAGCAAAAGCGTTCTATAGGTACTCACTTTGACCAAAGAATATATACGCTAACACCTTGACCTTGAATACGGGTCTCTGGTTTAAGGTGTTTCTAGCGTAGCGCTGGTTCAGCTTATACTGGTTTTGTTTCTACGTGCTTACTGCCGTGCGTACTTTATTTTCAGATCGCTTCATATAATTTTGCAACTAAAATACTATCTCATGATATTGAAAAGTGTTTCTTTAAAAAATATATGGGTCCTAACCAAAGACACGCTCAAGGTCATAGTGTTACCGTTAATGTGCGGCCAGCTGTACAAATAGATCAGACAAATAACCAGTGCGCGTGCGCGTCAGTTCGTACCTACGATGAGTCACCGGTCCTACACCAGTCAAGTGATGGACAGCGGAGGAACCGACACAAATCCGACAGCGAACGACAAAAGAAACTGTCTCGCGCGGATCGACGCATGCGCACGTTGTAACGATGGAGGCGGCATGTAGCAGTGAAAGCGATGATTTTACAAACGTGTTAGTATTTGTCTAGTTGTTGTTTACGAGGCGTGTAAGTTACCGACGATTCTTAAACTATCTTTCTTCGATTCCTGTTCCGTCTCTACAAGATTTCGTTGATCACTTTGATCATGGTACTCTTTTTTACACCTTTTAATAGGAAGTTACTTAGAACCTAAACACTAATGTCCCCCAATATTTCATTATATTTATTTGTTTCGGTTTAATGCTCTAAACTAAACTATTTTTGTTTATTCATGCATCGTATTACATAATTATCATTTTCTTCGTATTGATTGATTATCTTTCTACGGAAAAATTAATTATTCAGTCTTAGTTTCTTGAGGTTAAAGATAGTTTATTCTCATAAGAAATACATTTCACATACATGAGACTTTTCTTGCACTTTTATTCCGTCTCCTCCACTGCTTTCTACATCCTTGCGTTACGCCGCCGCGCTCTTTGTGGACTGTGCTCGTGTCTCGTTGGTCTACATACATACAGACAGACAGTTTGTGCTCTAATTTGATTATACGCCGATATTATCAAACAGAACCTCGTAGGACCCTCGCCCAAGGCCTTTCTTTGACCTTTATATTTGTCCTTTATATTTTACGTATTTTAATATTTTTAGTTGTTATTCTGCATAATTTGTACATATATTATGATTTAATATCATATAACAAACACCTAAAAAAGGTTTTAATCAATGTGAACCAGTGAAATGCGGTAAACGGCAAACCATTACCGGACGAGTTTGAATTGAAACATCAACGGATCCCGGGGAGTATTTTGTTTTATGATACCTAATTAATAACACTAAAGTTTTGATATTTTTTACCTAATCAAGTGCACTTTAAGGTTAGATCGTGTAAACAAATTCACTATTCTACAAAATTCTCCTCCGTGAGAAACGTCCATCCTCATACCAGCGGCGCCTTGTTGAGTCTCTTTTCACTTGACTAATTAGTATGTGGAAGTGAAATTGATGATTGAACGTAGCCGGACACCTCAGATAAACTATTTACACTTCACTTAAATACAGGCAACCATTTTAGTGCTTATATTTTACTCTAATACCTACGAGTAGGTTGACACATTAGATACTTTATATGTACTTAGACAGTACTTTTTAACCAGCCAATTACCTGGTTTTTAGGCATATTATTGTTAGGTAGGTACCAATTAGTTAAATATAATATGGAAATAATATTATAATGATAATTATTGGGGATAGCTAGTAAACATTAATTGTTATCCGTTCACTATTTTATTGTTGCTATCATTACTTTCTTTCTTTGTTACAGTTTCATTTCTTATTGTTCTTACAAACATTTTCTTTTCTGAGTATCTACTAACCTTATTTTCTACACTTTGCTGTATTTTCCAATATCTAGTTTCATACTATACTCATTCTTTACTATTTAGTGTTTACTTAGTTTGGTTTAAGAATATTCATTATAGAATTATAAAATTTTAAATTAATAATTTAGTTGACGGTTGCATAGGTCCTTTACTAATTATACTTTATCTGTTTATTCGGTTGGGTTATTTTATTTTAATTAATTCTAGTCTAATTATTTTGTCTATTACTGTAGGTAATAGCTTATTCTACAGTTCCTCCTGTATACATTTCAGGTCACCATGCCCCGTGTAACCAAAACACAGCAGCTTCAGAACAACCTAAGAGAAGCAGAGGAACTCAATGATCGCCTCCTTGCAGGCAGGGACGTAAATGAGTTTGAAATAAGGCAACTGGGGGGTGATCGTGGTAATTTCAACGATATTATCGAAACAAAAACGTTTGCCTAAAACACTTAGTCAAGACTTAACATAACTTTTGAGGCAAACGTTTTTGTTTTGGTAATGTCGTTGAAATTACCACGATCACCCCCCTGAAGGTCAAACTCCAAACACAAATAAATAAATTTGACTCACTGCAAGACAGTTTCAAGGAAGCACAAACTGAAGTTACTCGACTACAAAATCATGTCGAGTCATTAACGTCCCTGCAAGATCTGCATCAGTCCACCCTTGATAGAAATAGTTTATTGCAAGTACAACTGCAAGAAGCACATGTACAACTAGCAGATTTATACAAGGAAAAGGAGGATGAAGAAAATAAGCATGCTGTATCCTTACACCATGAACTATCAACTGTAGAAGAGCACAAGGAGGAACTTGAGGAGCTTGAGAAAATAATAAAAGACAAGGATGTTGAGTTAACAAAGGCACAACAATGTCTTGATGCGCTTCATTCTAGACTGAGCGAGATTACAACGGCTTATGTTAAAAGTCAATATTTGCTTCAACTGTTGACAAATAAATATGTAGAAACTGAGCAGTGCATGAATGAAATGTTGTCATCCACAGCTGAGCTCAAGCAGCTTTATACCACTCAGCAGCAACTGATAGCCACCCTCACCAATGACAAAGAGGTTGCTTGTGCTCTAGAACCGCCGCGGACATCAAATATCAGTATGTCTTCTAGCTGTACGCCTGCCACCTGCGGTTCAACGTCAACATTTTTCAACTGGCGATTTTCAGCTCGCCTTACGAAGAAACAACGCCGCCAAAAGCGACACGCGTACGATCGACGCCAGCAGCGCGGAGACCAGCATGAGCAGACCGCTGTGAGTGACGTCATCGTGGTGGCACCACGGCAGCACATCGATGAGAGCATGGTGACTGCGAGTGACGACATCACCACGTCGCCAGTGTTGCCAACACATGATGCCGCCGCGCGTGAGCAGACCGCTGTGAGTGACGTCATCGTGGTGGCACCACGTCAGCACATCGTTGAGAGCGTGGTGACTGGGAGTGAAGACATCACCGCGTCGCCAGTGTTGCCAACACATGATGCCGCCGCTGGTGGCGCCACGGTGGAACAGCAGCCACCTGTCGATAACAGCACAGAGACCACGGATGGCGAGGAATTTTCGTCGACTTCCAATAAAAAGAAGACCTTTGTATATTCAGACAGGATAGGAGTAGGTCTAGGGTCTATTTTTAATTACTGCCATAATCAGCAGGTGACCAATATTTGCTGTCCCGATATTACTTTCGACGGTCTTGTAAGAAAGATTGCTGTAGGCAAGTTTGACATAAACACTACTGTTGTTATCGTGGTAGGCAATCATTCTGACATAAGTAGATTAAAATTAAACAATTTTGTGACATTGTTAAACAAAATACAGGTTGAAACTAAGTGTAGGTTTATTCTGTGTAACTTCCCATACTGTTCAAATGTTACTGAGCAACACAACAAATGTATACACAGAATGAATTTACATTTACAAAATTTGACAAGTCGTCATAGTGACATTTTATATCTTGACATGAATACTTTTATAAATTATTTCAAATTGACAAAGGATACTATGTATCTGCCTCTTAAGTTTAAGAAAGAGCTGGCTACATTGATAGCATATAATATATCTGACTCTGTTATAGGAAGTTATACACAAAAAACTTCTTTAGTTAGTAACATTACTAACACCAATTCTTTAAACTAGTTCATACGACAAAAGAGGGTTTTTCTAAACAAAATTTTACTGAAGTAAATGAAAAAAAACCTTCTGGCAAAAAACTTCCTATAGCAAAGACAAAGGAAAAATCTAATATTTTGAAAATTTTACATCAAAATATTCAAGGTTTTTCTGGAAAAATTTTAGAATTAGAATTATTCTTAGAAAGAACAAAATTTGACATTATTTGTCTGACAGAACACTGGCAAAAAGACTATCAAATGTTGATAAATTATGAAAATTATTGTATAGCCAGTGCTTTCAATCGAAAGTCTGCTTTACACGGTGGATCACTGATTTTAGTTCGTAACAGTTTTAAGATAAAGAACCGTAAAGATATTGTTCGACTTTCGGTTGAAAGATGTATTGAAATATCTTGTGTTGAGCTGGACGAGCATGTTGTAGTGTGCGTATACAGACCTCCCGCTTTTCAAAAATTTTCAATGTTCGAGTTAGTAATGGAAGATGTTTTAAAAATAGTGACAAAAGAAAATAAGTTTGTGATAGTGTGTGGTGACTTTAACGTCAATATCTTAGAAAATAATACCTATAGTAACAAACTTATAAGTCTTTTCAAATGTTTTAATTTAGAGCATGTATTTTTTGAACCTACAAGGGTGACGTCATCCTCGGCTACCTGTATTGATAACGTCTTTTGTAATTGCGATTATTTTGAGAAAAGTATCATAAACTCGATTCAGTCTGACCACTCTGGTCAAAGTGTTACTTTTAATTATTCTCGAGTAACCCAGAAGATAGATATAGAAACCAGGAGCCTAACGAGCGGTAGGTTAGAAAAGTACAAAAACACGTTACTAGAAAAACTGCCCTGTCACAATTATAATACTAACAACCCTAATAACTCATATGAAGATTTATTCACATTGATTAATACTGAATTCAGTAAAATTTTCACTATTAGAAAAAAGCAAATTATTGTAAAATTCAAATTCAGTGACTGGGCTACCGCTGGTATTCGCAAAAGTAGAGAGAGACTTTTTGAATTATATGAGCTAAGAAATTATTCAAATGACGACAATTTCATTGAATATGTCAAAAAATATTCAAAATTGTTTAAATTAGTTGGTTCAAAAGCAAAGTCATTTTTTCTTCGGAAAAAAATACAGTCTGCTGATAACAAAATTAAGGCTGTATGGAATGTTATAAACAGTGAAACTGGAAAAGTGAAACCGCGTGACAATCAAATCACACTTCATACAAATCGCGGAACTATTAGTTCAAACGTAGAAGTGGCTCAAGAATTCGAAACCTTTTTTACTAATATTCCTTTGAAAACAACAGAGTCACTCAATTCTTCATCTTCACTTGCTAGCGATTTACTTCAAAAGAATGTGGACGCCTGCGAAACTGAATTTGGGTTCAATCATGTCACCCCTAACGAAATTATTAAAGCCTTTAAAAGTATTAAAATGAAAACTACTGAGGACCTATGGGGAATGTCAGTAAAAGTCTGTAGTGCGATCATTGATACTATATCTCCATATTTAGCTGTTATATTCAATGATTGTGTCGATCATGGTACATTTCCTGACTTAATGAAAAAAAGTAAAGTAGTTCCATTATTCAAAGCTGGTGACAAAAAGGATCCCAGTAATTTTAGACCAATATCAGTCTTACCTGTACTTAGTAAAATTTTTGAGAAGGTCATACTCAATCAAATGCTTTCACACTTCAATAGAAATAACTTACTACATGACCATCAATTTGGTTTCACGAAAGGGCGCAGTACAACGGATGCCGGGACTGCACTTTTAAAATACATCTTTTGCGCGTGGGAAAAATCTGAAGATGCTATTGGTATCTTCTGTGATCTATCCAAGGCATTTGATTGCGTAGATCATAGCACATTGTTGCTAAAACTTGAACATTACGGTGTTAAGAATAATTCACTTAAACTACTTAGGTCATATTTGGAAAACAGGATTCAAAAGGTACAAGTAAACAGGACGAAATCACTGGGATCTGTTGTCAAAATTGGCGTACCTCAAGGGTCCATATTAGGGCCATTTTTATTCCTTATTTATATTAATGACCTTCCTTCTGTGGTGAAGAATCTGTCAAAGATTGTGTTATTTGCTGATGATACTTCATTAATATTCAATGTAAGTAGGAAATCACAAAATTATAACGAAGTCAACGATGCACTTGGACAGATTCATGCATGGTTTACTGTTAACAATCTAGTCCTAAACGCCAAAAAAACTAAATGTATTAAATTTGCACTACCAAATGTAAGGTCTACTTCACATAACATAGTATTGAATAATGAGCCATTAGATTTTGTAAATAGTACAGTTTTCTTAGGGTTAACACTAGACTCTAAACTTCAATGGGGCCCTCATATAACGGCTCTTTCTGGTCGATTGAGCTCGGCTGCATATGCTGTTAGAAAAATCAGACAACTTACTGATGTAGCTACTGCAAGGCTGGTTTACTTTAGCTACTTCCATAGCATTATGTCTTATGGCATACTGCTTTGGGGCCGAGCAGCTGATATACATTCAATATTCGTTTTACAAAAGAGGGCTATAAGAGCAATTTATTGCCTGAAGACTCGTGATTCCCTGAGAGAACTGTTCAAGGAAATCAACATTATGACAGTGCCATGCCAGTATATCTATGAAAATATAATGTATGCTAGAAAGAACATCCATCAATTACCAAAAATTTGTGACAGGCATAATTTTAATACTAGAAATAAGCATAAAATTGATCAACCATATACTAGATTAACTAAAGTCAATACATCTTTCGTTGGTCTGTGTATACGATACTACAACAAAATACCTGACAATATAGTGCAATTACCTGAGAGAAAGTTTAAAGAATGTGTAAAGCAAACGTTATGTAAAAAAGCTTACTATAGATTGGATGACTATATGAATGACAAAGAGGTATGGTGCTCTGATATTCCAGCGAAACACAAGAAACACATTGTAAAAAGCCGACTCTTAAAGTAGGCCGTGCTGCAGTGGTTTCTTGCCGTTTCTTTTACGCTGCCATAGCACGATCCGAAACGGCGTAGACTCGCTCTATTTGCATTGTATTCTGCATGACATTCAATAAGTATTCTGTAAAGAATCTACATTGAATAAAATTATCTGAATCTGAATCTGAATCTGAATCTGTCCGCTTATAAAAAAAGTTGACCCAAAGTCGTCTGATCCCAAACTAGGCAAATTTTAGATTAAAAATTTGAGAATAACACAACCTAGTATTCCATCATATTATAGTAAAGTCGATGAATAAAATTGTATCCAAGGTGTAACGAAAAGGATATACCGGGATGTATGTAAATCTGCCAATGAAACTGCACAACTTTCCGTAAGGAACATGTGCAGAAATATAAAAAATTTTAATGGTGCACGTATTTCGACCAATGTTCCTTAAAAAAAACAAAAATAAAAATGTTCTTTATGTTTGTTTAATGTTTATGTTGTTCAGTATCATGAGCAGAATCACATCCTTTAGGGCTGGTATCCTATACTATTAAACTAGCAATATTTGTATATGTGTGTGTGTATATATATATATATTTGTAATCGGTTTCTCGAAAACGGCTCAAACGATTTCGATCAAATTTTGTATGCAGGGGTTTTAGGGGGCAAAAAATCGATCTAGCTAGGTCTCATGTCTGGGAAAATTCGTTTTTACGTCTTTTTTAATATTTCTTAGCGTGTTTTAGTGCGTTCAAGAAACTTAAAGTGCCATCTGTTGTTGAGTAGCATAGCTTGCTCACCAGAAGATATTTTAATCATACAGAGCATAGCTCGGTCGCCCAGGTACTTTATATTAATTGATCAGAGCTTGAGTTTAATATAGCGTGAATTTTTCATTGGTTTCCAGTGATTTTACTCATGATTAGTTTAATTTGTAGTAAAATAGTAAACATTCTTTAAAGGCGAGGGGAGTGATGTCAAGAGGAGCGGAATGGGGGGAGGGGGGGTCATGGTCTGGAGACGGCACGGGGCAATTGGCCAGAGTGTTTGTGACCCGCACCTTAAGTAAGGTTAACTAATTGATGCCCACACCGAGTGCACACGAGGTGCCGCCTAGGGATGGGACTGTCTTATATCTTGCTTTATTTATCATTGCAAGAAGAATCACCAGCTTGTCCATAAAGTTGGATTATCCCGTGCTTCGAAAGGCACGTTAAACCGACCCAACTACTATCGACGGATATAGTCGTTAATGAGCCAAGTCCGAGGCCTTTGGCGGCTCAACAACTCTGACACCAGGGTTTGTGAACAGCACAACAGAAACCCAAATGTGAGGAGCCTCGAAACTTGGCCTAATTAGTCATTATAAAAACATATTTTTTTTTCCGAACGCAAATGACGCAGTCAACGTTTTTCTTTTTATTATTTTCATAAATTTAATTAATATGAGCGCTAAGTATTTGAATCCACAACAGAAACCCAAATGTGAGGAGCATCGAAAAGAAATAAGTTCAATAAGTTAATATTAAAAAAAAACAGGCCAAGTGCGAGTCGGACTCGCGCTACGAGGGTTCCGTACCACCTCATAATCATAATTGTATTAGATGAAATTTTTGTAAGTTACTGTGCTAGATTTTTTGAGTCCGGCACGCGCTTGACCAGATTTTATTATTTGTTGTTACTTTATAGCTTAATAATGAACTATAAACATACCAATTTTCACGTTTGTAGGTGTTCCCGTTTTTAAGATAGAGCTTAATCAAAAATCACCTAAAAAAACAGGTCTTTATTATGGGAACCCCCCTCAATTTATAACTTGTTTTTTATTTTTAGTATTTGTTGTTATAGCGGCAACTAAGATTTTTACAAAAAAAATTGTGAAAATCTTAACTGTCTACCTATTGTTGTTCATGAGATACAGCTCAAACAAAATTTTGTAAAAACTGCAGATTTTGGTGGCATCTTATTCCTTTGTTTTAAAATATAATTTTAAACAAAAAATACAGTATTTATCTACTCAACGAGCTCTAAACAACAATACCCCATTCGATGGGTAGGACAAACTTTTTTTAACGCTCCTCCCTTTAGCTGTTTGGGAGCCCCCTTAATTTTTAACTTTTTTTTATTTTTAGTATTTGTTGTTGTAGCGGCAACAGATATACACAATTTATGAAAATTTCAAATTTCTAGCTATTACGGTTCATGAGATACAGCCCACTGACAGACAGACAGACAGACATTGGAGGCATACGAGTATCAATAGAGTCCCGTTTTTCACCCTTTGGGTACGGACCCCTAAAAATCGAACACAAATATTATGACGCAGTAAATTTTATATTTTCGTAAACCAAATTTAGGTTAGTCAAACAAAGGCGGTCCGTCGTAATTTTTTTTTATTTCCACCTGTGAGTGTCTTATTCCTCAATCAGCGATTCCCATCACTATTAACGGAGGATGTACTGTAATGTATGGAGCGTGTATGAAATTGAATTACTGGCGCAGTTGCTGGCCGGGTCGGGTCAGGCGTGGGCGGTGTCGCGCTCATACATGTTATCATCAGCATTTAGATGTAGTACTACTGGAACTCACTCGAAAAACACCTTGTTTTACCCACTTATTAACATTATACAGGGTTTTATTGGACCCTTGGCCTAATTTAAGTATGTTGCTCAGAACATGTATCTGGATAACTTTTTCAAAGGAACATGGGTTGAAAAACGAAAAACCATTTTGTTCCAGCCATACAAACCTTGTGCCCGTGATAGTAGGATTTGTATGGGATGAGTAACATTTTTTCTCGTTTTTGACCCATGTTTCTTTGGGAAAGTTGTTCATATTCGTGTTCTGAGTAACATACTAAAGTTTGGCCAGGGGTCAAAAGTTACCCTGTAGGTACACCTACTAACCAACATTTACGAAGAAACAAAAATATATACGATATCACCCAAGGATTCGGACTCCTTGCTTCATACAAAATGTGACGTTCACGAGAGCACTTTCCTGTGTGAAGTCGAAAGCTTTTTTTAAGTACTTTTTTTCTTCAGGAGATATGATTAAATGAATGAATAAATTCTTTATTGCACTGCACACACATAAAATAAAAACGCACAAAGGAAAATACTTAAGATTAGAGTGGGCAAAGGCGGTCTTATCGCTGAGAGCGATCTCTACCAGACAACCGTACGAAATATGTTTCGTACGTTAAACCGTTGTCCCGGCTAGTTACTATTTACGGTAGTAGTTGTAAGATGAGCCATGTTAGAGGCCGTGGGCGGCTCAACAACTCTGACACCAGGGTTTACGAAGTCGATTATCGATCTTACAACCAGCCTACTTAGCACGCTCCAGTTGTCAGTTTATCTAGGCCCATAGACTAAAGACTTTAAGCATGGTCACGTTTTTTTGACAGCCGAGTAGTGCAACACATTTTTAAAGACAAGGATGGCTACATGTATTAGTGTATTAAGCTATCTCTGTCTAAAATATCAAAAACGTAATTTGTAAATTTGCTAAACATTTTCTTCCACTGACATTTCTTCGCGCTTGGAAGTGATAGATTAGGTGACATAATTCCCCAATTAAAGTGACATTTCTCCGAGATATATTTTCGCTCAGGGAGCGTGCTAAGCAGGCTGGGGCTGAAAACGGTAAAGATAAAGGTTTTTTAAGGGTTAAAAAAGCGATATCGTTTTGTAATACCGTTTTGATTTATACCGTTATAAAACCTTTATCTTATTTAACCTTTATAGTATCTATAGCGGTATCGTTTTTAGGGTTCCGATACCAAAATGGTAAAAAAAAGGAACCCTTATGGTGCCGCTCTGTCTGTCTGTCTGTCACACCTCTATATCTCAGCAACCACTTACGCTATCGAGCTGAAATTTGGAATAGTTTTAGAATATAGTTGCCCAACTTAATTGCACATGAAAATTTTTTGAAAAAAGTATGATTATTAATGTAAAGGGGGCCAAAATAGGGGGGGCCAAATTTCAAATTGTCGCTACTAGGTCGAGTGGGGTATCATATGAAAGGGCTTTACTTGTACATTTTAAAATATATTTTTGTATTTTTTTAAGTTTCTTAGTTTTCAAGTTATGATGAAAAATGTCAAAAAAAATACCATTCCCCCCCCCTTATCTCCGAAGTTTGAGTAAGGGAAAATCTGAATTAATTACAGTTGACAGAGGTTTATGTAAACTTTACAGCAAAAATAAAACGATCTTTCTAAGTTGCACAGTTTTTCAGAAATCTGCAAAAAACCTTTACAAACAAATTTAGTTTTGCGGTCCTGAAAATGGACTTTATTGCTTCCAAAAATACTATAGGTATATCGGAACCCTCGGCGCGGGAGTCCGACTCGCACTTGACCGGTTTTTTCATATTCACATTTATCTTTATTTAACCTTTAGGTATTTATTTTGGCTTTTTTAGCTCTTTTACCGGTTTTTATACCATTATATTTAGCTACCACTTGATTTCTGTATCGGAATAATAATCATGCCGAAATAATTAAAAGTGTCGGTACCGCAATGACGATATCGATAAAAAAAGATATATTTTTATTAAAATATCACAATTTTGCGGTTATTCAGTCCCTGGCTTGCAACCGACACGATATGATAATCATGACTCTCGCATACGAGTATCGCCAGAAAGTAAGTGCAGTGCTGCTGTACCACATAGTTATTTTGGATGGTTTACAGCTATGTACACAAACGTATTTAATCTGTGACGTAACTAGGTATTAATCATATATATTGTAAGGAATAATAACACTATTCACAAGTTGAATATAGAATGAAAAACAAATAGTAAGACTATTTTTGTATGTTGAAACAGAGCAGACCTGAACTGAACAACTATTCTAGGAACAAAGGTCGAATTTTAAAAATAACCTGTCCATAATAAATGTGCTATCAGCTGATGCAGCGTGTATGGGAAGTTATATCTTTTTATTTATGAGAGTTTTGAACACGTAGTACGATCCGCCTTGTTGAAGCAATTAGAACTTTGTTTCTCAAATAAAGTGGACAGCCGATGAGTAACCACCTGGGGTCCAATTCTTGAATTTCGTGGTGTTATTACCACAACCGGCGGCATTCTCGAAATCCATTGCGAGTGTAAAGAAAATAAACCACTTTCGATGCGGAGATATTTATTGTACTCGTCTTAACGCTACCACTGTCACAAAGAAACTGATTCTTTTTGCTCCTTCGTTGCTGCGAGGTGTGGTGTGACTCGATCGCCCCTCCAGGCACCCCACCTTCCACCTCTCGCAACAACGACCAATGGGCGAACGGCGGAAGTTAGTCAAAACATCAACTTCTTAATTTAACTGCTAATATAAATCATACCATCAAATTACACACGATACTAATTACGAATAAAATCTAAGGACATTTTGTAATTACTAACTAGTTATAGATAAATATTTAAAATCCTACTTTCGGAATCATAGTAAAAAAATGTAGTGAATATGGGAGGTGAACGGTTTGTAAGCTCTTTGGAGGTGAACTAGATCAAATGAGCAACTTTTATTTTATTGTTAATAATTTATAGCGAATTATCTTATTAAAATAAACAAATTACCTGACAATTTTAAACAAATCACAACACGAGGTTTCAAACCAGACAGTAGAGTCCGTCATATAGGTACGTAGTCTGAATGAGGTAGTGAAATGTAAAACGTCTCCTAGTTGACTATACCAGTCGGTCAAAAACAGGGTTAAGTTTTACAAAAATCAAGAAATCTTTTATCTAATCGTTTTAGCTAAACTTGCGAAAGTGAAAATTTATATTTTTTTTATTACATATAAATAAAATAATTATAATTTCTATAAAAACAAAGAAACCGTCAATGAAACAGACCGCCTCTCGCACCCGGTCAAAAGATGCTACTAGCATTACCACACTGCATCGCAATGGACAACCTCTGGACAAGAGACGAAAATAGGTATATCTTTTTTACTTGTGAATTGATCATTAACACTAAGAATGGAAGAGTATTTTAAAACGTTTTTTTCCTGAATGGTAAGAATTTTTACCAGAAAAACTGGTAATAACATTTATAAGTCCCAAGTCACATATTTCTCAGAGAGAAAGATAACAATTTTACGTTTTTTGGGATTTGATAAAGATCCGTACATTTTACTATGGAGGTCCCCTGCAAGAAATGAATACGCTTATGGCTCTTTCCTTAGCAGAAAGTGCTGCTACTTCAACCTCCTTGTTTCAAACGCTACATACCTAAGACACTACTGAAAAAGACCTCATCCGAAGAGCTCCAACGAAAAAGTAGAGTGTATTAGTTGGGAAGTCCAATTATCGCTAGTTACTTACAATTTTGTACTCGCACTTTATAAGCCATATGATCTTACGATAGTCAATACATATCAAGCGAAGATCCCTGACGGACAGACAGACAGTCAGATAGACACGCATTGTACTGTGATATGTCGACTCGTTGTGATTATTTGTTTAATTCTATTTGTTATCTGTGGTAGGCCAGTAGATGGACAGTACTGTACGACATAGATCTATGATGGCTCATCGCTTTAATCTGAACTATATGAAGCCGCTGTCTTGAGAGAGGTCTTGTATGAGAAGCTTAAAAAAAGTTACAGTAGCACCTTTACTGTTATATTTGTGCCAATAAATCGTTAATGTACTGTTTTAATTTCAGGAACCTAATGCTTTTGACTTGACCACAGTAAAGTTTAAAAAAAAAACAGCCCGCAATTGCAAATTTTGACGTGTATTAGTTCATTGGATATATAGTCATCGTTTTACTACTCTACTTCAGACTTTTAAGAATGAACTCTAACATAATATTATTAATGGTGCCTTCTAAAGAAGACATAGCTAAAGCAGTTGCCCATTCCAAACTTTAACACTGCTAACGCTTCAAAATATGTGAAACGGAGAAATCCTGTCATCGTCTCAAAAATCAAAGTACCAGAAGGTCACCTTTTGGAAACTAAATCGTCGCTACATCAGTAAACGGGCTTCCCAAGACTTCGCTAACAGAGTGTCGGCAAAACGGCAATTGATCGTGTGGTGTCGGTGAATAATTGATGAGCTGATGGGCACCGAGCACCGAGCAGCGACCACATACAACACAACAAGCGTGGGACGCCTCCCATCTGGTGACTATTGACGGCATATTGACGGAACCAAGCTATGGTACCAACTAAGCAACCCTCACTTTATTAGAATCTAGATTACCTTGACGGTTACATAAAGAACTTCAAATTTTTCAAGCCAGCTCACGATCAAGTGTAAAAAAATACAAACGAAAGAGGAAAGAGTCACTTGAGACGAAAAAGCACATACGCCATCGAAGAAGGATCCATCATTAGAAATAGAAATACATTATTCCTTTAAAAAATCTTGCGTTTTGTAGAACACTGTCGTCAAAAATAATTGAGGGGATGTAACTGAAGAGATTAACTTGTGAGTGCTCAACAAGGCGCGAGAATTGTTGCGAATAATCCCCCGCAGCGGGGCGAGACGAGGAATGCCAAGTGCGTCTTCGACTCGTGGGTATGATTTATCGAGTGTTTCTCATACACAGTCATTCCTTAAATACTGTGAACATTCGCTGCTCCAGTGGATTTCAAGATCAGTGTGGTATTTACCATAAGATTTAAGCTAGATCTTACGAAAAACAAATTTAGTTTGGCGGTCCTAAAAATGTACTTTATAGCTTCTGAAAATACTTTATACCTTCGGCGCGTGAATCGGATTGGCACTTGACCGGTTTTTTCCCACCGTGGCGCTACTTTGTAGTTTAGCTGTCGTCATTAAGAGATTTATCCAACAATGAATTAATGATTTTGAGTTTATTTGCTCAATATATTTCGCCTGCACATTTATCTCTTCTTATTCTTTCAATTGAAGAACCTGTCTCTTGTCGTTGGAGTAAATAAAATACCTTTCAGTCATGAAAAAACAATGGATGAAGCTTTAATTAAAGTTAGTAACAGCAACAAAGGCATTATAGTATGTGGAGACTTTAATGTTAACATTTTAGAAGAATCCAGTGTGTGCAATAGATTGAAATCTTTGTTCCTATGCTACAATCTTGTGAATCTTTTTTTGGTGCCCACCAGAATATCAGCGTCCTCATCTACTTGTATTGATAACATTTTTACGAATTTAGAACCAGTAGATAAATCAATTATCAATAAGTTGGGCTCTGATCATTCTGGCCAGTTGGCAGTTTTCAAAGTCACGACTAAAAAAGCATTGAAAAAGGATATCACGTGCGTACCTATCAATGAAGGTAGACTTATCCGCTACAAAAGTAGTGTTGAAGAAAAACTGCCAAACTTACCATATTGTGATAATCCAAATAAATTGTATGAGTCTCTATTTACTTTAACTAAAAGTGAGTACGATGCAATTTTCAAGGAAAAGAAAATTACTGTAAATGAGAATCTAATGTTTAGTGATTGGGCCACAGTGGGAATACACAGAAGCAGGCTAAGGTTATATGAACTTTACGAGGAAAGAACATATAACAATAGTGATGCATTTGCGCAATTTGTAAAGGATTATTCAAAAACATTCAAAAGGGTTTGTGCTGCAGCCAAATCAAATTTCATTAAAAATAAAATCAAAAATAGTTCCAACATTACGAAAACGACTTGGGAAACTATAAACAGTGAAACTGGAAAATCTAAAGCTCCTCGGAATGACTTCCAGCTTAAGATTGATGATCAGATCATAAGTACAGATATAGAAGTTGCTGAAGCTTTTGAAAACTTCTTTACGGATATTCCAGTTTCAACTACCAAAACCTTGAACTCATCTCCCACTCTTGCCAAATCTTATCTCGAACGACACGTAGATGTATGCAATGTAGATTTTAAATTCAGTTACATCAATGCTTTCGTTATAATTAAAGCCTTTAAATCACTTAAAATGAAAAAGACCGCCGATATAGATGGCCTGTCAGTTAAAATTATTAGTGCCGTTATAGAAAGCATTGCACCATACTTATCTAGTATTTTTAATAAATGTGTAGATGATGGTGTTTTTCCTGATTTGATGAAACATAGTAAAATTATTCCGTTGTTTAAAGCTGGTAGTAAATCAGACCCCACTAATTTTAGACCTATTTCTGTTCTACCAACTCTTAGTAAGATATTTGAAAAGATAATTTTAAATCAGGTTCAGAGCCACTTTTATCGCAACAACTTTATGAACCTAAAACAGTTCGGTTTTACCAGGGGTCGCTCAACAGTCGATGCAGGTGTTGAGCTTATTCAAAGTATATTTGACGCCTGGGAGGAGTCAAGTGATGCCATTGGCGTTTTCTGTGACTTGTCCAAGGCTTTCGATTGTGTACATCATTTAATTTAATTTTAATTTAATTTTTTTTAATTTAATTTATTTATTAATAATATTATCAACAATACATTGTCATTACAGGATAGCCCAAGTTGACGATGTAGCTTGATCATGATATTCTTATCAGGAAATTACACCATTATGGAATTAGAGACCAGGCTCTAAGCCTTCTGGAGTCGTATCTAAGTGAAAGGATCCAGAAGGTTGATGTAAATGGGAAAAGGTCACTAGGATCAAAAATTTGTATGGGCGTTCCACAAGGCTCAATCCTGGGACCATTCCTGTTCATTGTCTACATTAACGATTTGCCAAACCTTGTAAAGGACAAGAATGAGATAGTACTATTTGCAGATGATACGTCTTTGATTTTTAAAGTCAAAAGACAACAATCAAATTTTGACGACGTAAATAGTACAATCTCTAATGTAGTTGAGTGGTTCACCGTAAATAATCTTTTACTTAACGAAAAGAAAACTAAGTGTGTTAAATTTGTTTTGCCTAATGAAAAGCCAACTGCTACAAGCCTTTTAGTGAAAAACGATAAATTGAGTCTTGTGGAATCAGCTGTGTTCCTAGGTATTACCTTAGACAACAAATTACAATGGGGACCGCATATTAATAAATTGTCGAACAGACTTAGTTCTGCAGCATACGCAGTGAAAAGAATAAGAGCTCTGACGGATGTAGACACCGCGAGGTTAGTCTACTTCAGTTATTTCCATAGTCTCATGTCATATGGCCTTTTGTTATGGGGTCATGCTGCGGATGCAAACAGCATTTTTTTACTACAAAAGCGAGCTGTTCGTGCAATTTATAAAATGAAGCCTAGAGAATCTCTTCGAAATAAATTTAAAGAAATCAACATTTTGACTTTTGTGTCGCAATACATTTATGAGAATTTAATATATGCTAAACGGAATATACATATTTTTGATAAAAATTGTGACAGGCACAGTGTCAACATAAGAAACAAGAATCAACTTGCTTCTCATGTCAGCCGTATTCACAAAATTAGTAAAACATATAAAGGTCAATGTATACGCTTCTATAATAAGGTACCCACTGATATTGAAAGTTTACCGTTAGATAAATTCAAAACTGTAATCAAGCAGAAATTATGTAAGAAGGGTTATTATAAAATATCAGATTATCTAGAAGAGAAAAATCCATGGGATTAGACTACGGTTCTAACAGGCTAATTCAAAATTAAAACTGACCTATGTATGTTGTATATCAACCTTGTACATTCAAACATATTTAAAAGAGCGCGTGGGTTTTTATTGTCGCTTCTTTTTTTTCCCACAATGGCGCCACATTGTTTGTGAACCGATGTAGTTTAGCTGACGTCATTAAGAGATTTTAATATCCAACAATGAATAAACGATTTTGATTTGATTTGATTTTGATTTGATTTGACGTTGTACGGCCTTCTTCCTGGAAACGACAAGACATTGATTTTTTCTTTTACTTGGTCAAAGTAGCTTCGCCTAAATCTTCCTTTTCCCCCATTCCCTTAAACTTTTCCTTTAATAACGTTTTTCAGCAAATTGTCGTGCCGATCAGGTGTTCTGTCCATCGTCTTCCCTCTTCGGTTCTCTTTTGGTTTTAATAAAACATTTTTGATTAACTTTTTCTAAAATCTCATTGTTTTTCTTTCAGTTCAGCTAATTCTTTCCATCTGCCTCCAGCACCAAATCTTAAATGCTTCTAATCTTTCTCTGCCTCCCTGTTTCAGTGTTATGTATTGTAAGGTTGATATTTGATTCGCACTCCAAGTTCAGTTAATATACCAAAGTACCTAATACGCGTATCCAGTCTTGGACTTTGTCCAGTAGTGGACGTTTATGCTGATGAATGAGGCTAATTACTTAGATACGGCGTAAATACCGTAGAACAGTGACGTAGCGTATCTTATCTTATCCCATTAGGTGCGTGAGGTGCGTCGTAAGTGTGACTTTCCTCACGAGGCAATTGGCTCTGTGTGCTAGTGTGGGCTGTACGAGTATGATCGATAACCTTATTGAGCCACCAGAGGCTTTAGACGTGACTCATTAACATCTACATCCATAGACAGCAATCAGCCCATGGCTTAACGCATCTTACGTTCAGAATGGAAATTATCTTACTTTTCGGAAATTTGGTGAATCAACCTGCAATGTCCTAGCCCTAACCAAACTAGGCCAGTCTCACGAAGTGATTCTTGTTTGACAGAGTCCCCCCGGGAACCGAACTCAGAACCTCCGGATCGAGAGTGAAACTCTCTATAATCACTAAACCACGGAGGCTGTTTGGTAGTAGGTAGGTAGGTAGCATTATCGACATACTACGGACAGGCTTACGCATGGCTGAGATACGGGGTTGTCCTATGGGGAGAAAGTACCGATTCGCATGATGTTTTTATTATGCAGAAAAAATGCATCCGCATCCTTTTTAACATACGCAGTAGAACAAGTTGTAGACCGTACTTCGAAAAGCATAAAATACTAACCTTTCCCTCAATATATATTTTGGAAGTGTGCCAATTTGTCAGGAAATACCGCTACATGTTTGAACAAACAAGAGAGACGCAAACCCGGAATTTGAGACCTAAGGATACATTAAAAAAATTCACAAGTTGTATGACTATGTTTTGTAATAGCCCTTTGAATAGATTTGTGAAAATCTACAATAAGATTCCAGGGAGCATTCGGTCGGTAGAAAGTGATGACAAATTCAAAAACGAACTCAAAAACATATTAATTGCGAAATGTTATTATTCTGTGAAAGAGTTCCTTACTGATAAAGAATTGTAGAAATTAGATGATTTATTTATTTAATTTTCGTATAGATTATATAAATAATTGTGCCGTTAAAATAATGTAATTAGATTAAGATATGTTGCTGTGCCTGAACAAGGCGTTGCATGCCATTGACATTTACTAGTTTTATAAGATGACATGTAATTTGCAACTGGATCAATAAATAAATAAATAAATAAATAGTTTAGAAAAATTAACGCTGACAAAGTTAAATGTTCTTCATAGAGGCGCATAAGCAATTTTTATGAATGACACTTTCGCGTTTTTTTAATTAAATGTAACATACATGTTTTCTCTTAGGAATATCTGGGATCTTCATATCAGTCAGTCGAACCACATTATTGCTGGAAATAGTCGTCCCCTCGAGATGGGCAAGACGACTGTCCAGCGGCTTCCAGCGACCAGATCGTCGATGTGAGGGGGTCTGCTCACTTCTTCCATTTCATACCTCATGTATTGTCATTTGAGGGACCTGAATACCACAATCAGAGGCCATCAGGTTGAGATTGAAAAGCAAGAGCAGTAACCATTGCAGGCGTAATTTTATATACGCAAATTTCACTTTACATTGCTTTTGGTTTGTTTCATCCATCACAGTATCGATTAAGGCTGTCAGCTGATAATAGTTATTTGTTATGCAAGGCAGCAAAAGCGTTATTTGGCGTGAGTGCCTTGTATTGAAACCTGAGCAAGCGAAGGATTCTAGAATTGAACCACGAGCGAAGCGAGTGGTTCAAAAGAAGAATCCTGAGCGTAGCGAAGGTTTCAAGGCACGAAACGCAAAATAACTTTGCTGCCGAGCGAAACACAAAATTTTTCACCTCACTAAAGCGAGGAAGCAGCCAGTACCGCAGCGTGGAGGTCTGCCATACTGCATCACGTCCGAATTTCAAAAACCTTTTGCCCGCTAGCGGCCAAAAATCGCTTTTGGCCGCAGAAAAACCTTTTGCCCGTTAGGGGCCAAAAATCGCTTTTGGCCGCAGAATTTAACCGACAAAACAAATGTTTCCGAGCTTTGGAGGTGAAAAGAAATTTGTTATAGTCTGCAGCCAGTCTATGTTGAATCTGAATAACATCGCCTACGTTTCAGTTTATCCAAGTCTATGCCAATATACAAAACACAATTTTCCGTAAGTTTTCCCTTGTAACAAATAAAAACTAAACTATTAATGACGGAATAGTCCCCGATGAGCCAAATAACAGTTTTGAGTCGTTTTCCGGCAATTGGAGTCCGTAGTTTCTCCCACCCTTAGTCCCCTCGCTTTTCATAATGATCGCTTGTTCTACAGTTTGATCGCTTGCATACTATTCGATTATTTTATTATGGACAACAAGGATGGAACTTTCAAACAGGACAATATAATATCAAGTCTTCGATTGAAATATTATTCATTGCTGGTTTTATTACCGCTCTTTGTCGAGTATGTGAGGAAAAAAGGCAGTAAATGTAGTTTGGTTTTGTTGGATCGTTTCGATTGAGGTACCAGGGCATCAGAGCTCGTGAGAAGTCAGTCAGCTGGCGCGCTATGCCCGATCAAACGTAAAAAACAGTTCTAATGTTGTGGTCACAGTTTATTTCATTACCCTCTTCACTAATGCATGCTAAGGGGGACGTTAATTGCCTGTAATTACGTTTTAAGTCATAGTTTACTGTAAATCGGGAGACATTTTTATTTTTACGGAATTGTCAGGTGGAATGGTACGGACTATTAAATAATTACACTCTATAATTCTTAGAATAAATAATGAGATTCCAATCTCCGTTCTGAAAATGTTTCGAAATACTACATTTTACACTTTCTGTAGGTACTTAACTCAACTATTTCTGTTTTATTTTCATCGTCCCGCTGGAGGCATCCACGGCAAAGCACTTTATACCTAGTCAATTTGTAGGGTAGGGGGTCACATGCTCATCCCCTGTCTCTGTGAACTTGGTTAGTCGCAATTTTTTCCCACATACTTGCTTGTACTTCAATTGTTGTCATAAAGTGATCAAAGAATCCTAATATGAATAATGTATAAGTACTTTGACTTTCCGACAGCAATGTCATTTAATACTTATTCTTAATTAAATCCTTCCGTATTTTCATTGTGTTGTGGAGGCTATGGATTAGTAAAAATGAAGTCTAAAAACCACATATAAATTTTCATCATAATCATAATATCCCACAAAACGTCCACTGCAGGACAGGCAGCTTCCTCCAGAACTCCAGCGAAAATGCGTGGTACTTAGGAGGGGATTTACCATAGTCACCACGCAATTTTCAATTTTTCGTTTTCTATCATTGAAATGAAATAACATTTTGACAGATTGCTACCACTATATGATAAGATTATGGGTCCTTGCAGATATATTAAATTGAAAAGCAATGGCAAGACGAAAGATTACGTGTGCATTATTGAAGCTACTGATACAGAGAGAACGACTTTAGCCATTAGAAAAACTGTAAGCTCATATGAAACATGCAGCCAGTATCAAGAGAGTATTCCACCTCCTAAACACTATACGGTACATTTTTTGTTAGCCATGGAGCCATGGATATTTCGCCGCAAGCACTACAATTACTGATAAACTACTGATATTAGTTTAGCAAGACCCAATCTAAAAATTCAAGAATTCTCACAATAAATTAATGGACGTTATATGAATTTTATAATTACTGTCGTCAATAGAATCTATAATTAGATACATCATCTAATGAGAGGGTAGCGAATACCACCATTACTAACCTAATATAACAAGACCTGCTACATTACGAACTCTGAACTACATAATATGGTGATAACACAATGGGAGAGGTCTTGTTAATGTGGATGTAGTTACAATCAGAGAATCCATGTGGTCAGGACGGACTATGACCAGTGTTTATGGGATTAATATTTAGCCAGCAAAGTGGACAATATTACGACACATGAAGCTTCTAATATAACTAGTAGTAAAACTACTACAGTGACTACGAACATAAACGTCAAAGAAGGTTTTAATAAAAACACAACACATTTTGAAGTGAGAAGTAGATAGTATTGTTAAAAATTGTACAAATGCGATTTTGTTTTGTTTACGTGTAATAAATGGAAGGTGGTCAAAAAGAATAATCTTGGTGGGAACGGAAACTACAAATAATTTCATGAAACTAATAAAATTTTCTCGAGTAGCATCTTACTTGATCCCCCATAAAAACTGAGATATCGGCTGTAGGATTTTCTGATACTCAAATACTTATAGATCAAATACTTGAAGAAATACTTATGTACTTTTATTAACTAACAACTCTTACAACTTGTTCAGATTGTATGTATCAAAAGTTATGTTTTTGTAAGTATCAGCGTTAAATGATGTCGGATACTTATTTTTCGAGTAAAAACTTTTTCGTCTTGAAAATTGCTGATGTTTAATACCAATGAAAATTTACATTGTAGGCCACTTAATGTTTCTCCACCAGTAGAGCCTATGTTAGTGGAGCCAAGTGGAGTCACACAAGTAAGTACCAGTTTTTTTTAGGGTTCCGATACCAAAATGGTAAAAAAAAGGAACCCTTATGGTGCCGCTCTGTCTGTCTGTCTGTCTGTCCGTCTGTCTGTCACACCTCTATATCTCAGCAACCACTTACGCTATCGAGCTGAAATTTGGAATAGTTTTAGAATATAGTTGCCCAACTTAATTGCACATGAAAATTTTTTGAAAAAAGTATGATTATTAATGTAAAGGGGGCCAAAATAGGGGGGGCCAAATTTCAAATTGTCGCTACTAGGTCGAGTGGGGTATCATATGAAAGGGCTTTACTTGTACATTTTAAAATATATTTTTGTATTTTTTTAAGTTTCTTAGTTTTCAAGTTATGATGAAAAATGTCAAAAAAAATACCATTCCCCCCCCCTTATCTCCGAAGTTTGAGTAAGGGAAAATCTGAATTAATTACAGTTGACAGAGGTTTATGTAAACTTTACAGCAAAAATAAAACGATCTTTCTAAGTTGCACAGTTTTTCAGAAATCTGCAAAAAACCTTTACAAACAAATTTAGTTTTGCGGTCCTGAAAATGGACTTTATTGCTTCCAAAAATACTATAGGTATATCGGAACCCTCGGCGCGCGAGTCCGACTCGCACTTGACCGGTTTTTTTTATTTCAACGTAAACTGAATTGGTACACCGCACATTATATCGTAAACTAATACCTACTTTAGCATGTATCGTTCAACATCGGTAGGAAGCTCCGGCCATCAAATATTCAGGCTGTAATGACGGACCCGACGCTGCGTGCCGCCAGAAATATTACTAAATGCCTCGCTCATGTAATATTACCACAACATTTATTCAAAATGCTCTGTTATTTTACCATTTCGTTTCATATTTCCTAACAATTTCTGCTTTTACATCGTACATACAGGGTTTAACAAAAAAGGTACATCAACCCTGAAGGATGCGAATCTACTCATGAAACTGAACAACTTTCCCAAAGGAACACGGGTCGAAATACGAAAATTTTTTTTGGATCTCCCATAGAAACTGAATCAGCTGATAGCACGTTTTGTATGGGAGGTAAAAAAAAAATCTTCGTATTTCGACCTATGTTCCTCAGGAAAAGTTGTATAGTTTCACGGAAAGAATCACATACACCAGGGTTGGTATACCCTTTCTGTTACACCTTGTATATTGACGATTAGGTATATAGGTACATACTACATTTATGTTTTAGAATTTATTAGTCTATCTGTACCCTTATGATACACTTTATTTGTGTACATACTTTTGTTTTAATGGGTATTCAATTCAGCATGTAAGAGGAAGGTGTGATAATACTAAAGGATGTGAATCTGCCCTAGAATCTGAACAACTTTTACCAAGGAACATAGGTCATAGTAGAACCAAATAAATTTTTGACCTCCCACAGAAACTGCATCAGCTGGTAGTGCATTTTGTATGGGAGGTCAAATTTGGTTTTTCGTATTTCGACCTATGTTCCTTCGGAAAAGTTGTTCAGTTTCATGGGCAGTTTCACACCCTTCAATATTATCACACCTTTCCGTTACACGTTGTATATTATTCTGGTTTTATAAGAAACCACGAATCTTATTTATTGACTGCAGACATCATTGCCCCAATTCATTCATTCTGTTTCCTTGGCTAGAGAAGAAGAAGAAGCTCAATTGCAGCACAATTGAGCTTCTTTTTCTTCTCTGGTTCTACTTTCCTTAGTCACCTTTGTGACTCCCATAAAAATATTAGTTATCAAAATGCCTTGAAGTTTCACGCTTCAAAACATCACATTTTAATTCTCTATACACATCACATCACCTGTATCTATCCTAGCCATCAAGTTGGCTATACAAAACATGAACATACCAACATTACCGAGCAGCGTTTGATTGGCAGCTGGCGTGGTGTGGTGCTATGCGCGGGCGCATGCGGCTGTATATCGGAGCGGAGGCAGTAGCTGTGCGCGTGAACTGTCCAAACGATCTACACAACACTCACGCATGACCTCTCACCTCCAGTGTTGCCCAATCAGCTGTTTCACAGATTAATTCATCATTCTTTATCATTTTTAAGGCTACTGATTTAATGTAAGGGATTTGACTAGGATCTGGTGATAATACTGCAAAGTACACGGAGTGACTTCCATCTGACTTCCACAACCCAATAGGAAAACCAGGCCTCCTAGGCTTTACCAGGTTTAGTGGGTAACCTGACTCTCAGTTTTCAAGCCGCCTAATGGCCTCTGACTTATCATAACGACTTCTTGTAGGTACCTGTTACAGTAGGTACCCGGGACCACGTGTCTTCCGAAGAAAACGCTCGAGTGGTTTCACCCAAAAACGTAGGAAATATGCCAACATTACAAAAATCTAATCTAAATCTTATCTTAATAAAATGTAATGTTCCATCGTCTAAATTTTCTTTTCTATTTGTTGTTCTGAAGTCTTTTAGCTTTTTTAAATTCAGTATTGGCAACTCTTTAGGTTATGTATGAGTTGTATGGGTCTTTTGACTTGCCGCTGAAGCAGTAGGAGGTCAACAGTAGGGTGGCAAAAAATTTGCCATCATGCAGGAAAAGATAATCTATATCACGAAACGAAAGTAAAATTTGTTTTAAAATTTCGCACTTCTCATACATGTTTATTTTATTCCGGGTCTTAGCGGGAAGACCCGGAATAAAATAAACATGAAAGTAAAATTAAGCTAGCGCCCAACCTTTTCACAGCCAGGAGCCGTCAATCTGTTCGTTTTAAAAATTAATAGAAAAGCGAAAGTTTGGAAACTTCTTTCTTCCTGTTAAACCTCCCTTAAATCTAAATCTGACACTTTCTGTTCCTGTTTCACTTTCTGTTCCTGTTTCTGTAGACAAAGAAAGAATCAGCAATAGATATTAACCTCTGACTTACCACCTGTAAGCCGACACATAGAAGAGCTTTTCCACCTGGCATGGCAGGCCTCGCCATACAAACAACCGTGCAAATTTGAAAAGCCCGTTGGACAGCGTAATATTATATATTCTTTGCCGTTGGTGTGGTTGGTAGTGAGCCCGCCTTTCACGCCGTGGACTGCGGGTTTGATCCCCGCCCAGGGCAAACATTGGTGTGATGAACACATGTGTTTGTTCTGAGATGTATGTATATCAGTCACCCAAAGTACAGGCTTTGCTAGTTTGGGATCAGATGACCTTGTGTGAAACGACCCTCATGTCCCCCAAATTTAAATGACAGTTGCGAGTTCCCCCCCCCCCCCCCGACCTACTTAAATCGGTTGGGTATTGAAAGAGCTTCAACTTTAGAGAGGCTTTTTGGAATAATTCTCCTACATTTTACAATCTTCGAACAAGCAATCTTTAATTGTAGCGTATATACTAAAGGGAAATATTTACAGATTAAATTAGAGGAAACTATTATAAATAAACCTGAATTTATCCCTAGTGAACCTAGAGCCATGGCGACCCGAGGGTGAAGTGTCAAAACGGTTGGAGAGCGTAGATACGGCATCAGCGCGCAAAGCCAACTCTTGATATAAGTCGGGCGGGTGTCGGGCGTCTGCCTGATCTACCGAGACGCCTGGCTGCGTACGAGTGAAGGGTCATTATACCAGACAAAATATTTTTAACTAGGTACTGTACAGTCAACAGCAGCTCAAGCTTAAAACTCGTAGTACAATTTTCGTCACGACGCAGACTAAGATAAGTTTGTGCGGTGGTACAAAGTCCAATGTATCAAGCTTGACGTGCTCTTGAATGTATGGACCGTGTGGCGCCGGCTAAGCCACCAACCGATCTCTACCCGTAGGTGTCGTAAAAGGTGACCAATGGAGTTCAAATGAGAGGATTGGCGTCCTGCCATCATGCATACTGCGGTCACTAACAACCGTGGTCTTGACTTGCGGCTGGCAAAAGCGCTAACTAGCGTGGTGACTTTGGTACAGTCAAGCTTGACACATTGGCCCTTGCACCGTTTTTATTTCAATAGACGTACGGGCTAGAGTCGCACTGAGAGTGTCAAGCTTGACCTGTCGGTTATTGTTCTTCTCCTTCAATACAAAATATACCACGAATTTTTGAAATGTGAACATTTGGAGGGAGTTTCCTGTCCCGCAGAGGACTATTAATGAGATGTTATAATGATTCTGACTGTTTACTGAAGAGCTTTTGCGGAGAGCGATTTTTTGCAGTGCTGTCGATCAGTGCGCGTTTGTATCGATGCAGATACATTTCAATTGCACTTTCTTCTCTTCTTAACTCGACCGTGGAATTACTGGAAATCTAAATCGAGTACACTTTAGTTTCTATGCAAGTTATCAGCGATTTAAGATTTTTATTATTATTCTTAACCTATTAAATAAAAAAAATCATTTAAAAAATCCATTTATAGCAGACAAAAAAGTCCATATTGCCAATATTACATTTAAATCAAAAATTACAATTAGAATTACTATTAAAATTACATGAATTCAATAACATTACATTACAATTATTATTATTAGAATTACATATACATTATTTTTATTTATTTTATTACAAGTGATGATGACTTCATTAGCTAAGTACATTACCTAAGTTACAAGTGAAAGCAAGCAGAAAGACAAGGAGCAATAAAGTTTTATTATTTGACATTCTTAGTGTTATTTATGTTTAAAACTATTGTATCTCACTGCTGGGCAAAGGCCTCTCGTTCCTTCTTCCACGTATTACGGTCCTGTGCAAGTTCCAACCAATCCCGGGGGAAGGCGTTTAGATCTTCATTCCATCTTTTGCGGGTTCGTAGGACGTTGCCCGTTCTGGAGTAACCACTGAGTAACGATCCTCCTCCACCGTTCAGATTATTATGAAAGTTATTTTAAAAAGCAAGGGAATTAAAATATGCCATCAAAATATTAAGAGACACCAGTAGGAACCCCTATACGGGGCGATTCCTGTCCTGATTTGATCTATCTAATAGACAATGCAAAAACTTTCATTTTTCAAATAAATCTATTGAAAAGTGGTAATTTGACACTTTATTTCTTGTTGTAAAGCCGGTAGCATACGATAGGGATCTACAAACATATTATTTTTCACTCAACTAGCTGCGTTTGCGCTGGATTCGTCTACAAAGAGATCGCTATCTGCGCAGTTTGTGCAACTATTGACGTGGGATTGTTCAATGCTATTTATTCAAATAAAATGTTAAACGTTTTATAATGTAACACTATCTTCAATTCAAAGTCGGTAGATTGATATTTTATTTAGTGTGAAACTTAATCCCAAAAAAGTTTTGGAACTTTGTTTAGGAGCTGGTCGTGTCCCACTGCAGAGTATAGGCCTCCCAACCTTCTATATATCCCTATAGTTCTGATGGAACTAATATGTTAAAATGCCTTATATTAGTATTTTTTTGTACCTGACATTCGTTTGCTCACTTATTAGAGCGGTTAGAAGCAACTTTTGTTCTACAATATTGCTGACAACGTACAAAAATATTTCAACTTCGCATACAAAGTAACGTAACTGACCAACACATTTTGCATGGGAAGTTGTTTTTTTTTATGCGTTTTTAGCAAAGTCGTAGAACAAAAGTTACGGATGTCAGGTACAAAAAATAACCTTGTATATAGATGTGTACAATATTAAACGACATAAAATATCCACTTTTTAAGAGTGGTCCATATTAATTGTATAATACTATTCTTACAAGAAAAGAACGAGGTCCCAAAAGAATAACAATATCATATTGACATATTGTATGAAAGTGGAAACCACAAACAGATGCACAAAATAGGATTAGTCCCAAATCAAACCACAGCAGGAAGAAGACCAAATCAAGTTTCATAATAAGTACAAAAAATATTTCCCGAATAGAATAGAATTAGGCATATTTCCTCCTCTTGTTGCTATTATTTGGTCACCCTAAGCGATAAGATCGCCATTTTGTATTCTGTAGGAAATATGATCAGTTTGTTATAACGATATTTGCTAGTTGTGTGCCCCTGCCTTGCTCGCGATCACTGATAAGGCTATTGTACTGGTTTTAATGGTCCCATTTGTATTATGTTTCCACAATAAAGTTTGTTTGCGATTATATTGATAATGTAACTGTCATTTTGTGATGAAATTGAAAGCTACATTCATATTAAATTATAGTACAATCGACAGGCAAAACTTGCAAAACTCTACAATCAAATAATTCACCATTTCACTAGGAATTCACAATTCTACAAAGTGTAATAGAGCAAGTATTTTCGAGGATGTGAATCAGTGCATGAAACTGAACAACTTTTCCTTAGAAACATTTAGGTATAGGTCAGGGTGTTAAAAAAGTTCTATGATCCTTCTAAGGGGTGATTCTACATCACCAATAGATTGTACCTACGAGATAACAATATACATACAATCTAAAGTTGAAAAATTAGTAGCAAACATTGTTCTGAGCTATTGTAGGAAATATCATGTAGTTAATTAATAAATAAAAAAATGTGATATTAAGGGGGCTTTTTTTAGACTTATTTTAAAAAAACTGAAAAAAATATATTTTTTTTTCTTCGAATTTTAATTTTGTTTTTTATTTAATAAATGTTTTACTAGATTTAAGTTATGTTTAATAATTTTAATTGATAAACTATGATGTCGGCTAGTCAATAAAAAAATAATGGAAAAAGATGAACAAACTTAGGAAATATCGTAAAAAAACTGCAGCACGTTACGCGTCTTTACAAAAAAAGTCCGCTACCGCTAAGTCCCAAATATAAAAGTAATTATTAATAATTTTGTACAAATATTCAAAAAACGCCGGGCGGTCACTTATCCCTGGGACACATTGTATAAAATGTTGAATTATAAAATTCATAATCAAATCTTAGTTCAGTCTTTACGTGTTTTAACGATACCCAAATCCCACGTGGCTGCTGACGGTACTATAATTGGGGTGTGTACGAAACGAACGCCTACGAGACGGTAGCTCGCCGACCCATTGTAAGATTGTCTTGCTGACGTTATCATTACAACCACCGTACCGCCGCCACTAATGACTCTACTCTATGACTTTTTCTCAAATACAATTAAGTATAGGGAATAAGCGAATTACTCACACTGAACCCTAACTTTGTCGATTATTACAAATTATTTTAATATCTGGACAATTATTTAAAAAAGTTGTTCAATTGACAATCATTTATAACGTGTCAATCTCATTACTTAGGACTACTAGCCGACTGATACAACTAGGCGCAAGACAAATGATAGTTGTCGGTATCGCCGGCACGTCACCACTTGGTCACTAGGGGAGCGCGGGAAAGAAGGGTAAGACCCTGTCCTGAAAGGGGGAATTTGCCGCGATTTACTCGCGCGTGTTTCGCACGTTCATCTGGACGCAAACAAGGCGCTCCTAGTATCTCAACTCCCACGAACCGAGAAAATTCGCGCGATTCTTGTGGACGCAATGTATTGACACCCAGTACCTCGCCGACGCGCGTAGAAACTCGCGCGTAACAATTTTGCGGCGAATTCGCCCTTTCTGGACAGGGTCTAAGAGGTACATTCTGTCATGCGCCTTATTGAAACGATGGGCTAGTACAAACTATTCTATCATACCGACTGCCAAAGACCATACAGGTAGGTATCAGGACAGCCAAATATAAGTACAAAAGTATACAAGGTTTAACGGAAGGGTGAGATAATACTGAAGGGCGTGAATCTGCCCGTGAAACTGAACAACTTTTCCCAAGAAACATAGGTCGAAATATGAATAACCAAATTTGACCTCCCATACAAAATGCGCTATCAGCTGTCTATGAATAAAATAATAAACAAAAATAAAAAAAATAAAAATTAAAAAGCTTTTATTTTTCCTTACACCATAATTTAAGGTACACTCAACAGCACGTCAGTAGAAACACTTTTGGACCTTATTGCGTGGTAATAGAGTTGAAAAAGTTTCTACCGACGAGCGGCTGACCGTGCTTACATGATATGACTTAAGTTTTGGTTAGTATTCTTTAGTGTGTTCTTAATCTATAATTAGTTGTGTTAGTTTTCTGTGTAAGGACCGCTTCTTGCGGTAAAAGCCTCCTCCATTTTAGACCACTGTGTCCTTTGTCTTGCTGCTCTACTCCACAGCTTTCCTGCTACTTCTACGATGTCATCACTCCACCTTTTATATGGTCTTCCCAGTCTTCTTTTTTTGTCCATTGGATGCCAGTTGGTTACCATGTGGGACCATCTTCCATCGGTTCTTCTCTGGATATGTCCTGCCCATTTCTACTTTAATTTTAGTATTTTCTTTACTGCATCTTTAGCTTTTGTTAGGCTTTTTATTTTATTGTTTCTTACTTTGTCTCTTAAGTTTGAAGCCCATAAAACTTCTTTCTATGCCTCTTTGACAGACTTTTATTTTTTACATATTTTTCTTAGTTAAAGGCCAAGTTAGGCAGGCATAAGTAAGACATGGTAATAAGCAGATTTCCAGAGCTTTTGTTTTTAAGTTTACTGGTAGTTTGCTTTTGAAAATTTCCCTATTTCTATGGGAGGTCAAAAATTGATTTTGTTCTATGACCTATGTTCCTTGGGAAAAGTTGTTCAGTTTCATGCGCAGATTCACACCCTTTAGTATTATCACACCTTCCCGTTACACGCTGTGTAATGCCGCAGGCAAATCATATAATTCGCCATTTACAAACGGCGGGCAAACTGTAAACGGTCGGCAAATTGTAAAACGGCGCCGGCAGATTGTAAACGGGTTTAGAACACTGGTGCATTGTAGGTTCGTTAGCCACGGTAAACCCAACCTAACCGATCCCGAGCAGGGAAACGAATTACGCGTCGTTTTGTGAAACGCCCCGGCTTTGTGTAAAATGCCGAATTAAAAAATTTTCGGCATTTTGTAGAATGCCAAGGCAAACTGGGAAACGACGAATTATACAATTTGCCTGCGACATATACACTTCACAAATGTAGGTATCTGAATCGCTACTCGATATGAGGTCGGCCGTTACACAGCAGTTCCTTTAGCAAACACATTCACAGCCCCGACACTCACAGAACAAACATAATCACGATAATTGTAACGCGGACCCCGTATACATACTACTCGTAAATGCTGTACGCCGCCATAGAGAAAAGAAATTAAATTAATTGTGTGGAGAAAAGTGTGATTGTTTAATACATGGTCTTAATAAAAAATGCAAGGAGATCAAAAACCGGCCAAGTGCAAGTCGGACTCGCGCACCGAGGGTTCCGTACCACCACATAATATTAATTGTTTTAGTTGAAATTTCAGTAACTACTTAACTGTGCTAGATTTTTTATGTCCGTCTCGCACTTGGCCATTTTTTATTATTTGTTAAGTACTATTTTCTAGCTTATGCACTAAGTATAAATATTATTTTTACGCTTGTGAATGTTCCCGTTTTTACGATGCAAGGCAGACCTGTTGTTTTTTGCTTCTATATGTACCTTCTATTTCTACGAATAGGTTTCATTCGTGTACTCCAGCACGTAACCACTTTTCGCTCCGACTGTACGAAACCTGTCAGGTTGCGGATTGGCAGACCAACGTTTTGTGGACCTAGTAGGCCACTACCATCGCTACAAAGTTGCAAATTTCTTGTACTCGATGACATAAGATATAACATGCAGTGCCCTTGAAGTCTAATTATTTTTATATAATACGGCTTATCTTAAGTCTAGTCTTAGGCTTGTATTTTGCAAAACAAAAAATCGCATTTAAAATACTAAACTGTATACACACAAGTACAATAAAACTACAATGGCACTCAAGTGTTTATTATTTCTGATAGAAGTATAACTGCCGGGATTAACTTATCAAAATAAATAAAACAATCCTTGAACTAATCAAAACAAGGATTAAATTTATTTGAGAAACCGTCTAAGTGCTAGTCAGACTCTTACACCTAGGGTTCCGTACCAGCAATTTATATTTGTGTTCATGGAAGCCTGATGGATGGTTATTTCATGCAAAACTACTGTGCCGATTCCGACTAGCATTTCGCCGGTTTCCATTATTTGTTGTTCTACTTTAGTCATATACTGGGTACAACCTTCAGGGTATATACCCTTTCTGTTACTTACACTTTGTATAGGCATCAAGAAGACTCGATAAAGTGTCTTGCATGATTGTTACGATTTATCAAACCAAAAAGAAAATATTATCAAGCCGCTGATTTAATCCCGTAGTGCCAGTATTTCGCACACACACACACATCACACTCATACTCACTCACTCACACACATGTCATCTCATAGTCTTTTTTGGTATTATTATTATCTTTCTCTTTTTCTGTAAATTTATGCAATATTAATTATGTAATACTACAATATCTGGAGCATCTAGGCTATTAAAATGTAAACTGTCTTTTTCGGTAAAGTTTGTTTTAGGCTGCCCACGATACAGGCTTGACCTAGTGTGGAAGTCAATGTTTTGCCTTATGGAAAGTTACCAATCTCATTGTTTTACTTTTAGATGCTATAAAATGTAACTTTATTTGATTAATAAACTATTTGTATTTGTATCATTTATTAAAATTTTTCAGAATACCAGCAGCATGTTATATCAGCAATAAAAAATATAGAAATTGGTTTCGACATAGCCAATTACAGGTGTTTGCAGTTATTAACTAAATACAGACAAAGATATGTATGAGAACGACAGACACTCAACATAACGCGTAAGCCTAGCAAATGGGGTCCCGTTGGCAACCTTTGAGAACGGATTACGGAAAACATGTTATTTCTTATCACAGTTATCAGTCTCGACATAGCTATCAAGGCTATCCTTGTCTTTGTAAACATCGTGTTATTTGTTTCCATTGATAAGTAATTTTTTTTTTTATGTTACAAGCAATGATATTACAATTATAAATGGGCAAACGAGCAGGTGGGCCACCTGGTGGTAAGTGATTTACCAACAAATATAATCTAAACTGTTTTCTTTGAAGAAATCACTTGCTATTAGTTGGAAATGCTACGGACGGCCACTTCACAACGCATTCTAAAACATCAAAACAAGCGGTGTCAGTCGGAATATCGCAGGTATTCATTGCTATCGCAGCAAGTCTGGATGCATTAGTTACCAATTCCTTCAACCACTTTATTTGAGTGATAAAATGTATCCATTGTTACATTCTATACGAATATGAATAATTGTAGACTCGACTTAATACTTAACACACCACACACACTCACTTTTATACACACTAACTCACATACACCACACCCACACACATACACTCACTTAGTCATACTCACCAAACCCACTCTTTCAAATCATACTTTTCTTGCTTTAAACTTTTCTAATTTCATTTCAATTAAAACAATAAGTTTACAATTGAACAATTCACCTTTTAATACAGCACTTAAAAAAGAGAGTTTTAGTAAAAGCTCAACCCTCAACCAAATGTGTCATTGGCGAACTGTGTGTGGTAGAACATGTTATGTATACAAGCAAGATGTGTGCAGCGACGTATACAACAAAGCACGTAGTGGCACGTACACACGGCCGCACGTCAGTGGAGAAACTTTGACCTTGAGCAGATCTCTGGGTTCAGGATTTTTTAGCGTCGCGCTAGTTCAGCTTTTACAGGTTTTGTTTCTACTACATTTCTGCCGTGCGTACTAATTAACACTGAGTAAACTAAATCATATCAATCCTGTACATTCAAACATATTAAAAGAGCGCATGGGTTTTTATCGTCCCTTTTTTTTCCACCATGGCGCCACTTTGTTAGAGAAGCGATGTAGTTTAGCTGACATCATTAGAAAATTTTAATATCCAAAAGATTTTAAAGTTTGAAATCTCTTCCGCAATATCGTCAGTAAAACATCGTATGAGTATGGAACTGTAGGCTAATAGGCCGTCTCACGGCTCCCGGACTCGGATTACCATCCAAATTAAGTATTTGAGACCATTCCTGAGTATCGGAGACCGTTTGGAGACCAGCCGATCGAATCCCATTTAACAAGGGCACATACACCGACGGCACTTTCTATGCAGTCGTCAGCTGCTTAGCTGCGCCGGCGCTTATTGGACGACGACAATTTAGGTATTACGGCAATTTGACATAGTTTTGTTTAACGCCCTTAGTAAAAAACACATTATCCAAATATTCTTAATCCTGATTGTTTAATAATATATCTTCATAGAAACTTAGGCTGATTAAAATGACTGCTGCAGTTGACATACAACTTTAGACGCATAACACCAGATACGCAAAACACCAACAGCATGATAATGAAATATCTGACTTTACTTGATCATTTATTTATTTTATTTATTTATTTTTTATTTTTCTGACATAAATTTTTATTCATATGTTTTTAAATTATTTCATCATAATGACAAGTCAAAGATTTATACAATAACAAATTAAAAAAACAATAACAGTCAAAATTAAAGTTATAAACAACAGCATAAAAAGCCTGTTTCTCAGTCAAAAAGTCCGCCCCGGAGCGTGCCAGGTTGGAAAGTCCCCATAATACCAGCCGCGTTGCCGCGCTGGATGGCCAACGAAATGTGCTGCCTTAGGAACGCTCCGGAGCGGGGGTCGCAACCACGATCTCGCAGGCGCCGACCCAGTTCGGTTACAAATTGTTTGGCCTCCTCACACCACGGACCGCTTGTTTCCACGGCCAAAGGTACAAATATATACTGACTTTCCAGTTCAGCATACTTTGCACGCTTTAGCCGGGCTGCCTGTTCTGCGGCAGAGCCTGCTTTACGTGTGGTGTGAGGATAATGGGACGCTGCGAAAGTATTTACACAGGTGGCGTCCCATAAAAGGCATCGGCCTCTTTCCCAGGGGATCAGGGTGAGACCGTCCGGGCGTTTTCCGTCCGTGCGGCTAAGACCAGGGGGCTCAAGCACACACGGAACCTCAGCTGACACCAGCGCCTTACGAATGATTTCATTCAGTGCGTGGTGTCTAGGAAATCTACCAGCACACCTTGCACAACTGAGCCCATGGTGTGCGTATTCGTCAACGTTTATGCCGCAGGGGCAGCAGTGCGCCTCACACAACTTACACCCTAGCCTCAGCGCAACCGCTATCCGTAATGAATTATTGTCGAGATGCGTGCCGAGCTGAGGCGAGGGCAAAGCGTGCAGCCATGCGCCGGACTCCGGGCAGGCTACAGCCCTGATGCGCGCCCTGTCAACCCCTGTAAACGATTCGGACAACTCCGACAAAAGAAATTTGGAGGCCTGATCGTCCCAGGCGCGCTGGGAGTCTAGCCTTTTCGGAACGTCAACGCCCGGACACATTACCGTCCAAGCTTCCATTGCATCGTTTTGAAAGGGAATCCTGCAACTACCACCATGGATTTGAAGAATGCTAGTAACTAGCGCAGCAACCCCGTTCGACGACGCAAGGAATGCAGGCAAACCAATGGTCTGAACGCTCCTGATGCCGAGACCCCCATGCCTGATTGGTAACACTGCCTGTTGCCAACTGGAATCGTCTAAAGTGACATTGACGATTGTTTCCAGAATGGACCGAATAGTATTATCTAAGGCAGCGACCTCTACAGGAAAAAACCATGTCGGAGCTGTCCGAACCACATATGTCAGTTTGGGCAAGGAAAAACAGCTGCGAAAAAGAGTTAAAGCAGCGTGTGCTGATACATTCCTCAGATGCTCTTGGACCCGGGCAAGCGTGCGGGTTTTAACATCCAAAGCCGCCGGTATACCACTCGGGAATATGGGCGCTCCCAGAAGGGTAAAAGAGCTCTCGTTTAACATCCTTAAACCCGGCATAAGGGACTCGAAAGTGGAGATACTCTCTTTCGCCCGGTTACTACACGGAAATATCTCGCACTTGGTGGAATTTTGTTATTTATTTATAATTTACAATGTACAGTTATTACAGGCATACCTAATTAAACTATACAAGGAACATAATGAGATCAGAAACCTTAAAGTTAAACATTATTAAAAAATAAACTCCTGTATGTAGGTATAACATTGTTAAAATATATAAAATTATAAAACTTCACAGAAAGTAAGCATAGATTTGCTGATGTTGTTCAGTTTCATGCCCTAAGTACTATACTGAAGTATAGTAATTAATTTAGACATTAATTACTTTGATTTATTTTTGAATTTTATAATTAATAAAATTAGACAAATTGAATTTTATTTTTGATGTTGTGGTTCTGAATTGTAATTTTGTTGTGTTTAAATATGTATTTTTAAATTTGTGGGTCACAGATGCCTGAATAAATAGATTTTTTTTTTTTTTTTTAATAGTTAGACATTTCATGAGCACGCTGTATTTTAGCTATCCCAAGACACGGCAACTGCATATATATATAAAATTGCAGCTCGTCTGTTCTCACCAATAAGGCGCCTTTCCGCTCAACCAATGGACTAAACAGTTACTACATTATCGACTTAATTATAATTACTGGTCATTTTAATAACTGTCCTAATGAGAAGAAATTGCCACTGGGAGCAATTAGCTACCAGTAGTTTTAATAAAAGTATATTTTTTTGTTTTATCGCCTGTTCTCCACTTGTTTTGATGGGCTTATCGTTCCTAATCAAGCTGTATTACTTCCTTTGCCATCTGCCGATGTTCAAGAAGATATTTTTCACAGTTTCATGTATGTTTTGAGGTTGTCAATAACAATTTAACGTGTAAATAGCATTTTCACCTCACTATCTCGGACAACTATGCTTTGTCGTTAGAAATCTGCGTGCAAAAGTAATTTTTGGCCGCTACGTGGCAAAGGTTTTTGAAATTAGAACGTGATGTTGAATTATGGTATAAGGTAGGGCAGCAAAGTTATTTCGCGTCTCGTGCGCGCTACACATTCACTTTGCTCGTGGCTCAATCCTTGAATCCTTCGAGTTTCAATAAATGGCACTCGCACCAAACAACAATTTTGGTATATTATGCATAACAAATAACTATTATTTTTGCACTAGCACCTAAGTTTTATTTTTTAAATAGTAACATTTCTTCGAATCATGTTCAACACAGAAGTTCCTACCAAACATTAGTCCATTTAATACAGGTTTGGTGCGGTATCTTTGTTCGTGGTGTCCACTTTAGCGGCTACTGCCATAATAATAACCATAATGTGTCTGATATCGAGAGTGTGGAGCAGGTCTCTTTGAGGCGCGAGTGAGGAAACACCACTCGCCAGCATCTTAATCACGCCATTACTGATAATGCGCCATTTGGAGTGGCGTATGCGCATACGACAAGAGGAAGCGAGTGACTGAAACATTGAACATTTTGTATCATTTTTATCATATTTCGTTCCCTTTCTCTACATCTAGAGCATTGTTCGTTCAGCGTGAGATGAAATCAGGAGAAGAAAGAGAATCAGCAAGAGAGATCTATGATTTATCAATAACCTGAAAGATGACCTGCATCATGGAATCTATTATTAATTTTACATTTGTGACACCCGAGAATAAACTTGATATTTGATGTATTATCAGATGATATTCCTAAAAGAAACACATTTGTGATTATCTAGATCTCGATTGATCAATTCCGTCGCTCTCCTTTGACTCGAAGCGTCGCCGGAGTGCTATCTCGCCGGTTCTATTTGAAAACAAACCGCCGATTTGCATGAATCAAGTATTAAGTAACAGTTCGTTAACAAACTGTATCGTAAATATTTGCCCCCTGCTCTTGGGAAACCGTTCCTCGATAGCTTTACTTCTCCATTTGATACGACTAAAATGTCATCGGCGTATGCTGCTGATTCAATGATGGGAATAAAGGTAGGCTAGATTTTCCAGTGCATATGGACTCGGAGAAATGAGCAGCAAGAAAAGGTTTTGTTAAACAGATCGAGTGTGAGACATAAGATCTATACTAGAAACAAGTTTCTTCATACTTATCACAAGGTAAGGCCCTTAAGATTTTTCATAATTGTATATGTTATTTATTATGTGTAAACTTCTGTGATATCTTTTATGTGTTATGTTTATTGAATAAAGGTTTTATCTATGAAAAGAAAAAAGGTGCAGATCACAACGAAAATGTCCGTCATTCAGAAATTATCTCAAATTATAATAACTAGGTATAGAAAATAAGAACACAAAGTATCATCATTACTTTAATTTTATTTTAAATGTAATGAAACAATCTAACAGACAATACTTTTACAAATTATCCTCCATTTACATCCTCTATTGTCATGTCTACATATGAAAAACATATACTTAATAGTAGATATGTGGGAACTGTAGGCCATTACGAAATTTCCGAGTCACCCACATTTTATTAAGCTGTCGATAAAATTAATACAATAGATAACAAATCGTTTCTATATCCTTGTAGTGTGTACAGAGATGAGATTTCATGTATAGGGTTGCCAGAGTTGGAACGGGATTTAGGTAGACAGATAACTGAAAAGAAAGTTCAAAATCTTTAGTTGACATACGAATGAACAATTTTGAGGGAAATTGACGACTTCTCGTACTGCTTTCATGATTTGACGTAAGAAGGAATATTGAGGCTTTTTTCTACAGACAATACAAATATTTAAAGATCTATAGTGAAATAAGACGGCTCAAAACGGGATAGGTATTTAAGAAATAATAAAATCTATAAGTTTAAACATAGCTAATCTGTTTGACTAGTCAGTAATAAGAAGTATTTTCTAGAAGTTTTCTATACCTAATGAACAAGATAAAGGTGGACGAAACATAGCCCACGAGCTGGCAACCTAGTATGTTGGTATTTTAGGGGTAGTAGTTTGGGGGCGCGTCCAGGAAACACGGTGATTTATTTAAGCTCTACACACACGGGGTGGTATTGTGCCGCTTTGTGCCACAGACAATGCCACCAAATTGAGCCGTCGCATTCGCCACGCCGGTCCGCACCACCCGACCGCGACAAAAACACTAATAATACATAAATAAAGTCAAATACCGCCGCTGCGTTCACGTCTACACCCTATAAAATAACCATAACCCCTATTTTTAATCTACAAAGTCGAAATTTCTATACAAAATGATCAAAGAACAGTTTCACTCGGCGACGCGGTTCCATAAATCAATAAGTTTTTGCCGACGTACCTGATTACATGAATGCCGATACGCTTTTTAATATCACGAAATATTATAAATTATATTTTACAATCTATAAAAGATACATCAACATTATGTTCCTATTTTGGTTTGCCACAACAGAAGATTACGGATCAGAGATTACATTTGACATCATCTTGGAATGTTCGTCAGAGTAAGAAAATGTAAGTTTATTATTATTGTTCTTGTAATCTGGATGAAAGTCGAAGAAGTTAATCCTAGTCAGACGTATTTAAGCTGTTTACTTGCGAACGAGCCTGTGTCAACAAATAACGAGAAATAGACAAAGCTATCACGGGGATGTTATAGCATTCCCTTTGGAGAAATGCTTTCATTAACAAAATCCAGAAAACTGTTACTGTTAGATATTTTTATTATTCACATATGTGTGCTATCATTATCTATTCTATGGTGCTAGTAGGACATACTAAAAGCAGGACTTACATTTGTTGACGATCTCATAATAGTTCCTAAAAAATTGCTTCCGAAAAAACTAAAGGTCAACTTAGACTCAATCAAAACAAACATTTCGATAATCATCAATTAATATGTAAAGAATTTACCAATACACTTTAAAAACCGTTAAAACGTTCTTAATTTGAAAGTGGTTTAATTAAAAACGGACTCTGTTTTAGTTTGTTTACACGCATTTACATACGAACGAGAAAACGTAATTACGTAAGCTGACACCGAGTTTTGATTCGATGGAATCACAGTCCACGGCCGCCATACTTCAACCACCAACATGGCTGCCGTACTAATATTACAATATAAAATAATAACACTTTCAAAAGGGGTGCAAAGCTTTACAATTATTTTTATTTCAATACAGTTCTTTCTCTCGCCCGGTTTGAAATATGATTTGTTAGACGCCATATTTTTTGACCCCCTTTTTAAAATAAACTTTCAAACTCGCACATTTATTTTTTAGTGTAACAATGGTAGCGTAACGAAATTGTAGGAAAACATGCGTGCGCGCAGTTCCGATGATATTATTATGATTTGTTGTAAGACATGGCGAACCGTATCTGATGAATAAATGCCAAATTTTGACAGGGTTTAATGTTTTTGGTTGATATTTGATATAATTGAACATAGTGTATCTGCAAACCCTGACCCATCCATCTGTTAGTCATATCTTTATCCTCTGTCAAAAAAGTACCACATTTACTATAAAACAAGCAGAAATTGTTAGGTCTTTTTCTACTGTAAAAACCACGCTAGCCAGAGGATGAAGAACACAACGATTTCTCTGGTCAAATCGTCCAACAAAAAGAAGCAGATAAAAATAATGGAAATTCCGACAATGCATAAATCCCACAAGAGCTGACACTTCTCAGTTTTCTATTATTGGAAAAAGAGACATTATTCCATTAGTTTTACCCCAAAAATATGGGGCGAGATATTCAGGCCCCCAAATAAGTGTCCCATTTCGACCGCAAGCCCTAACTGCCCTCGCAGGCAGAGATGTTAAATTAAATCCCCCCGCCCCCTGGCGCTGTACGTACCCCTCCCCTCCCCCCCGCTAGAATAATACTAACAAATATTTGTAAATGTTTTATTTGGAGCGGCGCGGGAGCATGCGGCTGCGAGGGGTGACGGGCAAGGCATAGGCTTAAGCGACCTACAAGTTTGAAGGAGATAGAATACATCGTAAACATAAAGTCATTTCGTATATACTCGTAGAGATGTTGTAAATTTTATTACATGCAGACATCTATACTGGAAAGTTAATTTTAAGGTGTGCCAAAGCTTTTACTGCTACTAAATTACTTTCTTATAACAAAACTCCACATTTTATTTGCCTACCAGGGCAAAAAAAGTTCTTCTCTTTTTCTACTATTTCCGCACTATTTTATTATCATTACTATCTTTTTTATTTATTGCTCGCTGCATGTCTCTGTTTCCAGCTGTATGAATGGCGTGACTTTGCCATCACTTTCAACTATATCTCTTAGCCTTAAATTTGATGGCCTCGAGAACCAAGTTTGTCGTCTTGAAAGCCTATCAACTTATCAGACACAAAGTAGTGTTACAAACATGTCACGAATCGATGTTATACTGACCCGGAGTGCATTTGGCTTATTTGTCCTTAGAAAAAAACTTTTTGGTATATCATCAGGTATAAGCTTTCCGCTACCGCCCTCGCTTCCTCTCGTGCCTTCTCCCTCCACAATTAGCCCTATTGTGATCACCCTAGCACAGCCGCGGTCCCGATGTAGATCGAATTATGTTTGCACACATGTTTACTCCATAATACTACGCACGCACGACACTATAACTGGGACCAAGTCTCACAAATATTATGCATTTTTCATACTCCGTCCTTTCAAATGCTAATATGGTAACATTATGGACGACGGTGCAGTAAATTTAGCAAAAAAATGCAATAAACACGGTTATGTTTTAATTTAGTGCTCATTCTAATGTTGGGGGATAATATTCGACATCCATGACGTTTATGTAAACATTATTTACCGCTCTCATATCATAAAAAAAATATTAATCTAACTTTTATCTCCAATTCGAAAGATCGCCTGCATAGGCAGTCACCACATTAGAAGCAGGTTGGTGACAGCAGTTTGGAGGCAAGGATTTGTATTGGATGGGTTCGTATTGGATCGCTCTATCAACCTTTGCAATCTCAGTGTAACTGAAGCATGAAACCACTACAGCACGGATAGACGATCGGATCGGACTGCTCCGAATTTAGCTCCGGACCACGACTTTGTCCAATAGCGTTGCGGATTGTCCCAAACGACATTTTTGCTATTAGTACTTGTCTTTAAGGCCGGTATTTCACTGGGACACCATGGTGGCGCGACTGGTGGCGCGACTGGTTGCGCTACTGGTGTCCGTTACTAGACACCAGAATCGCTACACCCTGCGGCCACAGTATTAAGGGCTATATTTCACTGGGAGTGGTAGCGCAACCAACAGCCGGACTGGTTGCGCCGCAAACCAAATTGCCCTTAAATTAATACTGTGGCCGCAGGGTGTTTCGCGCAACCAGTCACGCTACCAGTCGCTCTACCAGTGTCCCAGTGAAATACCGGCCTACAAGTCGGTTTTGTGCAATGTGTTTTTTGTGTTTTGGTGGAATATCTGGAAGGATGCTGCCTTATACGCCCTGGGATAAGGTTTTCCACATTAACGAGAAGCAGTAGATATGTGCCATTAAGTTATTTCCGACTGTCAAATATTTACTTAAAATTTAACATTTGTCACATTTGGTAATTATAACAGTAGTCACCAAAATATTTCGTCACGATATCACTTAAGGCTCCGCGCAAACGGGCGACTCTCACGCGAAGAAACCGTTCAAAATTATGTAAATTATGCGCTAATGGTGCGCGCGCATTTGTGAGCAGATAGCGCGGTCACTTTCAATTTACGATCATCAAAATATATTAACTTTGAGATAAAACTGTTAATATTTATTGGTTCGGGCGGGTAACATCGGCGGTAGAACACACTTTCTCTGCGCGTGCATGTCATAACTGATTGTTAGATTGTTGTTAGTTAGGTCGTGTCAAAGTATCATGCAGAGGCTAAAACCTTGTAAATTACAAGAAGGAGAGAACTCTCGCGGCCAGTCCCGCCTGACTACCACTAATTATTTTCTTGCACTTGAAAAATAAATTCGCTCTATAGCGTCTACCTGGTGATCTAGGAAAGAGCAAATAACAATAGAAGTCAATAAACTAAATCGCACTGCCTTTTTCCTAACGCACCTATGTATGATTCAAACAAAAGGCAGGTGGCTGAATCCGCGATTGTACGTACAGTCAAGAGCACATCAAGCTTGACACATTGGACTTTGTACCATTCTTATTTCAATACAAGTAAGGGCTAGCTAGAGTCGCACTGCGAGTGTCAAGCTTGACTTGTCGTTGACTGTACTTTCAAGAGCAGTTCAATTTTGACACTTATAGTGCCTGTGATTTTAGCTCCTACAGCGAGTGAGATGAGAATAGTGCAATGAGTCAATCATGACGTACCCAGACGACGTAATGACGTAAACCTATAAAATAAGACCTTAATTGTTAAAGAGCCATTTTAAACTGATAAGTAACTATCTCCGACTCAAACTGAATAAAATGCTGAATCACTTGATAATACTAACATACATAGATTAGATAAGTACCTGCATGATTAGATTAACAGGGGAACTACTTATCTATAAACTGACAAAAATGTTGCAAAATATTATGAAAATAGTGTGATTCGATTTGACACTTATTATGTGATAAAAATATTACTATACAGGATGATAAAGCGAAATCTAAATCCAGATCATTATCCAGATAGGTAGGTAATATAATTAATTACCTAACATTTACTTCAAAACATTAAAAATATTCGCAAAAAAACCGACTGCTTAAAAATTATTAACAGAAAATATTAATTATTCTTACGCAGTCTGGTTTATGTTTTTTTTATATTATTTTTAATAGGTAGTTTTGTTTTGCAAAAAGCAACAAATAAACAATAAAAGAAGAAGAGTCGGACTCGCGCGCCGATCCGATATACTTTTTGTATTTTTGGAAGCAATAAAGTCCATTCTTAAGACCGCAAAACTAAATTTGTTTGTAAAGGTTATTTGCAGATTTTTAAAAAACTGTGCAACTTAGAAAGATCGTTTTATGTTTTCTGTAATGTTAAAATAAACTTCTGTCAAATGTAATTAATTCAGATTTTTCCTTCTACAAACTTCGGAGATAAGGGGGGGGAAATGGTATTTTTTGTCATTTTTCATCATAACTTGAAAACTAAGAAACGTAAAAAAATACAAAAATATATTTTAGAATGTACAAGCAAAGCCCTTTCATATGATATCCCACTCGACCTAGTAGCGACAATTTGAAATTTAGCCCTTAACCTTTTTGGTATTGGAACCCTAAAATCAACAAAAATTGTTACGTTTAAGAAAAGTTGTATTTATTTTAAGGATCGCCTTTTAACGTCTTTCATTTCGATACCTTACCTACTATACAATGTGAATTTTCATTGGTTTTGCTCCCGTATTGTTTTTCATTCTACTAATAAAAATAAGCAACTTTCCCGAAGAATTTTTAATGGAATGACATTGTACCGTTGCAGATGAATTTGTTTAACAACTATTTGGTGAAATTAAGTAATTCCTTTCCTTTTTTTCTGTTTCAAATATTTTATAAGCAAGTACTCACTTTTAATCCTCGTCGTCAACTGTACCGTTGCAGATGTTAGTTGTTAAGCTCTTTATTTGGCTCGCCAACGCACACACCATCTTGCACATCCTACTCGCTGTACGGTCGGTTGCAGACTGCGTATGCACGCTCGAGACATAGGCTATACACTACAGACATTTTTCAGACTGAAAATATTTTTTTGAGTAAAGTATTTCTGTAGTTTGTTTTTATTAGTAGAATCACTGGCCTTCGAGAGCAAAACCTACTGATCATATTCACGAGGTTTGATAGAATTTATTTTCATAACTCCTAATTTTGCGCCAAAAATCCGCATCACACCTACAGGTCAAACATATAACCCTTTTGTAGGGCTTCGTCGCAGTCGGATAAAAAAAATTACTATACATGGTGATAAAGCAAAATCTAAATACAGATCATAATACAGATAAGTAGGTAATTATCTAATTTATATTTACTTTAAAGTTATACAATCTTATGCTAGAAAATGACGATGTAAAAACACGAGTTGAATTTCCATTAATTTCCATCTTGAAACCGAATGGAAGTAACTTTTCCCAAGAAAACAATTTAACTCAAAAATTCCGCCTTCCCTACAAATGTTAGATGGGAAGTTGAAATTTTTTTCTAGCAAGATTTTTTTTTCTGGATAAATAGAAATGAAAATTCACCAGCTCTCTAGCGCGTACTATACAGGGATTTAATTGATACGTAATTACGTTTCTCTGGACACAAAACACAACATCTTTTGTTACTTCAGAAATTAAGAAAACCCGGCCAAGTACGAGTCGAACTCGCGCACTGAGAGTTCCGTACCACTTAGGTAAAAATACCGTACCGGGCGCGCAGTCTGACACGCACTTGACCGGTTTTTATTATTTGTTGTTATTTTATAGCTTAATAGGTCCAGCTTTTCACCCTTTGGAACCCTAAAAAAAGATGTACAGCCAAGTGCAAGTCAAGTTTGACACTTACAATGTGACTTTTGAAATAAGAACGGTACAAGTTTCGCGTGCAGTTGTCCTAGTAACTATCTGTACTATTGATACTATTGTATCAGCTGATGAAAATTCAAAAATTCGTTGATTTAAATTTATTGCATCTCCAACATAAAAAGATTTTACCAAAAACTCCGTACATTTTTGTCTTTTGCAAGAGTGTGATCTATAATATGACATGCGCACTGACATGTCATCCGACACTGTCTCTATAGAGACATCAATGCGAGCTAATTTCTTACGGTCCCGCGCTTTTGTCACACACAATACTTCCCCATTATAAAAACCTTGACACCCTATATTTTTTGGACACATCTGCTAACAAACTTTCAACTCTAATACTTCTGTATAAGGTGGATATTACAATTTTAAGATTTGGATAGGGTGACAATGATTTTGACTTCCGCGCGGACAATTTTACCCACACATTAGCGGCTGCGCGTGAGTGGAAAGATAACTTCATTATACCCATTTAGTCACACGATTCACTTCCAAATTTAAATAGAATATATTGCCTCGTTGGTTGATTTAGCTTATGCATTAAATAAAGCGTTTTTACACACTGGACAGTAAAAAAATTACTCAAAATTTTGTAAAAAACTAAAATGTCATAAAATAGACTAAAATTTTGTCTGCACATAAATGTTCTCGACGCTTGAAAAAATATCATAAGGTCTAGAAAACGAAATGTACACAATGTCTTATGCCACAGAGCGAGTTTCCTATACATTAAAGCAATGACACATAATCCAGCGAGCGGCATTCATAATGAAACACATTAGAACGTCTTAATTTCAATCTCGATAAAAGGCATAAAGAACAGTTTTATAAAAGCAACATGGATCGATAAAGCCTGCTATTCACTCTCCTTCAATGAAATATATTTTATAAGTACATATGTCAAGTTAAAGCAACGTATTTTCAGAAGGCAATGTGTGTTTCCGCTTGACAACTTAAGCATTAATTTAATTCAGCTTCAATATTGTCAACCAATGGTCATGTCTTCATAGGGAAAAAAGCTATTCAAACAATTCCAAAGTTGTTGCTTATCTAGATCATTATCTTCAAAATATCCCATATACAAAGTATATATCTATATGTACAAAACCTCTCAGGTGGTAGTTTCATCCACCCATGTAACCACAGAACTATATATAGCGTAATTTATATCTGTGCATGTAACTAAACAACTTTTGTTCAACAACTTTAGAAAATTAAAATGAAAAAAGAAATCTGATCCGGTCTATTTGTATGGAGAATCATTTTTTTTTTTATTTTTAGGGTTCCGTACCTCAAAAGAAAAAAACGGAACCCTTATAGGATCACTTTGTTGTCCGTCTGTCTGTCTGTCTGTCTGTCTGTCAAGACCCTTTATCTCACGAACGGGTAAAGGTATCAGGTTGAAATTAATACCATATATTAGGATCCATGAACCACACAAGATCTGAAAATTTTAATTTTTTACAACGACGCAATCAAAAGATATGGCATTTTATGTCCTCATCTCCATACATTTATTCAAAAATGAAAAACCTACAGGGTACTTCCCGTTGACCTAAAATTATGAAATTTGGCAAGAAGCTAGGTCTCACAGTACAAATAATGGGAAAAGTCTGAAATCATTAAATATTACAACTTTTCTCACAACTAATGGTAACCAATTGTGGTGAGCTCCCGTTTCAAGAACATTCATATAAGAGAGGGGTCAAGTTGGATGGTTGCTGAGGCGATTTTTGTTTTAGTTCTATTTAAAAACGGGAACACTTACAAACTTGAAAATTGGTATGTTTATAGGGCATAGGCTATAAAATAACAACAAATAATAAAATTTGGTCAAGCGCGTGTCGGACTCAAAAATCTAGCACATTAACTTACTGAAATTTCAACTAATACAATCATGTTTATGTGGTGGTACGGAACCCTCAGTGCGCGAGTCCGACTCGCACTTGGCCGGTTTTTTTTTTTCAAAAGTTGTTCAACTAAAGTTGTTCAGTAGCGTGGGCAGAATTACCCCTCGAAAGGTTTTGCGTATTTGGAATTACACATTGTATAACCTACTGCCGGACAAGGAGCTCCCTCTAGGATTTCATAAAAAAAATGTATGGTATTGCGTGGTATTTTAAGTACTTGCAGCTGGCACAATGGAGCGCATTGGTGGTGGCGCAGTATGGTGATGCAATACGCAGAAAGACACTGCTATACATCCTCTCGTTCATCCCTTAGTTACTTTTTACGACACCCACTGGAAGAGACCGGATGATATATTCTAAGCCATACGGACCAACTGCATTTAAGGAATTCTCTGAAATTCCCTTACAATAAGTATGTTCTTTTTTTATGTCAAATACCTACTTCAAGAAGTCGTACTGTGAGTAGCTCGCGGAACCTCATTTGTGTCTGGCGACATAACTCGCACCGCGGCCGGCGACGACACTCCGCGCGATTATCGTAATCATGTTGTGTCCCTTCGCGCAACCAGCCACGCTTTGATCTGCCGACACGGTAACCATGTTTTAGAGTAATTCTAGGATATAAAGAAAATATTTAAAATGAAATGTATTAGTTAACTTATAAGAAAATCATGAAATAAACTTAACCATGTTAAATCCTCTGTATCATTTGGCACATTTTTTAACTTCGTACTTTGCTTAAAACTACGATAAGTGGATTCTCATACAATATTTCTACGTAACAGACGTATCACAGTTGCTTATAGTAGTTAACCTGCGGCATTTTAGGTTCCTAAGTACTAAACAACAGAATATATATAGGTAATATGTAGTAAGCAACTCACTAAGAATCAGAACAAGTTTAGTAGTTTGTCAGTAAAAAATTTAACAGAAATGAGGTGAATTTCGCATTCAAGATACTAGATTAGGCAGATAAATAAAAGAATAAAATATTTTTCGACCGTTTCAAATGAATGGAAGCGGTCTCATAATTAACAGAATATTATGGAAACCCTTAGTTTCGACCGACGACTTGCCACGAGAAGATTAAGATCTCGTGTTATATTGGAGATAAGGAAAATTAATAAGGTTCATACATAATATTATAGTTAATAATAACGACACCTCATGATATATCGCACCGTGAGCGCAGCTTCCAAATATAGATATTCTCGTTCGATATCAGTGACATTTGTGGATTGTTTGAAAATTAAAAATAAGTAGGTAGGTACTTCAATTGATTTAAATTAATTATTTTTGTATTTAACTTATTTTCAAAGTCATCAAAGAATGAAATTTTAAAACAGCCAATTTCATTCTTAGATGGATATAGAAAATAACAGGACGTTTCAAATAGCTAAAATCCAAGGTGGTCCCTAAACTCAAGTACTTATTTACAATAATAAACTATTCAACGATAAGGAAAGCTAAAACTCCATAGATAATTTAAGCGTTGACAATGCCGTCAATACTAAACTTTAGCAAAATGAGATCAGCCGTGAATGAGCCGCGCGATTACTGCGACCAAAATAACGTGATTAGGGACCGGTGCGAGATGTTTGCCGACGCTGTCCTTTTGCCGACTCCAAATAAAATAAATAAATCTCTAAGGATAATCCGCCATGAATAAATAATTCCCATCAGCCGCTTTGTCGTCGGTGACGTATTTTCTATTGACAAGTTTTTGCGGATGCTATGCGACAAACTTTATTTTGCAGTGAATGAAATTATTTCTCTTCTGTAAGTTCCTTATACTGGTACAATTTCAATGGCAAAGAAACTTTGTTATATTTGTCACAGATATTCTTCAACGTCACTGAAGTTTCAGTTCTATTCCCTCTTCGTTGCTCTTATTTTTGAGTTGCGGAATTGTTGCGTTGCAAAATTCTAAGTTAGTCTATAATCCGTCGGCACTGTTTTGATGTTCTCGAGGATGTTTTTTGAGTGAAACGTTCACTTTCATTGGGACATCTGTCTTTGCGATAATTAGCAGCGCGCGGGTGGCCTTCGCCTGTGGTCCAGCGACCACTTGCGACATACATCTCTATTATTCCCATTATTCTTCATAATAACCCTTTTGTTGTCATTGTCATCACTGTTTTCACTTTTATGGTAAATCCATTATTACAAGTAAACAGAAATCGATAGTCGAGAGGAAGAAATAATCCTTCTTTCGCTTTTTGGTTTTAATCAGTGTAGTTTCAGACGTAAATAAAAGCCTCAAACAAAATAAACGAGACCTCACTAAACCTGTTGAGTAACTAATCGGAAAACAAATTAAAGAATTTATTAAGGATACAAAAACGATGCAAGAACGTTACTTTATGTTATTTTGTTAATTGTAATTTTTTAAAGTATTACTTTTCACCTCCATCATACGGTGGAGGTGAAAAGTAATACTTCGTTAGTTTCGTATTATACAATACGAAACAATAATGTATTTAATCTTACAAAATAAGCAAAACTAATTTACCTTTTTTATAACTGTCTCTAATAGTCACAATTTCAAAAGTATTTGCATTCAGAATGTAATGTAGAAGAATCCAATCTCAAATTCGTCTTCTCTACACTAACATAACAACTGCTTACTAGGCCTTTGTAGGCACACAAGCACCGGTCGTTAATTTCGGCCTTATTATGGAACAAAACGTCTTTGTTTTGCGTGTGATTGTTCGGCGTGAAGGTGATATGTTTATTAGAAGCCGCGAGCGGGCGGGGCGTAATGATGACGCGAACGCCGTACAATGGCGCGGCGAGCTTTGATCCCAACAGGTAGATGGGAGACTCCTTTGATGTGGTAAAATGATGCACGTTTTTTACCTTTAGATCGTATTTTGTTGCATGCGAATTGCGAAGTGTTTCAAAAACTTGTGAATATGAAACGTACACCTGACTTATACAATAAAAAATCTGTTTCTACTTATTCTTGTTTAATAAAAGATGAATTAAGGCACACGCACCATTCGTTTCATATACATTGTCACGAAATATCAAACAGTACGATGAATCAACCTAAGCTGATTAGTTCAACCTAAGCTCATTAGTTTTATTTAATCTATACCCACATGCTTTCAAATTGTAGCATCTCACCGTAGTCTACTCTATGCCAGCACAGGAACACCGCGTCATCCGCACTAATAAGCCTTACCTTAGCGCGGCCCGCGAATAATTGAGTAATCTCACATAATTGCGGCACCAATTTTGATATCCACCCCTTCCCTCCCCCGTCTCACCACCGCGTCGGGTTTCACAACCTTTCAATTTTCCGTTCGGTAGCTTTGTTGTAACCCTATTGTTCGCTATTTATTCTCTACACCTGTGGTTCCCGTCACAGAGTAAATAATTTGGAAATATTATAGCGGCGAACGCGTCAGTCATTGTTGAATTCATTACTAAAATTACACGGTTGCGTTCGCGATGGTACAATTTTCATATATTATCGAATTACAAAATCATTGTGTTATTGTAAGACAAACATTTGAATGGTCATGCTCGGAGCTATTAGATTTGTGAAGCAACTGCCCGCATAAGGCTTGCTTGGCGATAGGCCTTCGGTAACCAACAAAGAATATCGACTAATAAATACGTATATAGATTAAGTCAGATTGCGAAATAAATCACATCATCATTCTTCGGTTTAAATTATTTCAAAAATTTCTTTTGACGTTTGTCCAATACAGCAATTTAGAAAAAGCTTTTAATTTTTCTCCGCTATGGGAAAATATTGATATTAATATCCGCTCACAACTTTTGTATTTGTCCTAAATTATCAAAACTATATTCTCACCCTACAAGTCTGAGAATTTAATACTTTCGCACTTTATGCGATAAAGTAATTAAAACTAAAATTGTTTATAAGTTTTGAATAAACGAGCGTTTAGTCGATGAGTTAATTAAGCCCCGTCCACACGAGCAGATTATCGGCAATGAGTGGCATCCCTAATTTGTGCCCGCACAACTCTGCGATATCGACTTCTTTTATTAAACTTGATACGTGCAAGAATTATATTTATTTTATTTTCTTTGCTGATATTATCATTAAAATTTCATGAAATTTAAATTGTACCTAAAAAAATATATTTTAACAACACTTGCAATTTGCATGCAGAAAATTTCTTTTGATGCTGCTGTCTGACAAGAAAGCTTTAATTCGATATACAGGGTGTTAATTTGATTGCGTGCCATAGCTTAGGGGGTGGTTCAGTAACGATAAAGGAACTCATAAAAATTATAAATAAAATCCTACTTAAAAAAAATTACAACTCCATTGAAACTAAACTAATACGGAGGGCAATGACCCGGAGCACCGCTCAATCAAAAACGCGCGAAAGAGTTTCAGTTATGTATGATGTATGTATGTGCCTACATTATCCACTGATACTCGCGCGCTAGCGCGGTGTTCCGCGTTAAGTTTCAATGGAGTTTTATTTATTTTTTCAGTAGGATTTTCTTTTATATTTTTTTTTGTGTTCCTTTATCTTAACTGAAACCCCCCTTAAGCTATGGCACGCAATTAAATTAACACCCTGTATAAGGTCTTATTCTGGAGTCAATGCAAAACAACTTTCGTTCTATGACGATCGCTGATGGATGATTATTCTGTTTGGAGAGCTTAATTTTTTGATGTATTGCCTAAAGTGTACCTACTATGAAGCAGCTACAAATTTTTGTCGTCGTATGTTTTGTAATTGTTTGTGTATATTTCAATAACTTTTTATGGTTTTTATTACTTTCGAACGGAGCGAGAAAGGTATTGTATTCGTGAAAAAAAAAAAGGTTTTCAAATTTTCTCAATAATGCGTTCTATATCACTTATACATCATAAAAAACAAGTCTCCCAAAAATGTCCGTCCGTCGGTCGGTCGGTCGGTCGGTCTGTCGGTCCGTCTGTCCGTCACGCTTTGGCCTAGCGGCTAAACGAATGGTCCGATCGACATCATATTTTGAATTTAGGAGTTTTATGCAAATCCATCGAAGGGTTCTAAGTGGTTTCTTGCTGGCTCTTATTTTGAGGGTAGCTGTCATACAACGAAAATGAAAAATTTAAATTTTCTAAAAAACGGCTCATAGAATCTTGATGAAACTTTGCATGACCAAGCATCTCTATATAAGATATCTTGCACCGGTATCAATTGATCTGTGTAATTTCATATAAGGGGTGTTCCTCTACCACCAAATCGTAAATATGTGATTTACCCAAAATTGGTTCCATTAAGTTTATTAAAATTGTCTATAATATTAATCCTGGATTGGTTGTCTACCTGAATGGATATTCTTTATGATTTTTTTGAAAAAAATTTAGTACACAGGTTGTACCAAAAACAAGACCAAACCAAACTGTAGACCAAACTGAACAATTATTCATAAGGAAAATGTGTTGGGAAATAGAAAAAAATCTCCATGTAAATATCCTACGGTAGTATCCAATTATCTGTGAAAATTCATATAAAGGGTGTTCCAGTACTACCAAAAGTTAAACATGTAATTTACTCGAAATCGTTTGAGGTTTGTTTGTTTTAATGTTTGACAATGTTTGAAATGTTTGACAATTCTGAATTGATCTGTATATTTCATTCGTACATTTTTTGGAAAAACGTGAATAAAAGTTTGTATTTATATACTATGTGTATGGCATTACAAATTTAATTTTGCGGTTGACAGTTTTTCCTTGAGTATTGCGAGAAAGTAAGTGCAGTGCTGCTGTACCATTTATTTTTTATTTGTAAGAACTATAAATATTGATATGAACTGTAGTAAAACCATAATTTTAACGTGAAAAATTAAGATGATGCTGTATCGGCTATTTGTTTCCCAAAGAAAGTCGTTAAATAATAAAAAAACATAAACAGGAAACCAAAACTTTCTTCAACACACCATAAAACATCCAACCTTTGTATTTGCCGGTAGTTTATGGCAACTTTATGACACAATTAGTGCCATTTAACCCAAAAATCTTCCAAAATATTACAACCGGACGCTTTGCCCTCGCCTATATGGTTCCGCTTCACTGCTGTCGAAGTGTTACCACGTGTGACAGACATACAGACAAACCGACAACTAGACGTGTCGACACGTGGTCCATATTAGTTGTGACATGGGTGTCTTTATTCATACATTTTCGTTTGCTTAGTTAGGACACTCCTCATCATCTATACATCTATACATATAATAAAAGAGTAGAAACCGCGTGTCTGTACTTTTGATAAATTTATAAAAAAATCAGTGTGAGCGATAAGAAACGACTAATAAAACTCAAAAATATGTTGTCTGAACTTTTTGTCTGTCTGTCTGTCTGTATGTTTTCGATAAACTCTGAAACTACTGAACGGATTTTCTCGCGGTTTTCGCAGATAGATTAAGCTTAGGTCTGAGCAACATATAGGCTATGTTTCATTCAAATCGGTTCACTCAATCAGAAGCTACACCAATGTAAAGTATTAAATTGCCTCTACGACAATAACTCACAAACCGATTCAAACTGAGTTTTTAATTACGAGTTTGGCTTACTTTTGTGCAACATAAAAGTTTAGTTTCATTGCAATCGGTTCACTCAGACAGAAGGTATGCTAAGTTTCATGCGGCGGAGCAAATAACTCACAAACTATTGAACGGATTCAAACAGGGTTTTTAATAAACTGTCAAGCTTACTTCTTTGCAACATATTAGCTTACTTTAATTGAAAACGGCTCACTCAGACAGGTGCGCGAAATTTCCAGCGGTGGCGCCAATATCTCACAAACAACTAAACCGATTAAAACGAGGTTTTCAGTAACGTATTTGGCTACTCCATGCAACATGTATGCTTAGTTTCATTGCAAACGGTTCACTCAGACATAAAATTCACTAAGTTTCAAGCGGCGGCCCCAATAACTCACCAACTACTAAACGGATTTAAACGGGGTTTTCAATAACGTGTTTAGCTTAATTCTTTGCAATGTATTAGCTTACTTTCATTGAAAACGATTCACTCAGACAGGAAATGCCCGAGGTTTCAATAGACGGCGCCAATAGCTCACAAACTACTGTACCGATTCCAACTGGCATTTCCATGACGTGCTTAGATTAGGTACTTTCGTGCAACATATAAGCTTAGGTTAGTTGAAAACGGTCCACTCAGATAGAAGTTACGCAAAGTTTCAAGCAAAGGCGCTAATAACTCACAAACTTTTGAGCAGATTGGCTTTCAGTAACGCGTTTGGCTTACTCCTGTGCAATAAACAAGCTTAGTTTCATTGCGAAAGGTTCACTCTGACAGAAGATACGCAAAGTTTCAAGCTGCAGAACCAAGAACTCACCTACTGAACTGGTTCAAACGAGGTTTTCAATGACGCGTCGGGCTTCTTTTTGTGCAACATATAAGCTTTATTCCATTGCAAACGGTTCATTCACATTGAAGGTTCGCGAAATTTTAAGCGGCCACACCAATACCTCACAAAGCACTTGAACGACTTAAACGGAGTTTTCAATAACGTATTTGGGTTGCTTTCGTGCAATATTTGAACATTTTTTTATTGCAATCGTTTCACTCAAACAGAAAATGGAAGAGTTCAAAGTTTCAAGCTGTGAAACCGAGCTGAAATCAAACAAAGCTTATATTTGTACGGAAGAAAGCCAAATACTTTGTTGAAAATTCCGTTTGATCCGGTCCAGTTGTTTGTGTAAAAGTTGTAGGTACAGCTAAAGATTGATAAAATCAAGATTTAGTTTTATTATAAAAAAAATAATAAAAAAAACACAGACACACAGACAGACAGACGGACAACAAAGTGATCCTATAAGGGTTCCGTTTTTTTCTTTTGAGGTACGGAACCCTAAAAACGGAATCCTTATAGGATCACTTTTTTTTTTTCGTCTGTCTGTCTGTCTGTCAAGACCCTTTATCTCACGAACGGGTAAAGGTATCAAGTTGAAATTAATACCATATATTAGGGTCTATAAATTACACAAGATCTGAAAATTTCAATTTTTTACAACGACGCAATCAAAAGATATGGCAGTTTATGTACAAAAAAAAATTTTACTGACCTAAAATTATGAAATTTGGCAAAAAGCTAGGTCTCACAGTACAAATAAAGGGAAAAGTCTGAAATCATTAAATATTACAACTTTCCTCACAACTACTGGTAACCAATTGTGGTGAGCTCCCGTTTCAAGAACATTCATATAAGAGAGGGGTCAAGTTGGATGGTCGCGAAGGCGATTTTTGTTTTAGTTCTATTTTAAAAACGGGAACACTTACAAACTTGAAAATTGGTATGTTTATAGTGCATAAGCTATAAAATAATAACAAATAATAAAATTTGGTCAATCGCATGTCGGACTCAAAAAAATTTATACATTAACTTACTGAAATTTCAAAACTAATACAATTATGATTATGTGTTGGTACGGAACCCTCGGTGTGCGAGTCCGACTCGCACTAGGCCGATTTTTTTTCAGTTGCCACAGAAGCTAAAGTGACTAAGCCTCAGATTTAGTTAGGCTTTGTTTTGTATAAGATATAACGAAACCCGTATCATAGTTCGTCCGCGTGGAATTCGACTATAATTTTACACTTACGAGGACAGTGGGTGACTTAACAGTCCACACGTAAACAAGACGTGTTTAATTTACAAAAATCCGTACTATCGGTACTCTGTATACCTAATAATATAAAGGCGAGAACTGCACTGTCTGTCTGTCTGTCTGTTAAGCTTTTATGACTAATCTGATAAACCGATTGTGATATAAACTTGGTACGAAGATAGTTTGAACCATTGGAAAAGTCATTTGCTACTTTTTCTCAACCCCACGCGGACGGAGTCGCGGGCAACAGCTAGTTTTAAATATTTCCTTAAACTTGAAATCATGAACATCGTATGGCATTCTGATTCCTACATTTAAGTTTAAGTTTCAATGTCTATGACATCTATTTGTCTAAGACAGCCATATCTTCATCCTAGGGTATTAGTTGGTGGGGAAGCTGCAGCCTAACCAGCGATTTTTCTTGAAATTTTTGTAAAGTTTGCCTCCATTCCTGGACACAATATACTTTCCACAAATAATCATACTAAATATGTGACCATAGTAGCCAAGCAAGGTTACAGGTCACGATAATCAGGAGGACACTATCGTCCATCCTCTGGTTTTAGATCAATTCTTCACCTTCAAAAAGAGATAGAAAGATAGATAAGATACTCCTCCTTTCTTATGATAGCTTAGCTATTATTATACTCTATCCAATGTAATACATAAAAAAACGCAACACTGAATTTTTTTTTTTTAAATGAAACTAAGTGCATTCTTATTTTCCTAGCAGATACCAGGCTACTTCCTTTTCTTTTCATAAGATTTCCATCATTTCATATTTCACATTCACATTAAAATAGAGGGCAAAAAGTCGAGTTCCTGGGAATATTCACCTGCTCCGTGTTTTAAGCAGAACTTGGTCATACTTGGTACTGCTTTGTCAACCGTGTTCAATATACTACGTGTCATCTTTTAAACTCGACTATGATCCCTATATTTCCCTCATTACGCCAACAATACTTGCCACCTGGTCTTCACTTCACTCGCTCCCCTTACCTACACAATCATATCAATTATACGACCATTCCCTCTGTTACCGTAAAATATTGAAAAACGTTGAAACTGCATGTTAACCAGAGGAGTTCAGGAGTTTTGGAGGAGTTTTCGTCAATGTTCGAGTTGTCTCGCGTAGGTGTGTTATTTCGTGCAATTCAGCAAAAGCTCTCGCCTAGTCGTCACCTTATTTGTAAAGTTACGAAACTTTCATTGTTTTTAAGAAAACCTACTATAAAATGCAATTAAATTGTAATTTTTTTATTTTAGCTACATATACCAGTGATACTTCTTATGAAGACAAGCAACTGACCAAAAAAATTTTAAAAAAATACTCGTCAAAAGAAATTAGATATCCCGTTAAAGCATTCACGTAACCGGCACATTTTTTATTGAAAATAGAATTTTGGTTCCCTCAAAAAAATAATTCTTCGGGAAAGTTGCATTCACTAGAAGAGTCACTGCATGAGCTTCGGTATTAAAGCAGGAGACAGAACCTTAATTTGAAAATTTTTCCAGATGAACGTACTTCTCACTTGAACCGTAACACCAACTCGCCTTACCCCAATTCGCCCTCCCTGGCGCGATTAGGGATCTTTATTTACAAGATATCAGATGAAAAGCTCTCGGGAAAGTCTTCAGGGAGAAATTGGGTTGAACTGAGAACTGCTTCAGATTAGAGCAGTTAATTTTATTGTAAACGTGATGGCTTTGTAGGGTTGAAGTTCTTCTACTTTGCGACATACTTGTTAAATACCTGTTAATTCCATTTATCAATAAAAGCTATTTATTTAAAAAACCCTTTTAAACTTCACCTGTACCATAGAGCCTGTACATAGATTCACAGTTCATCTCTTACACTTTTCTTTCGTCGGTCCTAATGTGGAGAAATCTTGCAAACCATGGCACACCTCTCTAATTGTCCCGCGTGCCCGACCACCTGCTCGAGTGAGGACTTACTTGACGGTAACCAGAGGGCTACCACGGTAGCCGCTTTCTGGTCAAGTAAGATTTAGCCCTTGTTCTTGCCGACACGAAAGAAGAAGAAGAAGATAATTCGCCTCATCATTAGCCTGTCCTAATCCCAATTATTTATTTATCGTATGGCGTGTACGACGACCGACCCCAAATAAATGACCCCGTCGATCACTTTTATATTTTTCTACATTTACTCCTTTCTTTCTCATATCCACACTGTTCATACCTACCATTTTCTTCAGTCTTCCTCGCGCTCTAAATCCATATCAATTCCTACTCATCCCTCTCTTTGTTACATGCTCTCCTCATAATAATAAACACTTGACTAAAAAGACACAACACATTTATATTTTCCTTTTTCTTCTGCATTTATATTATTGAAATTGATCCGTCCTGTCCACCCTGACAATATTTTCTCAGATATCTGCTCAAGTGTGAAAACGGACGCTCAAAAGAAAAATGCGTACCTATAATTATATATTTATCTAATAGGGAAAACTGCACGCTACTTTGCATTTGTGCCTTGCTTGGTGAATATTATTTCTGAAAGATTTTTTTTATAAGAAACCGTTTTGTAATAAGTCATATCATCATAACAAAACGGCCACTGCAGGACATCCCTGTCCTCCCCTCTAGAAATCCAGTAAAACGCGAGGTATAACTTGGAGGGGAAGTAGGTACGCTTGTCAATGTTGCGTGTGGCACCATGGACCGCGGTTGTGATACGATACACAAAAGGACACCGCTGCCCATCCTCCGATCTCTTACCTACGACACCCACGGGTAGAGACGGGTTGATACTATGATAACTGGGGAGCGTTTAAATATAAAAGTTAAAATATTTTTACACAAAATCGATCCACGCGATGGATAACAAAGGAAAGAATGAAAAATGTGTATTTTTTTTAAGTAATTAATAAATTCGGCAGCCAGTCATAAGATGTAGGTGGAACCCTGAACGAAGATCGGGTTCTACAGTTCTATTCGTTGCCAGCACCATACGGGCCAGTAAGTAGTTACTCGTAACTAGGTAGCCAAGAGCCTTCATATTTACAAGATTTTGAAATAGTTATCACCACAGCCCTGGCGTTCCTTCGACCATTACCACTATGGTATGCCACCTTGTAGAACATACCTCAAGAATCCTCACTTCAATACCTCGTTCGCAGTGGACCGACAACCGCCTAATTAACAAGTGACAACTCCGAACCCTCTCATAACTTCTTCACAAAAACAGCTACGTCTCTGGCGGTGGAGGCGATGTTCTGAGCGCATTCCCGGCGTGCTTGCGATTAATAAATATTACAGTAAAAGGAGCCGCCAATAGCCCCATTTGCACACGCGTGTGACCGTGCTTCCGTCTTGAGAAGCAGCTGACAATGACAGTCGTAATAAAAACGTCCTAATAGATTCAGAGAGCAAAGTTTAGCACGACGACGTAGGGTATGAAGGAATTTCAGCCATCCTCAAGGTTTGAAAAAGATAAAGTTTTAATTAATTTATTTGTAAATATGAATGTTAATTTAAACAATAAATGTATAAAAATGGATGAGACAAGACAAAATATAAAAAGACAAAATAAGTGTATGTGTAATTAAGTTTTTTGGTTTGCTGAAAGCTGGCGCGAAAGTAACAGAAATAGTGGTATTCACAAACACGTAATGATTACGTAACTGATTTAACGATAACATATGAATTTCTGTATAATGCAAACAAACTGACAAACCGAACTCTAAAGTAAACCATCGAAACCTCCAAACCCCGGCTACTATCTTACGCAAACCGCGCACAGCTCCACAAAAACAGCAAAAAACGCCTAAAAACTTAATAGAAATAACGTCGGCTCGTGAGTTTGGTAAAACACCAATTATGTGAGTGGATAAGAGCAAACATGGCCGGTATCGGCGCCGGCGCTCGCTAAAAAACATATGATGCCACCCACGAGAGCACCCTCCAGTAAAAACGTGAGGGTAGGTGCAGCAATTGGTTCCGTAGATCTGTCAGAAACGTCGCGATTTCAAGAGGAACTAAAAAATACTTCAGCCTGTAGAGACCTTGCGTAATCGTTTCGCAGCTTATACATACAATACATAACATCAGTCGTCGGGGTAGGCAGAGACCACAGTCCTCCACCTGCTACGATCTTGATATACTTCCCTTGCTTCCTGTACTTTCATCAATCCTTTCAAACATGCTCGTCGGTTAAGGGTACTTTCAACCTGGCCTTTATTCAGTCATATTAAAATGTTCAAAGTACTTTTTTTCTAAGTTTTCGTAACCTTGTTCCAGTTTGATATACATTCTGTCATTCATTCATTCTTTCTCACCTTGTCTAGGTAATTCATGCTTAAGTACGGTAGGTTACAGAGATTTCATAACTAATCAATGTCTTTTATACAATGACCTGGCGACCTAAAATACAGGTTACTACCTAGTTTAGGCACCAGATCTCCCACAATACAATGTCCAAAACTTTGCTTTCTTATTGTTTCTTAAAAAATTGTACGAGTAATTTGTAATGGCATTTTTGTGGGACGATGAATAAATTTTATATTTATTTATTATTATTATTGTTTAACGGAAAGGTGTGATAGTATTGAAGGGTGTGAATATGCTAATGAATCTGAACAACTATTCCCAGGGAACAAAGGTCGATAAACGAGAATCAGTTTTTGACCTCCTTATAAACTGCATCAGCTGATAGCGCATTTTGTATAGGAGGTCTTTGTATTTCGGCCTATGATCCTTTGGAAAAGTTGTTTAGTTTCATGGTCAGATACTCAGTATTATCACATCTTTCTGTTACACGTTGTATACCTACTGAAGTTGCGTCGCGTGGGGACTGGATACTATATTATTTGCATATCCTTTATATACTTTTAAGAAGTATCTGTGTCTAAACGTACCTATACAATTTTGGTTATCATATGATTTTGATGACAATCTTTAACCCATTAAGGTGACATTTTTGTAGATGTCTTTGAAAACTCCCTTCGGATCCCTAACAAGCTTAAATGAACTAGTTTTAAAATCTACACTTAGCGAAATGCCAGATAACGGGTATCAGCCTCTTGACTTACCCCACTATTTGGGTGGCATCATAAAAACACTATCGGCTCATAAATCTTAGATTAATTCGGCAGATTACCCCATCTTTATATTGACAGCGTTTCAGGAAAAGAAACATGTGTTGGTGTCAGCAATGCCTTTTTAGCGAAGATAAACACGCCAATCAGAAACGCACCCCAATCAATGAAATTTTTACATATTGATACTTTGTTTATATTTCCTTCTTCTTGTACTCTGACAAAGGAGTAATTGTGAATGTAGTGGAAAATGCGAAACCTTGAAGACCTACTATTATCGCGTAGAGGAATTATAAAGAAATATTGTCGTACCTTTGTCCTTCTGCTGGCGAAAGGTCTATCTATTTTCCTTTACATGAACATTCCAAAGAAATCAAAAATAATTGCCCTGGCCATAGTCCGGAGTCGACTACTGAGGTCACTGATTTTGCCACTGAAGAGTGACTGCCATCCTGATCTCCACAATACACAGGGAAAAACAGTGCTAATCCTAATCCCGGCTGTCAGACTTTTCAGTTTTAATAAATAGATATCTGAATAACCTTCAGGACTATTAAGTTGGATTCCCACTATGTTGAATTCTCTAAAAGTTGGATTCCCATAAATAACTCCTATTTTGTAAAACTGCTTTTACTTATACACACGTAAACGTTTGCAAGCTAGATAGGAAATCAAAAAATAGGTACCAAACTATGAGGCCATACTTAACACCAATATCTTCAGACACATTCATAAACTGACAAATTTACTCATCATTATATCTTTTGCTTTATAATATTTGTGCAGATATATCTAATACAGAAAAGAAGCTATAATTTACTCCAATAATTAAAACCTCCAAAGACAGAAAGTAGGAATTTCCCGCCCAACCATGTAATTTCCTTTACGCATATAATTTACGAGCCGGTAACACGTGTTAATATTTTCGTGTAATTTGTCATTTCCACTTTGAAGCGGGACCTCCCGTATCGTGACGTCACTGGAGGGAACTTCTACTATTATAGGTGTTAATGAGACTATATTTAGTTGAAAGGATGGGGAAATTACATAGACTAAAGTGCATATAGATGGCATTGCACTATATAATTGTTTTATTCAAGACTTCTTCTTCTTCTTTGCGTGCATCTTACATTTTTTAATTTTATATTTTTTTAGCCAAGAATTCGGCCGCATGAACTGCATTTCGTGTGGCGTCCATTAATTCTTGCTGCGTGCAGGTGGAAGACTTGTAATTCGAGACTTATTCCTTAGAGCACTTGAGCAGGCAGTAGATCAAAGCCTATGAAAGGTAAATAACTTTTAAAAAATATAGTACTGGAAGTAAGTCACGGTCTTCAGTATTGAGGAATTATCAGGAACAGACGTTGGTTTGAATGAATCATCAGAGAGAATGTCTCAAATTCGATTATGTTATTTTTAACGACTTTAAGATTCATAATGCGGGGGGTAGCATTATGAATGTTCAGGTCGTTAATAAATTATAATCCTAATGATATCAAAATCACTTAATCAACAGTACGACTATGAGAATTTTATTGCAACGAAAGCAGTACCTGAACTGCGGAGTAGATTCAGGTTCTTGATACTCTTCGTAAAGTACAGATAAATAATTTTAGGTGGATTTACCAATTTAGCATGAAAAGAAAACTACAATGATCTATACCTACAGTGTACAAATGAATGTGAAACTAGATCAATCTCTACATAAACAATCCCACTCCAAACCATTTTCTTTATTTTTATTTACTACTCTAGTTTTTATAGAATACGACATGGCTAAAAGGCATTGTTCCAGTGCCAGCGTAGTGCCGACTGGAGCCTAATCTAGCACACCCAGAATTACTTCATGTGCCGTCTATAGCCTCTCCTGTCTGTGTGAAACAATCAACATTCCTTTGGGATAATTTTTCATAATAACGAGGAGTGGTGCAGAACGGAGATGGACTGTTTCGCTCGCGTGCTTCGGAGAGGACGTTCCGAAGCTGTGAACTTCCTCCCGTAGTTCAATTATTCAACTTGTGAGACATTTGGGCGGTCTCCTTTTGATATTCTGTGTGGTGTGTTTTTTTTACGACTACATTTAACATACTTTTGTTATGTATGGTATATACCGACATGCAGTACGGAGTAATCAAATTCCAAAGTAAATAATAATAATAAATAAATTTATTCTTTCAAAAGTTTTTGGAATAAAACTTTTAAATTAATGGAATAAGACTAGTGACAAGGCAAAAAAGAGGTTAACTAAATGTCTTTAGCTATTAAAGCTATTTCACCATGGTATTTCACAAAGATCGATCGACCGATCGATCTGCTTCTGCATTTTTTAGAGCAGTCAGCCATAGAGAATTTATCTTTATGTTCCGAATCCTACTTGAGGATGATAATATGCGACTGTAAGTTATAATTCATTTTTTATTCGAAATAATTGTTATTATCTTGTTATGTCTTGTGATGTTTCATTTTGTTTGGTTTATGAGTTTTTTGTCAAGTAACGTTAGTCATGCCTAAGTTTTTTTTTCTTAAATCGCACATTCATCTATCAATTGTTTGCGGTGCCTTCAAACATCTCTTTGATATCGCCGTCTGTTTCGATCGTCTGCGCGTGCGTCGCTTCATTGACGCTAAAAGCCTGCAAATCCGCTGTTTTAGGACCGAGGATTACCCCAGGGTGGGCCGGCCGCTCCGCTGCGTCCTGGGTCGCTGGGTAAATAAATAAAAATAACTGTTACACAATAAAAGTAACTGTTACACAATACAATAACAATCTCGTCTGCTTTGACGGCGACGGCATGGCATGCGGGCTGTTTACGCAATTATCATAGTTTTTGTTGCTTTAGGTTGTTAAGGCCTTGTTAAGTTTCATGTTTCTAAGATAAGGGTAATATAATAAGAGTATGCTCTTATTATAAGTACAGCCCTCAATTGATATAGTTATAAATAATTCTATGTACTTATAGTTACTTTATTTATCATATTGTTATCAAGAAATTAGGGTAACTGTAAGCACTTTAAAAACTTTTAGTAATTTACATCTTTTATGACTTCAACTTTTGCATTTATCTTATCAAATAAAAAGTAATTAATTACTGTTGCAAGAACACCGATCTCCTCTTTCATGTTAACATAACCACACTGCTTAAATTCTATCATTACGTCATCGTCATACTTAATTACCAGCTCTATTACTTATTTATTTTATGCTGATCTTGCAATTTTAAACATTTCGATTGAGACATTTTCTATTATTTACTTAAATAATGGTTCCGAAAACATTGATCGATTGCCCCAATCGATGCAGATGCGACAGATATAAAATTTGTAAACATTCGAGATCGGTTGTAACAATATTATCTATCAACATTAGCTCGATTGTGATTTTATAGAGGGTTGCTCTGTGGGTGCTCCTATTGTCTGCAAACCACGTTAGGAAAATATCTTTGAAACTCTATTTTCAACTGTATATACAGTCGTAATAAGGTTCACAAGAAGTTCAGTTGAAAGATTGTATTTTAAATGGTGATGCGTGATCGTGTTTGCAATTCACAGAGCATGTGGGAACACGAGATTTTACAACTTCATCGTGATTTTGGGAACTTTTACGGATGGAGGGTGTGAATTGACACAGATTTGTGTAAAGGGGTTATTTCCCATAAACATCAAATAAATACAGCATTTTATAAAATAAACAGTACAAATGTAAAACTTAACATTTCACTAAAGTTGTTTAGCCCAACAGTAATTAAGTGTTACAACAGCAGTACATACATGTGAGCTGAACAAGCGGTACAAGCCTCTGCAACCAGTGACCTGCACAAGATCGAAGAGTTACCACAGACGTGCGGGCGATGTACTATAATTACGATATGACTACTACAAGTAATTATATCAGAATTAACAAATCAATGATTAAGCGAATTGAAATTTTAGGTTTATAAAACCTCTAAAAACGTAGTTCGAAATACTTGACTCTTCACAAATTAATCAGTTGATGGGGCTCTATGGGAACCTTGTTGATGCGTCTCGATTATTCAAAGACCCTGAACAAAGATGTAGTGTTTTATAACTCGAGTGTAACCTTTATGCGTTTACCACCCACCCACGCTAAACGTTAACACGTTACAACGCTCTACAAATAAAACATTTTTAAGACCATAAACTCTGGACGAATCAATAGAACACTGAGTTACCTACAATACATCTTCGGTTTATGGTTCAAATCGAGCACTGTGTACACTCGAGTGCATTTTAAAGGAGGTTCTGTGCGCAAGAGCACCGCACAGTGTGACGGCTTCCCTAAAAGCAGGCAAAACGCTCCGCTAATGACTACAACTATTGACGATTTGATACGTTCGATTGAACATCATCAATACGATCCTTGCACCCCAAGCTTCATTCGTAACGGCTGCTCTCAGTCACACACTAAAATAGTACGTATAGAAATGGAAGAAAGTTAATTTTTGGATGCAAATAGAAAAACAATGTTTGCAAAAATGAAGACATAAGCGTCATATATTGAGGGCGAATACCATAAAATATTATCATTTATCATTGGGACGTGTTTGCTATTGCCAGCGGTTATGTGGTGACGTGGCGGACGTTATTGCACGCAGATGCGTTACAGTTCCTTATTGTCGCGTCGTAAATCGCGCAGTTAAAAAATTGTGCATGAAACAAGATGTTCACAGCTCTGAATGTGTACAATGCGGTTAGGGTGAGTCGTAAATATTTCATTTGTTAGCAAAATGCAAACGGACAAGACAATTAATAACATGACTGCATCTTTTTTGTATTTATCGAAATTATATTCAATTCAAAAATACGATCATGACGTTACTACATGAATTCTTTTTTTTTTAAGTCGTGAGTATAGTGTGTTTAAAATCCGTAGTCGTTACTTTGACTTGTTTAAATTATTAAGGCCTAAATCTCTACATATACGCCAGCCAATTTATCATAGTCGATGCAACAAATGAGTTTAGCAAACATTCCGCTAATCCCGCATTTGTACAAGCGATGTGTGTACGCGCAGCTTTAGCAAAATGGCCGCGCTAATGTTGCGAAACATTCATTTAAATAGGGGACCGGTGTTTATCGTTATTATTAAGTTGTAAGCGACTCGGTGTGACTTCCGCACATTCATCACGAGGTATAAAGCCACAGGATAATGGGCCGATCTCCGAGCGTGCCAAATCTATTCACCGTGCACATTGCGCTTTTTGTCCGCGGCGCAGCGTCTCGTCCCACTACTGTCCGGCCATGATGGTTTTATTGCGGGTGCATTTTGGAAATTATTGGGCCCTCTTTCTCGTCCGTTGAGTTATATGGCTGCTGTAAAACAATAAATAAGTCGATTGTTTACAGTGTTAGTGGTTTGTATGGGGCATGCGATGCGAGGCATTCGTCACGCGGCGGGCACGGGGCGTTGTAAACCGATGATGGTGTGTTAAGCTCCATAGAAGTGCGGTCTCGATGCGATGACGAGCCATTCACCGCCAGGGTAATGAATACCATTTAGCGATTCTCTTAGAAAAGTGAGGGGGTCGTAAATGTATAATTTTTAAAGAACAGTGGGGCGCTCGGTGTGGTCAGCTTAAATTGGTAAAAGCTCGTTATGAGCGTAACAACTGATCGATTTGTTGTGGTTAGTTTTTTTCAACAAACAAAGAAGTTAAAACCGCAGGAATCTATTTAAATTCAAAGACAAATCATGAGGAATTTGCATTGTTTATCAAGCTAAACTGCAAGGCAAGTTGATTCTTTTGTGGATTTGTTGAACAAGAAGCTGAAAAGCGTTGACAAATAGTGCTTGCCCCCAGGGACGAGGCGGCTAGGCTAGTCAAAGCAATCCTCACGTTGATGCCTACTTCATTACATTGCATTTTAAATGTCTAAATAATAACTTCTGGGCATTACGTGCCAAAAATTGCTTCGGGGAATCATTTGTTTGCAAAAAAAAAATACGTGTGTGAACAAAGGAAAAATAACCGGATAATGAATTCCCGCCCGACTTCGTAAGCTCGGCTCGGGTCGCTGAGCTAGCTTATTTAAGTAGATATGGATTCAAAATGCAAGAAAAATATGAAAATCGCAAAATTTCACAACCACAGGCACTATTTGCACCGGCGTCTTCTCCGTCAGTACCGGAGACGCTTTACCAACTAGGCTACCGCGTTCCTGTCCTGCCTGATGTTGTGAAATTTGCGACCTCTATATGCAACGCACATTCACAACATCAGGCAGGACCACGGTAGACTAGTTGGTAAAGCATCTCCGGTACTGACGGCGAAGACGCAGGTTTGAATCCTGCCTGTGGTTGTGAAATTTTGCAAGTTTCTACTTTTTGGATGTATCCGAACACAGGAAGTGTTAAAATAATAAATGGTACAGCAGCACTGCACTTACTTTCTCGCGATATACGAGAGTCATCATTCAACAGTGTCCCCGGCGGGAGTCGAACCCAGAACCTCCGGATCAAGAGCCGAATGCTCTAACTACTATATTATAAAGGCTGCGGATAGTAATGAGTAAATAAGTACCAACTGCAAACTTAAGTTTGTAGTTCCATACAAATAATATGAAAATACAAACTTACCTTTACCTACTAAATTTATGTAAAAATTATTTTATGAAATATGCAGTCAGGTAGAAAACCAATTTAGAATCCAAATTGTAGAACATCAAAATAAGCTCAACGAATCCGATTTTGAGTAAATCACATTTTTAAATTTTAGTAGTCAGGGAACACCCCTTATATGAATTTCTACAGACCAATTGATACTGCCGCAAAATACCTTAAATGGAGACGCTTAGTCATGCAAAGTTTCATCAAGATTTTATAAGCTCTTTTTGCGAAAATTACAATTTTTCATTTTCGTTGTATGACAGCTACCCTCAAAATGAGAGCCAGCAGGAAACCACTCAAAATCCTTCGATGGATTTGCATAAAACTCTTAAATTCAAAATATGGTGTCAATCGGACCATTCGTTTAGCCGCTAGGCCAAAGCGTGACGGACAGACCGACCGACGGACCGACCGACGGACCGACCGACCGACCGACGGACGGACATTTTTGGGAGACTTGTTTTTTATGATGTATAAGTGAGAAAATTAGAAGAACTTTTTTTTTCACGAATACAATACCTTTCTCGCTCCGCTCGAAAGTAAAAAACATGAAAGATTTGTAACATAGCTAGTTGCACGTTTACGAATGAAACCCTACTAGGTGCTCATAACTGATAGATACTTAGGACTTGGGTGGTTTCTTTAGGCATGTCAGAAGTGCAGTTCCGGGTTCGACTCCCGGTCAGTTGATTAGTTTGGGTATTTGCTTCCATATGTTGTGAGCGAGTTTTATGTGTGTTTTTTTATTTGTGTGTTTCCGGCACGCACGTTACAGGTTCCTTGTTTGTGACTGTAGTGCAATCGTTGTTTGTTTTTTGTAATACCTACGTATGCTAATAAAGTTACTACCGTAGTTACACCTATACTTACGCAGAATAACTTAAGATGAATTTGTACTTTCCTTGGAGTGGCCGCGAGTTAGTGACATTATGAAAAAGCTTACTAACTGCTCGTCACAAAACGATCAAATATTTAATGTTCATGTGCATACTACTCGTATGTATTCCCAAAAAGTCTTCTTTCTCACCTGTGATATAATTCTCTACTATTATGATTGGTATTCCGTTTGTCTAGCTATTAAAATACGTGTCCTGTTAAAAGTTCGTATTTGATTAAATTAACAAAACCATGGTCAGTCTGTTCTACTTCTGTTCTTTTACGACTAACCTTTGTCTTCAATGTTATTTTATGTTTTCGGTCCCTTTGTACATAATCTGCTTATGTCCAAAGGAAAATATAAATCAAAGTGAAATGTATGCGCAGGCGCAGTCACCGCTTGCACAAAACCACCGGATCACTTACCGGCTCTCTAATACCATTGTCATCAACACGCATCAACCAAACACGTCACTGAACATGTAAAAGAAAACAGTCTTAACCGCCATCAAAACCAACCAAGAAAAGAAATCAAATGACAAGTCGTTGTAGGTCAAAAATCAACTCAAAAGTCCAAAAGTCGGTCTTCTTTTACCTAAAGGGATAAATAGAGTCGTCACAACAAAGCGGCCGACGCAAAAAATCTTACAAAAGCACCAAGTTTTGGACACAAAGCGACATCGGGAAATAAATTATTTCATCTGTTCAGACCTTTCACGATAATATTGGCAAATGTTTCCATTTGGAGCCGGCCACGCCCCGACACCGATACGAACTGGAACAACATAGTCTGGACTCATCAAACAACGACCAAGTTAAGACTTTAAGACACTGAGACACAGCTTCAATTCGGTTGCACAAATCTCCTGCACAGTGGGCCGCGGCGTGTCACAAAGTCGACAGAAAGTCACCGTTTCTTTTCTAATTTTTTTCCTAACCAACATATATTTTGACTGTGATGTTTTTATTATTTTTGTCCACGTCCCCTGTGAATGGCTAACTATCGGCGATTTTTTCGTAAAGCCGGCGCGGTAGTGTTTATTCACGCAGCATGCGAGACTGTTCCTCGAAATGCCGACACACGGACAGACAGACTGGTTGTAATTATCTAATAGCACAATGTTGACTTTTTCAAGTGTTTTGGCTTCCGTTCATGGGGTTCGCCATTAATCAAATGTAAATGGACGCTCTGTGCTGGAGACAATGTTGCCGCGAACTTCTGTTATTTTTGGACTGGCTTCAAAGGTTCCGAAATTGCAAAGTTAGATAAGAGGCATAAAGTAATGATAGTAGAGATGTGCAGTAATAAATCAAGGAAACAAAGAAGTTCATAATTTAGCTGACGACAGTCCTAATCACTGCATCCGTTTTAAACATTATCATTTGACTAATGTTTTAATGAACAAAGCACGACTGAAAAGGAATTTCTATAATTTTCTGTAGACACAAATCCCTAAATTTTGCTACCGCAAAACACTTTCATTACAAAATCACCAAAAAAATTTAGAAATTTTGCTATTGCGGTGAGCACTCAAATAACTTGAAGTTCTTTCACCATGAAATCGACGATTAATAAACGGACGTGGGTACTTAAGTTGTCACAGACACGATATGGTAAAACTTCTCCTTTCGCTAAAAACGCCAACTTATTTGCAATAATCAATTTACGAGCCTAGACTCGGCTAGGCTAGGGTGTTACTAGTAACAAAATCTACTATTAATAATTACGATTAGTCCAATTAGTATGAGTATTTAAATTATACCTTGCGAAATATTAAAAGTTCAAGAACAAAACTTATTTTCTGAGTGAGATCTCAAAAGGTTTGCCCTGCATATTGACACATGCTGAGATGTTTAAAGTAAAGCAACAGCCTGACATAGCGGGCAGATTGCTGTTGAACGAGCAATGAGCAGTTAGAGTAACAGTGGGCAAAGAGAGACCTTCCGCGAACAGCAGCGGAACAATGATAGAGAAACCAAACAGGAGTGATGGATGGCCGACCTTCCGGTTCACTCCCGTCCCGGTCCATCTAGATAAAATAAACGAATAATAAAACGTTTGTTTTCCTACTAAAAAGTTTAGTTTATATTTAATTTTTCATGATGTTTGATTTCGATTGCGTAGTTTCAGTTTTTTTAGGGTTCTGTAGTAAAAAAGGAACCTTTATAGTTTCGTCTGTCCGCGGCTTAGCTCAGAGACCCTTAGTACATTTGATTTACTTCGAAAAAGAGGTAAAATAAAATCTTGAAAAATAAAAGCTTTTTAGGGTACCTCCCCAAGTAAAGTAGGGATGAAATATTTTCTTTCACGTCTACCCCATAGTATAGGATGTCGTCGGATAGGACTTTTTAAAATAATGTGAGTCTGCGAACTTCATTTGTCGATTTAGAAATCGATTTGCGAAAAATTTTGTTTGAAAGCTCAATTTTATGATAGAGATGAGTGGCCCCCCCTGCCAGCCAAACGGTTGTTATTGAAAATGTGAAAATATTCACAGTAGGTACCATATGATGAAATTTTAAGTAAAAGTATCATATTTAAGTAGACTTCACAGGTTAATAAGCTTCCTATAGCCGAAAAAGTGGAGATAATAAAAATAGCAAAAGCAATCAGGCGCTAGGACCTCGCTGAGCAAGAAGAGGTAAAAAGTGTTTTCCGCACCCATAACCTTAATATTTTGGACGATACGGGAGCAACCCTGTTACAATTGTAAGTTCACATACAGATTGCAATTGAAGCAGCGTTAACAAGACAGTATTGCATAATATAATGTTCGTAGCGGGGTGCTGAGCCGACGCAAGTCGGGTGTCACAGCGTGAGGGACGATAAATCACACAGTGCAGGACAACAAAGTAGTGGCATTTGCTGGAACTGTTTTGGTGTGATTATTGTCTTAGTTTTAGAACAGAAATTAAAACTTATGTTTTATTTTAGCAAAGTCAATATCTGTAGGATTTCTCTTTGTTTCCTTAAACATCTGTTGGGCGCAAAATCGGGCCAAGATCTCCCTCTTTTCTTTTGTTATTGGTGATTATATAGTCGTTGCTAAACTTTTTGAATTTACCTACTTTGAAACAGCTTACATTGAATTGGAACGTTACATCAGATAACAATAACATGGAAATTGCAATGCCATGACCTACTTTTTCATGTATCATAACGCCCACTGCAGGACAAGGAGCTCCTTTTACCTTAGGAGGGGATTTACTATAGTCACCATACTTGCGTAAGCGTTATTGCGGCTGGCGACCGCAGTTGTTGATAACCGCAGTATGTAAGATGGTAAAATACACAGAAAGATGCTGCTGCCCATCCTCCAGATTATATGAGCCCTTAGTCGCCTCTTGCGACATCCACGGGTAGAGATGGGTTGGTACTATTCTTCACCAACACCACACGAGCATCTTTAGGTTGTAGCAACCAAGGAGTTGTAACAAACGAAGCTTGAAAATCAGCGAAAACGTAAATATGTAGTATTGTAGTCTCTCTTAAAGAATAGACTCTACTTATATATACTCATAAAAATAAAATATGTAAGCAGACTAGAAAAGCCCTTTTAAAACACTATACACATACCACCCAAGTTCTAAACAAAAGTTCCAAAATGATGGGTCTTTATTTTTCCTTTTTACGCTAATTTCAACGCCTATTACCCATTCTGCGCGGTAATGAAGGTAACAGTAGTCGTTCAGTTTCGGGAGCGCAGGCGCACAATGCCGTGCGCGTTGGAGATATTGCGCACAAAGCGCGTGCTTATGCGCGTAAAATACACGTGACGAGACGCCCAGGGAGTGAAGTAGCCAAATAGTAGCGACGCAAATTTTAGGTTGCCATTTAGACAAAAAATAGAAATCATTAAATATCTTAAATATTTACTAGGTATTGAACAAGCCGCTGGATGCGAGCATCGTCTGACCGGTCGTCATGGAGATCCTTAGGGGAGGCCTATGTCCAGCAGTGGACGTCTTTTGGCTGAAATGATGATTGATGATGATGAACACGCCCGTGTGGGTCTGGCAAAGAATAGTACCAACCCATCTGTACCCGTGGGTGTCGTAAGAGGCGACTAAAGGATTATGAACCAGAAGATGGGCAGCAGCATCCTTCTGTGTACCGTATCTTACATACTGCGGTCAACAACCGCGGTCCATGGTGCCAGCCGCAATAAGCTAGCAAGCGTGGTGACTATGGTACTTCCCCTCCACATTGTTCCAGCAAAATCTGGAATTCTGGAAGGAGCTCCCTGTCCAGCAGTGGACGTTTCATGAAATGTTATAATAAGGTATTGAAAGAGATAAATGTTATAGTGGTACTTGTGTAGTGGCAGACTTTGGTGGCAGATGTATTATTTGTAACCTTTCAGAAGGTGTTATGATACTAGGTTATTTTTTTGGACCTGATTTGCGTATGCCCACGTTATTACAGAGGTCAAAAGCAACAACTTTTCGTTCGTTCGACGACTTTTCTAACAACGCACAAAAAATTTTCAACTCCCCATACTAAAGTGGTCACGTGACCGACCCATTTTGTATGGGAAGTTGAAAATTTTTCATGGTTAGAAAACTCGTAGAACAAAAGTTGTTGCTTTTGACCTCTTTCTGTATTAACGTGGGCATACGCAAATCAGGTAAAAAAAATAACCTTGTATGTTATCTTCTTCTTTTTAGGGTTCCGTACCCAAAAGGCGCCAAAACAGGACCCTACTAATATGCCTCTGTCTGCCTGAGGCAATGTTGCACTAAATTAACAAAAGGCCATAGCCATTCTGTGTCTGCCTGTATTTATTATATATACGTTCACCTAGATCACTAGTGAAGATTTATAACCTAGTCTTATTCTAGGCATCGTGTAATATCAAATTTTACTACCGAGAGAGAACGGTTTGTGTTCGTTAATGAAAAGGTCATAGGAGTAATAAGTACAGTCAACGACAGGTCAAGCTTGACACTCGCAATGCGACTCTAGCTCGTACGTCTATTGAAATAAGAATGGTACAAAGGTCAATGTGTCAGGCTTGATGTGCTCTGGACTGTATCTATAATAAGCCAATATACAGGATGTAATAAAAAGGGTATATCAACCCTGAAGGGTTTGATTCTGCCCATTAAACTAAACAACTTTCCCTAAGAAACATAAGTCGAAGTAAAAAAAGTTTTGACCTCCCTTAGAAACTGAATAGAGCATTTTGTCTAGGAGGTCAATAAATTTTTACGTTTTTTGACCTATGTTCCTTAGGGAAAGTTGTTCAGTTTCATGTGCAGAATCACATCCTTCAGGGTTGATATACCCTTTCTAATACACTTTTTGAGGCAATTTTCTATAGGTAAATAATAAAGATGAACGTTTTAACCTTTAACGTTTTAACGTCAGAACGTTTTAACCTTTAAAAACAGTATGAATCTCCATACAAACTGGACTGATCTGCGAATATTCCATGATTTTTAGTACAGTAAAGAGCACCACATCGAGTTTGAAACATCGGACTTTGTACGACGCCATTTATAGCCTTTAAAATTAAAAGGACGGTTTGCACTCCGGCAGTGCCGGCAGAAGTGAAAACTTAAACATCAACGTTGTGCATTTTTGAATATTTTGGACCATCATTAGGTAATAATTTCGCACGAATTGTTTTATTTATCAGTATAAAAGTACATACAATATTCATTTATTGCGCTATCGTAGACAAACATGACAATTTATATTACATATTCTTCGTCAAATCATGGTTAGATCTGACGCGCCGCTAAAGAACGCGAGATCTGACACGACATCTGACATTCATTCATTCATTCTTTTTGGCTCAGTGAGCCAAAGTGGTTCTTGGCCTCCGACGTTAAAGTACGCCATGCTTCCCTGTTCTGTGCCAATTCCGTCCAGTCGGGCACTCCCAGCTCTTTTAGATCCTTGGCGACTTCATCCTTCCAACGGTACCTTGGCCTGCCAACACGCCGGCGTCCCGATGGTTTGCCTTGATTCGCCCTTTTTGCGGCTCGATCCCCTGCCATTCTCTCAACGTGGCCCAGCCAGCGGAGCCGTGAGGATTTTATTTCACCAACTATGTTTGGTTCAGAAATCAGCTCTTCTTTGTCCCTATTATATCTCCTTCTCCAGCTCCCATCTTCATTTCTTGTTGGACCCAAAATCTTTCGCATTATTTTCCTTTCGGCGACCAATGGCGACTAATAGTTTTTCTTCTTCCTTTAACGTCAGCGTCCAAGCTGACATGAGTTTAACATTTTTTACCCTTCCAAAAAAGTGCCAAGCGCCGCTTAAGAAGTTTTTACTTCAATAATATGTGCGCCGTATAATTCAAAGTATTCGGAGTGTAAGGAACGGTGTACCGAAAACTGAAAAGACGTGTTTAGTCAATTAAACTGAACAACTTTCCCAAAGAAAATTTTTTCGGAAGTCAAACAATCCATACAAACTGTTCACTCTGATCGAATAGTTTGTATGGAGAAGTCAAAATTTTTTTTTCATTTCCCTGAAATGTCTCTTAGGGATAGTTATTCAGTTTCGTTGACTGAACACGCCATTTTAGTTTTCGGTACACCGTCCCTTACACCCTGTATAGTACCTTACATGCATATTTTAACAAACATTACACACAGTTCACATTTCAGGATACCAGTTACTAACAAGCAATCCGTCAAACGGAAGACAAAGCGCACAGTGGGCCACCGCGCGCCACTGTCGGCCAAAAAAATATCGACAGCATTAAATCAACGCCATTCGACACGGAACATAAACTCCTGCAACATCAATGCGTGGAAAATCATCTGCACGTCTTTCTCTCCATCTCGAGCGAGCGGCCCCACTGTGCGATTGTTTTGTATTCAGAACATTGAGAACGTATTTTTCTAGTTCTGTGCTATTTTAACCAAAGAATGCTTCTGATTTAGACAAATTATTACTTGCCATTCAGAAGCCTAACTGATTATCACTATTCTGAAATAGAAAGTCAAAATGAATATGTTTAAGAAATGAACACTGCTTCTAAAGAATGGACTTGTAAAGTATGATAATTTTCCTGTTGAGAAACATTGTGTTTCAGTTATACGAGTATGAATACAAACTACAGTCTTCCTTAAACATTATTACAATTTATTTTATGTCATGTCTTTGGAATTAAGTCTCCCCACGAATCCAATTAACTTTTTACAGTTTGTCACTTGTTTGCGCGGCGCGGAGTGTGCGCGAGGTGCGAATCGATTGCGCGGACGCTGCGCGGCGCAATCAACCACAGCCGTTTATCAGCCGCGCAATAAGAGTCGCCGCGTGTGACCGCCGCCTTATTTATCACGAGCGATTTGTGGGCCTGCGACACGAGAACCTGTGTGAACTCACCATTTGCCCGAATCCCTAATCAAATTCAATACATAAAGGACATTTAAAGGACATTTTATTTCACGTCCTTTAAGTATGTCCCTGATTTAAATATTATTAATAAATACAAATTCATTCCCGTTGTAAATATCTGTAACAAAAACGTCTGCGTTTTGAGTCAACGTTCATTAGTATTACCAAAAATTGAATCATTAAGCTCATGTTTTAAGCGTGTAGCAAACAATGCGTGCACGCCACTCGTTGCTTCGTTACCACCTTACTTGAGCAGAAACAAAAACATCTTCCTAACCGTATTAACCAACCATTCACATTGTAATCAGTAGCCGCGCTCATTTATTCTGAATTCCAAACGAGTTGGACACAAAAGACGGACAATATGGCCGTTGGAGCAACAGTCTAACTCCGCAACAGTGGCGCCGTGAAAACGCGAGCTCATCTGTCAAAATTAGTCGCCATATTTGTTCACCGTCAACTGTCAGCCATTGTTGCAATATTTAAAATTAGAGTACGCATTTGCAACCATTACTCTTAAGAAAAACATCATTAGCCAATACATTTAACAACGCCTTGCGTTACACAACGACGATATAACATTACCATACAGTATATTCAAGAGTTAGACTACCTTTTAAATAAATATGTAGGCTAGTTATTTTTATAAGCTAAATTTTAATGTAGTTGTTTTTCAACTTTTAAAAGATTACTGTATTGTTAACTTCTCGTAATTTTTATTTGAGGCTCCGGAACTCGAAACTTTCCTCAAAAGGGTTAGGTACAGTCAACGACCGACAGGTCAAGCTTGACACTCACAGTGCGACTCTAGCGCCTACGTCTATTCAAATAAGAACGGTACAAAATCCAATGTGTCAAGCTTGATGTGCTCTTGACTGTACATGTCATTACATCTGTATAATATTGTTCACTCGTTTCCGGTAAACAAAAACGCCTAATTTGTCAAGAGCAATTTAATTTAGGTATACTTGTAGAAGTCTAATAACACAAAAACAGCTCTATTTGCGAGCAACATGGATGAAAATCCAGTAATTAAGACAGGCCAAAATAAAATGTCAATAATGTTCTAGAATTGTGTTCGATTCGACAAGTGGCTACCATATTTATACGTCATGGAAAACAAAGCTAAGAAAAGGAGTCATTGGGTATTGTCTTTAAGAAACAATGTCTGAAAATTGTAATTGTCTTCATTAGAGCCAAGATAAGTAAATATTTTTAGAAAATAGAATATTTGAACATAATGTTCACTTTGATTTTCCCCACAACAGTTTAGCAGAGTGCTCATCGCGTGAATTATAACGAATTTAATAAGGTTTTCGAATTCAAATATGGTTTATAAAACTTATAAACAATCTAATTAAACGATTTACTTTTTACGATGACGGTTTAATTAAAAATTGTTTTGGTCAGTGTTTTAATCACAGACCTATAAGTTTCGCTACGGTTTTAATCAAGTTTTAGTAGGATTGCTCCGCAATTTGCTCTGCAATGTCTACTTGTATTTTTTTTTTGTTGTAAACGAGATCCCCACCATGAAGAATGTATAATCGGACAACTTGTCGATCAAGTAAGCGACAACCATACATCATTTAGATAAACATCAAGTTATGATCGATTCAACACTCAAAAACAACATATTTTGGGAACCAACTTACATTTGCATCTACGAAAGATATTGCCAACCAAGACCGTGCTTTATATCCGAGCATTAAGAGTATCACTAGTCAAATTAAACGTACAAAAAGTTTTGTAAAATGAAATTAATTTTATTGTTTGAACCGTAACGAACTGACAAGCATATTATAATTTATAGATAAAGTAACTCATAAGAAGTCGTCTTGATAAGTATAAATGAGACACAATAGTAATCGAAACTGATACTGGAAACGTTGAATTGCTTTTACAATAACTATTGCACCTGCTTCTGCAGATGACACTTTATTAGTAGAGATTGCTATCACAAAAATCCATTAATATACCTATAGGTAACTCAGTGCTATTATAAAATATTTTACTTTAAGTTTAGAATGCTTCAGAAAAGAGAAAATACCTTCTAAACAAATTGAATTAATTGAATTTTTTTTTTTGTTTTATAAATATCAAAAAGTAATTATAATAATTTTAAACAAAAATATTAATTATACAATTTATTTGAAGTCTCAGTGCCATGTATTTGTTTTTAATTTAGGTTTGATATAACTTTCGTCGTAAATTAAATAAATAATTACAAAATCGAAAATAAAAATTATGTCACATTTTTTTTGCCACAGACCTACTGTGCAATGTTCTGAAATAAAAATGTTCACTGAAAAGCGCCGGGGGCCACTAAGCCAAACATCTAGCGGAACAGATCAATCAAGTTCCTGTGAATTTCTCCTTGTTTTACATAAGAATAATTTAGCGACGGACAATATTGATAAACATTCCGATTAGAGCGTGGGGCGGAAAGTAGACGCCGAAAAACAGCGTGATCCATCATTGAGGGAAATATTTGTATCAGCTTGGGGTTACCAGGTACCGGGATTTGTTTTTATGTCGGGAATCTTTTGAGCACTTTCCTTTTCTCATTTCGCTCTAGTATGTCATATTCGACGGAAAGAACCGTCGCGGATTTCATAACGGTATCCATTAATCCCCTGCCCTCTTTTTCAGGTAAACAGAATAGTGAAATATTTTTAGCCGTTTACAGCTAAAGTAAGGCTACCGTAATAGGTCCGTTCTGACAGCTGTCAAACGTATGAAAAATTATGACCTACTAAGAAAAATGAACCCTGTGTGTTGGTGTTGAGGAAACATCAAAACGGACTCCTGACGTTGTCCCTACTTTAATTACATGAAACAAACAATACTGGCCCCTACTCAGGCAAAGCCTAGTCTAAGATTGGATAAGGTTTGACCTCTGGGTACTGGAGATCAGACGGCAGGCGCTCTGTGTAAAAACCATTGCCCTCGTTAAACCATTGTCTTGTTAGGTAAATGACACCGAATAAAACACAATAAAGCTAAAATTGTAATGATAGCTAGTAATGCTCTTAATATTTTTAATTTATAATCACTAATCAATCAGCACCAAAAACTGCCAATGTAACACGCGGCTACTTCGTCTGCACAGAATTGGACAATTCACACAACATCTTTATAAATTGTAGCCTATGTGTTATTCTGATGTATAAGCTATATTGGTCAAAGTGGGAAATATTATAAGTGCAGAAGAAAATATCGATTTTGGAGTACCGCAAGGAAGCACACTTGGTCCTACTCTTTTTTTGATATATATTGACGATATCTCCAACTTAGTAATACCTGGCGCGAACACAATAACATGTGCCGATGATACTGTTATTTCTTTTACTGGTAAAAACTGGCATGAGGTTAACAGACTAGCTGAAGAAGGTTTTAAAATTATAACTGAATGGCTACACAACAACTTACTTACACTGAATACGGACAAAACCAAAATTATTCCTTATAGCATACGGTCGAATACTCAACCAAGTGCTGGTGTCCTCAATATCAAGGCTCATACCTGCGTAGATACTCCTGCGTGTAACTGCTACCAATTAACTACCGTCTCTTCTATCCGGTATCTGGGTATCATTATTGACCGGCACATTAATTGGACGGAACATATTATCATGCTCTCTGGTCGTATACGGAAACTCTTCTATATTTTCCGAAACTTACGATATATCTGTGACTTTACATTACTCAAAAGTGTATATTATGCTTTATGTCAATCTGTATGTACATATGGCATACTTTCTTGGGGCGGATGCCCTAAAACTACAATCCTATCGTTGGAAAGAGCTCAACGAGCAATTCTCAAAATAATTACATTTAAAAGATTTAGATTCTCTACTACTGAATTGTACAAACTTACAGAAGTTCTGACAATAAGACAACTATATATTCTGAATGCAATATTATATCAACATAAAAACGTACCCGACTTTGACTCTACTCAAAGAAGACAAAACAAAGTAAACAAAAAGCCGTCATGTCGAACATCATTTGCACAAAAGTTCTTACCTTTTCTGGCACCCTTTCTTTATAACAAATTTAATGATCACCTCAACCTCAGAGTTCAAACAGCGCATAATTGTAAATTGGTCCTCCGAAAATACCTTAATGGTCTTAACTATAATGATACCGAAATGCTTCTTAAGATCTCAAGTTGACCATTTTATTTGAACCAGTAACATCTACAAACTTCAAATTCACTCTTTTACATACACTCATGTCACATATACTCTAACAAACATTAAACTCATACACAAACATACCAATCTACAAACACAACACGCTAGAAAATTGTAGCAGTTAAATCGCCTACCAACGCTTCTCAAATTAATCTAAGGCGGGAAGCAACACTTTTATGTTTCACTTAGTGCATGTTGTTTCTCTTTCATCTTAGTTAAACGCATGGCCACTTTGATATACCTTTTTGTTTTTATGTAATTTAATTAACTTTATGGTAAGTTAATTAACTTTAGTTATTGCATAATAATGATGTCAAAAACATGTCACCTCTGCCTTTGTCATGCCAACGGGAAGAGAGGTCCACTGAGATACAGTGCAAACTAGTTCAGTGGGTCTCACAACCTGTTTGTGATGGCCTATTCAACATTGTATAATGCCACAAACTCTTTCGGTTTGTGGGACTATAATTGGCTGTAATGAATTAATGACCATCGTTGTTATTTGTATTCAATAAACACATTTTTATTTTTTTTTATATTATTCGTTTTCTTTAAAATCCATTCAGTAGTTTTTACGTGAAACAGTAACAAACATCTCTACTTACAAACTTTCGCGTTTATAATACACTGAAGAGCAGAGAAAACGGGTCAGTAGTTTTACCACCGTACATTTTAATACAATGATGGCCTCAAAGTAATCGTCAATATCTTATCCAAATCGAATAATCAAATCTGATTAGTCAGATCTTTAGATAAGAACCTTGTCAACAAATTTCTTTAACATTGTACACATCTAATATGTTCAGGAAGACCCGTGCGTCACTTCAAAAATGTGATCACGGAAAATATACGGAAAATCTGACGAAAAGTCGAGGTTTTTCTTCTAAGTGATGTACTAACTTTCCTGGATACTGTAGACAGGTGTAATCTTCTAGAGATTTGTTGACAAGGTTCTTATCTAAAGGTATGACTAATTAATCGGATTTCTATTATTATTCGATTTGGATAAGATATTGACGATAACTTTGAGCCCATTACGAGTAATATATGAAAATGTATGGCAGAAAAACTACTGACCCGATTTCTTTGCTCTTCGGTGGATTAGTAGGATTTAGAGCTTTTTTCGAAATCAAGAATTTTTGATTTTGCATCTGGTAACCCTCATGTCCTTTTGTGCGGCAACCGTGCAGCTATCGCATAATCTTAAACGAAGTTATTTACATGTATTGAAATAATATTAATTTAGTTTTATTTGTTTTGTTTTTCTTTCTCTACCTGACAAAAGTATAGTATAAGTAGGTCCCTAGCTAAAAAAAAAACCGGCCAAGTGCGAGTGGGACTCACGCACCGAGGGTTCCGTACCATCACATAATCACAATTGTATTAGTTGAAATTTCAGTAAGTTAATGTGCTAGATTTTTTGAGTGCGACACGCGCTTGACCAAATTTTATTATTTGTTGTTATTTTATAGCTTATGCACTATAAACATACCAATTTTCAAGTTTGTAAGTGTTCCCGTTTTTAAAATAGAACTAAAACAAAAATCGCCTCAGCGACCATCCAACTTGACCCCTCTCTTATATGAATTTTCTTGAAACGGGAGCTCACCACAATTGGTTCCCATTAATTGTGAGAAAAGTTGTAATATTTAATGATTTCAGACTTTTCCCATTATTTGTACTGTGAGACCTAGCTTCTTGCCAAATTTCATAATTTTAGGTCAACGGGAAGTACCCTGTAGGTTTTGCTTTTTTGCATAAATGTATGGGGATGAGGACATAAAATGCCATTTCTTTTGATTGCGTCGTTGTGAAAAATTGAAATTTTCAGATCTTGTGTGGTTCATGGATCTTAATATATGGTATTAATTTCAACCTGATACCTGTACCCGTTCATGAGATAAAGGGTCTTGACAGACAGACAGACAGATAGACAGACAGACAGACAGACAACAAAGTGATCCTATAAGGGTTCCGTTTTTTTCTTTTGAGGTACGGAACCCTAAAAAAGGAAAAATATATGATCAAAATTTATTGGTCAAATAAATTTACATTCAGTTGCAGTGAGCTTCTTTAATTTTATTATTCTTGCTTCCTAATCGAGTTTCCGGGAAAATAAAATTTATAAAAATTTGGCGTTAAATCTACTTTATCCTTGAAATTGTTGATTGGTAGTTGTAAATCGACTGCTGGAACAATCCGAATTAAATAGTCAAGAAAATACAAACTTTTAACAATAGCTATTAATTTTAAAAAGCTTATGCACATAAACTCTATCTTTCAAAAAAATCTGCTACACAAGAGTTAAAAACATTTTGATAATCCGAATCACAAATATTTTAATGGAATTGTCACAAAAAGACATTTATGATATGGATAACAATAAAAAGCGTATGTCACATCGTCCGTCAGTTTCCGCGCGGCTGCGCACGCGACGACCAAAAAACTTGGAATGACAGCGTCAGGAATGAGACATTACTTCGGTTGAGTGAACTTGATGGGTGACCGTTGAGGAGCTCGGGTAAATGCTTGATTTCTTTGTCAATTGTTATAACTGACTTGTCTTGCTGTTTCTTCGTAAAATAGCAAAATATTGATACATAACCTTTTCGTTATTAGAAAACGTATGTGCTTCTGTGTGAAAAATATTAAAACAATTTAATCCGTATTTGCATCAGTTTGTTTAAGTAGGTATTGGCTAACAATAGTCCCGTGGATGTTGTTAAAAGGCGACAAAGGGATTTTGAACCAAAAGATAGGCAGCAGCGTCCTTATGTGTAGACGATATTTATTCCGCAAGTTTATTGTGAAATTCTGGGGGTATCTCAATAGCTCTATGAGCCTACCTATATGTCAAAGCTTACCAACACATTTTGCAGCTATATCAATGCTATTGTGCTCTGAGATCAATAGTAATCAGCTAAAGTTGTCAGAAAAAACAAGTTGGTAAAACAATGTTGTTTTTTTCTTCAAATAGTGGGTTATTTTTGGACCCCTGGCCAAATTTTAGTATTGTGCTCAGAACATGTATCTGAACAACTTTCCCAAAGGAACATGAGTCGCAAACGAGAATAAATTTTGGTCCTCCCATACAAATCTCGTGCCGGCGATAGTGGGATTTGTATGCGATGAGCAAAGTTTTTTCTCGTTTTTCGACCACTGTTCCTTGTGGAAAGTTGTTCAGATTCATGTTCTGAGTAACATGCAAAAATTTGGCCAGGGGTCCAATGTGAAACGTGAAACGGATTATATCTAAATGCTTGAAATTTTTTTTTTTTATATCGTCTATCATCCGTTACGACACCTACTACCGGTAAGGTCAGCAGCAGTTACTACCGTAATACTTTTGACCAGTATAAACTCCGACGACGCGACGACGCTAGGTCTGGTTAACAAAAGGAAAATCTTCTGATGGTGTTCGTTTGTAAGTTTTTGCATTCAAATAATGAAATTTTCTCATACAACAGTACAATATATTAAACAAATCTTTTCATTAAACCAGACCAATCTCCTCTCGAATTATGTTACCTTCGCTCTTGCTGAACATGCTAAAGCCACGATTACACCTTGATGAATTCAGAAAGTAATTCGGCATACATTGCTGGTAGTAATAGGGATATTGGAATTAACAAAACCAAGTCTCCCAGCAATGTATGCCGAATTAGTCTCTGTAATAAGAAGGTGTGATAGTGCCTTAACCTATGAGTACCTACAGAAAGAAGCCGGCACCAGATCAAAGGTAGCTATCAAAGCGGCGAGCAGTACTATAAACACGGTGCACTAGTAAACACTGTGTACGGTAAACACGAGGTGAACCAATGAAACGAACACACGACGGGTCACACTTCCGATACAAACACAGACTAGGACTGCACCTAGACCTTAATAGAGTCTGGCCAACGAAAGATATCCATACAAAACCGCGGGAAATTTAAAAATAACTAGTTGTAAACCTTGAAAATACTGCAAAATATAAATTTGATACTTTTAGTTGGTTTTAGGTAGTAACACTAGTCTTGAAAACCAACTAAAAGAAGACTGTGTGTCTAAACCTAGCGGGACCCCCTGTCCTAGAGACCTGAGTGTGGTACAGAAAATTAGATCCAGATTTGTTCTATCTCTACATTGGAAGTTGTCTGGGAGTACCAACATTGGTTTTTAATAGTCGTTGGTGGACATTTTGGAACATCAGGGACAAACACACCTTATAATGGTATACTGACTCAGACTGGAGTGATATCTAGACGCTACAATACAATGATACATGTCTGTTGTCTTGAGTGTGTTGATATCTAAGCACCAGACATTTTTGAGGATATTTTGGAACATTATCTATCAGTGACAAAATGAGAAACAACACTGAAACATCACCGAAAATAAAAAGCGTTTACGTTTTTTTCATCCCCCTTTCGACACTTCTCAAATTGCGCTCAACCCAGAGGAGCAATGGGTCATAGTTGAATGGGTCAAAATTCAAAGCAATATTCTAAAGCTGTGACTAGACGCCTCCTGCAAACTAGACCAAATTAGTGGTGTATTTTAAAAATCGTGTAAAACTGAACGTTAAACAGTACCGCCTACAGCTAGTTCCCGTATCATAACATGTAATACGCACGGCAGCAAGCAATACCAGTTAAGCTAAACCGTTAGTTTAATATAATTTAATCAGTGGCTAAACCAGCGCTACGCTACAAACACCCGACACCAGAGGCCCGCTTAAGGTCAAAGCGTTTCTACCGATGAGCCGCTGTGTGTACATAGCCCAACCACCCGTTGCATCGTAGGGTTTACTGATCTATGTTTCATTACACCTGCACGTGCACGTAAATAGCCATTTCCGGATTTCAATTGATGCTTACTTACGGAAATCTCTCGGTGAAGTGTTTTGAACCGCAAGACCAAAGTAGTCCTCGGAAGAAAACAGAGTTAGAGCTCATTTCGTCATTTCTTTGTGCCTTGCGAACTTAATCAATTCATAAGAATTATTTAATTAATTCATAAGAATTATGCCCTGTGTAGTATAAGAATAATAACAACCGATCTCTACCCATGGGTGTCGTAAGAGGCGACTAAGGGTTAATGAACCAGAGGATGGGCAGCAGCATCCTTCTGTGTATCCTATCATCTTGCATTTTACCAACTTCCGCGGTCCATAGTGCCAGCCGTAACGCTAACAAGCGTGGTGACTATGGTACTTACCCTCCACATTGTTTCAGCAAAAGCTGTAATTTTGGAGGAAGTTTTCTCACCTGTAGAGGACAATTCATGGGATGTCATGATGATGATGTTGCACCACGAATTGATTCGTTTCTGTTCAATATTTAAATAGGTACGTTTTCTTTGCCTGGTAATTTCTTTATTAGGTAATTATGCAGTAAAAAGTCTCATTAGAAATATAGGGAAAGCACAAATATACCGAGTCGACGTGCTCTGACGTCCACTAAGCAGGAACTCAGCCAAAAATTTAAAGTAAAATGATCCTAATAACCACAACGGTCAAAATAGTCAAACTGTACCTATTATTTTTAGGGTTCCGTAGCCAAATGGCAAAGAACGGAATCCTTATAGATTCGTCATGTCTGTCTGTCTGTCTGTCCGTTCGTATGTCACAGCCACTTTTTTCCGATGTATTATGTCAACCGCATTAGGATTTTCACACAAAAATAGAAAAAAAAAACAAAAAATTTTATGGTTCCCCATATTTAGAACTGAAACTAAAAAATTTTTTTTTCACCGTACCCATACTTGTGCGGTATCTATGGATAGGTCTTCAAAAATGACATTGAGGTTTCTAATATCATTTATTTCTAAACTCAACAGTTTGCGCGAGAGACACTTCCAAAATAAGAGAATGATAAAACTCCCCCCTGTAACTTCTAAAATAAGAGAATGATAAAACCAAAAAAAATATATGATGTACATTACCATGCAAACTTCTACCGAAAAATTTTTTTAACGAGATCTAAGTAGTTTTTTTTAAATACGTCATAAATCGTAAACCGCAATTTACCTTTCATTCAATCAACTCAACTATAAATTTTAGTTACTTACATCACATAATAAAGTTTTTTAGCAATAAAAATACCTTAACTTTTACTTATATACGTACAGGTTTGTACGGAACCCTCAGTGCTCGAGTCCGACTCGCACTTGGCCGGTTTTTTGTTTTATGTATAGTGCCGTCATAATTTTGTTGCTTATATAGTATAGATTGCACTCGCAGTACTTCCTTTCATCAATGATATTGTCAACAATTTCAAGTAAGACATCTAGTAGGTATTTGAAATAGAAGAAGTCCAATGTAGAGCTGCTAAGTTTATGTGTTTTATCAAAGTCTTTCCCAATTTCCTTTGATATGCCGTGAAAACTGTAAACAAATGAACACAGAGGTTTATTTCCCAACATTCGTCATCGGAATCGCAACAGGCACCAATAACTGATGTAAACACGATATTTTGAGCAAGACCTGCGCCAGCGCATCCAATAAGTGTTGTCTTCAGTCGATATCGATATCGTGACAATCTCATACTGGCTTTAATTAAATCCACCGTGTACTCCGTCGGCATCCGAAATGCTTACCTGTTGACAGTTTAATTTAAGTCTAAGAATGGATTTATTAAGTAAGGTTGAAATTTAAAATGTCAATGAAAGGGTCGATTTTATAGGTCAAATTTCTATCGATATCGACCCAACACTATCCCGATCAACACAACATACATTGCGCGCGCGCAGATTCTTTGATCCGCGGACACATCCATCATACAACCGATCAGAAGACGGATTTACGATTCAAAAAAACATCCATTCGATACAAATTTACATTTTGAAATGTTTTTCTTCTTTTTGATGTTACAAAATCAATTAATCGCATCAAAGTTGTATGGGTTCCCTGAAATACGTACGTACAAACGTATTTATATTTATAACTAGCGGTTACCGCTCTTGTCTAAGAATAGTATAACCTTATCTTTTTGCATGAGTGCGGTAAAAGACAACTCGCAGGAATCGAAAAGAAAACGTAGTTATTTACGCGATAAGGCATTATTTTGCATTAATTGCAAAAGGTTTTTCATGAATTTACCATTTTCCGGGAACTGTATGGGAAATTGACATAGGGGTCATAATATGTAAAAAAAATTCCTCATGTTCATCGGATATTAAGAGTCTTCACAGGTTAATCTTGAACTGGAGTGTAGGCACTGTAACAGCATCTTTCTAACTACCACCACACGACCATCTGCTATACCCACCACCGCGGCGTCCGCGACCCATTTTGGAACGCTAACAAGCTGATGGGGTGTAAGGGGCAAGTTTCCGAAAACTGAAAGGGCATGATCAATCAACGTAACTGTAGGTACAATTTTCAGTGGTTGAAACTTTCTACATTCAAACTGACCAATCAAGTTTACAATTTTGTATGGACAAGCAATATTTCTTTTCAGTTTTGTTTTTTTTTTGTTTGTGTAAACAATTAAATTAAAACTAAAACCCTGAAAACCCTGTATAGTACGCCCCGCAATAAGCATTTTGAGTTATTAATTGATTTTTTTTATAAGAATCCTTCAACAATTCAATATTTACAATTAAAATACTAACATAATGACTAATATGAATATGCTCTAGGTACTAACAATACCGAATAGTAAGTAACTAGAGTGGCGACCACGTACCGGAAGACGAAGCATGGGCAGGCCCCCACAAGGTGGACCGACGATCTTGTGGACATCTTTTGGCTGATATGATGATGATGATGAACAATACTGGATCTTGTTTTCTAACAATTCAAATAGTTTACTAACTCCAGACTTCGTTTCCATAAAATTGTTCCTTAAACGGTTTCACAGAAAGTTAGTAAGTGGTAAAGCCCAGTAAGTATATGTGTGGTTGTTTGTTACGTATTTCAACATCTAAGGTTTCATAAAGAAGCCGCAAATGTTATTTTATCATAAGCAGGAAGCCAATTCATCAGCTTTGCATATTTATTTCCTATTTCCGAATTAAAAGAGCATTATGGTCGTAAATCGCAATCACGTTGATTCTAAATTAATAATGAAGAAACCTTATTTTAAAAGATTAGCTGGCATAATTACCATTATTGATCATATATTAACCTCATCACGACAACGTTATCCAAACTTTATATTATACAAGGTTTAACAGAAAGGATATATTAACCCTGAAGGATTTAATTCTGTGCATGAAACTGAACAACTTTCCTGAAACATAGGTCGAAATACAAAAGAAATTTTTTGACTTCCCATACCTACAAATGCCATGCCCATGCCCCGTGTGGTGCCGGTAAAGAATAGTACCAACCCATCTCTACCCGTGGATGTCGTTAGAGGCGACTAAGGGTTAATGAACCAGAGGATGGGCAGCAGCATCCTTCTGTGTATCGTATCATCTTATATTCTGCGGTCACCAACAACCGCGGTCCATGGTGTCAGCCGTAACGCTTACAAGCGTGGTGACTTCCTATCCACTTCCTATCCACATTGATTCAGTTTATATGGTAAGTAAAAAATACTTTTTCGTATTTCAACCTATGTTCTTTATTTATTTTGTTTCGTTTCGTTTCGTTTCGATTTGTTTATTTTTGTTTTGTTTTGTTTTATTTAGTAGGTCACCAACAGAATGTACCTACATTAACAAATTCTTAAATTCTTATTCTTATTCTTCTTTAGGGAAAGTTGTTCAGTTTCATGGGCGTATTCACATCATTCAGGGTTGGTATAGGCTTTATGTTACACAACGTATAGATAATATGTCTCGTATCCTGGTCTTAAAACAAGTCATCAGTATCGCCTTTTCTAAAGAAGATATAAAAGAGCTGGTGGCTCATAAATTCCTTCTAAAGGAGCTTCTCTATAAAAATGAGTTAGGGACTCCACAATGCCCGCAGTTGGGTATAGTGAAGATGATGCAGTGGATATGGCGGCTCTGGGAGCGCAAATAAACAAACACTACCTAAATAACCCGAAAGCACTTCAAAGACGAGTGCGTTTGCCGACGACTGAGGTGTGGGTTGAAAGAGACCGCGGAATCCTTTTATTAGTAAAGGGCTTACTCTTGTCTTTTCTTTTCTCTTTTCTTTTCTTACTCTTGTCGCGCCATCTTCTTTCAGATGTTTCAGACCGACTTCGATTTCAACCTAAAGATGCCACCGTAGGAAAAAACCGGCCAAGTGCGAGTCGGACTCGCGCACCGAGGGTTCCGTCCGTACCACTAAGTTAAAAATAGCGTCTAGCGTAGTCACGCAGAACTGAATTAAATGCGCGCGAGTTTGACACGCACTTGACGAGTTTTTATTATTATTCAATAGCATTATAAACATACCATTTTCACGCTTGTGAGTGTTCGCGTTTTTACGATAGAGCTAAAACAATAATTGAGCAAAAACCGCCTAAAAACACGTTTTAGTATGGAAGCCCGCCTTATTTTTTTATTTTTATTATTTGTTGTTATAGCGGCAACAGAAATACAAAATCTGTGAAAAGTTCAACTACCTATTACGGTTCATGAGATACAATACAGCCCGTTTTCCACCCTTTGGGAATCCTAAAAAGTATAGTTTAGACTAAAATATATATATTCTTTATTGCGCACAAATAGCATAAAGTTGTCAAATGAAAATTGTTCACAAAGGCGAGCTTATCTCTTTAAGAGATCTCTTCCAGCCAACCTATCAGGTGTGGAAGAATGTCATTAAAACGGGCACAAGGATGTTCGTTAGTAGTAACAATTAATAAATATATTTTTTTTTTCCTTTTAATTCCGTAGCTTTTACTAATTCCATTTTGTCTGTACTCCTATGCCTTGCACCCTCCGATTCTGAAGCAATCTGTTTACACACAATATTGCTCATTGCGCCAAACCACACATTTAATAAACATCTTCCAGCACTCGCTCGATTTATTACAATCACCCACACAAACACGTTGCTACTCGTACTACAACTTTTATCAACTTTTCTTAAGTGACGAAGACAAAAACTTCTTTTATTGAACAGCATGTGTAGGTGGTTTGTGCCAATTTGTGCATATAGCTTCATCGCTTCAACAATAGTAGCGTAAGTCCTGATAAGACCACAAGCATTTTTGTAAACCATTTAGGCTAAGAAAAGGTGAAAAACAAATATACAGCAAAAAAGTGTCCAATCACAACCTGTATTAACTACCTATGGTTGTAAAAAAAACTCCGTTCAAAACGGTTACGAAACTGCAGTTTCGCAGGCGACTGAAGCGCATTCGTAGTGAGTAAATAGTAATATTGGAAATGGATCAATAGGTAGACACAAATCCAGGTGTAGCCAATCCAGTAGGAAGAACGTACGGCAGCCAGTACGTAGAAACAAAACCAGTATAAGCTGAACTAGCGCTACGCTACAAACGCCCTGATCCAGATACCAGCTCAAGGTCAACGTGTTTCCACCGACGTGCTGCCTTTTGTACCGTAATTTTCCGCGTAGAAATATAATAGTAATTGGGTGCGAAAACATCTCTTCCCGTGGGTGTCTTGAAAGGCGACTGATGGAATCTAAACCAGACAATGTGCAGTTGCGTTTTCCTGCTTTAAGTAATAAGCTTTCAAAACATCAAGACGCAGATTCTCACATGCCATATCGTCCTCGATTCGCACACAAAGGAGCAACATTATTTAATCTCAGCAATATTGTCAATGCTGGTCAATTGCCTCACAAAGCAGACTGACGGACAGACAGACAAAGAACTCGCTGTAGATGTAAAGAGGATTGCTCACCAATGCGCCCGTATGCACACAATAGTCATGTTTATAAAATCACACAACTCCTTTCTGAACCAATAAATGTGATTGAATTTGTTGTTTGTTGTGTTAATTCAATGAAGAGGTAATTGTTGTTGTTGGTAATTTGTATTCAATTTGGTTTTGATCGAAAGAGCGATTAAGGGAGAAAATTTTGTATTCAAATAAAAAGAAATAAATGGTACAGCAGCACTGCACTTACTTTCTCGCGATATACGAGAGTCATTCAACAGTGTCCTCGCCAGGAGTCGAACCCAGAACCTCCGGATCAAGAACCGAATGCTCTAACTACTACATTATAAAGGCTGCGGATAGTAATGAGTAAATAAGTACCAACTGCAAACTTAAGTTTGTAATTCCATAGAAATAATATGAAAATACAAACTTACCTATACCAACTAGATTTATTTAAAAATGGTTTAACGAAATATGCAGTTAGGTAGAAAACCAATTTAGAATCCAAATTGTAGAACATCCAAATAAGCTCAACGAAACCGATTTTGAGTAAATCACATTTTTTAATTTGAGTAGTAAGGGAACACCCCTTATATGAATTTCTAGAGACCAATTGATACTGCCGCAAATACCTTAAATGGTGATGCTTGGTCATGCAAAGTTTCATCAAGATTTTATGAGCCGTTTTTGCGAAAATATGTTTTTTTATTTTCGTTGTATGACAGCTACCCTTAAAATGAGAGCCAGCAGGAAACCACTCAAAACCCTTCGATGGATTTGCATAAAACTCTAAAATTCCAAATATGGTGTCAATCAGACCATTCGTTTAGCCGCTAGGCCAAAGCGTGACGGACAGACCGACGACCGACGGACCGACCGACCGACCGACCGACCGACGGACGGACATTTTTGGGAGACTTGTTTTTTATGATGTATAAGTGATATAGAACACATTTTTGAGAAATTTAGTAAAACTTTTTTTTTCACGAATACAATACCTTTCTGGCTCCGCTCGAAAGTAAAAAGGAAAAGCTTTATTACTAATAATCCGTGTGGTGCCGGAAAATAATAGTACCATCCCATCTCTACCCGTGGGTATCGTAAGAAGCGACTCAGTGATAATGAACCAGAAGATGAGCAGCAGCATCCTTCAGTGTATCGTACCATCTTACATACTGCGGTCACCAACAATGCATGGTGCCAGCTGAAACGCTAACAAGCGTGGTGACTATGGTACTTCCCCTCCACATTGTTCCAGCAAAAGCTAGAATTCTGGAGGGAGCTCCCTGTCCTGCAGTGGACGTTTCATGGGATGATATGATGAATTCTCATAATTCCGCCAAAAATAATGTTGACAATGAAACATAAAATATAATCACTTACTCTCCCACACTCACTCACTCACGCTGTACAGAAACACATAATAACTGATTTCTAAAATAAGAAGAGAATTTTACTACAACCAACTTAAATTAGTAATTCAAGAATTTGGTTGGCGTAACGAAGAAGAATAAAACGTACCGGAAGTCACTACAACAACGGTAAGAGCCAACTGTCGTGGCAATTTCAAAGAGGCCTATTAAATTGTGGACTTCTTTCAGCTGAGCTCAGAAGAGCCTCTTAAATTGAAGAATATTGTATATTGTAAATTGAAGATTTTAAAGCGTGCGCTTTAAAATCTTTGAGCGAATGCAGCTCTAAAAACATAACTGTCACACACATGATCACTCTTGTTGAAGACGACCAATCTAATTCGATTACAATCACCATAATAGCATAGAGCGTCACAATAGTGCGGGCGCTGACCACAACTTCAGAGGTTACGAGACATAATGGAATAATTTGTATTTATAGTCTGTGCCCTGCCCTCGGACACTTTATCCGGCTCGGAGGACTCCCGCATTCACAGTTTACCGGAATCTTGGGAAGAGTGCAGTAATTGGATGTGATTAGGATACTCGCGCGCTTGGTGAAGATTTGATAAAGAAACATCTCAAAAATAATCTTAGATTTTTACAAACTGACAAATACGATCTAGAGATTTTGGACAGTTCGCGAGAGAGCAATCATAAGTCGTGTCTGTGGTTAGCATCGGGCGCGAGTAGACATATCGAAAAACATCTCTAACATTTGTAAATCTACTCTCAATCATGAAGAAATGTGAAACATGTGAGAAAAATGTAACTAAGAAGGCCCCTGGATTAATTTGTAGTAGATGTGAGATATGTGTTCACAGCACAACTCCATGCAGCGGCCTGACGGCGAAGCAGATTGCTGCCCTTCGGGCAGCCGATACCTTGGAGTGGGTTTGTAGCGCATGTCGCCTCTCTTCTACTAGGAGGTCGTCGTTTTATTCAGCTGATGAGGTGGACGATGAAGACGAGGAGGATAAAAATCAAGGCGTCAATATCAACATCAACCAGATGATTAATAAAATCATGAAGCAGGTACACAAAACTATTCAAATTGAATTGGCGGAAATATTGAAGTCAGTCAAGTTTGCTAGTGATAAAGTAGACGAATTTCAGGCTAAGCTTGATACTATGTCACAAAAGATTAAGGAGCTAGAGCGCAAGCAAACTCACCTTAGTAACCAAAATACTCATTACGAAACGAATGTCACGTCGTTCGAGCAACGTGTTGAGATTATGGAGCAAGCTCAGCTGGCTAATTATATCGAGATTGCTAATATACCGGCACAGCCTAACGAAAACATCATTGAAATCGTCAACAAAGTTGCTAAAATATTGCAGGTAGCAAGCGAATGTAAACAAAATGTTCGTGCAGCAAGGCGCCTCTCTGCAAAGAAGGGTAAAACAGGAGCCATACTCGTGGAATTACCTAATGAAGACGTCAAATTGCAATGGTTAACTGCTGGACGTGCTGCAGCTACTGTTGCATCTCACGTCCTAACAGGCTTATCAGGAGAAGAAGCGTCCGAGAAGGTGTATATCCGAGAGGCCCTAACTAACCGCAACAAATACCTACTCAGTAAAACAAAAAGTGAGTTAAAAGACACCTACAAATTTATTTGGGCCAAATATGGCAAGGTGTTCGCGAGGAAAATGGAGTCAGAAAAAATCTTCTGGATCAGAAAGGAATCCGATATTGTTGCGTTAGCTAAAAAGTAAAACCCTTCTAAGTATTCGTTAATTTTTAAATACCTCATATTTTTTAACCTTTTAAATGGAGTATATTGAAGATAACATCACAGAATTATTCAAATGTCTAAATGTTAACCACTTTTTGAGAAAAATACCTTCAAATAAAAACCAAAAAATTATCTGCATTCATGTAAACATAAGGTCTATGCTAAAAAACTTCACTAAACTACAACAAATTGTTAGCTCCTGCAGTAGTGTAATAGATATGATAACTGTTACAGAAGCGAATTTATCAGATACAATTTGTCAGCTTTTTAACTTGGACGGTTATACAATGCACACAAAGCTACGAAAAAACTCTAAAGGCGGTGGTATCATAATTTACGTTCACAATCGTCACCAATTTCGAACAACCAACACAAATACTATTTACTCAGAATGTCTCACTGGTTACCTCATAACGCCATCGAGATATACCTTAGCTGTGTGTGCCGTGTATAGACCACCAAAACAAAATAAACACTCTTTTATAGCCGAAATCGAACACGTAATTAACAGTTTTACACAAAAAACCGACTTAATTTTCCTTGGAGATATAAATATAGATACGAAAAAAAGCGAGTGCATACAAAAGTCGTACAATAGCACAATGTATGGAAAAGGTCTTGTAAACGGGGTGACTGATTTTACCCGAATAGATAGCAGAAAAGGTGTAGTCTCTAAGACTTCCATTGATCACGTGTTTGTCCGAACCCGTTTACAAGATGTTTTCTGTGGGGCACTCTGTGACGTACTGGCGGACCACCGCATGACGATTGCTGTGCTGCTCGGGATCCCGAGTATACAGGATGCTCCGCCTTATGTGGAAAAAAAATAAGTAGTGATAAACTTAAGGCATGTCTCTCTAAAATTAACTTAAAGTCGATCAACCTGATGAGTTGTCCTATACAAATAAATAATAAACTTCATAATGAAATAAACGATTGTTACGAAAAATCTAAGTATATAAATCAAATAAAAAAATCAAATCGAAATAAATATCCGTGGATCAATAAACGAGTCGTAAAATTTTGTGAAAGAAAAGATGCTTTGTTTGAAAAATGGTTGAAGGATACGAATGACAAAATTGTTGAAGTAGAATATAAAAAACAAAGAAATAAAACGCACAAAATTATTGAACGTAGCAGAAACAATTATTTCAGAAATAAACTATACTTGTGTAGTAACGATATGAAAAAAGTATGGCAAATAATAAACGAAATAACTGGAAAAATTAAGAAATCGGTAGATGATGCCATCATAAAAGCTTTTAGTGACATTGGTACAGACAACGATATAGCTAATATGTTTGCGGATAAATTTAAAGAGAATGTTCAAAATATAATGCAAAAGTGTGATAAAAAATTATTAGATAACTCATATATAAAACCTTTAGATAAATCAATGCTACTTCCTTTGGCAAAAAACAAAGAAATTCATAAAATTATAATGGGCTTAAACTCAAACAAATCGCCTGGTATTGATAATATTAGATCTTTTGATGTAAAGCTAGCTGCTGATAATATCGTGGAAGCCATCACTAAACTTATAAATACAAGTTTAAAAACAGGAGTCTACCCTGACAAACTCAAGGCGGGCTTAGTAAGACCTATTTTCAAAGGTGGTAATTCGCGAGACTGTTCAAATTATAGACCCATCACGATGCTTCCTGTAGTCGATAAAATTGTGGAGAAATATATGTGTGACAAAATACATAGATTTTACAATCAAAACGACGTGTTATCTACAAACCAGTATGGCTTTCGACCGAAAAAAAGTACTTCAGCCTTACTTTCTAAGTTTACAGATGACATAAATTCATATCTGGATGATAAAAAACACGTCCTTGTCATTTTTATCGACTACAGCAAGGCATTTGATACCTTGAACCATGACATATTAATAGAAAGGCTAGGTTACACCGGCATCCGGGGTCAGGCTCTTGACTGGTGCAGAAGTTACCTTACTGGCAGATCATATCAAGTCAAAGTTGGAACCTCTCTTAGCATTAAGGTACCTGTCACAGAAGGCACAGCACAGGGATCTGTGCTGGGTCCCCTTCATTATTTGGCATATGTTAACGATATGTGCAATGTTGTAGAGCATTGTAAAATTTACCTTTATGCTGACGACACATGTCTAATTTCTGCTGACAGAGATCTTAAAACGGCAGAATACAAGCTACAACAGGATTTCGACAATATTTGTAAATGGTCACATGACTCTGGTCTCGTACTAAACTGTAGCAAAACTAAACTACTACATATTCACTCGAGCTACTCTAATACAGTAGGATCGGTTGAGATAGTAGCACATACCCATAACTGTTTCCACACCGATGGAGGTAGTTTGAAATGTAGCTGTCCGCCGTTGCAGAAAGTAAATGAGCAAATATACCTAGGGCTTAAAATTGATCAGCGCTTCAACTGGGGACCTCACATTGCCTATGTGTGTAATAAACTGCGCGCACTCATGGCTAAACTGTACATTATAAAAGATAGGGTACCTTATGATATAAAGCGTAACATGTACCTAGCGTTAGCTGAAAGTATCATCTCCTACGGGCTTAGTAGCTATGGGCGCACTTTTCAAACATACTTAGATGACATTTACAAAATTCAAATAAGACTTTTAAAACTAATAATACCTCCTAAAATTAAAATTAAATTACAAAATGAATATGAATTATTTAAATATTGTAACGTTCTACCAATAAATCTATTATTTAAGTCAATTATTCTTAAAGAACAATACTACCGAAAGGAAATACAGCACGAAGAGATATGTACAAGATTTCAAACAAGGCGGTCCGACAAAAAGCTTTTACAAAAACCGAGGTATACTAACTTTTACGGTAAAAGGAGATCAGAGTTCATTGTACCCGAACTTATAAACAACTTACCCAAAGAAACAAAAGAGGAAATAAACCCAAAAAACATATCGTGTATACTAAAAAAATACTATCAACAACAATTAAGTAATTCTTCCTAAAAAAGTGGAGCAACCTGTATTAGTTAAAGATAGTACCTTGGTGATTGTGCGCTGCTTGTAAAAAACATAAATCTTCTACCAGTGGATAGGGTGCCAATAGACGATCATTTAACGATTGGGAGGGAAATCAGATTCGTCCCATGTGCGCGGGGGGAGGGGATAGAAGGGGGCGAATTACGCACCATTATGATTATTTTTTTAAAGATCAGTTAATGCTACTAGGGCTTGTGTGGTATTGTTTTCAGGGAAAACAAACACAAGGAATTCATTTTTGATGCTTAAAATGTATAATTCCATAGAAGAAATAATATTTTTAACGAAAAGTAATAAGAATCACATACATATATTTTTTATAAACTGCCATATTTTTTGAAGACCTTATTTATTGCGACCACAAAAAATATTTATTTAAAGCTTATTTAATCCCATTTAAAAATATATATAATTGTAGTATACTTCTCATACAAGAACTGTAAGAAAAAAAATAAAGAATGCGCCAAGAAAAATAAGCGCGCTGTAATACGCTGAGGTAGTTATCCGATCATATTATTTAATTTCAAGATTTATGCTTGGGCTTATGTGGTATATATTTTATATAAAAATGCATATTAAGAATTAATTTAAAATGATAAATTTTTATTTGTTTTTAAATTTATTCGTTACAAATATGCATACATACAAAAATACAGATCTTTCATCTTTGTTATATTATAATATATATTAAGTGAGAAAGTAACATTTCATGTCTATAAAAACGTAATTAATTTTAAGTACCTACTTATATTAGTAGCAGAATGAAGAATTATTTGATACCTAGTAATAAAATGACATTATTTATAATTATTAAAGATGTATTTAAAATAAAGATTCAATTCAGTCGAACTTTTAACAAAATTAACCTACACCAACTAGTTACTAAAATGACACGTAAAAGAATTGACCACATGACCAGGAATCTATTTTAGATCTAATATTGTGCAACGATGAAAAATATGCTACGAGTAATATAGTAAACAGTGATCATGAAATACTGATAGCAACTCTTCAAGTTCAGATAAATACTACGCAGGCTCGTCGCCCAACTCATTTTTAAGGCCGACTATCAGCTGATATCTCAAGCACTAAATGAACCCATCAATCTCCAAACCAACGATGTACTTAACGCTTGGTGTACCTTTAAGAATAAAATAGACAGTGCTGTTCTTCAACATGTACTTATAAAAAAATGTAAGAAATCACAAAATTTAAACAAACCATGGATTGGACAGCAAATTATAAAAAATTACCCAAGAAAAAAAGAAACTGATAAGAGTGATGCCTCATATCGAGAATACCGGTCAGTTAATAACAAAATAGTGAGCCTGGCCAGATCAACAAGGATAAATTTTGTGAAAAATATTTTTTTAAAAGGCTCCTAAGGAATTTTACAACTCCATCCGCCAGGAGATAACTTTAAAAATTTATATACCACCGTCACTTAGAAACGAAAACACACATCTAATTACTAACGATAAGAAAAATTTGCCAATCATTTTGCCAAACAATTTGAAAAATCGTATGTTCGGGAACCAGAAAATGTAACCATTCCTACACCAAGTGTTCCTCGAGTCTAAAATGTAATAGAGAACATAGAATTAACATCAGACAATTAAAAAGCGAAAACGATTAGCACATTCAAAGATGATACTGCTATGGGCCCTGACGAATTACCAGCTGAACAACTCAAGAGATGTTGCCCTACCATATCTGCAACCTTGGCTCAAATTATGCAACTATCCTTCGAACAAAATGAACTCCTAGATGACTGGAAAGAAGCTATTATCACACCCATCTATCAAAAAGGTGACAAACTTGCTACCGCTAACTATCTACCAATCAGCCTTACCTGTATAGTACGCAAAGTGATGGAGAAGATTATAGCTAAAGAAATGAGGAAATTTTTGGAGATGGAGAATGTTATAATCGAGGAACAACACGGATTTGTGCCAAAGAGATCCACAGTAACCAATATGCTTTGCTGCCTTGACAGATGGACTCAGAGCTAGAACAATCATGAACCTACAGATGTTATCCACTTGGATTATGAGAAGGCATTTGATCGAGTCCCTTTAAAAAGATTAATTTGTAAACTTGAACATTTTGGGATTCGTGGTGATCTCCTCAAATGGATAGAGAACTTCTTAACAGGAAAAACATTCGTGTTAGAATTGGAGAATGTTTTTCTGAACCACACAATGTCCTTAGCGGTGTACCACAAGGATCAGTGTTAGGACCTACTCTTTTTGGTATCTTCCTGATAGATATTAAGCAAGTTATACAGTCAGAAGTCTCCCTGATCGCTGACGACACAAAAATTATGGGCAACCCATTAATTAAACATAACATCTTGCAAGACAATATTGACCGCATTATTGAATAGACTAAAGACTGGCTTGTAATACTCAAAGCTGATAAGTGTACTGTTTTACACATTGGCAATAAAAGCCCCAAGAATCTTTATACCATATAGGGCAAAGTAGTGGCTAGCGTGTCCTGTCAGAAGGATTTAGGCATTATTGTTACGCAGAACATGAAGTGGGAAGAACACGTTATTGGTATCACAAAAAGAGCTAATTCTTTACTATACATTATAAGGAAGGCGTTTTTCCACATTAACAAAGAACTTTTCCTAAAGGTCTAAAAAATTTATGTTCGTCCCTTGCTAGAGTACGGATTTCAAATATGGAGTCCATATTTTCAAAAGGACATCAACCTTCTTGAAAAAGTACAGAGAAGAGCTACAAAAATGGTGACCTGCCTTCGAAACCTGGCTACGAGCAATGCTTAGCATCGCTAGGCCCTATGGCTAGGCCTAACCACATTAGAAGAGAGAAGTAAACGTGGAGATCTTATTGAAACATACCGGGTGTTAGGAACAACCTTCCGAATACTAAAGGGGCATGATCAGTCAACAACATGGAACAACTTTCAGTGAACAAATCTTTCAGGAAAGAAAAGAAAATTCCGCGTCTCCATACAAAATTGTAAACTTGATCCGGCAGTTTGTATGTAGACGCGGATTTTTTTTTTCGTTGACTGATCACGCTCCTGCAGTATTCAGATGGCTGTCCCTAACACCCGGTATAAGATACTAACTGGTTGCAACAATGTGCCAAAGCTTGAAAAAATCTTTGTCATGAATGAAAACAAAAACCTGAGTGGACACACTATGAAACTTTCACACTACTCGAGTGCAAGAAATCCTCGGTACAATTTACGTATTCTTTTTTTTTCTTATGGTTCTTGTATGAGAAGTATACTACAATTATATATTATTGTAAACTAGGTTAAATAAACTTTACATAAATGTTTTTTGTGGTCGCAATATATAAGGTCTTCAAAAAATATGGCAGTTTATAAAAAAAATTATGTATGTGACTTTTATTACTTTTCGTTAAAAATATTATTTCTTCAATGAAATTATACATTTTAAGCATCGAAAATGAATTCCTTGTGTTTGTTTTCCCTGAAAACAATACCACACAAGCCCTAGTAGCATTAACTGATCCGTAAAAAAATAATTATAATTTTGCGTAATTCGCCCCCTTCTATCCCCTCCCCCCGCGCACATGGGATGAATCTGATTTCCCTCCCAATCGTTAAATGATCGTCTATTGGCACCCTATCCATTGGTAGAAGATTTATGTTTTTTACTAGCAGCGCACAATAATGCCCTTATATCGACCTACGATCTTTAACTATATGTATATGTGTCCGATCCCCTCCGTATGCAAAAACCGGTCGGCCGCCGGCCGCCGGCCGCCGCCGCCGGTGCGTGCGGGTGCGCTCTATAGGTAGCTAGCTATAAGTACAATATGTCTTGTAATAGTATTTAGATGTTTAAGTACAGATACTGTGTAGTTTAAGTAAACAGTGTTGCTCGTTTGCTAATCACATAGCTCCAAACGGCATTGGGACAAACCCGATTGGGGTTTATCAATGCACTTTAGTTTTTATAATGTATTTTGTTTGTAAATTTGATGTTTAAATAAAAAAAAAAAAAAAAGTAAGTTGGCACCTACAGGGTGACTTTGAAGACATTCTACAAATTTTGAGGGTAAGTACTGGGCCCTGAGTCAAGTGGCTTTCTACAATCGCAAACGCTAGTAGAATAGAATGAAAATGTGTGGGATTGACATTAGCTAACGAAATGTTGCGTGACAGCCAATGTCAATCCCATACATTTTTATTCTATTCTATAGCGTTTGCGATAATAGAAAGCCACTTGTCTCAGGGCCCTGTTATAGAATTAGATCAATTTTGTATAGGTCTAAGGTTATTTGAAGCTGTAATTTTTTTTTCATTTTATTAAGTGAAGCACACTTGAAATCCACACACAAAAGTAGTTGCATAAAAATAATAATCAAATAAGCATAATTCACGCTCAAAACTAAAAATGCATCATTTATGCTTATTATATATTTTTTTAGGTAAGTACGTATGAGTATCAGTATCAAGAATATTTAACTCAATGTAAAAAAAAAAACTTTACGACAACTCCATTTTCCTTAGACCTATACAAAATTTATCAATATCGATAACAGAATTTACCCTAAAAAAATTCGAATGTTTTCAAAGTCATCCTGTAGAATTATAATATAAATCAGAAAGTTTATCAGCAAAAACCGAACGTTTTGATTTCAGTCATGTTATTTAGGCACTTAGCACTTAGTAGGTACTATTACCTATTCTGTGACTTAGTTAAATATTTTTCAGTATACGAGTAAGTTACTAAAATATCTATCCACTAAATTATATCTCCCCTTCCAGACAAGAGTGTCTATCTGTCATCTATGACACAGATTCCACAAATCTATAAGAATTGTTACAAATGGCTACACATCGCGCTATCTGCTAAACATTATTGATGTATAAGATGCGGGATGTTTGTCGAAGTTTACTGAATTTGAGGGCTTTCTCCATAAACGATGATTGTACTAATGGAATTAATGCTGTATCCATTTTATACTTATTTTGTCAATAGAAATATTGTGTGCATTGACGGAAATTGGTGAGGGTCATTTGATGTGGTTGGTTCTAATAACAATTGTTTTGTAAAGCCAAGGTTGAAAAATGGAAAAAAAAATTGGAGATCGTGTTGATCATTCTACCACCTAACACTTCTTCTTTTCTTGTTCGTTGTAATTGTAAGATCTTCAACCTTACAAATAAGCCAAAACCAAAGATGCTGTAAACAGGCTACCCAACCAAAAGCAAAAGGCACTACAATTGAAGAATGTTTTGCTGTTTTGTTTTAATGAAACATTTGGTTTCTGCGATCAAACTAAACAATCTTGGTTTTTGCAATTTTTAGACAATTGCCACCTCAGATAAGTTGTCACTTCACAATTCACATACAATAACTGACTACATATAAGAATCGTATTCGTTAATGCCTCTCAAGTATGAGATGGCTCTCAAAAGATATACCGAAGGAAAAAAAGACAATCTTGAGAGCGGTTTATAAGAATACGACGACACCAAAAGAAGAAGAATTAGGTCATGAAAACTATTGGAAACTTTAGAAACCCTTTAGAACAAAGGATTCCAAACAAAAGACGACTTCGTAATACAAAAGCAGGCAACATTCCTATACGATGATGACAAGCCTCGCTTACTTCCGTTCCATTAAGAACTTCAACAAGATTAGCTTTGTAGCGCTACTGGATGTATACGGGGTCTTTTCACAAAAAAAATAGGCAAGTCAAGCCATGAGCTTATTACGCTTAACCTCTTCTACCATCGGGAGTTTAGACGCACCGCAGGATATCACCCGAACTTCCACACATGCTCGCAAAGCGCCTCACTTAATTTTTTTGTAATGTGCAGCTAAGTAGTGAACTTCTCTGTCTGCATCTGTGAATAGCTTCTTCTGGGCATGCTCGTTCTATCGTTGACCTCATCTTTGTCCTGTTATGTATGGGCCATGTCGGAGGCCTTTGGCGGCTAAACAACTTTGACACCATATGATGATGATCTCTGTCCTCAGGACTAGATCGAGGTCAAGAGCCCATATTAACAATAAAAAATATAAAACCAAATTGATGAATGGACTATGTGATGTTTGGGCCCTCCGGGTTTTTAGGATTATTGTCATATAATCTAATAAACTGGTTTATTCGTGTAACTTACTATATCACTTTACACTTGTCACGGTCCGCCACGTACTTGTGACTCGTATTTTTATTGACTCAAGGTGGGGAGAGTAGAATGAAGCTAGCGTCGTACAAAGTCAATCAACCGTAAGACCACAGTCCCATCTCTTTACTGTGGTAAGACTATGACTGTTAACCTTCCACATTCAAATAAAATTATAAACTATTATCACAATACACTATAGACTACAGTGTAACCCGACAACAATAAGAAGTAATAACTAAAACAAAAAATCTTACAGACAGACAATGTACCTACATCTTGTCATTTGAAATCCGATGGTGTCACTAGAAGTTCTGATTCCCTTTACTTATCATTCCTTAGTTACCAAATTTTTTAAGGTCCTTACACCTCATATAAGCAGATTTGTATGAACGTTGTGTGGCTAGTTGTATGATGAAATAATTGGTCACTGAATAAGTCGCTACTGCTTCTTCAATTGTGAGGAACCTGATACCTCAGTACTGGTGGTCTGAATCGAAGAACTGACAAACATACTGACTAATCAATCAATTAGGTAGATGAATAGAAGGAACATATTACAACAGAGGAACAAGCTACTTAAATTAAGTCCAATTTTATGCCTCATGATCATTACAGCCAAACGAAATTGACATCGGCTATAGTTCACTGATGCGAAAGTAGACTGCTTCTATGCAATAATGCGCAAGTAGTGGATCCCTAGTGCGCCGCGTGCAGGGTTGCTCCAATACCATTTCCTGAACATGATCGCGGGCCGGCTAGACTGTTGCTACGTAAACCATTTCAAATGGGATGGGGCAGCGATGATTTACGTTTTCAACTTTATTACTAACTTATACTCGTATGTATTTGTTATTGTCTTTCCACCAGTTGTTCAAAGCATCTTTAAAGTAAAAGCTCCTTTAAGTCTATTGCTGACTCTTTCTGTTTTTTTGCCAAAGGAAGTGACAGCAATAGATTTAAAAGACCTTTAACTTTAAAGATGCTTTGTGCAACTGGCTATAAGTCTTGTTTTATTTACTATCGTAGTTGTAAGCTTAACTTACCTCATGAGTCTTAGTTACTTGAATAAATATTTATAACAATAATGATATAAATAATAGTTTATAAGCTTTAAAATCTGTGTAGTCTATTTTGCAGGGAAACACTTTCTCTCTGGTTTCTAGCCAGCTTATATTGTCCTGTTTTGCACTTGATTGCTACCGTGCGTATCACATATAAAACGAGTGATTCTAAATACACCATACCTCTCAGAGGGTAGTTCTACCCATGTAAGTAAACAACTTTTATTCTACAACTTTTGGAAATTAAAATTAAACATCTTGAGTATTTGGAATTCTTCATCTTCTTCTTTCGTGTCGGCAAGAATACGGGCTAAATCTTACTTGCCCAGAAAGTGGCTACCGCGGTAGCCCTCTGGTTACCGTCAAGTAAGTCCTTACGCGAGCAGGTGGTCGGGCACGATGGTTTGCAGGAGTTTTCCACATTCACAGCTGGCGTCTGCGCTACTTAGGAACCCCGACCGGCATAGGTTAACCTTGCTTCGGCCAACTTGGGTCCTCAGCCTGTTTAGACTTCGCCAGGTTGGCAAGGTTCCTTATAGCCGGGAGGCAGGTTTTCGTTGGGGGGGTACAGTGTAGTATTAGTGTAGTATTAGTATAAGTATTTGGAATTACAGGTTGTATAGCGAGCAGTGAGTAGGCGACCATTGCTCTATCTCTATAGCACGATTTGCAGAAGAACCTAGTTTAGGATCCCAGGTATTTGGTTCTATTTTTGACCCCCATAGAACAGGTAACTACCTAAATTCCACTCGAAGCCAGCGAGCCTGTTCACCACAACTCACAAGATATGTACTTGACCAATCTTGTCTAATTGTCTATACTCAACACTCAAAGTTATGTTTGAATAAAACTTCCTATGACATAACTAATTAACCGATTCTTTGTCCATATTTTTTGCATCAATTACGAACCAGTTGAGCAAGTGTTCGATTCCCGCTTAGCATAGAACAAAGCGTCTCTCGTCTAATTCTAATGGTAATAGATGCGCCGCTAACCGCATGTAAATGTTTACGCCGCGCGCCTGCTACTCTTCACCGTTTTGACAGGTCGCATGCGCTGGCGCATCCAATATGGCGGATGTGGATTCACTCTGTCAAGCTAATAACAATTCTATCGCATTTGAAACAACGATTTTATTGAGTTAGTACCTGTGCAGTGGTTTTGTCTTTAAAGATATTGATAGTTTGCTATTAGTACTGTTCTAAAAGAAAATAAAACTAAATGTGACGATAAAGGATTTTGATCTCAATGGTGAAAGCTTGAAGGTAGAAAATATATAGCAAAGGTGGCTTTTATAAGTTGTAATGTTAGTAAACGCGAGTAATCTAAGTAAGAAGCGCGTGATCCGAGAGATCAAAGAGGTTTGATCAATCCGCCGTGTGCGCCGACGCGGACGAAACACGTTGATCATTTCGAAAAAGAACATCTATAAAAACTCGAAACGAACCAAATAAAATTGTTATTCGGATTAATTTGAGACGGAATTTCATAAATTTGTCTTTTATAGTGTCTATTGCTACTTCAGAAGCCAGATTACAACTTCATTTGATTGAATTGCCTTCTATCGGCTACGGTGGCTCAAAGTGGACAAACATCTATCAAATTACTCGTAGACTCGATCGATACGTGGGAAGATCTATAAAATCTACTTCGACATAAAATGTTTGATTGAGATATTATGATTATTTGTTGCTCTCTAATCGACGCTCTAATCGGTTTCTGCATCGAAATGGTATAATCTTTGATAAACTGAATGAATAGGATATAAATAATGCTTATAACTGTTCGAAGCCTGATTACTTCATTAACCTAATAGAATTTTTAGTGTGAACAGGTGCTCCTGTATTTAAAAACGGTCAAAATTCATATATGTATATTCATTCAATGTATAATAATAAAATAAAACTAATGTTTGTCAATGTTGCGGCAAGTAAAACTGTTCACACAAAAGAAATGAGAAGATAAGATAAGATAAGAGCAATGATAATGCAAAAGCACACACGATAATATTTGATTGTGATTTGATATTTCTTCATAGGTGAAACTCTTTTTCAAACACCACCACATAACATAACTCTGAGACTGTTTTTCCACCTGAAGTGCTGTGCGAGGGAGCTTAGCTGTGAGCTGGGAAAATTCCAACCAATAGAATTGTGCTATTTTACTAGCTTGTGAAATACGCTGGCAAATTGAGAAATCCACAGCTTCTCCCTCGCACAGCCGTGTAGGGCCGCATATTCAGTACAAAAAACCCTCAGAAGGAGCACGAGAATCTCGCGGGCGGGTGGGCGGGGGTGCGGGGGAGATTGCAAGGGGGGCGGAGAGTGTCCGTTCTGTATGATAGGTACTATTATTACTTTATTTTTTGGCACTGGTGTAAAATTCACCCTTAAGTCACTTTAACTTAAGGAGGTCTTTGTTCTGAGACTACAGTCGGTCGTCAGGCGGATTGCTGACAGTTTAGTTAAGTAAGGCATCCAGTCCCTGAGTAAGGCCGTCCAGGGACTAGATAAGTACTACCTTCGTTCTTTTGTGACAGCTGTCAAATGTATAAAAAAATATTAAAGAAAAATAAACCCAGTGCGTTCGTGTTAAGGAAACGTCAAAAATGGCTTCTTACGTTGGCCCTATTTTAGCCAGATGCTCAGCAAAATACCACTGTTCAGTAAAAGTGGTGGGGGTCTACATACCATTACCATACTTTGCATCTTTCAGCCAAATGAAATCAAATATCTTAACGGACCCGTTGGCGTCACTACCAACAAGCTTGCCTTTTACGCCGTGGGCCGCGGGTTCGGTCCCCGCCCAGGGCAAACATTTGTGTGATGAACTGGTCTGGGTTTTATTTATCTATTTATGTATTTTTATCAGTGTCTGGTATATGTCTTCACCTAGGCCTAGTTTGGGATCAGATGACTTTGTATGAATTGTAAAAAAAAAATCGGTCCTGAAAAACTATCAAAACGACAGATTCCTCAACCCGATTCAGCTTTGATGTGGCCGATGTTTACAGCGCGCCTGCGCAGGTCAACAAACACGCACCAACACCGCCCGCGCCGATGTAGGTCGGACACTGCGAATCTGGCCATATCTATCTATCTCCCCCTTAGGATTGGTTAAAGTTCGTTAGACATGTTTCTAGTAAAATATTATCGTCTTTTAACTGCTTTTAAGGTCCTATGGTGAAAGGTTAAACAAATTAAGTAGAGTCATCATCATAATCATAACATCCCATGAAATGTCCACTACAGGACAGCAGGACAGGGAGCTTCCTCCAGAATTCTAGCTTTTGCTGGAATTTGGAGGAGAAGTACCATAGTCACCACGCTTGTCGGCGTAACGGCTTTTTCAACCTATGTTTTTTGGGGAAAGTTGCTCAGTTTCATGACCTAAGTACCATACTCAAGTATAGTCAGACATTTCAAAATCACGCTGTATTATTGGTAGACTTTCATATCTTTCTTCAGCTTCCGTAGTGTGTCCCTAGATGTTCAGCTCTCGATCCGGAGGTTCTGGCTTCGATTTCGGGTAGGGACACTGTCAAACAAAAATCACTTTTTGAGACTTCTCCTATTTGTTTTGGAAGGCACGTCAAACCGTTGATCCTGGCTACTTTCAAGGAATTAGTCGTTAATGCGCAATTTCAGGGGCCTTTGGCGGCTCAATAACTCGACACCATGGTTTGTAAGGTCAGTCAACGACTTAACAACTCACAAAACATTATGATGATTGGTCATTACTTAACTTTGAAAGTAGTACTAACGTCATGCGGATGGTGGTAGGGCTTTTGTGCAAAGTCCGACTGGGGGAGTGTCACTCCCTTGCTTTTTTCTGTAGTAAAGCAGTATACTGCCGTAAACACTATAGTGTTTGCATTGCTGTGTTTCGGTTTGAAGGGTAAGGGAGCCAGTGAAATTGCTAGCTCATGAGAAATACCATCTTAGTTCTCAGGGTGGGTAACGCGCTTTGCTGTCTTATTAGTGTCACATTATTTCACTAATAAGAGAGTGGGCGTCATAGGCGGTGGTGACCACTTACCACCAGGTGGCCTATCTGCTCGTTTGCCCACTTGTGACATAAAAAAAATGTATTTGTGCTTAAAATTGATGAAATTACGAATTGTTTTTTGAAAAATAAAGACGCTAACAAACAAGACCAAGTTCATAAACAAGGATATAAAAGCTACAGTTAGTTCTCGTAAAACGCGAGTTATAAAGCGATATATTTTTGGTATTAATATTGATTTACTACGGCCGCGGGCCCCGAGTGATTGTTATTAATCGCCGCAGTGACCTGCCAATTGCCATAAACCATCGTCTGAGGTCCGACCATCGATAGATGAAGGGGTAATGTTAGTGATGGTGTAAGTGTGAAATAAAAAGCGATACAATTTATTTTATTTCGTAGGGTTTATATTATATGATGACAGGCGTAATTAGTGAACCAACAATCAGAGTTTTCATACCAATTCCAAAGATTCCTACAACTTTATTGACGGAGCAATTATTGACAACAATATCCAACTGGTGGTAGTCAGTTTGCTAGCCAAGTTATTAGCCTTCATCAGAGATCGACAGCCTTCATAGTCTTCTGGGTTTTGATGAATGATTGTATATTGCGAAGTATGCGAAGCAAAACCATTGCTATGTATGACAATATGGTAAGCACTTATAAACAAACAACAAGTTTGATGTTACGCTAGCCTTGGCAATGGCAAAAACATAGCAGTGCGGTGCCGGTAAAATCTGGGGCAGCACAAGAGCTAAAATGAAAAAGGCTGCAGTTAGTAATTACAAGCTGATGACGATAAACATTTACATCAGTCGGGAGAAAAATACGTCATAGCATCGTCAGGCTACTTTTCCACCAATACTGTGCGAGGAGGGCTCGGCTCGGACCACGAGTACAAATGAGCTAAGCTGTGACTGGTATGGAAAATTCCAACCAATAGAATTTCTCCATTTGACAAGCAAGGAAAATGGCGCAATCCTATTGGCTGGAATTTTCCCAGCTCACAGCTTGGCTCCCTCGCACGCACACAGCAGTGAAATTTCGTTAATGATTTGATGACATATTACTGATTGGCTTTTGACTTGGACCATCGTATAAAAGGGTAGAGATAGTCTCTTGTTGTCGGTAGTTTGAGCTTTTGGAGCAATCCGTTCCGCAGGACTCGGTCGGTCACTGTGACTGATCTCATTTAGGGCAGGGTTGCCTATAGGTAGGTAATTAAATTTATCTTTATGAAGTATCTTAGTTTGTCACGGAACAAACTCTTCTAATTTGGAAGTTCCAAATGCTAGACAAACGACACATTCTTTTCCTCCTTTTACTAACTATTTAAGGCACTCTCCACTTTACAGAAGGCGTTAACTTTATCTTCTCAACTGTGATGCTTCTTCTCAACTTCTTCTCTGTGTATTCAGTCATAGCTAAGGCAAAGAGATTCCACACGTATACCTACTTATTTATCACTGCTTATTTCCTATTGCCAATTTCTACTTCACCTATCTCATCATCTTCATGTCAGCCGAAAGGCGTCCACAGCCTGACGACCGGTCTTACGCTGCTCGCAGCGGCTTCTCGCGACCTTGACTAGATCGATGGTCTACCTTGTGGGGGGCCTGCCCACGCTACGTCTTCCGGTAGGTTGTCGCTATCGCTAACAGGCATTTTTTTACATTATCTAAAGGACTATGTATACTCGTACCTACTACAAATAAACTCTAAAGGCATAGAACTAGCTAACAGCCCTACGCATGGTGTTTAAAAGTTTTAAACGGAACGAATGGAATGGGGTGCAAACAAGAGTGTGGGCAGCTTGTAGAGCTAATGGTGCTATAGTGGTGTTATAGAGGTGCAGGGCCGGCAAACGGATGGCGTGCCGAGTTATTATAATTGCTATATTAGCGCATACATGCGGGCTGCCGCATTACGGCCAGAGGTCAGGAAACATTTTAAAATTGTAGAGCTCTTTTAAATCTGCTTGTCCGTGAGCCGGCTAAAACTCTTTGGATTTTATGGCGTGGTAATAAAGTTGCAAATGTTTCCTTAGACTTGCAGTTGACTCTACCGTAACACCTGCTACAGTGAGTGTCGAAAGAGGTGACTAAAGGGACGTGCACCAGAGGATAGACAGCAAAGTCCTTCTGAGTATTGTACAGTTCAGAGAAAATTAAGATTGTCACATTGGACTTTGTAAAGTTCTTATTTCAATAGACGTACAGGCTAGAGTCGCACTGCGAGTGTCAAGCTTGACCTGTCTTTGACTGTACCATGAGCAACTAGTACTGCGGTCACTAACCACCGCGATCGCCACCGCGGTCCATTGTGCCATGCCCAATCCATCCACGGTCCATTGTAGACTTAGACCGGATGTTTCTTAGAGAGTTTCATTTCTAGTTAGACTGTGGGTTGTCTATCTGTCAGAGATGTTTCCTGAAAATGTGACATTATTCTTTACTTATTTACCTGACAGACGTGGTTCACTTATTTTTGCTGCTTTTGTCAATGAATAAATTTCCCTTGTTCTTTAGCAAAACGGTTGGCGACCCCTGAGCGTTGAGTCGCTTTAAGTTTAGCAGAAGAGGGGCGGCGATGCGAACTAATCGCTCCGAGTGCGTTAGGAATCGGTCAATTATAAACATTCCACCAACAATGCTTTCTTGTTGGCCAGGCAATATGAGTAAGTAGTACACTTGTAAAGTTATCTCTTTCTCTCGATGAATAAGTGTTTGCAGAATTATCTTTTTGCTGTCTGTATACTGAACCAGTTGAACCACTGTAAAATTGAACTTCTAAATAGGTAGGTACAATCAACAGCAGGTCAAGCTTGGAACTCGCAGTGCGACTTTAGCTCTTAAGGTGATTGAAATAAGAATGGTATGACCAACTTGTCTTTTTGATTGCTAATTAGGGTTCCGTACCTCAAAAGAAAAAAACGGAACCCTTATAGGATCACTTTGTTGTCCGTCTGTCTGTCTGTCAAGACCCTTTATCTCACGAACGGGTAAAAGTATCAGGTTGATATTAATACCATATGTTAGGGTCCAGGAACGACACAAGATCTGAAAATTAAAATTTTTTACAATGACGCAATCAAAAGATATGGCTTTTTATGTGCTCATCTCCATACATTTATGCAAAAAAGCAAAACCTACAGGGTACTTCCCGTTGACCTAAAATTATGAAATTTGGCAAGAAGCTAGGTCTCACAGTACAAATAAAGGGTAAAGTCTGAAATCATTAAATATTACAACTTTACTCACAACTAATAGTAACCAATTGTGGTGAGCTCCCGTTTCAAGAACATTCATATAAGAGAGGGGTCAAGTTGGATGGTCACGGAGGCGATTTTTGTTTTAGTTCTATTTTAAAAACGAGAACACTTACAAACTTAAAAATTGGTATGTTTATAGTTCATAAGCTATAAAATAACAATAAATAATAAAATTTGGTCAAGCGCGTGTCAGACTCAAAAAATCTAGCACATTAACTTACTGAAATTTCAACTAATACAATTATGATTATGTGGTGGTACGGAACCCTCAGCGCGCGAATCCGACTCGCACTTGGCCGGTTTTTTTTTTTTTTTCTTTAATGTAGATTACGTTGTACATAAAGGGTGTGTGTAAAGTACAGGCTTCTGAAAACTGAAAGGGCATGATTAGTCAACGTATCTGAACAACCTTCAGCGAATAAAACTTTCAGGAAATAAAATACAATCGGCCCCTCCATACAAAACTTGATTGGACAGTTTGTATGGAGAGGCCGATTTTTTTTCATTCCCTGAAAGTTGTTCAGGTGTCCTTTTAGTTTTCGGAAACCTCTTACTTACAACCTTTACCTTTATTTCCTTTTTGAGGTACGGAACCCTAAAAACACATTTGATGTTCCTCTTCATGGTCTTAACGCGTTTGTTGGACCGTCCATTGCAACCTGTACCAAAGAATAGGTCATTAGGTCACAGTACCATTGAACAGCACCTCCCATTATCAGGCCAACAAGCAGGACCGGCCAGCAGTCGACCAAAGCGAGGCTGATTCAATTACATGCGCCTGCGCAGGCCAGAGGGCAACTCGGTAATTGAACCTCTAGCCGCGGCCAATGAGTGCAATCAGATCACAATGAGACCTACACAACTAGCTGCCTGCAACTTCCATTCGAAGTCTGTTCATTACAATTAAAAACGGGACATTTGCTATAACTTTGATTTAGTGTGCCGCCAGTGAAACAAAAAAAAACCGTGAAACTTTTTAAAATTCGTGCAGTTTGTTTTTCTTTCATATCTCCTTTTCATGCATGACAAAGTAAAAAAAACCGGCCAAGTGCGAGTCGGACTCGCGCCCTAAGGGTTCCGTACCTATCTACCATATGATATACTAAAAGCTTTTGCTCTTTGATTTCAAAAATTCCGCAACCATTCAACTTGACCCCTCTTTTATAGAAAAGTTCTTGAAACGGGAGCTCACCTTAATTGGTTACTATTAGTTGTGAGAAAAATTTAAGTATTTAAAGATTTTAGACTTTTCCCTTTATTTGTACTGTGAGACCTAGCTTCTTGCCAAATTTCATAATTTTAGGTCAGCGGGAAGTACCCTGAAGGTTTTGCTTTTTTGCATAAATGTATGGAGATGAGGACATAAAAAGCCATATCTTTTGACTGCGTCGTTGTAAAAAATTGAAATTTACAGAACTTGTGTGGTTCATGGATTTTAATATTCGTTATCAATTTCAACCTGATACCTCTTCTCGTTCGTGAGAAAAAGGGTCTTGATAGACAGACAGACAGACAACAAAGTGATCCTATAAGGGTTCCGTTTTTTGAGGTACGGAACCCTAAAAACATAAAGAGTAAATCAAACCCAAAGGATATGAAACTATGCCCATAAAATTGAACAACTTTTTCTATGAAACATAGGGACAAATAGGAAAAAAAAACCGGCCAAGTGCGAGTTGGACTCGCGCACTGAGGGTTCCGTACCACCACATAAACATAATTGTATTAGTTGAAAATTCAGTAAGTTAATGTGCTAGATTTTTTGAGTCCGACACGCGCTTGACCAAATTTTATTATTTGTTGTTATTTTATAGCCTATGCCCTATAAACATACCAATTTTCAAGTTTGTAAGTGTTCCCGTTTTTAAATAGAACTAAAACAAAAATCGCCTCAGCAACCATCCAACTTGGCCCCTCTCTTATATGAATGTTCTTGAAACGGGAGCTCACCACAATTGGTTACCATTAGTTGTGAGAAAAGTTGTAATATTTAATGATTTCAGACTTTTCCCATTATTTGTACTGTGAGACCTAGCTTCTTGCCAAATTTCATAATTTTAGGTCAACGGGAAGTACCCTGTAGGTTTTTCATTTTTGAATAAATGTATGGAGATGAGGACATAAAATGCCATATCTTTTGATTGCGTCGTTGTAAAAAATTGAAATTTTCAGATCTTGTGTGGTTCATGGATCCTAATATATGGTAATAATTTCAACCTGATACCTTTACCCGTTCGTGAGATAAAGGGTCTTGACAGACAGACAGACAGACAGACAGACAGACAGACAGACAGACAGACAGACAGACAGACAGACGGACAACAAAGTGATCCTATAAGGGTTCCGTTTTTTTCTTTTGAGGTACGGAACCCTAAAAACTGAGTGACTGACTGACTCGCGCACTGAGGGTTCCGTACCACCACATAAACATAATTGTATTAGTTGAAATTTCAGTAAGTTAATGTGCTTGATTTTTTGAGTCCGACACGCGCTTGACCAAATTTTATTATTTGTTGTTATTCTATAGCCTATGCACTATAAACATACCAATTTTCAAGTTTGTAAGTGTTCCCGTTTTTAAATAGAACTAAAACAAAAATCGCCTCAGCGACCATCCAACTTGACCCCTCTCTTATATGAATGTTCTTGAAACGGGGGTTACCATTAGTTGTGAGAAAAGTTGTAATATTTAATGATTTCAGACTTTTCCCATTATTTGTACTGTGAGACCTAGCTTCTTGCCCAATTTCATAATTTTAGGTCAACGGGAAGTACCCTGTAGGTTTTTCATTTTTGAATAAATGTATGGAGATGAGGACATAAAATGCCATATCTTTTGATTGCGTCGTTGTAAAAAATTGAAATTTTCAGATCTTGTGTGGTCCATGGATCCTAATATATGGTATTAATTTCAACCTGATACCTTTACCCATTCGTGAGATAAAGGGTCTTGACAGACAGACAGACAGACAGACAGACGGACAACAAAGTGATCCTATAAGGGTTCCGTTTTTTTCTTTTGAGGTACGGAACCCCAAAAGTATCCCATCGACAATGCATCAGCTGATATTTCATTCATTTTGTACGGAAGTTAAAAATTCGATCCATGTTTAGGGAAAGTTGTTCAGACTTATTCAGCTTTATTCAGCGTTGATATACCCCTTGTTACAACTTGTTTATATCTCCAACACTGCTCACTGCTCCATATATGGAGATGGAGACATAAATGGCCGTATCTTTTGATTGTGTTGTCGTAGAAGCTAAGGATTTTCACAGCTTCAAGGGTCCATAGACTTAACTTGATATCTATACCCGTTCGGAAGAGAAAGGGTATTGACAGACAGACAGACAGACTGACAACAAAGTAATGCTTTAAGGGTTGCGTTTCTTTTTTTTTTTGAGGCACGGTACAATTAAAATGTACCTATACAGGGTGTGCAAGTGTCAAACTTGGCCTGGTCTTGACTGTACAAAATGTTTACCAAAAAACTCCTTCGCTAGCAGACATCAAAAAAGTTTTTCAAACAATCCACGCGCCTAACCAAAACACTTGAAACCAAAAAAACTGCACAAATCGTATCATTTGGCTGATTTCACTTTCTGACCAGGGAATCTATCTTCAAGCAATTATCCTTAAATACCTACTTTGAGTTAAGGAAAATATCAAGTTACCCTCATTTGTTCTCTAGCAAATGTTTTATAACAGTAGAAACTTGATACAGGGCATTACAGGGAAGGAGAATCGAGACGATAATTATAGCAAACAAAAGTTTATCAGATGGTGTGTTTGTTTGTCCGTGAATGTGAAGTTTAGCTTTATTTATGGTGTAATGGAATTTGGGGTGCAGAAAGCGAAGTTTTGAAAGAGAAACGTGCTAGACTGCACCCCAAATTTTTTATTTAGCAATAGCGCCTCCCAGATTTGCAAAAATGTGAAGTACTTAGACCCGTTGGAATATTAAATTGAATTTTTTACTTACCAGTCAGTACCCTTTTCTAATTTAGACAAAAATAATAAATATAAACACTGGTAATTTCAGTCAACTTGAGATTCGGATAGGTTACAATAACGTAAAAACATAGAGACTATTTTTGAGAAGTTATACACACAGGCCTTTTCGAGCTTAAAAGGAGGTATCTTATCTACCCTAATATACCTAAGCGTCCAACTTTGTTAAAAGAAATAAATATTTTTTTATACAAATATTTATAAAAAAAAAAATATAGTACGCGTACACTGGATGATTATAGAAATAGAAACCAGAACAGTGAGCGAGTGTTAAAATTAAAACATTTTTCAATCCCAATATTTTTTATTGTTTAACCGACTGAATGGATGTTAAAAGGAAAAGAAATGACTGATATATTTTAGCGCATCATAAAAAATGCTAAAGTACCTATCTCTCTGTCTATTACGCTATCATGGCTGAGCCGCTGAACTAAAGTACCTATCTCTCTGTCTATTACGCTATCATGGCTGAGCCGCTGAACTAAAGTACCTATCTCTCTGTCTATTACGCTATCATGGCTGAGCCGCTGAACTATAGTACCTATCTCTCTGTCTATTACGCTATCATGGCTGAGCCGCTGAACTAAAGTACCTATCTCTCTGTCTATTACGCTATCATGGCTGAGCCGCTGAACTAAAGTACCTATCTCTCTGTCTATTACGCTATCATGGCTGAGCCGCTGAACTAAAGTACCTATCTCTCTGTCTATTACGCTATCATGGCTGAGCCGCTGAACTAAAGTACCTATCTCTCTGTCTATTACGCTATCATGGCTGAGCCGCTGAACTAAAGTACCTATCTCTCTGTCTATTACGCTATCATGGCTGAGCCGCTGAACTAAAGGGAATTTCTTCTGAATTCCATCCGTACGAAGTCGCGGGCAACCGCTAGTTCTCAACAAATTATTCAAATAACTAATAGAGATATAGCGCAACACAGCATCATCATTACTTATCTTGCCATTTATCTGCTTAACTAAATAAGTTATAACGCCCAAAAAAAAAAAGTTCTTTATTTCTCTCCACAACCAAATTAAATTATTAAATAATGGAAAACCAATGGAAAACCAATAAATAAATATTATCAGCTGATCAGATGAACATCACTCTCATTAGATATCGATACCAATACAAATAGTTTTATTTAAAAAAGTCGTCGCTCGGCCAATAGCCCACCTTCACCGGCGGCGCGCCTTTGATCTCGCCAATTGTTAACCTTTGATGTTACCGCCGTTTGCTGGATCGTGTTCGTCTGCTGGAAATTACTGTAAACTAACTGAAAGGATTTCCGGAATGGTTAGAGTAAGTCTAAACATTTGCGTTTTATATTTTGATATACATTTTCACAATACTCTCTTATACTAACCTATTGTGCGTGTATTAATTCTTGAAGATGCATTTTGTATATGTCACTTTATTTATAAAATTAAAACCAAACAAATTCACCAAAAAATCAAAAACCACAACAAACAACACTTACATATAAAAGAATCCTAGGTATAGATCCTAGGTTACTTTCTTTCTAAATACTAGCTTGTTTTCTTCTTTTCTGTTAGGTTCGCTGTCGAGTTTTCAGTTTTTTTTATATGTTTTATTTCATACTTTTTAGATTAAGTACGTAAAATTATTCATAAACCGTTTAGGAGAAAAAACAAATTCAAGATGCTCAATTTGACCACGAAAATCAGCCATATTGATATCTCATAATTTGAATAAACTTACCCACTGTCACACGAAAGTAGTAGGGATTCGCCGGTTCTGGACCATGACGTCATCAGTGACCCAGAAATACAGATGGTGATTAGTTAATGAGTCATAATATTTGCTAACTAGTGCGATGGGGTAGAGTCGGCGGTGATTCGGTAATGAATCATACATTGTCAACTTTTCTTACGTTGATGGTTTAGGACTTATGTTTGCTTATGGTGATCATATGAATGTCATCGCTGACCCAGTAATTTCGGTTCTGGACCATGACGTCATCAGTGACCTAGAAATACAGATGGTGATTAGCTTACGAGTGCGATAGGGTAGTATCAGGAGGTAATTAGCCAATGAATAATGTGCTGTATGGCTTATAAAATACGTTTCATTATGAATGATCATGTGAACCTCATGTTATTTTGGTACCTTGTTCTTAACCAGAATAAGTACCTTAGTTATTGATTTGATCGAAACTTTAGTAGTAGTTTTTATTTATGTGATGGTTTAGAACTTATATTTGCTTATAGTGATCATGTGAAAGTCATCACATGTCTAGTAATTCCGGTTCTGGGATAGTGTATTGATTTGAACGAAATCATAATTTGCTGACTTATCTTTCCTAAATAAACAAATTATCTATCTATCTAAATATAATATTATTTCTTTAATTAATTTGTCCACGTGACCTAATGTTATTTTGTTAGGAAATGGGCTAGCACGGTGATTAGGTTAGGGTTGTTGGTTTTAAAATTATTACTTACTTATATTCTAAGAAAACTATCATTAGATTGATCAGCAAATAACATTAGTTTAATGAGAGTTAATAAGTTTAAAGTAAATACAAATGGTATAAAATCTCAAAGATTTCCGTTTAAAAGCACATAGAAATCATCATCAGACATCTTCACATTAGTTTCGAATTTCGTTAGACAAGAAAAACCGTGATTTATTTAAAAAATGGTAAGTAAGTTGTTTTATATTTGGATTTGTTAAGATTCGTTACATCAGAAAATGCGATTTTTTTAATGTAATATTTCATTTTAAAGGATATGATCAGCATCCAAAATTCTTCTGGAACTTCGTCGTACGATGATGATCTGCCGTGTGGACAAGATGTGCTAGCAGACTTCAGCCAATTGCATCCTGAACTTAGTAGAAGCCGACAACGAGTGGAAGGTATCGTTAAACGAAAGCAGGATACGAAGAGGAAATTAAGCAAGCTGAAGTCATATGTGAGCACAAAGGACGCTCATAAAGGCTCCAAATTAATAATTATTAAAGTGCTTGATTTAAAGGAACATGAAAGTGATGAAGACAATGAAATCATTGGTGTTCAATATTGTGTAAAAAACACTTACGACGATATACTTGATGATGCCCAAACTCTTATACGCAAAATATCGGGGCGTCTATGTGAAAATTGTTTTGACTAACTTTATGTTTTTTTTTTTTTTATATTTGGTTTTATGTACCTACCTATTTCTAATAATTTTATGAATAAATAAAAACTTTTCTTTTTCATTGTAATCTTTCTTTTATTGAACTCACTTATAAAATAACTTAACAAACATTAGAACATCAATAATCATTAGCAACAATACACAATATGTTTTTTAATACTTAACATTACATCTATATATTTTATTATAAAGGAAGTTAATCAAAAAATCATTTAACATTGTATTTTCTCTCTTAAACATGCTGACAAAGTAATCCATTGAATATCCTCTTAATTTAAAGTACAGGTATACTAAACAATATTTTCCACAAACAGATGTAAAAATATTCTGTATGACTTTGTTGTTATGCTTCCAAATTCTACAATTCCTTTTCATGAAATGCAAATGGTACCCTATTGGTCTTCTACCATAGCTATCAAAATATTCTCCAATACGATACTTATTTATATAAATTGCAACCCAATGAGATCCCGGTTTTGTGTCTGGATCCATATTTACAACTATATATGTGGGTTTGGATACAAACATTGGTAAACGATTCGCTGCATAAACATTATTTTCGACATCTAAATGTCCAACAATTTTTCTTAAATCATGTTTAATTGTAAAGGTATTCATACTTTTTTTTCTTAAAATATTGTTCTGTTCAACTTAATAGACAACTATTTTGAAAGAATTAATCAGTGTTACTGTACTTAATAAGTATCTGTTTTAGATATTAAAATCTTTTTTTTAACTACTGCAGTCAACCGCAACATTTCTATTTTTATCAATTTCAATTACATTATCGAATTCAGCATAAACTATGCAATTGACAGTTTTATCTAAAGCTGAATCAAACCGTACTTCCATACGCAAGCTGCCATGTTTTATCAGATTCCAGTGAGATGAAACATTAGCAGACAAGTCCGGTGTCAGATCAAATGCAAGTAAACAATAGCCGTTAGGATAGTCAGCCCAAGACACATCGTTCCCTTCATTTAAAAAATGTATTCCTGTACCAGAAAATAATGTGTGAAATGGTAGCGTATATAAATATTTATTATTACTGTAACTTGGTTGTAGTGGTTTGGAAGGTATTTGTTGACCATCGATGTATAAGCTAAAGTAGTTCATATTGAAGTTATTAAAGTTGTAAGGATTTTGTTTAAAATCACCATTAAACGCAGAATTATCAACGAAACCTACGACACATCTTTTAGGTATCTGACCGAGGAATACATTATCTAAGGTTTTTCCTTGAACGCCAGACGGTATAGTAAGTACTTTTACTTCAACTCGTGTAATCGGATATTTAGCGGTGGTTGTAGCTAGAACTTTACTATGTGCTAACAAAATACTTGGATTCAAACGTGTTCTTCTAACCAGAAGGGTCGCATCGAGGATAGAAACCTTTGGAGTTACGTTGTCGGCCATTAAACTAAATGTGTCTCTGGATCGGACTAATTTAAGTCTCATTTCGACACCGTTCAATAAAAACTTTTCTTGATTAAATATATCACCATGTAGATGTCCAACCATTTCGATTTCCTTGCTCTCTTTACTAATATGTTTTCTGCTTTTAAATCCCTTATTATTATCTGTCATTACGTGCATATTGTTTGCCGTATCAGCATACCATAATCCACATGTTAGATGGGAAGATTTTGCCGCAGGGCCATAGTTTAGTAAAGTCTCTATATACGACCTGTATGCGTATGTATTATTTGGAGGAGATATAAGCTTTTGGTTCAAGTATATATCAAGTTGATTAAAAAGTGAATGAAGCCAATTATTAACAGGTGCCACTATGTCCGTCGCAGCTAGAGTTCCAGTTGACTTGATGATTTTTGCTCTTATATGAATCAAAGTATGCGATAAGTCTAAGTACTCTTCTCCGCTCCCAGGAACAAGAAATTCAATAGGTCCTTCGTCAGTAAGTGATGATATTGACTTATAATGTACCCACTGTCCTGACTCTATACTTGTTTGTGTTGATGGTAATGCAAACAAATCCAACTCAGACTTAGCACACTCACACGATTGACTATGTAAAAATGACATTATTCAAAAATATCTGATATAATATCACTTGAAGAACCTTTTTTTAAACGTTGTTTCAATTTGGCTGATCGTTGAACAACTGAACGTTTAATTTTATTTCTTTTTATTTTATATCCCGAACCTCTCATTACACTTTCAATCTTTTCATCTGCTTTACGTTTCAAATTACCTGTTGCTTCTTTTACTCTATCTTTTACAGATTCTTCGAAAGGTCTAGCTTGAAACATATCACCCAATATTCCCTCTCCTGTACTTAAGGCTTCTTTCCCTAGTACTCTTGCTCCACTTTTTAACAATGGCATAATGCTTCTAAACAATCCTCCAAGAAAACTTCCAATGCCATGTCCCCTCTGATGAATAGCACCCTTGTAGATTGTTCCAATACCAGTTCCAGCTTGTTGTAAGTAATAATGTTCATACGGACATGGATAACTATGATTCCTATTTAAATATCTCATTTTTAATTTTATTTCGCTCCTGATGCTATTCTCAGCTAATCTTTTATACCTAAGCGTTTAAAATGTAGTTTAACGCATGTAGTACCGAATTCAAATGGTACGGGTTGACCAGTTTCTGACCTTATATCGATTTCTATTGTATCGAACTCCCTTCTCATTATTGGAATATAGTAAGGATGTGAAAATATATTCAATTTGTTAACACCATAAATATACTTAGAGGAATCTAATGGAACATTCCGTAATAATGATGTCATTACATCTCCTACGATTTGAGGGTCACATATATCGCAGTAAACAAATATTTGTGATGGTAGACCCAAATATAAGTTACAAGGATACTTTCCTAGTGGTCTGACAACAAGATCAACGTTTGGCTCAAAACCAAGCTGAAGACTTAATCTAGGTGATAATTTTAAAGTTGTAATATTATCATCAGGTACTGCCACGGACACAAATTTTGTAGCATTATTGTAAGTAAACTTGACACGATCTTTTAGATCCCTATTTGTATTTAATGCTGTGATAAGATTTTCGACTGTATCATAGCTAGTTGCGGGTATTGTTGTAGTCTCCTTATAAACAGAATCCAAGCCCTTGCCAGGTGGTTTTTTGAAAATAGTTATTTCATTTTCCTTTTCTTGTACGGTAAGCATTGAACAAGGATAGTTGAATTCTACAAGACTAACAGTCCACTCTCCATCCAATTTAATGATTTTTGGTAGTTTAGTTACAAAGTGTGATGTCATGTTGAGCGGGAAATAATCCATGGAACAATTGCTCAGGAGAGTGAGATAAAAATTATCTTCCAACATCTTCGTTAAAAAACACTGACCTTAACGATAACAAAATGCTGAATGCGAGATTTTTACTTCAGAACTGTTATTTTATAGAAGTTACAAAATTGAGAACAATAAATGTAAATAAGGATAGCATTACCATTTACAACCAATTTATTATCATATCAAACAAGAAAATAAAAATTATACACTACTTATGTCAGAATATGGTATCCAAGAGTTAAATTTATTTGGATATCCCCTCCACTTCACAAAAACTTCTTTTCTAGATCCCTTAAATCTTGTTTTCAATATTGTTTCAATCTTATATAACGAATCAGTATTCATCACAACTTTTTGTAATTCTTTCTCATAAAATGTTCCCTGAATAGGTTCGTTGTTTAAATCTTTGATGGTATAAACAACATAAGGAAGTCTGTGAATAACTGATGTGATTTGAAAGATTTCATCACTCCAATTAGTTTCGTATCCCTTTTCAAATGTATATTTTAATTTAGTTATTCGTACATAATCCCCTACGCTAAATTTGGGAATTGAAGAAAGTTTATTAACCTTTCTTCTATTGCAATCATACAAATTTTGCCAAACTTTAGATACATTGCTAGAATTAACTTCTATGGGACACATTTTTATACTAGAATGTTTAGAATGGTTATACGAATTAATTAAATCTTCTAGGATGTCAATATATCGAAACGTATTCTTGTGAGTGAAGTAACGCCACATTTTACCCTTAAGTGTTCTTTGAAAGCGTTCTACAATACTTGCTTTTATATCCGGATTATTTGTAACATAGTAATTAATTTTTTGAGTTTTTAAAAATTCTCTAACAGACTTTGACGTGAACTCAGTTCCTTTGTCAGTTTGTAAATTTCTAGGGCTTGATTCGTATTCATTAAAGATTGATTTAAAAGCTGAAATAATTGTTCTTGAGTCTTTTTTCTTTAAAGCTCTTGCAAAAGCCATCTTGCTAAAAACATCAATTACACATAAAATATAGTTATATCCATCATTATATTTACATAGACTTCGCATATCACTTAAATCTGCTTGCCATAGATAGTTCATATCAGAAATAATATATCTATTTCTAGGGAAACGCTTTTGAGACATTTTATGTAAAGTATATGCGTCTTGAGATTGTAACCATGTTTGCACTTCTCCTTTACTTAATTGTCCTTTAACAGCTTTTGTTAATTTATCTACACTACTGTATCCTGCCGGATGAGATGAATCATAATATATACTAGAAAGTTTGTTCAAGGAGTCCATTTTTCCCATGCAGTTTGCAAATTTAGTTTCCTTCTTGGTTGAGCTGTATTAGTCAACTTTGGTGTTTCATCAGATTCAATTTTATATTGTGCTTTTTTCCTTTTGAATTCATTAAGCACTTCCAAGGACTTCTGAGGAATTTTGATCTCTGATATTGGTGTTATAGATAAATGATCTTTATACTTTTTTATATGCAATTTGTGGATGTATTCACTTCGTTTTGGATTTCCAACGCACTCCATTGGTAGATTTAGTTCAAACAACAGATTCAAAAACTTATCACATCCTATCGGATCACTTCTTTTTAGCGGTCTTACAATATCACCTATCAAATCTGTGATATTACTACCATGAATCACCTTACCATCAATTGTAACTACTCCTTTTTTATCCCAAATTATTCTATCTGAGTTTGAATGCAATGTTGTAAGAACTAACGTACTTCGATTGTGATAAGACTTTGGTATGTATTTTAAAATATCATTCAAGTGTCTCAAATCAAGGTTTTGATTATCTGTGTCATGGGTATCTATGGGCTTTTCATAGTTCTGGTGGGCTGTATCTTCATCGTTTGGAGCATTCAAATCGACCATAGGTATTTGTACTGGTTTTCGATCCATACTTGTAAAATGTAAGTATCTCTGTAGAGTTTGTTGATACATTTTCCATTTTTCATAATCGTTATCAGTAGACTTTAAAATTTTCTCCATCTCTATATCTAAAGATGACAAAGGGTTATTGGTTTTAATTGGTCTTTGAAATCTCTCCACTGCCTCCGGCTCGATGAGGAACATTTTCCTAGTGTGTTCCATTTCAGATGTGTAACACTTACTTTAGTAATGAACTTAGAACTCCACTCAATAATGTCCCCAATATAATAGGTAGGAAAGCACCTCCTTTTTGAACAATGATAGTCTTTTTTCTTTTAATACTTCCCTTTTTAACAAGTTCACGTAAAATTTTCTTATGTTTACCTAGTTTAACTTTTTCTTCTGTAGAAATTGGTACAGTTCCTTTCAACACATTATAAATACATTCACAAATGCATTTGATTGCTTTACTATCAGCAGCTTTCAAGAGTATTTTTCTATAACTTGGTTTTAATTTGCAGATAGCTCTTAAATACTCAGAATGTGTACTGACAGCTCTAGACATTATTTATGAATAAAGTTCGGCATCGTTTGACTATCGTATTTAAATCTCTTTTTCGGTAAATATATAATACAATGTTTATCAGTCGGCAAAATATTTGTTCTGAACCTGCACCAATCAGGAGTACCCTGCTTAAGGTCAATTAACAAATAGCCATGAGGTCGTTCTGTTGCATCCTTGAATGCTTCCTGCACAAACTTACTGTTTTCTGGAAGTACTTGTCTGGCCATATACTGGATTTGTGTTTTGTCGCGAGGATTTTTGAAACAAACTATATAATTTGCATTTAAAGATATGTCTCGCTGACCTCGCCCTTGATGAAACATGTTTTGTGTTATATAAAATACACTCAAATTTCTGTGATGACTTCCCTTAGTAAATATATCAACTACTCTACTGTCTGATTCTCTCATTAGGTCATCAATTATTATCAGTCTCGGTTTTGTATCTACGAACATAGATAGTTCAGGTAAACCTTGATGAAAATGGACACCTTGGATATCATTGTCCACAGATTGTTTTTCATCATAACACCAAATTATTTCAAAAAATGATGTATCACAAACTTTTTGGCGGCTTTTTAAAAATTCTTTTATAAAAAATGTTTTTCCACAACTACTGGGTCCACTAATGATTGCAGCAAATGGATGTATAAAATGATACATTATGACCTATTGCTATGGTGGTTGTTGTAGAAATGAAAAGAAAATATAGAGTAAATATTTTTATATATTGTATAAAAGAAAATAAAAAATAGTGCACTTATTAAAAAAAGAGAATTCAATTATTAAAATTACTTACAGATCTAACATTACAAGTATGTACAGGAAAAAATTAAATGATGCCAATTTATTTACAATAATATAGAAATTTAAAAACTAAGAAAAACCTAAGAAAAAACATTTAATTTTGAATTAGGTTATTAGTTATAAATTATCATTTATTAGTGAAGTCGAAAAAATAAGATTTACATTTCGGGTTCTCCGAAATCTTCTTGGTGATGGAATAAATAGCTTCTTCACAAGTCTGTTTGATGTCATCTTCAGCATGTGTCAGATATTTTACACGCACATCAGCGTATTTCCAATGCTCATCTTGCGGCACTCCTCTTATCTTTTTTAAATCATATAATTCTATTTTAATAAGATGAGTTGCATTAGATTGTTCAGGTAATGATATATAGGCAATCCCGTTATCACGGGGCTTTCCCACGCTTGATGTCGTACCTTTTTTATTGATCTTCACGGTCTTTTTGTTAAAAAAAATACATCAATATTTGTAGTTTTCTCATTACTGATGAATGATTTATTGTGAAGTTTCCTTTTCTTTGCAACTGGTTGAACTGTGACATCAGCATCTTCTCCTGACTCATAGCGAGGTAAAGTGTTGTAAGCATTATGGTAAGGATCTCTAATATTTTCTAATCCTATTTGTAAGTCTAGAGGTGTGTCATCGTTGAGTACTGATTTCCCTGGTATGTACTGCAATAAAGGAGTTAATAATCAGCTATCTTAACTTTAAAACAATATTGATTTACTTACACAATTAAAACATCAGATCAAAATATTTATTTCATATTATCGAATTAACATAAAATAAAAAATACAGAAAATAAGCTATAAAAAATATCAAAGACGTTAAAAACAATACAATTACTTAATTAAATTTAAATCTGATAAATTACAATAAATAAAATAAAAAACTCAACGTACCTCCATTATTTGAATTTTTTCTCCTGTCTTAAGACTTCACACAGTTAATAGTACTAAAGTCAACTTTAGAGTTTTTGGATTACTAACATAGATTTTTTCACTGATTGGCTGGCTATAACTTTATGTAGTTGAAAAGCAAAATGTCTTGGGTTTTATACCAGAATTTGTTTACCAAATCATTTATTAGTGTACAAATATTTGATTAAGATGAAAGAAAGACTTACCCTAAACTAATATTCATTAGCTAATCCTAATCACCGTGCTAGCCCATTTCCTAACAAAATAACATTAGGTCACGTGGACAAATTAATTAAAGAAATAATATTATATTTAGATAGATAGATAATTTGTTTATTTAGGAATGATAAGTCAGCAAATTATGATTTCGTTCAAATCAATACACTATCCCAGAACCGGAATTACTAGACATGTGATGACTTTCACATGATCACTATAAGCAAATATAAGTTCTAAACCATCACATAAATAAAAACTACTACTAAAGTTTCGATCAAATCAATAACTAAGGTACTTATTCTGGTTAAGAACAAGGTACCAAAATAACATGAGGTTCACATGATCATTCATAATGAAACGTATTTTATAAGCCATACAGCACATTATTCATTGGCTAATTACCTCCTGATACTACCCTATCGCACTCGTAAGCTAATCACCATCTGTATTTCTAGGTCACTGATGACGTCACTGTCCTAGAACCGAAATTACTGGGTCAGCGATGACATTCATATGATCACCATAAGCAAACATAAGTCCTTGTATGATTCAGTACCGAATCACCACTTGTGCTAATCACCATCTGTATTTCTGGGTCACTGATGACGTCACTGTCCTAGAACCGAAATTACTGGGTCAGCGATGACATTCATATGATCACCATAAGCAAACATAAGTCCTAAACCATCAACGTAAGAAAAGTTGACAATGTATGATTCATTACTTAATCACCGCCGACTCTACCCCATCGCACTAGTTAGCAAATATTATGACTCATTAACTAATCACCATCTGTATTTCTGGGTCACTGATGACGTCATGGTCCAGAACCGGCGAATCCCTACTACTCACGAACTTATGTATGTTGAAGTTTACCTATACTTCAACAAAATCGGTTCAGCAATTTAGTAATTAAGGAACAAAGATACGGTAAAACATACCTACACTACAGGTCAAACACATAACCCTCCATTTGGGCTTCGCCGCAGTCAGGTAAAAGCTAGCGGTCACCCATCAAGGACTTTTTTAACCCGTCTACTGCCGCAAAGCACGCAGTCATCATAAACACATTATTGGCCCTTAAGTGTAATATGATAACATCCATCACACATCAGTGTTTACACCACAGCACTATAGAAGAACCGTGTCTCAACTCAATCCGCTTTAATCAGACGAATTACGCCCAGAACTTGTTCAAATATGAGTAAACAGTGGTATTTCCAAGGAGGTTTTAGTAGCAGCTCTTGCTGCTAAGGAGGGAGCTATAAGCGTAGCACTTTCTTGCGAGGGACCTCCATACTAAAATGTATGGAATTTTATCAAAATCCAAAAAACGTAAAATTTTTATCTTTCTCTCCGAGAAATATGTGACATGGGACTAATAAATGCTACTACCACAGTTTTTCTGGTGAAAACACTTACCATTCAGGAAAAAAACGGTGTTAAAAATCACACATAAAATGGCTATAACGGATTATTTACGCTTCCGTTCAAAGTATTAATGATCAATTCACAAGTAAAAAACGATATATTTTCACTTTCGCAATCAAAGTTTATACTAAAACATTAGATTTTTAAAGATTCTTGATTTTTGTGAAACTTAACTGAGTTTTTTGACCGACTAGTATGGGCGACAGGGAGACTCTTTACACTTCACTAGCTCATACAGAATATGTATATGGCGGACTCTATAGTTTTTTACTCTGAGGAGTAAACAGTGGTATTTCAGATCTAAACTTAACAGTGTTGCCAAGCTTAAACCTGAAAAGAGAGCTAATCTTGAGAGTTAGATATAACATTCATCATCCTCGTCACCATATCGTGTGGGTTGCAAGGTCATGACCGACCACTTTCGCAAACCCTGGTGTTAGAGTTATTGAGCCGACAAAAACCTCTGAACTTCCTTCACGTGCCTTCCGAAACACGAAAGACACACACACACACACACATTTTTTCTTATTACAATTTTTTTCAAAAACGGAGATAACCGATATTGTCGCTGCGAAATTTCTGGCTCCGAAAGCTTTATGTTTTGATTTTTTTTTATTAAGTTACGAGTATGTGCTTCCCAATTTTCTGGTTTGATTAATTTTGGCAAAAATTTCAATAAAAAAAATTAAAAAGTAGCTAAATAATTTAAACGCATTTAAAGGGTGTAAGGAACGGACGGTGTACCGAAAACTGAAAGGGCGTGCTCACTCAACGAAACTGAACAACTTTCCCAACATATGTTTCTTTGGGAAAGTTGTTCAGTTTCGTTGACTGAACACGCCCTTTCAGCGTCCCTTACACCTTGTAGAAGTGAAAAATTTATTGCGAATTTTAATTTATTTTTCTTTTTACTCATTTAAATATCAACAGTGACAGTGTCTAATATATCTAAATATTTCGTAAATAATATTTGGAGCTATGTTATAGGTATCAGTGTCAATTTTATACAGCAAAATTTACCTCTATAAATGTATATTGGCAACACTGGTACATCCATCGCACCCAATCCTTAGAAACACTTTCTTGAGATCACCTCTATTACGTTGCAGTAGCACTGATATTCGTAGTGCAAGTGCTGCCACTGAAGTGCAGCTGACTGTACTAAAGAAAACAAACTCTTTTCTTGGAATCGCTAAAATGTTATGGTACAGTGTAGTACACGCTACAGACGAAGAGTTCATAAGAAATGTTTATCTGTGAGATAAACAGATCATCTACTCGGTTCAACACGTTGCACTTACATCTAGACTAGAGTATTCGTGTTACCAAAGTCATCATAACATCCCATGAAACGTCCACTACAGGACAGGGAGCTCCCTCCATAATCCTAGCTTTTGCTGGAAAAATGTGGAGGGGAAGTACCATAGTCACCTCGCTTGTCAGCGTTACGGCTGGCACCATGGACCGCGGTTGTAGGTGACCGCAGTAAGTAAGATGTAAGATACAAAGGAGGATGTTGCTGCCCATCCTCCATTAACCCTTAGTCGCCTCTTACGACACCCACGGGTATGTATGGGTTGGTACTATTCTTTGCCGGCACCACACGGGACCCAAAGTAACTGGAAGCTTTTGTACAAAATCCTTGGAATGGTGGTGAGTTATTGTTCATTTAGGTACTTACTTCTTCTTCAATTTAAGAACTTGGCTCTTACTTGTCGATGGAGTAACTTCCAGTCATTCCGTGTATCGCTAACTGCTTTACTTTCTGAAACGACACGACATTGACCTTTTCTTTTATTTGGTTGAAGTAACTTCGGCTAGGTCTTCCTCGTCCCCTCTTTCCTTCAATCTTTCCTTCCATAATGTTTTTCAGGAAAATTTCGCGTGAGCTTCAAGTTAGTTTCCATGACAAAATTTTTGCTTGAGATTAGATAAGAGTAAGCAAGCCAACATTTCAATATCTTAATCAGTTGAGACACCCTGTATTTACTCGACTGAAATCTTATTTTTAATGGCTTCGATTTACTTAATCACAAAGGCATAGAAATGATAGAATTCACAAACTTAATCTTTATACTCGCAAGATTCTTCATTTATGAATGGGACAAATGCTACAATTATTTATTATTGTATTTTTTGCTGAACAAAATTTATAATCATACAAATCCTATTCCGGAGACACAATTTCGTAAGAAAAACATCCGTTTTAAAGGGTAAACCTTCCATTGACACAGCAATGTGTGCAAATAAACATGAAATGTATGAATAAACTAAATGTGGACAAACAATGTACAAAAGACGTCCAAATGGTACGAATTATAAATATTTCCAATTGTGTCCATTCTGTGACGGTCAATCCTAGGTGTTTTTTTCTCAGCAGATTAGCTGATGACAATGTGCTGAAAGGATTGAGCCAAGGCAATCTTCTATGATTTGGTTTTGTCACGTGAATGAATCAAATGATCATCTAAATTTCGTGGCATAATATTATAATTCTTACATTACAGCCCTTTTGCGGAAAAGTACTTGCAAACTAATTGGTTTTTTGATTTTTAAGGGCTCCTCCTGCAAGAGGCAAAATACATCAACATATGTTCTACCTACGGCTTTGAGAAGTAGATATCCTATCTATCAAGTTTGTCTTATTTCCCTAATCAGTTGAAGTATAGAGCAAAGATTTCGGACCTCCTTGCTTCGCTCGGAATAGATACTTTGCTAATTTATTTTAGTAGGTTAGTAAGGGTGATGAAGGACAAATTTCTATATGATTTGCTCATGTCTGCCTCTTTGACTGATGATAAGGAGCATCCTCTAGAAGATACAAAAAATATTGATTGACATCCACACCTCTGCGTTTTTGAGGAATTAAGTTTTAACTATTTTGAAATTTGACAATGAAACGTACACCTGGCAGACTATGACTATCTGATTAAATACAATGTATAAAACTCCAGAAAAATGGTCTGCCACCATAATAGCTCTGCGTCGAAAAGTTACAGCTCTTCAAAATGCAAAAATTCACTACTTCGTCCCGTGATGATGTAGAGCGCTGCATGTCTGCCTCTTCGATTTTCTACATCTTCAGAAGTATTTTAAACAGGAACCACAAAGGCAGACAAAAAAAACCCTATTTAGTATCCTTTTTTTTTTTTGCTTTAACTCAAAAACGCAGCGACGCATAGAAAAACTTGTGAGGACGAAATGGATTCGTATTGAGCTGATCTATCATCCCTATTAATATGAATCATGAGCAAATCATATACCCAAATTGCAGCTAGCACCCTAACTAGGGGATGACATCTGCCAACAAGTCCCAATCCCATCATCGATGATCAATAGGAAATATTCAAAATAACCTGTCAAATCCATAGAACGACGCCTTCACTACCTTGCCTTGGGACGAATTATTTCTTTAATCCTCCTTCTAATTACCTTTATTTTTCTAGGGTTTAGAGGCTGCCAAAATACCTGCCCTATATACCTAGGTATTTTGAGCTAATCAGGATCAGATCATTTTTTCAAGCGGACATTCCACAAAAAAATTATCCTGATGAGTCCAGATTGAAAGTCAAATTATTTTTCTTCATTAGCTGACTCTTGAGCAAGCCTTTGAAATGTTTTACACGATAATACTAAGCAGAACCTGAACGACAAAATAAAGTAATTATTATACGACTAAAATATTTTGTCTACGTAGTGATTTACCTCCTCAATGGTCTGAACTAGGTACCTAAGTGTTTAAAAAAACACGCAACAAAAAGGCTGTAAGATGTCAAGTAACTTAAATCTCACAAATTAATTACCAGTATTATCGACAACCACAAAAACAAACCAGCAAATCCTTATTTAGAGGCAGTTTCCCGAAAACCGAACGCACGACGACGCCATATTTAAAGTGAGATTAACCGTTTTGGCGGGAAGTCGTCATTTCCGAACGGAGCGGCATAAATATATATAAGTAAATGGGCATAAAACATTGTTTAATCTGTGGCAGAGTAGAACGGCAGAATGTATCCAAGTTCAGAAAGGGGTTAATCTTTAGCCTCTAATCCCTAAACAGATGTATGTGTCGTTACGTTTTGACGTAGATTTACAATTATTTACCGTTGGTCGGTGCGTGTGTCTGTTTGTGTCGAGTGGTGGATTAAAATGCCTCTTGTTTATGGATCGTCTTGTGGCTAATTGTAATTGTCTTGGAAGCCAAGTCGGGAATTAAATGTAGAGTTGCCAGGTGCAGGATGTTTGGAGTTTTAGAAGACGTATTTTGTAACTACATAAAACTTATTTGTTTTAGTTACATAAACAGGAAGTCCAATGTAAGTTATTAAGGTACGTAAGACCATAAGTAGGATCATCATCATCATCATATCGTGCGGGTTGCAAGGTCGATGACCAACCTCACAAACCCTGGTGTCAAAGTTGTTGAGCCGTCAAAGGTCTGTGACATGGCTCATTAACGACTAAGTACATCGGTAGATAGTAGTCGGCACCAACGGCTAAACGTGTCTTCCGAATCACGGAATCTTCTTACTTTACGGACAATCAGGTAATTCATCCTGCAATGTCCTAACCAAACTGGGGAGATCGCACAAAGGGAATTTTGTTTAACAGTGTCCCCACCGGGAATCGAACCCAGAACCTCCGGATCGAGAGCCGAGCGCTCTAACCACTAGACAATGGAGGCTATTAACATATGATGATTATCTACGTACGATTATAATATAACCACACATCATAAGAATAGGGTATTTTCCAGCATCATCTTTAGGAAAATGGAAACACTGATACTAAACGGTCACCCAGTATGAAAATAATTAAGTCAGTTTGATTGTTGCTGACAAATAATATTTAATAAGTTGTCTTCTTATAAGATTTCATTTAGTCCTTTGCCCAGCAGTGGGACCTGTATGGGAGTTAAAGGCTATAATAAAATATAAAAACAATCATCAAATTAATTTTAAAAAGGCATAAAAAAATTACCACCAGTAATGAGCGCGACACTTAAGAAAAACGTAGTTAACAAACGTTATAAAAAATTCTAAGGTGGTAGGGCTTTTGTGCAAAGTCCGTCAGGGGAATTATCACACCCTTGCCTTTTCCTGTCGTAAAGCAGCAGAGTTTGCACTCTGTTGTATTTCGGTTTGAAGGGCTTGGGAGCAGTGAAATTACTGGCACATGAGACACACCACCTTAGTTCTCAGGGTGGGCAACGTGATTTGCTGTCTTGTTAGTGTCAATTATGCTACTAATAACACAATGGGCGCTACGAGCGCTGGTGAACACGTACCATCCCACCCCAAGATCGATTGCTCACATGTTACATTTAAAAAATTGCCTATTGCATTGCACTGCGTAAATCAGTGCCGGCTTTTATAAAACATAGTTGGTGCTCAACTCATGCTCATTTAATGACTCTATTAAAAAACACAAACTCTTCTACACGTAAAACACGAACATGGAATGACCAAAGAATTCGGACCCCTTGCTCTATGTGATGACAGACTTAGGTTTGTTTACAAAATCATGTTTATAAGAAACTCATAATTCATAACATTACCTATAATCCACCACATCACAATTTTAATCCTTGGCAACCCGACGAAAATGACTGAGATTTATCTGTGGCCCGCCCCGATCAGGCGCAGCTTTTCACAATATTTCTGCGCGCAAGATGTTTTGTGTCGAATGAGCGACGGAGGGATTAGCCGCGTGTAGAGATGCAGACTGTTTTACTTGGCAGTTGGCAGTCGTCGAGGCAAAGACCCGCGCTGCTGACTGCCACATGCCGCTGGTAAAACACGCGCTTTATGGCATGATGCCCGTTATAAATTACATGTGATACCAAAACATGCGAGACGAACATTTTGTTTTTATACACCGAACGCGTAATATGTAGAGAACGTAGATACGAAAACCGCGTTTAAAATTATATCATTCCTATATACATGATGTTCCCTAAGTCTACTAAAGTCATTGCAATGAAGATTATGAACAGTAATTTCACGGAAACCGATTGTGACAGACTACGTTTAGGTATTGACTCTCTACCACGTTTCTACCGATATGAAAATTATGCTCAAAATGATTAAATTAATCACATTTCAGAATTTACTAGCATGTCAGCCAATAAGTTTTTTTTTAATAAATTTAAATTATTTTCCATCATCACTTATTATCATTACGTACCCAAATATATCATCAATGTTACCAAGGTGAAATACAAACATTACCTACAACATCTAAAAAATACATTTGCGCGAGATTCAGAGTTTTAACTCAATCATCATGAATTGTTCAAAATAGCAAAATACAAAGTTAAATTGCCCGAGGTATGCCGAGGTTCAACAAGCAGGACCAAGCGGTAGTACGGTCAACATCACGTCAGTGGAAACATTTGCAACTCTATTACCATGCTATCATCATCATATCGTGTGGGTTGCTATAAGGTCCAAAGATTTTCTACTGACTTGCTGCTGGGTGTACCACGAGCAACAAGTCCGTGTACTTATGATATTTTTCATACTTGACTTAGATGGTGTTTACTAGTTTATTTGCCTAATAATATTGACACCCATTTTTCCACACCGATGACATGAAAAGCTGCAAATCTTGGCTCGTATAGTTTGCCGACATACAATATTTATGTCTATATATGTGTTTATCTAGAGCTATTTTAACGCACGTCTCAAAGACCTCATAATATTTAGTCGTAAATATTCTTTATAATATAGTTCGAGCCGACTTTCTCTTAATGCTGACAGTGAACACTATTTACTATCTAACCGGCTACTGTCATAAAACGAACTAAAATCTAAATCCGACAAAGATATTATTTTTATGAGGGCTTCCATAGCATTTAATATCGCGACCTGTCACAATGTTACAAAGCCACAAATTATAAATATCATAATACTTGTTCACTAGATATATATTTCTTAAAATTGTGTCTTTGCTCTACATAATAAGCAAAGTAATAAAAATTTGGATATCAAAATAGTTATTTATAAGTTATGAGTTTGAACTAGCTGAAGTTTAAAATATACTGTAAATAAAACTGATATTTCAGTTAGGCCTCCAAATAAAACGGACACAAGAAATAAGTTTAAGATTCCTTTTATTGCTCAATAAACTTAAATTAAGCCTCTTAACTTTAGTTAAATTCATTAAATAATCTTACGTTAAATAATAAATAGCGATACCAATTTTTACAGATACATAATTTGATTATAATACACTCGTCAGTTCGTACCTATCACAGTCTGAAACACTCCACCACTAGCAGTCTTCCGGCCTTTGCCTTCAGGTTCCTCACTCAAGCGGCGCAAAAATCATTAAACTTGTCGATCAACTGTGCTTCATGATTGGAGACTCAGGCCCAGGGTCCGGTGGACTCATCGGCGGCGCCAGTCCGTGAATCCTCCTGTACAGCTGATGATAAGGAGTCGGTGGCGGCGGCGGTAACCTTAACAATGGACTTGGCAACGCGTACCTTCCGTACACTGACAGCAACGGAGGATATAATCCCACGAGCGACGCGTACGGATTCCCAAACATTGGATGAAGTATTGCTCCTCTTTTGAAAGCTGCTAACCGCGACCTGGAAGCGGCAGTCGATCGCCTTCTTAGCTTTCCCGTCGTGCCGCCTATAAACACATCATCAGAAGACGGATCCAGCATCCAATAGTTCCCTTTCCCGGGGTCGTCGTAATGCCGCGGCACTTTCACAAAACACTTGTTCAGGCTCAAGTTGTGCCTTATAGAATTCTGCCAGCCCTGCTTGTTCTCTTTATAATACGGAAAGTTCTTCATAATGTATTCGTATATTCCGTTCAGTGTTAACCTTTTCTCCGGGCTGCTTCTGATCGCCATCATGATGAGAGCGTTGTAGCTGTACGCCGGTTTTTCATTTTTCTTTTTCTCTTCATTGCTGGAGGAGGGTGGCGGGGTACCGGTGCCGGTGACGTCGAGCTCGTCGGAGTCGGAGAGTTGTGGGGAAGAGTTGGAGTGATCCGGCGAGGGGGACCGCGAGGAGGCTTCGGGGAAGAGGTCGCGGATGGCGAAGCTGTGCGGCGGCGTCATCGCGAGGCGGCATCTCGAGCGAACCGCGCGCCACCAACTGCTCTCCTCCTGGCAGCCGCGCGCCAAGCCCCGCCTTGCGTCACCGCCCAGCGCGACAACCCCACCTTTTCATGCCACTCACTCTACAACACAACTTTTCTATCTTCGAGAGCTTTACTCCCTTGACTTACAGCTCCTTTTCTCTCAACTCAACGGTAAAATAACTTTTTAAGCTCACGTAAGGGAATGCAAGCGATAGGGTTAGCTAGGGTTAAAAAACAGAAATTAACTCGATCTGTCATGGGCTGTAAACACTTTTTTTAGATTTTCCACGCGTTGTTTGTGAGCTTATTTAGTGTGGTGTAATTATTAATGTTGCTCAAACATTGCTGCAGCTGTGACGGTGACTATATTATTATAATAATGGGTATTGCTGTGAAATTTTGACAAATTATTTCGTCACCGGTACAACAATAGATGTTCTGATTAATTAATGTTAATATTTATTAGAGTAAAAGGCATGAACTATTAGTGGTTTTTGTCATTTTGCTTTACAACTAGGTTATTGATCGACATGCTTTTTTGTACAACACCTAAAATGAAAATAATGAAATTGTAGAGTCATGTTAAAAACTTATTATAATGTGTTGATGGATTTTTTTGTTTTACTAGTAACGCTATCATGCAAAGCTTTCTAACACTTATTTACCTATAGTTTTTAGATATCAGTAAGTAGGAATATTTAGATTTATTTATAGATTTTTATTTTTCCCAATCCGGGAGTTTACAACCAAGTCAATTGAGCGACTCTTTATTGACCGTCAAAACAGAAATCGTCCATAAATTTTGTATGAAGTTTTTAAACGATGATGTCATTATATTTTGCTATCTTTTAGTGATATAACTTTTTAACACCCAAATTTTAAAACTACACACAAATCTTTAAATTATTTGGATTTCATAAATTTTAAATGATACTTTTTCAGATGCAAACGGAATTTTATTTTATTTTTGACCTAATAAACTCGCGGATTTGTTCACACTATTTCTACAACGGATTCTCTTAGGCCTTAGGTAGGTACATTCTCGATGATGATGATTCGTCTTTCGGTAAATCTACAGCTCACTAACAATGAGTAGGTACGGTCAACCGCTTGTCGGTAGAAACTTTTTCAACTTTATTACCACGCCATAAATGTGGCGGCGCAAATAACTCACAAACTACTGAACTGATTTAAACAGGGTTTCCAACAACGTAAATTGACTTACTCCGTGCAACACAAGCTTAGTTTCAATGCAAGCGGTTCACTCAGACAGAAGGTCCAAAAGTGTTTCTACTTACTTGCTGTTGAGTGTACCTACCTACATAAGCATGTTTCCTTGTTTTCCCATCTCAACTTGATCCACAGAGTACATAATTATCTTGAACTGAAACAAGACCGCCCCGCCCACGCACGCAGGCGCCACGCCCCGAAAGCGAGGAGCGCATCTTGTTTTGCACTGTTTTCATAACCAGTCCGAATCAGAATCAGCGAGCGGTTTGTATAGGTATCCTAGGTATAAAAGGTTTGTGTGTACGTACACCTATTTCCTTTTATAAAAGTTTTGCAACTATGCACAATGAGGGCTATTAGAACTCGAGTGTCGGTTTATGGGACGCACTGCAAGTTTCATAATAACATGACACGAGTGTTTTATACCTAATTATGTGCATTTTCATACACATCTTTACTGACACACATGTCGTCAATCGAATTGTAGGTTAGACTCTACAATACCGCAGACCACTAACAGTAGGTACTCCTCATATATATATCTAGAACTTTTGTATTCGTAAGCTCATAAAGATTGGTTAGTTAGATTAATGTGACAAGGAAAATTGTGTGAAAGCAAACGTTTTTGATTTAATAACATCATTCTAATTACAACGATCCCCCCCATGCTATGTCATACTTAGTAAGTAGCTAGTAAGTATTACTTACTAGTTTATAAGACAATTGAACACACATCTCAAATATGTTGAGTTCGCCACATAGCCGCAACATAGCCGTCGCAAAGTGACTTGGACTACGTACGCAGACGGGCAGCATTGGATCAGCGCCGGCAGTGTGACTGCAAACTACAATTTACTGGGCTTTTACACAAACCTCATGAAAATATATGTATTATTGATGCAGTGTTCCAACATGGCCGCCACGAAGTGACAGTAGGTAGGGACACATACGTGGATGGCAGCATTGGATCAGCGCCGGCAGTGTGGCTGCAAACTATCATTTACTGGGCTTTAAAACAAACATTATGAAAATATATTATTGATGCAGTGTTCCAACATGGCCGCCACGAAGTGACAGTAGGTAGGGACACATACGTGGACGGGCAGCATTGTATCAGCGCCGGCAGCGTGGCTGCAAACCGCGCGCGTGTTTCCTGAACGATTGAGCCAATTACAGTAGGGACACCATCGAGTTAGATAGATAATTCTAGTCTTCAGAAAAAATTAAGATCGTCTAGGAGTTATGCGAAGAACCTAAAACCAGAAAAAACTGCTGCTGCTGCAAAAGACGCATCAGAACAGACTAAGAGCGGGCAGTTGGCAACCCATCATAATCTCATATCAAAAAGCGACAAGTAGGTAATAAGTATCAAAATCACTAGTATGGCCTGCCCTGGTAGATACAATAACCTAAAAATTACATAGCGATTCACTAAAGTATTAGGATTAGGCAATGCAACCATTTTTAATTTGCTACTCATTAAGTAGTAGGTACTTTTGTGTACTTACTTAGTACAATAAACAGTTTTCGCTGACTGTACTAAATGAGGCACGTTGCGCCCAGCCAACCCTATTTTTTTAGACTCATCATTTATTAATGACCAGCCTATTAGGTCACTTTTTGGTATACGATTAGGTAATCTCCACCATAGTTAATTCTTATTAGCAAATGGGTATATTTACACATGCATGCTTTTTGTTACATGATAATCAAAATATCCCTAAAATACTGTAGTGCAAGTTAACCCTACTAGTGCCGAGAGCGTTGGCGATCGCGGCAAGCGGCGTGTTAACGGCAGACAAATATTTAACAACCGAGGAAAAGCCACCTCAGCACTATTCAGGTTTGCGAACCTGCTTATACATAGGTAGTATTACATTAAAAATAAAAACTGAATAACAATTCAGGAAATAATTAGAAATAACTTCGAAAAGAGTTAGGTATAGCGTTGGCAGATAGAGCCTTTTCCTCGCATTTAAACCAATGGCTCAGAAATATAAGCTACTCAATCTTAATTTTCAGAGGATGGACATTGGGCAATAATGACCCCCTCGACACCAAATACCGTGTCACTTTATTGCAACTTCCAACTGACTGGTTTATTTGATGGATCACTTTTATAGTAGCTAGACATGAAATAAAACACACAAGACGCTACCTATTGTAATCCATAACAACTTGCAAGCCAAGATACGAGTCATCAACGTGTCGTTTCAAGCACTCTTAAACAATCCCACAATCGATCAAAATCAACACTTGAATCAAATGACAAAAAAAACACAAATAATATTTCTCTTTTTCTTCACGAAACGTTTCTGGCACTCGTTACTGTTACAGTAAATACTAAAGTAAATAAATAAATACGAATTGGCGCGTGTTTTCGGTAGATTGGAGCAATTACCCGCCATGTCAGCGCGGGAGGGGCGGAGAGCGGTGCAGGGGGGAAGTACGTTCAGAAACATTGTTTCAGTTTGTTGGGCAGCTTGTCAAAATCGCTTTCATGTCGTTGATGAAACGCTTGCAAATAACAAAATAACTGGCGGTTGTTATGGGAAAATAGACACGACAGCTTTCATAAAATTAACGAGAAGTAAGTATGTACTTAATGAAACACAATTTATACAGACGAAAATGTGCTTAAAGGTACATAGAGAAAAGTAAAAAAATATTGATGTACATACAAGCATCTGAGTATAAATCAAGAGAAACTTTGTTTGAAATACGTCAACACAACATAAGGGAAAACCGTAAAATGCTGCAATTAGAGAATTGAGTGAAGCACCACAACTGCAGCTGGGACAAATAAACATTTCACCCTAAATTAAAAGAAAGCATGAAAATACTATGCAATAGAATGTTAGTAAGTAATTCGAAGCTGTTCTTCTTGCGAGCGGGTTGAAATATTTTCAAAAATGCTTACCTACGAGTATACCCTCTAATCCCTGCGGTCCGAAATTTTATCCAATCAGTCAGAAATACACATTCTCTTACTTTTTTGTGAAATCAGGTCATGCAGCCGCTGTCTCGAGTTCTCGGTAGGTATAATATACTAACCAAACTCAAAAGGACTTCAAGAAGAAATCTTATTCTTTAAGGATTTAAATAGGATTCTAACCTCCGAATTGATATCCCGAGATATAACACTGAACCTGGAACCTGGAACATTCGCCGATCGATTAAAAAACTTCTTGTTGGATAAATTATTATTACTCAGTAAATGAATATTTATGTGAAAAAAATAGTTTATGCATATAAACAATGTTGTTAATGTTATTCATTTTTATATCTTTACCTCTTAAATCTTTAATTATTGTCGCTTCTTTTTTTCCCACTATGGCGCCCAAAGATTTCGGACCTCCTTGCTTCGCTCGGAATAGATACCTTACTAATTTAATTTACTATGGGATGACATCTGCCAACGTGTCCCAAATTTTTATGTCAAATCATCAGTGATCACTAGGAAATATTCAAAATAACCTGTCAAATCCATAGAACGACGCCTTCACTACCTTGTGACAACTTATTTCTTTAATCCTCCTTCTAGTTACCCTTATTTTTCTATGATGGCGCCACATTGTTTGTGAAGCGATAAAGTTTAGCTGACGTCATTAAGAGATTTTAATATCCAACAATGAATAAACGATTTTGACTTCGACTTTGACAATAATTATTGTACTTACCTATTATATAAACTGATATAATAATATGTAGGTACTTATGTATAGTTATGAATGACAATCACTGTATGAACCTCTATATTTATTTGTAAGATACATAGAATACATAAATATATGAATATTGTATGAGAGAAAATTCGTAGGAGAGAATTAAACTAGGTACACTAAACTATAAAAAACACCATCTGGTATATTAATCAGTCTCAAATAGATTGGACTCAATCAAACGATCAGACCACTGAGCTTCACGACCTACGAGACAAATTCAATACAGGAATATTATTTCAAAGTCTATTAGAATGAAATCGTACGTGAGAGCTCCTGTGGGCTAAGGCCGGGCGCAAACAGATTCCCGCGGCGTTAGGCGGGTCACACACGACACGACCGTCGCGCCCTCTGTAAAGCTTTATATTATAGACGCTAAATGAAGTGGCCTCGTTTGCGCCAGCGCAGCGGGACGTTGTCTTTGTTTAGGGAGCTGATATGAGAATGTTTGTGATGTAACAAAACCTAATATTGTTTTTTTAGATCAATAGTAAAATAGAAAGTAATTTTGCAAATTTAGATTTAATTTATTTAATAAAAATTATTTACATATACACTTGCAGAATACAGAAAGCGAATCACTACTAAGATTTAAATTGTTGTCTTTAGGCAACGTCGCATAAATTATGTGAGTAGGTACTTGAATTACTTCAGGCTTTGAATGTTTTTTAGGGAACGATAATTCATTCGAATTAAGTGTATATTCCAAAATAAGATTTCTTGTCTTTTAAATGTGAATCAATACACATTCCGTCAACAATGGATTTTCAAGGGAAAATTTAATTACCCAAATAATGAAAGCACATATGCTGTTATCAAGTTGTAAGTAGTATATATATTTCTGAAGCCATGTCACAGAATACCATATACTTAAGTACTAGCCATGTTACAAAGAGATAGGATAGGAACTGCTAGCTGCGTCGTCAGGTAAAAACACCGAAGACAAAGCCTATTGTTCCGCAGATCAAAGAAGCCCCCCTTCTCTCCCAGAGTAAGCTAAACCGGTGGAGTAGGTGTCTGATCTCAAGAACCTGCTTCACTCGCGGCTAATGTTGTTGAAATATTGATTAATATTGTCAGCTGCGTCGCCATCTTGGATTGGCACTCGAGCGCGCGCGAGCCCTCGCCAGCCGGAAGCCAGCGCCCTCCAACATCCCTGTTCCTTCCTTCCGATACTTTTTATTTTTTTATCCCCTTTGTTACCTTCAAGCACTCTTCAATCTTCGAATAATGTTTTTTAAATTTTCAAATTCGGAATCTCGTTGCCGGTTAAAAGGGACTTTGCACAACAATGAAAAATATTATTTAAACCCATAACGGATCTCGTGAACGCCCAATTGAGCAGTTACTACCCACAATAGAAGTGCGCAGAGAGGGTACCTAATCTTTCATTGCAACTTGAATTTGCTCGTAGGTCGGACTTTAGTATTTTAATTTAATTATTTAAATAGAAAACAAAAGCTATTTATAAATGTTACTCAACAATTCAGCAAACGATATTGAGCCTTACGCTTAGAAGTAATAAAGTTTTTTTTTTGTGATAAGTAATACCTACATAACATCTAAGAATTGGTAAATAACGTGCTCCACTTTTAAAGTGCCTTTTCAATAATAAAATGATTGAGAGGCTGGTGTACTAAACATCACACCACCTGGCTTCAATCTTCAAAACAACCAAAATGGTTTATTCTCTACATAACTATTTCTAAAATTTATAGGTACTTGGTGTCCTTCGTCAGGTGTGAAAGTGTATTTGGAAATGCCCCGCTGACATTTCTTGCCACTGAAAAGGGCCATTGGAAAGCTATTAGTACAGCATTGTTCGTTCAAAACTGGCTCATTGTTACAGGTCTGGCAGCTGACGAAATTGTATTACGTTTTAGAACGACAACCGGTATTTTTAAAACTTTAACTTACATTCGAACATAATGTGCTATTTTAATTTATTTGCAAATGTTGTTAATGGTAATTGATTGATCTCAAAATGTTATTTATGACCTAAGTTAATAATTTGTTTGAAGCTCTTTTATTCTTAGTAGGTAATTTTTAAGGAAACACGGTAGCGGTATTTTGTAGGAAATAAATTAGCAATAAAGTTTGGCATTCAAAAAAGATATACTGGGTATACGTCGCACAAAATAACTTTGGCCCTGTCATTGATGCGCAAAAGTCAATAATGTGCAAAAATGGGCCATTTTTTTCTTCTGCGCATCAATGACAGGGCCACAGTTATTTTGTACGTCGTATATAAGGGACAGGTTGGCAAATACTGGAAGGGCATGTTCAGTCAACGTAACTGAACAACTTTTAGTAAATAAAACTTTCCGGAAATGGAAAAAAAATCGGCTTATCCATACAAAATTGCAAACTTGATTGGACAGTTTGTATGGCGAGCCTGATTTTTTTCTCATTTCCGGAAACTTTTATTTACTGAAAGTTGTTCAGTTACGTTGACTGATCATGCCGTTTCAGTATTTGCCAACCTGCCCCTTACACCCAGTATAAGCGTTCTTCAACTGTCAAAAAAGGCTTTGTCTGGTCTACCGTCAAAAAAAATATGGAAAAGCTCTCACTTCATTTACAAAAGTTTATCATCCGATGAGGCGCAAAAAAAACATTTTTGTTGAAACTGGTCAACACGAGTCCTCGACTGAGTTGTTTTTAATTGCGTTCGTTTGTTCGAAACACGACCGTACTTTTTGATCGGCACGTGGATACATTTTGACAATAAATGAAGCAGAATTTCTGTTTTGTTAGTACATGTTTTGTTCGCTATATTTTTACTCAGCATATTTTTTTAACAGCGTGATATTAATATCTTATATTCTATATTATGTTACGTAACAATCTTGCATAATGCTCAATAGGGTTTCATGTAGAACAAGACGCACATGTATGTACTGACTTATGAAGGCAATAAATAAATGAATAAAAAGAAAGTTGAATATTTAAAGAAAAAAATAAAATTCAAGTAAACATCATTGCCTCATTGGCCTTTGAGAGCAAAACGACCAACAATAAGTAGTTGATATGGCTGGATACTTAGGCAGCAATAGATTTTTTAGAACAGTAATAAAGATAAGTGAGTTAGGTGAGATAATAGCTACGACCATACAACGACACATAACTGCTATGAACTCAGAAGAACAAAATAAATAGACAGTTATTCAACCATCATTAAGTCTCAAAGTTTGTAAGCCGTTCCAAGCCACCCTTTCGTTCGTCACACGATTTCGCCCAATCGACTAAGATCATCCCCCGCAAATTACAAATAATAAGATTTCAGAATGCACCTAATTTTTTTTTATTCCATCTGTCGCTGGCCGCACCACATAGTGCCTCGTGTCGTGTAATCGTGTCCATTTTGGTTACTTTTTTTATTCTTTTTTTCGCGCCCTTCAAGTCGATCGGCTTTGTCGGCGGGGGGTCGCGATTGTGCGCCGCTAACAATTTTGTTAAGGTTATTGGACGTTTACGCGCACTTTGATTGTCCGCATGTGACGGATTTGCGATTTTAACGCTATTTTGAGGAAAGAATGTTTGAGATCGAAAAGCGGATTATAGAGAGTGTTCTGAATTAGAATTGGAACTATGAATAACGTGCTTTATATAAAATTTAGGAAATATTGTGGCATGAAGAAATCTACCAGGCAGGATTAATTTACGTTGAGAAAAGAAAAATCTAAGTATCGAGGCTTTCCCAAGTGTATTAAATGGCTTTCTGAATGCGACTTAAATTTTGATTGTGTGTTGTGTGTGAACATCGAGAATGAGTCTCTAGGGGCGAGCGTCTCGATCGATGAATAAATCATCTGCCTACATACTAAAAGATATATCCGATTTAATTAAGTCGTTACGATCGTTTGCGACACGTGAGACTGAATAGATACGCTCCTTTGCTTTGTGACGCTGTGTCGCATTGTCGGCAAGCAGTGGGAGGTTGCCCCGGTTTCCGAACGCACCTGTCAACCGCGCTCCAAATTCGAAATACACATTTAAATTTCAAACGTCAAGGTCCAAAATGAAATGGGTCGCGTAGGTGTTTTATAGGAGCGTGGGTCTCTTATGGAGTAACGAATACGAACGTCTCAATATGGCGCGACGACGTGTTAAAGAAAGTATTGTCGGTTTCTGACAATGGTGATAATTGATCGTGTCGACTCTACCTCATGCAGATGCCGTCGGCGTACCCTTTATTTGTACCCTGTTATACTGCTTGGATACAAAATTTATTTCATTTGTTTAGATGTCTTTTATGTAGGTAAGAAGATTGTTGGAAGTAAATCTTTTGACATTTTGAAGGCTGGCGTTAGTTGATTATGTGTCAAGTTTTTGTATTAGTTTCCCACAAGAAACTTTCGAGAATTGGGTCATCTGCTTCCACAAAATCAATGTACAAAAGGATGGAACGGTGCTGATACCGAAAAAAAATGAAGCCGTTGATTTGAGGGAAGGTAAGTACCTATACAAAAAGTAATAACGAGTAACTTGTCTAGTCTTTCGATACTAGTTAACTGTTGCATTAAAGCAGTGACTCATTAGTGGATCTCTTTGGGACAATGTGTAAGTTTGTTGGAGACGAGCGTGGAAAAACACGGCTACTATTAAGCAGTAACAAGCGTCGGTGAGTTGCGTGACGCGTGCGGTAGGTAGGCTATTCACGGCAATATATGCAGCTCACGTTTGCTTGGGTCGTGAATGGCAGTGTTTACAGCGCGATGCAGGCATGCGACGTGTGACGACTGACCAACATCCTAATGAGGCTGTACTGACCACTTAGTAGCGAGAATAACACAACGTTACGCTTGTGGTTATGCGAAGATGTATATTCAAACGAATAAAACATAGCTTCCCGTGGAAAAATAAATTTTGGAAACTAATACATATTTCAGTTAAGTCTCTTGGCGCAATTTGAGCGCTTTCAAAAGTTGACTCGACTGTGACTCTTTCACTAACACACACAGCTGCAGCAACTGTAAAAAAAAAATTATTTGAATTCAGATATTTTACTAGTTAAAATAGGTAGGTACCCACTGGCTTGTTTTTCTTGTCCCAAATTTCACTAAAATAGGTACCTACAAAAAAATCATACTTTAGTGAGGTAGGCCTGTCCATAAAATGAAGAGCTGCGTCTTCTTAGACCTTAGCCATTGAAAAAATATTACAAATAGACTCACCGTTCAAAAGAAGTCAGTAACTGAGTCAGCTTTTTGTGCCACTAATTAAGTCTACTTAAAAACCGAACCGCATTCCTGACTAAAATCAAACGTTCAGCAACCAAATTGTCTTGCGCCCTAAGGGTTCCGTACCTAACCATATGATATACTAAAAGCTTTTGCTCTTTGATTTTAAAAACTCCGCGACCATCCAACTTGACCCCTCTTTTATAGAAAAGTTCTTGAAATGGGACCTCACCTTAATTGGTTCCTATTAGTTGTGAGAAAAATTGAAATATTTAATGATTTTAGACTTTTCCCTTTATTTGTACTGTGAGACCTAGCTTCTTGCCCATAATTTTAGGTCAACGGGGAGTACCCTGTAGGTTTTGCTTTTTTGCACAAATGTATGGAGATGAAGACTCTTTTGATTGCGTCGTTGTAAAAAATTTAAATTTTCAGATCTTGTGTGGTTTATGGACCTTAATGTTCGTTATCAATTTCAACCTGATACCTCTTCTCGTTCGTGAGAAAAAGGGGCTTGACAGACAGACAGACAGACAGACGGACAACAAAGTGATCCTATAAGGATCCCGTTTTTTTATTTTGAGGTACGTAACCCTAACAATGTATTTTGAGACACATGTAAATAGGTGGGTTGTAATATACCCACAACATCCATCAAACGGTTTGTCTCGTGCACTCAACCGCTACCGTTATCTTCAAATCGATGGAAGCTTTTTGTGTTGCTCCTCTGCTTTTCAAAAAATTCAATGGAATGCAATTCATTAAGACACATAATAGTGTTGCATTACCAAGTGTAACATGTATTTGAGTTCTTTGAAAGGAAATTTTAGTTGTGTCTTACAATGTAGAGTTATTGTAGAGCCACGCTATAAGCTATTGTTGAACTTAAAATATTTGTTAGTTTGTTTAGTTCTTTACTACATGGATTTCTGGGTATATTTTAGGTTCAATAACAATGAATGCTTTTCTCTTTTATTTAAAATCGTGCTTCTTTCTAAGTTTTAGAACACTTGTTAATGTTTATTTGTTTATTCAAATCCACGCACTATTTGGACAACAGTCACCCCCACGCCTAAAACATACAAAATCTCGAAACAAAATTTTATAATCCTGCTTTGTGGCCTCGGACAATGGCACTCGTTATTATGAAAACAGTGTGTTGAGACCGCGGGGCGCCAATTATTCGAGCTAGCAACCCTATCGCGGTGATTATTATCTCTGGCAACACTGTTACTCGTTTATCAATATGGCGGAGTCGCGTGCCGCACAGCGCTGGACACGCGTCCTCTCAACATAAGGATTGTAGTAATTTAAAAACATTGCACATTCTAATTTCAAACAAGATGATCAATCATCCGATCCCTTTAGGCCCATATCGTGTCTTTCTTTTCACGTTATGCATTGAATCGAAAATGACACAGTTTAATGACAGATCGATCAGATAGTTGCTGCATCTTGGTCCTCGTTGAAATGGTGTTACGGACGGTCCGTTCTTTAAAGGTCTTGCGTGGGTCGGGGGATTCTTGCGTAATGCATACATAGATAGGTAGTACGGCCAAGAGCACATCAAGCTTTACACATTGAACTTTGTACCGTGTTCTTATTACAATGGACGTTTGGGCTAAAGTTACGCTGCGAGTGTCAAGCTTGACCAGTCGTTGACTGTACCTACCTACGACATCTTTGCACAAAATGAATGTTACTTCCTAGCTTCGGAATATCTACAATATAAGCTGCGATTTTTACGATGGTATCTTCCGATTGATCGGTCTTCCTAAATCTCGTTCTCAGGCTTGTTAGTGAAACCAATTCGTAAGCTCTTAAGAAATCGTTGCACAGATTTCAATAACAATCGCTTGTTGATCGACACCGGCGAGCAATTAAAAAAAATAAAGTCATCGGAGCGCGCGAACACGCACAATGCGATCCGTTTCACGCAAATAGCCCACGGCCGACCCCTTATTTGGAGCGCACTGGCGATTAAACACCCTGCAAGAACATTAGCGTGCACTACTCGCCATTCTACTAAACCACTCGCAAATCGCCACTCCACCGCTTTCGAAATCTTTCCTTTTCTTGATTGTGGGAAAAGAGCTCTCGAATTGCAGATTCAAAATCTATCGACATCGTGAGAATGAATTTTGGATGAATTTAATAATAGTTCGCGACTTCGAGAGTGCTTATTAAATATTTCCGATTTGTATTCTTTATAATTGAATCCTAACTTTGCGTAAAACTATTGTTCTGGTACGACTTGTAATATCTCAGTGTTACAGTTCCTGACCCAAATTCTAACCACAGCCATTATTAAATATTCGTTAACTGTTAAAAATTAACATAAGAATTCACGTTAAGAAGCTTCCATTGTGTTGGTTACAGAATCTGCTATAACAATCAATAATCCCTTCTGTAAAAAAAACTGGTTAAAAAGTATCTATGCTATGCTAAAACTGTTGCGAAAACAACATACTATTTAACAAAAACAGAATTTGTTTTCTTGGCGGATCGTTTACGAACGCCTGGCACCCGCGGGCACTCGTTCAAAAACAATTAGAACTGAAAAGTGAAAAAAGGAATAAAAGGGTGATGCTGGCTGGTTAGCGGGTTGGCTGGGGCAGCCCGGGGCGCGGTTGTGGGAACACCTTTGTTTTTCGCTCCCTTTGTGATTGCTCATCGTTTTGCTGGCAAAGACCCAACTGCCTGACAGCCAGAGCCAGTGCTTATTGAAAACAATTGAACTGATTCGCGGTGTATTGAAAATCTGCGCATATGGCGAATTAAAAACAGTTGGTTCGGAAATTTTCCTATAAGTAAAAAACTTTAAAGCTAACAAAACACCCTTTTTATGATTGAATTTGCTGAACAAAGAAACAACCCCACCTGTTATATCGTTATAAAATGATCATCAAACATCTACCAGAACAATCGCCGAAGCACTTAACTACGCGTGTTATCGTCGCAGCATCCTGACACCTTCAAGTGTCATCAATAAAACTATGGTGTTTTAAATTCAGCTATCGAGCACGTGCCATGGAAATCGATTGCTATGGGTTGCTATCGATGGTGTCGATCGCACGTTTTGTTGGGTCTATCAAAGTCGAAAGTTTGAGGTAAAGCACCAAGCGCATCCTTATAAACTAAAGAGTTAAACATGTTTCTAAAGTAAAGTTAAATTATTGGTTAGGTGCCTATATGCTATACTGTAGGTACTGAAGGAAGTGAGTCTGCCCATGAAACTGAACAACTTTTTCTAAGGATCACAGGTCGTAGTTCAAAATGTAATTTTTGACCTTCCACAGAAAATGTTATATATAAGCTGATGCAGATTCTATGGGTAGGGCAAGGGTAGGGTACCAACCTCACCTATCTAGTTGAAAGTTTTATTCGTAATTTGATTTATGTTTCCTGTAAAAAGTAGTTCAGTTTTAAATTTTAATTTATGGTCATGTTTCTTTGGAAATGTTGTTGTTTCCAGGGACTCAATTCTTGAAAATCACCGAGTGGTGAAATATCACTTCTGAGACTTTAAAATTCGCATTTGCCCAGATAAACTGATGAAAGGTAAATCCGAATACATGTAAATTAATAATCAAGGACCGCTTTATATTTTACGAATATTAATCTACACTTTTGAAAAGAAAAAGCTGTGATTTTGAATTTTGTGAGTGGTATTTCATCATCCGGTGATATTCAAGAATTGACTCCCTGGTCTGAGAAATATTATAAAATTTGCAGTGGAATAAATTTAATTAAATTTTTCACTAATGTAGTGACACTTGATACAATACTGGGTGTAAGGGACAGCGTTTCAAAATATGCCTTTCCTTACAAGTTTACAATTTCAGCAGATTTTTTCATTTCCTGAAAGTTTCATTCCATGTTCACTCAGTATCTACGAATAAATACAGTTTTAGGACTTCTGTCCCTTTATATGTCCGCTACAAATAGGAGCGCGTGCCGAATCGCTCTCTCGTGCAGTGTCCTCCAAACTAACGGCTGAAGAGTGTAATTGGAGCACGTGTGAACGTGGACATCCTTTTGTTTTGTTATCTGCCAGGGGGATGTGAAAATGTCATCAAACTCTTTTCTAGTTGGAAGAAATAATAGTGCTGCTTTAAGCTATTACACCTTCCTTAATTCAGAAATTAATTTGGCATATATTGCTTGTTGAAGTAAGGATATTGGCACTAGCAAAACCAAGCCTATCAGAAATGCATGGAATTAGTCTTTGAATTCAGGAAGGTGTGATCGTGGCCTTATTAAAAAAAAGAGGGGGCTTAAATTAGGCTTTAATTAAAACAAAACCAGCATAAGAAACATGTAGGTGGTAACATGTATGTGGCACAACAGGATGCTACACATAACAGACAGACAACACCCATGAGTCGTCCACTACAGGACAGGGAACTCCCTTCAGTATTCCAACTTTTGATGAAACAATGTCGAAGGGAAGTACCTACTATAGTCACCACGCTTGTTAGCGTTGCGCCTTACGGCTGGCACCATCGACGGCGGTTGTTGGTGACCGCAGTATGTAAGATGGTACGATACAAAAGGACGCTGCCCATCCTCCTGTTGATAATCCGTTAGTCGCCTCTTACGACAACCACGGCTCGAGATGGGTTGGTTGTTCTTGGCCGGCACGACACTATCATTAGATAATAGTTTTGATTGACCTCTCTCCCGTATTAGATTAGTATTTCTGTGCTCTTTACCAACACTTCTCTATACGGGAGAATAGGCCCGTTAGCGCAGCTGGTAATGCTCGCCCTGCCTTCTGCGCTGTGGTCGAGGGTCGCGGCTTCGATTGTTTTGAACCAAATGCGACCTAGAAAATCTGCGTTTTGGTCGATCTGAGTTTTGGACCATCTGTTACTAGGTCAACGTTTTGTGCGATGAACTCGCGTTTGTTTTTGTCCAGGGTGTAGGTGCTATTTATCTATTAATTTATTTTGATAAATAACTTAAATACTTGTTTAATAAATGTTTTAAAAACAACATAGTTTTCCTCCAAACGTATTCACTGGAGCAGAAGACATAAAGGAAACGGATTGAGCAGATTTTCCTTATATTTTCCGCCACGCGCCATGTTTGTGTGATAACAAGGTGTCCAGTTGGTGCCCACTTCAAAGCGCCCCGCCCCGCCCCCGCCCCTCTCTACATCCGTATAGACTCTGAGGGTGCCGCAAGTTATCCTACGTCATCGAGTAGGTACAGTAGATACAAGAAAGGAACGAATCTTATTGTTCTCCACCCAGATTCGAACAATCCTACTTATTAAACTTAGTTAAATTAATTCAGTCTTGTACACAAATAAGATTACACTAAACGTATTCATATTGCTCTCAAACTTAAAGAAATTATTTGATTACGAGTATAATAATAGAATTTTCATTGTTTCATTTCCTGTTCGCAAGAAGTAAAGACTGGAAACCCACGCATAATGTGAATTACCTAAGTGGAGCGTATTGATTGAAAGTTCACTAATTATTTGAAGTAAGGCCTAGAATGTAAGGCAGACCAGGGCCCTGAGTCAAGTGGCTTTCTACAATCGCAAACGCTAGTAGAATACTTAGAATAAAAATATATTAAATTGACATTAGCTAACGAAATGTTGCGTGACTGCTAATGTCAATCCCATACATTTTTATTCTATTCTATTGCGTTTGCGATAATAGATAGCCACTTGACTCAGGGCCCTGTTTTTTTACTTGTACAAGGTACTCCATGACGTAACCACATTTCTCTCCGACTGTACCTGGTACAGAGGGTTTATTATGGTAGCTGGATCGTGTCTGTTGGGAACCATTTCCTTGGCAACCAATGAAGTTTTATTTCTAGATTTCCTTTTAGCGGCTGGAAAAAAGCTCGCGAAATTAGACCAAACAGACAGCATGTAGTAGTCGTATTTCAGATTAGTTCGATAGGAAATCTCTAAATAAAATATCAATGGTTGCAAAGGAAATGGTTCGCATATGGCAGACATGTTCCAGCTACCGTAATAGACCCCCAGGTTGCGCATTGACAGACCAACGCAATGTGGATCCAATAGACCACTACTCTCTCAACAAAGTTGCAAACTTGTACTTGATGAGGTAGGATAACTTACAGCGCCCTCAGAGTCTAGTAGTAGAGAAAATGCACTCGTCCGGCGATAACAAGCGAACAGTGGGTAAATTGGATTGACTGTACTATCGAGGCCACTCCCGCTTGACCACAACATTCATTTTTGTTTTTTTGCTCTTCCATGCGGCGTCAACATATTTTAGTCGGTCTTGGGTTGTCTGATCGTCTATTTGTGGCGACTTATACAGTCAAAAGCACATCAGGCTTGACCCATTGCACTTTGTACACACGGCCGCACATCGGTAGAAACACTTTTGGACCTTATGGCGTGGTAATAGAGTTGAATAAGTTTCTACCGACAAGCGGTTGACCGTACCTCTCTTATTTCAATAGACGTATGGGCTAGAGTTAGATAGATAAACACTTTATTGTCACACACAGAACACATTAACAATTACAAAAGAGAGTCAAATCTAGGGTGACAAAGGCGGTCTTATCGCTGGGAGCGATCTCTTCCAGACAACCTTTGCATGTAGGAAAGTGTGATAGAAAACTGCAGTAGTGTGCCAATCTATAATATTTATATACTATTACCTACATTACAATATGTACATATACAAATATATATAATATATATACAAATAAATAGTTTAAACATAGGAATAAATATAACATACATAAGAAATAAATATATTTACATTATATACAAATACATACAACAGCAAAAAGTATCATATAAGTAATTGTTGCAAATTAAGGAACTATTTTATGAAGGAAATGGTTATGTAATTTAGTTTTGAAAACAGCTAGTGACTTGGAGTGACGAATATCTGACGGAAAATCATTCCAGAGACTGACAGCTTTCAACGTAAACAACGTAGAGTTGCACTGCGAGTGTCTAGTTTGACCTGTACTATGTTCTTAGCAACCGGTTGTCCACCACTTGGCCTGGGGTCGTCCTCAGTCCTTCATGTCTGGTATAGCTAGTGCTTTCTTCACAGCTTATTCCTTCTGCGCAGGCGACAATTTTTGGTTGTACTTGAAATTAAATCGTTCTGACGTTAGTATAACTGTACAACGTGTAACAGAAAAGGTGTAATCAGCTGATTGCAGTTTCTATAGGAGGTCGAAAATTGATTTCGTTCAATGACCTATGTTGCCAAAAAGTTGTTCAGTTTCATGGGCAGATTCACACCCTTTAGTATTATCACACCTTTTCGTCTTGTGAACTTCTAAAGATAGTTTTTAAACAATCAAAATAGGACAAAGTTACGGCTTAGTAGAAAATTATTGTAGTAGAACATGACTTGCATTTCTTAAGTTTAAGACTTGTTCTATTTAATTGAAAATATTTCTACACTTAGACAGCTTGAAATAATAATAACATCATGATCTATTCGTAAACCACGAGGAAAGTTCGTAAAATGTGACTGGCAGAGCCATCTGCTATCGAGTAGAAAAACTAATCATTAGCATCTTTCTCGAAAACCAGATTTTCTTAGCGGCAGCAACTTCAATACACACAAATATACAAGTCTATATACACTTTTATTTTTTATCAAACAATAACTAGGTAGGTACCTACATTTACAGAGAAATAATACTAGCTCTATCACCTCAACCTACTTGCAATTTACGACATACTTAAGGCCGTCATTTCAAACCTCTCTTTACGTCTCTGGGATCTGGCAATATTTCCGAAACGTCACCCGCGAGTCTGCAAACAAGCTACCCGACACGCCTCGTTGGGAAAATACCTAAATTGGCTCTCCAGTTAAACTTACAACTACCACCATAACTTCAACCCTTAATTCAAACACGTTCTATAGAACTAGGGATCAAACTTTTGTGGTTTATTGGCCGGTCAAGTTACGAATTACGGCCACAGCGGGCCAGCAAATATTTGATGTCGAGTAATTGTCATACGAGAAGAAAATCTCGTCTTACATGGCCCTTACGTCGTCGAGATAAAATGGGTGTGACGATATCGAAACAGAAGAAATAATTACACCTACCGTCTAACCGTGAATTCAGGTAATAGCGAGGAATTTGGAATTTGTTATTGGGGGTAATAGCCAGATATTTTTTTTACTTTCGGTAATAGCTTAATGTGGTAATCAAATCAATCACCCCAGATTAGTAAGTTTATGTACAGATCAATCACAGATTCCACCAAGGAGGACTTCCTTAGTAAAAAATATACGATCTAGGTATTCACTTCACGGATTGAAGATTGAAAAAGTGTCGGCATTGATTGACTTTCTACGTCAAAACATTTCAAAAGCTTGTCTGTCAATTTCGTCGAGGTCTGGATTTCATATTTTGAAATCGTTTTTTAACGTTTACGAATTTGAGTAGCAATTTTGCTTTTCTTTGCTTTAAATACAGATAATATAATAAAATCTTAATAATGACGAATATTCACAAACTATGGGAGTACAAAGAGTACATAAACGTGAATGGAATGATGTTTGCCAGCGAGCTGATTGCGCGCCTGCAAAACTCGCTCACCCTTTTACAGGTAGTTTTTGTGTGATTGCTATTATTTTTTGACAGGCACTTCTATCATTAAAATGAACTATTACCACTGCTTTCCAATTGCTACTTACTTTACTATAACAATATTTTTTATTGACCTTTATAATAACATCTCTTATAAAGTGTATTAGGTATACAATAACATAGTCGCTCCGATTTTTAGCGTTGCGGCTGACATAATAGACCGCAATGGTTGTTGATCATAACGATGACAAGATACGCAGACGGTCACTGCTACCCGTCCGGCTCAATATCCCTTAGTGCCCTTTTTCTACACCCACGAGAAGAGACGGGTTGATACTATTCTTAGCCGGCACTACACGGACCTAGCCGGCACTAAACGTACACACGGCCGCACATCAGTAGAAACACTTTTGGACCTTATGGCGTGGTAATAGAGTTGAAAAAGTTTCTACCGACAAGGTTTTGACCGTACTAAACTGTAACTACATAGGTAATCCTGCTACCGTGTGGTACCAGCGAAGAATAGTACCAACCCATCTCTACCCGTGGGTGTCATAAGAGGCGATTAAGGGCTTATGAACCGGAGGATGGGCAGCAGCATCTTTCTGTGTATCGTATTATCTAACATACTGCGCTCACCAACAATAGCGGTCGCCAGCCTCAACGCTCACAAGCGTGGTGACCACAGAACTATATATAAGGTGGTGGGTGACTATGGTAAATCCCCTCCAAAGTACCACACGTTTTTATTGGAGTTCTGAAGGGAGCTCCCTGTCCTGCAGAGGACGCCTCGTGGAATGTTATGACGAATCCACCTACTATTGCTCTATATAGGTACTTTTGTTTTAGGTGGAAAACCATTTCTCGCACATGCAGTACTGGGGTCAACTGTACGCGATCGATGCAGACTACCACATTGCGGTCGGCATAAACAACGACGCCATGTACGACCGCAAATACTTCTACTCGCAAGACTTCATGTACTGGGGCCTGCTGCCAAAAGCTAAGAAAAAGTATAAACATCTCTCTTTACTCACCACGTTTCCCTTTCGTGGTGACCCGTCGCTTAAAATCAAAGTACAGGACGAATCGCTCGATGAAAAAGATCCAGAGAGATGTAAATTAATGAAAGAAGAAAGCCGTATTGCTGCGACTATCAGTAATATTTGCGACGAAGCTGAAATTTGTGCTCGTGGACAACTAATTAAGCGACCTGACGGCTCGATAGTCATAAGTCCGCAGTTTTACGGATTGACTGCATCTGAGGCGAAGCACCAGAAGTCGTACTATCACATCCGCCCGGCCCAGCACCGTTGGAACACGAACCTGCTCACTCGCGCAGACTACAACTATAGCATGGACTTCCTTGACTCCATCGACCAGGATATCCCAACTGGCTGCTGGACCTTGCACAAAGAGCAAGGTGGCACATTGATCTATTTACGAAGCCTCTACTGGCCCGGAATGACATACTTCCACAAAGTGCGCACTCCTGATGCAGGGTTCCTCTACGTGGGAAACGGCTGCAAGAATTTAGATGTGCCTTTTCTACTATAATCCTTGTTCACCTTTGTTTACTTATGATTAGATTACTGAGCTGAATATAAAGAAAGTTACTAAATGTTGTTTACCAATTGACCCACACAATGTTGAATACTAGAACAGTTTCGCCAAAATTTTATAAAATATCTGACTTATTATTTTTCCAGCCCGTTGGTGGTGATGAACACAAATGTTTGTTCTGTGTCTCGGTATTACTTATTTTTTATTTGTATGTAGGTATATCAGTCTCTGATACATACCCATAGTACAAGACGCGTTAGCGTAATATTATATATTCTTTGGTACAAGCTTTGCCTAATTTAGGATCTGGGACTCAATTCTTGAAAATCACCAGGTGATAAAATATCACTTTTGAGACTTTAAAAATTCACATTTACCCTAATAAACTGTTGAAAGGCAAATCAAAATACTTGAAAATAAACAATCAAGGACTGATTTATATTTTACGAAGATCAATCTTCACTTTTGAAAATAAAAAACTGTTATTTTGAATTTTTGAGTGATATTTTATCACCCGGTGATATTCGAGAATTGGTCCCCAGTTGACTGACATCGCTACCATTATTTTTACGGTGGTAACGCAGCACCTGCCAAAACATCCTTGTCGCTCTATACACGCCGGAGATACAGTGCGGCACGGTTATTTTGGCAGGTGGAACCAAAGAGATTTGAACCTCGCTGCGCTCGTAGCGAGGTTCAAATCTCTTTGGGTAGAACGTACTTAATCTGAGCATAAAACCCAAAGAGATAAAACCATTGACGTAAGAAAAACGCTGCCCCGCGCGTAGTTTCTAAAATATTTGGATAAAACCGGAACTAAAGCCACTGCACTGAGATTTTTTTAACATATAACCACAGAGTGAATACTATACAGGGTTATTTTTGGACCCCTGGCCAAATTTTAGTATGTTGCTCATGCTCAGAACATGTACGAGTATCTGAACAACTTTTCCCAAAGGAACATGGGCCGAATAACATATTTGGCTAGGGGTCCAAAAATAACCCTGTATAGAGACAGTCATACTCATACCTATACATGGTATGTATGAGGTAGTCGGCATTCGTATAAAACGTATCCAAAAAACATACGTGTTAACGGATTAAGCGAAACTGAGAAAATAAGTTGTTCAGAATCGAGAGTAGAATCAATTTCACGGTTTATGGACAGGGGTAATTTTTTTAATTTAAGTTTTTGCCGCTTCTAAATATTTCTGTGGCTACGCGCGCGGTTTATAACCGGTGAGGAGAGGAGAGTAGTGGGCGTGGCGTGCGCGGACGCGAGGCGGACGCACCATGATATCTTAAAAATCTACTAGAACAACAGAACAACGGTTAAACTTTAAAATAACATAAGATTTTTTACGGAAATTTATGTTAGTAAAAATCCGTTGGGGTTTCGCTCATTACATAAACACGAAGTATTTATTTTACAAAAATAAAAAAAAATCTTTATAAAATCTAATATTTCAGCTCAACTTTATTTGCGAAAATGAAATTATATCTTTTTTACCTGTGTGATGAAAAAGGAAGCGTAAATGATATCCGTAACATTTTGTGAGTGATTTTAACACTATTTTTTCCTAAATTGTTTGAATTTTTATCTGTAAATGATCATTTTTATGTGTTAAACTGTAGTAATAACATTTATTAGTCCTCGTCGTCCCGTGTGGTGTCGGCAAAGAATAGTACCAACCCATACATACCCGTGGGTGTCGTAAGAGGCGACTAAGGGTTAACTGGAGGATGGGCTGCAGCATCCTCCTTTATATGTTACATCTTACTTACTGCGGTCGCCTACAACCGCGGTCCATGGTGCCACTCCAGCCGTAACCCTAACAAGCGAGGTGACTATGGTATGGTACTTCCCCTCCACATTTTTCCAGCAAAAGCTACAATTCTGGAGGGAGCTCCCTGTCCTTTAATGGACGTTTCATGGGATCTACTCCGTGGATGTTATGATGAATAACATTTATTAGTCCTAAGCTCATACATCATTTTAAATTCTTACATTTTAGTATGGACGTCCCTTGCAGTTGCAACAAATGGATACGCCAAGGTTTTTTTTTATGTATTTGGCAATCGTCAACCCATATTTGGGGACATTTCTGCCAGTGTCGTGTTGTAGAACATTGTACTTTAACTTCTGAAGAAATTACAAGGAGGTTTAAGTAGCAGAACTTTCTGCTATGGAGGGAGCCGCGTATCACTTTCTTGCGAGGGACCTCTATACTAAAATGTATGGATTTTTATCAAATCCTAACGTAAAATTTTTATCTTTCTCTTTAAGAAATATGTGACATGGGTTGGACTAACAAATGTTACTACCACAGTTCTTCTGGTGAAAACACTTACCATACAGGAAAAAAACCGGTCAAGTGCGAGTCGGACTCGCGCGCCGAGGGTTCCGATATACCTATAGTATTTTTGGAAGCAATAAAGTCCATTTTCAGGACCGCAAAACTAAATTTGTTTGTAAAGGTTTTTTGCAGATTTCTGAAAAACTGTGCAACTTAGAAAGATCGTTTTATTTTTGCTGTAAAGTTTATATAAACTTCTGTCAACTGTAATTAATTCAGATTTTTCCTTACTCAAACTTCGGAGATAAGGGGGGGGGGAATGGTATTTTTCTTGACATTTTTCATCATAACTTTAAAACTAAGAAATTTAAAAAAATACAAAAATATATTTTAATATGTACAAGTAAAGCCCTTTCATATGATACCCCACTCGACCTAGTAGCGACAATTTGAAATTTGGCCCCCCCTATTTTGGCCCCCTTTATATTAATAATCATACTTTTTTCAAAAATTTTTCTTGTGCAATTAAGTTGGGCAACTATATTCTAAAACTATTCCAAATTTCAGGTTGATAGCATAAGTGGTTGCTGAGATATAGAGGTGTGACAGACAGACGGACAGACAGACAGACAGACAGAGCGGCACCATAAGGGTTCCTTTTTTTTACCATTTTGGTATCGGAACCCTAAAAACGGTGTTAAAAATCACGCATAAAATCGCTATTATGGATTATTTACGCTTTCGTTCTTGGTATTAATCATCAATTCACAAGTAAAAAAAGATATATTTTTACTTTCGCAAACAAAGTTTATACTAAAACATTAGATTTCTAAAGATTTCTTGATTTTTGTAAAATTAAATTGAGTTTTTGACCGACTAGTATAGGTGACTGGGTTACGCGATACACTTCACTAGCTCATACAGAATTTGTATATGACACATTCTATAGTTTTTTACTCTGAGGAATACGCTTAGGCTTCCCTCCTTAGCAGAAATAGTCCAGTCAATCTACGAAAGTTTGTATGGACAAAATGGATTAAATGCACACTAGGGTATAATTTATTAAATTACCAGTAAAATTATTTACAGCTTCTAATAACCTTTTGTACTATTTAAAATTATTTTTTCTGAATGTGTATTTCATGCAACCTTAACTCCTAAATTGACTGGACTAGAAAATGCTGCTACTTCAACCTCCTTGCACATAACGACAAAAATATGACAGAAAGACAACCACATTCATCCACCTCCCTCTTGTCGCACTATATCTCCTCGTCAGAGAGAGTATAGTATTCTTTGTATTGTATTGACACAGCTTTGCGAGAATTGCAGCGTGCGGAACTTTTGTTTCAATTCAGGAACTTTCAGGTCCTTGGCAGAGCTAAAATATTTATTAAAACGAGAATTACAACTTAAGCAAAACTATTTATAAAAATATATTCAGGCATTTAGGTTTTTATGTTCAGAACCTAAGTGTTTTTATTTAAGTTTAGGTTTATTTTAATCATTTTACGGGGCGCAAACTAAGTCTAGCCCAGACCCATATCTACTAGTCAGGACATTAGTACGGACACGAGGCACATCGTTAATGCGCAAAACAAAAAAAATAAGTCGCGGGGGTGAACCTAGCAGGCCAATGGGTGCCCGCACACGTAACATCTGCGATCTTAATCAGAGATCCTGCGATCCGGTGGAGATGCAGCTTTATGAAAGAAAGACATAAATACACCTAGTCTATGGTCCTATAGCTTTCTCTTTCTTTCTTATAGCTACATCTCACCGGATCGCAGGATCGTGGATCGCGGATTGAACGTGTGCGGGGACCCAGTGTGAAGACAGCAAATTATTATAGTGGGTTCTAAAAACGACAGAAGTGACACCAAAATTGAATCACCAAATAGGTATACGACGCACAAAATAACTTTGGCCCTGTCATTGATGCGCAGAAGTCAAAAATGTACCATTTTTTGCTTCTGCGCATCAATGACAGGGCCAAAGTTATTTTGTGCGTCGTATACTTAGTGTAATCAAGGTTTGGTTTACTGCGGGCCAAACATCTTGAACAATAATCACGCGAAGCTTTGCGCATGTCAATTTGTATATAAAATCGACTCTGCGCCAAGGTAATTGTTCAAGTAATTTGCCCACACCTATAATGAGTGAGTTAGGTTTTTAGCAATAGGCTTTAAAATGTAATACGGCCTCCTCACGTGACAATTTCCATTACAATTAGTGGTTGCAAACAGTAGAATCAAGATTGGCTGTACTTTTTTCATTCACGAAGCAATTTTACCATAATTTCATGCCGCGAAATTTCAAAATTTTCAAAACTTTGTCGAAATTTCAAAATTCGGGACTTGTGCTTACCAGCGATTCATCAAATTACAAACAATAAGCGTAGAAAAGACGATAATAATGGTTAAAAATATTGCTTCTATCTAACAAAAATAAAAAATGACAGCCACGCATAGAGACGGAAAGATTGCGACTATAGAGTATGTAAAGTATAAAAATTGCATGCTATGCTATCACGCTTCACACGTTGCAATTTGGAGACAATTTTTTTTTTTTTATTTTGGGGGACATTCCACTCAAGGTCATCTGATCCCAAACTAGGCAAAGCCTGTACTATGGGTACCAGAGACTGATATACATACATAAATAGATAAATAACACCCAGACACAGAACAAACTCTTGTGCTCATCACACAAATGTTTGCCCTGGGCGGGGATCGAACCCGCGGCCCACGGCATGTGAGGCAGGCTCACTACCAACCACACCAACGGGCTTGTCAATTTGTTTGACATATTGTAGATTGCTAAGATTGGATTGCAGAATTTGCCAATTAGTTGGATTTAAGTTCCAATCTGCCTACTTACGTTGTAGTCTGATGGCAATCTGTAGATTGCTACAACTGATTGTATCGTGAGTAGACACTTAAGACTTTTGATATTGCCTGCCGCTATTCAAAAATAAAACAGTCGGAACTTATCAATTACGGAACCAACTAAAATGAGCTTAGGCAACACTGCTGTCATATCATGCAGTGTTGCCGACCCAGCTCTTTTAGAGCTAATTTAGCTCTATCTACAATGAGTCCTGATGAGGACTCCATAGCTTTTAATTCACAGAATTTAGCTATAATCCATGACGAGGAAATGTTGCAAGTTTAATGGGTACTTTTGCATAAGGCACGACTCGGGGCGGTCCTTTCTGACTAAACTTTTTGAATAGATATTTGATTTTTTTACAGGAAAAATAAAACGATCTCTTTAAGAAACACAGTTTTTTTATATCTGCAAAAAAGTCTTTTAGTTTCGCGGATATTTAGCTTGAAATCGCAATTTTTTTTTCAGAGTCGAGTGTGTGCTGCCTGCCAAACGGTAGTTAATGGAAATATGAAAAATTTACATTAGTAGTATCTAGGTATATATGATGAAATTACAAGGAAAACTATCACAGCTAAGCAGGCTTCATAGGTCAATGAGCTGCTAGAGCTAGAATTAAAAGATGGAAATGATAAAAAGAGCATTAGCAATCACTAATCAGGCGCTAGGACCTCGCTGAGCATTAGGAGGCAAAAAAATTATGTTATGAACGTTATGAAATTCTTAATCAAAACCTGCTTTGCGATAAAAATCGTAAAAAAACTACGTAACCCTACATTGAGCGTAGCCCGACACGCACTTGGCCAGTTTTCTTTTTTAATCAGCTTTTTCCAAATGAATGAATGAATGAGTAACACTTTATTACACAGTAATAAAGTAACATTTACAAATAACGAGTTATAAAATGTGGGCAAAAGGCGGTCTTATCACTAATGGGCTCTACTCACGCAACAATCTCAATCACAATCAGTTGTCGCAATCTGCAGATTGTCAACAGATTGCAACGTAAGTAGGCAGATTGGAACTGACTTCCAACTAATTGTCAAATTGTACAATCCAATCTTAGCAATTTACAATCTCGCAAACAAATTGTGTCCAAATTGCAATGTGTGGAGCGTGATCGCATGCAATTTTCATACATTTAGCTCTATGGTCGCAATTTTGCGACTCTATCTAGAGGACGAATTCTATCTAATCTGTGGCTGTCATTTATTATCGTTGTTAGATAAAAGCGATAAAAGCAATGTTTTTAGCCACTATCATCTCCTTTTCGACGCTAATTGCTTGTAATTTGATGAATCGATGGTAAGCACAAGTTCCGCATGTTGAAATTTCGATAGTTTTGAAAATTTTGAAATTTCGCGACATGAAATTGCTTTGTGAGTAGAGTACAGACAATCTCGATTCTACAGATTGTCACAACTAATTGTGATGGAAATTGTTGCGTGAGGAGACCTTTTAAGAGTGATAAAATAATCCAAATTATAGGCTCCTTTACAAAATGTAGTGTTGGCAACACTCGTGTCATGTCGGTCGCACGCACGCAGCCGGTCGCTAGGTACTTGACTGACGTCAGTTCGTTCAGTCAGTAAAAAAAAAATTAATTGGCGCGTACCTATTTTGCAACCGGCTTTTTCAATTTATTCATAATTTTAATTCTCAATTAATAAATCCATAAGTGGTTCTGAAATCAGAGCGATAATGGCCACCAACGGCACGAAAACGCCTGAGGATGCCGAAATGGCGGATTGTGATGGAAAAAATGTTGTGACGATGATGGACGTTCTAAAGGAACAGCAGGATTTTGAGGACGACGCTAACGCCGTGCTTGGAGCATCTGACGATAAAAACTGCACCTACTCTAAAGTAAGAATGTATTTTCTTTGTGCTTTTCTTTGATCTTGGGGCATCCAAAATGGCTGGCGAATCTGATGTTTCAACCGTCCATTATGACGTCCACATTTTGTTGGTTACGAACAGTATTTAGGTGGGAAAATTTTAGAAGGCCGTCGCAGACTTTTTTTTTTTTTTAATATTTGGCTACTAGATAGTTAAATTTTTTTTTTTAAGGAAGTGGGCTAAGAATAATGACATACAGCCAAGTTAATTCGTTTAGAAAAACTAGGAATTTTGAATTTTCACAGCTCCGGAGCTGCGGGAAGTGCAGCCCCTTCGCCCTTGCGTAACAAGAGCCAGGCACCCACGTTCGCCTCCGCAGCTTCGGCTTTTTGGTCGCCTACGGCGACCAGCCTCAGCCGCTGCGGCTCGCGTGGTGCCTGGCTCTTGTTACGGCGGGCGGGGGCTGCTCTCCCTCCGCTCCTCCGGTTTTATAAAAACAAACTCCATCCATTAAAGTCGGCAGCTTGGAATCGGGGTTGACCAATTCAGTTCTGTTACCAATTTATGGGTTTGGTGGCTTCCGATTTCTGCCCTGAATTTAGATAGGTTATGTAGTGAAAAGTAAACAAAGTCATATTTAATCAACTATATATATTTTTTTTATAGCATCAACAAGCGCTAAAAAGGGGTCCTTTTTATTTCTTTGGACAAATCGCCTCCATTGATATTATATAAAGCAATATCGATAAAAAAATATTTGGTACAAATACAATGGAACAAGGCAGTATGAACATTACTAAAAGTCTCGGTAGCCAAACCTAAAATCTAAAATTAAAAAAGAAAAGGCTGCGACGGCCTTCTAAACCCGACCCATTTAGGTTTATAAATAAAATCGTGCTATAGAATTAATTGATTGAGGATTTTTGTAGTCTTTACATGGCTTAACAGGCGATTTCCGTTGCTTTCGACTCCTCAATAATGCTCTGCAAATTACACTATAATCCTATCACCTTTATTGTAAGAAAATTAATAAGTGAATTACTAAATGAACTTTCTAGGTAATCCTAGGACGTAGGTAGTTATAAAGCGCTTCTATCATAGAAGTTTGACCTATCACTATTTAAAAGAGATAGCTTGAATAGGTTCAAAAGAAATTTTTGTGCTGAAAAATAAGAGACTGTTCCAGCTTGGGTAATCTTTCTCTATGACACAAACTTTATATTAAGTTATCCTGCTGTTGGAGTAATCTCTATTTGTTTTGGAATATGGCCTAAGGTCTGCAAAATGAGGCCATTCCATTTTGGGTAGTCTTTATCCATGACACGAACAGTATATTAGGTTATCCTGCTGACATAATAATTTCTCATTGTTTTGAAATATTATCTTCTGGCCCTAGACAAATTTCCAGCTCACGAGATGATTGTGGTAGTTTTAACCCCATTCACAAAGTAGCATATTGCTTTTTTCAGGGCTATGTCAAGCGTCAGGCCATCTATGCATGTCTCACTTGCTGCCCTGATGCTACAACTGACCCGACAAAGCGAGCAGGAGTGTGCCTTGCATGCAGCCTCGCCTGCCATGAGAACCATGAATTGGTGGAGCTTTACACCAAAAGAAACTTTCGCTGTGACTGTGGCAACCCCAAATTCACCCAACCTTGTCAGTTTACCCCCAACAAAACTGACCTTAACTATGATAATAAGTATAACCAGAACTTCAGTGGTATTTACTGCAGTTGCAAGAGACCATATCCTGACCCTGAAGCTACAGAAGAGGAGGAGATGATACAGTGCATCATCTGTGAGGACTGGCTCCACACCAACCACCTAGAAGCCACTGTCCCCAACAATGACCAGTATGCTGAGATGATTTGCAAAGAGTGCATGGATGATATTGACTTCCTTCATGATTATAGTGATTTAGTTGTCAATGTTGAAGATAAAGAAATAATAGTTATGGATCCTGATTTAGATGTAACCAGTGAACTCAAGGCTAAAGTTGAGATCGACAAAAAAAAACAGCTGTCTGAGGGTGAAAACAAGGAAAATTCAGCATCTGATAGCACTGTAGGTGTTGAATCAACTGGTAATCCAAAAAATGATATTTCAACTGATGTAGAGATGAATGAAATTGAGCCCATTACTTCAACTAATGGAGAAATTATTGAGACCAAAACTGACACATCTAGTAATGCAGAAATGGGTGATAAAACTGAAACAAAGAATTCAGAAGTAAAAGCTTCCAAGCCTGATGAGAGTGGAGATGGGAATGTTACCAATGAAGAGATAAGTACTAACCCTGAAGATGAAAAGACAGAAACTTCTACTGATGCCAATCCAGACAGTGTCACAGCCGAGTCAAAAGTAGAACAAGAAACAGACAAAGATGATAAGAAAGAAGAGGTTAAATCTCAGACAGAATCTAATGACACAGAAGATGCTAATGAAAAAGCGGCTAACATAGAAAATAGTGACAATGCAGGTGATGACAATAAAGAAACTTCTGCTGAAAAAACTGAATCTTCAGAAATTGATGACAAAGTTGAAAATCCTATAGCAGCAGATTCTGCAACAGGCGCTATTGAGGACCAGCCAATGTCTGCAAATGATGATGCTGTTAGTGGGGGTAAATCTGAAGAGGAACTCAAAAGCAAACCTCTAGAAGAAGTTAAAGATAAACCTGAGGAAGATGCTAAAGATAAAACTGAGGAAGATGTTAAAGATAAACCTGAGGAAGAAGTAAAAGATAAACCTGCAGAAGTCAAAGATAAACCTGAAGAAGTGAAAGATAAACCTGAAGAAGAAGGTAAAGAAGAAATTGCAAGTTCAACTTGTGATAAAGAAAATGAATCGCCAAAAAAAGAACACAAAAGAAAGCTGTCTGAAGGAGATAATGAAATATCACCCAAGAAACAGAAAGTAGAACCAGAGCCTTGCATAAGACCGCGAGGCGTAAAAAGGGTATACAAGGGTGCGACTTTCTGGCCATCAACCTTCCGCCAGAAACTTTGTACTTGCACTGAATGTCTCTCCATGTACAAAGACTTGGCGGTACTGTATCTAACTGACCTTGAAGATACTGTCACAGCTTACGAGGCTTTGGGGAAAAACAGCATTGACGCGCCGTCTTCGCAGTACGAAAAAGGCTTACAAGCGCTTTCCTCTCTTGACAGAGTACAACAAATAAATGCCCTGACAGAGTACAACAAAATGCGAGACAAACTTCTGGAGTTCTTGAAGAGTTTTAAAGACAGGAAGGAGATTGTCAAAGAGGAGGACATAAAGGCGTTCTTTGCGGGCATGAAACCCAAACGAGAGCCCGACGGCGTTTACTTCTGTCGCTAATATGATTTAAGACCAATTTTTTATGTACCTTTTTAGTATTTAAATTTTTTTTATTAAGTGATTGATGACTGCATTCCCAATGCTTATTAGAGTACATTCTTAATTTGACAAGTTATGTATGTTGAATAGGTAATTCGTAATTCATTACACATATTATAAGTAATTAATCTGCTCTTATTATTCTTAAATTTTAATCAATAACTATATTTCTTTTTTTTGAAAGTCTGTTTGAGAGAGAAAAAGCAGAGGCCAGCGAACCTAGGTCTTCTGTGGAAATGAATGAGAATGAAGAGGAGAATTGTGTAAGTGAGATAAGTATGGATGAGATTATGAAAGCGATGAAAAGTATGAAATCAGGTAAAGCAGCTGGGTATGATAGAGTGTCGGTCGAGATGTTGAAGGCTGGGCGAGGCATTGTGGCTAGTCAGTTGTACCGCCTTTTCAACTTGTGTTGGACGAACGGCCAAGTACCAGGTGACTGGTGCAAGGCTGTGATTGTGCCGCTGTACAAGGGAAAAGGGTCACAACAGGACTGCAAAAATTATCGCGGGATAAGCCTTCTCAGTGTCGTCGGCAAACTGTATGCAAAGGTTTTGATTGAAAGAGTGATGAAAGATACTGACGATAAAATATGGGATGTACAAGCGGGATTTAGAAAGGGAATGGGATGTACAGATCAGGTCTTTTCCTTGCGGTGCATAGCTGAAAAGTTTTTGGCTAAAAACCAAAAAGTCTACTGCGCGTTCGTGGATTTGGAAAAGGCCTATGACCGAGTGGTGAGGAATGAATTGTGGTCAGCATTGTCTATGTATGGGGTAAACGGTCATCTGATTCAAGCACTGAAATCTCTCTATGAGGATTCCAGTGCTTGTGTCAGAATAAACGGGGCGTACACTGAATGGTTTAGCATCGAAAAAGGTGTTAGGCAGGGATGTGTAGCGTCACCTTGGCTGTTTAACCTGTTCATGGATAATTGTTTGATTGATCTGAAAGAGAGTATGTGTGGACTGAGAATGAATGAGTTACTCATCAAATGTCTTCTCTACGCTGATGACCAAGTTGTACTTGCGTCATCTGCTGACGAGTTGCAGGAGATGGTAACAATAATGAATGTGGCTTTGGACAAGAAAGGAATGAAAGTAAATGTAAGCAAGACTAAAGTAATGGTACTTGAAAGAGAAGAATGTATGATAGAGTGTACTATATTAATAGATGGTGAACAAGTCGAACAAGTGAAGGAGTTTGTGTATCTGGGCTCAAAGTTTACGAGAGATGGAAAGTGTGAAAGTGATATTGAAAGAAGAGTGAATGCTGGAAACATGGTGAATGGTGCCCTGCACGCCTTTATGAAGAGTCAGAAGGTGTCTCACAAGGCTCGTTTGGCTGTTCATGGGGGAGTTTTGGTACCAACACTGATGTATGGCAGTGAAAGCTGGGTATGGCAGAAGAAGCATGAAAGTAGAATTAATGCAGTGGAAATGAGAGCGCTAAGGAGTATGATTGGTGTTAAATTGAGTGACAGGATAAGAAATAGTGTGATAAGAGAACGGTGTGGCGTAAAAGAAGACGTAGTGACCAAAATCGAGAAAGGGATGCTGAGATGGTTTGGTCATGTAGAGAGGATGAATGAACGAAGATTGACGAAAGAGATCTACCAGGCGAGAGTGAATGGAAACGTTGGAAGGGGAAGGCCTAGGCGAACGTACCAGGACCAAATTCAGGACGTTCTGAATAAAGGCCAGGTTAAAAGTACCCTAAACCGACGAGCATGTATGAAAGGATTGATGAAAGTACAGGAAGCAAGGGAAGTATGTCAAGATCGTAGCAGGTGGAGGACTGTGGTCTCTGCCTACCCCAACGGGAAAGAGGCGTGATGTTATGTATGTATGTTACTATATTTCGTACAAAATAACGAACTCAAACAATGAATCGCGGAGGAGAGCGCTTCAGGATGGCTTCAGGGATGAGCGCGGTTGGTGGGGGAAGGCGAGCGAATCTCCGCCACCTATGCGCAGAATATAACCGTCAGAGCCAAACTTATCCTGTGCTATACAATCAGGTAAATCAGGCCTAGTAGTGGGCAAACTACTTGAATAATGACCTTGGCTGCGTAGAGTCGATTTCACATACAAATTGACGTGCGCAAAGCTTCCTCCACCACGCGATTATTGTTCAAGTTGTTTGATACGTGGTTCCTTGCTCAGTGCCCACAGTATCGCACATGCAACTATGGCTTCGTATCAATTTCGTCGCGTCATTGCTACGCAAACTAGAGGGAAGACCAAGCCCAGTCGGCTCGGGTATTGCCTGTGGTCCACCCGCGTAGTACTCCTGGGTGTACCACGGGAGATTTTTTCTCCGGTGGAACACCTAAGTTCACCAAGGTCTTCCCCCTCGGCTCTGACGGTTATTTTCTGCGCATGGGTGCAGGGTGACAGGCGGAGACCCAATGAACGATTCGCTCCCCTGTCACGCTCACCCCCGCGACTATTTTTTTGGGTTCTGCGTATTAACGATCACAGACAAACTTAGCCTGCGCAAGCTATACTATCAATGACAATAGGCTGGAGCAAGCTGGTGTTTGAAGCGGTAAGCTGGAATATTCCACCCAATAGGTCTCACGGCTATGCCAACAGCCACATTCTTAGCTTAGCAACATCAGTTTACTACGGCATTAAATTAAATGATTTCCAAAATATTTTTTTATACCCCAATACACTTCCGACAAAATGGATAAATGACCACCAAAATGAATAAATGATCACCAAATTTATGCTGGTCAAAACTAGCCGGTTCGTTAGAACACAACCTAACCGATCCCGAATGGGATCGGTTAGGTTGTGTTAGGTTATCTTGCGACCACAACGCACGAGCCGAGCGTGCCGCGGCAGCGGCCGGCGAAGTGCCAGAAGCAAATTTGGTGATCATTTACTTATTTTGGTAAACTTAATTTGGTAAACATTTATTTGGTAAAAATGTTACTATATCTGGTGGTAAGTTAAACATAAGCCGTTTACTACTACGCACCGAGACGTGGCCGCTCACGATGGGCCTTATCAGAAAGCTCTAAAGTCACCCAAAGGCACAGAATCCAAAGGGCTATGCTCGGAGTCTCTCTGCGCGATCGAATCAGAAATGAGGAGATCCGCGAAAGAACTAAAGTAACTGACATAGCCCTGAGAATCGCTAAACTGAAGTGCCAGTGGGCAGGGCACATCGCAAGAAGAACCGATGGGGCGTGAGGGTTCTGGAGTGGCGACCACGTACCGGAAGACGAAGCGTTGGCAGGCCCCCCACAAGGTGGACCGACGATCTGGTCAAGGTCGCGGGAAGCCGCTGGATGCGAGCAGCGCAGGACCGGTCGTCATGGAGATCTTTAGGGGAGGCCTATGTCCAGCAGTGGACGTCTTTCGGCTGATATGATGATGACTATATAATCTGTGGCTTAGCTGCAGCTCTAAGCCAAGAAAATGGAGCAAGCATATTGGGGTGTTTTCCAACTCACAACTTAACTACTACCTCGCACAGCAGCGGCGGAAAGGTACCCGTAACTTGGCTGACGGAAAACGCTAGGTATATAAGGTGTTAAGTAAATAACGGAAAATCTCTCGGGGCGTAGCTCTGGACATGAAACTTTTGGAAATTCGAAAAAAATTTTGCTTCTGCATACAAATCGACCAGCTGAACGAGGCAATTTGTATGAAAAAGCAAATTTTTTTTTTAATTTCCAGAAGTCGTAGAACAAAAATTGTTCAGTTTCATATCCAGAGCTACCACCCGAGAGGTTTTGCGTTATTTACCTAACACCCTGCAAACAAATACGTGGTTCCTTGCTCAGTACCACAAGCGATCACCCATCCGGGTTCCGATCACGGCCAACGTTGCCTTTCGTGAACGAAAAGAAAACTATCTGCTTTGATCGCATCCGGCTGTAGCGTCGCAACTTTGATATCAAGAAACTCTTATTTGTGATGCATTTGTTGACTAACAAAAATAGCCTGTATGTACCTCATCATGACATCCTATTAAACGTCCACTGAAGAGCATGGAGCTCCCTCCAGGATTCCAGCAAAAAGCGTGGTACGAGATTAGAGGGGAATGGAATAACCATATTCACCAGGCTAGTTAGCGTTGCGACTGGCACCATGGACCGCGGTTGTTGGTGACCGCAGTATGTATAACAATACGCAGAAGGATGCTGCTGCTCATCCTCCGGTTCATAAGCCCTTAGTCGCGTCTTTCGACACCACGGGTAGAGATGGGTTGGTACTATTATTTACCGGTAACACATGGCCTGTACTTGCTTTGCCCTCAGGTGTACCACGGGCAATGCCTGTCCTAAATTAACGCCAGCTCTTACGTTCTGTCTATCATCCTTCTTAATACAGGATATTAAAATAAAATATGTGTAGGTAGGAGCATCTTTTATTGCAGTTCAGCGACAAATGAGGCAGTCAATCACATATAGAGGATATCATAATGTCCGGGCCGATACAGCAGGTGGACAAGGGGCTTCATCCCTTCAGGGAAGTCATGCGCTATTACCTGAAATCAAATATTCAAATTAGTTGCACAACCCTAAGAGAGCTCGCAGACTAGCGACAGGGTGCCGGCGACTGTCGTGCGACTTAATTAAGACTACAATCGCCCACCGTCGTCGTGCATCCTTCGGGTCCGCGCAGACCGACCGGCAAAATGCTCTCGCATGCTCGAGCAGTCCGGAGCAGTTTCTTAGGGTTGCCATGCCATGTTACTAATTTGTAGCGGTAATTAAACACTGGGACGTGCATGCAGGGTGTTAGGTTAGGATTATTATACAGGATGTTAGGGTAAGTATACAGAGTGTTAGGATAGGATCACTAACAGGGTGGTAGGTTAGGATCACTATATGTACAGGGTTTTAGGGTAATAGGTATACAGGGTGTTAGGTTAGGATTACTATACAGGATGTTAGGGTACGTACACAGGGTGTTACTACACAGGTTTTTAGGGTAAGTATACAGGGTGTAAGGATAGGATAACTATACAGGGTGTTAGGTTAGGATCATTATATGTATAGATAGTGATCCTAACGTAACACCCTGTGTAGTTATCACTATACATAATAGTGATTCTAACCCAACACCCTGTGTAGTTTTCCTATCCTAACACCCTGTATAGTTATCCTATCCGAACACCCTGTATACTTACCCTAAGACAGTGATCCTAATCTAACACCCTGTATACTTACCCTAACATCCTGTACATATAGTAGTCATCCTAACCTAACACCCTGTATACTTACCCTAACACCCTGTACATATTATTATTATTATTGTTTATTGCACACAAGAAAAATACAATGGACAATACATATAGAAAGACGACACAATAGGTACTACTTATTTCGATATAGAAATGTCTTCCAGCAGACCTAGGCTAGCGTGAATGCTATTGGAGAAGGCAGATAGATGCAAAAGATAGAGGCAAAAGTATCAACAAAAAATTACACATAGCGGTATCTAATTTAAATATGTAAACCTACTACACATATAAAATAAATAAATATATGATATATATTTGTATATATAAAATATATATGCATACTATACATAAATAATACCTAACTAATAAATATATGGATAACTAAGACAGGGAAAGATAGTGTTCTTTGACTCGCTTTTTAAAGATAGTGATAGAGGGACTATCGCGAACAGTGTGTGGGAGGGAGTTCCACAGCCTAGCTGCATGAACAGTGAAGGAGTAGGAATAGAAATCAGAGTGGTGGGAGGGGGATACACAAGTTAGTCTTGACGCTGGGGCGGCAAGGCTTAACTTGTGACCGAGAGAAACAGAATTGCTCACGTAAATAAGACGGGGAAGAGGGATTATACAAAATGGTATAGAGGAGAGAAAGGATATGAGTATTCCTGCGAAAACGAATTGGGAGCCACTTGAGCTGCGAGCGAAAGTGAGACACGTGGTCGTACTTGCGCAATCCGAAAATAAATCGAATGCACAAGTTTTGGAGGCGCTCAAGCTTGTTTAATCGCTCCTCAGTGACGTCCAAATAGCATGAGTCGGCGTAGTATGACATATAGTAGTCATCCTAACCTAACACCCTGTATACTTACCCTAACACTCTGTACATATAGTAGTCATCCTAACCTAACACCTTGTGTACTCACCCTAACATCCTAGCCTAATACCCTGTATATTAACAAATAATGACCATTAGAAGCATTTTTGATAATACCGAGAACTACAAATTGTAAAAAATGCTTTATTTAGCCCTAAACCCTTCAAGCAGGCAACACTGCGACCTTGCGTCCGCGCGACTGCTCGAGCAGCCGCGAACAGTTTTTATGCCTCTCAGGCAATTTTGCATTTTATTCCTATGAACTTAAAGTCCATTTTGCAATGCTATCAAAAACTGCTCTCGTCTGCTCTGCCTTTTGGTGTGCGCGGAGCATTCGCCGAACATTGTACAGTCAAGAGCACATCAAGCTAGACACATTCCGTCTTACTAGAAAAAAATTAGACAACTGTTGAACACTTGATTAAAAAAATCGTACCAAATAACTCTGTCTATGTCATTGATGCGCAGAATCCAAAAATGGCCATGACTTGACTTCTGTGCATCAACTGACAGCCAGTTATTTTGTGCGCATTTTTTTAATCAAGTGTTTTTGTGTGTTTGTAGTAAGACCCATTGGGTTTTGTATCGTTCTTATTTCAATCGACGTACGGACTAGTCGCATTGCGAGTGTCAAGCTTGACCTGTCGTTGACTGTACCATCATCGCGACCAGTCGCTGACGCACTGTCGCATGTCGCTCATCTTTGTGATTTTAAAGGCCTGCCTTTCTATTTGTATGCTAAGTAAAAAAAAAAATATCATGTGATCAACATGAAAAATTTACGTTATATATTCAGTCTTAAGTACTAGTATTAAGTGTAAAAAAAAAAATTGTAAGCGTGATTTTAGCTTGTTACCCATGAAAGTGAACAACACTCCCTGAGAAAGATAGGTTAAAATATGAAAAAAAGTTTTTCACCTTCCATACAAAATGAGCAATCAGCTGCTGTTCCATGGGAAGCTGTATTTTTTTCGTGTTTCGACCTATGTTCCTTGGGAAAAGTTATTCAGTTTTACAGTCTGATTGAACCCCTAAAATAGTATTTACTAGTTTTTTTAAATCTTGTATTTTAGTAAGATCCTAAAAAAGCATTCCAGATTAAACCCCAATCACACCTTCCTCGGCATACATTGCTGGCAGGCAATGTATGCCGAATTAGTTTCTGAATTCAGGAAGGTGTGATTGTGACTTTACCCAACCAGCCTACTAATGTTAATAAATAAGCCACAGTCTTACAAGAGGTTGGAGATATTCTTCCTTGAGTAGCTCAGAGCCGGACGAAAGGCGAGTAGTAACAGTGTGGCTGGTGCATGCATTATGTCCCATCTGAAAACGCGGAAAATGGCGCTTCGCGGACCGCTCGTTCTGCCGTTTCTTAATCATGATTGAAAGTGCTAGAAAGGAACCTATGTGCCAAGCCAGGAAGGAGTGCAATTCGAACCTGTAGCTTTAGTCAACTAACGTCTGGTCTAAACACAGTGCAGAGTGCTATGGTTACCTAGTGCCTGGCTACAGCCGACTGACACTACGGATTGTTTCTTGAATTCAACGCACACATCACATTCACTGAATATAGTCGGTTTATTTCTATATGCGTGCATTCGTCGAATACGATCGAATACAGTTTTAAACCAGACTAGAGCGCGCTTATGTCAATGTCACTGAGAAAAATTAAAATTTTGATTTTGTTTTGCGTTTTAAGAAATTATTGAGAGATAATAATTATTCGATAAGATAATTAAATCTAAAAACCCCAAAAAAAGTTGAAAAAAATCTCTCAAAAACGAGATTGATGACAAATGTCTTATGAATTTGACGTTTCGCACACACTGCACTACCTCATTTTCGTATGCAATGATAGCGCGCTAAAGTGACGTCACTGATGACGTCACGTCGCGTCACGAGTGAATACGAGCAAGTTTTGAACCGACTATTAGCGCGCTAAAACCGCACACAAAGCTCATGAGCAGGTTTTGAACCGTAGTGTGAGTAAATAATTTTGTTGTTTTCATAAGCAGGTAAATAGAAGGTGAATAATTTAATTCTGGGAATTAGCAAGGAGTTCTTTTTTAAACAAGACTTTTCATTTAGATTATTGTACAAAAAATAAAGGTAAAATTTATTGGTTACAACAGTTTTGATATTATATTTGTGTCGATTCTGGCAGACCCAAACTAAAACTAAACTAAATTTGACAGGTCTAAAAATGATGCTGTCCTTTATCAGTCTGTGGGGAGTAACAAAGACAGCAACACTTTTAGACCTATCAAATTTAGTTTAGTTTTAGTTTGGGTCTACCAGAATCGACACCAATGCCACTGATCTGGTCCCGTCTTGTTGTTCTAACTAAAGTCTTATTTTAACATGCCCAAGAAAACTAATAATTTATGAAATAAAAAACCCGAAATTAGAATTAAAAACTAGTATACCTGGCTCCCTTCCCCACGGTCCATGTATTTAACTCGCACACCAACATTGAGAGCATTGCTCAGAGCTATGATGTGGATGTGGTCTGACTCCTTGTACATGGGCTCCACTTCCTAGAAAAAAAATAATAATTTATGCACTACATAGTAGACCTTACCTGCTGCTTGAACAGAACAATGAACTTCGAAATATACCTAAACTGGTACAAAAAAACAGTATACTTTAAGTCGGCTGTGCAGTATTTGTAAAAAAACTAAGTAAAAAAACCAGTCAAGTGCGAGTCGGATTCGCGCGCCGAGGGTTCCGATATATCTATAGTATTTTTGGCAACAATAAAGTCCATTTTAGGACCGCAGAACTAAATTTGTTTGTAAAGGATTTTTGCAGATTTCTTAAAAACTATTCAACTTAGAAAGATTGTTCTATTTTTGCTATAATATTTACAAAAACTTCTATCAACTGTAATTAATTAAGATTTTTCCTTTTACAAACTTCGAAGAGAAGAGAGGGGGGGAATGGTATTTTTTTTGACATTTTACATCACAACTTGAAAACTAAGAATTGTAAAACAATACAAAAATATATTTTAGAATGTACAAGTAAAGCCCTTTCATATGATACCCCACTCGACCTAGTAACGACAATTTGAAATTTTGGGCCCCCTTTACAGTAATAATCATAATTTTTTTTTTTATTCCTTTAGGTGCAACCAAATTCTACAACTATTCCAAATTTCAAGTTAATAACATGAGTGGTTGCTGAGATATAGAGGTGTGACAGACAGACAGACAAAGTCGCACCATAAGGGTTCCTTTTTTTTACCACTCTTAGTTTTCAAGTTGTGATGTAAAATGTCAAAAAAAATGCAATTCCCCCCTAAAAACAGTTAACTGTCCAAAATCATCAACTGTAAAACTTCTCACATTTGCTGGATTTTTACCTGTCTACAAAACTCTGTGACAGTCCGTGGGCCCTCAATGAAGTTCTGGTAGAACTCATGCTGCGTTTGCAACTGTCCAGAAGTGATGAGTCGGAGATACACCACAATGTAGTCGGAGTAGCCCTGCTTGTTGAACTTGTCATGCAGCTCTGTTCTCACTTCATCAAGAGTGTCAGTGCTTCCAGAAGCCTGCTCGCCCACTCGGCTCACTACTTCCATAAACTATAAATAAAGAGAACATTTTGATCATTAAAAAACAGCAGTTCAAAGAATTATTAACCAACTCTTAACAGAGATTTGAGAGGCTGTGGCTGGAAAACGCTTTTTACATAAATAATCGAGACGAATGACGCACAAAAGACTGCACTTAGCTTCACTAAACAAAGTAAAAAAACAAAACAAAATAACCTTAAAAAAAACTCACCGTCTCATAAAAGTCTTCCACTGTAAACTGAGAGAAGCCTAAAGCGACGAGTATATCCTTGGAGTTCTTTGCTATTTCATAGAACTTATCATACTCAGCCTTATCAGTGAGAAGGTGCTCTAAATAAGCATAGGAAAATGCCCGAAAAAAGCAGTTTCCGTCCGGCCGAGTCCTCCGAATATTTTTGTACTTAGAAGAAAGGTCTTTTACTTTTAAAAGATACACTGGGTCTTCATTATATTCTTTCTCTAGCGACGACAAGTCCTCCATATCACCGACAAGGGGTATCGACTCTGATATCTGAAAAAACAAACACAAACATGAAACCTTTATTATGACAATATAGCGAAAATGGACAACCTATGGCAGCTACGTCTGTATTGTTTTACAGCTTACCTCTTTTTCTATTTCCCGTTGCTGTTTCATAATCAATTCATCTTGATTTATAGAATTATCAACTAAATTACCGGCGCAGCCGCTACTGCTCGATGCATCGTCCGCCATTTTCAAATAAAATTGACAGGTCGAAAACAAATGCCAATCGAAGAACGAATGATGAACGAATGAAAGAAAATAGGATTGCCATAATAAAAAAAATACAAATTTTAAAACGTGAATAGACTTGTCTAGATTCCAAGCATGAAAATTATCAGAAAAAGTTGCTGGTCAAAAAGGTCAAAACCACAGATTAGTATATGTAGGGGGCACAAAACAAACTGCAGATTCAGATTTGATTCGTTTTTCAACATTTGAAGATGGCGGTCGTGTTTTTATTTCAATTTTAGTTTTATTTGTTTATTGAAGAGTTTAATGAATTATTTGATTGGGTGTTATGCAGTAAACGTCTTTGAAAATGAACATCTATTAGAAGATTGGAATACATGCATTTATCAAGATTTTTGGATGGAGAGAAGCGGCCCATCGAGACTTCAATAATTTTCCCCATCAACTTATCGGAGTCATCATAGTACACAGGCCCTCGTCCTCGTGATGTGGATTCCTGTGTAAATCTTCCACTTGACATTGGCGAACTCGCCATAATTTTATAATAATTTGTTAACTTGACATTGTGCAAAATACATCTGAGATGTGACGCCATTAAATAAATATCTATCTATCTAACAAACTGCAGAATTGCACCATTTTTTTTTGTTAATTTTCGTCAATTTCTTCTGGACTTTGTTTGTTACGTACTAAGGTTTGGTGCTCACAATCACAAAATGGCTGGTGAAGTAGTTGTGGACGCTTTGCCGTACATAGACCAAGGTTACGATGATCCAGGAGTCAGAGAAGCTGTAAGTAACAAAACATAACCTCATGTACGTACCTAGGTTTCGTCTTATTTTCTCGAAAAATGTTCTTAATTTTAATTTCTAGGCACTGGCTATGGTGGAGGAAGAGTGCAGACGTTACAGACCAACTAAGAACTATTTAGAGAATGCTGGTCCTGAACCCAGCAGCGCTTTTGAGACTCCTGCCATACAAAGGGAAATGGAGCGGGTGCAACAGAGACTTCCAATGGAGCCACTGTCTATGAAAAGGTAAAAAAACAACAACAAACATCACTTATTATTTCTATGTGCGTAGGCAGAGACCACATACTATGAACATTGGCATATGTCTTTTATGCCTACTAGAATGTTGACATACGTCTTTCGCTTCTACTCTCTTCCACCCCTACACGCTTTTCCTTTGAGGTCACTATTGATTTATTCAAATCATATTGTTTGATAAATGGTACCTTTTTTATGTAACATTTATTAGTATCCTATACTATTAAACAAGCAATATTTGTATAAATATTTGTAATCAATTTCTAGAAAATGGCTCTAACGAAATGATGGAATTTACCATATGGGGGTTTTCGGGGACAAAAAATCGTTCTAGCTAGGTCTCATGTCTGGCAAAATTCATTTTCCCAGTGTTTTTAAGCATTTTTTGAAAACACTGCATTTTAGGCAGAAACCTACAGCACCATCGGGTATAATTTAATGTTGAGGCAGCTATTATAGATAAATCATTATTTGTAAATTAAAATAAAACAGCCAATTAATATTGCATCTAACACATTATAATAAAAAAAAAAATATTTTAAAAAATTTATATGCGTCGACTTGAGAACCTCCTCCGCTTTTTTTTCGTCGGTTAATAAGAACTTTCAAAAATTCATATCAGTTAATTGATATTTTTTCAATTTTCTTTTTGTATCATGATGATTGTCTTGAATGTTTCTTATTACTTAAAAAGTAGATAAATGATATTTTTTTTTAATTTTATGGGCTGTTTTAAATTTTGAATGTCAATTTAAAAATACAAAAAACCGGCAAGTGCGTGTCGGGCCACGCGCAGTATAGGGTTCCGTAGTTATTTTACGATTTTTTTATCGCAAAGCGGGTTTCGAGGAGGTAAGTATTTCATAATGTTTATAAAATGAACTTTTTACAAGAAGATAAGATAATTATCAAGAAGATAAAAAAAAACTTTTTACCTCTTAATGCTCAGAGGTCCTAGCGCCTGATTGCTATTGCTGTTTTTATTATTTTTAGTTTTTCATCCGACCATTCGTTTAGCCGCTAGGCCAAAGCGTGACGGACCGACCGACGGACGGATATTTTTGGGAGACATGTTTTTTATGATGTGTAAGTGATATAGAACACATTTTTAAGAAAATTAGAAAAACTTTTTTTTTCACGAATACCTTTCTAGCTCCGCTCGAAAGTAAAATGCGAGCAAACATATTCGTAGCACAAGAAAAAGCGAATTCAATCCAAACCTTTAACGATAATTTAGAAAATGCTCAAACTGAAAATGAGATACTTAAAATAGCAAAATATAGACGCAGAGCCACTATGGACATTAAAGTAAATAAATACATAAAGAGCAAAGATCGAATATTACTGACAGACAATACACAAATTAGAGACACGTGGTACGAACGAATATTATAAACAACTTTGAAGTGAAACGAGTAGTGGCTAAAATGAAAAACCGAAAAGCTCTTGGCCCCGCCGAAATCCCGGCAGACTTATGGAAGTGTCTGGGCCCTCTAGCAATCAACTGGTTGAGTAAACTGTTTAATGTGATCTTAACCACCAAACAATCCCGGAGTCGTCGTGGAGACAAAGCTATCTATCGACTACAGTTTTACAAAAATAAAGGCGGAAGTCTCGCAATGTGAAAACTACAAAGGTATAAAGCTAACTTCGCATACGTTAAAAATCTGGAAAATAATTTTAAATAGACGAATCTCCGCGCTCGTTAAAATCGGGTTCACAGTATCAAAATCTACTACTACTGATGCCATTGTTCAAAAAGTACCAGAATATTACGAGTACATTGAGCTCTTACAGGACATGTACCTACAACAATGTCAGCCCAAGAGTTAGAAGAAACAAGAACAAAAGGTTAATGAGCTATAGCCGAAAAACTGGAAATAATAAAAATTCCAATAGCAATCAGGCCCTAGGACCTCACTGAGCATTAGGAGGTAAAAAGTTTATCTTATGAAATACATAATCAAAACCTGTTTTACGATAAAAATTCCTAAAAAAAACCGGCTAAGTGCGAGTCGGACTCGCGCACTGAGGGTTCCGTACGTAAAATTTATGGAATTTTCTCGTCTGCGCGCTCGGGTAAGCGCATTCGGGAACCTGCCCCCCGCGCGCTCCGCACCCGCTACCGATCAAGCCACGCCCCGCGCGACTTATAAAAAATATTTACGTAGGCACCTATAACAGTTTTATTATTATTATTATTCCTAGCCTATTATGTCCCACTGCTGGGCGAAGGCCTCCCCCACCTTCTTCCACTTATCACGGTCTTGTGCAAGCTCCCACCAGTCCCGGCGGAAGGTGGGATCGGCACTCCATCTTTTGCGGGGTCGTCCTCTGCGACGTTGTCCGTCCTGGGGTAACCACTGAGTGACGATCCTCGCACATAGGTAACAGTTTTATTATTAGAAAATAATGGTTTACGGTTTATGCATAAGGTTTATGTTTATGAAATTAAATGATTTTTTTTATTTTTATATTTGAGTTGATTTAATGAAAGGTAAATTGCGGTTTACGATTTATGACGGATTAAAAAAAAACTACTTACTAGATCTACAACCAATTTTCGGTGGAAGTTTGCATGGTAATGTTCATCATATATTTTTTAGTTATATCATTCTCTTTTTTTAGAAGTTACAGGGGGGGTGGGGGTACACACATTTTACCACTTTGGAAGTGTCTCTCGCGCAAACTATTCAGTTTAGAAAAAAATGATATTAGAAACCTCAATATAATTTTTGAAGATCTATCCATAGATACCCCACACGTATGGGTTTGACGAAATAAATATTTTGGGTTTCAGTTCTAAGTATGAGGAACCCCCTAAATTTATAGTTTTCTTTTTTTCAGTTTTTGTGTGTAAAATTTAATGCGGTTTACAGAATACATCTACTTACCAAGTTTCAACAGTATCGTTCTTATAGTTTCGGAAAAAAGTGGCTGTGACATACGGACGGACATACAGACTTACAGACATGACGAATCCATAAGGGTTCCGTTTTTTGCCATTTGGCTTGGAACCCTATACTGCGAGTGGCCCGACACGCACTTGGCCGGTTTTTGTTGTAGAAAATGCAATGGCCAATCATGGCGAGGTCAAAAGTAGGTACCTAAAACTGAGGAGCGTCTATGAAAGGGTTGAAGAAAGTGGAAGAAGCGACGGAAGTACGTCAAGATTGTAGCAGGTGGAGGGCTGTGGTCTCTGCCTACCCTGGCGGGAAAGAGGCTTGATTTTATGTATGCATAATGTATATATTAGACAGGGAGAGAAGGGTGGCTTATTTATACCCCTCAAATGGGCTTTTTATTTTAGATATGAGCTGCCTCCCCCGCCAGCCGGCCGTCTGGGCGAGCCGACCGCGTGGACGGAAGCTGTCGACAACTCTCACGCCCAACTCTCCCACCAGGCCACGCGGGTGCTCAACTTGGAGCTACAACTGCAGTTTGCTTCAGAAGCGTGGCGGTCTTATCTATCCACGCTACAGGCTCTCGTTACGCGCTCGCAGAATATTCATTCTGCACTTAGGTGAGGTGTCCCATACATACCCGTGGGTGTCGTAAGAGGTGACTAAGCGTTATAAACTGGAGGATGGGTAGCAGCATCCTCCTTTGTATCTGACATCTTACCTACTGCGGTTACCTACAACCGCGGTCCATGGTCCAGCCGTAACGCTAACAAACGAGGTGACTATGGTACTTCCCCAGTTCCCCTCTACATTTTTCCAGCAAATGCTAGAATTCTCTGTCCTCCTGGGGAGCTCCCTGTCCTGTATTGGACGTTTCATGGGATGTTATGATGACTTAGGTAAGGAATATTTTTTTAGTTACAGCCCATTGCACTCTTCACACATCTTTTAAACTAGTTTAAAGCCCAGAGCAGCGACTTTTTAGAATTTCAGATTATTTTGTCACCAGCTATAACAAACTAAATTTAAATTGTTTTGTGACAAGCATGAAATGAAACGTAAGTAACGGCTTTTTAAAACACTTGTTTCGATACAATAGTGGCCAAACTCTGAGCTAATCGGGAGCAAAGATTCTAGAGTACTCTGTGATTTTCCATCGTCATGTATTATTTTGTGCAGGAAACAAATAGCGTCTGTGAACTGGGAGCGCAAACGGTCTCAGACTGCGAGCGGCGCGCGGCTGCGGGCACTGAGGAGGCGCTGGGCTCAGCTCGTGTCCGACAACTACCGGCTCGAGCGCGCCATCATGCAGCTCGAGATACAGCTGCAGAAGGTAACTACAGCACCCGGGGTCAGGGGGAACTACAGCACGCGGGGTCAGGGGGAACTACAGCACGCGGGGTCAGGGGGAACTACAGCATGCGGGGTCAGGGGGAACTACAGCATGCGGGGTCAGGGGGAACTACAGCACGCGGGGTCAGGGGGAACTACAGCACGCGGGGTCAGGGGGAACTACAGCACGCGGGGTCAGGGGGAACTACAGCATGCGGGGTCAGGGGGAACTACAGCATGCGGGGTCAGGGGGAACTACAGCACGCGGGGTCAGGGGGAACTACAGCATGCGGGGTCAGGGGGAACTACAGCACGCGGGGTCCGGGGGAACTACAGCACGCGGGGTCTGGGGGAACTACAGCACGCGGGGTCAGGGGGAACTACAGCACGCGGGGTCCGGGGGAACTACAGCACGCGGGGTCTGGGGGAACTACAGCACGCGGGGTCAGGGGGAACTACAGCACGCGGGGTCCGGGGGAACTACAGCACGCGGGGTCCGGGGGAACTACAGCACCCGGGGTCAAGGGGAACTATAGCTCCAGGGGTCTAGTGAGGAGGCGCTGGGCTGCAGACAACTGTCGAAATACGAAAAAATATAGTTGACCTCCCATACAAAATGTTTTATCAGGTGATGCAATTACCATGGGTCGTTGAAATTTTTTTTTCGTATTTCGACCTATGCTCCTTAGGGAAAATTATTCAGTTTCGTGCGTGGAGCAAACACCCGAGATTAGATGTGTCTAGATTTCAGATTTGTCTAGATTGTTACCACGGATTGTGTATAACATTGAATTGTGAGTAGACACTGTTAATTGATTTTCGCCATTTCGTCGCCAGGCACAGGGTGCAGCGGATGAGGCAGAAGGCGAGGGTCCTGACCTGGAGGCCATCAAACAACTTCCAGAAAAACTCAACTCCGACACCGAGAAGGAAGTGCAGAAGAAAATTGAAGACATGTTCGCTGACTAAATTTAAAACACAATATCTCATCCACAAAGAGTACAGATCCATGCTTGGAGACAATGGAGACACCTTCAGTTTACTGTTGCTATTATAACTTGAAAGTTTTGTGATTTAATCATGCAGTTTTAAAGAAAAGTATGATGATAGTTTTAAAGTTACTAAAGCTCTTACTACTGACACTAAGTTTTGTTGGCAAAAAGTGACAGCAATAGATATAAATGGGCTTTAACTTCAGAGAAGCTTTATGCAACTGTCAAAATATGGAACTGAACAAATCTCTACTATAGTCTAAATAATATAGGTTGATTAGAATGACAGCAGGAAAAACTATGCGGATAGCAGGTCGGATCGATACTTGTCTCTGTCGCTCCAATGTGTAGCGCATCGCTCCGTCCTGCTCTCACACTTCTGTCATTCTAATCAAGATAGATATTTATTTAATGGCGTCACATCTCAGATGTATTTTGCACAATGTCAAGTTAACAAATTATTATAAAATTATGGCGAGTTCGCCAATGTCAAGTGAAAGATTTACACAGGAATCCACATCACGAGGACGAGGGCCTGTGTACTATGATGACTCCGATAAGTTGATGGGGAAAATTATTGAAGTCTCGATGGGCCGCTTCTCTCCATCCAAAAATCTTGATAAATGAATGTATTCCAATCTTCTAATAGATGTTCATTTTCAAAGACGTTTACTGCATAACACCCAATCAAATAATTCATTAAACTCTTCAATGAACAAATAAAACTAATATTGAAATAGAAACACGACCGCCATCTTCAAATGTTGAAAAACGAATCCATTCTAATCAAGCTACATTATTTCGACTGTAAATAAATATGAGATACACCTCAAAAAAGTTTTGCCCGAGTGGGCGGGTATAAAAAAGTTCGAACATATTTGTCGTATTTATTTCTTTTTTACAATTTTATTAGGTTAAAGACGCTTTTTGCAACTGGCATAAACTCTATTAACCCACTCTGTGTAGTTCATTAAGGTAATTTAAGTTCAGTAAATGTAAATAAAGAAATTATTATCTACGAGTAACCCTGTTTTTATTACTAAGCTTGTTTGCCTCTACCTAACGTAATAGATCGTCTGTACCGTTTTTTCTGTTCATAGAAAAATACCAAAAGTTTAATTCTTTCGTTTTAGTTATTAAGCAGTTTAGAACATAGACTTTTTACCTAATAATGCTCAGCGAGGTGCTAGCGCCTTATTGATTATTGTTTCCAGTTTTCGGCCATAGCTCATTACCAGTGAACTCTTATAGTAGGTATTCCTTTTAATTTCATCATATTATACTACTACTGTGATTTTTTTCACCTTTCCAATAACAACCGTTTTTATCTGGGGTCAAGGGGGGGGGCACTCGACTCCAACAAGAAATTGCGCTTTTAAGCTAAACATTTCGCAAACGGATCCCTAAATCGAAAAATGATGTTTGTAGACTCACATTCCTAGACTATGCCGTTAGACCTTTCACCCCCACAAGTTGCAAAAAAAATTTTTTTCAATATTTTATTCTACCACTGTCGGCGTAGATAAAATGTATATTCATAAATAAATTACAGCTTTCTAGTACCTACTTAGATCTCTGAGCTAAGCCGCGGACTACGGAACCCTAAAAATGTGTAATCGATTGTCATATACCTAAGTATGTATATGTCGCAGCCAACTGGTTTAATCAGGCAGTTAATTGAATGCCTAAGCGGTTAATTGACTGCCGGCATTCAATTGAATGCCTAGGCCGATTGTTGACTGACGTCGGATACAACGTTTATTCGGCTAAACGTCCTGCAGCCATCTCGTTGAACTTGATCATAGGCCCGTTAGATAAGCCAACACAACCTAACCGATCCCGAAAGGGATCGGTTAGGTTGTGTTAGGTTCTCTCAGTATTATATAGTCTAAGGGTTCTCTTGCGACCACAACGCACGAGCCGAGCGAGCGTGCCGCGGCAGCGGCCGGCGAGTGCCAAAAGCGAATTAAAACTTGCTTTTACTGCTGCACAAATAACTATTTTGCTGCAAAAATAATTATTGTGCTGCTCAAATAATTTATTCTGCTGGACAAATAAATATAGAGCTGCTTTATCAGGATTTTTGCTGATCATAATTTGCTGAAAAACTTGAATTTAATCACCCGGCTGAGTCAAGGTTAGCCGTCTCATTCGGGCTAGCTATCGATTAGCCAACTCGTTAAACGTTGAGCGATAGTACGTTAACAATCGGCCTAGGCATTCAATTGAATGCCGGCGCTCAACTGAATGCTTATGCATTCAATTGACTGCCTGATTAAACCAGTTGGCTGCGACATACATTGCCAATCAACTGTACTGTATGTTCCTTGAATCAACTCCGCCGATTGGATTGATCGTCTAGCAAGCTTTAAAAAAAGATGATGTCCATTCATTCCGGAGATTCATTCAACAGTAAGGCGCTCAGCAGATGAAGGGGCGGACATACGCGGACAGTCACGGACATTGTCGCCAGTGTGGCCGGTATTGCGAAAATTATAGTTTTTATCACAATAAAATTCAAATATAACAAGTTTAAAAGTTGCTCTATGTTTCAAACTAAATGAAAATCAATCTGAACAACCTTTTCGAGTGATTAATTCTTTGAATTCAAGCTGTTTTTCTTTCCAAACTAAAGATTTTGGAAAATACGCGCATATGTAAGATGGCTTCTATTCAGGGACTTATAAACCAAACGAGATGAACAATTTTCACACTTGTATATTATGTATAATAATTATTTTACAACTGGACAGCCTAACCACTTAGATCTTGTAACTCTCGCTGCTCCAACTAGACTGGCGCTCGCAAAATCTCCGCTTACCGGGCTCAACTCCGATACCACCCCGCCAACGTTATTTGCCGCTAAAATCCAAGACCTCCTATTGGTCGGATTGAAACTACGTTCGCCAATGAAAAACGCCGAATTGGAGCTCGCTCATTGGTTGATTGGCGGAAGTACCGTAAAGATTTATAAAAATAATTTGTTACATCGACCGGAAATGAAGACCCTAACAATCGACCGTCCTGACATCGCGAGCGCCCCCGCACGCGACGCCTTAAGGCACCCTAACAATCGGAGTTAACCCAGTAGCGCAGACTTGAGTTTAATAAGAAAAATACTAATAATAAAGTATCAATTAACACTGAAAATTACAGAAACATTGATTACTTATAACGTTTAGAAATAAATTGAATTGGTTTAACTAGAATAACAACATACATAATTTGTTATGAGCAGCCAGTGACTCTACATTATACATTACTGAAAAAGACCAGTTTTATTTCAAGGATATGAAGAAAATACTGTACACAATATAAGAACATTAATAAATAAATAATAACTACAAACACTGAACATAGTCTAAGGGTTGTAACTTTAGTTCCTAGATACAACAACCAGCTTCAAATTAAATAACCTACCTATTTAAAACTACTACTTAATCGATTGCCTACATTTATTTAATAAACTAATTATAGAGTTGGTTCCGCAAGTATATTAACAAATAATAAAAACATTAGTAAAATGATATGGCATCGAGCTATCCTAGAAAAATAAAGTTATGGGATGTAACCTAGCAATCGCCAAATTACATATTTTATATTTAATTCACAATTTATGAATATATATAAACCAACAAGACGATCGATTAAACTTGTATGATCAATTTATAGAGGTACATCAATTTACAACATTCCAACGATCGATTATGGGTGTACAACTTAACCTACCTAAGTATAATCAAATTACTTGTCTCATATCGAACACACATTGTATAAATATGTATGATCAATTTATAGAGGTACATCAATTAACAAAATTCCAACGATCGATTATGGGTGTACAACTTAACCTACCTAAGTATAATCAAATTACTTGTCTCATATCGAACTCACAATGTATAAATATGTATAATCAATTTATAGAGGTACATCAATTAACAACATTCGAACGATCGATTATGGGTGTACAACTTAACCTACCTAAGTATAATCAAATTACTTGTCTCATATCGAACTCACATTGTATTAATATGTTAAGCCATCAAGACGATCGATAAAACTTGTGGCAGCACAACTCGAACGATCGACATATCGAGGTGCATCGATTTCAAATCCCATTGTATAAATATGTTAAGCCATCAAGACGATCGATGAAACTTGTGGCAGCACAAATCGAACCATCGATATATCGAGGTACATTGATTTCAAATCCCAACGATCGATTATGGGAACGCTAACTGTCGCAGACCTACAAGACGATCGATTACACTCCGACACAGACTAGAACGAACATGGGGCGAAGGGTTTCTTTTCCACCACGTTAATCTGCCATCATGCCGGACTGCACTTGTGGTCGCGCACAGTGTCGACGTATATTTGTAACAGTACATATAAATATGTTAAGCCATCAAGACGATCGATAAAACTTGTGGCAGCACAACTCGAACGATCGATATATCGAGGTGCATCGATTTCAATCCCAACGATCGATTATGGGAACGCTAACTGTCGCAGACCTACAAGACGATCGATTACACTCCGACACAGACTACAACGAACATGGGGCGAAAGGCTTCTTCTCCACCACGTTAATCTGCCATCATGCCGGACTGCACTTGTGGTCGCGCAGCAGTGTCGACGTCTATCTGTAACAATACATACAAGATCTGTAGAATATTTATATTACCCGACGTTAAATTATTTCTGGATTGGATTGATTGATTTTTATAAAGTACTCATAAAGCTAGGAATAGGTGGTCTGTTCATTCTGAAAAACTCATTTAAATTGCTATCATTTCCGTCAGAATTAAGTTGTTGCTCATGTACTTGCAGGGCGACAACGTGTATCCAGGGCTTGAGCCCATCTGCAGCCAAAGTTGTAGGTCGCTTCTTTTTAGTACTATTCAAGCCTGGAATGGGTGCCAGACGATAGCGGTAATTTCCTAACACCTGACTAGCGCGGACATCATCATGGAAGTAACTTCTCCCGCTCATGATGTGAAAATCTATATGGACGATACACGACAGGTTTATCACTATTAAGCTCTATGGTCATTTCTGCTGCATTCGTACAGCCAAGCTCGTTCAAAGAAGAAGCAAAACAGTGCTTGAACTTTCTAAATACTCCAAACAGACGCTCTTAATCTTCCTGTGCAACATAATCACCAACACAGACATGGCATTCGTTGAAGTCCTTGTCTATCAATTTAGGTATTTTTGAAGGCACCACGACTACCCTGTTAACGACGCTAATACGTTCAGCACCAAACAAAATGGATCCAGCGGGTATAAGGCAGGACTCTGAACACGGGAAACATGGATACCTCTATGCAGCCACTTTTGGACTGGTGTAAGCCGCCACAGACAAGTATTGTTTGTTTGGTTTGCCTGCTATGGTGCTGTTCACTAGTACTAGGCTAGTACTATTACCTATTCTGTGCTAGTACAGCTCCGTCAATGGCTGGTTAAATTCGAGCCCTAATCATTGCCGGCCCAAAACAACTGGATGACGTCATTAGTCTCGATGTGCAAAATAGGCTCGTTACCTGCGTTTGGGTCAGTAAGAGGCGATTCACTCCCGATATGCAGAAACTGCAATTTTGTAGAGACCTTATACACGACGACGTGGGCTTGCTCAGTGAATGATTGACCTATCAGAATCGGTTTCTCAAGTAAAACGTCTCTTACGACTTTGCAAGGAACATTCGCTTCTACGTCATCTACAGTTAAAGTTAGCATCAACCATCTGAACCATCCCACCTAGCGACTGAACAAAGATTTTACCAAACCCTTTCACTAAAGAAGAGAGTCCATCATGTCTCAGACCCATTTTATCGACGACGGATGCCCTCAACAGTTTTAAGTCACTTCCAATATCCACAAATGCCTCAAATGCGATACCTTTTATCATAATCTCCTTGACAAATTTTGACTTTGGAATTCCACCCCTCCGTTGATCAACTGCATCAATACACATCGTTTTTGGTGTATCATTCGACATTGCGTTATTAGTTTTCTTTGATGTGCAGCTATCAGATGTATGACCCACAAGATTGCACTGAGTGCACTTGACCAGCGGTTTGGGGCAAAAGAGAATACTATGTCCCCTCTCCTTGCAATTGTAATACCCAATGGTGGCAGAATATTTGTCTCCCGGCTTTCGACCGGACAAATTACTGGACCTTGTAGATAGATAGATAGATAGAAAGATATATAAAGCGTTTATTTGTACCTGAACTAGTACAATTGTTGGTAGTGATAGGTACGGTTGTTAACAAATTTATTTCTGGGTTGTTGGCGGTCGAAAACCTGATTACACTCTTTACTGCTCATCAAAAATTGTAAAAGCTGCTCAGGTTGAGAGCATTATCCTATACTATTAAAAGAGCAATATTTGTATATATTTGTAATCGGTTTATCGACAACGGCTCTAACGATTTCGATGAAATTCACCATACGGGGGTTTTCGGGGGCGAAAAATCTTTCTAGCTTGGTCTCATGTCTGGGAAAATTAGTTTTCTTCGTGTTTTTAAGCATTTGCATTTTGGACAAAAACCGCCATCTGTTGGCGGGTAGCATGGCTTGCTCACCCGATGATATTTTAATATTGAGGCGGCTATTATAGAGCGAAGCTCGGTCGCCCAGGTACTAGAATCATATTATGGGGAAACTGTTGTAAAGCGGGTGACGTGTTTATTCTCCAGAATAAATGTGTCAGAGTATTGACAAATATCGAACAATCCGAATCCTGCAGACCTTATTTCATAAAACACAGAATATTAACTCTAACGTCCATCTACATACTTACTAAAATCATGTAAATTGGTGAGAAAGCATGCAGAATTATACTCCCTAATGAAACGAAACCAAAATAAATAAATAACACCATATACAAAATTGACATTAGTATCAAATAGCCCCATCACATGTTAAAAAAATATATAATCATATACCTAATAGTCTGAAAAATATTGGAAAATCTATTTAATAAAAATCTGTAAAAATTTCCTTATCAGTAAATGCTATTGCAATATTTCTGAATTTTTTGATGATAAAATTAATAAATAAGATGCTTCAATGCCTCATTCAATTTAATTTATTTTGTCATGTAATTATAGGCATTTGACATTCAAATTTTGATTGTTTAGATAGACAGATACTTACATAATATAAGTAGGACTCGTATTACTAATAATTACTAACTTACAACATTTTAATGTTATTATTTTTGATTAATTATGGCATCTAGTTGAGCCTCTCTTATTTGCTGTGTCCTTGCTTGGCGTCACTTGTACTTTTCTATATTTATGTAACACCTTTCTACTTGTGACTTTGCAATAAATTAATATGTATATAAACGCATAGCTAATGCCCCTGATCGGAGTGTCCTATTGTTATGCCATGTATAATGCAATCAACGGCGCGCTAGCCCGATATGTCGGAGTGATTGAGTATTGTCAGCTTTTCATAAAAATAACTCTATGGGCTCACTAAACCTACTCCTTCGCTGGAGCATTTCTTCTAAGGCCTGGCCGTAACTCTGTTTGCACGGTAATGCATTCAGCAATTTTTCCTGCCATTGCATCCAGTCAAATAAAACTGTGTCTAATCCCTCGTACCACATCTTATCAAGGCCTTAACTTTCTGCATGACGAAATGGATAGTAGTTCTGTAGTCCCATCCGTACACTAAGGCGCATTAATTTACTTTCTTGATCCAAATATCAAAGCGTCGTTTTTTTCACTGAAGGATCAAAATTGGGTAGCATATTCATATGATCGATCTTAGGCAAAGGCCGCGCCTGTCTAGTGTTCGAGTGGGATGTCAGACTATATTTTATTAAACAATGAAACATTAAATAAATCCCTTTTAGATAAAGAAGGACTACGTGACCTTTTTCTATATCCTGCGTCGTCCCGATGCTCTGCGCGATGCCGGTGATCTCCCTGCGCCGACTGGTGGATACAGTCTTCATCGCGAGGTGTGTGGCCTTGCTGCGTGGTCGGCTGCTGTCGACTGCTGGCTCCGTGCTGAAGCATGTCTCGAGCCCGCGAAAGCTCTTCTTCCAAGAGCCTTGCACGACTGCGGTTAATATCCTGTTGCTCCCGGCATTGCAGGTTGCGGCTGTTGCTGCGGTCGGAGCCGCGGCTGCGCGTACGATGGCGGCTGCGGCTCCGCACCCTGGACTCGTCTCGTAGCCGGCTTCGCGATGCACGTAGTGCTCTCGGTGCAAGGTCGGGCGGGTCGTTGCGATCGGACGTCTCCAATCTTCGACTGAGCGACCGACCGCTTTGCTGGCGCATCGGAGGCTCATGCATGATTTTCCCCAGAAGAAATAACAATTGGTTAAGAAATATTCAAAATTAGCTAACCCATAAAAACATACGTGATCCCTACACTACGTTAACAATAATAAATCTAAATATTTGAATCCGATAACGCTATTACTATGTAGTACTATTATTAATTCTGTGCTATTACTTTATACTTTTTCAAATAAAATAAATATAATGAAGGTAATCGAATTTTAATGCAACTAAGAGTCAATAATCTTGAAGGCGTAAGAATACTAAAATAGGTAGGAACCAAGTTATTAACTTGACTATAAGAAAAAGGAAAATAATAAAAAGTTGGCACCTGAACTATTCGAAAATTTGCATGCAGTATTAGGTACAGTCTACGACAGGTCAAACCTGACACTCGCATTGCGACTCTAGCCCGTACATCCATTGAAATAAGAACGGTACCAAGTCCACTGAGTTAAGCTTGATGTGCTCTTGACTGTACAATGTTATAATGAAATCAGAACAAATAGCTACCTACTAAAAGTGTTAAATGACTTGACAGTATAACGTAAATCGTGGGTCATTTTCTAGTAAAGGGACCAATCATATCTACAAAACTCTTTTGGATCTATGCCTGGTTCGGTTATACAAATAAAAGAAAGTTACAATGACTTTATAGGTACCCACAACATATGACGAATGAGTAATTGGAATAAACGGTAAGTATTTGTTGAATTTTAAGATATAGGATCGAATTTTACCAACCTCGTTTGCATAATTAAGACTTAATAATTAAGATTTATTAAATAATTCAGCTAGATAAGTCCTATTGCACGGATAAGGTGGGTAGGTGCCTATATAATATGCAATTAGTTTGATGTAGTATGCGCGTGCCACTTTTAACATAAAACAATTTTATGAAAAAGGTTTTTGCACATAGGCATGCAATTAAATTACACAGTAAAAAGTAAGAAATCTGGGCGTGTACTTACGTGTTAAAAACACTGTCGTCGCACTTCTGAATTGTAAGATGGCTTCTATTCAGGGACTTATAAACCAAACGAGATGAACAATTTTCACACTTGTATATTATGTATAATAATTATTTTACAACTGGACAGCCTAACCACTTAGATCTTGTAACTCTCGCTGCTCCAACTAGACTGGCGCTCGCAAAATCTCCGCTTACCGGGCTCAACTCCGATACCACCCCGCCAACGTTATTTGCCGCTAAAATCCAAGACCTCCTATTGGTCGGATTGAAACTACGTTCGCCAATGAAAAACGCCGAATTGGAGCTCGCTCATTGGTTGATTGGCGGAAGTACCGTAAAGATTTATAAAAATAATTTGTTACATCGACCGGAAATGAAGACCCTAACACATAGAAACGGAGCGTTTTTTTCATGTCAATGACTATAGTAATACGGAAATAATTGCAGTACCGGCCACACTGGCGGACTGTCAGAACAAAAAGTCTGTCGTCGTCTGCTGTGCCACGAACAGGGACTAGATAAGTACTATACCAAAGATTTTGGAAACTACGGCGTTTTTCTTACGTCAATGTACAACGTCATTTCATTCTAGTGTTGCCGAACTATCGATAGTTGATCTTGAAAAATAAGATAGAATATCGATAGATCTATCGATAGTATTTCAAATTAAAGGAAATATTATTGATGAAAAGCATTGACGTAAAAAAAACGCTGCGCTTCTAAAGGACCTAAAGCTATTGTCTATGAAAAACTTAACTGATAAAGTACCTAAATGCTATTTCTTTCTAATTAATCTATGTTTAGAAAAGTTGAATAAGTACAACAATATTTTATCAGTACGTATCGAAACTTTTTTTCAGAAATTGCTTTGTCGCCAGTTTGCCATAATAGAAAACAGTAGGTATACGACAATTTTATTGTTTTGTATACAAACAAATCAGTTAAGAAATATTTCCCAAGATACAGATTTTTCTAGTTTGGGAGGCAGGGCTATAAATAATGCTGTTAAATTTGTACAATAAAGAATTTTTATTTTTTTTATGTTATTTTTATAACTTGATTTCTTTATTTAGGCTTCGGCAGGATATCAAAGTGTTTTATTTTGTGGTGTAGTGCAAGGAAAAACAAGAAAATCCACAATTATTATCTATGCACAAGTATGTTGCTGGTTATTTCCCTTTTTGACGACTATTTTGCACATTTGTCTGATCTTTTTAGATGTAGCGGTGTAGTTTAAAGTACGGCCATCCTAATAGGTCTTTTTTGACAGCTGTCAAACTTACGCAAAATTACGACCTTCAAAGAAAAATTGAACCTGTGTGTTGGTGTTAAGGAAACGTCAAAACGGACTTCTTACGTTGGCTTTACTTTAAAACTATCGATACTCTCGTTAGTTTTTAACTTTTGAATGCAATAGTATCGATAGTTTTCTGGCTATTGCTGTGTAATACTATCGATAGTATTGCTGTTTATCAATAGTAATAGGTCTTTATTTCTACGTTGTTCATCACATATATAAATGATATAATGTCTCTTTTCAAGAACAATTGCAAAATCGAAGTTATTGCCTATGCGGATGATACTGCCCTAATCTTCCGTGGAAAGAACTGGCCAGAAGCACTGGAAGAAGCGGAGCTCGGTTTGGCTAAATCTGTAGACTGGCTAAATGAAAACCTTCTCACCATTAACCCCGACAAAACCCATTACCTGTGTTTTCATAAAACTGCTGCCTCTCGCCCCCCAGATGATAGTAAACAGGTCAAAATTCACACGCGTAACAGATTTGCATCTAGTTATCCCACTGCCATGACTTGCAACTGCGTATTTCTGGAACGTGTACCAACCATCAGGTACAACGTTGTACTGGACGATAAACTCACCTTTCTGCCACATGTCACTGTTAAGAGTATGATCTCTTTGGACGAAGCATAGAATATGCGAAGTCTATGCGTCACCCAGCAACGAATGTTTCGTTACTTGTCAGTTGTCTTTCATATTTATGGGCAGTCAAGTAAACAACGTTTGTAAAATATTATTTGGGTTCGTTTTTCAACATTTGAAGATGGCAGTCGTGTTTTTATTTCAATTTTAGTTTTATATGTTTATTTAAGTGTTTAATGAATAATTTTGATTGGGGATTATGCAGTAAACAACATTCAAAGTGAACATCTATTAGAAGATTGGAATACATGCATTTTCCGAAATTTTTGGATGGAGAGAAGCGGACTTCGTTACTTCAATAATTTTCCCTATCAACTTATTGGAGTCATCGTGGTGCACAGGCTTTCCTCGTCGGCGATCTTCGAGATGTGGATTCCTGTGTAAATCAATCTTTCACTGGACATTGGCGTGTCGCCATAATTTTGTAACAATTCCTTTCCTTTGACATTGGCGAAATACGTTTTGTAATGAGATGTGATGCCATTAAATAAATATACAATACAAAATATTATTTCGCTAAAATATATAAAACACATATTCGATCCTTAAAAATAGTTTATTTTCATGAAACGATATATTTGTTAAAGTGGTAGCAGAGCGTGGTTAGCGAAATATATATTTTTTCACAAAATTTAACATCATGGATCAAATGGTTGTCAATGCGGCCAAAGTCCAAGTTGGATTGCTAGACAGCAAAAATTATAAGGTATGGAGATTTAAAATCCTGATCGCCCTGAGGACAATGCCAGGTTGTATGGATGTTTTAAACGGCAAAAAGACCGCACCAATCCAGCCAACTTCGACAAATGTCACCGCGAATGCGAAATATGAGAAGGATGTACAAGACTTCAATATTTTAAATGCTGCTATGCTATTGTTGTTTACTACGAATATGTCTGACGAAATTTTGCAAAAAGTTCTACGATTTGAAGATGCCAAACTTATGTGGGATGAACTTGAACGTCTTTTCGGAGGAAGTTGCGTTGATAAGACGTACGATCTTTGCCTGAAGTTTTTCGGATATAAAAAGGAGTCCGGTCACGACATCGTTACCCACATCTCCATTCTGAAGAACATTTGGAGCGAGTTGTGCCAAGAGCTACAATCAGAAGCGAAACTCCCTGAGATTCTGCTCATTTGTAAAATTTTGGACACATTACCTTCGGAATTTATGAACTTCAAGTCAAGTTGGTTAATGATTTCTAAAAGCATGCGCACCGTAGAAAATCTCACAAGCCAGCTATGCGCCCATGAACAAATTCTGCGGAACAATGAACGAGTCCCAGAAGATGGTTCTTCACAAGCGGAAGTATTATACGCAAAATTTGAAAAGAAAAAGGGAAATAATTCGAAAAAGAATAAAAAACGCAAGGATCTCAAATGCTCTTACTGTAAGAAACAAGGCCACCAAACAGTTGACTGTAGAAAATGGATTGCAGACGGAAGAACACAAATGGAATCTACCTCAGCAGACATTAACATTACAGCAATGACTGTGAACATCGCTGAAGGGTTTGGCGGATCCGACTATGAAAATTGGTATGTGGACAACGGAGCAACGTCTCACATCACCAATCGTGGGGATATTTTCCAAAGCTTCACCTATTTCAACAGCAGACACACGGTCACCGGAGACAACGGACAGTGCATTGAAGCTATAGGGATCGGCAACATACTCGCCGAAGCTGACGTAAATGGAAGAACGGAAAAGGCTCTGCTACCACTTTAACAAATATATCGTTTTATGAAATAAACTATTATTTCGCTAAAATATATTAAAACACATATTCGATCTTTAAAAATAGTTTATTTCATAAAACGATATATTTGTTAAAGGTCACCGCTCTCTCCAGCCGGATCAGAAGGCTAATTAACGTAATGAAACTATTACATCAAGGAGCAGACAAACATACTCTTCTGTTAGTCTACAAGTACCTCTGTCAATCGCTCCTGACGTACTGTATTACGGCATAGGGTGGAGTCGCGAAAACTCATCTGCTGACCCTGGAGAGAGCACAACGTTCAGTATTGAAAGTTGCCTTTCGAAAACCCTTCAGATTCCCCACTGCCTTACTCTATGAAGAAACCCAGGTACTTACAGTCCGAAAATTATACATCTTGAGGGCCTGTCTTGCATTCCACAAATCTTTCCACTCGTCTCCCAATGTGAATCTGACCATAACTCGCCGAATGCCCACGTTGATTCCATCAGTTAAAACATCCTTCGCTCAACGCTTCAATTATTTTATGCTCCCATTACATTTATACAGAACCATTCAAAAATACTGTTGCTGTCGGAACTTATTGATTCCTGAGGTAAAGTTAAAAATTTCCAAGTGGTTGTTCACATTAGATTATGACGTCACAGAGACACTTCTTAAAGTAGTTACCTAATAATATATTACAAAGTTCCCTTCCCTATCCCAACAAACACTATATAATATGTATATACATATATATTTAAATATAAATATAATATACTAACTACTCCAACTACTGTTATACCTATTATAGATATTTAACTTATTATTAATTAATTAGTATCACTGGTATGGCAAGATGAGATAAGGTTTTTCATGTGTTACTTTTGTTTTCACCTTTACATAAAATTTTTGTTTATATCAAATTTTTACCAAAATCGTACGATCTAATCTCGCCCTTATGTAAACTTTATATTGTAAAAAGCCGGTTAAGGCCACCCACGGCACAGGTGTTTTCCTAGTGTGGGGACCGCTGATAAAACTTTTGTAACCATTTGAACTTTGGTAAATAAATGAATTTATTATTATTATTATTTATCTATGAAATTGCCGAATTTTTTTTACAGATTTATGAGATCATAATTCCAATGCTATTTTTTTCATTTGTCTTATATTTGAAAGTTGACTTCAAGGTTATCAATTTACGCATAAAATAAAGTTTTTATTTTTAATTTGATATATAAAATTAAAGGTTCGAAAATTGTTCGTCTTAAATGTCGTCCGATTTCATCATCACATTTATTATATTTTTTTACAGATAATATTTTTCGAAAATAAAATTTATGCTTCTGTTAGCTTAATGTCTTCCCAATAATACAAAAAAAAATTGGATTACAATTCCTAAGAAAAATGCAAAAATGTTAGTACTGAAAATTGAGTTTACCTAAAATTCGCCATACAAAAAGGCAAGTTCATAGGTAAAGACCTATTATTTCACAGAGATTTGAACCTCGCTGCGGTATTTCCTGACTGAACTATTGATAGACCTATTGATATTTTGTGCTGACTATCGATAGTGGACTTGGCATTGGGCAACACTATTTACGTCAAAAATGTTGTGTGTGTTGTTTGCGGAGATGAAAGTTTATCAATTTCGATTGTAAAATCTAAACAATTTCGCCGAAGATATGGTATAATGACTCTACAAGACGCAATGAGTAGTCAAGAATTGTCTGGTTTAGATTTGTCCAAGGTATACCAAATCGCAAAACTTTTTTCGTACTTAAGTACCTATGCTGTTAACATAAATTTCTACACTTTTAATTTGTTTGTAGGTGGCTGCATTGCAGCAAAAGCGGACCATAGCATTTGTCAACCACTTTGTTCTCACGACGGTGCAGTTTCTTAATAATTTCATGAAAAAATGCGAACTAAAGCTGATGAAATTTGAACGCAAGTTGGAGAAAGTGGAAGCTGCTATGGTACTCTTAGAAGCTAGGGTAAGGCGAGGCATTGCAGCGATATTATTTTTTAATGACAGGAAAATTGGAATCCATAATACCCACATATTTATTTTCTGTTCGTGCCATAATTGTAATATCATTGTTCGTGCCCCACTATTTGCCAAAGTCTTCTATTGCCAGTGTTATCAGACGGAAAGCTTAAAGTAGGTACAATCTATTTTGTTCATATTTATTTCAGCTCTCTTCAATACCAGAAGTAAATATAGAAATGGAATCAAAATCTCAAGAACAGCCACTTCCTGAACAAGCAAATCCTCAATCTGCAGATCAGAATGACACCCCTCCAGTACAAAATGAAACACCAGTGGAACAACCACAAGAAACAAAACCTACACATCTAGAGTATGAAAGATTTGTTAAAATGGTGCAAGTGGGAGTCCCATTAGAGGCAGTCAAGTTAAAAGTATCCATAGAAGGCCTAGATCCAAACATATTTGTAAAAATAATGAGTAATAAATAATTTGGAGAGAAATTTGTAACACCAATATTTGCATGTATGGGTCTGCTGCTTATAATTTTCATGTTAACTTGACATGAAAATTATAAGCAGCAGACCCATACATGCATGTTAACAATGTGTAAATAATGCAGCCGTCTTGGTTCGAACTTGTACTATCACATTTTCAAAAATCTTAAACCAACTCATTGGAGAATACTGTATTTTTGTGATATTTTGTACAGTTCCACTTAAAAAGTATTGCATTATATAATTTACTGTGTAAATGTGCCTTTGAGATTTAGCAAATACTTTTAATTTTGTAAATAACAGAATAATTATGCTCATATCAACAGCAAAAACTTGTACAGAAAGAGAATTTACTTAGACCTAGGAAATAATTTGTAATGAAATATTTTATAATTATATAGGTAAAATATATTGATGCATTAACTGCTGTATTTATATTCAAAGGAGCCGTTTCAGATAACTATGGAACCCCGACCATGTCTTTGTACACCTGTCAGTTGACTCTACATAAATTACTAGAATGTCAATATTTTATGATTTTCTTTTAATTCAACTACTTGTAATATTCTGATAAATTTTTATTAATCGACCATACCAGCAACACCCAATATCTCAGAACAAAAACCTCCTTGCTTCGCTCGGACCCAATATAGTAGAAAATGTCAATGTGTGCAACAAGGCTGACAAATCAAGATGTTTTTATTTTGCTTAGTTGGACCACTGAGACATACATATTACTGTGCCACATAACATGAGCGTATTTTTGACGATTTGTCTCGTTTAAACTATTGGATAATAAACGGAAACCGTAGCTGCATTAAACTAAGTACATTTTTCTAGCAGGTGCAGTGATGGGCGAAGATGAAACATCTCCTATTCAAAACTCAAATCCGAACTCCCAATTTCAGCTTCGATGAATAGAGCTTGTGATTTCCTAATTGGGAAATTTGTGTTGCAGGTAAATTGTCAGAGCCATTATTAAATGATAATTCAACAGTAAATTGTCAATTTCTTAATTTAACTAGGTAAATTATAATTTCACGGGGAGTATATTTGTAATTTTACTGGCTTTATGGATATGTTAGATTAGGTTATACATGGTAAGTTCAGTTGTTAGGTTAGGTTGCTTTATAATTTATGGGTTAAACTATAATTTAAATTTACTTGGTAAATTGGCTCTGACTTTTTACCTGCGATGTCAATGAAACAAGAAAATTTATGGTAGTCTTATTTATTAGCCAGCCTAGAACTGGATCATCTGTCCCTTCCTCTTCTTGTCACCTCCAAGCTCGAAGTGCTTGCAGCGCTTGAGTGCCACTTGAGATCGCACCTTGCAATCTGCGCATTCTAGACGGAGCACAATTTTCTTAGTGGTTTTCGCCTGAAAGAAATTTGAAAAAACTTACTTGTGATTGAAAACCCAATCAGTTAGCGAATAAAGAAGGAATTGATAAATTACTTGAGCAGACGGAAATTAATTGCCGGCTAGACAGAAAATATAGCTTAGAGGTTATGTTTACCTTCTTTTTGAAGATAGGCTTAGACTGACCACCATAACCTTGTTGTTTGCGGTCATAACGTCTTCTACCTTGAGCAGCGTGCCTTTCCTTGGACTTTTTGTACTGGGACACCTTATGTGTCTTGTGGCACTTGCATTTTTTGCAGTATGTCCTGCGCTGTTTGGGTACGTTCACCTGGAAATTACAAAGGTTGTTGAAGAAATATTGCCATAAAGCTGTAGTTCACTAAATTGATTTCTATATGGGAAATTACATTCCCACTTTTCTTTTACACAATTCATGATTTTCACAGATATATTTCCAAAAATTCACAAACCATTTTGGCTCCCGAATCGCACGATATCAACAAACGTCAAGAAAGAAAGAGATGAAAATAATATGACTTTGACAGATAGGCTGTGTTCCAAATTGTACAAACGCTGCTAAAAGCGTATACAGTACTCACGGACGGTCCAAATTGATTTAGCACGCTCACAAAGCTATCACTGCTTTAATGGCTCTAGTCAATTTGGAATGGATTTAAGCGCGCTCACGTGTTCATCTGTCAAAATGTCAGTTTTGTTTTTATTTTCTTTAACAAAGCCTAAGCTAATCAATGAAAAATGTGCGCCAAATCCACTCTCATTTCCATTAGAGACAAACTCATTAAAATCAAAACTTGAAAAACATCAGCTGGCTGCAAACGTGTGGGATTTTATATGTGTCAAATCGATTTTGACATTAGCGCTTTCACTGCTCCACCTATTTGACTAAAGCACTGATAGCAGAAACGATGACGTCATCAATGACGTAAGGCGGTGAAAGAGCGAGTGCTTTAGAGCACGCTTTAGGTCAATTTGGACCGACTTAAGCGCGCTCACAGTGCTCTAAATATTGGAACGCACAGATAGTGGGGTTTCTATTTATAAAAAAAATATTACGGCTGCTGGTAGTTCGTTTCATCACAAAAAAGATCGTTTTGAATAAAAAGATCGAAAACGTTTGATGTGAAAAGATGATTAAAAAAAGTTTAATTATTTAATGTTTTTTTTTTAAACATATTTTGTAGAATTCTTTAATTTTTTATATTAATATTGGAGGAGGTCATGATCCCCTGTTATTTAATCTGTGCCCCTACTTAAAAAACAAAACAAACTAAGTCAATAACAATTGACAATAGATGACCTTATTTCTGACCTGCTGACTAAAGTTCTTAATTGCCAGCTTACTTCAGGAGCATGGTCCCAAGCTTCACTTCCAGTTCGCTTTGGCGGCATCGGGATACGCAAGGTTTCCGCGGTAGCTTTACCTGCTTTTTTGGCTTCTTCCTTTGGTTGCAGTAAATTATTCGGCCATATTGTTGGCCCTGCTTTGAATCAGGTTGAAGTTCTTCATAGGTCGGAAGCCTTAGATAAGTGGACGTCTCACTGTCGCTGTGACGCTCCGACTTTGTTGCATTCTCAGCGACAATGGGACGAGCCTCTATGCAAGAAGACTCAACAGGATCTACTTGCCGGATGCCAGAGCACGACAGAGCGCGCGCGCCTCCTCGCTGCTTTCGAAAAAGAGTCCGGTTACTGGTTAAATGCACTCCCGTCGTCAAAAATTGGCACATGTCTAGACGAATGCACTCTTTCCCTCGCAGTTGGCCTCAGACTGGGCCTTAGGACCAACCAACCGCACCTATGCAAATGTGGGGCAGCGGTCGACGAGCTGGGCCACCACGGCCTCTCCTGCAAAAGAAGCGCAGGTCGCATCCCACGGCACGCAGCGCTCAATGACGTCGTTCGTCGGGCTCTCGCCTCAGTTAACATTCCGGCAAAGTTAGAACCAAACGGAATTGTTAGGTCTGACGGCAAGAGACCCGACGGACTGACGCTCATCCCTTGGCAACAGGGTAGATGCTTGGTGTGGGATGTAACCTGCGTCGACACATTGGCCCCATCTCACGTGCGTGCCACCTGTGAACGAGCCGGTGCTGCGGCGAGTAACGCCGAAAATTTAAAGACCCGCAAATATTGCGAGCTATCGGAGTCTTACATGTTCTCACCATTAGGGTTCGAGACAATGGGTACTTGGGGTCCATCAACCAAAAAGTTCATCAAGGATCTCTCGGAGCGTCTCAATGAGACCTCTGGTGACCGAAGAGCTGGCAGCTTTTTTGCTCAAAGGCTGAGTCTCGCCATTCAAAGGGGCAACGCTGCTAGCCTTTTGGGAACCATGTCTTGTGGGGACGCCCTTGAAGAAATTTTTAGTTTATAAAGTTTATGTAAGTTATAAATTGTAGATATTGTGTTCAGAAATTGTATTTGTCATTATGTGCTTATTTGCGACTATTTGGAAAGTAACGTTATGTAAGAAAAAGTCAGTATGTATAAAATTATATTGCAATCCAAACAAACTAAATGATTACCATAAAACGAACATGTCCTTACTGTGAAATATTTTGGCGGGAAAAGTGACAGCTGTTTTTTGTTTTGGTTTGGGTGCTGGTTGAGTGCTAATTACTGCAATTTCCCGATAGAATTTTGTGTACGAAAAGTTATAGAAAATGAAATTTGCAAGCCCACAAATATCTTGGCACAATAGAGATCCCGTTCTGAGTGTGGATTTTCAGCCAAAACGTGCAAATGGCGAGCCACTTCGATTGGCTACTGGAGGAACCGATACCCATGTTGTAGTAAGTATTTAAGTAATGAATTACCTAGATAAAGTTACTTTTAGATACTAAGATAAGAGAGAACTTGTGTTATAATTCACAAAATGATATATACGATGTTTATACAAGTTTCTAATTGTGACCTAAACTAACCTCCAAAATGGACTAAATCCCGTGACTAAATCATTGTAAAACTTGAAGCCCGAACGTTAAATTACAAGTAACAACTTTTGCTAATGTTCATCATAATTTTCCGCTCCAGATATGGTACATATCAACAACAGACTCAGGGTCTGTAAATCTGGAAGTAGCTTCCGATCTGACGCGGCATCAGAAGGCGGTGAACGCCGTCCGCTGGTCTCCAAGCGGGGAGCTGCTGGCTTCTGGAGATGACGAGTCTATAATCTTCATCTGGAAGCAGAAGAATGAAGAACCAGTGCCAGTGGAGGGTGAAGAGCAATACAAAGAGACTTGGGTTATTTATAAGGTGATTTAGTGCTAACTGCAAATGTTATTCTGTTTAATTAAAAATGAAAAGGAAATATTTTTAAAATCTCATGTCAAATAGTTACTTGTGGAACCCTAGTCCTTTACTGTGGGTATGTACCTGGTAAAAAGCAATCAAGCTTTATGCTACTAGGTCACTGGTGTTATTGTGGCAGCAACCTACTAAGTTGCAGCCTGCAACTGCAACAGTTTCACTTGCAACTTGCAGGTGAAACTGATCAAATTTCACGTTAAAAAGTATTATTCCTTGTTATACAGCTCATAAAATCTTGATAAAACTTTGCAAGTATCCCATTTCAAGATTTAGTTGAAGTTTTTTGAAATTCATATTTAAATTGTTAATTCTTATAATAATGAAAATAATTGTTCATCTGGATTCTTATATTTAACCCAACGGTATATCCCTTACCAAAGTCAATGATTGATAACCATACAAAATATTCAACTCGTAAATTTGTTTTGCAGTATATTGGTTCATGTAGCAGATTTCAAGACATACTAAGTTCTATGTGATTCATGTCATAATAATTTCAGACCCTCAGAGGCCACATGGAAGATGTCCTGGACATCAGTTGGAGTGCGACCTCGACCCACCTAGCATCCGGGTCGGTGGATAACAAGCTGTTATTGTGGGACGTGCACCGTGGACGCTACACCCACATCCTGGCTGACCACAAGGGGTTCGTGCAGGGAGTGGCCTGGGACCCTCGAGGGCAGCTGGTTGCTACTGCTAGCACTGACAGGTAGGTTATATAGTTGTTAGTTTATTTTAATTATTTGGAGAAAAAACAGAACAATAATGCATGCTTCAAATAGATAAAGAGGAAGAAAAGTTTTATTTTAGCTAGATTTGAACCTGCTGCACATAACGTGCAGACTCTTCCAGCTTAATTCATAAAATTGTTCTTGCTTTTTATGTATTTAAAATAAATCCTAAACTATTAAACGAGCAATATTTGTATATATACAGGGTGTTAGGATAGGATAACTATACAGGGCGTTAGGGTAAGTTAAGTATACAGGGTGTAAGGTTAGGATTACTATGCAGGGTGTTAGGATAAGTATACAGGGTGTTATGGTAAGTATACAGGGTGTTAAATTAGGATAACTATACAGGGTGTTAGGTTAGGACCATTATATGTATAGTGATCCTAACCTAACACTCTGTATAGTTATCCTATACTGTCACCCTGTATACTTACCCTAACACCCTGTATAGTAATCGTAACTTAACACCCTGTATACGTACCCTAAAACCCTGTGTATACATCCTAACCTAACACCCTGTATACTTACCCTAACATCCTGTATAGTAATCCTAACCTAACACCCTGTGTACTTACCCTAACACCCTGTACATATAGTAGTCATCCTAACCTAACACCTTATATACTTACCCTAACATCCTGTATAGTTATCCTAGACCAACACCCTGTATATTAACAAATAATGACCATTGGAAGCATTTTTGATCATACCGAAACTTTAAAAAAATCGTCGATATCTTGTGTCGCTATTATTTTGATTGAATTGGTTTTTCTATAGATTTTTATGTTTAAAAAAGAAAGAGGCAGTATGATCTTCGATTATTAGCCTGTCCAAAAAGACTGGAAAAAAAAAAGATGTGCGTGCCTCAAAAACCATGTTTATAGCACAGTTATAGGCCCGTCCACACCAAGCGAGCAGCCGCGCCCGAGGCCCGCCGCGCGCGGCAGTCGCCCTGCCGCGGCCGCGGCATGCGGGTTCGTAAAATTCCACGCAACTCGTCTGCCTCGCTAAAGCAGCCCGAGCAAGCCCGAGCAATCAAACGGAAAAGATGTCGCCGTACATGCGCACGGCCGTGGCAGCTTTTGCTTTTATTGTGCTACACACGAATATAAACAAGAAAGCCGAGCTGGCTGCCGACCACTTGACCACCAGACGACCATTTTTGTTTCTGCTCTGTGATTTGACCACTAGCCGAACACTTGACCATTAGCCGACCACTTGACCATTAGCTGACCTCTTGACCACTAACCGACTACGTGATCACCAGCCGACCACTTGACCACCAGCCGACCACTTGACCATCAGCCGACCACTTGACCACTAGCCGACCACTTGACCACTAGCCGACCACTTGACCACTAGACGTCCAGTTGACCATTAGCCGACCACTTGACCATTAGCTGACCACTAACCGACTACGTGATCACCAGCCGACCACTTGACCACCAGCCGACCACTTGACCACTAGCCGACCACGTGACCACCAGCCAATCACTTGACCACTAGACGACCACTTGACCACTAGCCGACTACGTGATCACCAGCCGACCACTTGACCACTAGCCGACCACTTGACCACTAGACGACCACTAGACCACTAAACTACCACTTGACCATTAATAGACTACTTGACCACCAGCCGACCACTTGACCACCAGCCGACGACTTGACCTCTAGCCGACCACTTGACCACTATATGACCACTTGACCACTATTCGACTATTTGACCACCACTTGACCACCAGCCGACCACTTGACCACTAACTGACCACTTGACGACCACTTGACCACTAACCGACCACTTGACCATTAGCCGACCACTTGAACACGGGCGGCCGGCGCTCAAAGCTAATTATTTGAGACATGCAAACTTATGAAACGTCGACACTGATCTTTATCCATTTTTTGCGGCACCTTCAAACGTGGCGTCCACACCGCGCGCGGCAAACGACTGAGGCACCTTGTTTGTTTAAATTACAAAAGCGAGCTGTACGTGTAATTGCAAAGAAGCCTGTTGACCATCCGGCACAGGAACTGACACTGTCTGGTGTATACATATTCGAAGCGTGCAAGTATGTCAGGAAGAATTTAAGTTTATTCGAGACAAATGCTCAACAGCATGATCGTAACACTCGCAATCGCAACAAATTGTATGTCCCATCCCACTACAACGACTTACCAAATCCTGTAAAACAGTCAACATATTGGGACTTAATAGTAGTTTAAGATACAAGTTCCGTAAGTAGGGTTATTACAAACGAGTTGACGTTTTGTAAGCCCGAGACGAATTCGAGGGTTTACGTGTATCTTACGACGTTTTTCAATAAATTTGTGAGAAAACAGGTATAAGTAATGGTAAAGGAACCAACCATAGGTACTGTCAGCCTCTTGTCGATTTATGTTCTCCTGGTACTCTCCATTTTATTTTAAATATAAGTAGGCAGTCGTCACCCAAGTAAAAGGTCACCAGTGTAGTAATTTTACAAAATAATATTATGATCAGAGTGTAAAAACTCCTTGGTATTTACTTTTTTTACTTACCGCACTGGTTCGGTAAGTAACTACTTACGAGCAATGTTTACGTCCTTGTAAGTACGTTTTTCGAGCCAATGTATTGAAATAGTAGTTTATGCAACTGTCATATAAAACAGGTTATTAAAACACGAGTTTGGGTTTATCACACGAGGCGTAGCCGAGTGTGATAATAGCATCAAACGAGTGTTTTAATACCATATTATATGCAGTTGCGTATACTACTTTATCTTCACTCATGCAATAGGTAGGTACTACTTATAAAAATTAAACAAAAGTAAGTAAACAGTAAAGGCAACTTATATTATGTATATTACAGTTCTGATACGAGTCTGAAGAAGCCGCCTTGATATATCCACTAGGTCTTCTTTGAAATATACAAGCAGAACATTTTCTTAACAAGACTTGTTTTTCTTTTCGATTTTCATTTTTTCCCAATCCATTGTAGGTTATGTATGTCGTAAAATATCCTAAACTAATATGGGAGAAGATCATACATAAGTTATTGAGTATGTATCTGTAACTGCAGTATCCTGACTGCACCACTTTATCCACTTTTCCAATAAACTTTCACACACATTACTTTCACGGGCACAAAATACTTGAAAAAGGTAAATATTTGAGAATGGCGGCAAATCTAATATCTATTTCCAAGTCCTTATAATTTCAGGCTGCGCGCGCATATTATCCGCCACAGATGATATAATTGTAACTAAAGTAACTGTTACTCTTAACTGCTCCAAAATAATAGGTTGTTTATGAGGTACACTTTGTAATATGCTGCTGATATTTGACAGCTACTAAGAAAAACTGTTACATTTATAACCGGCTCTCTAAAAGACCTTATATTCAGTCTTCTTTAAATAGGTTTAGGTTCAAGAAGAATTTTATCCAAGTGTTATGTAATGATTAAAAAGTTAAATTACGTAACATCTTTGCAAAAATTTTCATACAAAAATCGTTACGTTATGGTAACTTTTTAATTTTTTATGCATACTCTACGTAATATTCAGCCTTATGTATCAACTTTTTGAATCATAAGTCAAAGATTACTACATGAGTGTAGATAAAATCTATAACGTACTTCCTAACGAGATTATTAATTCTTCAAGCGACGATGTATTTGCGAATAACATAAAAAAACGACTGCTTAGATTGGCCTGCTACAGTATAGACGAATTTATAAAAAACAAAAAAATCATTGACCCACGCACAAATAAAATAAAAAGTAAGAAGAATTTAATATTAAATTACGATATTTATTAGCTGTTTAACATTGATATTTTAATTTTATAATTCAATTGACAATGTTTTATTAATAGGTCTTTACCTATGAAATTGCCGTTTTGTATGGCGAATTTTAGGTAAACTTAATTTTCAGTACTAACATTATTGCGTTTTTTTTAGGAATTCAAAATCCAAATTTTAAATATTTTTTCGAACATGATTGGGAAGACATTAAGCTAACAGTAGCTTAAATTTAATTTTCGAAAAATTATATCTGTAAAAAATATAACTAATCTAATGATGAAATCGGACGACACTTAAGACGAACAATTTTCGAACCTTGAATTTTATATGTCAAACTAAAAATAAAAACTTTATTTTATGCGTAAGTTGTTAACCTTGAAATCAACTTTCAAATATAAGACAAATGAAAAAAATAGCTTTAGAATTAAAGGAATTATGATCTCATTAATCTGTAAGAAAATTTCGGCAATTTCATAGGTAAAGACCTATTATTAGTAACCTGTGTATTTATTTATTGACGTGTAAAATTGTTTTATCAATAAATAAATGAAATGAGCAAACCGTTTTACCGACACCGCCCGGCTCGGCTACGTTCGCGTTCGCCCGAGGCTGAGCATGCGCCTACCGCGGGCGAGGCCGTCCACACCGACCGCGCATTAGGACGTTTGCCGCGCGAGGCAGGCCTAGCCCACGGCTGCTCGCTTGGTGTGGACGGGCCTATTCACGTCCACACTTGCGAGGCGCGTATGGCGAGGCGCCTTTGAGTAGAGTCAAAAGACCGCCTCCCGATGGCTCGCATGAGGCGGTGTTTGGGTGAGGCACGCCTCTGTCCGTGAAGCGTCCGCACTAGAGGCAAATAGGGCGAGCCGTGCGTGCCTCAACCGAGGCTGCCTCTAATCCGTACGCACCTAAACATGCGCCCCGCGAGTCTGGCTAGGGTTGACACAATAATTTTTTTTTATTGTTTAAATAAGCGTTCTTTATTCCACTTATATAGAAAGTGTCGGAATCGGTACTTTTCCTAACAGCCTGTATATATTTGTAAACAGTTTTTCGAAAACGATTTCGATAAAATTTACCATACGGGGGTTTTCGGGGGCGAAAAATCGATCTAGCTAGGTGTCATGTCGGAAAATTCGTTTTTCCTGTTTTTAAGCAACCGCGTTTTAGACAGAAACCTACAGCGCCATCTGTTGGCGGGTAGCACAGCGTGCTCACCTGATGATATTTTAATTTTGAGGCTAGTATAGAGCGAAGCTCGGTCACCTAGGTACTAAAATATTAACAGCCAGTGTCATCATAAAAATATATTTAATCTATTGCAGTAATGTCTAATTCGTAATACCAGTAGTGGGATGCACTACAGGATTTAAAGCAGTGCTTTATCTTAAACGTAACACTTTCAGGTAGATTCTTGAAAGCCAAATTAAAAAACTTCCTTTCACTTTTCCATTTAGGCTTATAGAAAATCCATAAAAAAATTTAGAAAATACTTCCAGAGTCCTTGCGATTATGACATGTAAATAATTTTCATATACTTACACTAACACAGCATATTTTTTCTTATAATTTTATATAATTCCAGGGTGTTCCGCACATTCGACTTGTCCTCCAAGAAGGTGTCATCCCGCAGCAGTAAAGCTGTCCTCCCCTTTCCATCAGGCCACCCCCTACACAATGTAACGGTCCGCCTGTACCACGATGACACCCTACAGACGTACTACCGGAGAGTGTCCTTTAGCCCAGACGGGCTGCTTCTGGCCGTGCCAGCGGGGAGGGTCGAGCCTGAGCAAGGAAAAGTGGATATGAAGCCGATCAATGCTGTTTATATTTACACCAGGCATTCTTTGAAGACGTAAGTTTTAGTAATTTTGTGACAGGTTCTTACCAGGTTTTGTGAGATTTTATTTAAAAAAGAAATACATTTAGTGTGCACAAAAATTAATTATACAGGGTACACCCTGTATAAATTATATTTTTGTGCGGGGATGGTGTACCGAAAACTGAACAACTTTTCATCTCCCAAAAATGTTTCTTTGGGAAAGTTGTTCAATTTCGGTACATTGCCTTGCCCTTTCACCCTGTATATATTTTACATAATATTTATCTTAGGATTTATTTATATTAGGATTCTTTTGTCACCTTATGGCGTCAATTAAAGTATAAGCTTCGTCAAAAACAAAGTAATACCATGTGGGAAAAAAGAAAAGAAAAAAACCCAAGTTCTCTTTTAAAAAGGTGTGTACACAATGTAAAGGGTTGATTTTTTTTATGCCAAGTGGGCAAATGAGCAGGTGTTCCACCTGGTGATAAGTGGTCACTGTCGCCCATAACACCCACTGTTTTATTAGTGAAATAATCTGACACTAATAAGACAGCAAAGCGCGTTATTTACCCTGAGAACTAGATGGTATGTCTCATGTCATTGTGTTGGTACTAATTTCACTGGCTCCCTATCTTTCTAACTGAAACACAGCAGTGCAAATACTGCTGCTTTATGGCAGACAAAGGCAGGCAATGTGAACTAGCCTCCTGGTACTGCACTTTAGTCCCATTGATTTTTATCCTAGAATGATATTTTGTTATAATCTTTTTTATACGGTTCGCTGTTGATATTTCAAATGAAATAAATGATAAATAAATAATACGTCTGTGTGGCGCCGGCAAAGAATAGTACCAACCCATCTCTACCCGTGGGTGTCGTAAGTGGCGACTATAGAATAGAATAGAAAACGTTTATTTCACCACATAGCACAAAATGTAGAAAAAAAAGTACTTTAGACTAAGACCTGTAAACTTACAATAACATTTCAGCAGAAAGTACAGATATTATTAAACATTTTGAACTGTGCAAAGAAAAAGGCGCTAAACTCAGCATTTTGTTACTAGTATGAAATAGCAACACTGATTTTCAGTCAGCACCAGGAGCTGCGCACAAAAACCTCATATAAAAATTACATTCGGATGGAAGCAGAAACTGTATTAAGCTCAAAAAAGATAAACAAAACACACAAAGTGACGAAATATGACAATATACAATCGATGAAAAGAACATAAGAACATAAAAGGCATGATATAAATAAACAAAATAAATAAAATATATTAACATGTATAAAATAACAATAAATAAATGTATAATATAACATATATAAATATTTACATGTATATAAGTAAAACAAGAATATGTGTGAGTAAAACTTCAGCCACGAATATGTTCATAATTTGCTTTTCTGAATGGAAATTAAAAACTCACGATATTTATTTTTAAAATTAAATTTGCATACTATTCCACGAATTGGGGGAGGAATATTATTCCAACATTTTGAGGCTCGGTAGCTGAAGCCACCCCGAAAAAGGGCCAAACCGAAAAGATCGGGAATAGACTCAGGAATAAATTAGATTAAAACCTTTTTGGTTTATGACATGTAGTATTATTTCAAACACAATTCCATTTTTGAATTTTAAAAAAATTAAAAAAGAAAAGAGTAGTAGCCATTTGAATTTGACAAGTCAGTGGGGAAAATGGAGCTTACGCGGGAACATTTCCGTGTCATAATTTTTCACAACTTTCGTCGAGGTTTATCTCAAGAACAATGTCTCGCCGAGCTTGTTTCTGTTTATGAACTTGAAGCACCCAGTAAAACGACTATATATCGTTGGTATTCTGAGTTTCGTCGTGGACGTTCCTCTCTCACGACAGTTCCTTCTACTGGTCGACCAAAAACAGCGGTAACACAAGATAACATCGATGCTGTGCGCCAATTAATAAAAGAAGATAGACATGTGACATACGAGCAGATTCGGGCTTCTCTCAGCATTGGTACGACAGCGATTTAAACTATTTTACATGATGAACTGGGTGTCAAGAAGTTAGTTTCCCGCGGGGTGCCCCATCGTTTGACCGAGGAACAAAAGTCGGCTCGTGTTATTTGGTGTCGGTCTACTCTGCAACGGTTCAATAGAGGGAGCTCAAATGCAGTTTACAATATCGTCTCTGGTGATGAATCGTGGATTTATTCATATGAGCCCGAAAGAAAACATCAATCGGCTGTTTGGGTCTTCGAAGGCGAGGTCAAGCCAACAGAAGTTGTCCGCTCTCGTAGCGTGTCGAAAAAAATGGTCGCTTCGTTTGTATCGAAAACTGGTCATGTGGCTACGATTCCTTTACAAGAACGCAGAACGGTTACTGCTGATTGGTACACAATAGTTTGTTTGCCGGAAGTCATAAGAGAACTGCGTAAAATTAATCCGAATCGTCGCATCATTCTTCACCAGGATAATGCGAGCTCACATACCGCTCGCAAAACGATCGCGTTTTTAAATCAGGAAAACGTGGAGTTAATGGACCATCCACCGTATAGCCCTGACTTGAGCCCCAATGATTATTTTACATTCCCAAGAATTAAAGATATGCTACGTGGTCAACGATTTCAAGGCCCAGAAGAGGCAGTCGAAGCTTACAAATCGGCCGTTTCGACTATATCCACTTCAGACTGAAATTACTGTTATAATAATTGGTTTGATAGAATGCAAAAGTGCATCGATTGTCACGGAGAATACTTCGAAAAACAATGAAAGTAAATATTGTTGTATTATTTTTGTACTTTTTTCTATTCCCGATCATTTCGGTGTGGCCCTCGTACCTGCTACCAGAATATCTCCAAGATAGCTTCTTAGCTTCTTCTTATACAGGTATTGTATTGACTAAGGGCTTATGAATCTGAGGATGGACAGCAGCATATTTCTGTGTATTGTACCATCTTACATGCTGCGGTCACCAACAACAGCGGTCGCCAGCCGCAACGCTTTCAAGCGTGGTGACTATGGTATTCGTAAATCTCCTTCAAAGTACCACGCGTTTTTGCTGGAGCTTTGGACAGAGCTCCCCTGTCCTGCAGTGGATGTTTCATGGGATAGTAACTGGGCGACCGAGCTATGCTCTGTATGATTAAAATATTATCGGGTGAGCAAGCTATGCTACTCAACAACAGATGGCGCTGTAAGTTTCTTGAACGCACTAAAACGCGCTAAGAAATATTTGAAAAAGGCGGTAAAAACGAATTTTCCCAGACATGAGACCTAGTTAAATCGATTTTTACCCCCAAAAACCCCTGTATACTAAACTTCATCGAAATCGTTAGAGCCGTTTTCGAGAAACCGATTACAAATATTGCTCATTTAATTGTATACGATAATTATGATGAAACAAATAATAATAATAATAATAAATTTGTTTATTAAAGACAACATTGGTCCATTTGTTAGTAATACAGACAATCTTAAAAACTAGGGTTAGTATACAAATAAAATCAAAACAATAATAATAATATGAAATAGATCGAATTGAAATCAAATTAAAATCAAATAATGTCCACCAGTCCGTGCTGCGTGCTGCCCTGCGGCGAGCCGGCGCTGGTGAGCCGCTGGTCGCCGCGGCGCTACGGGGCCCGGCCGCGCGGCCCGCGCGCCCCGCCCGCCGCGCTGCCCGGGCCCGCCAGGATGGTGCTGGCCGTCGGCACCAAGCGGTCTGTCCTGCTGTATGACACGCAGCAGAAGACGCCCATAGCCGTCATCTCCAACATACATTACACCAGGTAAGAGAAGCTCCGACGAACATGGAGATAATAAACAAAAGCAATATCTTTTTTTTTATGTTACAAGTGAGCAAACGAGCAAATGGGCCACCTGATGGTAAGTGGTCTCCATCGCCCATAGCACCCACTGTCTTATTAGTGACATACTTTGACGTTGACGCTAATAAGACAGCAAAGCGCGTTGCCCACCCTGAGAACTAAGATGTTATGTCTCATGTGACAGTAATTTCATTGTGACATTTTCTAGATCCCTTGCCCTTCAAACCGAAAAGCAGCAGTGCAAACACTGCTGCTTTACGGCAGAAATAGGCAAAGGGGTGGTACTTCCCCAGATGAACTTTGCACAAAAGCCCTACCATCTTAGAACACGATTCGGTGTTGTTTATGGTATGACTTTATCCAATGATCTTCGCCACGAAGTAATAAATCTATGACTTCATCTGTCTGTCTGTCACACCTATTTATCTCAGCAACAACTCATGCTATCAACTTGAAATTTGGAACAGTTTTAGACTACGCTTGCTCCAGAGAGGAGGTAAATCACTTGGCTTGCACCACTATATTGCAAATGAAAGAATTAAAAAAATATTATTATTGGGAATGGGACCAAAAAATTGGGGGCAGAATTTCGAATTATCCTTACTCGGTCGAATCATATAAAAGAGCTTTATTTGTACATTCCAAAATACGTTTTGGTATTTTTTTTTACGACGCTTAGTTTTTAAGTTATGATAAAAAAAATACCATTCCCCCTTATCGCCGAAGTTTGCAATGCGAAAAATCTCAATTAATTATAGTCTATAGAACTTTTTTTTTTTATGTAAAGATTATAGCAAAAATAAAATGATCTCCCTAAGTATTACAGTTTTTCAGAAATCTGCAAAAAGCTTTTACAAACTTAGTTTTTCGGGCCTAAAAATAGACTATTGCTTCCAAAAATACTAGGTATAGGTATATCGGAACCCTCGGTGCGCGAATCCGACTCGGACTTGACTAAAATAGAATAACAGGCTTTATCCTTTGATCACGGATCACTGGAACAATATTCATGCTAATTTCTATCCACTGAAAATTTCTTAAAGAAAATAGCTACGAATAGATCGGTTGCAAATCGGATTTCTGTTCTATAGCACCCTGTCAAGTGTATATCCGTATGCACCTTGATGATACAAGTGTGGAAGTAGTCTCAATCTCTTCGTTTGATCTTGAAGAAACATTATTTTGATGGTGGACGTCCCAAAAGTTGTACTCGTACGTACTAATTCTGCGGACAAAAACAAAAATAAAAACAAAAAAAACCGGTCAAGTGCGAGTCGGACTCGCGCGCCGAGGGTTCCGATATACCTATAGTATTTTTGGAAGCAATAAAGTCCATTTTCAGGACCGCAAAACTAAATTTGTTTGTAAAGGTTTTTTGCAGATTTCTGAAAAACTGTGCAACTTAGAAAGATCGTTTTATTTTTGCTGTAAAGTTTACATAAACCTCTGTCAACTGTAATTAATTCAGATTTTCCCTTACTCAAACTTCGGAGATAAGGGGGGGGGAATGGTATTTTTTTTGACATTATTCATCATAACTTGAAAACTAAGAAACTTAAAAAAATACAAAAATATATTTTAAAATGTACAAGTAAAGCCCTTTCATATGATACCCCACTCGACCTAGTAGCGACAATTTGAAATTTGGCCCCCCCTATTTTGGCCCCCTTTACATTAATAATCATACTTTTTTCAAAAAATTTTCATGTGCAATTAAGTTGGGCAACTATATTCTAAAACTATTCCAAATTTCAGCTCGATAGCGTAAGTGGTTGCTGAGATATAGAGGTGTGACAGACAGACGGACAGACAGACAGACAGAGCGGCACCATAAGGGTTCCTTTTTTTTACCATTTTGGTATCGGAACCCTAAAAATAACGGTAACCGTTGGGAGTACGTAAAGATGTTCAATGCAAAAAATGTAGCTACATAAATTTTGTACAGGAAAGGTTATTACAACTTTTTATGTATGATCAACCGTTTTCTCATAAAACGCACTTTTATCTTAGTAGGAAAAGAAGAAGGTGACTGACTGACTGACTGCCATATAAACGCACAGCCCAAACCGCTGGGTCTAGAGATTCCAAATTTGGCGTGTAGGTTCCTTATAAAATTTAGGGGTGCGCTACGAAAGGATTTTTGGAAATGTCACCCCTAAGAGGGTAAAAAAGGGGTTGAACATTTGTATGAAAGTCCGTCAGTTTAGAAGTTAGGATCTTCAAATTTTGTACGAGTATTTAGGCTGAATAATAAAAATTAATTAACACGTGTCTCAGGGTTTTTTTAAATTTCACCTCTGAAGGGGTGAAAAGGGGGATGGAGTAGTAAAGCCTACTTTTTAAAAGTAAAACCACTGTTTATTATTTAGGCATTAGGGGTTGTAATTTTACGCAACGAACATCACTGTTATTGAAATTCTACCCCTAAGGGGTGAAATGGGGGATGAAATTTTGTAAAAAAATCCGTCAGATTAAAAGTTATAATTTTCATATTTTGTTGTTAGGTTAACGACTATAATTTAATTTATACGTACACAGGGTCTTTGAAATTTTCATCCCCGAAGGGGTAAAAAGGGGGGTGAAATAAAAAATCCTTGATTTCAAAATAAAAACCACTTTATTATTATTATTTAGGTATTAGTGATGTGCTCTTACGCAACGTACTTTACTGTCATTGGAATTCAACCCTTGGGGTGAAAAGGGGATGAAATTTTGTATGATACGTAGTTGTTTAATTTTTCAGTACAATTCACTAAATTCATTGATTCAGCGTATGGTTGGATGTTAACGCAACTTATATCGGTGCTGTTGGACCGATATAAGTTGCTCTTTGTTGTATCATCAAAGAGCACACGGGAATATTCTTTTGTAAATTTGAAAGGGGACTACTACCTTAACTGTCTTGCAGTTTGGCAGGTGTATTAAACAAAGCATCAGGAGTTGACAATATATCCGTAGAACAGATCAAGCACTTTGGACCAGTTGCTGTGTCTTGGCTGCTACAAATGTTCAACAACTGCCTGGAATCTGCCTCAGTACCCCGTCTTTGGCGAAAAACAAAGGTCATAGCTATCCCGAAGCCAGGTAAACCAACTGATAACCCTAAAAACTTCCGGCCGATCTCACTTCTGTGCCATACTTACACGTTATTCGAGCGGTTACTTTTAGTTCGCCTCACAGACTTTGTTGACCCGCAACTGATCCCAGAGCAGGCGGGTTTCAGACCCATAAAGTCTTGTTGCAGTCAGGTACTCAAGTTAACGCAACACATTGAGGATGGGTTTGAGACCGGAAAGGTTACTGGCACCGTATTTGTTGATCTTTCTGCGGCTTATGATACTGTCAACCTACGGCGTCTATTATGGAAGGTGGAGACCATGACCGGAGACCAAAATTTTGTCAAAGTGCTCCGTGAACTACTCCATAACCGACGCTTCCAAGTTCACCTTCTCCCAAATAAAAGTCGTTGGAGGTCTCAGAAGAACGGCCTACCTCAGGGTAGTGTCCTGGCACCGCTGCTTTTCAACATATACACCAACGACCAACCGTCCAGCCCGAACACATCTCGCTTCCTGTATGCAGACGAACTTGCACTCACGTCCCAGTCAAACAACTTTCAGGATGTCGAGACACACTTAAATATAGCACTAAAAAACCTAAGTGACTACTACGACGAAAACTCTGAAACCAAACCCGTCTAAAACTGAATCGTGCGTATTCCATCTTCGCAACGCACAGGCAGGGCGGAAACTTCACATCATATGGCGTGGAGAGTCTATTGCTCACAACAACTTTCCCAAGTACCTCGGCGTTACGCTGGATAGGTCATTGACGTTCAGAAAGAACTGCGAGAAATTAAAAGGAAAGGTGCATTCTCGGAATAACCTACTGCGCCGTCTAACTACCACCAAATGGGGCGCAAACCCGCAAGTGCTGCGAACTACTGGCTTGGCGCTTGCGTTCTCTGCCGGCGAATTTGCATGCTCTGTATGGGGTCGTTCATCACATGCAAAGCTAGTGGATACCGCCTTAAATGAAACTTGTCGCACAATTACTGGCTGTCTAAGGCCGACTCCGGTCAAGTTACTGTATCCATTGGCTGGAATAGCGCCTCCAGATGTCCGCAGATCTGTGGCTAGCTCATGTGAAAAGGCCAAGATGAAAGACACACGACACCCTCTGCACAGCCACGAACAAGTGCTGCAAAGGCTAAAAAGCCGAAAAAATTTCGTAAAGTGTGTCGATAACCTGACCTCTGACCCTTCACAGGCTCGCTGCAGACTGTGGCGTGAAAGAGTTTCACTTCCTTCCCCTTTTGTTCCACCTTCAGAGAGTCTTTCGCCTGGACAGAATTTGCCATGGCTGACCTGGAAGTCTCTAAATAGACTTCGGACTCAGGTTGGCTGCAGTAAAGACAACATGTCCAGGTGGGGTTTCTCAAAGGATCCTAATCTGATCTGCACGTGTGGTGCGATACAAACTATGGCCCACCTAACATCGTGTTCTGCGTCCCCTTCCACCTGCACACAGAAATCAGAAACTTTTATTAATACTAAATTTTTATTAACACAGCAAGAGTTAATGGACGCCACACAAAATGCAGTGCATGTTGCCGAATTTTGGGCTAAACAAATATAAAATTAAAATGACGATGCCATCGACACGCAAAGAAGAAGAAGGTGTATTAATAATATTGAGATGTCTTGATAATTTTTGAGAATACACTTAATTATCCTTCACATTTGTTCCAGAATCACCGACTTGACCTGGTCCGCTGATGGTCTAACCTTGGTAGCGTCCAGTACTGACGGCTACTGCTCCGTGGTGATGTTCGCTGAAGGAGAATTAGGAGAGATACTGCCCGAGAGTGCTGTACCAACTGAGCCCAATACAGGTAATAACTACCACTGTTGTAATATAATGCCTAACTGCCGAAAATACCGCGAGAGCACATGCAAAGACTCATCTGACATAACCAGACTAATTTGCGTTCTACCGCCATTTTGGAGTAGGTATATGACATGCCTTTCCCCTGAGATGCCTCACTCAAAGTCTTCCATCTTGGGAGTAGCACTAATAGTCTCACTATCCATCATAACACTATCACTTATCATTATAACACTTACTTAGAGACAAAGTCGTCATAAATCTCTAAGGGCGTACCACAAGGCTCAATTCTGGGATCATTCTTAGTCCTTGTCTATATGTATTAACAAATTACACTATTAAAATAATGTAAATATCGACGCCCCCAGCGAATAAACCGGTAATATACTATTACGGGGTTCTTCATGTTATTCCAGATTCGGTATCTACAGCTTGGAATACACCTTGTAAATTTTTTCTGTAATGTTTCTATTGAAATTACGAAAGATACGAAATAATACGGGTTTTTTTCTATAACCATATTTAATATTTTATTTTAACGAATAATATGGTTCTACACTGTTGCCAAAATGTATGTTAGAAAGTAAATACGGTAAAGAACATTGCGATATTATTCGCGTAAAAATCTTTCAAATGGTACATGGTAACTGCGAGTACAGTGGTTATCTTGTTTTTATACGTGGAACTATTTACAATAAAGCACTTTACCGAGTTTGTTTTATAGATTCATAAAAAGTTATCCTTATTACGGCATAATTTAATGAGCTCACAAAACAGTAACAGATCTTTACTGTGCACCGCACTAGATATTTGACCTGTATTGATATGTTATGGCTTTGTTTATGCTTAAGCCCCGCCCCCAAAGCGTGCTCATCGCGTGGCATCGTTTGTTTACCGGTAATTTAGTCGTAAAGATTGATTTGCAAGGGAAGGTCGCGCAAATTTTTTCACGAGTTGACACAAGTGTATCCCCTAATAATGATTGTTAGTTTTGAAAATTATTATGTTTAAGTGAGTGAAATATTTGTCAGAAGATTCTGGTGGTGATCAAAGAATAGAGTGCATGATGGAACGTTCCGTTAAAAAAAAAACAATAAGAAGGAAATTAAATTTGGATGATATGGACATTTGCCATATACTAGACGGTAAGTTTTTGCTTTTTCTAGTTTTCTATATTGAAAGAAATATTACTTCTCAACTATATTGATTTAGTAGGTAACTAGGTAAACAATGTTTGGACCTAGAAACAAAGGTTAAGTGAGTAATACCTATTCTTAGCTCTTTTGGGTTAACAAAGTGAAAAACCTACGATTATGTTACTTCATCACGACAGCTAAATACGAGCTTATTATTTTTCTAGCGATGTTTTCTTTTACCGTAAATTTATTATAGTCACAAAATAGGTACCTAGTAGGACTTGGAGATAAAAATAAAATATTTATTTCAGAATGAAAAAAGAATGTGAGCGGTATTTACGTTAACGAGGAGAAAATGGACATAGACGGCGATAGCTCTGAACGAATTTTAGAGCTTTCTACAATATCTGGGACCATAGCTGCAAGATTAGACGAGACAGGTATGAATCGTAAATACGTGCTTATCTAATGTTTTACTTACCTACTTGTGAAGAACCTACGAACATTCGGTATAATAATAATATAAGGTATAGTGTAACTTCTTCGCGACGGGCTAGATACGAGCTTATTATTTACCTAACTAAGAATAGGACATATTTCTTTTTTGGTTTGCTAGCGATGTTTACTTTTACCGTAAAATTTATTATAGTCACAAAATAGGTACCTAGTAGATTTAATTTAAATAAAATAAATTAATTTAATTTTGTTTTATGCCTACTATTAAAATAAACATTAATTTTTAGTTATTAGCGTAAAAAGTTCTACATTACGTTAAGTAGGTACTTAGGTAGGTAACTTATTGTATTTTTCTGGCCGGGTTTTGGAATTGGATATAATTTTACTTGTTATTTATTTCAGAATCAAAAAAGAATGTGTGTGATATTCACGTTAAAGAGGGGAAAATGGACATAGACGGTGATAGCTCTGAACGAAATTTAGATCTTTCTACAGTGTCTGGGACCATAGCTGTAAGGTTAGACGAGACAGGTATGAATCGTAAATACGTGCTTATCAAATTCTACCTGCCTACTTATTTTAATCACCTTCTTCTGTGACCTAGGTTAGGTACCCATTTAAACATTATCAAAGCGTGTTTTTGACGATCCGTAGTTTCCAGGTATAGATTGTGGACGGGATACGTGGATTTGATTTGAATGAAGGATTAAATATAAATAAATTACATGCTTTGGGTTACATTACATTTTTGTATCTGTGGAGAAGTGAACCCTAGTAATATTAATGCGAACACTTTGTGATTATAATAGTATTATTATTTTAATCACAATAAAATTATACTTACTTATTATTTCAGATATGATCCAATGTGCCTCAAAACATACTGTCCAAGATGCACCTGCTCAGGCCTCTTCATCAAACATTCAAGAAAGTGATATCAATTTGAACAAAAATTCTAAACATTACAAGCTACGTGGTGAGTAAATTATGATATTATGTTATTTATTGAAAGTTTGTAGTTTCATTATAACTTAAATATAATCCTATGGTATTGTTTTAGGATCTACAAAAAAAACGTCATATTTTGATGACGAAGATGACACAGATGACTATTCTCCAGATGGTTCTGAATATCTTCCGAGTCCAGATCGTACTGTTACTATTAGTCCCAGCATATCAAGCCTAGGTGGAGATTCACAGGTTATAGATAACTTTTTAATTAATCATGAAAATATTACGCGAACTCCGTCTACAGTATCAAATTTATCTCTGGTACTTAATTATGATTTTGTGGCTTCTCCGGATGTTATTTACAAAGCAGATCATACTATTTTCTCCACTCCCAAGCACTTAAAAAAAAGGAAAGATGCTTCGAATTGTTTGGAAAAACATTCAATAGTAGACATCACACTCAAACCACAGCTTACTGACCAAATCAGCTATATTGACGTAGAAGACCTGGAAAAAACGTTAACGCCGAACAAAACTGACAAGTCATCAGCTAACAGCCTGATTGAATCAAATATGCCATTAACTAACAGTCCAGGACAAAACAGTACGGTAAACGAAAATAATCTGTCAAGTTCGGAGTCAAAATGTTTAGAGAATAGAAATGAAAAGAATAAAACAGAATTGGTATATAATTATCAGATCATCATAGAAATTGAACGAGAATTTCCTGAGACAGTTGACAGCAATGCAATTGAAACAATATCAGATGAAGCTAACCAAGAAAAAACTGCGCCTGACTCTTTATTTTTAAATAAAGATAAACTGAAAACCTCAATCCAAATTGATAAAAATGAAACAGTGCAGAACCAAATAACAGTCAGTTGCACGAATGAAAACATGGAAGACCTTGTGGTACCGGGTAAAGATGAAAATAATATTGAAACTCTAAGCCTAAACCCCTTGAATTTATGCAACAATTCAACTGTTCACGAACCTAATGTTAACCCTATCAGACGCGATGAAACGCCATTACAAGCTGTTGACCAGTCAAAAGTAGTTATGACTAATAAACCAGACGAACAAAATAGTAATAATGATAATAAAAATAAAAATAAACATCAAATCGAAATAGAACCAGGATCTCCTGTAATAGATATAGCTGGTGTTTCTCAAGCAAAAAGTAATAGCAGTAATGACCAAGTTTGTTCAGACACCCCACAGAAACTAATGAGAGATATATTTATAACAGACAAGAAAAAAAATTATACTAACAAAGAGAAAAACCTATTGGAAGATGTGGACCCCTTGGATTTAAGCAATGAATCGACTATTTATGAACCCGAAACTAGCCAAAGTAAAGAAGACGAAGAGGCAAACGCCTGTCTTGAGAGACCTAAAACACCATCTGGAGTTATTCTTATAGAAGCACCTGTAGAGATACATAGTGAGAATAGTGAATCGACCCACGCCACTGGTTCTGAAATTCAAGATCCATCAATTTCAAAGAAACTGACAAGGAAACGCAAACAAAATTCAAGTGAGTGGAGAGATACTAAAAACAAATTACTTAAAAACTCTGGCGAGGCATACGAGGGCGCACGGAGTAAAAAACAATATGAAAAAAAAAACGTTCTATCTAACTGTGTTTGCTTAAAGGAATGTGGATTAAAATTTGATAACGAACAGCGAGAAGCAATACACAACAAATTTTTTAAGCTTGCTAGTCGTGAAAATCAGTGGCTTTTCATATCTAAACACGTTAGAACGCAAGATGTTAAGCGAATAACTGTAATGAGGAAAAATAATCGCACGCAGACAATCAAATATTATCTTCCTTTAAATGGAGAAGAGATTCAAGTATGTAAAATTTTCTTTTTACGCACTCTTTCTATATGCGAAGAAATGGTTTACACGGCTATAGAAAAACATAAAAAAAGTGATAGTTTCACAGACAATCGAGGAAAACACCAAAACAGGCCACATAAAATGATGCCTTCTACAGAAGAGAGCATAAGAACACACATCGACAAGTTTCCCAAAGTTGAATCACACTACACTAGAAAAGAATCAAAACGAGAATATTTATCTGAATTACTAAACATTTCAAAGATGTATCGCATGTACACAGATTGGTTCAAGGAGAGAAATTATACTGATGACGTTAAAATGGCATCGAAACGACAATACGAAACGGTGTTCAACACACAATACAACTATTCATTTTTCAAGCCTAAAAAGGATCAGTGCACCTTATGTGCTAAATATGAGCAAGCTGAATCTAATGAAAAATCCTCTATTGAAGATAAATACAGAACCCATTTAAAAATGAAAGAAAGAATACGTGAAATGAAAAAAGAAGAGAAAGAAAAGTCAGACAAAGCAAACACTATAGTCGCTATTTTCGATTTAGAGAAAGTCTTGAATGTACCACAATCAGAGGTATCTATATTTCACTATAAAAGAAAATATCCTGTCTACAATTTTACAGTCTTTGACGCTTCAAACAAACGTGGATATTGCTACGTCTGGCATGCGCAGACTGGAAAGAAAGGTTGTAAAGAAATAGGAAGTTGTTTGCTAAAGTTTATGAGAGCGGCACGGGAAAAAGGTATACGTAACATTTTATTTTATTCCGACGGGTGTTACGGACAAAATAAAAATAGATACATATTTGCACTTTACGTGTATGCAGCGAAAACTCTACAACTGGATATAACTCATAAATTTTTTGTAACTGGTCATAGCCAAAACGAAGGCGACTCAATGCATGCTTGCATTGAAAGAAACATGAAGAATAAAACTGTCTACACACCTGATCAAATTTATGGAATCATAATGAATGCGAAAGTAACTGGGGAGAAATACACCCTAGATGAAATAAACCAGTCTGAATTTCTTGATATAAAAAAACTGGTTGTACCCAAAAGATGGCGGCAGGATAAAAATGGAGAAAAGGTGCGCTGGTCAGAAGTGATGGTAGTCAGTGTCTGTCATGAAAATCCAAACAGTTTCCTTTTTAAGTACGATTTTGATGGGGAATACTCTGAACTAGATAACAATCCACTAACAGCCCGAAACAGACAACGTCGTGGGCGAATACCATTACCCCAACAGGTGCAACTGGTTGATGATAATGTTGAATTAAAGCCAGCATATGACAAACCTTTCCCTGTAAGCAAGGCTTTATACAATGATTTACAAAGTTTGTGTAGCTCGGAGGCAATTCCGAAACATTACCACGGCTTTTACAATTCTTTGACATATGATGATAATCCTTCAGGCGGCAATAATAATAGTTCTGAAGAAGATTCTGAGTAGTTCTTATTAATAAGCTACATTTTTCTTTTTATCTTTAATATCATTGACAAAAATTTGTTACCTATTGTCGTTTTGATTATGCATGGTTCTTGTAATAGGTATGATCTTAAATAAATAATCTGTCAACTAATCATTTCCATAGTTTTATTTACAATGCTTTGTCTAATTAGTTATGTATAAAATTATTAAATTAATGAGTGGTTTGTGAAAATAACTTGGATTTTTGTTTTCAGAAAAATATCACAATGTAGTATAACTGAGACAAAAACTCTAAAGTAAATACACAAATAATACAGTAACACCTAAATACATTTACACATTACAAAAATTAATCAATGGAATAATATCGCAATGAACACTTATTGTACAAAATGTCTCCAAAAATTTACACGAACAATACTGTAATCGTTTATTACCGTAAGAGATTAATTAAATAAAATCAGTAACATTTACCAGCGTAAATTACAAAGAAACTAAAAGGAATAGGTTAAGTTTTTATAGAACTATCAAACCGTAAAAAAATTAGTTAGTATTTGAAATTTACATGACCCCCGTAACATTTTTTTGAGAAAAGTTATGAATGAAAAATGGTTTTTTATTTCTCCTGTAAATTTTGGATTTTGATATTACCGGTTTATTCGCTGGGGGCGTCGATATCAAAGCTATATTAGTTTAAACTATGTTAAGCCTATTGCTAACATATTTTTTGAAATAACAATAGAAAGTGACAGCAAAAGATTTAACAGTTATAACTAACTACCACAAAATGTAATCAGCTGTGTGTAACTGAAAAAAAGATCTTTAGACGAAAAATATTTTTACAGAACCAATGGAAATCCAAGACGAACCTCCTCCAAATGAAGTGTCAAAAGAAAAAGAGCCTACTACACCACCAAAACCGGAACCAAAATCCACTACATCGAAACCAGAACCAAAATCAACCACTCCGAAAATAGATGCATTCATCAAATTCAAAACTCCAAAATCGGAAAAATCACCAACAAAAAAATCAAAAGCAGCTGGAAAACAAGAAAAAACACCAGTGAAAATAGACTTGTTGGTTGAAACAGCTATGCCGTCGTGGTCCGATAATTCAAGCAGTGATGTTGTGAAACCGAGAGAGGATTCACAAAAACCGATCGAAATTATGGAAATAGAAGACAGTGAAGATATAAAATTAGTTTACGAAGACTCTCAAGATGACAAAAAAGATTGTTCAAAAACCACAGAAGCAAAATCATCACAGGATTCAGAAGATAAACCACCACAGGATGGTAACATTTCACCAAAAAGTAAGAATGTTTCTTCTAAAAAAGCTAGCCCGCCGTTGAATTTCTTCAAGCAAGCTAAAGTGACGGACGTTAAAGAGCCCGCGACCAAAGCTGTTCCGAGCCCTAAGGCTCCAAGAAGAGTCAGTTTTGTCACACTTTCAAGTCCTAAGAATAAAAAGAAATGTTAAAATTGTACATAGAGGGAACGAAAACTTGACAAATTTTAATTTTAAATAAGTTTTAAAACTGCCAACATAATTAAAATTCGCTCAAAGAACTTGCATCCATGTTAATAACAAAAAATCATGGATTCGTATTCTAAGATAAAACTTTGAAATTATAAGTCAGGAACTTATTGTTGCTTTATATGTTGAAGTTTTTATTGATATCATTGGATGGTTTTTGTTAGTGATGCCAGTACCTATTATTTTGTAAAACGGTACTTCATGATTGCTTGGAATTTTATTGTTGCCAGCTCATAGGATATTGGTAAGGTTGCCAGTTTATAAATTGTTTATAAGCCTTATCTGTTTATTTTGTGAAAAACAACAATTTTATTAGATCTAAAATTAAAATATTTGGAGATCTATTTTAATAATAGTTGAATATTAATTTAATGATGTAAGTGATTGATAATGATAATAAAATAAAACATTTTAGAAATAAAAGTAAACATTTTTAATAAATATGTACAATCAATGAATACTTTTATCACATTTCAAATAAAAAGGGTACAATGTAACAAAATATAGGTATTTATCAATAGAAAGTCCGTACTTACCTAAACTCAACGGGCGACTTATTGTTTAAATAAATTATTCACAAATAAACTGAAATTACAATTTTTATAAATTTTTTGATGGAACCTCTGGGTTCATGGACTTCATGTTTTTTTTTTACAATAAAATCAGATATGATCAAATACTCACACAAAATATCAAATAGTTCCATAGTATAGTCTAATTTTACTACAGTAAGACTATTACAAGCAATTGTTGCCAATAAAATGATTGTAGTTGGATATTCTACAGAAGAAAAAAAAAAGAGATTCGTCTTCTTCAATTACTTTGGTTTTAAAATCAATATTAAGCATATTTTCAAAATGTATGTTACAAAAATCATTGATTTCTTATTTGGAAAAGTACAGAATTAAAATGGCGCCATTAAATATTGTATGTTTCTTGAACACGTGATTAGTTAAAACTATGTCAAATGTGACGGTATTTGACGTTTTTCCAAGCGAAAGTGGTTAAGGTACAGTCATGAACTTAAATCTCGGACCCATTTCATTTAACATTACTCGAATAAACATTTTACAAAAGGATGGATAGCAAATCTAATTTCAGTAAGAACAATGAGATTTAATTGATACGAGTACTCTGCACATTTTTCTAAAAAAGTTATTACGGCAGAAAAATCAAATTTCGCCATTTAATCAAGTGTCAGTTTCACATAGACTTATTTGTCAACAGAGACCGTTTAAAAAACCAGATATAGTGCTGGGCAAACAACTTGAACAATTATTGCGTGGTGGAGGAAGCTTTGCGCACGTCAATTTGTATGTAAAATCGACTCTGCGCAGCCAGTGTCATTGAATGAATAAATGGATAAATAACACTTTATTGCACACTCATAAAGTTACATTTACAAATAACGAGTTATAAATAAAATGTCACTGTCATCGTCATTGTTCAAGTAGTTTGCCCACACCCATACTAGAAAGTCTAAAACATCAAAGACATTATTTCAATCTTCAATCGAACTACTTGCAAGGTCTCTTACGGTATGAATTCTGCTAGACCATTTTTGCCCTTGTATGGGTTCCTAATCCAAGTCCGTGACTGTACAGTGCCATTTAATTCAAATTTTTCTCGTTTGAATCAGGTATGGTGTAAATAAATGCATGGTGTGTTGTGTTAGGGCCGCTACTTTATTAAAATGCCGCCGGTATATTTTGTTCGGAGCGTCCTACCGGTAGAGTCGCGCGAAGTCCCGCAGTAATCGAGTCATCTCTTTGCATTTGTCCGCTCTGAAAACATACAGTACGTTTATTTCAAGTGTTTTAAGATATACAACATGTTAAAGTATACAATGATACTAAATAGAGGTGACTTGACTTTTCAAGGTGGTACGAAAGAGATCCACAAGGCGAGAGTGAATGGAAACGTTGGAAGGGGAAGGCCTCGGCGAACGTACCAGGACCAAATTCAGGACGTTCTGAATAAAGGCCAGGTTAAAAGTACCCTAAACCGACGAGCATGTATGAAAGGATTGATGAAGGTTCAGGAAGCAAGGGAAGTATGTCAAGATCGTAGCAGGTGGAGAACTGTGGTCTCTGCCTACCCCGACGGGAACTAGGCGTGATGTTATGTATGTAGGGCTTTTGTGGAAAGTTCGTCTGGGGAAGTACCACCCCCTTGCTTTTTTCTGCCGTGAAGCAGCAGTGTTTGCACTGCTGTGTTTCGGTTTGAAGGGCAAGGGAGCCAGTGAAATTACCGGCACATGAGACATACCATCTTAGTTCTCAAAGTGAGCAACGCGCTTTGCTGTCTTATTAGTTTCAAAATATGCCATTAATAAGATAGTGGGTTCTATGGGCGGTGGTGACCACTTACCATCAGGTGGCTCACCTGCCGTTTGCTCACTTTCCCCGCGTGTATGAATACAAGTGTTTGTTCTGTGTGTTGGTGTCATTTATCATTCATGTATGTATGTATATCAGTTTGGTACCCGTATTGGAATTTGATGACCTTGTGTGAGGCAGCAGCATCTTTCTGTGTCAAAGTGAAAATGTACTTTACATCTCTCATATTTGGTAAGTATGTCCTTATTACCACCAAATGGGGCTTGTAGGTGACCAATTAGCGCTCTAGGTTAATAATGTAGCAAGAAAAGCCCTAGAGCGGTAAGTAATTAAATTTTGAAAGAGTATAGTGTACTTTTTTTTAATTACTTACCGCCCTAGGGCTTTTCTAGCTACATTATTACTCTAGAGCACTAATTAGTCACCTGCAATTTGGTGGTAATAAGGACCTACTTACCTCACAATCGAGATGTAAAGCAGAGTAGTTAGCTCGGGTGTAAGCATCAATTGCACCCTCGAACTAAAGGCGCCCTCGCTACGCTCGTGCGCCTAAATATCTCTGGCTGCAAATTGATGCCTTACAGCCCTTGGCTACTAATTTACTATTATTCGTTTTAGGATTCTTTGATCACTTTGTGTATCGTACCATCTGACATACTGTGCTCACCAACAACAGTGGTTCCGAGCCGCAACGCTTACGCGCGTGGAGACCAACGAGTTCTGGAGAGAGCTCCTTGTCCTGCAGTGCTTAGCATGGGATGTTATGATGATGATGACCTTGTGTGAAATGTTAGTGGTTTTTTTTTACTGTCGCTTGTCCGTACAAAACCGCACGTAATTCAAAAATAGTTTTAAATCCTGACAGTCTTGAAAACCAATTAAAAGTATCAAATTGTTATTTTGCAGTATTTTCAGGGTTTAAAACTTTAAAACTGTTATTTTAAAATTATCCGCGGTTTTGTATGGAGAGCTTTCGTTGGCCACACTACATATTGCGGTTTTCAACAACAGCGTTCGCCAGCCGCAACGCTTACAAGCGTGGTGACTATGGTAAATCCCCTCCTAAGTACCAAGCATTTTTACTGAAGTCCTGGAGGGAGTTCCCTGTCCTGCAGTGGACGTGTGATGATGAGATTGTTTTTATGTCCGTTAAATTAGTGTTTACTAGCTGGTGCCCGCGACTTCGTCTGCGCAGGTTAATAAATTGTAGCCTATGTGATAGTCTGATGTATAAGCTATATTACTGTAAAGTTTCATTAAAATCCATTCAGTAGTTTTTACGTGAAAGAGTAACAAACATCCATCCATCTATAGTTACAAACTTTCGCGTTTATAATATTAAATGAGTGTTTACATACCTGTTGGCATACTGGTGGAACTGCCAGCACTGCTGCTGCGTGGCGGCAGCGGGACGCTCGCGGGGCAGCTTGCTGAGGGCTGCTTGCACCCAGTCCGCGCCGGTCGTCGCCTGCATACAAACAATATAATGTGTACAGTGTATACAAGGTGCAACGGAAAGGGTATACCAACCCTGAAGGATGTGATTCTGCCCATGAAACTGACAACTTTTGCTAAGGAACGAATTTAGTTGCGATTTGAAAAAAGTTAACTTGCTTGCACATAAAAAATAAAATAAGAGCTGGGAAATCCGTTGATCTGTGCCCTGGGGCCGTAGACAAGTGGCTTTCTACTATCGAAAACGCTAGTAGAATAGAATGAAAATGTATGGGATTGACTTTATCTAACGAAATGTTGCGTGACAACTAATGTCAATCCCATACATTTTTATTCTATTCTATAGCGCTTGCGATAATAGAAAGCCACTTGTCTCAGGGCCCTGAAGTCACGTACTTAATTGAGCAGTTTCATGGCAGGCCGCAGCCTCAGGAACCGAGAGCCGCAGGTCTGTGCCTCGCTACAGTAAAACTTCCGCCATTTCAGCCCGCATGTCAGGCATCATGCAAGGAGGTTTCAGCAAGACGGTGCCATGCCTCATAGTGCTAGGGAGACCATGATGCTTCTTCGCGATTTCTTCCCTAACAAGCTGATAAGCCGCAGCGGTGATATCCCCTGGCCACCAAGGTCGCCGGATCTCACTCCCATGGATTTTTTTCTACGAGAGTACCTTAAAAGTAAGGCTTATGAAACAAATCCAGCGACCATCTCAGCATTAAAAGAAAATATCGTCCGCGAATTTAATGGTATCCCACCGTCACTTCTCCAGCGAGTTGTTTGGGATACTGAATATTTCAAGAGTGTGTCCGACGTGACGGTCAACATAAGAACGAAATAATATTTAAAAGATAAAATTCGCGTCTTTCCCGTTTTTAAAACGTATTTAAATAAATGAATGTGATTTGTCATTTCATTGTTATTTAAATTTGAAATTCGGATTTTGCCGACGGACACCCTGTAGATTTAGGGCGGACGCGAACCGCGTGAGTGATCGCTTCCAAAGTTCCTATCTTCAGGGTTTTTACAACCCAGACCCCAACCCAACCCTTATACAGATTGACGATAATAGAACAAGCGAGGGAAATGTTTTCTGATCGTGGCATTTGGGAAAGAAGTGTGAAGTTTATGTGTATATATGGTGGTTACCTGGTAAGCTGTAAGTTGTAGTAACACTTCCGCGACTTCAGCCAGCATGTACGAGTGTAGATGTAGCACGGACGCTTCGATCAGCGCGTGAGTGATTGCCTCGCCGTATGTGTTCAGGGTTTCTATCGCTAGACCTGCAATATACAACTATATTGTAACAAAGGTTTCTTTAATTTTTTATATCACAAGTGGGCAAACGAGCAGGCCACCTGCCTGCTTAGCACGCTCCCCGAGAGAAAATTTATTTCGGAGAAATGTCACTTTAATTGGGAAATTATGTCATCTTATCTATCACCTCCAAGCGCGAAGAAATGTCAGTGGAGGAAAATGTTTAGCAAATCCACAAATTACGTGTTTGATGTTTTAGACAGAGATAGCTTTACACACTAATACATGTAGCCGTCCTTGTCTTTCAAAATGTGTCGCACTGCTCGGATGTCAAAAAAACGTGACGATGCTTAAAGTCTTTAATCTATGGGCCTAGATAAACTGACAACTGAAGCGTGCTAAGCAGGCTGGTGGTAAGTGGTCACCACCGCCCATGACACTTGAAGTCATTTGACACTAATAAGCCAGCAAAGCGCGTTGCCCACCCTGAGAACTAAGATGCCGGTATAAATTTCACGGGCTCCCTTACCCTTCAAACCGAAAAACAGCAATGCAAATACTACTGCTGCGGCAGAAAAAGGCAAGGGGGTGGTACTTCCCCAGACGGACTTTTCACAAAAGCCCTACCACTATCCAAAGGTATGTTAACCTGTTGGTCCTGGCTACTGACAGTGATATAAGGTCAATTTGGCAGCTTGAAAACTTGACAGCCTACTGGAAAAGCCTAATCTACTATTGGTAGCGGTGGTCAGATGGCAGTCGCGTTTTGCAAATGTCAGTGCCCTGGGGCTAGGTAGCCCACATTGATATCCTACTTCGTAAAAACGAAATAAGACCAGGGTAAAATTTAACCGGTGACGGTACAGAAAAAAGGATCACTACCACTGCACCAGCAAATAAATATGTCCTTTAAATCAAATTTGCTTTATTCAATATTGAGGGTACCTACTTTTTTTTTGTTTATATCACCCTGCAGTTTGGATTAATGAGTTTAAAATTGGCAGTATTGGCCAGGTCGTACACTAATTCTAGCTGCTGGTACCACTTCTGATGAGAAGAGATGCGGCTAAAGAGCTTATGCTAGTGGAAAGAGATATGCTTCCTTTGATGCCAGCTTTGGCCAGGTCATAAAGGAACTTCATAACTGGATAACAACTGGAACTTCTCCTGATGAGAGCCGCTTGGCAGCTTTGGCCAGGTCGTAGAGGATCTTCATAACTGGATCACAAGTGGAACATCTCCTGATGAGAGCCGTTTAAGAAACCAAGACAAGATGTTACCTTTGATTTCGTGCTTGCCAACTCCACGATAGCAGCTTCGGCCTGTCGTAGAAAAACTTTATGATGTTGAAAGAAACTTATAACAGTAGAGATATGGTACCTTTGATGCCGTGCTTGTCAGTCTTGGAGTTGGCAGCCTTGGCCAGGTCGTAGAGGAACTTCATCACCGAGGAGTTGGCTTCGCGGTGGTCCAAGGAGCAGGCCAGCAGCGCGCACTGGATCACGGCGGGGACGGCGCCGGAAGACAGGAACTCCAGGGGAATGCGCTGCAGGAACCTGCAACATGTCACGCCATATCGTCATATTGTCTAGGTATCTAACGTCGATACCACGGAATACAAAAATCTAGAGGAAGGGGCGTGAATATTATTTATATGAGAACCAGTGTCGCCAAATTTACACATAGACAGACTTGTTATAACAGCAAACTCTTACTATCACAATTCGCAGTAACTAACTCCAGGGGAATGCGCTGAAGGCACCTGCAACATGGTCATATCATATCGTCTTATTGTGTGTATAAGGTCGATATGGTAACGGACATCACAATTTCAGTTACGTAGTGCAGAGCCTTAGATTATGAATAACGGCAGCTTACTGCCTATAGATAAACAAAGGGCCCGAAAACGCGTAACCAATTTTGATTTGTCAATGTGTGCGTTAGATAGTGATGGACATTTTGGTATCGATATTCGTGTACCCTGGCGACATTGACTTGTCTGTTCAGGCGGTAGCGTCGCTGTCAACAATCGCAGTGTTTCACTTGTAGTAGGTAGTAGTGTCGATAATCCTCCATTTCTCCGCCTGGGGCCGTAGATAAGTGGATTTCTACTATCGTAAATGCCAGTAGTATAGAATAAAAATGTATGAGATTGATATTCACTGACGAAATGTTGCGTGACGGCTATGGCTATATTATATGCAACTACCGTTTACGACTACAGGAAGCCCCTTTTCTAGGTACCAACCCAAAAAAGTCGGTGGAACTGTAATTTATGTTTCTTTGTTCAAACCTCATTTTTTTATCTTCGTCACTGCATGACCAGTGCCACCAGCATGAGCCCCTATCTTAGGCCAAATGTATTTTTTTTATTTTTTATTTATGGAGCAAATGTCAAAATATAGCATTTGAGGCCGCCAAAGGCCTCTCACATATGGCTCTTTAACGACTACATCCATAGGTAGTAGTCGGGCCAACGGCTTAACGTGCCTTCCGAAGCACGGAATTATCCAACTTATCGGACTATCAGGTGATTCATCCTGCAATGTCCTAACCAAACTGGGGAAGCCGCTCAAAGGGATTTTTGTCTGACAGAGTCCCCACCAGGAATCAAAAACAGAACCTCCGGACTCCGGATCGAGAGCCGAGCGCTCTAACCACTAGACCATTGAAGACGTTAATGGCTGATAATTCTACAAAGCAGAAAATCGCTAAATTTCACAACCACAAACGCAACGCAACGTTGGAATGCGTATTGAAGACGCATATTTCACAACATCAGACAGAACCACATTTTAGCCTAGTAGGTAAAACGTCTCCGGTACTTACGGAGAAGACGCAGGTTCGAATACTGTCTGTGGTTGTGAAATTATGCGATTTTCTACTTTATACACAAAAATTTTAGAATAGTCAGTTTTAAGGAAGGAATGAAATTAGTAAGAATTTGTTTGAGCCGATAATAACTATACGGAAGTGCCTCCGCTGCTGCCGGCGCCGGGTCCTATATGAGCTACCGACCGGCGCCGGTTGCTGAAATGGCTGCCGGTGCTGATTTTTTTTTTAAATTGGTAACAGAACTAAATTAGTCAACCCCGATTCCAAGCTGCCGAATCTGTTAGCTCCATTTAATAAAGTTGTATTAAGTCGGCATTTTCTTTTATATACCTACATCTAGAAAATGTTTGCTACAAACTTAAGAGTATTTTTTAGGATTCCAACTCGTCCAATCACCCTTATCAATTTTCCTTTTATATTCGAATCCTTTGGAAACTGTTGAACAAAATGGCAAAACAAAGTTAGGACTGACCTACTTCTGTTTATTTCAAGACGAAAATGGTAAATCAAGTAAGTAACAATGCGTCTGTAAGCTCGTATTATAAACATAAAGAAAATAGGTATCGATAAATTTGAGTCAAGCCCTAGCGTAAATGTGAGCTATATTGATGAAAAATATAACACTAAAATTCAGAACATTATCAACAACTAAACTTTTTTCAATGCAAAATACGAAAATTAGCAATTCAGAAGAAGCTATTCTATATTTTAAACATGAAATATAAGTTATTTTAAGCAAAAAAACATATAGTTCAAAAGTAATAACGTCCTAAGAATTTACCCGTGAAATGTACATTTCTCTGGACTATTTTTGTAATTAACACCACATCCAACTACACTACACACCGTCATAATTAAAAGTATCCTTATTTTTATATAAATATGTAGTTTTTACGCAATTTTTTACAAAAAACTGGAAAGCTGGTTTTTCGCGTGGCTCAAAGTGGCTCCCTGTCATTCAAAATCGGTTACAGAGCTATTCGATTCGCTATCCTTTGCTATCTTGCAGTATCACCATAAGAGATTTGTTTCTCGCTCGCACTCATTGTTGGTCTTCTATGCTTATGTCTATGTGCAGAGCACTTATTGGTCCGTCAATGGCTCCTGACATGGCATATTTTACGACCACTTTATCTGCCCAAATAATTTTGAACAATATTTTGTTATTTGGAAAGTATCGCTTCAAAAAACAAAGTAATCCTGCAACGGACTAAGGGACATAGCAGATCATCGGGTAACGATGCCGCAGACAGACTGGCTAGGCGTGGATCATCGGCACCAATGCTAGGTCCTGAAACACTCTTGCCACTGCCCTTCGGTCAAATCCGCTCAAGGCTCCGCGGCTTTACTCAAGACCAACACAATGCTCGTTGGGCTAGTCTAACGAGTTGCAGACAGTCTAAGTATGTAGTACCCACACTTTCTCCTAAATTGACCCGTTGGCTTCTCAGCCTCAACCGAACGAACCTCCGAATAATTGTTAGCACTATTACAGAACATACCCCGCTCAGTAAGAACCTATTCACAATCGGCGTCACGGATAGCCTTAAGTGTAGGGGTTGTGTACGCGTAGAAGAAACGGTCAATCACGTGATCCTGGCGTACGACGTGCTGGTCGACCAAAATTATCGACAACATGAGGTCGCTCCGAGAAGCCTGTGAATGTCCCAGGAGACCTTCGAGCTTCTGTAAGGAGCTAGGCTGACTTAAATAACTAGCCTAACCTGCCCGTAAAAAGGACCAAATAAGAGTTTAATTGCGAAAACAGGAGTCCACTAACCATACAATATAAAAAAATAATGAGTTACTACTTCTGGTCAAGCACTGAGGTTGGAGCAGCTGAAAAGAAACTCATCTTAAAATAACATGTCTACTCACGGAATCAGAAATGAAGTGAACCGCAAAAGAACTAAAGCAACTGGAATACCATTTAGATTAGCCACACTCAAGGGGCAATAGGTAGGACATATCGCTCGAAAAACTGATGTCGTCGTCTACAATGTCAGGGTTGTCTTAGAGTCCATCCTCTTGTTGCAACAGCAGGAAGAAACTCATCTATAGAATGACAAAAAGGACCGAAAAAGAAACAAACTAAACGATAAAACTCTGAAAATTATCAAAACTAGTGGCAAGATATATGGCTCGAAGAACGGACGGACCATTGGGCGGAAAGGTGGCGACTACAAACCGGAAGACCTAGCGTAAGAAAGTTGACCAGATAATTTGGGGAAAACGTTGAATGCAGATATCTCAGGATAAATCTCCGTAGAGATCTTTAGGGGAGACTTTTGTCTAGATGTGGCTGTCTTTCTGATCTGTTGATTATGTCTCACTGTCTACTAACTCACCGTATACACAATCGGAATAGGTCGTCCACAGTGTCAGGATTGTCTTTGAGTCCGTTCTCTTGTTGCAGCAGCAGGAAGGCTCGCGGCATCAGCACTTGCGCCAGGTTGATGAGGTGGGGAACGCTCGATGGGACTGAAGACAGCTCGTCCACCAGGATACTGCCGACAAGAATGCTATATCTTAGTACTTGGCCGTAGCGTGATTACCTGCTGCTTTAACGGCGTACTTAATGTCAACAATTATACGGTAACAACTTCACAATAATACAATTCAGTCGAAACAAACACAGATCAAAACCTGTTACAACAATTGATACTTGACATAAGTGAAATTGTTTTGACAGGAATTAGAATATCAGGTAAGTAATAATCATTACACTTAAGTGTGAGCAACACGTAATAAACTGATTACGCGACAAAACTTCCAACTGGTATTAGAGTGATTACTAGACAATAGCCTAATTACTAGACAATCACGTGTGGTGCCGGCAAAGAATAGTACGGTCAACCACTTGTCGGTAGAAACTTTTTCAACTCTATTACCACGCCATAAGTCCAAAAGTGTTTCTACTGATGTGCGGCCATGTGTACCAACCCATTTATACCCGTGGGTGTCGTAAGAGGCGACTAAGGGTGAACTGGAGGATGGGCAGCAGCATCCTCCTTTGTATCTTACATCTTACTTACTGCGGTCACCTACAACCGCGGTCCATAGTGCCAGCCGTAACGCTAACAAGCGAGGTGACTATGATACTTCCCCTCCATATTTTTCCAGCAAAAGCTAGAATTCTGGAGGGAGCTCCCTGTCCTGTAGTGGACTTTTTTTTCATGGGATGTTATGATGAGCGTGTGAAGAATATTTGTTTGGTAATAGCGTAATTTCTTGATTAAAGAGTAAGCGTAATTTCTGGTGATAGAGGGATTATTTGACCGAAGTGCAAATAATGGTGATAGAGTGATTATTTGATAGAAGTGTACACATCTGGTGGTAGAATGATCATTTGACAGAAGTGTAAACATGTGACGATAGAGGGATTATTTGACAGAAGTGTAAACATGTGAATATAGAGGGATTATTTGACAGAAGTGTAAACATCTGGTGATAGAGTGATTATTTGGCCGAAGTGTAAACAATGGTGTTAGAGTGATCATTTGGCTTGTAAATAATGGTGATAGAGTGATCATTTGGCTTGTAAATAATGGTGATAGAGTGATTATTTGACCGAAGTGTAAAAATCTGGTGATAGTGAATATTTGACCGAAGTATAAACATCTGGTGATAGAGTGATTATTTGACCGAAGTGTAAACATCTGGTGATAGAGTGGTTATTTGGCCGAAGTGTAAACAATGGTGTTAGAGTGATTATTTGGCTGAAGTGTAAACAATGGTGATAGAGTGATTATTCGACAGAAGTGTAAACATCTGATAGCGTAGTGATTATTTGACAGAAGTGTGAAGATCTGGTTATAGAGTGATTATTTGACAGAAGTGTAAACAACAGGTGATAGAGTGATTATTTGACAGAAGTGTGAACATCTGCTGATAGTGATTATTTGACAAAGTGTAAACAAACATCTGATGATAGAGTCATTGTTGGACAAAAGTGTAAACGTCTGATAGTAGAGTCATTATTTGACAGAAGTGTACACATCTGGTGATAGTGATTATTTGACAGAAGTGTAAACAACTGGTGATAGAGTGATTAATTGATAGAAGTGTGAACATCTGGTGATTATTTGACAGAAGTGTGAACAACTGATGACATGATCACATCTGATGATAGAGGAATTATTTGTCAGAAGTGTAAACACCTGGTGATACAGGGCTTATTTGACCGAAGTGTGAACGTCTGGTGATAGAGAGATTATTTGTTAGAAGCGTGATTACTTGGCAGAATTGTAAATATTTGAAAATTGCCTGATTAAAATGTTATTGCTTGTTCATAGAATTATTACTTGATGAAAGCGTAGTTACTTAGTAATAGCGTGATTACTGGACAAAAGTGTTAGCAATTGGTAAGTGAGATAAGACACTTCTGGAAAAGGCTTGATCAACCGAGTGATTACTGGCAGAGATGTGATGTACCTAGCGAGGTAGAGCAGGCAGCAGAGATATTAAGTACATGGCGAGAAAGAGCAGGCAGCAGAGATATGACGTACCTGGCGAGGTAGAGCAGGCAGCACAGATATTAAGTACATGGCGAGAAAGAGCAGGCAGCAGAGATATGACGTACCTGGCGAGGTAGAGCAGGCAGCAGAGATATGACGTACCTGGCGAGGTAGAGCAGGCAGCAGAGATATGACGTACCTGGCGAGGTAGAGCAGGCAGCAGAGATATGACGTACCTGGCGAGGTAGAGCAGGCAGCAGAGATATGACGTACCTGGCGAGGTAGAGCAGGCAGCAGAGATATGACGTACCTGGCGAGGTAGAGCAGGCAGCAGAGATATGACGTACCTGGCGAGGTAGAGCAGGCAGCAGAGATATGACGTACCTGGCGAGGTAGAGCAGGCAGCAGAGATATGACGTACCTGGCGAGGTAGAGCAGGCAGCAGAGATATGACGTTCCTGGCGAGGTAGAGCAGGCAGCAGAGATATGACGTACCTGGCGAGGTAGAGCAGGTAGCTGAGATATGACGAACCTGGCGAGGTAGAGCAGGCAGCAGAGATATGACGTACCTGACGAGGTGAGTAGGTAGCTGAGATATGACGAACCTGGCGAGGTAGAGCAGGCAGAAGAGATATGACGTACCTGGCGAGGTAGAGCAGGTAGCTGAGATATGACGAACCTGGCGAGGTAGAGCAGGCAGAAGAGATATGACGTACCTGGCGAGGTAGAGCAGGTAGCTGAGATATGACGAACCTGGCGAGGTAGAGCAGGCAGAAGAGATATGACGTACCTGGCGAGGTAGAGCAGGCAGCTGAGATATGACGAACCTGGCGTGGTAGAGCAGGCAGAAGAGATATGACGTACCTGGCGAGGTAGAGCAGGTAGCTGAGATATGACGAACCTGGTGAGGTAGAGCAGGCAGAAGAGATATGACGTACCTGGCGAGGTAGAGCAGGTAGCTGAGATATGACGAACCTGGCGAGGTAGAGCAGGCAGAAGAGATATGACGTACCTGGCGAGGTAGAGCAGGTAGCTGAGATATGACGAACCTGGCGAGGTAGAGCAGGCAGAAGAGATATGACGTACCTGGCGAGGTAGAGCAGGTAGCTGAGATATGACGAACCTGGCGAGGTAGAGCAGGCAGAAGAGATATGACAAACCTGGCGAGGTAGAGCAGGTAGCTGAGATATGACGTACCTGGCGAGGTAGAGCAGGTAGCTGAGATATGACGAACCTGGCGAGGTAGAGCAGGCAGAAGAGATATGACGTACCTGGCGAGGTAGAGCAGGTAGCTGAGATATGACGAACCTGGCGAGGTAGAGCAGGCAGCTGTGCGCGCGCGCGGTGTAGATGGCGGCCATGGTCTGCGCGAGCGGCGGTAACAACTCGGCCGCGTGGCGCCCCGTGCAGCGCAGCGCGAACCGGATCACGCGGCACGAGCGCTCCATCACGCGCGAGTCCGCCTGGTACCTGCCAATACGGAAAACATATCACTATAGTCTGACCGAAACCGCGGGGAGGTGGGGGTAGTGTGAAGAAAACCGGCCAAGTGCGAGTCGGACTCGCGCACTGAGGGTTCCGTACCACCACATAATCATAAATGTATGGAGATGAGGACATAAACTGCCATATCTTTTGATTGCGTCGTTGTAAAAAAATTAAATTTTCAGATCTTGAGTGGTTCATGCACCCTAATACATGGTATTAATTTCAACTTGATACCTTTACCCGTTCGTGAGATAAAGGGTCTTGACAGACATACAGACAGACGGACAACAAAGTGATCCTATAAGGGATCCGTTTTTTTCTTTTGAGGTACGGAACCCTAAAAAGAGCAAGAACTAGTTACCGCCGTGAGCGATGGCGACCCCCCACCCCGTCTCGCCGTTAGCATACCTACGAGTATACAGCGGTTACGGTCAGACTATAGTACACTCTGAGCGCACCGCCAGTTATCCTATGTTATCGAATACAATAAGCCTTTTTCTTCGCGCTAACCCGCCGTGCTCAGACTTTCCGATCGCGGGCTTAAACCCAATCTTGGTGTGCAGACTGCATTCGAGCTTCAGCGCAAGCGCAGTACGCATTGAACCAAGAACGGGTTTTGTGACCGAACGGTATGTCGGAGAATGGAATATAGTATTCCATCCCCTGCCGCATCACATCCGCAACCGCTTCAGCTGAACTAGAGGGATCGTCTGAACAAAAACACACTGGCTACCATGGGTAGGACGCAAAGAAGTGCCGCATCTTATTCCAGTCTGCTGACTAGTATCGCCAAAATCGCCTCGTGCCTCTTGGGCTATCATCCGGAGGAGAGCTGATCGACACGAACGAACTTCGCCAGACAGTGGTTGCATGCCTAGTCACTTGTAATGCCCTTACAGGGTACATGTAACGAACTGCTATGTGTTAATAAGAACTTTAAGCTGTACATGAAAACAAGATTAAATGATATGATATGATATGATATGGTCAGATGTTCCCAGCGGGGCTGATACCGACACCGAGTGCATGTCGGGATCTGTAGTCAGCAGTAAGTCCAAACACTTAGGCGTGTGTCCGTCAACGTCAGGCACCCACCCGCGTAGCTACATTTACCAGCTAGGTGAGATCTAGCGACAATGCAAATCTGCGCCTCTCTCCCAGCATGGTCAGTTTTCTAGTATGGAAACAACCACTCGTTGTGTTGGGCATTAAAGTCCTCCAGAAATTGAAGCTACGCTGTTGGGTACCGTGGTTGGACACAATCCGCCTTCTCCATCAGGTGCTCAAAGAGCCTGGTCGTCTCCTGGTCACCGCTGTTCGACCGGTAGACACCGACGTAAAGAGATTTCTCTAAGTAGGTGTACACCAGAATCCATAACGTTGATAACCCTGAATCTTCAAAGAAATGGAGACACCGATAGCGAATGTCATCGCGGACGTACGCACAGACCCCGGCTCGTTTTCTTAACTTGTGATCCAACGAGTAACCCGGGTAGTTAAGGTACGTACGTCACGTCTGATGGTGTTGCTATCTGCGTCCCCGTTATGAAGAATAGGTGCAGTTTCTCGGTTTCGAGGTGTTAGTGAGGTGCACTCTAGCGGGAGGAAGTGCCGCCGTTATAAACCTTTGTCTTTTTAACTTTGCGATGAGGAGTTTTTGTTGAGGAGAACGAAACGTAAGCGAGACGCGGTTCGGTTATCTAATGGGACTCATCGAGTCATCTGACCTGTGGGGAACTCACCTGGAGACTGCGGGGTTGCCCGAGCCCCCCTGAAATGGCCATCGGATCCTCCCATCCAGTCGCCAGCTGGCACGATGGAGCTTTCTAGGATTTTTCGCTAGTTGGCGGGGCAGACTTTCCAACATGGCTTTCGCGGTACTGGGCCCCCTTCTACCTGAGGTCAGCCAACGGCAGAGACTGTGCCTCGGATGCCGTTACCCTCCAGTATGAGTTATCCGGTACAGACTTGTCTAGAGAGCAAGACCAATCCTGGGCCATGCAACGCCCATCCCCCAGTGGCTCTGGTACTCTCGTACACCGACGGAACATACACAGGCTCTTCGGCGTCGAACAGACGGCTTGCGAAGCACGGAATCGAGTAACAAGGTACATTTTACAAGATACAAGTTACTAGTACAAGTACCTACCCTACGTTGTCATAAAGTTTTTGCAAGTTCAACAATTTGAGATTTAACATTTAGCCAATTCAACATTTTTGCACTCAACGCAAATCATCCAGAGAAAAATAACTTCTATTTGTGACATATAGCACTTTTTAACTGAGAACATTTTCTATCCACATGGGATCGTGATTTAGAAGGGTTGTTTGTAGACAATATAGTAGTACTAGCTGGGGTACCCGGCTTCGTTAAGGGAGTTGATATGAGATTATGTGGTAGTTGGAATATACTAAACTTTCCACAATGTTCTAGAATATTTTACAACATTCGAGTACCCTATAAAAGTACCCTAAACCGACGAGCATGTATGAAAGGATTGATGAAAGTTCAGGAAGCAAGGGAAGTATGTCAAGATCGTAGCAGGTGGAGAACTGGTCTCTGCCTACCCCGACGGGAACAAGGCGTGATGTTATGTAAGTATGTTATTGTAATTACCTGTCCATGACGTCCCGTAGCGCGGGCCAGGCGTCTCCCAGCGCCGGCACACAGGGGTGCGCGGTGGACGCGGTGGTGGTGTTCAGCTCCACGTCCCTGAACAGGGCGGCCAGGCGGTCCAGGTACACCACGGGGTCGGAGGCGGTCCCCTTCTGCGCCGGCTTGTTGGCTTTCACCAGCTCGTTGAGGGACAAGATCTGCACGGACGCTGCTTCGCGCATCGCCACTATTAGCTGCGGACATATTACATTATCATCATCATATATGTAGACATAGACAGAGATTTATTCAGTGTGGTTTCAGTAAATGTTTATACAGGATTTAGTAATGGTTTATACAGTGTGTTATTCATGTGGGTTGTAAAATCAATGATCAACCTCAAAAAGCATATAGTTAAGCCACCAGATGCTTCTAAAATGGTTCATTAACGTTTCTTCTTCCGTAGGGAGCAGACAAGACCAACGTCTTACAATATTTTACCAAGGGACATAAATTATAATCAAGCGTGTCATTGAAGGACAAAAAATATTCTCCTAAAATTTTTATTTTATTTTACAATTTATTTTCGTTCATGAATGAGAATTTGCCATAGTGACCAAAATCGAGAAAGATATGCTGAGATGGTTTGGTCATGTAGAGAGGATGAATGAACGAAGACTGACGAAAGAGATCTACCAGGCGAGAGTGAATGGAAGCGTTGGAAGGGAAAGGCCTAGGCGAACGTACCAGGACCAAATTCAGGACGTTCTGAATAAAGGCCAGGTTAAAAGTACCCTAAACCGACGAGCATGTATGAAAGGATTGATGTAAGTAAAGGAAGCAAAGGAAGTATGTCAAGATCGTAGCAGGTGGAGGACTGTGGTCTCTGCCTACCCCGACGGGAAAGAGGCGTCATGTTATGTATGTATGAATGAGAATAACTTTACACGATGAATATCACAGCAACTAAAAGAGATAGACTGGTAGTTATTTTGGAGAATTTGTAGATAAAATAATAAATTTAACAAAACATCGAAAAACGACCTAGTTTCAAAACTTATAATTTAGTTCTTTTTTATTAAGTAACTAGACGATATTGTTATTTGTTTTTATCTCTTAACTAGACAAACTTTCCAGTTTTCAAATGAGACTACGTAGAAGAAACTTAAAGAAAAACAAAGAAAAAACCTGAAAGTTCATTTAAAAAATAAAGCGTCTATAATTTTCAAATAAGTATTTAAAAAAAAAATCGAATCAAGCTCAGTTGTCTGCTGGGAGCAGCGGTTATGGTCAGTCGTTTTGTAATAGCTACTGGGGTAGCTCGATTAGAGGAATTTTAGGTCTTATTCTAAAGCCTAATTTGAGTATTTTCTAGTGAATAATGAATAATGCGATCACTGTATGCGTTCAACCGAGATGGACTCGTTTTATTCTGAAAAGTGTGCAGCAGTCATTTGAGGAGCTATATCGTTTTGCAGCGACAAGAGCAGCGCTATAATCAAGAGCTAAGTGCCAAAGATGTTTTCTTAACCCTAAGCTATGACGTTAGATAAAAATACGCGATAGATATCTTACCTACTTTATGATAGACGCAGTGCACTGGGGTTTAGACACGTAGATAACAATAGGATGAAAGTTTCCAAGATACTTATTTGGGGCTCATAATGTTGTGGTCTTAAATAATAGTGAGTTAAGTGCGAAGGACCTGACAAGAATGATGAGAATGAGCAGTCATAGACAAGTAAGGTAGTCGTAAGTTGGTTGATAGGATTCAAGTGATAGTAACGATGCTTTACGAGCCCCTCGGCCATATTCTATACCAATTCATTCATCTCTCCATATCCAACGAACAGTTATCAAAATTCCACGCGCACGAAGTCGCAAATAATAGTAGATTAGTAGCCAAGGGCTGTAAGGTATCAATTGCAGCCCGAGATATTTAGGCGCCCGAGCGCAGCGAGGGCGCCTATAGTTCGAGGGTGCAATTGATACTTACACCCGAGTTAACTACTCTGCTTTACATCTCGATTGTGAGGTAAGTGGGTCCTTATTACCACCAAATTGTGGGTGACCAATAAGCGCTCTAGGGTAATAATGTAGCTAGAAAAGCTCTAGGGCGGTAAGTAATAAAAAAAAAACACTTCACTCTTTCAAAGTTTAATTACTTACCGCCCTAGGGCTTTTCTAGCTACATTATTACCCTAGAGCGCTTATTGGTCACCTACAAGCCCCATTTGATGGTAATAAGGACTTACTTACCGAATATAAGAGATGTAAATAGTTATTAGTAGATGGTGGTGGTAATGAATAGTAACCTGGTCGTCGGGCAGGCTGTGCAGCGCGGAGGCCAGCGCGCGCATGAGGGCCACGGAGGTGTCGGGGGGGAGCGAGAGGTCGTCGGTGAGCCGCGTCGCGCTCAGCAGCGCCGCCGTCTGCACGCCCGCCTGCTGCTTGCACGCCTTGCAGATACTCTGTGCACGGGGCGCATGTCGTGGGGATTCATACATTTATGACTAAACAGATACATCCAGTGAAGTGTTGAAATAACACTTTGCTTAAAGGTCTTTGTAACCAGGACACAAAATTTAAAAAAAAAATGCATTAATGACCGACCACACAAACCCTGAGGTTAGAGTTGTTGGCTCGCTAAAGACCTCGGATATTAATATAAATAAATAAATATTGGGGGACATTTCACACAAGGTCATCTCATCCCAAACTAGGCAAAGCCTGTACAATGGGTACCAGAGACTGATATACATACATAAATAACACCCAAACTCAAAACAAACAATTTTGTTCATCACAGCGGGGATCGAAACCGCGGCCCACGGCATGTGAGGCAGGCTCACTACCAACCACACCAACGGGCTTGTCGCCCGGGACAATATTGGGAGACAATTCACACCGTGTGCCGTGCGCCCCGTATGGTGCCGGCAAAAAATAATACCAACCTTTACATGCCCGTGGGTGTCCTAAGAGGCGACTAAGAGTTAAAAACTGGTGGGTGAGCAGCAGCATCCTCCTTTGTATCTAACATCTTACTTACTGCAGTCACCTACAACTGCGGTCCATGGTGCCAGCCGTAACGCTAACAAAGAAGGTGACTATGGTACTTCCCCTCTACATTTTTCCAACAAAAGCTAGAATTCTGGAGGGAGCTCCCTGTCCTGTAGTGGACGTTTCATGGGATGTTATGATGATTTCACAAAAGGGCATCTGATCCTAAATTAGGCAGTGTGTGTAATATTGATATCAGAGACTAATTATTATTTTTTTGTATTTACATACATAAATAGATAAATAACACTTTAAAAAATAATAAGAAATAGTCAACATAATAAAAACAGCAATCAGGCTCTTGACTTCAGGAAAAATGTTTATAAAAAAAATCAATACTTGTGTATACCGCGTACAAAATAACTTTATGATCGTTAATGCGCAGAAGTAAAAAAAATAGTCGCGGGGGTGAGCGCGGCTCCCCCCAGGGGGCGAGCGAATCGTTCATTGGCTCTCCGCCTGTCACCCATGCGCGGAAAATAACTGTCATAGACAAACTTCATTCCACCTTCTCGACGAACTAATGAAGCCTTAAGGGAGAAGCACCAATTTGTTATAATAGGTCTTTACCTATGAAATTGCCGTTTTGTATGGCGAATTTAAGGTAAAGTCAATTTTCAGTACTAACATTTTTGCATTTTTCTTAGGAATTATAAATCCATTTTTTTTAAAGCATTATTGGGAAGACATTAAGCTAACAGAAGCTTAAATTTAATTTTTGAAAAATATTATCTGTAAAAAAATATAACAAATCTAATGATGAAATCGGACGACATTTAAGACAAACAATTTTCGAACCTTTAATTTTGTACATCAACCTAAAACTAAAAACTTTATTTTATGCGTAAATTGATAACCTTGAAGTCAACTTTCAAATATAAGACAAATGAAAAAATAGCATTAGAATTATAGGAATTATGATCTCATTAATCTGTAAGAAAATTTCGGCAATTTCATAGGTAAAGACCTATAATTACCTGTAACGCAGTGGCAGCAGCGTAGGCGAGACGCTTATCGTGTAGCGCCCTCATGAGCAGGTCGCAGGTGGGCCGCACGCACTCGGGGTGCTTCTCCACCCACTCGCACAACTCGCCGAGCAGCAGGATGCACGTCTTGCGAACGGCCGGGTGCGTGCTCTCCGGCATTGACAGGATCGCTTCTACTACTTTAGGGACGTATTCGTATTCGTCACTGAAAAATTACAAAATATAATTGTCAATATAATTGTTGTAATTCTTATATCGAAAGACGTGAAATAGGTATACGAAGACAAGGCTTTTCCGGTTTTGTTCAGTAACAAATTTTATTAGTCGAAATAATATAGCTTTATTATTAGAATCACAGCTCCGTAATGCCGTAGGCACAATAATAGGACATATTGCTCTCAACAAACACTACTACACTTGAGGACGCAAATACGTTGTATGTGAGACAACTACTATCACTGCATCCTTAGCTCAAAGGTCTTATAAATATCTAAGTGGTCAATTATACAATAAAGTAAATAAGCTCCTAAAAATTTATCCATTGACAAAACATGAATGTAATAGTAGTTTAAGATACAAGTTCCGTAAGTAGGGTTATTACAAACGAGTTGACGTTTTGTAAGCCCGAGACGAAGTCGAAGGTTTACCATCGGCACGAGTTTGTCATAACCCTTACGGACGTGTATCTTACGACGTTTTTCAATACATTTGAGTAAAGGAACCAACCATGGGTACTGTCAGCCTCTTGTCAGTTTATGTTCTCCTGGTACTCTCCATTTTATTTTAAATATAGGTAGTATAGAGTTTTAGAACGAAAACTGAAATGTCAGTTTTAGTTGTCAAATAGAGCGCCAAGGGTGACGTCTACTACGACTGTGCTTCAATGCGTTTTTAAGGTTACATCCTTCAATAAACAGTTATAAGAGTATAAAGCAAGTGTTTAAATACGAAGACCACCTATCGACATTGGCGACACGGATGCGTGAAATCGAAATTGTGAAAATTTTACAAGATGGCTTTATCAGCCTTGAACGAACCCAACAGCTCGACAAATGTTCATTTTGACCCATTCAGCGAACCTCACACCGTGGGCGAGCGATGGAGAGTTTGGATAAGAAACTTTACGTATTACATTGATGGAATTGTGGGTCTCTCGCCAAAACAGAAGACTGCACGATTGTTACACCAGGCCGGCACAAGGGTGCAAGAAATATATGAAGTGCTACACGAGGCCAGCGACGACTATGATGCCGTAGTAAGGAAGTTAACAGAGTATTTTATACCAACTGTAAATATCGCATATGAAAGGCAAAATTTCAGAGCAATTGACATGACACCTGGGGAAAGTATTGACCAGTTTGTTTTACGACTTCGAACGGCTAGCAGATACTGCAAGTTTAAAGATACAGAAGAAATGATTAGAGATCACATAATAGAGAAGTGTAAAAATGAAGACTTGAAAAGGAAATTATTGAGAAAAGGAGAAGAGCTCAACTTGGCAAAGTTGCAAGAAATTGCCCGGATTTATGAGCTAGAAAGAAGTGACAAAAAGGAGGAAATATCTCACCAAGAAGAAGATGTACATGCAATAAATCTGAAGTGCTTTCGCTGTGGTGGCTCCGGACACTTAGCTAAGAGCAATTTGTGCCCTGCACTGCAAACAGTTTGCCGGCGATGCAATATTAAGGGACATTTCAGCAAGTTCTGTAAGACTAAACTACATGAAAAGAAGGATAAGAAAGAGAAGAAGAAAAAGAAAAAGATAGTTAGGTATGTGTTACAAGAAGAAACATCTGATGAAGAAAGTGGACAGTCAGAAGATGAAAAGAGTGAAAACGAGGTACAAACTGTTTTCAATGTGGAAAATATGAACAGTAACAAGTGTCAAATAAAACTGAATGGTGTTCTTTGTGAATTTATCATAGACTCTGGTGCGGCAGTGAACATTATTGATAAAAACACTTATAGACAGCTTCAAAAACACTTGAAATTTAAGCTGTCTAAGTCCTACAACAAATACTGTACTTATGGTGGAAAAAGCTTGCCAAATTTGGGTGAATTTCATTGTACCTTAAACTGCCCTGACACAAACATCACCATAGAAAGTGCAGTACTTGTTTTTGATGGTACGGTACCAAATTTGTTTCAGATTCAGATAACTTTATTCAATGTAGATTCTTTACAGAATACTTATTGAATGTCATGCAGAATACAATGCAAATAGAGCGAGTCTACGCCGTTTCGGATCGTGCTATGGCAGCGTAAAAGAAACGGCAAGAAACCACTGCAGCACGGCCTACTTTAAGAGTCGGCTTTTTACAATGTGTTTCTTGTGTTTCGCTGGAATATCAGAGCACCATACCTCTTTGTCATTCATATAGTCATCCAATCTATAGTAAGCTTTTTTACATAACGTTTGCTTTACACATTCTTTAAACTTTCTCTCAGGTAATTGCACTATATTGTCAGGTATTTTGTTGTAGTATCGTATACACAGACCAACGAAAGATGTATTGACTTTAGTTAATCTAGTATATGGTTGATCAATTTTATGCTTATTTCTAGTATTAAAATTATGCCTGTCACAAATTTTTGGTAATTGATGAATGTTCTTTCTAGCATACATTATATTTTCATAGATATACTGGCATGGCACTGTCATAATGTTGATTTCCTTGAACAGTTCTCTCAGGGAATCACGAGTCTTCAGGCAATAAATTGCTCTTATAGCCCTCTTTTGTAAAACGAATATTGAATGTATATCAGCTGCTCGGCCCCAAAGCAGTATGCCATAAGACATAATGCTATGGAAGTAGCTAAAGTAAACCAGCCTTGCAGTAGCTACATCAGTAAGTTGTCTGATTTTTCTAACAGCATATGCAGCCGAGCTCAATCGACCAGAAAGAGCCGTTATATGAGGGCCCCATTGAAGTTTAGAGTCTAGTGTTAACCCTAAGAAAACTGTACTATTTACAAAATCTAATGGCTCATTATTCAATACTATGTTATGTGAAGTAGACCTTACATTTGGTAGTGCAAATTTAATACATTTAGTTTTTTTGGCGTTTAGGACTAGATTGTTAACAGTAAACCATGCATGAATCTGTCCAAGTGCATCGTTGACTTCGTTATAATTTTGTGATTTCCTACTTACATTGAATATTAATGAAGTATCATCAGCAAATAACACAATCTTTGACAGATTCTTCACCACAGAAGGAAGGTCATTAATATAAATAAGGAATAAAAATGGCCCTAATATGGACCCTTGAGGTACGCCAATTTTGACAACAGATCCCAGTGATTTCGTCCTGTTTACTTGTACCTTTTGAATCCTGTTTTCCAAATATGACCTAAGTAGTTTAAGTGAATTATTCTTAACACCGTAATGTTCAAGTTTTAGCAACAATGTGCTATGATCTACGCAATCAAATGCCTTGGATAGATCACAGAAGATACCAATAGCATCTTCAGATTTTTCCCACGCGCAAAAGATGTATTTTAAAAGTGCAGTCCCGGCATCCGTTGTACTGCGCCCTTTCGTGAAACCAAATTGATGGTCATGTAGTAAGTTATTTCTATTGAAGTGTGAAAGCATTTGATTGAGTATGACCTTCTCAAAAATTTTACTAAGTACAGGTAAGACTGATATTGGTCTAAAATTACTGGGATCCTTTTTGTCACCAGCTTTGAATAATGGAACTACTTTACTTTTTTTCATTAAGTCAGGAAATGTACCATGATCGACACAATCATTGAATATAACAGCTAAATATGGAGATATAGTATCAATGATCGCACTACAGACTTTTACTGACATTCCCCATAGGTCCTCAGTAGTTTTCATTTTAATACTTTTAAAGGCTTTAATAATTTCGTTAGGGGTGACATGATTGAACCCAAATTCAGTTTCGCAGGCGTCCACATTCTTTTGAAGTAAATCGCTAGCAAGTGAAGATGAAGAATTGAGTGACTCTGTTGTTTTCAAAGGAATATTAGTAAAAAAGGTTTCGAATTCTTGAGCCACTTCTACGTTTGAACTAATAGTTCCGCGATTTGTATGAAGTGTGATTTGATTGTCACGCGGTTTCACTTTTCCAGTTTCACTGTTTATAACATTCCATACAGCCTTAATTTTGTTATCAGCAGACTGTATTTTTTTCCGAAGAAAAAATGACTTTGCTTGTTATCCAAGCAATCAGCTGAAAAATTACAATTACTTAGAATTGGACCTTATGTGTTGACAATTGACAAGGAACTTGACAGTAGAAAAGAACTTTTTCAAGGAGTTGGGAAACTTAAAAATTTCAAACTAAAGATACACCTGGACCCAAACATCCCATTAGTGGCTCAGCCAATCCGTAGAGTGCCTTTCAATATGAGAGAAATTGAGAGCAAGCTCATCACAGAACTCTTAGAGAATGACATTATTGAACCAGTATCTGGTCCCACCCCTTGTGTGTCCCCTTCACACATAGTTAGGAAAAAGGAACCAGGAGAATATCGGCTAGTAGTGGATATGAGACGAGCTAATGAGGCTGTGCTCAGAGAACGAGTCCCTCTTCCAACTTTTGAGGAGTTACTGGCAGATCTTAACGGCTGCAAATACTTTTCTGCTCTCGACATTAAATGGGGATTTCATTAAGTTGAATTACATGAAGATTCAAGGATTATCACAGTATTCAGCTGCAGTTTAGGACTTTACCGGTACAAAAGACTGTTTTTTGGTATCCGATGTGCTCCAGAAATATTTCAGAGGATTGTGGCACAATTACTGACAGGCATAGATGGAGTAGCCAACTCACAGGATGATATTATTATTGGAGGAAGAACAAAAGAAGAGCATGACGAAAGATTGGTCAAGGTTTTAAACAGACTACAGGAAAATAGTATAACGCTAAATAAGAAAAAGTGTGTTTTTGGAGTGACAGAGATGAAATTTCTGGGACATCATCTGTCAGCAGATGGTATCAAACCAACTCGCACAAGCCAAGAAGTAATACAAGAATTTAGAGCTCCAGCAAACAAGGAGGAAGTTAGAAGTTTTTTGGGGTTGGTGAATTTCTCAGCTCGATTCATACCAGATTTTAGTACTATTACAGAACCGTTAAGGAGATTAACTAAAAAGGACATTGATTTCAAATGGGGTCAAGAACAACAGAAGGCTTTTCAACAGCTAAAGGATTTAATAGTGACTGCTCCTGCCTTGGGTTTCTATGACAAGAATGCAGAAACATTTCTCATTACTGATGGCAGCCCAGTAGGTATCGCAGCGGTACTTGTACAGTATCAACTTACACAAGGACAAAAGCAGCCAGTTGTTATAAAGTATTCCAGCAGAGCATTGACAGACACAGAAAAGAGATATTCACAGACGGAAAAGGAGGCACTAGCCATTGTGTGGGCCTGTGAAAATTTGTACATGTACCTTTTGGGGAAACAATTTAACATCATTTCTGACCACAAGCCATTAGAGGCTATTTATTCAAAAAAGTCAAGTGCTCCTAGTGCTAGAATTCAAAGATGGGTATTGCGTTTGCAACCATTTCATTTTAAGGTAATTTACAAACCAGGAAAAAACAACATTGCTGATCCATTGTCAAGATTATTGAATTACAACATGAAACCTACTGACATCAAACATGATATTGAAGATGGTGAACTGATAGCTAACATTTGCGAAGGCTTGATTACAAAAGAAACCATCAAAAGAGAAACCTCCAGGGATGAAAGTCTACAAAGTTTGCTAAATGCAATTAAAGAAGACAAATGGCCTAAAGAATTAAAGAAATATGAGGTCATGAAAACGGAGCTTTGTGAGGTTGATGGTATTTTATTAAGAGGAACAAGGATCGTTATCCCAAAAAGCCTGATTCCAAGAATACTTGAAGTAGGTCATGAGGGTCACATTTCATTACAAGGCATGAAGGCTAAACTTCGTAGGAGTGTTTGGTGGCTCAATATGGATCAGGACATTGAATACTGGGTGGATACCTGTGAAGGATGTCAACTGGTTAGAAAGGGTGCACCACCAGAACCAGTTTCACCTACAGAATTGCCATCTAAAGTATGGGAGTTAGTGGCCATTGACTACTTAGGTCCTCTGCCTTCAGGGCACTATCTTTTATTCATAATTGATTACTACAGCCGCTATTATGAAGTTGAAATTATGAAAGGACCAACAGCTGAAGCCACAATAAAGGCTCTCAAAACTATAATAGCAAGAGAAGGAATAATGGACACTTTAGTATGTGACAATGGACCAGCTTTCAGAGATGAACGCTTTAAACAATTTTTAAACAGTCATGGCATTCAATTGCGACATACTACTCCATTATGGCCCCAAGCCAACGGTGAAGTGGAGCGTCAAAATAGGAGTGTCTTAAGGAGACTAAGAATAGCTCAAGGTTTGCACAAAGACTGGAAAGAAGAACTACTTATATACCTATCTGCGTACCGCACAACTCCACATTCTACAACTGGAATACCTCCTGGAGAATTGTTTAGAGGAAGAAAAATTAAAACAAAAATACCTGAAATGGAATTTAATGAAAAATCTATAGAAGATGAAGAGTTAAGAGACCGGGACAGATTTAAAAAACAGTTGAGCAAAGAGTATGCAGATAAAAGGAGACATGCACAGAATTCAGACTTGCATCCTGGTGATAAAGTATTAGTTCGACAACCTAACTTGAACAAGCTGTCAACACCATTTTCTCCCACTAAACACACTGTAGTGTGGAAAAAGGGTAACTCAGTAGTGGCAGAGTCGCCAGATGGTAAAATCATACGCAGGAATTCCTCACATTTTCAACGGGTAAATACAAGAGATCTTTCTAAATTTACAGGAAAGGACGGAACACCAGACTTGGTCAAAGACAGACAGGATGAGACTGACACACAGGATTTGACTCTTACACCGGATATGACTTTTACACCGGACATGACTTATGAACAGCCAAATGTTAACAATCCAGACTTGAGTTACAAAAGGTCTTCTAATAATAACAGTGACAGATCAAAAAGGCAAATTTGTAAGCCTGCTAAATATAAGGACTTTGTCATGGGATTGATTTTAGAATGTAAGAACCTTAACCTTTAGATGTGACTTTTGGGTAAATGAAAACTCAATTATTGTCTTAAATTTTAATTGTTTTATTAGTTAACAATAACTTATGCCTTGACTGTGTTTCTTATGTGCTATTAATGTCAGTGTCTTTAAAAAAAAATGTATAACACTCTCTGTTAAGTTGTTAGTGTTAAGTTCAATTAAGTTGATATGTTAAGTATAGTGAAATCTTTGTTTTCTTAAGGAGAAAAGAGAATGTAGAGTTTTAGAACGAAAGCTGAAATGTCAGTTTTAGTTGTCAAATAGAGCGCCAAGGGTGACGTCTACTACGACTGTGCTTCAATGCGTTTTTAATGGTTAAATCCTTCAATAAACAGTTATAAGAGTATAAAGCAAGTGTTTAAATACGAAGACCACCTATCGACAGGTAGGCAGTCGTCACCCAAGTAAAAAGTCACCACTGTAGTATTTTTACAGAATTATTTTATGATCAGAGTGTAAAAACTCCTTGGTATTATACTTTTTTTACTTACCGCACTAGTTCGGTAAGTAACTACTTACAAGCAATGTTTACATCCTTGTAAGTATGTTTTTCGAGCAAATGTATTGAAAAATACGTTTAACTGCTTGGCTATTGTCACTAGACTATGAGAACACGGAGGCTGTACTCCGTTTCTCGAGTTAATCTTTCTTCTTTACCATTTACTGATGCACATTCACTTATTTACATTCACACATACCCTTTCTCTCTCACACACACACATACCCTATCTATCTCTCTCTCTCACACTCATACACATTTACAGATTTACTAAACATGATTTTAAATGTTTGTATATTTATTATGTTTGCATGAATGTTTTACTAAATTGACTATGTTTTAGTGAGCTCTCAAATTTTAAGTCCAGTTTTTCTGTAATACTCATATTTTCCGATTAAAATATCATTTACTGTATTTTCTGTTTCCCGAGGGTGGGATCCAGGAGACCTATGACACAGGTCAAACCTAGTTTAGGCTCCTGTCTCCCAAATAGAGGTTTTATTAGTGTTATAATAATATTGCGCCTACAAAGTTGTAAATTAAGTTTTTGGAAAATAATAAACACAATTTTTTTTTTTGGGTATAACAGACAGCCTTCTATGCAGGGCTTGTATGGAAATGGACGAAACCATTAAACACGTCATTCTGGAGTGCAAAGTATTTAACACCATCAGAGAAAACACACTTGGAACAGACATAACCCTAGATCAAATACCCAACAAACGGGACAAACTGCTGGCAACAGTTAGGGTGGCTGACTTGATGGCCACATAGGCCCACGCATAATAGTCCGTATAGGACTAAGTGCGGAAACCACATACTTAACTTAGAACTTAGAATCACAGCAGGAAATAAAAGTGAGAGCAGGTCGGATCGATAAGCGTCTCTGTAGCTCCAATATGTAGCGCATCGCTCCGTTCTGCTCTGACACTGCTGTCATTCTAGTCAAGCTACATTACTTCGCCTATAGTATGTACTGTAATGGTACACCGCTCTTGCTATGCATTCTCCGCGGTGTTTTCTTGTCGAATGGACATTAGGTCCGGAAATAGAATAAAATGTTTAAACTCCCTTCATCGAACATGCCACGATTCCCTCAACAATCAGACGAATCTGGAGTCTGATTGTTGGGGGAATCTACTGTTAGGAGGAGCATTTCTAGTCAATTTCCAAGTAAGCAGCTATCTGAGCATTACTACCCCCACGAGCCTCATAGGTTCGTTATAGTACTTTTCAATACATTTGCTCGAAAAACGTACTTACAAGGACGTAAACATTGCTCGTAAGTAGTTACTTACCGAACTAGTGCGGTAAGTAAAAAAAGTATAATACCAAGGAGTTTTTACACTCTGATCATAAAATTATTTTGTACAAATACAACAGTGGTGACTTTTTAGTTGGCTGACGACTGCCTACCTATATTTAAAATAAAATGGAGTACCAGGAGAACATAAATCGACAAGAGGCTGACAGTACCCATGGTTGGTTCCTTTACCAAGTGTATTACTTATACCTGTTTTCTCACAAAGGTATTGAAAAACGTCGTAAGATACACGTCCGTAAGGGTTATAACAAACTCGTGCCGATGGTAAACCCTCGACTTCGTCTCGGGCTTACAAAACGTCAACTCGTTTGTAATAACCCTACATACGGAACTTGTATCTTAAACTACTATTTAAGGGTTTATTATAGAGATTTCTGAGTGCTTTTTCGTGCAAGCTTTTTAGAGCTTCCACTAGACGCATTATACAACGTGTTAATGGAATAAGCGAAACCCTCATACACCCCAACTGATATTTATTAAAATAAATCTATTCCCTAAAAAAACTTAAAAAATGAATTTTTCTTCTAGATATTGTTATTTTAAAGTTTCATCGTTGTTCTAGTAGATTTTTAAGCTATGATGGCGCGTTCGACTCGCATCCCTCCCGCGCGCGTATCTACAGAAATATTTAGAAGCGGCAACAATTTAAATAATATAAATCCCCTATCCAAAACCCGTGAAATTGATTGTCCCTCAATTCTGAACAAACTATTTTCTCAGTTTCGCTTATTCCGTTAACACGTTGTGAATCTTATTGCAAGCTTTTAGTATTAGTAAGTTACTTTATGTAATATTGTAAGCAATTTATTATGTTACTTTATGTAACTTTCCCAAAGAAACATTTTTAGTAAATAAAAAAAAATACCTCTAAAAGGAAAAGAAAAAAAAGTTAGTAAGTATGGAAATAGTAGATTTTACAACAAGTGCACAAAACGAACAATTTTTCCGAGACTTCTAGTAGCCCGAGCCGAAGGCGAGGGCTGATAGTATTGTAGAGGATAAAATGGTTTTGTGGACGAGTTATAAACTCTGCTTTTCACTTTGATTGCGAGGAAATAAAACGTAAAAGTACTCTCTAAATGTAACTGAAGAATGAGTTGTTCTGCTTATTTTGTGCAGCCTATATCCTGCACAAAAAAGCACTTTCAGAGCATGAGAAGTGAAAAGTAATTTTTTTTTTTCATTTACCAAATATATTTTTTTAGGAAAGTTGTTCAGTTTCGTTGTCTGTGCACGCCTGTTCAGTTTTCGGTACACCGGCCCTTACACCCTGTACTACACCCACATTAAATCTTGATACTTACGGCAGGATATTCTTGGCCACGGATTGCATCACATACAGAGCTGCCTCTGTGTGCTCCCAGGAGAGCTCTTGGGCTGCTCCGAGCACTCCAAACATCTGTTTGAAGACTGATGAGGAGCCCACTATGAATACCACATCCTTGATCAGCTCCTGGACTTTCACACGGAACTCCTAAAAGAAAGAAAGAGCCTTTATTAATTTAAATTCCTTTAAGGAGAAACATAATATTAATTTTTACTATGTTACAAAGATTTCGATAGAAATGTAAAGCCTATAGAAATATACAGGGTGTAACAAAAAGGGTATACCTACCCTGAAGGATGTGATTCTGACCATTGAACTGAACAACTTTCTCTAAGGAACATAGGTAGAAACAAAAAAAAAAAATTACCTTCCATAGAAACAGAATTAGCTGATAGCGCATTTTGTATTGGTAATTTTTTTTTTCGTATTTCGACCTATGTTCCTTAGAGAAAATTGTTCAGTTTCATGGGCAGAATCACATCCTTCAGGGTTGATACACCTTATCTGTTACACATTGTAATTATGTATTGTTAAAAAAAAAACCTATTTCGACCTATGTTCCTTAGAGAAAGTTGTTCAGTTTCATGGGCAGAATCACATCCTTCAGGGTTGATACACCATTTCTGTTACACCTTGTAGATACAATCTTATGCTTGAATAATCTTGATTGTTTGTGCATCCAACCACAGATGATTAAGTCAGTAATAAGGTGAGGTGAGAAATATGCTCATCATCAACTTGTTACAGTTTTTCTATTTACGTCGATTGCCATTGATGCGGAAAGTTTCCTATCCTAGCCTATTTTATTCGTGAAATAATTACTTTTTCACTTCTAATGCTCTGAAAGTGTTTTTTTGTGCAGGATATAGGCTGCACAAAATCAAATTTTGTGCACTAGGGCATGCAAGTAATCGCGGTGGTGTACGCCCTGCGCGCGGGCTTGCTGCACCCCCCCATGCGTCAACATATTCTTCACTAAAGCAGAACAACTCATTCTTCAGTTACATTTAGAGAGTACTTTTACGTTTTATTTCCTCGCAATCAAAGTGAAAAGCAGAGTTTACAACTCGTCCACAAAACCATTTCATCCTCGACATTACTATCAGCCCTCGCCTTAGGAAAGTCTCGGTAAAATGGTTCGTTTTGTTCACTTTGATTGCGAGGAAATAAAACGTAAAAGTACGCTCTAAATGTAACTGAAGAATGAGTTGTTCTGCTTTAGTGAAGAATATGTTGACGGCGTGCCGCAGGCCCGCGCGCAGGCCGTACACCACCGAGATTACTTTTTTGCCCTAGTGCACAAAATTCGACTTTGTGCAGCCTATATCCTGCACAAATAAGCACTTTGAGAGCATGAGAAGTGAAAACATTATTTTTTTCGTAATACAGAATTTAAGCAAAAGCGTCACTAAGAGGCTCAGCAGACGAGAGCCGGCAGACATGGGCAGTCACGGACTTTGTCCGCCAGTGTGGCCGGTATTGCGAGAATTATTTATTTATTTATTTTGGGAAACAAACAGCTTAAATTTAGTACATAATAGCTTAAACTACATAGAAAATACATAAGCCAACAAAGTTTCCACTAAGAGAATAAAGTTCTATGCCATTGAGTAAACGCTAAAAGATTAAAATAACACACTTAAAGAATTTTATGTAAAAAAATAAAACAAAAAAAAAACAAATTGAGCAAGAAATAGTTGGAAATCATAATTCAACATACTCAAATTATAGTTTTCTGACGAAGTTTTTAAATTTTGTAAAACTATTATGGAAAATATCAACATTGTAATATCTATCATTATAAGCATGTGTGGATCTTGTAACAAATCTGTTTCTGGCATAGTTAGTGTGGCAAAAATCTGTAGAAAATATTATATTTTTATTTCTGAGACCAACTCTAGGACATTTTAAATGAATTTTACTAACTAAATACATAGAATCGACTATGTTATGTATGATTTTATATAGGAAAATTTGATCTCTATGCTCTCGTTTCTTTTCTAATGTCAAACTTGTACCAGCATCATACCCTTTGAACCTAAACTTCATGTGCTTATGAAACTTATTTTGTATTCGCTCTATAAGGTTGATGTACTTCTTATATTGAGGGTTCCAGGCTGTTGAGGCATATAGAAGCTGCGAAGTTACAAGTGAGTTGTAAAGGATCTGTATTGTACTTTCCTTCTTAAATGCTTTGCTCTGACGTAGAACAAAACCTAACTTTCTGTAAGCTTTCTTAGAGATCTTTTCAATGTGCTTGTCAAGAACTAGCTCACTATCAAGTTGAACGCCTAGGTCCCTAATCTCGGTCACCCTATGCAGCGACTTATTTTGAAGAGTGTAATTATGACGTAATTGTTTCTTTTTCCTGGAGTATGTTATACAGCAGCATTTATCAACATTAAGATATAATCTATTATTTATACAGTATTGACTTAGCCTATCTAGATCCTGTTGTAGTTTATGACAGTCTTCTACTGATTTAACTACTGTATAAATTTTTGTATCATCAGCATATAATAGTATGTGTGAATGACGAAAGCAACCAATTACGTCATTGATAAATATATTAAACAGCAAGGGGCCAAGATGGGAGCCCTGTGGAACCCCAGAGGTGATTGGAGTAAAGTTAGAGGTAAAACCTTTGACAGCTACGGCTTGAGTTCTATCACGTAGGTAAGACTTCAACCACCTGAGTAAATCACCGTGTATACCGATGTACTCCAATTTTTTTTCTAGAATTTGATGAGATATTTTATCAAATGCTTTGGAGTAATCGGTATACACGGCGTCCACCTGATAACCTTTATCCATAGCATCAAGAGCGTAATCTAAAAATTCGCACAAGTTAGATTCCGTAGATCGTCTGGACATAAATCCATGCTGTTGAATTATCAGCCTTGGTCGAATGACGCACGATAACGTATCGCATATAATTTTTTCAAAGAGTTTAGGTATTACAGATAGCTTTGAAATACCTCTATAGTTTTTTATGTCATGCCTATCTCCATTCTTGAAAATAGGTGTTATCAGAGACCTCTTCCATACTATCGGTACAACTCCTTCCCTTAGAGAAAGCTTGAACAAAATACTGATAGGTACAGCCAATTCTTCACAGCAACTTTTTAAAAATATAGGATGAATCCCATCAGGCCCGCTACCTTTGGTTACATTTATTTGAGATAAATATTTTTTTACTATTGAAACATTAATATTGATTGAATTTATTAAACATTCATTAGATTCGATTGATAAGTTTATACTATTACTAGTCGGAGGATCTTTTTCATAAACTGACATAAAAAAAGTATTAAACATGTTTGCTATCGTTCGACCATCAGTAGCATCAACGTTATTTAAAGTTAATGTGTCCGGAATATGATTATTATTTTTCTTTGACTTCATGAATGTCCAAAAGTATTTAGCATTATATTTAATATTAGTTTCAGCTCTTATTACAAAAAGGTCATAACAGGACGTTTCCAATTGTTTTGTTTGTTTTCTTAGATCAGAAAATATTCTTTCATCTGAATCTCTTCCGTAAATTTTCCACTTTTTATGAGCTTTTAACTTTTTGTTGATAAGTTTGATTAGTGGACGTGAGTACCAAATAGGATATTTGTATTCTTGGGTTATTAACTTGGAGTGTACATTGTCCTCAATAATTTTATATAAGGTAGAATAAAATATTGAGACAGCCAACTCTATACTATCCACCGCGAGCAGCCCCTGCCAGTCCACGAGAGAAAGTTCATAATTAATCTTTTCGTAATTTGCAGTGTGGAAACGATACACTTTGCGTGGAGCTGGTTTAAGGCTTACCGCTGCGCCACTCTCTCTTATTCCAATAAATAAAGAAGGGTGGTGAGCGTCCTCAGGGATAGACAAAGGACATACACGGGTGACTGTACAGTCCATGTCAGAAAAAACCAAGTCTAAACACCTATCGTTTTGGTTTTTTATTCCGTTGAACTGTAAAAAGCCCATAAAGCTCATAAAAGGGTATAATTGTGTCGTTAAAATATCATTTGATGGGTTTTCTAAAATGTAGTGTAACTGTCCATTGCGATTATTTATTTTCCAAATTGCATTACTTATATTAAAATCTCCTAATATCAAGAAGTGAAGATTTGGCTGATGTGTACCCAATTCAGTGATATATTCAAAGAATGATAATTGTGCAGATGCCTGATTTACGCCATGTTTAAAATAACAACAATAAAGGCAGATCTTATCAGAACAGTGAGCGGGGAGAGTTGTTATTGTAACGCAGGTAATTTCAACATCTGGTAGGTGCGGGAGGGGGGTCGGCGATCCTGCGCTCACGACTAGTCCACGCCGCACCGCTATCAGCGTGCCCCCACCTAGCTTGACGCCCATGCGTTCGTAATCTCTGTCCGTGCGATACACACTGTAGCGAAGATCGAACAGCTCGGAGTCGAAGATTCCATCGTGAAGCCAAGTTTCTACTAAACAAATGACGTCATAATCAACATTTAAGAGATTTTTAAAGAAACCAATAGTTTTAGTTCGTAAACCACGAACATTTTGATAAAATAAGCTAATCATTGAGAATAGTTTTTTCTGATTAGTATATTTAAACTATTATTATTATTTCTAATTTTTATGACCTGATGAAATTTATTAAATGCGTGATAATACTGTATTATATGCGACCATGGCAACATAACGGAAGCGATACCTAAAGGTGCGTTTTTACTTTGAAGAAAACAAAGTTCATTATGAGATTCAGTGTAAGGTAAAGTTTTTAGAGTTGAAATTCGCAGCGGCAGTGTGTACACACGAGTACTAATAAGCGTACGGCAGTTATTTACAAGCAGTACGGCAAAACAAGTAGCAAGTTTGTATTTAGGAAGTAGGTATGCATAGCAGTATCTTAAACATAACAACGAGAAGTCCAGAAGCAATAATGAGTTTTTAGATATCAAAAACTTAATGATCGGTAGCAATTTGACATAAGAAAGTATGATAATTGAAAGTGCATGGGTATTGAATTGTTTAGTAGATCTAGATAAATGCCAGAAACACCTGTTTACCGTAGTTTTATACTTGTATTGTTGTATTACTTGTTGAAATTTTCCAAATATAGCATAATTAATGAACATGAAAAGTAACGTTAAGTATATAGATAGAAACGATAACGTTAAGCTAGCGCTCAAACTATTTTCTTTAACGCTTCCTCCGATGTAATATGTATCACCGGCGAGTTTTCGTCACGACGAACCATGACGGTGCAGTTACGAACCCAGCAGTAGGTATAGTTCTTATCCTTGGCTTTCGTCTTAGCTTGTTGGTACAAGTACTTGTTCCGGGCAGATAGGTGGTCGTTGATGTAAATTCTAGTGTTTACACCGGAGAAACCTAGGTCATGAGCCTTTAGGTCCTTTAATTTCCTCAACGCAGTTAGAAAGTCGTCTTTCTTGTACCTTGATTGCATTTTTAGGATAATCGGTTTGATTTTTTTCCCGTCGGTATCGTTTTTTATAGCAATGCGGGTAACAAAATCAACATCAGTTTCGACATTCAGCGGATACCCACTTTTATCAGCAAGATTTTTTATGATATGAAGCAAGTTTTCGTTTCCTTTTTGGGGTATTCCATTAAACTGAATGTTAGATCGACGAACCCATTGTTCATTCCTGCTCTGATCATCAGTTAGTCCTTTTATCACGCTCTTAAGATCATTAATTTCGTTTTTAAGTACCTCGACGTTGGAGACTCTTGTTTCGATTTCGGATACCTGTTCCGAAATTTGATCGATTCTAGTGTTTAAAGTCACTTTTAGGTCCTGAATTCCAGTCTTCACCTGAGCTAAATCCTTTTGAATTTCTTCAACCACAGAGAAACGAGACGTCAACTCATCCATAGTGGCCGAGATCCGTAGTAGAATATCTTTATCAGACGAGTTATTGGCCGCTGATTCATCGCTAGGGCTGTTGATACCTTGGTTCGGCGAAAAAAACTTCGGAGTTGCTGGCGAACACAGGTCAAGACCTGAGGAAAACCTAGGTGGGGGAGGAGAAGTTGGAGCAGTGATGTCATCCTTTTGATAGGAGGATTCGGCACCAGCGTCCCGACATCCAGGGCACTTCCAGGAACTTCTATTTGTTCCCATCCGATCAAATCGCCTTTCCGACAATCCCACACATTCAAAGTGATGTTTAGTCTTACACTCCGAGCACTCGGGACCATACCCAACGGATTTCTTGCACGTTGCACATTCGATCGTAAACATAGTTGTAATTGCGCGGGGCTAGGGGCTAGCGCACAAAAGCGTGCTTACTCAATGGGCGCGCAGCGCTGACTGTAGCTGACTTATAGTTTTTATCATAATAAAATTCAAACTTAAGATTTTTCAAAATTGCTCTATGTTTTAAACTAAATAACAATAAATCTGAACAACCTTTTCGACTAGATAATTCTTTGAACTGAACCACAGATTCACTAATAGTAAACTAACGTTCAAACACAACAACAACTAAAACAACTATTAAAGCTGTTTTCCTTCCAAACCAAAGACTGGAAAATACGCGCATAGAAGCGGAGCGTTTTTCTCATGCCAATGACTATAATAATATCGAAAATAATTACAGTACCGGCCACAATAGCGGACTGTCACGACAAAAAGTCTACCGTCTGCTGAGCCTCTTATGGGACTAATTTCGATGAGGTTTCTCTTGCGAATAGGCATGAGGGCAACCTAGTCAAATCTCTATATTAAATGTCAAAACGAAAATCTTCAATTTTGTATGATATCACACAGCTATGAGGTCACAGCTCAGTGTCGTCTTTTATGATCTTTTTAATACAAAATTAATTAAATAAATTTTAAACTGCACACTTAATTTGAAACTGCACAATTTTTAAGGTCTCTAGATAAAAACAGTATTTTATTTAGGTAAGTATTTCTACATAAAAAATAACAGTTCATACTAAAATGTATGTTTGTTACAGATAGCAATGTAATAGTAGTTTATGCAACGGTACATAATGAGGGGTATAAAACTCGAGTGCCGGTTTATGGGACGCAGGCGAGCGTAGCGAGCCAAGTTCCATAATAGAAGACACGAGTGTTTTATACCTAATTATGTGGAGTTGCATACACAACTTTATCTACTCTCATATCATGAATCCTTAAATAATGTGTTCAAAAACAAACCTTAATGTTTTCTCTTTTTCCGGTGATAACTACTAAGCGAAGTTCCTATAGCTGCTTTGAAAACACTCGAAGGCAAATCGTAAACGATTTTATCACTTATTTCATTGCAAAACTAATAAAAATATGTAAATACAACTGTTGTTTGCTGATTTTTCCGTTATTGCAATAAAACCTCCTTGCAGCCACAGACTACAAACTCATCAAGCTCTCAATGGCGCGCCTATTTAAATTAAAAAATTGTTTAATAGGTCTCCCGCGATGACTGTTAGTAAATTCAATACTTCATAATACACTCCCACAGATAAAAAAATGCTGCTTAGAGTGTTTCTAAGCACAGATTGACATTATGAAGATGTTAACCTACAATTTTTGAACGCATTATTGAGGATTAACGATATGAGAGTACATAAATACATAAATGTAACTTTATTATTGTTTATTTAATCTGGCAGGCAGTTTTCACTGATATCTAGACTTTATCCAGAAACTCAAAGGTAGGCTAAGTAATTGTTTGTCCAACCTATTATTAAACTGAAAGATGAAAACCGGCCACGCGCAGTAAAGGTTCGAAAAAAAATTCAGGCTTCTCCTTAAGGCTCTCTGAGCTAAACTGCGGACATACAGATGGACATGATGAAACTATAAGGGTTCCTTTTTGACAACAGAACCCTAAAAAGTATGCATCACCTCATTTGGGAAAGAGATTACATTAAAATTATTGCAAAGTAAAATACCAGCTTGCCTTTAGCAACTTACATAGAACTCATCCCCTTCCTCTGGCAGCTGTGTATGATCCGGTTCACACTGACAATGCCTAGCCAGTGCCTCTATCAGTCGCTGTATGTGCGGCTTGAACACATCTGTCAGGGGCTGGTAGTCTCGCTGGTAGACTTCCTCTGACAGCCGGTACCAAAGGTTGAATGTTATTTCTGCTATCTGGAAGGTGAAGAATTCGCAACAGCTTTGAAAATACAAAAGATTTCTTTTTAATATCATCATCATAACATCCCGTCAAATATCCATTACAAGACAGGGAGCTCCCTCCAGAATTCTAGCTTTTGCTGGAAAATTTCGGAGGGGAAGTACGAGTACCATAGTCACCTCGCTTGTAAGCGTTACGGCTGGCACAATGGACCTCATTTGTAGGTGACCGCAGTAAGTAAGATGGTATGATACACAGGAGGATGCTGCTGCCCATCCTCCAGTTTATAACCCTTAGTCGCCTCTTGCGAAACCCACGGGTATGTATGGGATGGTACTATTCTTTGCCGGCACCACACGGGACTTCTTTTTGCTACTATCAAATTAGAATAATACACAGAAGTCAGGCATTACAGCAGTATCTAATCTTCTCAAAAGTATGGTATCTATCAGAGGTTCACCCTTCTCCTAAATAGCAATATGTAAAGCAGATTCCACAAAAGAATGTACAGTAGTAGGATATCAAACAAAACTATATTCCAAAGGGTTTTGTGAATGAGTATTGTGGTCACAAATATGTGCCTTGTGAGATTAAAAGAAAACCTCTTCTGCTGGCTAATAATTGACTGGCCTGTTCATGTGGATGGTAGTGAACGTGTCTTCCATGTTGTGGGCCGTGGTTTGATCCCCGCCCAGGGCAACAACTGTGAACATAAGTGTTTGTTGTTTTTCTTGGTGTTATTTATGCATTGTTTTTATCAGTACATGCTTTGCCTAGTTTGGGAACAAATGAGTTTCTGTGAAATTGTCCCCCAATATTAATTTTGGTAAGAAAAACACTCTTTTGTGGAATCCACTTTAAGTGCAGTATTTTTTTAAATATTGTGTACATAAATTTTAAGCATTCAAACAATGATTGCCTAATTACACCTAATTACACATAATTACCTCATAATCATGGTGACCAATGCAAACTAGCACTAATTCTAAGGACCTCATGGCAAAATGTGAATTTCCACTTGAAGCACAAGTGATTATCTTCTCTAAGAATGATTCTGCCAACTCTGTAAATATTCTAGCATAATTTGATGCCTTCTCGTCTTCCTCGTGAGCTACAGCCATATGGTAGCTCTCTTCTAAAGCTGCTATGCTATCAAATAAAAGCCGTTCCACTTCTTCATTATTATTATTTTCTTCTAAGCAGTGCAATAATGCACATACACAGTCAGATGCGGCATCATGCAATGTGTTTATAGAATTGTGATCCCTTAATATTTGCAAACATAGACCTATAACAGCATTTTGAGGTACTTCTTGTATATTCACTGCACTAACTTGAATCCAAGATGTCAAACATTTGATAACTTTCAAAGCTACATGTGAATTTTGTGAACTAGTGAGACTTTCAAGGAATTGTGTAATTGCTTGAGAATTTGATCGGAGTTCATTTTTTATATCCCCCCTTCGGTTTTCTCCAAGTTTTAAAGTTGATGAGTCGATCTCTTGAGGTAGAACTGTCAATAACTCTAGCAATACAAAATTGTTTTTGCTAGAAAAGGATTTAATTAGGTCACTAATACAATTTTGCCATGATGGCACTTGTAGTGCTAAATCTGCCAGTGCCAGACAGAGTTGTGTCACAATTGCTGAGCTAGTTTCGGGCGTGGTGTTTTCAAGGTGGGCTACTAGAGTGTTCCGTAACGATACCAGGGAGTCAGCAGGCAATTCAGATAAGTTATGTTGTACTTTCGATCTCATAGTCTGAGCAGCAAAATAACACGAATGAACATCCTTCTTCTGCTGCAAGAGCTCATCTGCTATCTTCCACGAGTGGATCTGTAATAGAAACGTGCCAACATGGTATTTGCTACTACAAAGGGAACATGTTTATAAAACTTAATTTGATAAGTTTAATTTTAGGTTATTATGTTGATAGCACCAGGGAATCATATATTGATAAGGGGAAGCTATGTAACGTGTACTTACAGACTTTTGGACATCCCCAAGCCAAAGAGAAGCCTTTTCCTTCTCATTAGCATTGGGGTTATCGTACAAGGCGCTTATGGCCTGGTAAACAGTCTCCATCGAAGGCGTTTCCATCTTGATACACTTAGTAAATCTCAAGATATTTCAGCACCACTCTCTCAGCACAGAAGTTTCGCACAATATCATATTATTACGTAGAAAACAAATAAAAAAGAAATATTTGGTGAAAACAAGCACATTCGAAAGAATGCTCGACAGTCCATAGACAAAAAATGTTGCCAAGGACTAACTAAACTAAGAATTCGGCTATGTGCACAGACTACTTAGATGATAGCTATGTGCAAAATGTATTTGTATATATTTTTTTTATTTTGTTCAGTCCTTTGGCTTTATTATACGAAATAGATTCAGATTCAGATTATTTATTCAATGTAGATTCTTTACAGAATACTTATTGAAATAAACTACGAAATAAATAATGAAGTGTGATTTACACAGATCAGAGATTTACGTTTCTATCCCAGATTAGTAAGTTTATGTACAGAGTAGTTTCTATAACTTTTCAATGCTGAAAAAGAACGAGCTACCCCACGTTCCGAATCATGCTAATAGCACTGTCGCTGGCACTGTGAGCACGCATAAGTCGGTCCGAATCGAACGAAAGTGGGCTCTCTCTAGAGCACTCGCTTGTTCACCATCTACGTCATTGATGACGTCATTCTGACATTTTCTGCTATCAGTGCTTTGATCAAATAGATAGAGTAGTGAAAACGTTATTGTTATAATCGATGTAAACATAAAAACAAAACACACTTTTTTGACAGAAGAACTTATGTCGTGATGCGCGATGTTTTAACTACCTGTGAATGTACACCTTTATTTGCCTTGCAACATTGGCCACGAGAGGCCGCCTTTTTCATCGAGTGTCAATGGTCTGACAGTTAATTTTCTTATTGTATATTTTTTACTTATTTCATAGTTTTGTGTTATTATAAGTTTGCTGGAAGGAAATAGGAGTTACAAGACCGTTGCGGCAGGACAGGACATTGAGGCTTTCTTTGGATTACAACCAAGCTAAGTAATCCAAAACACACAGTTTTCAATGTGCATTTCCATTATAGGTTGGCTATAATTTCTCAACTTCTGATGGATTAACTTGAGTGCCTATAATGGTAATATGGAGTGGAGAATGCGTGTTCGTTTGGGATGCATTGGATCCTTTGATGGAGAGTTCTAACAGTGTGATGGAGATTTGGAATGCGAGTAGATGTGTGATGGTTGTTGGTTAGACAAGACTGTAGGCTTTTATGAGTAGAACGGGCCTAGAGTGAAAGAATGAGTAAGATTCATAAAAAGCGTTTTCTAATAGATGTTTCTATGCTGGCCAGCAAGGTATAATAAATTGGAATGATTTAGTATCTGAGAAAGACCTATATCAACCAAGAGTAGTTTCAGTAGATTGGTGTCTACTGAAACACTCATGAATAATAGTGTAGTATTTGAGTAGGTATAGTTCTAGTAAACCTTTAGATATGATATTGAGAGATTAAACCCAAGTAGAAAATACAATATCACTTTAGTATTCTTGCACCAAAAGAAGATGACTTAGAGAAACCGCGGTAGATTTCATGAATACTTCAACTTACAGATGGCGAAGCAGATAACAAAGAGTAAATCTAATCAGTGCCTCTGCAGTGATAGAGAGAGGCAATCAATAGTCGGCATCAACAAGACACGGCGGGTAAGTAAGCCTAAATTTCGTGATGAGAAGATTATTGGATATATTAATTTAACACCCTGTGTACAGTGCACCCCAAGTATTCACACCAAGATCACAATGCTTAGCACACAGAATCTTCTCGTCGCGACAACTTATGAGCGCACTTTAATTCGTCCCAAATTAACTAGAGCCACTACAGCAGTAATAGCTCTGAGAGCGTGCGAAATCAATTTGGACCGGCTGCTGTCAGTACCGTATACGCTTTTAGCAGTGTTTGCTCAATTCGGAACACAGTTACAATAATAAAGGGCCCCATACAAAGCCTTGCCTGCAGGGCCCTGCTTGCAGTGCCACTGCCAATCGTACTTTGTTTGGGCATGCAGGGCCGACAAAATGGCCGTTACATCTATAGCGAGGGAGACCCCTCGCTATTCATGAAGAAGGGAAAACCACTTATTACAGTACTATTACTTTATTATAATATATCACAATACAATTCAGGTTACCAGGAAGACGCGGATCAAAATCTTTCGGTCCTACATAAATAAACACCGTAACACTAACAGTATCGAGTTGCAGTATCCCAGTGCCGCCATCTAGCGGTGGCAGTAGTGGGCACACTACATCACCCCCCTCCAGAGACCTACAGACGATAATATGCAGGAAACCGCACTTTCCGACCCGAACGCGTCGTGAATTCTGGTTCCTTGGCCACAGGTAGTTTCACTTTTTCAATGCGCAGTGAACTTGCCTTATTGAGGAGTTGAATGAGCTCAGGATCTGAGAGCTGTGCTGCTGCCAGCTGGTTCGGATCAACAGGCTGAACAATTTCCTCAACCCGAGAGAGCGTGTCGGCTACCACATTATCCTGGCCTGAAATATGGCGGATGTCGGTGGTAAACTGCGCAATGAGGTCTAAATGGCGAAACTGTCTGGGGGAGCAATTTTCCTTTCGGTTGTGAAAAGCAAACGTAAGTGGTTTGTGATCTGTATAGATCACAAAATCGCGCGCCTCAACCATATGTCGGAAATATTTGATGCTTTCATAAATAGCAAGAAGCTCCCGATCGTAAGGTGAATACTTCTGTTGAGTGGGGCTTAATTTATGAGAGAAAAATGCAAGGGGTTGCCAAGAACGTCCATCATGTTGCTGCAAGACTGCACCGATGGCGCTGTCAGACGCATCCGTCACTAACGCAAGCTTAGCGCCACATTGCGGATGAGCTAGTAAGGCGGCCTGACAAAGACCTTCCTTGCAAGCTTTAAATGCTTCGAGTTGTTTGCCTGTTATACTGACCGGATGTGAACCTTTTACTGATCCCGTGAGCAGTGCGTGCAAAGGTGCTTGGTGTTGAGCGGCTTTAGGGATGAAGCGCCTGTAAAAATTTATCATCCCTAAGAACCTACGCAGCTCCCTAACCGTTTTGGGAACAGAAAAAGTTTTGATGGCTTCTACCTTAGCTAGTAGTGGCGACGTACCCTTTGCGGAAATATGGTAACCAAGAAAAGTTACCTCTGAAACACCAAATACACATTTGGCTGTGTTGATTACCATGCCGTACTTTTTCAGACGGTTGAACAGCTGGTGCAGGTGCTCTTCGTGGGTTTTCTGGTCCTTGGAGAAGACCAAAAAATCATCTAAATATGTATAAACGAAGTCCAGACCTCGAACCATTTCATCAACGAAGCGCTGGAACGTCTGTCCGGCATTACGAAGTCCGAACGTCATGAACGGAAATTCGTAAAGTCCGAACGGCGTTGTAATGGCAGTCTTCGCTATGTCTTCAGGATTAACGGGTATCTGGTTGTAAGCCTTTACAAGGTCTATTGTGGAAAAAACGTTGCACCCTGAAAGACTGTGAGCAAAGTCGTGTATGTGCTTGATTGGGTACCTATCGGGTACAGTACGTGCGTTCAGCATCCGGTAATCACCACAGGGACGCCATCCATTGTCCTTCTTAGGGGCGAGATGTAATGGCGATGACCAAGGTGATTCAGATGGCCGGCAGGTACCATTTTGTAGCATGGCTTCAAACTCGGTTTTAGCTATCTTTAGTTTTTCGGGTGCAAGACGGCGTGGAGTACAAGATACCGGCGGCCCAGGTGTCGTGCGAATGTGATGTACAGTGTTGTGCTGAGGTGTGCGATGAATACCGGGTGGACGGGTGATTTCTGGATATTGAGTTAGTATGTCATGATACACAGAGTTGCCAGAAACTACCTTGACCGAAGAAACATCATCCTTCGCGGAAGCAGGTATACCCGTGGTCGTGAGCGTAGTGCTACCATCGATGAGGCGTTGGTTACGAACATCAACAACTAAATTGTAATATGAAAGAAAATCCACGCCTATTATCACCTTTGTGACATCGGCGACGATAAACCTCCAAGCAAAGTCACGGCGCAAGCCTAGGTTAAGCACTAAGTGAGCGTAGCCGTAGGTACTAATAACGGAACCGTTTGCCGCACAAAGTTCATAGTCCGTTTTCACTCGACGCTCCTTAAGGTATGTTTTAGGAAAAACACATAAGTCACTCCCGGTGTCCACAAGAAACTGCATACATGAACGCTTGTCTGTCACAAATAAGCGACCGGTACTCGGACAGTTGTCGGTCGCCATTATCGACTGCCCGTTGCTTTTCCCGAAAAGTCGCAAGGCTTCACACACTTATGAGCCTTCTGCCCGAACTTGGCGTGGTACCAGCAGATGGGAGAGTTTTCATAACTAGACTCTGATCTAGTAGTAGAAGAACGTCTGCTACGCCGTGAAGTGGATCTGCTTCTTGAACGGAATAACCTATCCAGCTTAGTTGACAGCATCTGAACTTGCCTGGTAAGTGCTGCTATTTTTTCTGACTTGCCATTCGTTCTAGACTGAGCGAGATTACAACGGCTTATGTTAAAAGTCAATCTTCGCTTCAACTGTTGACAAATAAATATGTAGAAACTGAGCAGTGCATGAATGAAATGTTGTCATCCACAGCTGAGCTCAAGCAGCTTTATACCACTCAGCAGCAACTGATAGCCACCCTCACCAATGACAAAGAGGTTGCTTGTGCTCTAGAACCACCGCGGACATCAAATATCAGTATGTCTTCTAGCTGTACGCCTGCCACCTGCGGTTCAACGTCAACATTTTTCAACTGGCGATTTTCAGCTCGCCTTACGAAGAAACAACGCCGCCAAAAGCGACACGCGTACGATCGACGCCAGCAGCGCGGAGACCAGCATGAGCAGACCGCTGTGAGTGACGTCATCGTGGTGGCACCACGGCAGCACATCGATGGGAGCATGGTGACTGCGAGTGACGACATCACCACGTCGCCAGTGTTGCCAACACATGATGCCGCCGCGCGTGAGCAGACCGCTGTGAGTGACGTCATCGTGGTGGCACCACGTCAGCACATCGTTGAGAGCGTGGTGACTGGGAGTGAAGACATCACCGCGTCGCCAGTGTTGCCAACACATGATGCCGCCGCTGGTGGCGCCACGGTGGAACAGCAGCCACCTGTCGATAACAGCACAGAGACCACGGATGGCGAGGACTTTTCGTCGACTTCCAATAAAAAGAAGACCTTTGTATATTCAGACAGGATAGGAGTAGGTCTAGGGTCTATTTTTAATTACTGCCATAATCAGCAGGTGACCAATATTTGCTGTCCCGATATTACTTTCGACGGTCTTGTAAGAAAGATTGCTGTAGGCAAGTTTGACATAAACACCACTGTTGTTATCGTGGTAGGCAATCATTCTGACATAAGTAGATTAAAATTAAACAATTTTGTGACATTGTTAAACAAAATACAGGTTGAAACTAAGTGTAGGTTTATTCTGTGTAACTTCCCATACTGTTCAAATGTTACTGAGCAACACAACAAATGTATACACAGAATGAATTTACATTTACAAAATTTGACAAGTCGTCATAGTGACATTTTATATCTTGACATGAATACTTTTATAAATTATTTCAAATTGACAAAGGATACTATGTATCTGCCTCTTAAGTTTAAGAAAGAGCTGGCTTCATTGATAGCATATAATATATCTGACTCTGTTATAGGAAGTTATACACAAAAAACTTCTTTAGTTAGTAACATTACTAACACCAATTCTTTAAACTAGTTCATACGACAAAAGAGGGTTTTTCTAAACAAAATTTTACTGAAGTAAATGAAAAAAAACCTTCTGGCAAAAAACTTCCTATAGCAAAGACAAAGGAAAAATCTAATATTTTGAAAATTTTACATCAAAATATTCAAGGTTTTTCTGGAAAAATTTTAGAATTAGAATTATTCTTAGAAAGAACAAAATTTGACATTATTTGTCTGACAGAACACTGGCAAAAAGACTATCAAATGTTGATAAATTATGAAAATTATTGTATAGCCAGTGCTTTCAATCGAAAGTCTGCTTTACACGGTGGATCACTGATTTTAGTTCGTAACAGTTTTAAGATAAAGAACCGTAAAGATATTGTTCGACTTTCGGTTGAAAGATGTATTGAAATATCTTGTGTTGAGCTGGACGAGCATGTTGTAGTGTGCGTATACAGACCTCCCGCTTTTCAAAAATTTTCAATGTTCGAGTTAGTAATGGAAGATGTTTTAAAAATAGTGACAAAAGAAAATAAGTTTGTGATAGTGTGTGGTGACTTTAACGTCAATATCTTAGAAAATAATACCTATAGTAACAAACTTATAAGTCTTTTCAAATGTTTTAATTTAGAGCATGTATTTTTTGAACCTACAAGGGTGACGTCATCCTCGGCTACCTGTATTGATAACGTCTTTTGTAATTGCGATTATTTTGAGAAAAGTATCATAAACTCGATTCAGTCTGACCACTCTGGTCAAAGTGTTACTTTTAATTATTCTCGAGTAACCCAGAAGATAGATATAGAAACCGAGCCTAACGAGTGGTAGGTTAGAAAAGTACAAAAACACGTTACTAGAAAAACTGCCCTGTCACAATTATAATACTAACAACCCTAATAACTGATACGAAGATTTATTCACATTGATTAATACTGAATTCAGTAAAATTTTCACTATTAGAAAAAAGCAAATTATTGTAAAATTCAAATTCAGTGACTGGGCTACCGCTGGTATTCGCAAAAGTAGAGAGAGACTTTTTGAATTATATGAGCTAAGAAATTATTCAAATGACGACAATTTCATTGAATATGTCAAAAAATATTCAAAATTGTTTAAATTAGTTTGTTCAAAAGCAAAGTCATTTTTTCTTCGGAAAAAAATACAGTCTGCTGATAACAAAATTAAGGCTGTATGGAATGTTATAAACAGTGAAACTGGAAAAGTGAAACCGCGTGACAATCAAATCACACTTCATACAAATCGCGGAACTATTAATTCAAACGTAGAAGTGGCTCAAGAATTCGAAACCTTTTTTACTAATATTCCTTTGAAAACAACAGAGTCACTCAATTCTTCATCTTCACTTGCTAGCGATTTACTTCAAAAGAATGTGGACGCCTGCGAAACTGAATTTGGGTTCAATCATGTCACCCCTAACGAAATTATTAAAGCCTTTAAAAGTATTAAAATGAAAACTACTGAGGACCTATGGGGAATGTCAGTAAAAGTCTGTAGTGCGATCATTGATACTATATCTGTGTCCGTCTCCCCAGCAACCCGTGCGAGATATGGCCAAGTGGCATACACCAAAATTTAGTGGAAATTGGTTCATTCCATCAGTAAAGTGTCAGATTCAGTGCATCAAAACTGATGACACTACGAGGTGAAAACTTTGGGTGGCTGTAGAGACGTCTCGTCAGCCAGCCCATTCTATACAGGGAAAACTACGAAGATTACATAAAAGCAAAATAGTTCCACATTTACTGCATGTCTAGTGCAATTGATTGTAAAAAAGCCGAATCGAAAATGTCCATATGGTAGGAGCACTTCATCAATAATTATGGGTGGCTGGAGAGACGTTTTCCCAGCCAGCCCATGTGATATCTCGGAACATATAGTAGGTAGGAAGATGAAGCAAAGCTTAATATTTACTACCTACTCGGAACAGTAGGTAGCAAATATTTCAAAATCCTAGCTCCACTAACTTTTGAGATATTTGTATTTTTTCATGGGCTTGCTGGGGAGACGTCTCGCCAGCAAGCCCATGCTGTAACTCAAAAAATACTGCACGTAGAATGCTGAGCGATATACCAATAGAGAGTGCATATTTGATGCAATAAGCACCAAGAAAAATGAGTCCCTAGGTCTTATGGTTTCGATGCTAGAAACAAAAATCATTTTCCCGCTGAAAATTTGGAATGCATGATGTGAAGTGCAACGTTGCCATTCTGTGCAATTCTACATGTGGCTGTTAGAGCATTCCAAAATCAATCTTGTGTCCTAATAGTTAAGAGGTCCTGTAGACGCACGTGTAGATTATTTGTAATTTGAGAATAGTTCGGGAGACGGTGTACTTAAAAGGCTGATTGGTTAACAAGAAGTTTTTATTTATTTGTGGACAACATGTGAAGAACAAAAGACATAATATGTATTTTGGCTCACGTATTTATTTAATAAATCAGTTTTCTTAACTTATTAATTACAGGACAATTTAAGAATACTTTAAAAATTTTAGTTTGTTACTGAGACCATTAAACCTACATCTCCTCCTAGAATACAGTTGTCACGGTTGCTAAAAAGAGATTGAGGCACCAGTTAGTCTTCACGTGAGCTAAAATACATATTATCTCTTTCGTTCTTAACATGTCGTCCACAAATAAATAAAAACTTCTTGATAACCAATCAGTCTTTTACTAAGTACACCGTCTCCCGAACTATTCTCAAATTACAAATAATCTACACGTGCGTCTACAGTACCTTTTAACTATAAGGATACAAGATTGATTTTTGAATGCTCTAACAGCAACATGTAGAGTTGCACAGAACGGCAACGTCGCACTTCACATCATGCATTCAAAATTTTCGGCGGGAAAATGATATTTGTTTCTAGCACCGAAACCGTAAGACCTAGGGACTCACTTTTCTTGGTGCTTATTGCATCAAATATGCACTCTCTATTGGTATATCGCTCAGCATTCTACGTGCAGTACTTTTTGAGTTACAGCATGGGCTTGCTGGCGAGACGTCTCCCCAGCAAGCCCATGAAAAAATACAAATATCTCAAAAGTTAGTGGAGCTAGGATTTTGAAATATTTGCTACCTACTGTTCCGAGTAGGTAGTAAATATTAAGCTTTGTTTTATCTTCCTACCTACTATATGTTCCGAGATATCACATGGGCTGGCTGGGAAAACGTCTCTCCAGCCACCCATAATTATTGATGAATTGCTCCTACCATATGGACATTTTCGATTCGGCTTTTTTACAATCAATTGCACTAGACATGCAGTAAATGTGAAACTATTTTGCTTTTATGTAATCTTCGTAGTTTTCCCTGTATAGAATGGGCTGGCTGACGAGACGTCTCTACAGCCACCCAAAGTTTTCAGCTCGTAGTGTCGTCAGTTTTGATGCACTGAATCTGACACTTTACTGATGGAATGAACCAATTTCCACTAAATTTTGGTGTATGCCACTTGGCTATATCTCGCACGGGCTTGCTGGGAAGACGGACACACTATATCTCCATATTTAGCTGTTATATTCAATGATTGTGTCGATCATGGTACATTTCCTGACTTAATGAAAAAAAGTAAAGTAGTTCCATTATTCAAAGCTGGTGACAAAAAGGATCCCAGTAATTTTAGACCAATATCAGTCTTACCTGTACTTAGTAAAATTTTTGAAAAGGTCATACTCAATCAAATGCTTTCACACTTCAATAGAAATAACTTACTACATGACCATCAATTTGGTTTCACGAAAGGGCGCAGTACAACGGATGCCGGGACTGCACTTTTAAAATACATCTTTTGCGCGTGGGAAAAATCTGAAGATGCTATTGGTATCTTCTGTGATCTATCCAAGGCATTTGATTGCGTAGATCATAGCACATTGTTGCTAAAACTTGAACATTACGGTGTTAAGAATAATTCACTTAAACTACTTAGGTCATATTTGGAAAACAGGATTCAAAAGGTACAAGTAAACAGGACGAAATCACTGGGATCTGTTGTCAAAATTGGCGTACCTCAAGGGTCCATATTAGGGCCATTTTTATTCCTTATTTATATTAATGACCTTCCTTCTGTGGTGAAGAATCTGTCAAAGATTGTGTTATTTGCTGATGATACTTCATTAATATTCAATGTAAGTAGGAAATCACAAAATTATAACGAAGTCAACGATGCACTTGGACAGATTCATGCATGGTTTACTGTTAACAATCTAGTCCTAAACGCCAAAAAAACTAAATGTATTAAATTTGCACTACCAAATGTAAGGTCTACTTCACATAACATAGTATTGAATAATGAGCCATTAGATTTTGTAAATAGTACAGTTTTCTTAGGGTTAACACTAGACTCTAAACTTCAATGGGGCCCTCATATAACGGCTCTTTCTGGTCGATTGAGCTCGGCTGCATATGCTGTTAGAAAAATCAGACAACTTACTGATGTAGCTACTGCAAGGCTGGTTTACTTTAGCTACTTCCATAGCATTATGTCTTATGGCATACTGCTTTGGGGCCGAGCAGCTGATATACATTCAATATTCGTTTTACAAAAGAGGGCTATAAGAGCAATTTATTGCCTGAAGACTCGTGATTCCCTGAGAGAACTGTTCAAGGAAATCAACATTATGACAGTGCCATGCCAGTATATCTATGAAAATATAATGTATGCTAGAAAGAACATTCATCAATTACCAAAAATTTGTGACAGGCATAATTTTAATACTAGAAATAAGCATAAAATTGATCAACCATATACTAGATTAACTAAAGTCAATACATCTTTCGTTGGTCTGTGTATACGATACTACAACAAAATACCTGACAATATAGTGCAATTACCTGAGAGAAAGTTTAAAGAATGTGTAAAGCAAACGTTATGTAAAAAAGCTTACTATAGATTGGATGACTATATGAATGACAAAGAGGTATGGTGCTCTGATATTCCAGCGAAACACAAGAAACACATTGTAAAAAGCCGACTCTTAAAGTAGGCCGTGCTGCAGTGGTTTCTTGCCGTTTCTTTTACGCTGCCATAGCACGATCCGAAACGGCGTAGACTCGCTCTATTTGCATTGTATTCTGCATGACATTCAATAAGTATTCTGTAAAGAATCTACATTGAATAAAATTATCTGAATCTGAATCGTTGACCCGCCACCGTCTTTGTTGGCGGCGGTACCCGATGCGCTTTCATCCTCCAGACCTCCCGCCATGGAACTGAGGTTCCTAAAACGGGGTCAAAACCAGTGAAACTGCTGAGAGGGTCCTCCAGTGTCTCTCCTCCCAGCGTGGCGTGGCACACGTGTTCCTCGGGGTCACCAGTATAGCGAGGGAGACCCCTCGCTATTCATGAAGAAGGGAAAACCACTTATTACAGTACTATTACTTTATTATAATATATCACAATACAATTCAGGTTACCAGGAAGACGCGGATCAAAATCTTTCGGTCCTACATAAATAAACACCGTAACACTAACAGTATCGAGTTGCAGTATCCCAGTGCCGCCATCTAGCGGTGGCAGTAGTGGGCACACTACACATCGGCCCTGCAACACCACACACGGTACGATTGGCAGTACGCACTGCAAGCAGGGCCCTGCAGGCAGGGCTTTGTATGGGGCCCTTAAACTTATCACAGCGTTTACCTAAAATAAGGTAATATTTAAGCTGGCAGCGGCTTTTTGGCGGGAACTCGACATGGGCGTTTGCCTGCTTAATTGAAATTTTGTTTTTTTGTGCATTTAGTGATTTAGTGGATAATAAAGATAGTGTGTTATGCAGTAAATTTACTACGGAGTGCGCAGCTGATGAAGATTTCAAGTGATCTCGTGTTTAAGCCCCGTTTGTGTTGTCCCAACAAGTCACGAACATTTTCCTTCGTAAAGTTCACTATCGCTTTACGAGGGAAGCAAAAAGAAAGATTAAACACATCAGACATGGCTGTATGGGCTTTGTACTCTTTGCCTTTCCGAAAGGAAGAATAAAACCAAAAAAAAAAATTAAGCTGGCAGCATTTTTATGAACGTTAACCATAGACAATATTTTCGTTTAGAAATGGATCACCTTGTACTTTATTGAGTGGCTGCTTCTTTTGATCACCATCCAATCGATCCAAATATAGCATCGCCTAGTTTATTGTGTAGAATAGTAAAGTGAAGATGATGTTTATCGTTCAAATCTCAATACAGTACTCTTCAACCATTTAAGATTAAACACATCAGACATGGCTGTATGGGCTTTGTACTCTTTGCCTTTCCGAAAGGAAGAATGAAACCAAAAAAAAAAAAATTATTTTATTTGCCACACTTTTCAAAATGTCGAGTAAATTCTGAACGAAAAGAAGTCAGCTGTGAAACGTCAAAAGTGCGCAAGGTCGGTGCGATCGATAACCTGTCGTTTTATAAAAAAATACATTTTCCAATCAAATGATTACCACGAGTTCATCTATTATTCGTGGCATTTCTGCATTCGCGAAGCAAGCGTCCGCACGTACGTTATACACGACACAAGTGGCCATGGCACCCATAAAAGTAAGTGTGGGAACAATCGTTGTTTTGTACTGTTTGTAAATTATGTAATTGTCGGCTTATTTGTGTGTCTTGTTGAAGGTTGGTGATGCGATCCCATCGGTAGACTTGTTTGAGGACTCGCCGGCGAACAAAGTGAATATAAAGGATCTGAGCTCAGGAAAAAAGGTTGTGGTGTTTGGAGTGCCCGGGGCTTTTACGCCGGGTTGTTCAAAGACGCACTTGCCAGGCTATGTTGAAAAGGCGGAGAAGTTCAAGTCTGAGGGTATCGCGGAGGTTGTATGCGTTGCGGTCAATGACCCGTATGTGATGGCTGCATGGGGAAATGCACACGACACAAAGGGAAAAGTAAGTATTTAAAATATTTAATCATTAATGTTGAGGCTTTGTGTTCCAAGATCTTCTGACATCAGTCTTTAAAGCATAGATACATAAGTACCTTGCCTCAATAGATCTTTTTCTGTATAAACATTTATTATGTTCACTTGAGTTTACTGTTCTATTCATAATGTAGATACATGCACTTTTTATCTACATATGTATTTGTTTGTATTCTGATAAGAAACCATAATAACAGTACTTTTATGTCTATAAGACACAAGACAATCAAAAATGTTATTTTTTTCTTCCCTCCTTTAATTTAAATCAATAAAGCATAAACATTCTATTTGCTAAAGTACATAATCCTAAGCCAACCTTAGCCTAACTTAAACCCATTATTTAAGTTATAAAATATAGTTGCTATGTGAATGTTAGGTATTTTGCATACAATCCAAGGTGACCTTACCTTCCACTCTATTCTATATTTAACTGATATCTACTGTTCTACATAAAAAACACTTTATCAAGTCAACAAGTAGTATTTGAAGTAGTCAAATTAACTCTTTATTCTTGAAGCCTTTGAGTGCATTTTGCCTTGAATGTAAAGTGAATGCTTAAAAGTCCCTCTCGAGTTTCAATAGGAAGTAGTCAAGTCATGAAATATTTGACCTTGAGCAGTTTTTATTGTTTTGTATTAGAATATAAAAAAAGTATTTATTATTTATTAAGCTCTGTTTAAAGAGAAAGACATTTCACACAAGGTCATCTGATCCCAAACTAGGCACAGCTTCATACGAGTACATACATAAATAACACACAGAAACAAAACAAACACTAGTGTTCATCACACATATGTTTGCCCTGAGTGGGGATCAAACCCGCGACCAATGGCATGTAAGGCAGGCTCTACCAGCCACACCAACTGGCTACAATAGATCTATGTAGGTTGTAGTGGCTATTGGGAACTAGGAGCCCGGCCCCTTTACCCTCAAAGCATAAACAACCACACCAACAGGCTGGCAAAATCTCATCTAACTGTCAAACTATTGTTTAAGTGATTCTCTTGAGTAATCCTCTTTATTTAAAACTTTCTTAATTTTTCAGATCCGCATGCTGGCTGACCCTTCTGGTAACTTCATTAAGGCAATTGATCTTGGCACCAATCTGCCCCCTCTAGGTGGTTTTCGCTCCAAGCGTTTCTCAATGGTCATCAACGACGCTAAGGTTGAAGAGCTTAATGTTGAACCGGATGGTACGGGACTTTCCTGCTCACTGGCAGACAAACTAAAAGTCAAGAAGTAAACAACTGCATTTAAAAACGAAGAAAAATACCAGTTTTTTTACTATTTGGGACTAAGGACAAATTTTCATTCACAATCCCAGATATTAAAAGTAGAATATATTTGAAATATATTAGGATTTAAGCTTCCAATAAAGAATTGTCATCCAACATCTTCCTAGCTTTAACACAGACTTTTTTAGGCTATCGACGCACTTGTCTTGTGATATCGAAAATCAATTATAAATGTAGTTAGAGAAACTTTTGAAGTACAGCCTTTGTTTAGTGAATTTTTACTGTTATATATCTTGCATTGATTTTAAAATTATTGAAGAACCTGCTGTTTTGTAGTGTACTTTATTTAATATTGTGTAATTTGTATGTTTTAATTATATTATTAATTATAATTTTATTTCCTTTCATTTTGAGACCGCTCCAAAACGGGTATTTAAGGAATTAAGAAGTGATCTTCATAATAGTTCTTTATAGTTGGCTACAACTATAAAGAACTATTATGAAGATCACTTCTGTAGAGCTTGTAGGAGAACCAACGTCGTGATTGTCCCTGTGGATTATCCTCTAGGCAGAGCCAAAGTATTTCGTACTTGCTTTCATTGCAGCCTTGGAGAGTGGCTATGCATTGATGCTCTAACAAATGAAATAGTGTTCTAGAAACGGAACGTAAACGTCAATACTGCGTTTGTCGGCAGGTCTTTGCATCTTACGAAATGAGCAAAAGAGACAACGCTACACAAAACTCTATCCTTCACTTCATCTGTAATATTAACAGTGTCTATAATCGTGTAAAATTTTGAGAATAACACCGTGGCCGTTCGTTTGTTTATTTACGAAATTAATAAAAATTATGACTAAAAACTGTGAAAATGTATAAACAAATGAATTATGTCGGCCCCTTACTTGTTGCTTGTTCGGTCGCGTACGTGGTAAAGGTGATTTTCACAGAATTATTCGAGGACGAAAGCTCACAAGTTGACGAGTGGCTGGATCAAAACGAACTTGGGGATTACAAGAAATTATTCAGGGAATATGGTGAGTTTTGTATTATTTATCTTTTTAGATGAGTATTTTATTAAACACCGGTAAAAATTTCGCAGTTTTACTTCGTACAATAACAAGAACAAGTTTTAGGCGGAGTTTGTGAAAGTATTGGGAACAATTTTAAAATAAGAAACATAATTTATTAGTTAAACATTTCGAACTAGATATACGTGTCACTAAACTAGTCTTAGGTCATTCTTAAGTTGTCTAGACACTGTGGGACGTGGGTAATGTTGGCTGTGTTGGTCATTCAGGGAATGGATAAACATTTGGCTGCATTCCAAATAAATTTGGGGTTCAGTTATTCTATTTTCTTTGTGAAAATCTTTCACAAGAGATGCAGCAGATTACCATAAATAACACAGGTATTAAGATAAAAAAGAGAAAGTTTGTGATTCTTTAATTGACTTTTAAGAAAAATATTCCTAAAGCTTTGCATGCTTAAAGCATCATAATAACATAACCTTTTGAAAGCATTTACATACTGTATCTATGTGGCACACATGGTTTTATTCTGTGGTCTTTTTTATTATTCTTATGATTTTATCATTATTAATTTAATTATCATTAAATACTTTATATCTGTTTTTATACAGAGTACATTGCCTATTTAATATTCTGTTATCTTCATGCCAGATGGCAAAAGTGTCTGCTTCTAGAAAATGGCACCTTCGAAGAAAAAATACCAGTTTTTATTTTTAAATCATTAGTAGGTATATATACTGTCCCACTGCTGGGCAAAGGCCTCCTCTTCTGTCCTCCATAGCGAATTCTGGCCATTCGCGACGGTACGAGTCTAAATCGTCACGCCACCTTTTTCGTTGTCTTCCCCTGCAGCATTGGCCATTCTGCGGTATCAATTTGAATTTTTCAATTTGAAAGTTACAGTGAGAGGCAACAAACCAAAAGTGAATAAATGCAAATCAATTTATTATGTTGATTATTTTGTTTTGTCCACTATCTGGCTGGATGACAATGTCCAATATGTTTCAAGCTAAAAATCAGCACCATAGCCCATGGCATATGCTGAGCTGGAGATCAATTTGACTGGCCTGTTGGTGTAGCTTTTAGTAAGCCTGCCGCGGGTTCAATCCCAGCCCATGGCAAACACTTGTGTGATGAACACAAGTGTTTGTTCTGTGTCAGGGTGTTATTTATCTATTTATATATGTTAATCAGTACCTGATATCCAAAGTACAGGCTCTGCCTGATGATCAGATGATCGTGAAATGTCCCCAATATAAAAATAAATAAAAAATTTGCAGTAAGTTTTAAATATAGTTGATTTTTATTTCGTACACAGCAGCACGTCAGAAGAAACCCTTTCCCGTCTCTCACAAGGGCAAAGTTTTTCCACCAACGTCTCTAGTTTCAGGCGGTTGAAGAGTAGTACTGGATCAGCTTATTCCGGTTAAGTTTCTACTTGCTTGTTGTTGTGCGTACATTGTCTGCTAAATAGAAAGTACCTGCACTCTTGAGACATTCCTAGTTATATTTTAACAAAGAAAGGCATTTTCCCACAATTTTGTGATTAAATTACTATTATGTAACCTCTAGTCTCTCCCACTGCTGGGCAAAGACCTTCCCTTTTTTTTTTTTGGCCAGTTATCGCGATTTTCTGTCTGCTACACAGCCATACAAGCATCCAAGTCGCACCATCTTCTAGGCTGACCTCGATTACGTCGCCCATCTTCTAGGATCCAGACAGTGGCCAACCTGGCCCACCTAATTGTAATTAAATTAATAATGATTAATAATTAATAATGAAGCATTATAAGGTTGAATACATTAAAAAGATAAACATTGTGCAGTACGCCCTAAGATCTAATAATAGAATGTTTCAATTATGCTGGTAATCACTGGTTTTTGTTTACCTGTTAAATGCTTGAATGCATCAATTTTTAAAAAAAACTGCTGCATTGCAGCAGGAATTGGAAAGGAAGTGCTTCATCTTTACATTCTTTACCTTTTCTCTACACAGGTTTTGTACAAAGTCCTGTAAAAATAAAATTTTCAAATAATAACTATTCAACAAAAGTTCTGTACACACCTTCTATGAAATTTAATGGGATACTCACAAGATACTAACGTCAGTTTTTCTAATTAAGTATTAAAAAAAAAATTAAACCTTATCAAAATTTGGTATTTCATACTGAAAGACATCCACAATTTTATTTTAAAATTCCTCTAATTAGATGAGCTGAGTGTACAAAGCTTCTTTGGACTCCATTAAAAATCCAGTTCAGATCGGAACCTAATTAGAAGGGCTCATTACGGGGATTTTGCCGAGAGCTGGTATCAATAGCGAGGGGGAGGAAATGACGTCACCCACCCCCACCCCTTAACGTTCAAGAGAAGGGGAAGGGGGTAACGCCAGCCGCGAGTCGCGACTTGCCCGGCTCAGTCAGACCGCAGCCGTCGCGCCGCGCACACGTCCCAACTCTATGCATATCTTCACATCATCACTTATTATGATCGCTTTTAATCTTAATGTGATAAACCTTACATCTAACACCTACTAACTTAGTTTCCCTGTCTGCAAAGACGAAATTTCTATAAAACTGAGCGGTTTCTGTCAAGTTTAGTCTTTGTAAATAAGTTGCGTGTAATGTATTAGGTTAGAGGCATTAATGTACCACTGTCCCCGTATCCATAAGCTAGACGTGAGCTTTGAGCCAGGCATGTGGCAGTTCGAGGACTCGGAGATATGTTCCATAGGGATGATCCATCCGTCGCACAGCCGACACTCCGGACTCTCCATGCTGTCTGGAGTCTCGCAGTTTTCAGGTACGTTTCTTATACTTTTAAAACTTTTAGTGTTGGACTTTCAAAGTTACATTGGTCTTTTTTAACCGACGAAAAAAAAACGGAGGAGGTTCTCAAGTCGACGCGTATATATATTTTTTTTTATGTATAAGGAGTGGAATTCTCTGCCTGCGTCTGTGTTCCCGAGCTCTTATAACCCGAACCTATTTAAGTCGCGAGTGAATAGGCTTCTTCTGGGCAAGCTCCTTCCATCGTCGACCTCATCTCTGTCCTCAAGGCTAGATCGAGGTCAAGAGTAAGCTCATACATAGTAAAAAAAAAATGTATGTCCACGCATAACTTTTTACAGAGTAGTCCGATTTTGATAATTCTTTTTGCTTATCGGGTGGGTTATGTCGTTCCGGGTGGGATTGGTGACCGCTAGCGGTTAGAAGTAAGGCGTTGTATCCGTGCTTCTGAAGGCATGTTGTTAAGCCTTTCGTCATGGAACCAGTTGGCGTATAAACTGTAGATCACAGTATGTCACGAAACTACTAAGATAACAAAATATTAACAACATCAGGCCTAGTCGATTTCGGTTGACTGCTAGAGAGCGTTTCCGTGCTCCGAGAAGCACGTTCAGCCATTGGTGCACATTAGGCTATGTTAGTCCTTTAAGCGAATTGAAAATTCTTATATAAGGTTTTGACTCAGGTTTTAGATGAAAGCTTTACTTAGTCGTAAAGTTTTTCACAACGGTTTTTCCTCTATTTTCCTCTCAAAAACTCATAAATCTGCTGACAGACTTATACAACGTGTAACAGAAATGGTACCTAATTCGACCCTGACAGATGTGAATCTGCCCATGAAACTGAACAACTTTCTCTAAGGAACATGGGTCGAAAAATACGAAAAAGAAAATTGACCTCCCATACAAAATGCGCTATCAGCTGATTCAGTTTGTATGGGAAGTGAAAAATTGTTTTACGTATTTTGAATTATGTTCCTTAGGGACAACTTACGATTTTTTTTATCTGCTGTATTTATGTATGATGAATTTTGCTTTGGACAGGAAAGGAATGAAAGGAAATGTAAGCAAGACGAAAGTAATAGAACTTGAAAGAGAAGAATGTATGACAGAGTGTACTATATTAATAGGTGATGAACAAGTCGAACAAGTGAAGGAGTTTGTGTATCTGGGCTCAAAGTTTACGAGAGATGGAAAGTGTGAAAGTGATATTGAAAGAAGAGTGAATGCTGGAAACATGGTGAATGGTGCCCTGCACGCCTTTATGAGGAGTCAGAAGGTGTCTCACAAGGCTCGTTTGGCTGTTCATAGAGGTGTTTTGGTACCAACACTGATTGATGTATGGCAGTGAAAGCTGGTTATGGCAGAAGAAGCATGAAAGTAGAATTAATGCAGTGGAAATGAGAGCGCTAAGGAGTATGATTGGTGTTAAATTGAGTGACAGGATTAGAAATAGTGTGATAAGAGAACGGTGTGGCGTAAAAGAAGACGTAGTGACCAAAATCGACAAAGGGATGCTGAGATGGTTTGGTCATGTAGAGAGGATGAATGAACGAAGATTGACGAAAGAGATCTACCAGGCGAGAGTGGATGGAAACGTTGGAAGGGGAAGGCCTAGGCGAACGTACCAGGACCAAATTCAGGACGTTCTGAATAAAGGCCAGGTTAAAAGTACCCTAAACCGACGAGCATGTATGAAAGGATTGATGAAAGTACAGGAAGCAAGGGAAGTATGTCAAGATCGTAGCAGGTGGAGGACTGTGGTCTCTGCCTACCCCGACGGGAAAGAGGCGTGATATTATGTATGTATGTATTTCATACGAAAAAGTAAGTTTTTCCTCATTTTTGCCAAAATTCCGTCTCATCGGCCTTTATTTAGAACGTCCTGAGTTAGGCCTTGGAACGTTGCCGAGGCTTTCCCCTTCCAAAGGTTCCATTCACTCTCACTTGATTCATCTCTTTCGTCGATCTTCATTCATGCTTTATCGCATGTATCATGGGGAGTGCTCTGAGGAATTGTTCGAGCTAATACCTGCTGCAGAATTTACCACCGCACCACTCGCCAGAAGTTAAAATTTCATCCATACCACCTAGATAACTGGCAATATTCCACCGTACGTTTTACAAGAAACTTCTTACCACGTAAAACTGCATCGTGGAATCTGCTGCGGACGGGTACAACATTTTATCGACAAAACCAAGAAATAAATATATAAGCTTCCTTTCGTAGCACTAGCGACATTTATCGATTAGACCACGGGTAAGAAAAAATTGCCCGTGGACCAACCATTTTTTTTTTGTAGGACCACGGGTAAAAAGAATTGCCCGTGGTACTAGTGGTAGTACAACGCGGTAGTACCACGGGTAATAAATCAACAAGGCAGCCTTTAAGAAGCGAGCCTACAAATATCTTAAAGGCCGACAGCGCACCTATGACCTGGTGTTGCGGGTGACTTACCATCAGGTCACCCGTCTGCACGTCTGCCTCCCTCTTCTAATAAAAAAAAACATCCTCTCCACATGATCAAACCATCTCATCATTCCTTTCTACTTTTACGCCACAACGTTCTCTTATCACACTATTTCTAATCCTGTCACTCAATTTCACACCAATCATACTCCTTACTTAATTCAGTAACATTTTATTAAAATCCTGCAGCTTTACGCCAACACTTATTTCAGCATAAGTACTAGATGAAATAACTGCCATTTTCTCCTCCTCGTCGTAAATCGTAATGATATTCATAAAACGATATATTTCCGATAAAATTCTAAGAATTTGAAATTCCTCAGGAATGGTACCTATACTACTAGGGAATGCAATATCTCGTTCTCGCGAGATCTCGTTTTCGCGAGATCTCGGCCTTTTTTAGCGAGATTGATCTCTGTCAAAAAATGGGCGAGATCTCGCAAGTTTAACGAGATTTCACTCGAACATAAAAACGGATTATTCGAAGCGCTGCAGCGCGCGAACTGACCTGGAGCTTAAGGAGCTACTTTCAAATTAATTCGTAATAATGGCGTGTGATGTTTAAACTGAATAATCTCAAAAAAATCTCTGAGTAGGTATAGTTTTCTTTAATTCATAATAATGATAATAATATCTCAGTTTAACAGTCAATTCAACTTATGAGCTTCATTTTAGTTTTTGACTACTTTTTGTTTTGTTATAAAAGAACTGTTTTATTATTAAAAGACTTGTTTGATATTAGAAAAGAAGACTGTCTGGTTGTTTATTTCATTTCTTAATTGATTAGATACGTCAAAGTTTACTACTTAAAAGTTTATTAAAAAAATTATAGATAGAGACATGAAATAATGTTAAATACGTAAAAGTTTATTGAAAACATTTGTAAAAAATAATGTTTACGAGTATTTCATAATACCTGTAATTCTTATTATTTTTTTCCTATTTTTTTCAAATATTGTGATTATTTGCAAGAATAAACACACAAAACTGCCAATCTCGCGAGATCTCGAAATTGGCGAGATCTCGCGGTATTGTTTTTCATAAACTCGCGAGATCTCGCTTGAGCCCCAATCTCACGAGATTGCATTCCCTATATACTACCTAGTTAGTATGGCGGCGCGTCATACATTTCGCCCGCACTACTGAGCTGTCGCGTACTTTCAACTGTGTAAAATAAGAATGCACTGAAGTACAGTCAACCGCGCGTCAGTAGAAACTTTTTCAACTCTATTGAGAGTAGGCCGTACTGCAGTGGTTTATTGAGCCACTTCTTTATACGCTGCCATAGCACACATTTGAATAGTAGACTCGATGCACTATATTATATACTAGCTGTTACCCGCGGCTTCGCTCGCGTGGATTTCGTATTTAGGTTGTTACCGGTTTTCCTAAGCAATGAGATATTTTCCCGTCATTTCGGGGTAATTTTAAACTAAGGAAAAACAGTACTAACCCTGCGCAAATCAATGAGTATAATTCAAGATTCAGCTGAATTTTATATAATATACAGACGTTACTCATAAGTTACTCATAACAGAGGAACTTAGCAGCAGTATCCTAACAAATGTAAAGAGAGAGATGAGAGACACCTTTATGTAAAATTTCAAAACAGAGCCAATTCGCAGAAGAAATTGAGAAAAACTAAAACCCTCTCCTTCTCCCCCCTTCCTCTCCCCCTCCCTCTTCCTCTGTCTCTCCCCCTCCCCCCTCTCCCTCTCCCTCACCACCTCCCTCTCACCCTCCCTCCTCCCCTTCCCCTCCTTCTCCCTCTCCCTGTACCTCTCTACCTCTCTGTGCCTCTCTGCCTCTCTACCTTTCTACCTCTCTACATCTCTACCTCTCTACATCTCTACCTCTCTACCTCTCTACCTCTCTCTACCTCTCTCTACCTCTCTCTACCTCTCTCTACCTCTCTCTACCTCTCTCTACCTCTCTCTACCTCTCTCTACCTCTCTCTACCTCTCTCTACCTCTCTCTACCTCTCTCTACCTCTCTACAGCTCTACCTCTCTACCTCTATCTCTCTACCTCTACCTCTCCCTATTCCTGCCCCTATCCCTACCACTAACGCCAATTTAACCGCTATCCCTAACATAGAAACGAAACCCATATTTATTTTTAGACATTTCAAACCTATCGCATCCCAACCCCATCCCCAAGGGATGATGGTATTTCACGTCCACCACGTTGGATTTCAAAGTTGTTGTAGCTTTCGTAATCAGCGACCCGATAAACCATACAAACGACTCCCATATTCACATTTCAACCCTATCGCACCCCAACCCCATCCCAAGAGAATGATGGTATTTAACGTCCACCACGTTGGATTTCAAAATTGTTGTAGTTTTCGTAATCAGCGACCCGATAAACCATACAAACGATACCCATATTGGTTTTTAGACTTTTTCACCCCATTTCCCTTTTTTAGGGGTTGAATTTGGGGTGGAATTTCAATAACAGTGATGAACGTTGCATAGAATTACATCATTAATGCCTAAATAATAAATAATGTGGATTTTACTTTAAATATAAAGAATTTTCAACTTCATCCCCCTTTTCACCCTTAAGGGTGTCGAATTTTCAAAAACCCTGAGACACGTAAATATTTATTTTTAGTCGTTAGCCTAAATACAAATTTTGAAGATCCTAACTTCAAAACTGACGGACTTTCATACAAACTTTCATCCCCTATTTTACCCCCTTAGGGGTGGAATTTTGTAAAACCCTTTCTTAGTGCACCCCTACGCCTCATAAGGAACCTACATGCCAAATTTGGAATCTCTAGACCCAGCGGTTTGGGCTGTGCGTTGATATGTCAGTCAGTCAGTCAGTCAGTCACCTTCTTCTTTTATATATATAGATGGTGTCCTTGAAACTTTGCATTCAGACCATGACACTGAACCACTTATACGTATTACTTATTCTGTTGCCATACAAAGTGCGCAATCTACTGGTGCAGTTTCTGTGGAAAGTTGGCAGCACAACAATACAATAGATCTATGCAGGTCGCGGTGGCCGTTGGGACTAAGAGCCCGGCCCGGCCCCTTTATCATTCTATGGAAACTATATTTTTTAACCGTATATCGACCTATGTCACTTAGGGAAAGTTCATCAGTTTCATGGTCTGAGAGCATAGTTTCAGGGAGCACAGTGTTTACACTTTTCCCTACTCATAACATCGTCAAACGTCCACTACAGGACAGGGAGCTCCCTCCAAAATACCAGCAAAACGCATAGTACCTAATTAGGAGGGGAATTACCATAGTCTCCACGCTTATTAGCGATGCGGCTGGCGACCGCTGTTGTTAGTGATCGCAGTATGTAAGATGGGACGACACCGAAAGATGCTGCTGCCAATCCTCCGGTTCATAAGCCCTTAGTCGCCTCTTACGACACCCACGGGTAGGGATGGGTTGGTACTATTCTTTGCCGGCACCACACGGACGAGTTTACCCTAACACCCTGTATATTCTGCATGTTATGATGTTCAAGAATCTTTACATTGAATACATGAATCTATGAATCAGCAATGTTTGAGGAATTCGTCGATCTTCTCTCTAAATCTGGAGTACCATATATCCCAAGGCATTAAACAAACCATTACAGGATAATTCGAACCAGTAACAAGCAAACACGCACTTAAGGGCGTAGTAATAAAGTCGATAATGGATGTGATGAAAGCGAATGTGAGGATTAGGATCTGTACCCTTTTGTGTCGTTAATCTGTTTAGCTATTCATAGACGTATTATGTAATGTGTTAGCCGAAGGGCCTGCTTAATCCGATGGATTCGCCGCCCTTTGGTTTTCTTATTATAAAGGCGATTCAATGATCAATGAATAACCTACTTACTGCGAAAAATTATTTTTTCAATACATTTGCTCGAAAAACGTACTTACAAGGACGTAAACATTGCTCGTAAGTAGTTACTTACCGAACTAGTGCGGTAAGTAAAAAAAGTATAATACCAAGGAGTTTTTACACTCTGATCATAAAATTATTTTGTAAAAATACTACAGTGGTGAGTTTATACTTGGGTGACGACTGCCTACCTATATTTAAAATATAATGGAGAGTACCAGGAGAACATAAATCGACAAGAGGCTGACAGTACCCATGGTTGGTTTCTTTACCAAGTGTATTACTTATACCTGTTTTATCACAAATGTATTGAAAAATGTCGTAAGATACACGTTCGTAAGGGTTATGACAAACTCGTGCCGATGGTAAACCCTCGACTTCGTCTCGGGCTTACAAAACGTCAACTCGTCTGTAATAACCCTACTTACGGAACTTGTACCTTAAACTACTATTTTACTAACGTGATAAAGAAAAAAATACCGGTCAAGTGCGAGTCGGACTCGCGCCGAGGGTTCCAATATACTATTTGTATTTTTTGGAAGCAATAAAGTCCGTTTTTAAGACCGCAAAACTAAATTTGTGTGTAAAGGTTATTTGCAGATTTAAAAAAAAACTGCAATTTAGAAAGATCGTTTTATTTTTGCTGTAATGTTTACATAAACTCCTGTCAACTTTTCCTTTCACAAACTTCGGAGATAAGAGGGGTAATGGTATTTTATTGTCATTTTTCTTCATAACTTGAAAACTAAGAGGCGTAAAAAAATAAAAAAATACATTTTAGAATGTACAAGTAAAGCCCTTTCATATGATACCCCACTCAACCTAGTAGCGACAATTTAAAATTTGGCCCCCCCTATGTAGGCCCCCTTTACATTATAATCATATTTTTTTCAAACAATTTTCATGTGCAATTAAGTTGGGCAACTATATTCTAAAACTATTCCAAATTTCAAGTCGATAGCATGAGTGGTTGCTGAGATATAGAGGTGTGACAGACAGACAGAAAGACAAAGTCGCACCATAAGGGTTCCTTTTTTTACCATTTTGGTATCGGAACCCTAAAAATGGAAAAGTCCTCATAGGGTCATTTTGTTGTCGGTCTGTCTGTCTGTCAAGAGCCTTTTTCTCACGAACGGGTAAAGGTATAAAGTTGAAACTAATATCAAATATTAAGGTCTATAGACCCTTGAAGGTGTGGTAATTTCAAGCTTCTACGACTACACAATCAAAAGATAAGCCAATTATGTCCCCATCTCCATACATTTATGAACCAAACCAAAACCTATAGGGTACCTAGGTATTTCCTGGTGACCCAGAATCGTGAAACTTGGCAAGAGGCTAGGTCTCACAGCTCAAGCAACGGGAAAAGGTCTAAAATCGCTGAATATTATAACTTTTTTCGCAACCAATTAAGTGGAACTCCCGTATCAAGTACATTCATATGAAAGATGGGTCAGGTTTGAGTAGAAGCAGTGTTTTTAAAATCTAAGGGCAAAAGCTTGTAATACCGATATCATATGGTGGACAAGTACGGTACTCTTAGTGCACGAGTCCCACTCGCACTTGGTCTGTTATTTGTTCTTTGAGGTGACGTGTTTTCCTTCGTCAACGTAATTTGTTTTATGCTTATATAAAAGCCCAGGGATTCTGTTTACAAACGAAAACAAACAACTTTTACAAAGAAAAGAAAGAAATTTCGACGTCCTACACAATTCGATCTCGTAACCACTTTCTTATGAAAGAAAATACCTAAAAAGAGAATTTTTCTGGTAAAAAACATTTCTGTTTTAGAAAGTTACTTGTACCTATTCATTAGTAGGAAGAATCTTTGGGCTTCAGGAGAACAACCGATCACTTTGTTTTATTTATTTATTGGAATCGGACAGAAGCAGGTCAAACATCTGATCAGAAAGGTAACAATACAAAATTAAACAAAGAAAATTCAATTTGCGAACCTAGCTTATAGGCACTTTCAGAACGAAATCCTTGCCCTGGACACCCAGACACGTTTGGACATTGAACGAAGTCTACCAAAGTTGCCGTAATTTCTATATTTATTTAGGCGCTTGATATGCTGAAAATTGCCACGAAAACCCATACAAAAGTCATTAAGGGTATTAGTGTCAAAATTGCGCTCCTATCCCGTATCACTTTGAGAGGCATTCCGTAATGTAAAATCGATCGAGGCGCAAATCGTGCAAACAACAGGCGCATCAGCATCAAGCAAATGTATCCATGGCACATTGTAAACATTCAGCATCGTAAGGACTTGGCAGATCACAAATACGTGTTGACTTTACTTTTTGGTTCAAAAATATTTGGACCGGTAGCGGAGTAGGTTTTTAACAAGTTATAATCAGGGAAGCGAAAACGATAAGTCAGAGTTGACAGAGGATTAAAAGAGGCTCACTGAGTGCCAAGATTGACCTGGTCTTGGCTGTACCACTTTTGTCACACTACAACATGCAAATACAGCACGTATAGAACTGCACTTTGCGGCAAACGACCGCTGCATAAAGTGGCTTAGAAGCTCCCGATAGCTCGAATAGCTTTATATAATAACACATTCTAGTACTCAGCTGCACAAAGCTCCGTGTATGCTCTGTGGAATTGAGGAGAGAGCCAACTGGAGCAGACAATTAATTGATAAGTTGAAATGGAATTTGCGCTTACTTGGAACTATATCGACAGGAAATTATGAGAAGGGACTCAGTGAAAATGCGATGCAAATTAAAATCTGGCGACGATGATTAAGCGACTTTTAGTTATGCTGAAATAATTATTGTATTATTTAAACAATTTGTTATTCTGTTTTCTCAAGCCTGAAATAGTGATTTTATAATTGAAACGATTTGTTATTCTGTTTTCTCATCCAAGCTGCACATGTCTGCAAAAATTTAGATTACAACATGGCAGCCTTTAAAAAACGAGCCTACAAATATCTTAAAGGCCGGCAGCGCACCTGTGAACCCCCTGGTGTTGCGGATGTCTTTGGGCGTCGGTGATCGATCACTTACCATCAGGTGACCCGTCTGCTGGTCTGCCTCCCTCTTCTATAAAAAAAATCGTAATTTCGGTCCTTTGTTACGAGTATCATGCGAAATACCTTTGTTGAGAATGTATCATGAGATTTGATTTTTACTAAAATAATTGTGCTATCACACAGAACGGACACTCTCCGCCCCCCTTGCAATCTACCCCGCACCCCCGCGCGCATCCGGCCGCGAGATTCTCGTGGTCCTTGTTAGGGTCTTTTGTACTGAATATGCGGGCCTACGCGAGCTTTCGATTTCAAATTATAAATTCGCGCTCGATTTATGTAGTGTCCAGGAGGTGCCTTGTTGTATGTCCAGGATGTATCTTCGCATTTCGAAATTGTATTGATCGTTGGCGCAAGCAGCACTTCTTGGATTGGTTTCAAGAAGGTCTGGATTTGTTTGTTATGGCTTGGTCATGGCAGTCTGGGTCACGGTCACTTACCACTTCCTATGAATAGTTAGCGTTTCCATTTCTTGGAGCTGTTTCAAAACGTTATCTACGCTGCCAAGTTGTGCAAAGTCGGGTTAATGAAAATCAGCTCTGCTGTCTTTGGCTACAACGTTATTTTTCAGTAGAGTACTGATAAAAATAGTTTTAACAAAAACTACACACCTCCTTCAAAGTTTGGCAAGGTTTCTAGTAGCACTAAAAAGTATAAAATAACCTTAGCAGTTAATAATCAGTAACTTAGTGAAGTAATAGAAAATAACCGAGCCAGTTTTTTATTTTAATTATAAATTTATAGGTACATTACAACAGTACATTTTGGAGTCGGTGCAGTTGGAACGGATGGCAGTGTTCCTTACTCTGTCAGTTCATTTTATACCGAGCATGCTACGTTCCATAGCTCGCTGGCAAACCTTGAGTTTGAACTTCTGGCATAGGTGAGTGTCAAAGAGTTTGCGCTTGAGTGAGAGGGAGAGATCCCCCTTCATGAACTGCTTCATAGACCAGAAGCTTTTACACACATTTTCGACTCGGCGGTCGTTCTCTTTTTCTTGCTTGTTATCGAAAAAAGCTATCTGGCCTAAGTAAATATACCTGCCCATCTACCTGAATCCTACGTTTTGTGCTATTGGTCATAAATGCGTTTTGGTCATATTCATTTTGAGTCCAACCTCAAGGCTTGCCCGACTAAGATTTTGTAGCATTTGCTCAAGCTCAGGTGATGCTGATGCGAAAAGGATGAGATATGTCAAAAAAATACCATCCCCCCCCCTCATCTCCGAAGTTTGAGAAAGAAAAAATCTGAATTAATTACTGTCGATATAAATTTATGTAAATATTACAGAAAAAATAAAACGATCTTTCTAAGTAGCACAGTTTTTTTGAAATCTTAAAAAAAAATCTTTACAAACAAATTTAGTTTTAGCGGTCCTAAAAATGAACTTTATTGCTTTTAAAAATACTACAGGTATATCGGAACCCTCGGTGTGCGAGAAGAACTCGCACTTAACCGTTTATTTTTTATTATTTTTTTCACACGATGAAGGTCATGCAAAATATTGTGATCGATATTATATGTTTTAGTACGAGTATATAATAAACATTGTTAAATATTTTAAATAGTAATCTTAGATAGAGTCACTGCCATACCCTCTTAAATGCACTTCGCTATCACACCTAAGTTTCTTCTTGGAATGGTTTCAAAAAGGTCACGGAAAGCAGAATGGACAGGTATATCATTGTTTTATTTTTAAAGAACTAGACCCTACAACCCCAGATTAGTAAGTATAGTACTGCCTACAACGTACTTTATTATGTTATTCATCATTGCTCTAGCCTTATTCGTATAGACACTGGCTTTTACACATAGCGACTGCCATCTGACCTCCGCAATCCAGAGGACAAACCAGGCCCAATTCTGGATTAGGATTAGCTTTTTCAGTATAGGTGTTCAACCTAGCTGTCATAGTTTTCAAGCTGCCAAATAGCTTCTGACTTGGCTTAACGGCTACCATCAGTGATAGTAGCCGGGACCAACGGCTTAACGTGCCTTCCGAAGCACGGAAACGCTACAGTTCTCTTGCCACTAGCGGTCACCCGTCCGGGTACTGACCACGGCCAACGTTGCTTAACTTTCGTGATCGAAAAGAAAGAGCAACTACCATGAGCGTTTCTCATTGTTTTATTGCATTACAATATCAGGATTTTCAATAATCTTCTACTTACTCCAGCAACTTAAGTTTTTTCACCTGATGGTAAGTGGTCACCACCGCCCATGACACCCACTGTCTTGTTAGTGAAATCATTTGACACTAATAAGACAGCAAAACGCGTTACCCACCCGGAAAACAAAGATGGTATGTCTCATGTGCCGGTAATTTCACTGGCTCCCATACCCATTAAACCGAAACACAGCAGTACATACACTGCTGCTTTACGGCAGAAAAACGTAAGGGGGTTATACTTACCCAGACGGACTTTGTTCCAAGTTCCCAAAACAAACTCAACTAAACAAATTTGCGTTCGAACAAACATCTGATGCTTGACGGCAAAAGTTAATTAACCTAAGTGCTCGAAATTTTGTGCACTCCCACTTTGTTTTAATTTTTAATCGGGCTGCGGGCAAACAGCTGGTGTTGGGTGTACACACGGCCGCACGTCGGTGGAAACACTTTCACCTTGAGCGCGTCTCTGGTTTCGTGCGTTTGTAACGTAGCGCTGGTTCAGCTTATACTGGTTCTGTTTCTTCTTGCTTGCTGCCGTGCGTACACGTAGAAATTACATCATAACAACCCATGATACGTCCACTGCAGGACAGGGAGCTCCCTCACGAACTCCAGCACAGAATATAGTAATAGTGCTATCAAACAGAACGGACACTGTCCGCCCCCCTTGCAATCTACTCCGCACCCCCGCGCGCACCCGCTCGCGAGATTCTCATGGTCCTTTTGAGGGTCTTTTGTACTGAATATGCGAGCCTACGCGACCTTCCAATTTCAAATTGGCGCTCGATGTATGTAGTGTCCGGGGTTGGGACTCCAGCAAAAAGGCGCTGTACACACGACCGCACATTACACAGAAAAAAATGATCTCTTAATACAAGAACGCAATATGTCTCAACTGATATTGCTTGATTATAAAGTTAAATTAGAGTAAGATAATCACTCTAACGTATTAAGCATGCCGAATTCTTAAAATTCAAAAGAGAATTTCTTCTAATAAGCATTATATTACTAGGTTTGAAAATGATATTTTTAATTAAAATCATTTATTTTTTACATCAATATTGAAAAAAATCTTAAAGCAAGTAAAATATTAATCAATTCAAAAAATAATTCGTTTCGCCTAAGAATTATGAAAAATATTAAATGAAGATTTAGGACAATATTAAGGCAAATAATATGTTACTTAGTATAAGACAGTTGTCGTTTCGCCCAAGAACTAAGCGATGAAGAGTTAAGACTATATTAAGGCAAATAACATTTTGCTTGGTAAAAAATTTAATAAAGATATGCAATAAAGAGTTAAGGCGATATTAAGGCAAATAATTGTTGCTCGGTACAAGATACTGTATCAAAGGTATCAAAATTTCGATTAGTTTGCTAACTAAGCCTGTGGTCTAATGGTCAGAGCGAGGGACTACGATACCGATGGACGCGGGTTCTCGAATCCAGTCACCTCCAGGACTTTTGGTAAATCATAATGGTTGATAATGATATAATAGTTATTGATAACTTTGATAAATAAAAGAAATAATCGAACAAACATGGAAAGAGAAAAGTTAAAAATTAAAAAGATCTAATATAAAAATACCGGGAGAGCAGAAGAGGAACAAAAAGAAAAAGGAAAGTATTTTTTTTTTTCATTAAAAAAGCCTTTTATTTTAGTTTTTTATTTTTAAAGAGCTTTAATTTTTTTTACAAAATTAGTATCGCTCTTGGGGTGACACATTAAGCTTTTTGAAAAAAGAGCTGTAAATTCTTTATTCAAATTAGTTGCCTTCTTGGTGTGATAGATGCTTCAATCAAATAAGTTTGGTTCTTGATGTGATAGCTTCTAGTTTTTACAATAAGATAACAGTTGAAAATTGATATAAGATATTTAGTTCTTGGACGGAGAACTATAATACAAAACATTTTATTTCTCAATCTAAGACGTTTTCGAGTTTCCTTATATCGAAAACCCAAAAGATCTTAACTTAAATAATATTATTTGGTTCAAGATATCTTTTTTTTCTGTGTAGTAGAAACACTTTTGGACCTTATGGCGTGGTAATAGAGTTGAAAAAGTTTCTACCGACAAGCGGTTGGCCGTACTTTGGTGGGGATTTACCAATTCGTTGCAATTACCATAAACGTTGCGGCTAGCGATCGTTGTTGTTGGTCACCGCAGTATGTAAGATGATACGATACACAGAACGATGCTGCTGCCCACTCTCCGGTTCATAAGCCGTTAGTCGCCTCTTACGATACCCACAGGTAGAGCTTCTTTGCCGGCACCACACGGGACGAGGCAATTACGCTGGCAACAAAACTTTAAGAGCGCTCCACATTCACGACGAAAATGTCTGCAACGAGATCTTTTAACATTTTCCGGCACGTGTAATTTTGTGGAGAATGTAGAAGCTTAAATTGTCCATCTGCAATAGCGCGTTGGACTGCAGCCAACAAGCTACTGAAGTTCAAAATATACGCCGTAAAATGACGGAATTGTTCCATAAAAGGACTTTGAAAAATGGCCTCCGCGTTTCTGTTGAAAAGCTTTAAGCTTTGTGCTATAAAATTTTCTGTGTGATCCTTAAAAAATCCGGGAGCTTAGTTGGGATGGGTTGACCGTATTTTTAGTACCCGAATATACTATAAGGTCCTACTTAAATAGTGAACTTGATTTTAGCAAGTTCCTTAGACCATGAAACTGAACAACTTTCGCAAAGGAACATTTAGTCGAAATACGAAAAACCATATTTGACCTCCCATACAAAATGTGCTATCAGCTGATGCAGTTTCTATGAGAGGTCAAAAATTGATTTTGTTCTATGACCTATGTTCGTTGGGAAAAGTTGTTCAGTTTCATGGGCAGATTACCCTTTAGTATTATCACACCTATCCGCTACACGCTGTATAGTAGCTCTTAGTAAGAGTTCCGTTGTTGCGCGTTTATCTGAAACGTGCCTCATTTGTTATTTCTTGCCTTAACCGACCTTAATGAAAGTTGGCTCACAATTTATTGCCAGGTTTCGCTAAATAAATACCGACTTTTATACAGGGTGGCCCTTTTGAAAAGGCCCTAAAAAAATATTTTTAAGCAATGCAATGGCATCATGACAACTCTTGTTATTATACTGTAAAAATTTATTTAACTAACCGCCAGTTGCGAAAAAGTCTTCAAAGTGAAGTTTCTTTGAAAAAATACATTGCTGTCACTTTCCGTTTTATTGACAACATTGTAAGTTAAAATAGATTCACAAAACAACAAAAAAGTTTCCTCAAAAATAATAAATCACTCATTAATGTAAAATTACGGGTTTATTATGGAAGTAATAGTGGTATAATGTACATTTTTTGGGTTCCGTACCTCAAAAAAAAAAACGGAACCCTTATAGGATCACTTTGTTGTCAGTCTGTCTGTCAAGACCCCTTTTCTCACGGACGTGTAAAGGTATCAAGTTGAAATTAATATAAAATTTAAGGTCTATGAACCCTTGAAGGTGTGATGTTTTAAGCTTCTACGACAACAAAATCAAAAGATACGGCCAGTTCTGTCCCCATCTCCATACAGTTATAAACCAAACTTTATTAGGGTGAGCTCCCGTTTCAAGTAAATTCTTATTACAGAGGGATCATGTTTGAGTGGACGCGTAGTTTTTTTTATATCAGGGCAAAAGCTTGTAGTATCATAAGATGGACGGACAGGTACGGCACCCGCGTGAGTCCGACTCGCACTTCACGATTGGCACAATTTTGTGTATCTATATAAAAATATTTTATGGACCACTATAAATGAACCACCCCGTATAAAAGGTAGTTGAATATTCATTAGGCTCTCCCACTCCACTTACGATCCGAAGAAATTTTGTTATTAATGCAAATGTGATTCTAAGCACGTTTCTTTAAAAGACACTCTTAGATTCTGTTAAATACATTGTATTGTAAATATTTTCAAGAATAAGATTTACATTTATAATTCTATGACTACAATTTCGTCTGTCACAAGGTATTGTGTGCGAGTCTACATACGGTGCATTCCGATTTGAGCAAACACTGCTAATAGCGTATACGTTACTCACGAACGCTCCAAATTGATTTTGCACACTAACAGAGCTCCCAATGCTTAAGTGGCTCTAGTCAATTTGGAATGGATATAAGCGCGCTCACAAGATTATCTATCAAAAAGTCAGTTTTGTTTTTATTTTCTTTAACAAAGCCTGAGCTAATCACTCAAAACTGTGCGCCAAATGCACTCTCACTTCCATTAGTGACAAATTCATTAAAAACAAAACCTGAGAAACGACAGGTGGCTGCAAATGTGTGGGATTTTATATGTGACAAATCGATTTTGATATTAGCGCTTTCACTGCTACACCTATTTGACTTAAGCAAGCACTGATAGCAGAAACGATGACGTCATAAATGACGTAAGACGGTGAATAATCGAGTGCTCTAAAGCACGCTTTCAGTCAATTCGGACCGACTTAAGCGCACTCACAGTGCTTTAAAGCGTACTATTAGCGCATTTCGGAACGTGGGGATAGTAGCTTTTGTCGCCTCGCTCTATATTTGCATTGTATTGTGCGTCTTCTGCATGTTATGATTATGACATTCTATAAGTATTCTGTAAAGAATCTACATTGAAAGTAGTGCTCAATCTGAATCTACTTACGTAGATGCCCGGTAGTCGGGACCAACGGCTTAACGTGCCTTCCGAAGCACGTAATCATTATACTTTTAGAAAAATCAGGTGCTTCATTCTGCAGTTTCCTAACCAAACTGGAAAGTTTCACAAACTGATTCACATTTGAAGCACATCAAGCTTGACACATTGAACTTTGTACCGTTGTTATTTCAATAGACGTACGGGCTAGAGTTGCGCTGTGAGTGTCAAGCTTGACCTGTCGTTGACTGTACCATATTGACACGTTTCCAAGTTATTTCGAGCGCCCGTCCAAGTGGAATCAATAGCCCTTTTCACACCCCAACCGGCACTCGAGTACCCGACCTTTGGCATTCAGTTCCGATTTTCATAAACACATTTCACTGTAGCAATGCTTGGGTATAAAATTATTTTATAGTCTGTAACTGTAATTATAACTTAATGAATTTGATAAAGTCGTCGATTATTAGTTTTTTTTAAAGGGAATGTTGTCGGCTATGTTTAATTTTGTTTCCAAGTAGGTAACTATTAAAATTTTATAGTCTACAGTTTTTAACTTCCATGCGCCCACGACGCCGTTCACTTGGAGTTTGAAATATTTTTAGACTGTGTAAAAAGCTTATTTTCGTGCAAGATATAAACTTTGAGCTGGTTTGAATGGATCCAGTCGGTTTTGAGACAAACCAGACAAAAAATGATCTTGCGTCCACTGAAATATTTTTGCAAATATTTTCAATGTACAGATTGGCTGTACAATTTCATTTGAATTATTATGGAGAAATTTTAACTAAAAATTCTTCATGTAAACTTGCATAAAGTTTCAACTACCACCACCTACCACACTCACCCACAAGATTTAATTTTCAAAGTTTAAAACTTTAATGAGTCTTTCATAGGCAAATTAATGCAAAGAAAATCAGTTAGCTGAACAAACGGGCAAACAAAACCTTTATATAGACACGAAGCTAAAATAAATTACGAAGCGACTTTTTATTAAAATCCGAAGATCCAATAACTATTCTCGCCTGTGCTCTCGCTTCTCAATTTCCTGTGCAAATATTGTTGCGCCGCCATCTTTATTATTTGAAATTCATTCTCGACATTTCTATTCAAAGCTGTCGTTTATTAAACTTTAGCTTTAGAAATGTTTCATAGGCTAAATATTATTGTTTGCTTTTGAGCTTTAATATTATATTGCTTTGTTGAAAATTTAAGTCAAGACTTAGGCAAAGTTTGCTGCAGTGAGAGACCTCTTCACAAATGCACACAGTTTAATTAAAACATTAAAACAAAGCTGGAAGTTCTGTATTTGCTGTTTTATGGTTATCTTTTAAAGGTAGGGCTTTTGTGCAAAGTCCGTCTGGGGAAGTACCACCCCCTTGCCTTGCCTATTTCTGTCGTGAAATAGTAGTGTTTGCACTGCTGTGTTTCGGTCTGAAGGGTGAGGGGGCCAGCGAAATTACTGGCACACGAGACCATCTTAGTTCGCGGGGTGGGTTACGTGCTTTGCTGTTTTTTTAGTGTCAAGTTATGCCATTAATAAGACAGCGGGCTCCATGGGCGGCGGTGACCACTTTTCATCAGGTGGCCCACCTGCTCGTTTGCTCACTTGTCACATAAAAAAAATAGCTTCAAAATATCATAAACGAGATTAGAACTTAGATTATGGCTTAATTTGCATGGACGGAGAAGAAATTATAAAATCATCGACATAGATGCAGAGTCTTGAGATGCACATATCACTTGTTGCTTGTAGTGACGAGACGAAACTCGGTTCTGGGGAAATAGGGCGTCAAATTGGGCCGAAGTGACGCGACCTGTTTTTCCCAGGAGGCCACAGGTGGAGCCTACGGGATAAAGGGAAGGGTCATCTATATGCTAATGATGATATAGAGACAGAAATACGATACAGTCGATGAAAGTAGACGTAGAAGTATGGATGGATAGAAGAAGAATAACGGTGGTTTCGTCATTGCTTTTTCTCTACTCTTATTAAACCATAAAATTGATCAACCATATACTAGATTAACTAAAGTCAATACATCTTTCGTTGGTCTGTGTATACGATACTACAACAAAATACCTGACAATATAGTGCAATTACCTGAGAGAAAGTTTAAAGAATGTGTAAAGCAAACGTTATGTAAAAAAGCTTACTACAGATTGGATGACTATATGAATGACAAAGAGGTATGGTGCTCTGATATTCCAGCGAAACACAAGAAACACATTGTAAAAAGCCGACTCTTAAAGTAGGCCGTGCTGCAGTGGTTTCTTGCCGTTTCTTTTACGCTGCCATAGCACGATCCGAAACGGCGTAGACTCGCTCTATTTGCATTGTATTCTGCATGACATTCAATAAGTATTCTGTAAATCAGAAATCAGAAATTTTTATTAACACTAAGACATCACAACACAATTCTATAAAAAATACAATAAATATGTAGCGTAAGGGTAGAATACAAAAATAGAAAAAAAATAAAAATAAAATCAGTGCTGTGACATCGGCAGTGATAAAAGGGCCTCACTCAGCAAAAGCCGCAGCACGCATGCTGCGACGCTGGTTTTCAGTGGACCCTGCGCTGAGTGAGGCACGGACGCTAGTGTGCATAAAATAAACATACATCATACAGGTACATACATACAAACTTAAAATGTGTCTAAGAAGCAGATGATAAATACAAAATAAGTGTAATTGTGTTGAGGGAAGAAAAAAATTATGTGAAGTGATGATGGTATGCTATCGCATCGGGGCTCGCGCGCCCGCAGTCGGCATGCACATTCAGGTTTATTCGCTACTCGACAAGAAAATCGTCTACACGGTGTTATAACAAATTTACTACAATGCTACTACTCGTATAATGCGTGTGGGTAAACACCTACAGATAATAATAGAATACACTTCATTCGATTTGTTAATTATTATTAAATGAATTTATAAAATAAAATAATTGCTATAAGTAAACTAAAAATAAAAATGAAATAAATCGTCCAAATTTTGTGATAAAATTAAATATAAGCAATTCTAAAACTATATAAATACTAACTACTAAACTATTTTGTAGGAAAGAATGTCTAGGTACATACTTACCTACGTATCCTAAATGAAAAGATATCCCCACGCAACCACCGCCTCTGCCTCGCGTCTGAATCCGTTAAGGTGAGTCGGTTACTTCCTACTATAATCGATTTTATCAACTTTTTTGTAAATGCAATATGTAATTTTTATATTTTTCTTTAAATGAAATTAACTAAAGAATCTACATTGAATAAAATTATCTGAATCTGAACCATTCTTCTGTCTATGTCCAAAAAAAACTTCTTTGTTCGATACCAGTTACTAACCAAAAGATTTTTTTGTCTACCAGATACTGGTTTCGATAAAAGAAATTCATGGAGTTACCAAATGCATTTGGACCATAGAATACATGATGGACTATAGTAACTGAGTTTTATAATTCTGGCTATTCTGTCCGTATTCTGTCTGTAGGTACAGTCAAGATAACATCAAGCTTGACACATTGGAATTAGTGCTGTTCTTATTTCAATAGCTGTAACTTCATTCAAACAAGTATGTCAAGCTTGACCTGCTTTTGACTGTACCTAGTTTATAACTTTTGTAGTACTCTTGATTTAGATGCACTTTTCTATGCTCTACGCAACGGCGTAGCTTTTCGCTACGCGTTACGCTAGACGAGTATTTCTATGCTCTACGCAACTGCGTAGCTATTTGCTACGCGTTACACTGGCTACGTTACGAAGAAGAGCTCGTGAAGGTATGCGCAGGGCGGGCCTGGTTGCACAGGATTCATTAATGTCGTGTGCGTTGCAAGGTCGATGACCGACCTTACAAACCCTGGTGTTAGAGTTGTTGAGCCGCCAAAGGCCTCTGATATAGCTCATTAACGACTTAATCCGTAGTTAGCAGTCGGGACCAACGGCTTAACGTGCCTTCCGAAGCACGGAATCATCTAGGTTTTGTCTGACAGTGTCCCCACCGGGAATCGAACCCAGAACCTCCGGATCGAGAGCCGAGCCCTTAACCACTAAACCGCGGAGGCTGAGTATACTTGTTGCTTGGCTGGGGCCGGGAAGTAGGGCACGGAACTGGGCCGACGACCCGCGCCTTGCGGCCTGCAGACAACATATTACGTACTGTATGTATATCCCCTATGCAAACGCTTTCGATATCTGCAACATCTACTTTGTAAAGTAGAGGTAACTAACTGAAACGCGAGTTTGTGTTACGGTGTGTCGGTTTGGTTAAACCTGCAGAAATAACGATTCAACCACTCAGATGAAGAAAGATTTATGACAACATAACACAACACAGACACAGCACAGCGCAGTACAACACAACACACCAAACCACACCACAACATAACATGACGCCTCTTTCCCGTCGGGGTAGAGACAGAGACCACAGCGCTCCACCTACTACGATCTTGACTTAGCTCCCTCGCTTCTTCTACTTTCATCAACTGTGACCGTGGTACATTTGGTGGCACATTGTTATATTGACTGACTGACAGATGACATACACGGGTCTAGACTAGAAAGAGCTCTACATTTATTTTATTACATTACATCTCGTGAAACGTCCACTACAAGACAGGGAGCTCCCTCCCGAACTCCAGCAAAAACGCGTGGTACTTTGGAGGGTTTTGACAGAGTCACCACGCTTGTAAGCTTCTTGTTTTCATATTTCTTCGTATGTTCCTTAGGGAAAGTTGTTCAGCTTAATAGGTAGAGCAACCACCCGAGAGGTTTGCAAACATATACCAAACTAAGTATAATACCGTAGACTATACCACACCTCGGGTACTACCACAGGTACTACATACTTACATCGAGCGCGAATTTGAAATTGGTAGGTCGCGTAGGCTCGCATATGCAGTACAAAAGACCCTCAGAAGGGCCACGAGAATCTCGCGGCAGGGTGTGCGCGGGGGTGCGGGGGAGATTGCAAAGGGGGCGGAGAGTGTCCGTTCTGTATGATAGTGCTATTACTTTATTCTGTGACTATACTATAGTAAGGGAGATGAAAAATATTTCGCTATATGATTTGCACATATTTCATATCGCTAGAGATGATAGTTTAGATTATTACAAATTGATTTGGTTCAGTAAAGTTTTTCTGTCCGTCGCTGCGTTTTTGAGTTTCAGCTTTTCAAAAATGTAAAAAAAAGAAGGGTACTAAATCATTTGCTCATGTCTGCCAATGGAGCTGCTGGTCAGAAACATCCTAAAAATTAAAGAAATCGAAGAGGCAGACGTATAGGGCTCTGCATTATCACGGGAAGTACTAGTAAATATGTAAAAAAAAAGGCTCTACTAAACCATTTGCTCATCATTCTAGTTGCTTTTATTCGCTTCATTTGGTTTCACTGAAGACAACAAAAAATTGGCAGACGATTTACTCACTGATTTTAAGAAATATTAATTTTTATAAATTCGTACTAAATCAATCATATCCCCAATATAGGGTGCGTCCTAATTCACTTTCTTCTTTCAAGTAGACAAGGCTTATAATGAACGCGGGTGGGGGCGCTGGCTTGTATAAGGTGAACACTCAAAAGTGACGTTTCACAAGTTGGCGGTGTTAGTTCCTTTTTTCGCCACGTTCATAATAAGCCTTGTCGCACTTGTACATAGATAATTTCGTTTCACTCAGAAAAAAATAAACACTGGTAATAAATTGCGTAGGAATGGAACGCTAATTAAAAAGTTGATATCTCAATGGGTCCCCGCACACGTTAAATCCGCGATCCGCGATCCTGCGATCCGGTAGAGATGCAGCTATAAGAAAGAAAGAGAAAGCTATAGGACCATAGACTAGGTGTATCTATGGTGTGTCTATGGTCCTATAGCTTTCTCTTTCTTTCTTATAGCTGCATCTCTACCGGATCGCAAGATCGCGGATGTTACGTGTGCAGGCACCCAATGTGTGAAGGAAACGTCGGGTGCCCGCACACGTTAAATCCGCGATCCGGCGATCCGGTAGAGATGCAGCTATAAGAAAGAAAGAGAAATAATAATGATCGCGAAGTCTGATCGCGAAACTGTTTGACCATGGCGGGGACCCAATATCGTTCTTATCACAGATTAAATATATTTTCGAGTGGTAGAAATGTTCAAGGGTAGAAATCCAACACGGGCTCTACACGACGAGCCGCAAAAGGCGTTCACACGTTGGCCGTGCCTTTATTTCAAATAAGTGCGTAGGAGCAGAGGGACGTTTAATTTTATTCTAAATAAGTAAAAATAACATTTTTTTTTTCAAATATGGTGCAGCTGGAAACAAAACTTAAAAGCACTGTATAAGTATATTTCAGCGGCAGCGATAGTCTCCGCGTATACGTCCATCTTGCTTGCTTCACAGACCTACACGGAATGAGCCGCACCAACGTGTGAAAGCTGTCAACAAGCTTGCCGAGCCGGTGCGGCCAACGGTTGGGCCAACGTCTACTGGGTGCTCAAAACGAGTGGGTCAGACCCATTGACGTAAGAAAAACGCTGCGCTTCTACCGCCCCCTGGCGTAGTTTCCAAAATCTTTGGTCAGACAGAATTCACAGGTATAAATATTCAAAAATAGCGATATCACTGATTCGTATACGAATCTTGCAAATACGAACGCTTCAAAAATGCGTCTCCTGAGACTGCAACTGCTATGTCTTTGATTGATGTCATCCATTCAAATCTTGACAGAACTTTAAACAAATGAACATGAAAAAATTATGTATCAAAATACCAGCCAGCATCTTACTAAAAAGGTTGCTTTGAAAGTAGCCAATGCTTAAAAAAAAACCGGCCAAGTGCGAGTAGGACTCGCGCACAGAGGGTTCCGTACCACCACATAATCATAATTGTATTAGGTGAAATTTCAGTAAGTTAATGTGCTACATTTTTTTGAGTCCGACACGCGCTTGATGAAATATTATTATTTGTTGTTATTTTATAGCTTATGCACTATGAACATACCGATTTTCAAGTTTGTAAGTGTTCTCATTTTTAAAATATAATTAAAACAAAAATCGCCTTCGCGACCATCCAACTTGACCCCTATCTCATATAAATGTTCTTGAAACGGGAGCTCACCACAATTGGTTACCATTAGTTGTGAGAAAAGTTGTAATATTTAAAGTTGAATGTTTATTAAAGTTGTAATGGCATGAACGTCAAACGAGTGACAAAATTTAAATATCTGGGACATATTATTACCGAAGACCTTAAAGACGATGACGATATTGAGAGGGAGCGTAGGGCTTTAGCGGTTAGAGGCAATATGCTGACTCGCAGGTTCTCCCGTTGTACTGAACAAGTGAAAATTACGCTATTTAAAGCATACTGCCAGAACTTGTACACGGGGAACCTGTGGGTTAGGCATACTAAGAGGTCGCTGGACTCCATACGCGTCCAGTATAATAATATATTCAGAATGATGCTGGGACTGCCCCGTTTCTGTAGTGCGTCAGGGATGTTTGCTGAGTATCAAACAGATGGCTTTGCAGCCATAATACGCAAAAAAACAGCATCCCTGATCAACAGATTGCGGGGTAGTCGTAACATCATTCTGATGACCATAGCTGACAGATATACGTCGCCGCTATGGAAGTGTCTGGTGCGGAGGGTGATGATCACAGAAACAAGATCGTTTCTTTGATCGCCCTAGCCCCGGAAGCTTTTGCTAGATTTTTTGTCTTATAGAGTCTAACATAGTTTTAAGATATTACTAACATTTCTATGGATCTAAGAAGTCTGAAATAACAATTTTTATTTTATTTTTTATTTAATGATTTCAGACTTTTCCCATTATTTTTACTGTGAGACCTAGATCTCTTGCCAAATTTCATAATTTTAAGTCAACGGGAAGTAACCTGTAGGTTTTGCTATTTTGCATAAATGTATGGAGATGAGGACATAAAATGCCATATCTTTTGATTGCGTCGTTGTAAAAAATTGAAATTTTCAGATATTGTGTGGTTCATGGAGCCTAATATATGGTATTAATTTCAACCTGATACCTTTACCCGTTCGTGAGATAAATGGTCTTGACAGACAGACAGACGGACAACAAAGTGATCCTATAAGGGTTCCGTTTTTTTTTATTTTGAGGTACGGAACCCTAAAAATAAAAAATCAGAGGCACAGTAAATACATGGGCTTAGGGCTCCCGCACACGACCGAGAATCGGTGGGCGATTATCGGCCAGAACAAGGAGGGAAGATGCAGGTGATAACACGTCAGAGCGGGATGTCGACAAAAAATCGGTCACCGATTCTCGGTCGTGTGCGGGAGCCCTTATCAGGAGTATGGAAACTAAGCCTAATTTTAACCGACTTCAAAAAAGGAGGAGGTTCTATGTTCCACTGTATGTATTTTTTTTTATGTATGTCCACCTATTTTTCCGTCAAGTGTTAACGATTTGCAAAATTACTTTTTTATCCGAAAGGGTATACTCCTGAGGTGATCACCATTGTCACCAAGTCAGGATCTGATGATGGGATCCTAGGGAAATCGAGGGCAACCCTCAAATTTTATAGGCACGTATAACGTTTTTCATATATTTTTCAAAGCTACACAAGTATTTGCGTCTAGTAATCATCATCTCATGTTGATGGTCTGATGATGGAAGGTCCAACTCCTTAACGGTTAGGAGTTGGAGGATAATTCTTCAAAATTTTAGTCACGTATTGATCGAAAGTTTGAAGCGCTCGTGGCCCAGTGGAATTTGGTCTTTCTTTGCGATCTCTAAAATTAAATAACGTTACTCGTGGTGTGTGACCGCTAGTGGCACAACAATCTTACGTTCTGTCAAATAATAGAACGATTTTCAAAATTCTTTTTTATCCGACCAAACATACTTCTGAAGTTGTCCCATGGCCACCAAGTCAGGATCTCATTATGGGATCCCAGGGAAATCGAAAGCAACGCTCAAACTTTATAGGCACGATTACCTACGTGTTTTAAAAACAACGCGTTAGGTAAATAATGCAAAATCTCTCAGGTGAAAGCTCTACACAGGAAATTGAACATCTTAGAGATGCCATGCCATGGAACGCACGGCATTGTACACGTAGAGACAAAACCAGTGTAACCTGTAGTCAGCCGAACCAGCGCTACGCTGAACTTGTTTACTATTATAGTACCTGGGCGACCGAGCTTCGCTCTAGAATAGCCGCCTCAACCTGACAATATCATCGGGTGAGCAAGCTATGCTACTCAAACCCAGGTGGCGCTGTAAGTTTCTTAAACGCACTAAAACGCGGAAAGAAATGATTAAAAAGACGGTGAAAACGATTTTTCCCAGACATGAGACCTAGCTAGATCGATTTTTCGCCCCGAAAACCCATATAGTAATTTTCATCAAAATCGTTAGAGCCGTTTTCGAGAAACCGATTACAAATATAAATATTGCTTGAATATTCTGTGGCTACGTTACAAACGCCTTAAAGAAAATACTCGCTCAAGGTCAAATTGTTTCCACCGAAGTGCGTACCTGTCTATAAGTTGGTTACTTATTACTAACCATCAATTTTAGAGACTATCCATGAAATGCTCGAACTTTTTTAGAGACATCATGATTGTAGTGATATGACAACACTACGTCATTCGTGCTTCGGAAGGCCTTTCAGTCGTTTGTCCTTACCACTTTGAAGGAGTGATCATCAGGTCAGTAATTTAGATCAGTTAGGGTTACCAACCACCTTTTGGTGCCTGTACCTTACGATGTTTGCTTAACACTAAAACTTGTAAAATAAACATATTTATAACAAAAACTACACACCTCCTTCAAAGTATTTCAAGGTTTCTATTAGCGCTAAAAATTATAAATTAACCGTAGCAGTTTATAACCAAGAACTAAGTGAAGTATTTTTTTTGTAATTTTTTTGTCGTACTTTAGGGAAAGTTGTTAAGTTCTATGGTCAGAGTAACACACTCAAAGGAACGCAGTTGATTAGGAAGTACCCTATACAACGTGTTAACGGAATAAGCGAAAGGTACTTAGAAGGAGGATTATAGAAATAATTCGTCACTAGGTGGTGTAGGCGTTTTGATCATCGATGATGGGGTTGTGACATGTTGGCAGATGTCATCCCCTACTAAAATAAATTAGCAAGGTATCTATTCCGAGCGAAGCAAGGAGGTCCGAAATCTTTGAGCGAAACTGAGAAAATAGTTTATTCAGAATCGAGAGTGGAATCAATTTCACGGGTTTTTGATGGGGGTGATTTTTTTAAATTTTTATTACTTAAATTTTTATTACTTAAATTTTTGCCGCTTCTATTCTAAACATTTCTATGGATAAGCGCGCTGCCGACCGGTGCCGCGCGGACCATGAGCGGTGAAGAGGGGAGGGAAGCGTGCGCGGACTATAACAACGATAAAACTAGAAATATGATGAAACTTTAAAATCAATCAAGAAAAAAAAAAATTTTTAAGATTTTTTTTACGGGAATGGATTTATTTTAATAAAAATCAGTTAGTTTGTATGAGGGTTTCGCTTATTCCATTAACACGTTGTATAGGGTGACTTTTAATTAGTTCTCGATAGCAAAAGATATGCATGTACTCATGATACTGAAAAACTATTCCTAAGGAAAATTGGTCGAATTACGAAAAACCCAATTTGACCTACATCACCATCCGCTGATGCAGTTTCTTTGGGAGATCAAAACTTGATTTTCGTATTTCGACCTATGTTCCTTAGGGAAAGTTATTCAGTATCAATTCATACCTTTTTCTATCAAGAACTAATTAAAAGTCACCCATTTACTTATATTTTAGTACCGGCCCATCGGCACGTTACACTGTCCCCAATTCGTCGGTCCACAATCTGACATTGTGGACCAACAAATGTCAGTCACAAATTGTCAACTTTATCTGAGCGGACGAGCAAGGAGATCTTTGTTCTGAGGAGCGGACCACGCGAAACGCGCGACTACATACGAAAATGCCAGCCTGTTGCATAAAAGTGTGCACTAACGATGATAGAAGAAGTAAATAAAGCAAAAGATTTAAGATGTAAAAAGTAAATAAGTAAAAATGTATCAATTAATTCGTGTAAGACGCGACTTTTAAATAAACAGATGTAAGTTTTCCAAATAAAAAACAACATACTTACTAATACAAAAATGAAACGATGATTCATTTTCTTAGTTAAAAAATTACTTACTTTTATTGTTTTTTACTATTATCTAATGAATAACACTGAAAAACCAGGCCTAAGTCACGTATAAACAGTAAAGACTTTGTTTTGTTTTTCCCGCCATATTAATTCCATTCCGTGTATTTAGCACCGACCTCAGAACAAAGACCTCCTTGAAGTACTACACTACGTAGTTCACGCGATCTTTCACAGATGGCGCTTTTTTAATTCTTGTATGGGGAAATTTTGAACCGCTTGTTCCCATGACCCTATCTTGACTATAAGTCACCCTATATATAAGACTATGAATCAAATGGTCTGCCTTTGGTAAATCAGAGGTCTAGAGGTCTGCCTCTTCGATTTTTATGGTTTTGAGGATGATTGTAACCATCAGTGCAAGCGGCAGACATGAGCAAATGATTTAGCACGTGTTTTTTTTTTTACATTTTTAAAACCCTGTTAATTGATAACGCAGCGCTACCAAGGTGGCAGACTATTTTTCTGTTGTTCTACTCATCGTTTTTAATCGAACGATCTATGTCTGCCACATGAGCAAATGATATACACGTTTTAATATTATAACAAAAAACTAAAAAAAATATTCCTTCAAAACGCAGAGGTGTGGTGGTCTGCCTCTTCAACTTTCATCGTTTTGAGGATGATTCTGACCATCAGTGCAAGCGGCAGACATGAGCAAATGATTTAGCTCATGATTTTTTTTTACATTTTTAAAGCCCTGTTAATTGATAACGCAGCGCTACCAAGGTGGCAGACTATTTTTCTGTGGTTCTACTCATCGTCTTTAATCGAACGATCCACGTCTGCCATATGTGCAAATTATATAGAAATGCTGGACGCCATCACCCTATCTACTACATATTGGGGGCGATTCTAGCATGGCCGCAAAATTTAAGGCTATAATTTGACAGGTCTAAAACCTTTGTCTAAAACTGTCGCTATCTTTGTTACCGCCTATAGGCTGAAAAATGACAGCATCACTTTTAGACCTGTCAATTTTTAATCATAATTTTTGACCGTCCATTTATCTGGTCATTGTAGTGCCGTGTATTCTCCAACTTCGACACTGGCAAAATTGTCCATGTTGACAGAAGCCATATTACAAATATTTGATTTGATTTAACAGCCACGCTAATTCTGTGGCTATACTATCTTTGCTTCTTTGTCGCTATTACTAATGTTGGTAGTTTACAAACGCCTATAGGTATCGTAAAACGTTCCTCACAATTCCATTCATTTAAGTGCTCACTCTGTACCTTTACACTAACACAAGTTATACAGCTTTTATACGACTTGCCTTTATCTAGTTAACTACTACTTCCGCGAATTCCCACCTTTATTCGACAAGTTTCCTCTTTAATGTTTGCTTAATTTGGAAAGTTCTGGAAAACCCTACTTCCCGCGAATTCTAAGCGAAAATGCGTGCTGTGAGGAGATTGCTGTGTGAGGATTTACTTTTATCATCCTAGTATTGACCGAGTGCTGTGTGGTGTCGTAAGAGGCGACTAAAAGATTATGAACCGGAGTATGGATAGCAGCGTCCTGTGTGTCGTACCATCTAACATATTGCGGTCACCAACAACTGCGGTCCATGGTGCCAGCCGCAACACTAATAAGCGTGGTGTGGTGACTATGGTACTTCCTCTCCAAATCGTACCGCGCGTTTTAGCTGGAGCTTCGTCCTGCAGTGGAAATTTCATAGGATGTCATGATAACTATGTGAGGATCTACTTTCAACACCCTCATATTGTCCGAGTGGTGCCGTGTCAGATAAGAATTCCGTGGTTGCTGCGCAAAAGGCAACTAAAGGCACAATCACACCTTCCTAAATACAAAGACTAATTCGGCATACATTGCTTTGAGGCTTGGTTTTGTTAATTCCAATATCCTTATTACAACCAGCAATGTATGCCGAGCTAGTTTCTGTATTAGATTGTTAACCCTAGGATGGATAGAAGCGTATCCTCCTGCATATATCGTACGAGTATCACATGACTTCGGTCACCAGCAAAATTAATTAAACTATTATTGTCTTAGCCTATTACTAGCTATTCTGCAATTTTAGGCCGCCGGAGATTCAAGGGTTTCGGAGTGCAGAGCCCTTGAAATTCCTTATGGATCGGTTCATCATCATCATAACATCGCATGAAACGTCCACTACAGGACAGGGAGCTACCTCTAGAATTGTAGCTTTTGCTGGAAAAATGTGGAGGGGAAGTACCAAGTCACCTTGCTTGTCAGTGTTACGGCTGGCACCAAGGACCGCGGTTGTAGGTGACTGCAGTAAGTAGGAGGGTTATGATACACAGGAGGATGCTGCTGCCCATCCTCTAGTTTATAACCCATAGTCGCCTCTTATGACACCCACGGGTATGTATGCGATGGTACTATTCTTTGCCGGCACCACACGGACGATTAGTAATCTCTACAGCAACCTAATTATTGAAAAAAAAACTGTTCGGGTTGCAGATACTGAACAAGATAAACCTCTGAAACGAGTTTGAATATTAATATTTATAAACCGACCGCTAGCAATTAAACTTCGCTCGCAAAACAGCCAAGTTTTACCAATTTTGATTTAATTTTGTTATCTCGCGCAATAAATTTCAACACACTTATGTTAGAAAGTTTATAAATGGAAAGCTTCGAAGTTCGACGTGCGTGTGGAGGAAAATTTGCGCCCAGCAAATAAATACTTGCAGAGCTCTGTAAATATTAGGTCCTTACCTATGAAATTGGCAAAATTTTTCATGTCGATTAATGAGATCATAGTTCCTATAGGTATTTTCTTTCATTATTTGTTTTATATTGAAAAGTTGATTTCAAGGTTATCAATCTACGCATTAAATATAAAATTAAATTCATATGTCGTCCGATTTCCTCATTAGATTTGTTATATTTTTTTACAGATAATATTTTAATGTCTTCCCAATAATGCTTAAAAAAAATTGGATTTTTAATTCCTAAAAAAAGTCTTAGAAATAAATCTTAGAAAAATTAAACAAAAACAGATTAAATAGAATATGAAAATGAAAAACTGCGATGTAAACAAAGGAATATATTGTTAACATAGATTTATGTCATTGTCAAGTAGAAATTTTTAAATGTTTGTTTGCATCATAGAGTAATATAATACTGGTTTGCATTAAACTCAGTTTGAATTTCCGCGCATTTATTGATAATTGGCCGCAACAAAGTATGAAGGACTTACGCATGTCTTTTGCCATGGCAGTAATGTACTATTTCTTTTATCTAACAAACAGCATATATCGCCTTTTTAACCATGAAATTGTAATGATGAATTCGCGCAGTTTTTTCGTGTGGTGTTATGTTGTCACGTCATCATATAAAGACAAGATTTATGACACAACAGCACTAAAAATATTATCCACGAAAATACAGAGCGCCGACAAAGACTACTTGCTGAAAAATTCTTACTGCGTCAAGAAATAGTACAAGATCCCGCCGTCCAATTCTGTTAATTTGTTTGCTGTCTGTTTTAATCCGCAATGTCATTTAAAACAGAGTTTACAGATAGAACATCGCTGATAGTGCGGCCGATTAGCTGTTTCACGTAGACACGGCTTACAATTTCACCAAATTTTTTCTATGCAAATTTTGCAAATTTGTTTTATGTACTTAACTAGTACTTACCTGAAAAAAATTTGGTGAAATTGTAAGGCGTGTCTACGTAAAGGCTGGACTATGAGTGATTTGCACCCATTTGATGTTAAGATTTACATACGTTTATTCAAAAAAGAGTGTGCTTAAGAGCTCCACGAGCTTATTGCACCATCTCCCTTCTACCATCGGTTGTCCAGACGCACCGCAGGATATCACCCATACTTAGTTGATATTCCGCACATTCGCACAAAGCTCTTTAAAACATCTTTTATAATGCGCACGGCTAAAGAGTGGAATTTTCTGTCTGCGTCTGTGTTCCCGAGTTCATATAACCCGAATCTATTCAAGTCGCCAGGCTTCTTCTGGGCAAGCTCGTCCCATATCGTCGACCTCAACTCTGTCCTCAAGACTAGATCGAGGTCAAAAGTAAGCCCATTGACAATAAAAAAAAAACATCTTTCCGGAATACTTATTAAACGTCATAACATACAGAATACAATTCAAGCGAGTTTATTACCGTATCGGATTAAGTATGATCGTTTTTTTTACATCCTGTATAGTTAGAGAAATACAATACTAGTATTTGATGGTTGGCCACCCACTGTTTCGTAATCATATTTTGGGTCATAAATAAAAGAAGTGCCATATAAAAGTCGACTGAACTGGAAATAGGTTGCCACTGAGTCTATGCCTCTTTGAAGAGGTGACATGCGACAACTGGCTTGATTTTACAATGTAACTTGCCAGAAGCTGTGTATGAGCCCGTAAGTAAACTTGCATCTTAATCACATTCAGATTAAAAAACGGACAGGTGCAGCCGTTTGACAAGACGGCTACTACAGATGAACAGGACACAGCTCCGTAATGCAGTAGGCAGAATAACAAGACACATTGCTCTCAACAAACACTACTACACTTTAGGTATAACAGACAGCCCTCTATGCAGGGCCTGTATGGAAACGGACGAAACCATTGAACACGTCATCCTGGAGTGCAAAGTAATTAACACCATCAGTATATATTCTTTGCCATCAGAAAAAACACACTTGGAACAGACATAACCTTAGATCAAATACCCAACAAACTGGACAAACTGACTGAGTTCTGGCAACCGTTAGTGTGGTTAAATTGATGGCCATATAGGCCCACGCACATCGCACAATGGTCGACACAGAAATAATATATGTGCGAAAACCATACACTTAACTTAGAACGGACAGGTGCAGTATTTTTCGGTGGGTTCTTAGGCTAAAATGCTCTTACCTTTCTCAGTTTATCACCACCACACCGTGGAGCTCGTAAAAAATACATTATTTAGATTAAAATTGAATAAACAGCTCATTCTACTGTTTCAAAATTAACAAGAAACGACATGAACGCAGCTGAAAACTTGAAAAGTTAAAAGCGAGAAACGTCGTAATAGCTGAAATAATGGCGGACACAAAATTAGGTTCAAAGATTATGATCTTGATTAAAGAAAAGCAGTAGAAACGAAAACTTCATTAGCGGAAACATAAACTGTGGAGTCGTGAGGCACGCGATTGCAAAGGAGTTGGGTGATGGGAAGCTAGATTATACACCACAGACGGGTCGAGTATCACGCGATGGCTGGTTATGTAATACCGTGCCTGAATTGTAGATTGTAGACTTGCATTGAATGGAAAACTAGGGTAATGGTGAGAAGATTGCCGTTGCCGTTAAGCCACGATCACACCTAGCTGAATTCAAAGACTAATTCGGCATACATTGGTCGTTGAAGTATGGATATTGCAATTAACATAACCAAGCCTCCCAGCAATGTATGCCGAATTAGTCTTTGAATTCAGCTAGGTGTAATCGTGGCTATACGTAGTTTTTCTAACAACCAAAGGGTAGCTAGAATGACACAATACTGGTATAAATGGTGTTCACTGTTTTGTAACGTAAACTAATCACTCGCGACTGTAGAGCATCTTGTTGAGTGAGGACTGAGGACGTTACTCTGTAAGTTCTGTAACTAAACTCAACTGCAAAGAAAATGGGTCGGTCAGTTTTCTGCCACTCGTTTTCATAAAAGATGTGGTCAAATTAAGCGTCATACTGCGTGAATTTTCATTGTGATTTTGCTCCCAAAGCCCAGTGATTCTATTAATGAAAACAAGCAACTTTCACGAAGAAAATTTTTTTTCGCCTCATACAAAATGAGTCGATCACGCGTGACCACTTTACTATGGGGAGTAAAAAATATTTTTCTGCACGAAAGTTGTTTGTTTTCATACGTAGAATGGCTAACCTTTCACTCTCTGGCTAACCTTATTTTATTTTCTTATTTTTTTCTCTCTTTCACGTCCCGTGATCTGATATTGGTTGTTGTTCTTTGTTTCCACTTGCTTGTTTATGTGTTTTATTTTTTTATGTATGTATATTGTATGTAGTATATATGTATGTAGTATATTAATATTAGGTATATGTATGTATGTCTATTATAATACTATGTATGTACCCAATATTTATTCAGTTTATATGATTTCTTTGTGCACCGTCCCCGTATTACAATTATTTTGTTTCCTGCACCCAAAGGTTGCCTGGAAGAAATTGCTTTTTAGCAATAAGGCCGCCTATTGTGCTCCGTATTTCATGTTGTATTTTTTTTTCTTTTGTAAATTTTGTATTTCTGTGTGCAATAAAGAGTATTGTATTGTATTGTATAATGACTGGGCTTCGGGAGCAAAACCAATAAAAATTCACGCTGTACATTTCCTAAACCCAATAAAAATTCGTATCTGTGTAGTTAGTGTATTTTGTGTTAGTAACTAGTTTTAATTTTAACTAGTGATAACGCTTAGTATACCTACAGTAAAAAAAACCGGTCAAGTGCGAGTCGGTCTCGCGTGCAGAGGGATCCGAATTTGCAAGTGAAGACCTTTTATATGATACCCCACTCGACGACAATAAAATTTTTTGACCCCCTTTACAATAATAATAATATTTTTAGAATTCTTTAATTTGCAATAAAATTGGGCAATCATATTCTAAAACTATTCCCAAGTCTATAGTACCCTATGAGCCCAACACTACTATGGTGGTATGGTTCAGTCCCACCCTACCACCAGGGGTATGGCCAGTGGTATGGTGGGTCCGGAGTGTGAGTGGTTGCTGAGATATACACGTGTGACAGACAGACAGGCGAAGTTCCGTTTTCACCATTTTGGTTCGGAACCCTAATAATGGCTTCTGTATGGTTTGCTACATATGAATAGAATTTTCTCTCTTTTCATGTAGGTAGATCGTAATTAAAGGTCATTGTTTGCGAGTTTCGCATTGTTTTCTTAAATTTCGAAAACATTTTGTTTCACTCTGTATTTGAGAAGCCCGCTCAATATAAAACTTTACGTCTCCCAATTCTTCTTTTCACGAAACACAAACAGCTACGTAATCGAAATGAACGTTTCTCAAAAACATTATGTAAGTAGGTGACTTTTATTTCGCTTTCGACAAATCTAACTCACCGAAATAGTCAGTAGGTATAGATGGTGAAAAGGGTTTGCCGGACCTCGAAACCTAAAGAACTTACAATAGTACATTAAGATGCACGTGCGCTATTTTAGTTATTACAGCCGAGGCTCAGAAATTGCAGCCCGAGTCGCAGGCGAGGGCGTAATGGAGCCGAGGGTGTAATCACCAAAGCGCACAAGCTTCTTACGACGTTTTTCAACACAATTGCGAATAAAAACGAATCAAATTTGCAATTACCTTTTTATCCTAAGGAAATTTCGTAGACGTTTTCCTCACATTTCTACGTCACCCGATGTGGACTTGTGTTTTTTGATCAAGTATTTCGACGTTATACACTTATCACTGTTTTTAGGGTTCCGTACCTCAAAAGAAAAAAACGGAACCCTTATAGGATCACTTTGTTGTCCGTCTGTCTGTCTGTCTGTCAAGACCCTTTATCTCACGAACGGGTAAAGGTATCAGGTTGAAATTAATACCATATATTAGGATCCATGAACCACACAAGATCTGATTTTTTTACAACGACGCAATCAAAAGATATGACATTTTATGTCCTCATCTTCATACATTTAATCAAAAATGCAAAACCTACAGGGTACTTCCCGTTGACCTAAAATTATGAAATTTGGCAAGAAGCTAGGTCTCACAGTACAAATAATGGGAAAAGTCTGAAATCATTAAATATTACAACTTTTCTCACAACTAATGGTAACCAATTGTGGTGAGCTTCCGTTTCAAGAACATTCATATACTCGTAAGAGAGGGGTCAAGTTGGATGGTCGCTGAGGCGATTTTTGTTTTAGTTCTATTTAAAAACGGGAACAGTTACAAACTTGAAAATTGGTATGTGTATAGTGCATAAGCTATAAAATAACAACAAATAATAAAATTTGGTCAAGCGCGTGTCGGACTCAATAAATCTAGCACATTAACTTACTGAAATTTCAACTAATACAATTATGTTTATGTGGTGGTACGGAACCCTCAGTGCGCGAGTCCGACTCGCACTTGGCCGGTTTTTTTTTCTTTGTAGAAGCATATAATTTATTTATTTTTTAATTACATTAAACACATTTCACAACAAGAAATATGTGTTAAAATGGCGCGCGTATAACTTTTTTCGAAGACACAGATTATACATGCGCGCGCAGGAGGCAATGACTACACTATCAGACAGCCTACTTTACAAATTATTTTAAAATTGAATATTTAGTTACTTTAAAGACAAATTTGTAGTTAGTTAGTTGATTAAAATCAATATTTTCGTTTATTTAACGTTTATTTATCATATTATCGAACACAGTTTCTTAATTCATTAAATTATTTTGAATGTTATAGATATAGAAACTCCTTGCATCTTGCCGCTATAAAAAACAAAACAAAAATAAAACACTAACCTGCCAAACAGCTTACTCAGCAAGGAGGTCTGTGTTCTGAGGCTCACTCCCTTGAATGATTTAATATTGAATATTTTGTTACTTTAAAGTCAAATTTGTAGTGAGGTGGTTTGATTAATATAAGTATTTCCATGTTATTAACATTTATTTATCATATTATCGAACACAGTTTACTTATTCATGAAAATATGATGAATGTCATAGATATAGAAACTCCTTGCATCTTGCCGTTTAAAAAAAAGACAAAAATTACAACACTTAACTAGTGAAGTTATATTAATGAAAAAAGCACGCGTGTTTAATAAGCTGGATTATGGACCGTAATACAGTGCAAATAGAGCTGTTTTATGAGCAAATGTGTTGAAAGAAATATTGTTTTTACGGTTCTTCTGTTGTAAATATATAGAAAAAACCGTACTTTCTAATAAGAACGACCATTTAGTATAGTCACAATATTTTTTTGCAAATTTCTCAAAATAAAGTTGATGAACTATTGTAGCTCTTTTTTAGGCCTGAATAACCCCCCAACGTTCCAAAGTATTTGCAAAAAGTCGCGTGCCTTACAACAGTTAGTCTTGCGGTCCTACCTCGTACGGGCTTACCTCATTAATCGAGCCCCTTTCCTAGGCGTGTTACAAGCACTACCCGCCTATAGTAGAAAACTGTATACATTTTCACAAATTACAGCCTTACAGGAAAAGCGTCATGGCTGCAATCGAGATTGAATTTTTGCAAGTTTATGGCATCTAGCAGCGGCCAAATTAATAAATGCTGCTATTATGCAGTTCGCTATAAGCCATAAAGATGATGGATAAGTTACGAAGTGTAGCATTGTTACCATAGCGCTTTGTTAACTTTGACCTATTTGACGCAGTAGTATTTCAGTTATCAGGTTAGGTAAAATACGGGGTGTAAGGGACGGTGTACCGAAAACCGAAAGGGCTTGCTCAGTCAACGAAACTGAACAACTTTCCCAAAGAAATATTTTTGGGTAATGAAAAAAAAAATTACCTCTTCGTACAAACTGTAGAATGAGTAATTTGTATGGAGAGGTCAAATTGTCTTGTAGTGGACATGATGTTGTGATGATGATGAGTGTGAGAATAGGACAGAGCGATGCGCTACACATTGGATTGACAAAGACAAGTATCGATCAGACCTACTTTCACGTATAGTTTTTTAGGGTTCCGTGCTCAATGGGTAAAAAACGGGACCCTATTGATATGCCTCCGATGTCTGTCTGTCTATCTGTCCGTCTGTCAACGGGCTGTATCTCATGAACCGTAATAGTTAGAAATTAGAAATTTTCACAAATTGTGTATAATCTGTTGCCGCTACAACAACAAATACTAAAAATAAAAAAAAGTCAGAAATTAAGGGGGGCTCCCAAACAGCTAAAGGGGGGAGCGTAAAAAAAGTTTGACCTACCCCATCGTTGTTTAGAGCTCGTTGAGTAGATAAATACTTTATTTTTTATTTTAAAAAATATTTAAAAAAGATGCCATCAAAGTCAGCTGTTTTTACAAAATTTTGTTTGAGTTGTATCTCATAAACAGTCATAAACAGCTAGACATTTAAAATTTTCACAGATTATGTATTTCTCTTGCTGCTATAACAACAAATACTAAAAACAAAAAAAAAATAATAATTTAAGGGGGGCTCCCATACTAAAGACCTGTTTTATAGGCGATTTTTGTTTAAGCTCTATCTTAAAAAGGGATCACTTATTAACGTGAAAATTGGTATGTTTATAGTGCATAAGCTATGAAATAACAACAAATAATAAAAACTGGTCAAGCGCGTGTCGGACCAAAAAATCTAGCACAGTAAGTTATTGAAATTTCAACTAATACAATTAATATTACGTGGTGGTACGGAACCCTCCGTGCGCGAGTCCGACTCGCACTTGGCCGTTTCTTGCTGTCAAGCCATATTATGTATTCCGATGGTCGTGGTGTCTTCGTTTTAAAATGTGCCGTTTGTGGTATGAGGCCTTTAAAATACAGGGGTTTTAATTAATTCATGTCAAATCAAACCTTTTAAGATAATAGGAGGGTTGGCTTTGAAACCTTTTTACTTCTTAGAGTTTCGTACCCAAAGGGTGCCAAGTGCCAACGAGACCCTATTACCATATACTTCGTCTGTATCTGTCTGCTCGACATTTCACAATATTCCTAAGGTGCAAAAATAAAGAACAAGGTAACAGGTACAGGCAAATTCGATTGAGAAAATGAGAGATTAAAAATATTTTTCTCCCATTTTCACCAATTTCTATTGTCTCACCGTCTTTGTCGTAACAGACACTCTTATACTCGTAGCACTCTTATACGAACGTTATTGACGTGTGAATGAGGTACACACCGTTCACATTTGCATTGACGAGTGTGTAGCTTGTGTGTATGTGTGTAGCTGCTAATATTGCTGGAGTATTGCTCTTGAAGAGGTGGGTTGCCCGTACAGACATATCAGGTTCTCAGTACCAGCCATGATGACGTTTCCCCCAGAGAGAAGGTATAATGTTTCCCCCTTCACAATGCTCCTTCACCACTGCGCTCTACTGATAAATACCTGTTTGTAATCTGGCTCCTTATGTTCCACCTTATCAAAGATCGCTAAGAGTAGCGCAGTATTATCGCGGTGTGATAATGAATACAGTTTGTTGGTTAATTTGACGAGGCAAGTCAAGTCAAGGGTGGGTCGTACAGGTAACGAGTTACCGTCCGCCGGGGCGTGACACAAGCGCACGGCCAAGGCCGCGTATCTAAGCAACAGGCTGGCAACAAAACGTCTTGCTTGCATCTTGCGCCTTTAGTACACCGACGCGTTCGTTAGCGGTAGCGATTCTGTGGTAAACCTGTAAGTTGTATGACAGCGTTACGCATGTCTAAGTCATACTATACAACGTGTTAAGTGGCTACCCGCCGTCTACTAGCACCCCCATCAGTAAAAAAAATATTACTCGCTGAATACAAAACTTATCCGGAGACAGATTAAAGTAAAGGTACAGAAATTATCAAATCTTAGTAAATTGCGCAAAACCTCTCAGGTAGAAGCTCTGGGCATGACACTGAACAACTTTTTTCTACGATTTTGGTAAATTCGCAAAATAAAAACTTGCTTTTTCATACAAATTGGCTCGGTCAACTAATCGATTTTTAGAAAGAAGCGAAATCGTTTTATTGCGAATTTTCAAAAGTCGTAGAACAAAAGTTGTTTAGTTTCATGTCTAGAGCTTGCAACCGAGAGGTTTTGTGCAATTTAGTTAACACCCTGTGTAGGTTGACTTTTAATTAGTTCTTTATAGCAAAAATATGCATGTACTCGTGATTACAAACAACTTTCCCTAAGAATGCCAATAAAGTTATGTTTTTCGACTAATGTTTCTTTGAAAAATTTGTTTGTAATCACGATTACATGCATATCTTTAGCTGTCAAGAACTAATTACAAGTCACCATAAATAGCGAGACGTAATAGTTACGTCCTTTTCGGTACTGTTTCGCAAGTGACTTTAGAATCTTTGCACCGACCCACGAAATTAAATTCGCACGCGCAAAACCATACTGACAAGAACGCAACTACATCATCTCCCTATTAGTAGAGTGAGGCATAGGATATGCCAAACGCTGTCAAGTTTCGCAGACAGCTACCGCATGCGAATTGCGAACGCGTCTGTGTGCTAAAGGCGTTACAGATAACACAAACAACTGACCTCATTTGAACGCGATTACGATTTAGGTATTTGGCTTATTTCCGTGCAACATTGCCAACATTTAAGCCTTATTTCATCTACACCGTTTCCCTTTTATTCTGGCAGCAAACACGGTATATTTTGTCGACAATAACTTTTTCAATCTCGGAAAACTTTACTTTATCGCTGGAAATATGCGTGCAAAATTTTGTTTTTGGCTGCTAGCGTTGAAAGCTTTTTGAAATTTTAATCGGTCGAAGTCTGCGTGCAAGTCATTGTTTTCCGCTAGCGTGGAAAAGGATTTTGAAATTAGAACATGATGATGATTTATAGTATAAGGTATCCGTAAGCATTTTCCTCGCTGTTCGACCTATGTTCCTTGGGGAAAGTTGTTCAGTTTCATGGGCAGATTCACCTTCAGGGCTGGAATACCCTCTTTCTTAGACGCTGTTAATATAGATTGGACATTAGATAGAGCACAGCTCCTCATCATAACATCCCATGAAACGTCCACTACAGGACAGGGAACTCCCTCCGAAATTCCAGCTTTTGCTGAAACAATGTGGAGGGGAAGTACCATAGTCACCACGCGTGTAAGCGTTACGGCTGGCAACATGGACCGCGGTTGTTGGTGACCGCAGAATGCAAGATGATACGATACACAGAAGGATGCTGCTGCCCATCCTCTGGTGCATTAACCCTTAGTCGCCTCTTACGACACCTACGGGTAGAGATGGGTTGGTACTATTCTTTTCCGGCACCACACGTGGCCCTAAAGGCCTAACTCCTAAAGGTCCTAAACTATGGATTTTTGCGGAACATATACGGGGTAAAGCGATAGGTATTGAGTTCCTAAGGTTCGCCAGACCTTCGCTGTTACAGGTTTCCAGGGACCCTGTTTAGTTGCCTACCTGAGTAGTACCTATCTGAGTTTCAAGACTATCTGATAAAATATAATAAATATCCTTTCTACACACTTCTAATTGCAATCGATTTTAGACACGGAAAATCCACCTCCGGGGCCGTGGGAGTTTGCCAACCATTCTCGAACGAAAAGCTGTTCGATCATCGGAAGTCCGGGCCCGTCCTTAGGGAGCAGAAAATGTAATCATGTAATCTAAAGCACAGAAAACGACTCTGTGATTCGCCAAAAACGAGTCATTAGGTCTGCGGAATGAGCTAAGGTTGGCAATAGACGGACAGACGGAATTGACGATGATAAAATTCAAAATCTGTTTCATGAATTCTATGTCAAAATCTATGTAATTCTAAATCGGCTTCTAAAATAATTTTTAGTCAGTTGCCGGTAACTTCGTTAAAGTTTAAATTACTTTGAATCTATTGCTGGCACTCTGTTTGTAAAAAAAGAACCGGTCAAGTGCGAGTCGGACTCGCGCGCCGAGGGTTCCGATATACCTATAGTATTTTTGGAAGCAATAAAGTCCATTTTCAGGACCGCAAAACTAAATTTGTTTGTAAAGGTTTTTTGCAGATTTCTGAAAAACTGTGCAACTTAGAAAGATCGTTTTATTTTTGCTGTAAAGTTTATATAAACTTCTGTCAACTGTAATTAATTCAGATTTTTCCTTACTCAAACTTCGGAGATAAGGGGGGGGGAATGGTATTTTTCTTGACATTTTTCATCATAACTTTAAAACTAAGAAATTTAAAAAAATACAAAAATATATTTTAAAATGTACAAGTAAAGCCCTTTCATGTGATACCCCACTCGACCTAGTAGCGACAATTTGAAATTTGGCCCCCCCTATTTTGGCCCCCTTTATATTAATAATCATACTTTTTTCAAAATTTTTTCTTGTGCAATTAAGTTGGGCAACTATATTCTAAAACTATTCCAAATTGCAGGTTGATAGCATAAGTGGTTGCTGAGATATAGAGGTGTGACAGACAGACGGACAGACAGACAGACAGAGCGGCACCATAAGGGTTCCTTTTTTTACCATTTTGGTATCGGAACCCTAAAAAGCGTGATTTAAGGGGACTTTCACTTTAAATATACTTTCTAAAACTGGCGGTTTGGTTAGGACATTGCAGGGTGAAACATGATTGTCCCGTGGTTCGGAAGGCACGTTAAAATGTCTTGACTACTATTTAAAGATGTAATCGTTAATGAGTAATGTCAAAGGCCTTTGTCTTAAGCAGAACTATTATTTCCATAAAACATAATACATATTATTGTACGCCATAGTAATCGGTTTAGTCTAAGCTGAACTATTATTTCCATAAAACATAACGTATATTATTTATTTATTTATTTATTCATAATTGCATGCTACATGTCATAAAATCTTACATACTAGTGTTAGTAAAGACAATGGCATGTAGCGCCGTGTTCGGGCACTGCAACTTAAACCTATGTTAGTAATTAAATTCATTAAATTAGAACCGAAAATAATCAATAGATTAAATGTATTACAATGTCATATTAATTTATAAATTATTATCATTAATGAACTCAGCAACAGTATAATAACATTTAGAGATTAATAGAGATTTTAAACTATTTTTGAATATTTGTATTTTACTTTCAGACTTTATGCTTCCAGGTATTTTATTAAAAATTTTGATAAATCTGTTATATGGACTTTTACTAAATATCGTCAAGTTGCTTTCAAGTGGTGCTAGTCTGTCTTTATGTCGTAGGTTTCGGCTGCAGACATCTGTTATTTTTTTGAAAAGGTGCTCATTTTTTTTTTCTTACAAATAGACCGACTTCTAATATGTAGATTGACGGAAGCGTTAAGAGCTCATTTTGAATAAAATGCGGTCTGCAGCTCGCTCTAGCGCGGATGTTAGCAAGAATTCTTAATTAATTATTACTGTACGCAATAGTAATTGGTTTAGTTTTAGCAGCACTATTATTCCCATAAAACATAATATTACTGTACGCCATAGAAATCGGAGGAGCAGGGTCACCTGACACAGGTTTATTGTAACTTAATAGGTTGACCCTGGCCTTAGCTACTTGTCAAAAGTATGTTTTGAGAGAAATAAACTATTTTTTTTTTTTGGCGGTTCAACAACTCTGACACCAAGGTATGTAAGGACGGACATCGACCTTGCAACCCACACGAGATGATGACGACGGTTAGCGGTTCATCCCTTCATTTATACTACGTCGCGTCGCTTGCAAAGCTGTCGCTCGTCTTCGTGCGCCCTAACGACCCAGTTTCGAATATCTTGTTATCTTGAACACTTGTTTGTTTAATGACTTTGGCTGTTTTCACAAGAGAATGGTTAGGATTATTACGATAAACATTGCGTTGATGCTTGGTTAAGCTCCAAACTTTGGATAACTTATTCTGTGACAGCTAAATGGTGGTGTAAATGGATAAAGTAAGGGTTAGACCAGACGCAGCGCAGCGCAGCACCACGCGTAAGATATGCTAGAGTGCTGCGTTACGCCGCGTTAAGCGCCGTCGCTTGCGAGTATGCAAAACTCCAGCTACGGCCACATTGACCGTAAGTTGCGCTGTGAGTCTTATGCTATTACGCGGCCACACCCCGGATACTACATCAAGCGCGAGTTTAAATTTGAAATTGGAATAAAGCTCGCATATTCAGTACAAAAGACCCTCAGAAGGACCACGAGAATCGCGCGGGGGTGCGGGGTAGATTGCTCCCTAGCACCCCCACCCCCCAGCCGGAGAATGTTCGTTCTGTATGATAGTACTATTGCTTTATTCTGTAACGCGGCGCAAATTACGCTGCGTCTGAACCGGCCTTAAGAACACTTTATAATAGTGATCCACTAGTCTCTATTTAACTAGGTTAGAGACTCTCTAACCTAGTGAAATAGCTGTCTAAACAGAAATCTTAGTAGAGATTTTGCGTGAAATTCGCGAACTACGAAGTAATAATTTCTTGCCTTCATCAAAAATATTAAAGCAGAAGTTAATTGAAGTAAAGAAGCCACAAACTCTCAGTGGGTTTCTTTTCCGGCCTAGATGTGTAATAAATATAGTACCTACTATTAAGGGGCTGATAAGATCTAAATACGCTTCACTTGGGCAGGTTTTTATCGAAAAGTGATGAATATGTGGCCGTGAATTTTTTTTTGTCATAATTAAGCATCTTTCCAAGAATATGGCGGACTCTGAAACACGATTAAATATATTTTGTACGCCATAAAAAAATCCAAAGTTACCTCTGTTTTTTGCTTTTAAACCGTTTTTCTTAAGTACCCATTAATCTATGATGCCAAAACTTTTACACATTATTCAATATATTATGCATAATAATATAGCTGTTTTATAATTAATATTATGGGTACAGGTTTTGAGAAAATTGCAAAAATGAGCGAAAAACGTAAAACAGCGCGAATCCGCTCCGTTCTAACACGCGCATTCTGTCCTTTGTTAGAAAGGGAGGTAATTTAGCTTTTATCAGCCCCTTAAATCATACAGCTATTAGATTATTTTTATTTCTTTTTTAATCGAAGGATAACATTGGAACGTAACCTTGGGAAGGGTGCCTAATCGATACGAATGACGCCATTTAGTGTCTAATAACACTTTTAGGTGCTGTAACTATAACTGCTTACATATCTGTGCCATTATAACCATTAAGTTCTAAAAGCTTTTTGACACGCAATTTATAATAACCTAGAATTTTGAATAGGAATTAGACTTGGAAAATAAGTTTCTTTAAGAATGTTTGATACAAAACCACAAAAAATTGTATAGAAGCAAAATAAAAAGTGAATTTCTCGATCACGAAAAGCTTACAAAGTTACAGCAAACCCAAGAGCTTCATATTTTCTGCAGGTCGAATAACGCAGTCAGCAGTAAGTTGTATTACAATCGAAGTAGGAGTATTCTTTTGAAAGCATTATTTGTGAAAATATAGTTTTACGACAAGGGCATAGGTAGACACGGCGGCTGGCTGATTAAAACAAAACTATAAGATTTATAAGTTGACTAAAAGGAGGCTTATGGTATGGCCTGTTCTAGACGAGAGAACAAAATCTTGACTTCTGGCTGCGTAGTAGTTTGCTAAATCGTTGTAACAATTTTATTTCTCCCTATAAATACAGGGTGTAAGGGACGGTGTACCGGAAACTGAAAGGGCGTGCCCAGTCAACGAAAGTGAACAACTTTCCCAATGAAACATATTTGGGAAACGAAAAACATATTTGACCTCTTGAACCTCTTCTCACAAATTGCTCACACTGATCGAACAGTTTGTATGGAAAGGTAAAAAAAAAAAAACCTTTTCATTTCCCAAAAATGTTTTTTTCAGGCGTCATTATTATTGGCCTCGCATATCATTTAATGTTTCATATTATACAGCGTGAATTTTTATTGGTTCTGCTCTGGAAACCCAGTGAACTCATGAAAACAAGCAACTTTCCCAAAGATAAATTATTTTTTATAGAAAAAAATTTCTACTCCATAGTAAAGTTCAAGAGAATGACTCATTATGGGAAGGCAAAGGAAGTTGCTTGTTTTCATGAGAAGAATTCACAGATGTCCACAGAATAGAAACAGCTGTGGTAGAATAAATGGGCTTCGGGAGCAGAACCAATGAAAACTGATTATATCATAATAAATGTGATTGCGATGTGATTGTGATGTCCCGTATGGTGCCGGCAAAGAGCAGTACCAACCCATCTCTAACCGTGGGTGTCGTAAGAGGTGACTAAGGGCTTATGAACCGGAGGATGGGCAGCAGCATCTTTCTGTGTATCTTACCATCTTACATGCTGCGGTCACCAACAACAGCGGTCGCCAGCCGCAAAGCTTACAAGCATGGTGATAATGGTAAATCCCCTCCTATGTACCAAGCATTTTTGCTGAAGTTCTGGAGGGAGTTCCCTGTCCTGCAGTGGACGTGTTATGGGGTGATATGATGATGTGATAATGTCATTAAAATGAAATTCTTCTTTGTTACAGGAATCTCAACATTATCAGGATGCGGGTCTCCAGATCAGCTGGAGCGTCTCCCGGAGCTGCCGGCGGCCGAGGAGAAGCGGCTGCGAAGAGCTGCCCAGGTCTTGCAGCAGCGTCTAGTGCTGCGCCAGTGGCTAGCCACGCACCGTCTGCAGCATGCGTACTCCAAGTAAGGAATCTTACTTTATATGAGCTCCAAACCAGCTACAGAGAATAAGGAGAGCTGTGCAGATTATGCAAGGTTATTTTTTTAATGAACCTGAGCGTATGCCCACCTTATTAGTGAGGTCAAAAGCAACATCTTTTGTTCTACCACTTTTGCAATAACAGACAAAAAAAACAACTTTTCATATAAAGTAACGTAAGTGACGAATAAATTTTGTATGGGAAGTTGAAATTATGTTTGTTTCTAATAAGGTTGCCATACTCATTTTAAGTCAAAAAAATAACCTTGTATAGCAACTGTCTTGCAGCTATGGCAAGTAAGAAGTTAGCTGTATTAGTCGCGGGCATAGATATTAGCGCGCGCTTTTGCTAGGTCTGTGGTTGCGGGGACCTGTCCAGATCTTGTTCAATCAAGCATTTCATGTTAAGTAATAAATCGGTCCTTTTAAATTAAAGTTTAAGGACTAATAATAAAGAAACACCCAGCTTGAAATGCCAAGAAATTTTGCAAATATGTTTAAGATTATTTTTTTTTTCACTTTAATTGAGTCGTCGTGGATTAAGGCTCCTGAGGATCAGGAGGCTGTTTTTATATTTGCACCGCAACTCTTACACGGAGATCAATACAGGTTTCGAATGTCAGTTCAATCGGATATAACCATTATCAGTATCGAAATTATTGAAATAAATGGTGGATTATTTAGAAATTCACTAAACTTTGACCTTTGTAGGGTGTTCTAAAAGCTCGCGAGGGTCATTCAGTGAATAGATATCCAATTTGTCGCCCCAACCCTTTCCGAAGCCGTCATTTGTCAGCGAGAGGCGGACCGTTTTTAGGGCTCCTTGCCTTATAATGGAAAACGGAATATCTTCGGAATACTTCGTTGTTCTGCTTGTCTGTCGATCTGTATCAAGACTCTTTTGTTCTCAAACATTATGTGCGAGCTGCCAGCGGTTACAGCAGCACATGAGATACTCCCGACGTTCCCGAGGTGTTGAATGAAGCGGGAGGAGAAGAGTGAACACGATGGTAGTGTTGACAAATCTGATTTATTTCCATACTATCTTTCCGCCTGCGGTTTCGCCAGCATTAAAGGCGTTTTCCCGTGGGAATGAAGTGTTTTCCCGCGGTAAAATGTAACCTATGTGCTATTCCAGGACCTAACCTATATGTGTGCCAAGTTTCATTAAAATCCATTCAGTAGTTTTTGCGTGAAAGAGTGACAAACATCCATCCATCCATCCATACTTACAAACTTTCGCGTTTATAATATTATATATTAAATAGGAAGGAAGTAGGATATTAGTAGGATTTAATGCTTTTCATACAAAGTTAATTTTATTATCACAGATGTAAATTATCTTAGTGTGTCGTCGGTGTAAAGTGCATCGTTGTATATTTTATCTTAGTAGGTTTGTGTGATGCTGAGTAATGATGCGACGTCAATTGATGGAATCTTCTAAATAATGTTGAGGGCTGACCATTCAGGGCTGAACACATTATCTAAGTTGAAATTGATTACGGATAAAACGGCTTTTCAGATTAATGCAATCCGTACTAAATGCAGCGTGATTTTTTATTGGTCTCCTGAAGCCCAGTGATTCTACTCATGATCACAAGCAACTTTCCCAAAAAAAAGATTTTTTTTTTTTAATTTTTCGACTCCGTAGTAAAGTGGTCATGTGATTGACTCATTTTGTATAGGGAGGCGAATAATTGTTTTTAAGTTGCTTATTTTCCTGATATGATCACTCGGTTTCGGAAGCAAAATCAATAAAAATTTACGCTGTATATCACTAATAGGTACAGTCAACGACAGGTCTAGCTTGACACTCGCAGTGCGACTCTAGCCCATTCTTCTTAGTCGCTCCCTCAGTTCTGAGGATCGTGACCCACAATGACAGGTGCCGTCTTGGCTAAAATTGTTGATCGCCAGGTACTTCTGTCTTGCGCCAGTCTGAGAGCATCCTGGAAGGACATATTAAGGGCGCTCGTAATTTGGTCCATCCAACGCGTTGGTCTTCGTCCACGAAGTCTTGTACCCTCTACTCTCCCTAGCAAGATATTTCGTTCTAGGTTATCCGGCATTTTCCTGCTGATGTGACCAAAGTAGCGGAGGGTCCTACGAGTCACTAACGCCGACAGTCTGTCTTGGGTTCCTATGACCTGCAGAATAGATTCGTTTGTCCGGCGGGCCGTCCACGGTACCAACAGCATACGTCGCCAACACCACATTTCGAACGCGTCAATGCGTTTTATATCTGCTGCTTTGATGGTCCACGTCTCGGAACCATAGAAGAAAATGGAGTGCACTAGTGTTTGTACCAGATTTATTTTGGTTCTGCGGTAAATATTTCTGTCCTTCCATATCTTCGCTAGCTGTGACATCGCATTCTTAGCCATAGCGATGCGGCGACGAATCTCTTTCTCGCAGCTTCCGTTAGATGTTATCAGTGACCCTAAGTAAACGAAATCGTCAAACCACTTCTAGGTCTCGCAAAACCCCGTCTCTATCGAGTATACCTGATCTATCTACAAACATGACTTTCGTCTTGGATCGGTTTATAGACAGCCCAAACTCTGAACTGACGGATTCAACGCGTCTCAAAAGCTCCGCCATCTCGTTCGGCGTTTTAGCCAAAAGTGTGGTATCGTCGGCGTATCGAAGGTTTGCAATACGGTTTCCGCCAAGTTTGATGCCTCCTTTCCAATCTTCTAGGGCTTTTCTCAAAATGTATTCACCGTAGATGTTGTAAAGTCCGGTTTCGGAAGCAAAATCAATAAAAATTTACGCTGTATATCACTAATAGGTACAGTCAACGACAGGTCTAGCTTGACACTTGCAGTGCGACTCTAGCCCATACGTCTATTGAAATAAGAACGGTACAAAGTCCAATGTGTCAAGCTTGATATGCTCTTGACTGTACAATGACATTGAAAGGAAGAAATAGTGTTCTGATATTAATCAAGGGTGTTTATGCAAAAAAGGTGCCTGGTTTTGGTGATTCAATTCGCATTTTTTTGTTGTTGTTACATAATGTTTATTTTATTGCTTGTTAATTCTTAATTTGTATTTTTTTAAAGACTCGAAACGAAAATCTTAGGGAATATTACTAAAGAAAGGATATCTACTTTTTGTGTCAATGGCTTCATTTAAACTATTAACAAAAGATGGAACCTTCTGGGGTGCAAGTTTTACTCGCACTTGACCGCCTTTTTTCAGCATTCGCGTCACGAAAGCACAGCTTTGCTTTTAGAGAGATTGCTTCATAGTGTGACGCGGTGTAGAATATTCAAAGCGAGGAATAGTGTAGGCAACGAGTCAAGTCTTGCGGTACAGGTACCCGCGATTCGTGGCTGGCGCAACGTCGTAAATTGGTCGAAATAAACAGTAGCATGGTAACAGGAGGCTCGAAAACAAGCAAGATTTATTTTAATGAGGACCTTACCAGAGCAACAAGAGCTTTATTATGGAATGCGAAAAAACTATTAAATGGAGTATACAAGTATATTTGGGTGACAAATGGAAAAATACTCGTCAAAAAAGCGGACGGTGACAAGTCCCTCTGGGTGAGATGAGAAAACGATATTAACAACCTACTTAACGTAAAATAATCGTTTATGTAGGTAGTTATATACTTTTTAGATTTATTTTTAATTCACTGTTAATAGGTTAATTATTATCATTAACATTCACTGGACTAGATAGCATTGATTCAATAACAGATGATTTAATTGTTGCGGAGAGGGTAGATAATTTCGACAAGTGGTTATTATCTCTAAACAAAAACAATTATTTTTGCATACTACACGTAAATATCCGATCCCTTAAGAAAAACTTTGGAGAACTGATCGTTACGTTGAATAGTAATTTAAAAGATATCGATTTATTAGTTATTACAGAACCGAACATAAATTTTTCTTTACTAAGTTTTTATAAAATTAAGGGTTTCAATCTAAACAAATATACTCGAGTGGGTCGCACAGGGGGGGGAGTACTCGTTTATTCTCGCGAGGGATTACCGGTGCGAGTGAACGAGACACCGCAAATCGCAAGCATGCGTGCAGCGGAGTGTGTGTCCATTACACTCGAAATCAATAATGAACTTATACAGGTAGTAAGTATTTACAGACCTCCAAAAATTAAAAGCAAGGATAAAGTTGTTCAGTTTCTTGAGGAACTTAGCAATTTATTAGAAAGCTTACCTTTAAATAATAAAATATTTTTTTGCGGCGACATAAATATTAACTTACTAAATAGTCAAAATAATTATGTTATCGAATATGAAACTATTATGTCTGAATTTGGGTTAACTAAATGCATAAATCAGGTAACACGAAGGGAAATTGTATTGGGCAACATTGTTGAATCCTGTATTGACCATATCTATATCCGTGCTCCTATGGCAACGATTAATTCGGCAGTGATAGAACACAAAATATCCGATCACTATTACGTTGCGGCTGTAGTACAATGGAACCACGCACCTTCTAATAACCTGCGGTGCGGCGGCGGAGGCAGTGGTGGCGGGAACACGAAGTTGACGCGTGCGCAAGTGCCGCGCACTGACCGGCGTCGTGTCCTCGACAACCGTATGGTTAGGGAAAAATTGTTGAATGCAAACTTTGATCAATTATTAACAATTAACTGTCCCGTAAAGTTGTATGATGCGGTGACACAATTATTCGTCAATATTTATAATGAATGTTACCATATGAAAAATTTCCGACCTAGTAATAGGAATAATAAATCATGGGTTAGTGATAAGTTAAGGAAAATGTTATTAGAGAGGGACAAACTATTTGAAATATGGTGTAATGAGCCAAAAAACATGTTGAAGCGTTTAAGCTATACAAAGTATAGGAATAAGTGTAATAAAATAATAACTAAGTGCAGAAATGACTACGATAGACAATGTATAGTAGAATGTAATAGAAATATTAAGAAAGTTTGGGAAAGAATAAATATTTTATTAGGAAAAGAAAGAGTGTGTCTAGACAATATAATACTCTCTAACATGAATACACAGGGAAGTGTAAAGAACTTATGTAATAGATTCGCGGATACTTTTTCGGATGAAATTACGCAAATAAAGCATGTGTGCAATTATAAATTGTTAAATAGAGACACTTATGCAAAACAATCGGATGTGACCATGAGATGGCAGCCTGTGAAGACCTACCAGGTTAAAAAAGTAATTTCTAATATGAATATAAAAAAGTCCCCGGGTAGCGATCTCGTGCGCATGTCTGATATAAAAGTTGTTAGTGATAAAATAAGCCCAGTTATCGCTAAATTGGTAAATTTGTCAGTAAACAATCATAAATTTCCCGATAGGCTGAAAGAAGCGGTAGTAAGGCCTATTCACAAAAAAGGTGACCGCAAAAATATTTCTAATTATAGACCAATTTCTATTTTGTCTAGCATCGACAAAATTGTGGAAAAATGTATAGTTAACCAAATAAGTGACTTTTTTCAGAAAAATAAGATTTTAAATTCTTGCCAACATGGATTCCAAAAAGGAAAAAGTACGAGCACCCTGCTTTCAAATTTTACTAACGAAATAAACAGTTATTTACACGATAAAAAAATTGTAGTAGCTATCTTTTTTTATTTCAAAAAAGCGTTTGATACGCTTCAAACGAATACTTTGTTAAACGCTATGAATGAGTGTGGAGTGGGAAAGCCGCTGAACAATTGGTTCCGCGACTACCTCACCTCTCGATCTTTTAAAGTCAAGATTGGTGACACGTATAGTAATGAGAAGGACGTTTTGTGTGGGGTACCACAGGGATCCGGATGCGGGCCCTTGTGCTACCTGGCACACGTAAATAGTCTATGTGGTGTTTTAAAACATTGCTCAGCATACATGTACGCCGATGATCTGTGCGCTCTACGCGCAGGCACCGACATAAAAGAGATTTGCCGATCTGTACAGATGGATGTGGACGCAGTCGTAAAGTGGTGTCATGATAACGGCATTGTGTTAAATTCTGATAAAACTAAGTTGTTACTGCTTCACTCACCATACTTACTAATAAAGGATATACCTCTTCCAATTTTAACTCACTCTTTTAAATGTTTTCACGATGATATGAATAATTGTAAGTGTATGCCAATAGAGCGGGTTAAATGTGTAACATATTTGGGCATGAAAGTAGACGAAAGTTTCTCCTGGTCTGAGCTTGTTGATTTTATTTACAATAAACTTAAAGTAGTATTATTAGGTAAGTTTTATCATTTAAGTTACAAAGTCCCCACTAGCACGCTAAGATGTTTATATATGTCACTAATAGACTCAATATTAATTATGCCTTGGATTCATATGGTCTTACAACGAAAACAAATTTGGATAAACTTGAAAAGATTCAACTGAGATTTTTAAAATTAATAGTCAACAGAAAAACTAAAACTAAATGTAAAGGCAATTATAGGATTTTATTCAAAATTTGTAAAATTTTACCGATTAGCTTAAAGCACAAATTTCTTCTCGTTGTAAATAACCATGGTCGAAACGATTCTTCTATGTCACTTGTATCGATTAATAATCAGTATGGCACTAAGTCGATGACCTCAGGTAAATTTGTTGTACCGAGAGTAACAAATTATTACGGCGACCGTACGCTACAGAAACGAATTCCATACTTTTTAAACAGTTTACCTGAGGACATTCGATTAGAACCAAAAAAAGGAAAATTTATAACAAAATTAAAAATCTACCTTTTAAGTATTAGCACCTAATTCAAATTATATATATATATATATATATTTTAAATTAAATTATACTTGGGATTAAGTTCTAATGCTGTAATTTGAGACTCATAGATCCCACAGACAAACTGCTGGATTTTGCAGTTTTGTGGGGCAACGTTTAGTTTTTAAGTTTACTGTACTTTTTAAATCTTAATAATAAATAACGAAGCAGTTGACCCCAACATAAATTTCTCAGGCAGATTTTATTTGACAGGATGATAAAGAATCATGAATTAAATGTAAATTCAAAATACCGTAAAATGCTACAACTTTGCCAACATGCTTCAAGTTTGCCTAATTCGTTAAAAACTGCATTACTTCAGAACCGCCGTCTATTTTCTATTTCTAAAAAAAGGAGATTGGGTATCATTAAATTGGCTACATATTTTCAATTATTCAAAATGGTAACACTATCACATTTTTTCCTTTCACCTGTTAAAGGTGTGAAGGCGCGCGCTTGTTTTGTGATTTTGTGATTTTGTCATTTTACATAGAAATAGACGAAGATTTGTGGATTAAAAGGTGTTACAGGGTAAGTACATATGCTCTTTCTATTGGTTTTAATGTTATTTCTCGTAATTCACAATCATGTACGACTAAAATGATAGCACACAATTCTTAAAAAGTTGTTTGGACATTTTTGATACAACTTTGCCTAGGGTTAGGGTTGTCACCACATCAATGAATAGACTTAAATGTAATAGGATAGAATATAATGTAATTTATGTCTTTTCGGGTGTTGTATGGTTTTTTGTGAGGTACTGTAATGTAGTGTATGGTATCGGGTGATGCATGGTCACGAATGGTGGTGTAAATTGTGGTGTTTTCGTTGACAACCCTTGCCATGCTTATAAGTTAGTATAAAAATATTTACTGAAATTGTCCAACTTTGCCTGCCAGCTAGAAAAAAAAATATGGTTAGCTGTTGCAAGCCTTAAACATCACAATGTTAGGTGAATTAGTTATTCTAGCTTTAAACAAAACCAGTTTTTAAATACAGCAAGTATTTTTTCTAGTAGTCTTCCAGGCATTGTTGTGTATTTTTACCACAACTTTGCCTACAACTTTGAACGTTGCTAAATGTTGACTCAAGTGCGTTATGGCATTCGAACCTTATTATTATTATAAGCAATAAATCTCAAAATTTGCATAGGTAGGTACTATTGTAAAAAAAGGAACAGATTATAAATAATTTATGATATATTTAAAAAAAAAATCCGTGCAAAGTTGTAGCATTTTACGGTATCCAAAATAAAATTTTCATACATTTTTTGTAATTTTTGTATGGAAAAATTAGAAGTACCGATTTTTTTTTTGGTTTTTTTTATAGGTTTGTCTCATGTAGTGTAATAACCCAGCAAAGTTTCATTGACTGAGGGTTTAATGCGGGGGTCTTCATACAACGATCCGATTCGTTGCCTAGACTAGAATAGTGGCTTTTAAGTAAAATGCATTGGTTTATTCTCAAAACCAATCACGGTTGCGACTGGATTTTACATACTTTTGCGAATTTTAAGCAATATTTTTCAAAATCAAGGCGTTCTTGTCACAGTTACACTTGTAAAAGCCCTTTCGTATGATACGATACCCCACTTGACCTAGTAACGTCAATTTTAAATTTTGCTTGGATTTGGCCCACTTTACAATAATATATATATATATATTTTTTATTATGGCGTTTGCAATAAAGTTCGGCAACCATATTCTAAAACTATTACAAATTTCAAGTCGATAGATGGTTGCTGATATATATACAGGTGTGACAGATAGACAGACAAAGTCGCACCATAAGGGTTCCGTTTTTACCATTTTTGTTCAGAACCCTAAAAACTGACTTCAAAATATGAGACGGCCGGAGTAAAAGCATGTCGGTTTTGTGCACATGCTAGGAATTCATGAAAATGTTCGCGGTATCATTTTCCTCGTACACCTAACAGCATGTCGATAGAAAAACTTTGGACTTTATGGCATGGTAATAGAGTTGAAAATGTTTCTACTGACGTGCGGTTTACCGTACAAGAACGTTAGGCTAGATACAACTCTATACTTGGAATGTGTCGATAACAGAAAGGCCATGATTAGTCAACCTAACTGAACAACTTTTTTTAAATTTATTTTAATTTTAAAAACGATGTCGGGTGGGCTCAAAACCACCCCTATGCTGTGCCCACACCGTTTCCCTTCTATGTTTTTAATGCTATGTGCTTTTGTGTTTTTCTTTTCTATACATATAATAAAATCGTAAACTCGCCGATTCTGTACATTGAAAATTTTCGCGAAAATATGATCTGGGGGGTCACAAAAACGGTAATAGAACCCATTCGAGTCATTTTTGGAATTTTCGTCTGTTTGTATGTTCGCGATAAACTCGCAAACCGCTGAACCGATTGAAATCGGATTTTCAACAATGTATTAAGCTTATTTTCGTGCAACATATAGGCTCAGTTTCATTGCAATCGGTTCACTGGAACACAAACTACACGCATGCAAAGAATCAAACGGCATGTGCATCAATAACTCACAAACTGATCTGATTCAAACGAAACTTTCAGAAATGTATTGTGATTACTTTTCTGCAACATATAAGATACGTTTCATTGAAATCGGTTCATTCAATCAGAAGATATGCGATGGTTCAAGTGGCGGCGCCAATATCTCACAAACAACTGAACTGGGGTTTTTTATGATGCATTTGGCTTATTTTCGGTCAATATTTTAGCTTTAGATCATTGCAATTGGTTCACACAAACAGAAGCTACACGAATGCAAATTATCAAGCGGTCTATGCACCAATAACTCAAAAACTACTAAAGCGATGGGGTTTTCAATAATGTATTTGGCTTACTTTCGTGCAACATACAAGCTATGTTTTATTGCAATCGGTTCACTTCGACAGAAGGTACGTGAAGTTTTAAGCGGCGGCGCCGATAACTAAGTACTGAACCGTCATACGGGGTTTTGAATGACGCGTTTGGCTTACTCCCGTGCAACATATGCGCTTATCTAATCTGTGCCTACAGTCAAAAGCATGTGTAGGTTAATACGGTGGATTTTGTACCGCTCTTTTTTCAGTAGCTACAGAAGCTAAAGTGACTGCAACTCAGATTTAGTTTCAGGTTTTGTTTTGTGTAGAAACCCGTATCACACTTTGTGCGCGTTTTACACATACGAGGACGAGGATAGTGGGCCACCTAACAGTCCATACGTGAACAAGTGTTTAATACACAAAATTCTATACAATGTGTACTATTCATCTCAATTAAGCATATAACGTTATAAAAGCGAAAATTGGTCTGTCTGTTATGATTTTAATAAAATTAGGCACGAAGATGGTTTGAACCATGGGGAAGTCAGTAGCTACGTTATTCTGAACCCCACGCGTACGGAGTCGCGGGCACAGCTAGTTGGGAATAAATGCTGTGTATTTTATTATTGTATTGTAAAAAAATGAAATCGCCCTCTCCATACAAACTGTCCAGTTTGCAATTTTGTATGGAGAGGTAATTTTTTCCTGTCCTGCTAGTTTTATTCACTGAAAGTTGTTCAGTTACTTTGACTTATCACGCCCTTTCAGTAACATCCTGTATAAGATTTTTGTTGTTGGCTTGTTGTACTTGTAATAAGTACAAGTAATGAAGTTTTGTTACAAGTCCGTCAAGTCAGATCTCTGATACTTTATTTTGTGTCTGGTATAAATCCTACTAATATTATAAACGCGAAAGTTTGTAAGTATGGATGGATGGATGTTTGTTACTCTTTCACGCAAAAACTTCTGAATGGATTTTAATGAAACTCGGCACACATATAGGTTAGGTCCTGGAATAGCACGTAGGCTACTTTTTACCGCGGGAAAACACTTCGTTCCCACGCAAACGCGTTTAATGCGGGTGAAACCGCAGACGGAAAGCTAGTGTTTACATACTGGAGAGCCTGCTAGATAGCTGCTTCTCAAACATTGCAGTTGTGCAGCAATGTACATAAAACAACATACGTAATGCTTTTGTAGTGTTTTTGACTTTAAAATTGATTTTATTCCATTGCAATAAAACAGTTTATACAGGGCAACAGTTAACTTGTTGTTGACTGTACTCGGTATAGGCACTTCTATTTATTAAGGTTTACATGTCGCTCAATCTCCTTAGTCGGGTATTACATGGCAACACAAAATGCAAATCGGCTTATAGACCAGCTTAGCTTAAACGAGGTTGCTTCCGAATTGGTGAGATTTATACCACCGTAGTGTATAATACTATGGTGAATCATAGTATTATACACTACGGTGGTATAGAATACAGAATGAAGATGGAAGACGAACTAAATGAAAAATGTGTAATGGCATGGACGAACAATAAGAAGGACTGACCATCCCCTTTTAGAAATCGTAACCCGGAAAAGTATAAAACTCGATGACGCTAATAAATAGTCCGGGAAGTTATTATGATTAATTGAGTATTCTGTTAAAAAAATAAACCGAATTTCAATGTTAGCGTTTCTTTACATTGAAACTATGTTGAAATTTTGAATGATTTTTTGGCAGAATACTCGGTAGACCATAATCAATATCCAGATTATTTGAAAGCACCATCTAGTTTCCATGAGTTATGCCTTTCCGGGTTACGTTTTCTAGTATGGAGAGACCTTAGAGAGAGAGTCTTATGTCTAGAGAGTACATGATAATGGCTAGAATATGTTGTTTTGAAGTTACTTTGAGTACCTTCCACCTCCATCATCAGAGAAGGTCACTTGGCCATATTGCATGTTTAATCGGAAGTTGCATACGTGAAATTAAATAGTAGGTAACCAGTGTGCTGAAAAAAGGAAAGTACTATTTATCTTCTTACTTAACATACTACCGGGCTAGCACTTTTACGCAGCGCGGTGCGATGCAGGTAAGATGGTGATGTTATTCGAGTGACAACTTATACATGTTCTTTGTTCTAAGCCGTATCTCGCGTAAAATCGTCTCAGTCAAGCTCCATGATTTTAAAAGTCAAGCTCTAAAGAAATTGTAATTAAGAACTCCGTAGTCTATTGTTTCGTCTTAATTCTGTGATGCCGCATGCAGCGCCACAGAGTATTATTCAATGGGTAGCAGCCAAGTTTAGACATTAGGGACACATATTCGTGAGATTAATTTCAGTTTGACCTAAATACTAGAAATCGTTGTTTAGTTTGCATAAACTCTGACAGTAAATATTAATTAGCTGAGAATCTCTAAAGTGGCAGTGCTGATGGCCGATGGGGTGTAAAGTTGCCGCCAACTGGAAAACGTAGCGTGGGCAGGCCCCCCACAAGGGGGACCGACGATCTAGTCAAGGTCGCGGGAAGCCACTGGATGTAAGCAGCGCATAAACGAACTTAATCCCTTGGCGCATAAGAAATCTTTAGGGAGGTCTTTGTCCAGCAATGGATGTCTTTCGCCTGATATGATTATGAAAATCATAATTTCCGCAGTTGTTGACCCATTGCTGGATGAAAACCTCTTTTGTTTCACGAAATCCACTTCGGTAGTTCATCTCACCCATCCAGGCATTTTCTAATGACCATCGGGCAGGTGGTCTACCCATAGAGCGTTTTGACCTTAGGTTTTGACCAAGGAGGTCTTTATTCTGAGGTTTTGACACTCTCTCATTCTTCGACCATTCAGACGGGTGCGCATCATTTCGTATAAATATTTTTCGTATATCAACGTTTCAATAACATTCAATTGATATAATAAACGTTTCGTATAACAACTTATAGCATAATTTTGTTTGACATAACGTACCTTTACTATAATGAACGTTTTCTATACTAACATTTGGCATAACTATTATTTCACCTAAATATCTTTCATATAAAATTTATTTCATATAAAATTCATATGATACATTATTTTTTTATTAATTAATTTATTATTTATTTAATTTATAATAATAAAACAAAAAAAACATAATAATCAATCAGTTTATAATAATTTTGTATAGTTATATGCTTATTTAATTAAAATTGTTTAAAAGCGAAACGATAAGGCTCAATTAATTTGATCATAGGCGAGCGAAGCGAGCAAAAGAGTTCGGGGCACCCCGACACAGTTGGTTAGGTTGACATGAATGCATGCGTATGCCTGCTTGCCTGCATGCTTGAATGCTTGCTTACTTGTCTGTTAATGGCAAGGGCTTAGTAGAATGGATAATAGGCGAGCGAAGCGAGCAAAAGAGTTCGGGGCACCCCGACACAGTTGGTTAGGTTGACATGAATGTTTGTGCTTGCTTGCTTGCTTGCTTGTTTTTTGCTTGCTTGCATGCATGCCTGCTTGCCTTTGCTTGCTTTTTTTTGCATAATGCATGCTTGCTTGTTCATTTACTTAATAATTAATGTGGATATTATAACTAACCAATGAAAATAACGAACTGATATTATATGAAATGGGTATTATACGAAATGATGATTATATGAAATATTTTTATAGGAAATGTTTATTATACGTTTTGAAATTATATGAAATGAAAATATGTGAAATGTCGATTATACGAAATAATTATTATATGAAACAAAATTATACGAAACGTTGTTTTATCAATTAAATGTTATATTAAAAGTTGTTATATCATCTATTACACACCCCATTCAGACTTGTCAAGTATCCTTATCTCATAAAAAGTACTTTGTTCTGTCATCCTCTTAACTTGTCAAGGCCTTTCCCTAAAATTACACAAAAATTATGATTTATTTGTGTGTCCACGCTTGGCGGTGTTGCGGTTGAAGACGGCAGCAAATATAGTAGAATAATCCCTTTGTTGCTTTTTCGACACCCACAGCAAGAGATAGGGAGTACAGACAACCACACGTCATTAGAAACACATTTACATCAATACCACCTTTATAAAGTAGCAGTAGCGCTGATTCATTACAGCATTACAAAATTTAAAACCTCGTAAGTGGAGCTATACGCAGCCACAGACGCAGCCTGTAAGTTTTGTAATACAATATTCTTCGGCACGATAGCACAATCCGAAAGGTCAGGAGTCAGGAGCGAAGCGAAAATGCTCTGCTCTTTCCATTGAGATCACTTAATAAAGAGGATAAGTGCAAATTCGACCCCTTTTATTGTCTTTGCTATTTCATTTACATAGTACTTAAAAGTCAAGAGTTCAAAAAAGGGCGTTTGTATTATTATTGGATAACTTCTGTAGGTTCTTTTCTTGATGTTCTATTTATTCTAATAGGGGTGACATTGATTGTGGAGTGAGTGAGTGAAGAGAGTTCAATTGACGGCATACATTTATTTTAAATTCTCTTAAATGAAAAGATATGTTTCATTTTATTTCTATGCCCATCTGAAAATGCAATATTTTCCCTTGATGGGTGCCAATCAAAACATTACTGTGCGATTTTTTTTAAATATTTCAGTTGACTTTTAAGGTCAAGAGTTCAAATAAAGTATAATTATTACAAAATAAGTAAAAGGAACCAGACCCTTGTCGGGCGCCATTTATTTGTGTAACTTAGTAAATTATTCGCTTTTATAATTTTGTTAAAGACTTTTTAAATTAGATCAATCAGATACGGCGGAGAACGCGGCGGTAAAAAAGAAAGCGAAGTACCTACGCATCGTTGAAGCGGAACTACCTTTTTGTTCCGATCGCGGTGGAGACCGCGGGCCCTCGGACCACAGATATAGATTTGCTTATATATAGTTCTGTGCCTCGGACCCCCATTCTGCGTCATACCTGCCTGCTTAGCACGCTGCAGTTGTCAGTTTGTCTAGGCCCATAGATTAAAGACTTTAAGCATGGTCACGTTTTTTGACATCCGAGCAGTGCGACACATTTTGTAAGACAAGGACGGCTACATGTATTAGTGTATAAAGCTATCTGTGTCTAAAATATCAAAGACGTAATTTGTGGATTTGCTAAACATTTTCCTCCACTGATATTTCTTAGCGCTTGGAGGTGATAGATTAAATGACATAATTCCTCAAATAAAGTGACATTTCTCCGAGATATATTTTCTCGCAGGAGGCGTACTAAGCGGGCTGGTGCAAGGGCTATGCATTACGATTCCAAGAGGCAATGCCGCATGGTGTATCATGGGCACCTTTGCACCAGGGATGATAAGGGGCGGTTTATTTGACTGAAAATTGATAATTTATTTTCATTTATTTGTTTATTGTCTTTAACACATAAGAACCTAGATAAAACTAGTACCTTACTGGGCGCCACTTTTTATACCTTCATAATATTTGTTTACGCTGTTAACTATGCATTTAAAGGTTAAAACTCCTTGAATGACCTTGACACTGAATAACTTCGTAACCATTTTTTACATTGAATATGGCATTTATATGAACAGACAAAAAAGTAGTAACAAACGAGATATGAGAAGTGATGTGGTCGAGATAGAATTTAAATTTAATTTGTGTAACTGAACAAAAAAGTTCTAAAATTACGAACATTTTTTCTCATTTATAACCTTTTTACTGCTACATTTTCTTTTTCAAAAATATATGAAAATTTACAATATTTTAGACAAAACAATATTTAATGATGTGGTTGTTTTACTCTTTGAAATAACATAGAAAAATAATACTTTTCTCTTTTTTTTGTGAATTTCGGGGTCACTGTTGGTCGTAACAGCCACGTTACAAGGCACGCTTATGTGAACGTTATTAACGTGTAAATGAGGTCGAAATTAACATTGACGAGCGTGTAGCTGCAAATTTTTTTGATTACCAGCTTTTAGTACTCAGTTGACTTTTAAATTAGGTACAATCGTGGTTATTCTCGTCTGACCATCAATAAACTTATTTTTATTTGCACTGGAATCATAAAAGGTAAAGTTGCTTGTTTTCATGAGTAGATTCATTGGGTTTCGGGAACACGCTGTATTGTGTGTCTAAAACGTACGAATAATTCTCTATAAGAATAAAGAGTTCACAGAAGTAAACGTCACTTTACCATTATCTAATCTGTAAGTGAACGAGATTTAGTTGTTTCAGAAGTGCCTATTGCTCTGACAGGTGACCACTGACAGCTGACAGGTGAACACAGGCATAGAGTCTGGCCAACGAAAGCTGTCCACTCAAAACCGTGGGAAATTTAAAGCTTGTTATTTCTAAATTTCCCGCGGTTTTGTATGGACAGCTTTCGTTGGCCAGACTCTACTTTAAGACATATTTAGCTGGCAGATATAACTTTATCAGCAAGCGGTGTGACTGGCCCTAAATCTCGTTAGCTAACGTATTGAATTTCTGACGTTTACGAAGCTCCGCCACAGAAGCTCAAGAAAACAATGACGGACCGAAATCCCCTCGTCAGCATTCAGTCACATAGATCACGGTCGCGGGTCTCGTTCGCGAAATTGGATCACAGACCCGGAGTTACGAACCCACCCAACGTTATACATTGATGCGTGATACGTATGAATAGAATAGAATAGAAATTATTTATTTTCAAGAATATATGTAATACATAATAAGTTGTTTAAATAGATTCAAGTACCTACAGTATTCTGCTTGCGTCAAGCATGCAAATTTTTGTATAAAAATATCAATTACATCATCAATTAAAATCCAAGAGAACCAAATAAAACAAATAGAAATAAGTTATAAAAGACATGTCAAAAGGTCAATCGCTCCTGCATTTCGCCTGCCCTGCATCGCTGCTATTTTTCCCTCCCTGTCAGTTTTCATTTTAAAATTAAATGCTCGTACTAATTTGGCAACTGAACCTAGGAATAAATGTTGTACGTATAGTACTTATCTAGTCCCTGGAATAAATACGTTGATATGTTTACCATGTTTACGTTAACAGATTGTCAGCAGGAAAAACTATGTGTAAGAGCAAGTCGGATCAATACTTGTCTCTGTCGCTCTAATGTGTAGCGTATTGCTCCGTCCTGCTCTCACACTGCTGTCATTGTTATCAAGCTACATCATTTCGACTGTAGCAAACAAAATAAAATAAGTTTTCATACGGTAGAAAATAAATGTTACGGGAAAATAACCTATGAACCAGTTTTCGGTTTGATAGATCCCGTGATCAAAATGAATTATTGTAAAACTAGAAGCTTAAAGTTGATCTAGGCTAGGAATTTTAAATCAAAATTATTTAAAGGGCCGATAAGAGCTGAATTGCCTCCCTTTCTAACAAAGGACAGAATGCGCGTGCTGGAACGGAGCGGATTCGCGCTGTTTTACGTTTTTCGCTCATTTTTCCATTTTTCTCAAATCTGTACCCATAATATTAATTATCAAATAGCTATATTATTATGCATAATGTATTAAAGTTTTGGCATCATAGATTAATGGGTACTTAAGAAAAAAGCAGAGGTAACTGGATTTTTTGGCGTACAAAATATAGTGTTTCGGAGTCGGCCATATTCTTGGAAAGATGCTTAATTATCAAACAAATTTGTTTCACGGCCATATATTCATCACTTTTCGTTAAAAACCTGCTCAAGTGAAGCGTATTTAGCTCTTATCAGCCCCTTGAGAAGGGAAATTTGTGCCCGATATTTCGATCCAGTTGCAAGCATGGTCACGGCACGATTGGGAAATTAAGGAGTGTTTAGGGGCAAACATATCTGTAGAAATTTTTATTCAGGCAAAATAAAGCCGTAGTTCCGTTTATGACGAAGCCCTTTCATCTTTAAAGCCTCAGACGATTTCTACGAGCTTCCTGACTAAAGTAAGTGCAAGTATTTCAAAACATCAATGTACAGCATTCGCGTCCACCAGCAGTGGTGTAAGTGAGTAGCGAGCGAGTATTACCCCGCGAACTTTCATATAAATTTTATAGCGAAAAAACAATCTGGTCCGATGCCTTTTAACGAGCTCACCCGTTTTCGTATTCATTGCTCTTCGCGTTCCTTATTCCCAATTGTATAGGAATACCGAGGAGCTTGCGATTTTGGATTCTTTCTTTAATAAACTTATGGAGGTGTTCTAAATTGTTTTGAACCACTTTTTACTGGATTTTGATGAAATAATTAATATCATCGTAACATCCCATGAAAGGTCCACTACAGGACAGGTAGCTCCCTCCAGAATTCTAGCTTTTGCTGGAAAAATGTAGAGGGGAAGTACCATAAGCACCTCGCTCGTTAGCGTTACGGCTGGCATCCTGGACCGCGGTTGTAGGTGACCGCAATAAGTAATATGTAAGATAAAAAGGAGGATGCTGCTGCCCATCCTCCAGTTTATAACCCTTAGCCGCCTCTTACGACACCAACGGGTATGTATGGGTTGATACTATTCTTTGCCGGCACCACAAGGGACTAGTTAATATACTCGAAGTAAATCCAGATTGCAGACGAAAGTATATCGAATCACGATATCAATTAAGAGATTAATATCCAACAATCATTAAATAATTTTGAGTTTCAGTTTAAATTACACTGACTTATTCCACTTCGATATCAGCGTTCGATTCGAAGAGCATTATTTAAATGAACGAACAACCTGATAAATAAAATGCAGACTTTCCATAATGCAGTCATTTAACCTCTAAAGTTCCTGTCGTACAAATAGTTCCTATGTTGTTACACGTACGGAAGGACTGAGCGTTTTTGTCCAAGAATACAATACTTCATCACCGCAGCTCAAATAAAACAAACCAACCATTTTCCCCAGTAAACAATAGTCCATTCATCTCTTTCCTCGAATAGGTACCGATGACAAATGAGGCGATTTTTGCGGGAGTTTTTGCCGCACCTGGAACAATCTCGCAAATTGGACGCAGGGTGGTTTGTGGGACTGCATCGGCGATATTATCAATGACTGCTTTTATATCAAGCGATACGATACCAACGTTTGAATTCGATCGATACCGTTAGCAGATAGATAGGGTTATTAGTGCTTTAGCAGGAAGCAATCTCATCTGTCAAAGTCAATTAACAGACTGCCAACTGAGGATGGGACACGAATTCATCAAGTTTTTTATTACGTGACAAGTGACCAAACGAACAAGTAGGCCATCTGATGGAAAGTGGTCACCACCGCCCATAGAGCTTGCTGTCTTATTAGTGGCATAACTTAACACTAATAAGACAGCAAAGCATGTTGCCCACCCTGAGAACTAAGATGGTGAGTCTCGTGTGCCGGTAATTTTGCTGGCTCCTTTACTCTTCAAACCGACACACAGCAGTGTAAACAGTAAACACTGCTATTTCACGGCAGAAATAGGCAAGGGGGTGGTTCTTCCCCAGACGGACTTTGCACAAAAGCCCTACCACCTTTTGTAGATTACAAAACTGCAAGGTGGTTTAAAAGCTCTAACACCAGACCTCATAGAGGTGTCCTTACAATCCACGCGAAAAGAACTTTCGTGTTGTTTTACATGTCAGCTAGTGTAAAACGCTCAATAGTTGTGGCTGCAGTCACTGTAACCCCAGTCGCCCGCCACACAATGCCCGATATTTAGGTCAACGCACTGAATTGTTAGGTCCTTCGTACACAAGGCTACGCTAATCTTCGATACTCGACGACTTAAGTCTCCAAGCGAGTACCGCCATACAAATCCATTGAGATTCGTACACGAGTCGCGTCGCCGACATTCGTCCCGCGACTCGCGTCCCGCCAGACGTGCGCTACCTGCCGGACGAGATCGTCGCTACATAAGTCACAGCGATATTCAAAATGGCGGAGCAATTATTAAATATTAAATTTGTTTTTGAGGTGGAGAAATATCCTTCTTTGTATAATTATAACTTCAAAGAATATTCAAAAAAGGAGATTACAGAAAAAGCTTGGGTAGCAGTAGGAAAGGCCGTTAATTTAACAGGTTGATATCTTTTTATAGTGTTGTAGTGTTATTTCAATATACGGATGAAGCCAGTATCTTCTGTTACGACGATTTCTTTGTTTCCGGTAAAAATAGTACAAAATTAAAGTTTCATCATCACTTGTGTCTGACATTTTGCTACGCCTGATGTGGCTGAATAGGCAATTTGCGTCTTGCGATTCAATTTCATGTGTACGGACCGTGCGCTACTCGATACTCGCGACTCGATACTAATGTAGTATACAACTTTAGTATCGAAGATTTGCGTAGCCTTGTGTATGAAGGACCTTACACCAACAGATATGCTGTCGTATTTACATTGCTTTGTTATGTTTCTACTAGGTATTTTTATATGTGTATATATGTAGTAGCTGGTCGACCGAGCTTCGCTCTATAATAGCCGCCTCAACATTAAAATATCATCGGGTGAGAAAACTGTGCTACTCGCCAACAGATGGCGCTGTAGGTTTTTATCTAAAACGCGGGATTTTTAAAAAAATGCTTAAAAAGACAGGCAAAATTATTTTTCCCAGACATGAGACCTAGCTAGATCGATTGAAAACCTCCGTATGGTAATTTCATAGAAATCGTTAGAGCTATTTTCGAGAAACCGATTACAAATATATTTACAAATATTGCTCGTTTAATAGTATAGGATTTTAGTATGGAAGTACGAGAAAAAATATTGTATGATCCATTTAATCTATTTGGCAGCCATGACACCTGTGCATGACACTAAAACCAGAGTATATTTGACGGAATGAATAACATTTTTTTACAAACTTGTTTTTTCTGACAGCTTTAACCGATTGCTTTTGACACTGCTCCAAAATGTGTTGGTAAGCGTTGTATTATACGAAAAATTTGGTTATATATTGCATACAAACAAAGCCCTCAATTAACGGCGCGTTGTACAGTAGAAGACAGCATAAAAATAACATCGTTTTAAGTTCAATTTTATGGTCTGAGTGAAGCAATGCATGTGTATTCCATGACATATCGTATCTAGGAGTAAACGTATCGAGGTTTGATCACCCCCTGCATTTTCCGGCCCCCGTGTGTAGGTCAATACCGTTTCTAGCTCAAAGTCAAAGAAACTTGCGTTGTGGTAGGTCGAGTGTCGCAGCTTTTGTGCCCTTCCCAGGTGCCCTATGAGTCTATACAAAAAGATCTTCAGCATCTTGCCCCCGAGGCTTTAAAGCGTCTCTGCTTTTTACTTTCGAGCGGAGCGAGAAAGGTATTGTATTCGTGAAAAAACAAGTTTTTCTAATTTTTCAAAAATGTGTTCTATATCACTTATACATCATAAAAAACAAGTCTCCCAAAAATGTCCGTCCGTCGGTCGGTCGGTCTGTCCGTCACGCTTTGGCCTAGCGGCTAAACGAATGGTCCGATTGACACCAGATTTTGAATTTAAGAGTTTTACGAGTATGCAAATCCATCGAAGGGTTCTAAGTGATATCTTGCTGGCTCTCATTTTGAGGGTAACTGTCATACAACGAAAATGATAAATAGTAATTTTCTCAAAAACGGCTCATAGAATCTTGATGAAACTTTGCATGACCAAGCATCTCCATGTAAGATATCTTGCGCCAGTATCAAATGATCTGTGTAATTTCATATAAGGGGTGTTCCTGTACCACCAAATTGTAAATATGTGATTTACTCAAAATTGGATCCATTGATTTTATTAAAATTTTCTATAATATTAATCCTGGATTGGTTGTCTACCTGACTGGATATTCTTTATGATTTTTTTTAATAATATTTTGTTCACAGGATGTACCAAAAACTGAAAGGGCTTGCTCAGTAGACTAAACTGAACAATTATCCATAACATGTTTTGGGAAATTAAAAAATCTCCATGCAAGTATCCTACGGTAGTATCCATTGATCTGTGAAAATTCATATAAAGGGTGTTCCAGTACTACCAAAAGTTAAACATGTGATTTACTCGAAATCGTTTGAGATTTGTTTGTTTTAATGTTTGACAATTTGAATTCTGAATTGATCTGTATATTTCATTCGAACATTTTTTTGGTAAAACTTAAATAAAAGTTTGTATTTCCATACTATGTGTAGGGCATTACAAATTTAAGTTTGCGGTTGATAGTTTTTCCTTGAGTATTGCGAGAAAGTAAGTGCAGTGCGGCTGTACCATTTATTTACTTTCGAGCGGAGCGAGAAAGGTATTATATTTGTGAAAAAAAACGTTTTTCTAATTCTCTCAAAAATGTGTTCTATATCACTTACACATCATAAAAAACAAGTCTCCAAAAAATTTGCGTCCGTCGGTCGGTCGGTCGGTCGGTCCGTCGGTCGGTCGGTCCGTCGGTCGGTCTGTCTGTCACGCTTTGGCCTAGCGGCTAAACGAATGTTCCGATTGACATCATATTTTGAATTTAAAAGTTTTATGCAAATCCATCGAAGGGTTCTAAGTGGTTTCTGGCTGGCTCTCATTTTGAGGGTAGCTGTCATACAACGAAAATGATAAATTGTAATTTTCTCAAAAACGGCTCATAGAATCTTGATGAAACTTTGCATGACCAAGCATCTCCATGTTAGATATCTTGCGCCAGTATCAAATGATCTGTGTAATTTTATATAAGGGGTGTTCCTGTACCACCAAATTGTAAATATGTGATTTACCCAAAATTGGTTCCATTGAGTTTATTAAAATTTTCTATAATATTACTCCTATGATTTTTTGAATAAAATTTAGTACACAGGGTGTACCAAAAACTGAAAGGGCTTGCTCAGTAGACTAAACTGAACAATAATCCATAAGGAACATGTGTTGGGAAATCATAAAAATCTCCATGCAAGTATCCTACGGTAGTATCTATTGATCTTTGAAAATTCATATAAAGGGTGTTCCAGTACTACCAAAAGTTAAACATGTGATTTACTCGAAATTGTTTGATGTTTGTTTGTTTTAATGTTTGACAATTAGAATTCTGAATTGATCTGTATATTTCATTCGAACATTTTTTTGGAAAAACGTAAATAAAAGTTTGTATTTCCATACTATGTGTATGGCATTACAAATTTAAGTTTGCGGTTGATAGTTTTTCCTTGAGTATTGCGAGAAAGTAAGTGCAGTGATGCTGTACCATTTATTCACTCTACGTCGACGACATACTTGTGATGTCAAAGAAAAAATGCAACGTCACTTTTTTAGTATATTTATGAGACAAATAACTGAAAGATCTTAAAGTTTGAATTCTTTCTAATTTTAATCTGAAATATTTGTATATATTGAAATAAAAATTACCTTTTATTAGTGGTAACTAATGCCATATTCAAATATATTTGCGTGGGTTTTAAGTAGGCGTCACAAATGTATGTGGTAGGCGTAGAACTTTATATAATGCTCAGCAATTTTGAAACAAAACAGCTTTATTTCAAAGGCAATTACGAAAACATTTTGTAGCAATTTTAGACATTTCTAGAATTAAAATTCTTGGTTGGTTTTATTTACCTAAAAACGTCATAACTAAATTAAAACATTTTCAAGCTGCTTTACGGTTCACGGAATTAGAAATTTAAAAAGACTCCATTAAATTGAGTTATAAGAATGTAATCGTAGCTTATCATGGAGGCAATATTTACTAAAATATAATCTTAACCAGAGCCTGCCAATAGATGGCACTGTAGGGTTTCTGAAACGCGCTATTTTCAAGAAATGCTGAAAGAAACGGAGAAAACTAATTATTCCAGACATGAGACCTAGCTAGATCGGTTTTTCACCCCCCAAAAACACCCATATAGTAAATGTTATCGAAATCGTTAGAGCTGTTTTCGAGAAAGCTATCACAAAATATAAACAAACAAATATTGCTCGTTTAATAGTATAAAGCTTCATACTAATTAGCAAAACTCATATACATTGCCGGCCGGACAGAATTAATCCACCTCCCTTGATACACTAGACAGCACAGGGGGTGAGCATCTCATTTGTCCTGCATACGACGGGCAGCTATACCTGTGTTCGTCTCTGTATTCAATCTACCTCGTACACTAGACAACAGAGGGATGAACATATTTCATTTGTCCCGCTTTGACACATAGCTATATCTGAGTTCGTTACTGTATTCCCTCGGAGGATAGGAGGGTATGCAAATGAAAATGATTTGGTACAGGTTACAAGGAATGGAATGTTTGTAGAGTGAAAAGAAAAAATTAAAAATGACGAAAGTACAGAATTTCTTTTCATATTTGAGCTACCTAATGGAAACTTATCTAATTGAAAGTATTTTCTTTTTTGCAATGATAAATCAGGCATTTTTTTATGGTTGCTTTTTAGAATAAGACAGCAAAATCGCGTCGCCAATCCTAAAAACTAAAGATAAAAAGTCTCATGATAAAAAGTCACACTTGCTTTGCGGAAGACATAGGCAATCGGGCGTTACTTCCTCTGAAGGACTTTGTACAAAACATACTGACTTGATACCAAGCTTGATACCCTCAAAATTAATTTCTGAGAAATCTTTATGAAAAATGTTCCATTTTTAAATCGTTCATGTAAAATATGCATCATACTAGACTCGAGAAAAGCCCCATTTTGGCACGGTATCCGGAACGTAGCAAAATTCACGCTTGACTTCTTATCAATTTCAAAATCTGTCGTATGAAATTTTCTTCGCCTTTTTAGGGTTCCCTACTAAGCACAAGATGATATTTTTATACCGGAACTTAGCGCGATACTTATAATTATGCTAAAGCCACGATCACACCTGACTGAATTCAAACACTAATTTGGCATAAATTGCTGGGAGGCTTGGATATGTTAATTGCAATATCCTTACTTCATCGAGCAATGTATGCCGAATTAGTCTTTGAATTCAGCTAGGTGTGATCACTCCTTAAATAAATTACGTTACTTTTCCCGACGTTTTGTCTAAGTTGCATCAGCTGTGTTCACGGGTAGACTGAAGCCTAGATAAGAAAATTTTATACGACTGAAGGAACTACGGAAATTTTATTTTAATGGCAGACATCATCAACCGCATTTAAAATTATTTCAGAATTATTTTAATTATTTATTATTCACTTTTTCTTCTTCTTTTCGTATCAATGGCAAATTATTTTTCATCTCATCTATTCGAAAATCGCTGAACGGTTCGTCAATAAAGGCGAACAAAATAGCTGTTTTCTCCAAAAGACTTTCGTAGCGGGTAAAAATGGGATTTAAAATTAGAATTTGAATTTAGGTCCACCATAGAAATATTTTAGGTCAACCATAGAGGTCGAACCAAAATATTATGTATTATTTTGTAAACACAGCTGTAAGCTACCCAAATAAAATAAAATAAAATAAAATAAAAAAAATAAAATAAATGATACTGGCCGGTTGTACTATTAAAATTATAATGAATATAAGAAAAGAAATATGCTCTAAATGTAAACAAGACTACCAACCAAAGAGGTTCTGTTCCTAATTAATACAAAATGTCAATAACATTTTCAGTAGTTACAAATAATACTTAATATGATTTTTAATATTGTTTCATCAAGTAATAATATTGTAATGGTATTTTATATTTGGCCCCGTGTGGTGCCGGCAAAGAATAGTACCAACCCATACATACCCGTGGGTGTCGTAAGAGTCGACTAAGGGTTAACTGGAGGATGGGCAGCAGCATCCTCCTTTATATCGTACATCTTACTTACTGCGGTCACCTACAACCGCGGTCCATGGTGCCAGCCGTAACGCTAACAAGCGAGGTGACTGTGGTACGAGTACTTCCCCTCTACATTTTTCCAGCAAAAGCTAGAATTCTAGAGGGAGCTCCCTGTCCTGTAGTGGACGTTTTCATGGGTTGTTATGATTGATTGATTTTATTGATTTTATATTTAAAATTAATGACAAGTGTGTGTCTCAATGAGCCTCTTATTCTTTTCTCATAGAGGGAGATGAAAAGTAGAGTGTATTACGCGGTTGCAAAAATATTTTTACCTTGGGCGACCTATTGAATCCCTCGCTACGTTCAGGATTCTACTCTAGAATCCCTCGCCATGCTCGGGATTCTACTCAAGAATCCTTCACTTCGCTCTGGATTCAAAATAGCGCCCTCGCCTTAAAAATATTATTTTACAGCCTCGTGATACAATCTACTATTATAGTAACTTAGCCCAAAATGTGGCTACAGCAATAGCTCTTTGGTTGCCTTCAAAAACGTCCTCCTTGGTGCAAGAAACTGAGGAGGTAGGGCACGAAAGCAAGTTGGATTGCAAAATGCCGCATTCACACTTGTCGTTATCAGAGAAGCCCCACCTCTTCTTCAGTTCTCCGCACCTGCCAGCGCCCGATCGCAGTCCATTAAGTGACTTCCATATGGGCCAGGGAAGATCATGACTCATGAGTCGTATAGTCTATTCCACAGGAGAATCGAAAATTTGTATAACAATAAAAAATAGTAAAAATGTGAATGTTTCTCTTTCCAGTTTTGACGAAAATTCTATAAACACGTCGTCCTCTAACCGACGGACATTTTAGAAATTTGTTTAAAGTCATTTTGTTAGTTTATTTGTTCCAGCATCTCGCGAAAAGTACTGAACTGATTTTACTGAAACTTTTTTTGTTTTATAGCTAATAGTTTGATTTAAACAACACTGGTGTCCTTTTCTAACATGCGGACCAAGTCGCAAGGAATAGCTAGGTGTCAATATTCCTGTTGCTGTCTGTATTGTTGACAAAGAATGCGTCAGCAATAAAAAAGTATTATTATAATCTAATGACGCTTTTTGCAACGGTGAATTCTATAATTCCTTGGAATCCTGTACTCGTATTAAACTTTAAAGAACCATCTTGGATGCTATTCCTACTCGCACTTAGGCGTCTACTTACAAAGCGGTCCCCAGAGATTCGTGATAAATCACCGTCACATTCAATAACCAGAATTGAAAAAAGGTCACCCGTGGATTCACTGGAGTGAGGGAGATAGTCATATATCAGCCAGAGGTCGACAGATGAATAAAATGTGCGAACAGAAGTATATTTAAGAAAATGGTGGTCGGTGGTAATTTTTATTGAAGACTGAATGCATATTTTGCAGACTCTGACACGCGTAGCCTTCTTCGTTTTGTAAAGGTACGAGTATAGTAGACATCTGATACGACTAGACAAATTTTTAAAAACTATCATAGAAGGAAAGGTTGAGGGAAGGAGAGGTATAGGAAGGCCAAGACGTTGCTACATGGATCAGATTAAGGAAAAGATAATTGTCGTGTCGTATCAGAAAGTTAAAGAAGTTGCAGAAGATAGGAAGGCGTGGAAGTTACTCCACTAACAAGAGCGTACAATGTACAGTCTACCTCCAGGAAAGCCGTTTTTGGACCATTGTGGTCAAAGAATATACAGCGTGTAACGGAACGGTGTGATAATACTAAAGGGTGTGAATCTGCCCATGAAACTGAACAACTTTTCCCAAGGAACATAGCTCATAGAACAAAATAAATTTTTGACCTCCCGTAGAAACTATATCACCTGATAGCGCATTTCTTTTTTGGTTTTTCGTCTTTCGACCTATGTTCCTTGGGAAAAGTTGTTCAGTTTAATGGACTGATTCACACCCGTCAGTATTATCACACATTTCCGTTACGCACTGTATATGACGCGGTTCTTCAAAATACATACAAGGCTACAAACACCGTTGAGTTAGTAGTCGTTTTTATCCCAGTCATCCTATGCGGAAAAGAACCTGAGCTGGAATTGAACCAATTTAGATAGAAATTAGTACGCACGGCAATAAAAAGGGCATGAGACAAAATCGGGGTTTCTAAAACACTGTGCGTGGGTGTCGTAAGAGGCGACTAAGGGCTTATGAACCGTATCGTACCGTCTCTTAGATTATGAATAACGGCAGCTTACTGCCTATAGATAAACAAAGAGCCCGAAAACGCGTAACCAATTTTGATTTGTCAATGTGTGCGTTAGATAGTGATGGACATTTTGGTATCGATATTCGTGTACCCTGGCGACATTGACTTGTCTGTTCAGGCGGTAGCGTCGCTGTCAACAATCGCAGTGTTTCACTTGTAGTAGGTAGTAGTGTCGATAATCCTCCATTTCTCCGCCTGGGGCCGTAGATAAGTGGATTTCTACTATCGTAAATGCCAGTAGTATAGAATAAAAATGTATGAGATTGATATTCACTGACGAAATGTTGCGTGACGGCTATGGCTATATTATATGCAACTACCGTTTACGATTACAGAAAGCCCCTTTTCTAGGTACCAACCCAAAAAAGTCGGTGGAACTGTAATTTATGTTTCCTTGTTCAAGCCTCATTTTTTCATTTTCTTCACTGCACGACCAGTGCCACCAGCATGAGCCCCTATGTTAGGCCAAATATTTTATTTTTAATGTATGGAGCAAATGTCAAAATATAGCATATGGTTTTTTAACGACTATATCCATAGGTAGTAGTCGGGACCAACTGCTTAACGTGCCTTCCGAAGCACGGAATCATCCGACTTATCGGACTATCAGGTGATTCATCCTGCAATGTCCTAACCAAACTGGGGAAGTCGCACAAAGGGATTTTTGTCTGACAGAGTCCCTACCGGGAATCAAACACAGAACCTCCGGACTCCGGATCGAGAGCACTAGACCACGGAAGACGTTAATGGCTGATAATTCTACAAAGCAGAAAATCGCTAAATTTCACAACCACAAACGCAACGCAACGTTGATATGCGTATTGAAGACGCATATTTCACAACATCAGACAGAACAGAACCACATTTTAGCCTAGTAGGTAAAACGTCTCCGGTACTTACGGAGAAGACGCAGGTTCGAATACTGTCTGTGTGTGTGAAATTTTGCGATTTCCTACTTTATAAACAAAAATTTTAAAATAGTCTGTTTTAAGGAAGGAATGACATTATATTTTGGTAACAGTTTGTTTGAGCCGATAATAACTATACGGAAGTGCCTCCGCTGCTGCCGGCTCCGGGTCCCATATGAGCTACCGACCGGCGCCGGTTGCTGAAATGGCTGCCGGCGCTGATTTTTTTTAAAATTGGTAACAGAACTAAATTTGTCAACCCCGATTCCAAGCTTCCGAATCTGTTAGCTCCTTTTAATAAAGTTGTATTTAGACGACATTTTCTTTTATATACCTACTTCTAGAAAATGCTTGCTACAAACTTAACAGTATTTTTTAGGATTCCAACTCGTCCAATCACCCTTATAAATTTTCCTTTTATATTCGAATCCTTTGGAAACTGTTGAACAAAATGGCAAAACAAAGTTAGGACTAACCTACTTCTGTTTATTTCAAGACGAAAATGGTAAATCAAGTATTTCAGTACGCGACGCGTAACAATGCGTCTGTGAGCTCGTATTATAAACATAAAGGAAATAGGTATCGATAAATTTTAGTCAAGCCCTAGCGTAAATGTGAGCTATATTGATGAAAAATATAACACTAAAATTCAGAACATTATCAACAACTTAACTTATTTCAATGCAAAATACGAAAATTAGCAATTCAGAAGAAGCTATTCTATATTTTAAACATGAAATATAAGTTATTTTAAGCAAAAAAACATATAGTTCAAAAGTAACAACGTCCTAGGAATTTACCCGTGAAATGTACATTTCTCTGGACTATTTTTGTGATTAACACCACATCCAACTACACTACACACCGTCATAATTAAAAGTATTCTTATTTTTATATAAATATGTAGTTTTTACGCAATTTTTTACAAAAAACTGGAAAGCTGGTTTTTCGCGTGGCCCAAAGTGACCCCCTGTCATTCAAAATCGGTTACAGAGCTATTCGATTCGCTATCCTTTGCTATCTTGCAGTATCACCATAAGAGATTTGTTTCTCGCTCGCACTCATTGTTGGTCTTACCGTCTTACATACTGTGGTTACGAACAACAGAGATCGCCAACCGCGTGCCCATGGTAAATCCATGGTAAATCCCCTCCTAAGTACCACGCGTTTTTGCTGGAGTTCTGGAGGGAGCTCCCTGTCCTGTAGTGGACGTGTCATGTAATTGCTACGTGTAAGCACGGCAGCAAGCAACTAGAAACAGAACCAGTATAAGTTGAACCAGTGCTACGCTACAAACGCCCGAAACCAGAGACCGCTTAAGGTCGAAGTGTTTCCACCGACGTGCACCCGTGTGTACATGATATTCGATGAGAGGCATGATTCGGCTATTGATGACGTCATTAAGGTAGTTTCTGAGCAGAGGTGCTGCCACTATTGCGTCGCAAATACAAAACTAGTATTGTTCTTTTGGCGGCAATATGGGATAGTTATATGTATTATAATCCATTACACCATAGCTTAATCTTTCTATTTTTTGTTTTTGGCACTTTACCAATGCAAAGCTATTTTCGATAAGCTATGTGATGGGTAATAAAATATAGAATTACCTACCCCATATTTCCGCCAAACGAATAATCCTTATTAAAAGTTTTATATTTGTGACGCAATAAATTTATTTCTTAAAGTGCCAGCACCTCTGCTCAGCAACCTACTTAAGATCATCTTAAGTGCACGCAGGAAGCAAATGCTCCATATTTTAGGATGGAGCTCTAAAGTTGCGTCGTTTTTGCAACTTTTCCATGAAGCCCCATTTCGCAACGTTTTCTCTAAGAGTAAAGTGCTCTCGAACGTTGTTATCACGTCGATGCGCAAGATTATTGAAATTGTAAGAATAGAAGCTTCATTACGGGACACCGGTGTTAACGATCTATTATGTGTGCATAGTAAAAACTCTACCTGTAAAAGGATTTTCCGACAAGCAAAAGCATTCGAAATATTATTTTATTTTTAACATTCCCAAGATCCCAAGCATGTATTGGGATCTCTTCATAAATTAAAAAAAAGTCGTAGTAATCTTCCGTATAAGACTGTGGTATAAGTGAACAACCGAGCCGCGCCCGTGACTGTGATTTATTTTTTGAACTCCTCGAAATTGGCGTCACTAGTTTGACGTACACTAGATTGTTTTGTAAGCACTATTTTTTTTGTAAGTAGATACACCCTGAAGATGCTCAAACTCTCAATCCTAGGCCGATCGTCAGCTTCTTGAGGCTGTCGGTGTGGCCGAGGAAATGTAGTATAAAGCTCTCAATCCTAGGCCGATCGTCAGCTTCTTGAAGCTGTCGGTGTGGCCGAAGAAATGTAGTATAAAGGGTTGGCTACAATAGATCTCATAGAATACATGATGTATTCTATGATAGATCTATGCAGGTCGCAGTGGCCGTTGGGAACTAGGAGCCCGGCCCCTTTACCCTCAAAACATAAACATAAGTAGATTGTAATTTGTAACTAACAAGGTAGGTATATTTAGCAACCCAACAATACCTCTTATTTTTTTTCAACCAAATATCCTACCAGGCTCTACTTCTGATTTAAGGAGTGATCACACCTAGCTGTATTCAAAGACTAATTCGGCATACATTGCTCGTTGAAGTAAGGATATTGCAATTAGCATAACCAAGCCTCCCAGCAATGTATGCTGAATTAGTCTTTGAATTCAATTAGGTGTGATCACTCCTTTAATAACGCGACATCAATTTGTCGTGCTGTCGATGTTGCAAATCTTTCGTGATCCAAGCGGAAGCCCAATCATTACGTCACAAGCGCTTGCAAAGTTTTTGAATAAACTTGATCGGAAATTCGTCTGAGTGAATAAATCCGGAGGATGGAAAGGTCCTGAATTGAGCGGCTTATCTGCTTCTATCTGACCTCTGCATATTGGGGTCCGGAGTTATGATTTGAATGTTCCCGCGGGGGTTGGGATGATGGATGGTTTTTTCATAAAGCTGCAGAAAGGTACCGGAAAATATCTCTTTGGAGATTGCGTACAGCTTTTCAACCCTTATCTTGTGGGGTGGACTTAGACTTAGGGCGTGGGCTTTTTCAAAGGTTAGTTTGAATCTGCCTTGATTTTAAAATTCATTTGATAAATGCTGTCACGACTGTACTGATATTTGATATAGTGTAATAGAACAACAAAGATCACTCACGGACCTATTATACAAATATGCGACAAACACCTCAAGACCCATTACATGTGAAAAATTCTAGTGTGATTTTGTGAGTAGGTACTGTAAAAAATAAATATGAGAGAATTCTATGTTTGGAAATGCATGCAGCAGCAGTAAAACTGTTCGTACGAGAGGATATTTCACCGATAACTATTGGTGCTATCGCTACTGGTCCGTAACAAACTGCTGCACCTGCACTGCATTGTAATGGCCGACATTTTCAACGGGTGACAAACTTTTACCGCGGACTGCGCCAGGGGTACTTTTATCTATTCTGTGGTGCGCACCACAACAAGTAAGTGATGACAGCGCCAGTATAAGCTGAGCTAGCGCTACCCTACAAACCCCAGACACCGTAGACCTATTCAAGTTCAAAATGTTATTACTGAACTTTGGCTTACTGTACTTGTAGTGAAGGTATACGTCCAAATTTCAAATTTACCATTTTCAGTTTACTGATCTGTGCCATTTCGCCAATTAACCAGGTGTACGAGACCTGCATATAAACGCTAAGCTCTTTTGTCAGATTTTACTTGAAAGATATTCAAGAAAAAATATACATTCTTTCTTGTGAAATCTTAGGAATAAGCGAATAACTATTTCAAGATTGTAGCAGGTGGAAGGCTGTGGTCTCTGCCTACCCCGACGGGAAGAGGCGTGATGTTAATGTATTATGTACGTAGAGCAAATGCGTTGATTCGTAGAGCAAAATGTTGTGTGTGTTCTGTATACATCTAGGCTTTGACCAAGGTTACATAAAACCTTGCTTTAGCTTCATTCTTCATTATCAAAGAACTATGAATACCAAGATATTAATGTTAAAAATTTAGTAATTTCGTTGCTTTTGAAAACACAAAAGGCCATAGATTTTGGAAACCCACGCGCACTCAATGAAGCGTACGTCTTGTCAGTGCAAAATTACGTATCTCTGTTTGTATGTACAATTTCTACTTGGAATACTGTAATCTGTGTAAAATATCAGTTGAAAGTTGGGAGATTAATGGCCCTCGTGCCGGCGATTAGGGCCGGTCGGCTCCGGACCGCTCGTAAATGCCAGGAGATAATCCACCGGATTTCAATCGATAGATCGCCATCTAGATATATTTCAAATCAGTAAAACTTATCAGATATGACATAACGAAAACTTTCAAATTACCATTACGAGTCTATTTTCAATGTTCTTGCTTTTGACCTCAAAACCTGAGGACAGAAGTGAGGTTCATGATGGAAAAAACAGATCCAATGTTCTTCCGCAGAGCGGCAATTAAATTATTTCTCATTTTCTTGTCTAAAAACGGGAAAAGATAACTTTTCCTTTAGCAGAAAATCGGAATCTAATATAACAAACTCCACATAGTCCTCTTACGTAAAAGAAACGTCTCTGTGAAAAGGTCTTCGTGAAGTGAAAGACCTTTAATTGAAAAGTGGTGATGGCGGGGATAGTTATAAACTTTAGAAATATCTTTCGTTAAAATCCCAACCTATGAAACAGATGCTGCCCCTTTAGCCACGGACCATTGACTAACGGCGTAAAGTTCCTGTGAACTTTATCTGTTAAATCCGTTCGAAAAGGATGCGTAATTTTGTAAACTTTTTGTAAATAATGTTTGTTTTTCTAAAAACTCTAGATTACGGCGGATAATACAAGGTATAACAGAAATGGTATATCAAACCTAAAGGATGTGATTCTGCTCATGAAACTGAACAACTTTTCCCAAGAAACACAGGTCGAAATAAAAAAAAATCACCTGATTCAGTTTCTGGGAAATATATATTTTTTTATGTTATGTATGACCTATGTTCGTTGGGGAAAGTTGTTCAGTTTCATGGATATATATTCCTTAGATCCTTCAGGATTGGTTTGCCCTTTTCGTTATACCTTGTATAAGTCCATTCATAACTAAAATATATTATGACGCTTCTTTGAAAAATGAACTGTAAATAAAGATGCGTATTGCTTAGATTTCAGAAACTATGGGCCGTCTACACTAAACTTAAGAATCGCCCAAGTTCTTGCTTAAGGGCCATCAAACTATTGCTTTTAGTGTCCTGAACAAGTTAGGAGCGATTCTTAAGTTTAGTGCAAACGGCCCTATCTCAAACAAACCCATCCATTCAACTAAGCTTATAATACTTACTCAATTTAATGCATACTTTGTAATTTACATAAACAGAGATAATAAAATAAAAATAAAATTTATTTAATCCAGTAAGATTTGAATCTATCCCTGCGTTGGCAACTGAATAGTTTGTGAGACAGTGAGGTGTATTAAATATGGCGGCGATAAACGTTCCAATGATACGGTGGGATTAGTTCCGAAGCTCAGCTCTGAACTGAGTTTGGCTGTGCCGAGATAATATCCCAACGGGGTATTCGGTTATCTACTGTGATTTAAAACGGTTAATTTACCGTGGTTGGTTTATTGTGAGTGCTTGATATTTCGATTCAGCTGTATGTGTCGCAGGCAAATCGTATGATTCGCCGTTAATAAACAGCCGACACATTGTATACGATCGGAAAATTGTGGAATAGCGCCGGCAGGTTGTAAATTAGATCACTTGTGCATATTAGGCTGGGTCAGGATAACTTGCAACCACAACGCACGAGCTGAGCGAGCGAAACTCGCGAAAAATAAAAGATTAGTTCACATGATTTGAAAGGTTACGACTGAAGCGGATTCCACGGTAAAATATGATATCAGCGTTGTAAACAATTTTATATTTATCAACTTTATGATAATTGTGCGCAATCGTTTAAAATTATAAACAAAATAATTTAAATTTTGAAAGTGTGGTTATTCTTCACTAGTATTGTAAACGATAATCCAAGTGCTTAAGGTTTTCTGTATAACATTGTCGTTCCAATGGGTGCCTTGTGTGCTTTGATATTGTCGTGGAATCCGCTTTATCAGTGAACTAATCGCCAGCCACTCAAGTCTGTCCGGAACTTCTTTATACAACATAAATTAGATATCTATTCGTATCCAGTAAAAAAAAAACTGTTGAAAAATGGAACACGAATACCGTAAGCTCATGAAAAATACCCGCACCATAAATAACCAAGTTATGAAAGCTGCGAGTGCGTCCACTCACAATCATAAGTTTCAATTTCCCCTTCAGACACATTCGTCTATGAATTTGTTCTGAACTCCTGACTCTTGAAGCTGAAACTTGATGCGATCAATCAGTTGATAAAGAATATTGTGTTCGATCCACCCCTATGCGGGGACCTTTGCGATGAATCTTGCTATTTGACACGAATTGTAAGAACTTACCTAAGTTAGTGACTGTTGTTTGTAATCTGTATATACGGGGTGTAAGGGTGTTAACGGGCGTGCACAGTCAACGAAACTGAACAACTTTCCCAAAAGTTTTGGTAATTAAAAAAAAACCGGTCAAGTGCGAATCGGACTCGCGCGCTGAGGGTTCCGATATATCTTTAGTATTTTTGGAAGCAGATAAGTCCATTTTTAGGACCGCAAAACTAAATTTGTTTGTAAAGGTGTTTTGCAGATTTCATAAAAACTGTGCAACTTAGAGAGATCGTTTTATTTTTGCTGTAATATTTACATAAACTTCTATCAGCTGTAATTAATTTAGATTTTTCCTTTCTCTAACTTCGGAGATAAGGGGGGTATTTTTTTTGTCATTTTACATCATAACTTGAAAACGAAGAGTCGTAAAAAAATACAAAAATATATTTTAGAATTTACAAGTAAATCGTTTTTATATGATACGAGTACCCCACTCGACCTAGTAGCGACAATTCGAAATTTGGGCCCTCTGTACATTAATTATCATAATTTATTTTTAATTATTTTATGTACAATTAAGTATGGCAACCATATTCTAAAACTATTCCAAATTTCAAGTCGATAGCATGAGTGGTTGCCGAGATATACAGGTGGGACAGACAGGCAGACGGACAGACAGACAAAGTCGCACCATACGGGTTACTTTTTTTACCATTTTGGAACCCTAAAAAGAAGCAAAATAAAGTTCAATGTATTTACAGATACAAAAAGTGCGAAATACGTCCACTTTCAGCAGTTTTTGTATTTTCGATAAGGTTTGTATTTAGGGAGTATTTGTATTTAGCGTTAATATTTCTTTAACTGATGTGGGCGCTAGTGGACGGCGGGTAGCCCCTTAACTATTTTTGTCCGTTTATATTATAAGTCTAGCGTACGCGTCGCAAAATTCTACTTCAGCTTTGTGACAAATAAGGATTTTTGTACAAAACAGTGGACGCCAGGAAGTCTCAAATGTTTCGCAAAGTATCGGCTTAATCTTGCGTTGCGTTGTAGTTTCTACTTGGAGCTTTTCTATCAGTACACTTGGTGTAGATTTCGGTCGGTTTTGCAGCTTTCTATTCTTATGGCTAATTTACACGGGACAAAATTTAGGCGCCTCTGAGAGATGCAGCTATATGAAAGAAAGATAGTCCAATAGCTTTATTTTTCTTTCGTATAGCTGCGTCTCTCAGAAGCATAGAGTGACACGATTTTCGCGCGCGGTTTGACGGCCTTGCGCTGTTGGAAACAACATAAAATATGTTTCATATTGGCATAAGTGTTGGCAGCCCCGCTCTCTTTTGGAACTGTCAACCGTGTATCATTGTTAATATCGTTAAAGAATATATCAAGGATTTTGACCAATTTCCGGCAACTTCTTTTGTCCCACGGAGCGACCTTATCATCTTCAATATACAGTCCACGAGGCCAAAATGCGCTGTTTGTGTCTTACTCTAAGCTTAGAGGCGCCTAAATTTTCCCGTCGTGTAAATCCAACCTTATAGCATCATTCAGCATATGTTGTAATTAAAATTATCGTACAACTAGACTTTAAGGGCACTACATGTTATCCTACGTCATCGAGTACAAGAAATTTGCAACTTTGTAGCGATAGTAGTGGCCTACTAACTAGGTCCACAAAACGTTGGTCTGCCTTGCATTCTCTTGGCAGTTTCGAAAGTCAGACCAAATTTGTGGTCCGATCACATCCGACCACATTTGCGGTCCGACTAGCGAAACAACCAATAGGATGCAAGGCAATCCTGTTGTTTTTAGGGTTCCGTAACTCAAAAGAAAAAAACGGTACCCTTATAGGATCACTTTGTTGCAGTGGCGTGCACTCCATAAAGACAAAAAGACACTGCCTACCCTACCTACTCTAACAAAATAATCGGATTTTATTTGGATACCTTGTCACATTGTATTTAGTGGTATTTACTACTTACCATCATTGAAAGCATAGGTTGAAAGAAATATTCTAAAAACTTAAATTAGCTCCACCTGTCGAGTATCAGTGGTATCATCGCCTCGGTAAGTACTGTGGTATGCACATTCCACATCGCATTATTGCGCTGCACTAGCGCCGCTACGCGCCTAACGGCAAAGACACATACTATTCCTGTCTAAATGTTTGCATGTGTGCCGACGTGGTTATGCGAATGCACTATGTGTGCGTTCTTATAAATACATGGCACACAATGATACAATTAACGCACACAATCGCACAGGGTAGGCAATGTCTCACTTTGGCCGAAAGTTACCGAAGTCTTACGTAACAATTTTAAAAAGTGACATTATAAAGACCATTATTATTACCATTTATTATTATTATTTTCTTCGTGCTTATGTACCTATGTATTTGAATGATAAATTTTATTTATTTTTTATACTGAGTCGTCATTGTTTGATTTGTTTTGGCGATAGTAGGCAAATAAATATAAGATGTGAGAAAACAGAAAACGGAAAATTTCGAACCCCATTTTTAAATTAAACACACAAACCAATACGTATTAGTATTTTGGTAAGATCGAAAAATTTTTGCCTACCCTGTCTAAAATCTCTGTGCACGCCACTGTTTGTTGTCCGTCTATCTGTCTGTCTGTCTGTCAAGACCCTTTATCTCACGAACGGGTAAAGGTATCAGGTTGAAATTAATACCATAAATTATGATCCATGAACCACACAAGATCTGAAAATTTCAATTTTTTACAACGACGCAATCAAAAGATATGGCATTTTATGTCCTCATCTCCATACATTTATTCAAAAAAGCAAAACCTACAGGGTACTTCCCGTTGACCTAAAATTATGAAACTTGGCAAGAAGCTAGGTCTCACAGTACAAATAATGGGAAAAGTCTGAAATCATTAAATATTACAACTTTTCTCACAACTAATGGTAACTCCCGTTTTAAAAACATTCATATAAGAGAGGGGTCAAGTTGGATGGTCGCTGAGGCGATTTTTGTTTTAGTTCTATTTAAAAACGGGAACACTTACAAACTTGAAAATTGGTATGTTTATAGTGCATAAGCTATAAAATAACAACAAATAATAAAATTTGGTCAAGCGCGTGTCGCACTCAAAAAATCTAGCACATTAACTTACTGAAATTTCAACTAATACAATTATGTTTATGTGGTGGTACGGAACCCTCAGTGCGCGAGTCCGACTCGCACTTGGACGGATTTTTTTTTCCTAAATATAGGTACCTTCTATTTCTACCAATACGTTTCATTCGTGTACTCTATCACGAACCCACTTTTCGCTCCGACTGTACAAAATCTGCCAGGTTGGGAATTGGCAGACCAACGTTTTGTGGACCTAGTAGGCCACTACTATAGCTACAAAGTTGCAAATTTCTTGTACTCGATGACGTAGGATAATATGTAGTGCCCTTAAAGTCTAGTTGTACGAAAATTTGAAATACAACATATTATCAATGATGCTATAAGGTTGGATTTACACGACGGGAAAATTTAGGCGCCTCTAAGCTCTAAGCGTTTTGGAAGGCAATTAAATTAAATTATTATTAGTATTTATTTCACCATAAGTGGGGTTCACAAACTTATACACTAGGAAGCTATTAGTTTGTTGCAATTAAACCCTGGCTCCCAAACTAGAAGAATTTCTTTGTCTTACGAGACAGTTTTCATCCTGTGGAGTAGTAAAATACATTAGCGGGAAATAAAACACAAAACAAAAGTAAAAAACGTGGAAGAAAGAGACAAACAATGTTTATCATAACACGTACTTCAATAAGAAAAATAAAAATTAAAGAAATAAAAATATAGCTATATACTTAGTAAAATAAATAAATAGGTAACGGAACCTTACTTAATTAAACAATGCAGTAAAGAATACTTCATGAGCTTATTCCGCCATCCCCCTTCTACCATCGGGAATCCCGACGCACCGCAGGATATCACCCATAATTGGTTGATATTCCACACATCCGCACAAAGCGCTTTGAAACATCCTTTATAATGCGCATGGCTAAGAAGTGGAATTCTCTGCCTGCGTCTGTGTTCCCGAGCTCTTATAACCCGAATCTATTTACGTCGCGAGTGAATAGGCTTCTTCTGGGCAAGCTCGTTCCATCGTCGACCTCATCTCTGTCCTCAGGGCTAGATCGAGGTCAAGAGTAAAAAAAAAAGTATGTGCGTGCCAGTATATACCGGGTGTTAGTGTAAACACTGTGATCTTGGAAACTGTGCATTGAGACCATGAAACTGAACAACTTTCCCGAAGGAACATAAGTCGAAATACGACAGGTCTAGTCGGTGGTGAGAACTTGCCCGCCCACCTCACACGACTCTCCTGGTGCAGGTACCAATACCTGAGAAGGAGGATTAGCTCGTTCGGCAGTGTCGTAGCACCCAACTTTTCCCAGAGTATGTCAAACGAGACAAGGTCGAAGGCCTTCGACAAATCTAAAAAACACGCATATATGGGAGTTTTTCTATGCGTGTAGTACTTGATAGTGTGTTTCAAACTTAGAATAGCACTTTCAGTTGACAGCCCTCTTCGAAAGCCGAACTGGGCGTCATGAAGATTCACATGCTTATCAAGATAAGAGTTGATCACACTATCAAGTACCTTGGCAATGATGGTAGCGAGAGAGATCGGCCTATAATTTGACCCATCCGACACATCTCCGGTCTTGCTTTTAGTGATAGGTACTACAACCGTTTGCATCAGATCCGACGGTAAATATGAGTGTCCCATGCAAAGATTATACAAGAGTGCTAGTACACGAGGCAAGTGCACACCACCATGTCGCAGGTGCTCAACACTGAGACCATCATGCCCAGGAGACCTACCACCCTTCATTCTTTTTATTGCGGATCTAACATCTCTCGCGAGAATGAGTGTGAGAATGACTTGGTTTAATAAAATTATGTTTTACTAGCTTTTACCCGCGACTTCTGCGTGGATCAATCGAATAAGGTAAAGAAAACCTATTTTCCAAGGAAATCCACAAATTTTCCCTGGTAAAATACAATATTTGGCTTTTTTGGATCATATTCATATTCCTTTATTTGTATTTATCATACATTGTCATCATAATCTACGAGTACAACCCTATAAAATTTTAGCGGTTTGGGGCGTGAAATGGTAACAAACATTCAAACATACAAACTTTCACATTTATAATATTAAATATAGTGATATATATTATTAGTGTGATGTCACTGCAAAATTTTAAGAAGGTACCTATTTTATTAAGATCAAAAAACTGAACAAATAGCCAATGTATGGGTTAAAAACCGGCCAAGTGCGAGTCGGACTCGCGCCCTAAGGGTTCCGTACCTACCTACCATATGATATACTAAAAGCTTTTGCTCTTTGATTTTAAAAACTCCTCGACTATCCAACTTGACCCCTCTTTTATAGAAAAGTTGTTGAAACGGGAGCTCACCTTAATTGGTTACTTTTAGTTGTAAGAAAAAGTTAAATATTTAATGATTTCAGACTTTTTCCTTTATTTGTACTGTGAGACCTAGCTTCTTGCCAAATTTCATAATTTTAGGTCAACGGGAAGTACCCTGTAGGTTTTGCTTTTTTGCATAAATGTATGGAGATGAGGACATAAAAAGCCATATCTTTTGATTGCGTCGTTGTAAAAAATTTAAATTTTCAGATCTTGTGTGGTTTATGGACCTTAATATTCGTTATCAATTTCAACTGATACCTCTTCTCGTTCGTGAGAAAAAGGGTCTTGACAGACAGACAGACGGACAACAAAGTGATCCTATAAGGGTTCCGTTTTTTTATTTTGAGGTACGGAACCCTAAAAATCAGGCTTCTTTTAAATCTTTTTATTGACGATGTAAGGTTTGTATGGGGAACCTCGTTTTATTCTCGTTTTCGACCAAAGTTGTTCAATATCATCGGCATGTTCAAAACCCCCGAGTGGTCACTACTCTCTGGGACTCGTACTTCCACGCAAAGAAATAAATTTTTCACCTCCAAAGCTCGGAAACATTTGTTTTGTCGGTTAAATTCTGCGGCCAAAAGCGATTTTTGGCCCCTAGCGGGCAAAAGGTTTTTGAAATTCGAACGCGATGTACTTATTATTTTATAGTATGCTGCAGTACTGGCCGCTTGTAAAACCAGTCACGCACTATCGTTTTCAAGATGAGAAAGAGGGATGCAGCTATAGGAAAGAAACAAATAGTATTATGAATAGTGAATGCCTGGTGGGTAAGGTACTGGCTGATAATGAAAAGTAAATTTAAAATTCGATTGCCTTTTTTTGTTCTCTTGCCGAGATTAATGGACTCGCCCTTTGACTTCAAATCAACGCAATACAAAATAGATTTGCCTGTCTCCATATTGAAATCCAATGAAAATGAACCTTGTTCCGCAAATTTATCAAGTAGTTTATAGGTAGAGTCACGAACATAAGCACAGCAGTCCCAAAAATAATAATAATTTAATTATAGTGATTTCCTTTTTAATGTCTAGTATTCTTTATCTATACATGGCCACTCGTCCGTGAAAACTCTTTGACCTTGAGCTGGTCTCTGGGTACGGAGGTTTGTAGCGAAGCGCTGGTTCAGGTTATACTGGTTATGTTTCCACTTGCTTGCTGCCGTCAGTACCATTATGTAGGTATTATGCGCTTACGTTAAAACGGTTGAGTAATTATTTCTTATATTTGAATTGCTATTCTTGCATTATGTTAACATTTCCTCGCTTTAATGAGGTGAAAAATTTTGTGTTTCGCTCGGCAGCAAAGTTATTTTGCGTCTCGTGCCTTGAAACCTTCGCCACGCTCTGGATTCTTCTTTTGAACCACTCGCTTTGCTCGTGGTTCAATCCTAGAATCCTTCGCTTGCTCAGGTTTCAATACGAGGCACTCGCGCCAAATAAACCTTTTGCTGCCTTGCATAACAAATAACTATAGTTACTGTGTTCTTCTCTACCCCATGTTTTGCGTGTCTGGCCGGGAGAGGTTGAACGTGCCGCGCGTACATTGTGGACTTATAACACTTAACATTTTTACCATCTGGTTTTGATTACAGCTGGTTCTCTTATATGCCTTGATAAGAAAAAGTATCACATTCTCGGCTCCGCTTCGGTTAACAATACAAGAACAGTTTAAGCCTTCTTTGCTTTCGGCCGTAGTAGTGTGTTTATTATTATAGGTGCCACTGTGGCCAGGAAACTTTTGCTTCGGTTCGCTTTACGACATGACACTTAACGGGTGCAAAAAGACAGCTCCAAAAACTGAAAATGTGCACTCAGTCCATGAAACTCTAAAACTTTTTGCAAGGAACAAAACATAAACTCCCTGTCATCATAACATCCCACTAGTCGTCCACTGCAGGACAGGGAGCTCCCTCCAGAATTCTGGCAAATACGCGTGGGGAAGTACCATAGTCACCACGCTTATTTGTGTTGCGGCTGGCACCATGACCGCTGTTGTTCGTGACCGCAGTATGTAAGACGCATACACAGAATGATTCAGCTGCCTATTCTCTGGTTCATATACCCTTATTCGCCTCTTACGACACCCATGGTTAGAGATGGGATGGCACTATTCTTTGCTGGCACTACATGGTTTACTCCCTAGGTTCCAAATCTTTATTAAGTTTATATCTAGATTCTTTTTTGTCAATATTTTCCATTCTTGAACATCTATTTTACCTACTGTTTATTTTATTGTTATTTTGACGTTTACTGTAGCTTTATTTAAGAGTGCTGTGTGACACGTTGAACGTATCATTCTGCAATTTATTAACGATTGTCACCTTTTGTGCTCACCTAATAAAATAAATAAAATTAAAGTATTAGGCTGAGATCCCACGACAAGATTATGCACCTATTTGTTATTTGAACAAGTACCTCAAAAGCACATATCAACATTCTGGTTGTATGGGATCAACCCTTTCATTAATTTTGGCAGAGCAATGGATATTGGTGTAAGATACCTTCAATAGAGATTCTCGGTCATACAAAGTTTCATCAAAATCGGTTCAGCTGTTTCCGAGATAATTGCAATTTTCTTTTGTATGGCAGCAACCCTAAAAAAAATGAGCCTAGCGGCTAAACGACAGTTCCGAATCGCACCAAATTTAAAATTAAGGAGTTTTAGGCAAATTTATTACAGCATTTTGAGTAGTTTTTTGCTGACTCTCATTTTCAGGGTAGCTGTCATATAAAAAAAAAAAAAAATTTCAATTATCTCGGAAACAGCTGTAATGATTTTGATGAATCTTTGTATGACCGAGAATCTCTAGTCAAGGTATCTTACGGCAATATCCATTAATCTGCCAAAATTAATGAAAGGGTTGTTCCCATACAACCAAAATGTTGAAATGTTTGATGTTTGTTGATATGTTTTTGAGGTACTTGCGGCAAGAAATTTATAGGCAACCCTAGGGCGTTGTATGACCCCATGTATAACCTTCCATATAAACCACATTTCGTTCAAGTAACAGATAGGTGCATAATATTGTCGTGGGATCTTAGCCTCTATATGTGCGTGGTGATAGAAAGACAAAAAATCCTTCGTTTATTTCGAACTCAGTTTTATGCTCTGATTCTACAGATTTAGTTTTCGGAAAATGTCTATACAAGGTGAAAGGATATTCCAACCCTGAAGGATGTCAATTTGTCCATTAAACTGAACAACTTTCCCAAAGGAACATTTGTCGAAATAAGAAAAAAATATTTTTACCTCCCATATACTTACGAGTATAACTAAAATCAGCGCATTTTGCATGGGAGGTCGAAACTGTTTTTTCCTATTTCGACCTATGTTCCTTATGGAAAGTTGTTCAATATCATGGGCAGAATCACATCCTTCATTATATAGGTACCCTTTCTGTTAACCCTTTTAAAAGCAAAAGTTTGCATGTCTAGACCTAGAAAAACAAAAGTTTGTATGGTTAGATGTTTAGGCGACAGACTTGCGACAGGAAACCATTATGTTGTATTTGTCTTGCGTCCTTCATTGTGCTCCATTTCTGGGCGTTTCCAGACCATAGCACCCGACCCTGACCCGGTGCTAGGCAGTAAGTGAATCCTAAAAACAGGCCCGATTTACAGCCGGACATTAACTTTACGCTAATGGGGGGTGGTGGGGCCTTGTGCTTCGTTTACTCTAGTTGCAAATTGTAGGTATATTTGTAAATTTAAGGAATGAAAACAAATTCTAAATTTCTTTATTTAAGGTAGGCTTATATTATTAGCCTGTATTGGCAGCCCGTGTGGTAGCTAACATCTACGGGTATGATTTACTACGAGATCAAAGCTACTACGATATATTTTGCTAGGCCGTAAGTGACAGCTACAGGTAGGATTTACTACGAGATCAAAGCTACTACGAGATTTTGCTAGGCTGTAGCCAATAGCTACGGCTATGATTTACTACGAGATCACAGCTACTACCTACGAGATTTTGCTAGGCTATGTTTGACCACAAAAGGATCCATATGTATACAAGAGAGGAGGGTGATGCGAGAAGTATGATCGATTTTGTAGTTGTGGATGAAAGATTGAGGAAAAGGGTTGTGGACGCTCGCGCATATCGCGGAGTCGGCATCGATACAGACCACCACCTGGTTGTAACCCGAATTGGTGGTCTATTTAATCGGTGGCGGCATAAAGCACAAGAGCAGACGAGCGTTTTGGAACGAATTAAAGTGGAGAGATTGCAAGAGGAGGATGTCAGAAGTGAATACCTGAAAGGCTTGAGGGAAAGATTTGAGAACCTAGATAAAGTGAATGATATTGAATGCTTGTGGAATGAATTTAAAGATGGGTTAGTAGGAGTAGCTGTCAATGTTTGTGGGGTGTTGAAAAGGAGAAATGGTGGAAAGAAGAAGAATGTGTGGATGGATAAAAATGTACAGGCAACTGTTTGTGAGAAGAAAAAAGCATGGTTAGATTGGTTAGCTGTAAAAGCTAATCAAAGAATGCAGAAGGCCACAAGTGATGATGTTAGTGTAGCACGAAAGGAACATAAAAGAGTGAAAGGTATTGTAAAGGATGTTGTTGAGAGGAAGAAAGAGGAGTGTAAAGATGAGTTTGACAGAAGGCTTTCTGAAGATTTCCAGTCAAACCAAAAGTTTTTCTGGAAATCCATACGGACAGCCCGAGGAAAGTTTGGAACATCGGAGCTGAGTAAAATCAGAAGCCAGGATGGAAGTATTATAAAAGGTGAAGAATGTGTGCTGAAGAGATGGAAGGAATATTTTGAAAGTTTGTTTGAGAGAGAAGCAGAGGCTAGCGTACCGAGGTCTTCTGTGGAAATGCATGAGAATGAATATGAGAGTAATGCAAGTGAGATAAGTATGGATGAGATCATGAAAGCAATGAAAAGTATGAAATCAGGTAAAGCAGGTGGGTATGATAGAGTGTCGGTCGAAATGTTGAAGGCTGGGTGAGGCATTGTGGCTAGTCAGCTGTACCGCCTTTTCAACTTGTGTTGGACGAACGGCCAAGTACCAGGTGACTGGTGCAAGGCTGGGTATGGCAGAAAAAAGCATAAAAGTAGAATTAATGCAGTAGAAATGAGAGCGCTGAGGAGTATGATTGGTGTGAAATTGAGTGACAGGATTAGAAATAGTGTGATAAGAGAACGTTGTGTCGTAAAAGAAGACGTATTGACTAAAATTGAGAAAGGGATGCTGAGATGGTTTGGTCATGTAGAGAGGATGAATGAAGGAAGATTGACGAAAGAGATCCACAAGGCGAGAGTGAATGGAAACGTTGGAAGGGGAAGGCCTCGGCGAACGTACCAGGACCAAATTCAGGACGTTCTGAATAAAGGCCAGGTTAAAAGTACCCTAAACCGACGAGCATGTATGAAAGGATTGATGAAGGTTCAGGAAGCAAGGGAAGTATGTCAAGATCGTAGCAGGTGGAGAACTGTGTTCTCTGCCTACCCCGACGGGAACAAGGCGTGATGTTATGTATGTATGTAAGTGCCAGCTACAGGCACAGAATTCATAATAGTACTACATACAGAACGGAAGCTCTCCGCCTCCCACCATTCGGAGTACCTCAAGTGCGCGCGCATCACCCCGCGGGGCCCTGCGCGATATCTCGTCCCATTTCTCGTCCTGTTGCCACGCGATATGCAACGCTTGCAAAAGTTGAAAAAATGGTGCTTGGTTGTGCAGTTTACGGTTGTCTTTCGACTCTCCAAGACAAAGTAAAATTTGGAATAAAGTTAAACAATAATAAGAAGCAATTATTATGGAATAAACACCATAAGGTAGACACAGATGTTTTCTTTCCTTTAAACATTTCTTTCATTGATAGATTTAATAGAGCATTTTTTGGGTTAAATGAAAAAAATAAAGCTTTGAATAGTATGTATTTATTTATTCCTTTCCACATTAAAGCAATAACATAACAGCATTTTTTTTTTCATTTTCTGGAATAAAGTTTGGCAGATTTTTTTGCAGTGATGATATGAGCAGATTCGCCATTTTCGCGATAGTCACCTTGGTGCACCGGCGGGGCGGCGGCCAGCCAGCCGTCAAAGATGAAGTTTAGAGAAAAAAATGATTGTTTTTAGAGTTTGTGAGATTATTTCAACGTGTGTTTGTTTGTTTTAATTGAAATTCGATTACTAAATACAACAAAGTGAGGTGACGAGTGATAGTAAAGTTATAATTCGTTTGTGAATTGTGTAAGTCGCTTTATAGTCGAACGAAAAATGTGCAACTCGAAACTGTAATAAAAGTATAATGCTAATGTTCTGTTATCTACGTTTTCTAGGGTAGGTAAGTGTTTTCTAGATACTATCAACCCTACACTCACACGTCTTTAACCCACCCACACATTTGCGCGTGTAAAAATGACAGCTGTCACTTTTGAGCCCGATTGTATGGAGCTTCCGAGGTGTGCTACAGGTATGATTTACTACGAGATCAAAGCTACTACGAGATTTTGCTAGGCTGTAGCCAATAGCTACGGCTATGATTTACTACGAGATCACAGCTACTACCTACGAGATTTCGCTAGGCCGTAGCTGACAGGTACAGGTATGATTTACTACGACATCACAGCTACTAAGTGATTATGCTAGGCTGTAGCCAATAGCTACGGCTATGAATTACTACGAGTTCACAGCTACTACGAGATTTTGCAAGGCCGTAGCTGACAGCTACAGGTATGATTTACTATGAGATCACAGCTACTACGAGATTTTGCTAGGCCGTAAGTGACCGCTACAGGTATGATTTACTACGAGATAACAGCTACTACAAGATTTTGTTAGGCTGTAGCCAATAGCTACGGCTATGATTAACTACGAGATCACAGCTACTACGAGATTTTGCTTGGCTGTAGCTGACAGCTACAGGTATGATTTACTACGAGATCACAGCTACTACGAGATTTTGCTAGGCTGTAGCCAATAGCTACGGCTATGAATTACTACGAGATCACAGCTACTACGAGATTTTGCTAGGCCGTAGCTGACAGCTACAGGTATGATCTATTACGAGATCACAGCTACTACGAGATTTTGCATGGCTGTAGCCAGAAGCTACGGAGATTTGCTTAAATCTTTTTTCAGCGAAATCTCATAGCAGTACATTCGAAGCTATCTTGCATTTGTTTTCATACACTGATCAGATTATTTCTGAACTGTGTTTTCATACCTCTAGCACAGATAATATAATATTATACTAGTACAGATGCCTCACGTCATAGAACGAATTTGTGCCGAAAATTGTTTGGGCTATTTTTTCCATAAGGTATTTTCTTAGAATAAATTGATATCTGGATGTTAAAATTGAATTAATGTCATAGTTTACACCTTTACCTACCAACCTAGTAGTAACATTTAGTTTATTAGAAACAAAAGGGCCAAATGAATTCGGGCTATTTACTCCGTCGAAAAAAACGTAGTACGGAATGGGAAACCATGCCTCTAGCCAATGATATTATACTACACAGAAAAATAAGGGTAATTAGAAGGAGGATTAAAGAAATAATTCGTCACAAGGTAGTGAAGGCGTCGTTCTATGGATTTGACGGGTTATTTTGAATATTTCCTAGTGATCATTGATGATTTGACATAAAAATTTGGGACATGTTGGCAGATGTCATCTCATAGGAAAATAAATTAGCAAGGTATCTATTCCGAGCGAAGCAAGGAGGCCCGAAATCTTTGTTATACTATATGTTACTAGCGTCCTCTAGCGACGAAACTTAACTTTCTTGAGCGGAAAGAATACAATTGTCACTATGCCATGAGCGTTTCAGTAAAACCAAGCTAAATTGCTCCGTGGCCCATTAACTCTCAATGACTGCGAGAGGCGGATTTTTGTGGCTCGTTTATCAAACTCAGACGCAAAGCTGGATTCATTAGTGGCATTTTAAATGCGCTAGTATATTTTACCCTTGCGCTGAGCGTTTCCTTTTTCAGATTCTTTTTGTTAATGCGTTAAGTGGCGGGGCTTGGTAGCTATGCGTTTAAAGTTTACAAAAAAAATCCGGTCTAGTGTGAGTTGAATCCGCGCACCGAGGGTTCCGTATCACTACTGAGGTAAAAATACCGTTTTAGTCAGACACGTGCGTGTAATGCGCGTGAGTCCTACTTGCACTTGACCAGTTTTTATTATTTGTTGTTATTCTGTAGCTTATGCACTATACATGTATCAATTTTCACGCTTGTAATTTTTCCTGTTTTTACGATAGAGCCAAAACAAGAAACACGTTTCTTGTTCTTTTTTTTCCCCACCATGGCGCCAATTTGTTTGTGAAGCGATGTCCAACAATGAATAAACTATTTCAACTTTGACTTTCCCGTTGGTACCCTACGGAACCCTAGAAAGATCTGTGACGAAAACTAGAACTGTTGATTTTGATCATTCGGTATTTGTAAAAAAAAAATTACCTTACCACGTCTTGTACAAAAAAAAAAACAGTTTCATGATCTGTATCCACAATAAATATTAAGGAGTTGCTTTTTTATAAAAGAAGACATTTGAGGCTATTTTTTCTTGAAACAAAAAAATAGAAGATTGTGTCACAAGGCTGTCAAATAATACTTTTAAGGCGAGGGCGCTATTTTGAATCCAGAGCGAAGTAAAGGAATCTTGGCGACGGATTCTAAAGTAGAATCCTGAACGTAGCGAGGGATTCAATAAGTCGCCCAAGGTAAAAATATTTTTGCGGCTGCGTAATACACTCTACTTTTCATCTCCCTCTAGGAGAAAAGAATAAGAGGCTCATTGAGACACACACTCGCCATTAATTTTTAATATAAAATAACAATACAATATTATTACTTGATGAAACAATACTAAAAATCATATTAAGTATTATTTGTAACAACTGAAAATGTTATTGACATTTTTGTATGAATTAGGAACAGAACCTCTTTGGTTGGTAGTCTTGTTTACATTCAGAGCATATTTCTTTTTTTATTTTATAGGTATTCATAATAATTTTAATAGTACAACCGGCCAGTATAATTTTTCATACAATATTTTGGTTCGACCTCTATAGTTGACCTAAAATATCCCTATGGTGGACCTAAATTCTAATTCTAATTTTAAATCCCATTATTACCCGCTACGAAAGTCTCTTGGAGAAAACAGCTATTTTGTTCGCCTTTATTGACGAACCGTTCAGCGATTTTCGAATAGGTGAGATGAAAAACATATTACCTGCATTGATTTTCATTGCGTTTACATCGAACCTGTAACGTAGTAATATAATGACCCTATACCCATTGTGTTCGAAACATTAGTATTAATTCCTAAGAAGCTGTAAAAATATGAAAATTAAGATGATTAACGAATAGTTAAGCAAATATTTAAATTAATCGTTAGTTCAATGAAACTATTGTGTCTTCTTTTAAGAAAAAATATCGTCAACCCAATTTCTCCTTTTCCAGACTCCTCAGCCTGGACGTGTCGTCCCTCGAGGACGTGTACTGGCTGGAAGATTCAACCGCCAGGCACGTGCTGCAGCCGCAGGACTTCGGAGCCTGGTCCGCGGCAAGGCAGAGCCTGCCCACTGGCAAGGAGGCCCTCACAGTCCTTAAGCAGGATCTGTGGAGCGCTGTAGTCAAGAGCAGTAAGCACCAGGATGCCTGGACCTGGGGTGAGTCTCTTTACAGCGTGGTCAGCAGCCCGACAGAACCTGCCCACGGGGAAAAAACTTCTAACCATCATTAAGCAGGACTTGTGGAAAGGGCGGTATGAACCTGGACGCCTGGACCTGGGGTGAGTCTCTATACAGCGTGGTCAGCAGCCCGACAGAACCTGCCCACAGGCAAGGAGGCCCTCACAGTCCTGAAGCAGGATCTGTGGAGCGCTGTAGTCAAGAGCATTAAGCACCAAGATGCCTGGACCTGGGGTGAGTCTCTTTACAGCGTGGTCAGCAGCCCGACAGAACCTGCCCACGGGGAAAGAACTTCTAACCATCATTAAGCAGGACTTGTGGAAAGGGCGGTATGTACCTGGACGCCTGGACCTGGGGTGAGTCTCTTTACAGCGTGGTCAGCAGCCAGACAGACCCTGCCCACAGGCAAGGAGGCCCTCACAGTCCTGAAGCAGGATCTGTGGAGCGCTGTAGTCAAGAGCAGTAAGCACCAAGATGCCTGGACCTGGGGTGAGTCTCTTTACAGCGTGGTCAGCAGCCCGACAGAACCTGCCCACGGGGAAAGAACTTCTAACCATCATTAAGCAGGACTTGTGGAAAGGGCGGTATGTACCTGGACGCCTGGACCTGGGGTGAGTCTCTTTACAGCGTGGTCAGCAGCCCGACAGAACCTGCCCACAGGCAAGGAGGCCCTCACAGTCCTGAAGCAGGATCTGTGGAGCGCTGTAGTCTAGAACAGTAAGCACCAGGACGCCTGGATCTGGGGTGAATCTCTTTACAGCGTGGTCAGCAGCCCGACAGAACCCGCCCACGGGGAAAGAACTCTCAACTACCCTTAAGCAGGACTTGTGGGAAAAGCGGTATGCTCCGGGATGCCTGGACCTGGGGCACACTCCGGAAACTACATACGAAGGCGAATTTGAAATTGGAAGCGTGCGTGGTCCTCCTGAGGGTCTTTTGTGTTGAATATGCAGGCCATTCAGCCCAAAAGACCCTTAGGAGGACCACGCGATTGCGGGCGGGGGGCGGAGAGTGTCCGTTCTGTATGATAGTACTATTACTTTATTCTGTGCCTAAGGTATCTGAAAGCATAATCAGCGGGCTAAAAAAACCTGCCCACCGACAAGGAAGCCCTCACAGTCCTTAAGCAGGACCTGTGGAGCGTTCTAGTTAAGAGCAGTAAGCACAGGACGCTTGGTGAGTCTCCGTGGTCTATTCATTAGCTGCCCCAAAGCCTAATGCTTCCTTTTTACAACCAACGAAATAAAAAAAGATTGGTTCAACTCACAGCTTATACAGAGTGATTTTTTATTTACATTTAGAAAAAAATAAGGAATGATTCTGCCCATGAAACTGAACAACTTTTCCCAAGGAACATAGGTCGAAATATGAAAAACCAAATTTGACCTCCCATACAAGATGCGCTATCAGCTGATGCTGTTTATGGGAGGTCAAAAATTGATTTCGTATTTCGACCTATGTTCCTTGTATTGGGAAAAGTTGTTCAGTTTCATGGGCAGAATCATACCTTAATTTATTTTGGTGAATAAAAAACACGCTGTACATATGTAGTTATGTGATTCAACTTATTGAGTCTCTGACAGTCAGCCGCTAGCTTTCGATTCGCGTCATTTCGCGGCCGACCGTTTCAAAAATTAGGGCTGAGACTCACAAATGAGCTTAGAGTATTACACTGTGGTGTTACTGAATTAGGCGGGCAATTATACCACTGAATATCATATACAAAAGCAGAAAGCAACTTGATAGCTTGTTTTAATAATTAACAGTGCCATCTACCGAGTTCGTTTAGAACTAAGACAACAATGTTAGGCCCCAAGCTTTTAGATAATCATCATCATATCGTGTGGGTTGCATGCAAGGTCGATGAATGATAATTATAGAAACCGAACAAATTTTCCCATTAAACATTGAATTATGAAAAAGCACCCTTACATACAAAATGTAATGATAAGGTGGGGAATGTTATTTTTTTGTAATTTTTAATCGTAACTCGAAAACTGAGTCTTGAAAAAATAATAAAATATATTTTGGAATGCAAACGTATAGCCCTTTCATTTGATACCCGACTCGACCTAGTAACGCATTTAAAAGTTTTGGCTCTCCTTTTCAATAATAATAAAAATATTTTTTTTTCATTTTTGTTTCCAATATAATTGGTCAAGCATATTCTTTAACTATTCCAAACAAGACGATACCCTGTGTAGTTGCTGATATAAACAGGCGTGACAGACATACAAACAAAGTCGCACCCTAAAGGGTTCCGTTTATACCATTTCTTTTCGAAACCCTAAAAATAATTCTATTTTGTTTTCCACTTCAGTGTCCACAAATTAATTAAGTTTATGTATGTTTTCAGGTGGGATGCTGGTGGTATCAGTATCAGTATGTGGGCTGGTCACCTTAGCTGCTATGACTCAGCCTTCACTGGCTCCAGAGGCTAAACATTCCCTGCTGCAGTATGTCACCGGGAAGTACCTACACCCGCCAAGTTGTAAGGTCAGTTTACACTCAGTCGAAACCAGTCGAAATTCGGTCTGGTGGCCCCTTCGGTTGTCTCCACCAGTGGCCCTCCACTGGCAGTGGGGCCACAGGGTTTTCAGGGTTCCGTAGTCAACAAGGAACCCTTATAGTTTCGTCATGTCCGTCTGTCTGTCTGTCAATCGTAAAATAAATTTTTTTCTGGTACCTTCCCTACAAGCAAAAGGTGGGGGTGATTTTTTTTCTCGTCTTTTCTATCGTGGGGGTATCGTTGATAACTTTTAAAAATAATGTGAGTTTGTAATAGTAGTTTAAGATACAAGTTCCGTAAGTAGGGTTATTACAAACGAGTTGACGTTTTGTAAGCCCGAGACGAAGTCGAGGGATTACCATCGGCACGAGTTTGTCATAACCCTTACGGACTACGTTTTTCAATAAATTTGTGAGAAAACAGGTATAAGTAATACACTCTGTAAATGAACCCACCATGGGTACTGTCAGCCTCTTGTCGATTTATGTTCTCCTGGTACTCTCCATTTTATTTTAAATATAGGTAGGCAGTCGTCACCCAAGTAAAAAGTCACCACTCTTGTATTTTTACAAAATAATTTTATGATCAGATTTTAAAAACTCCTTGGTATTATACTTTTTTTACTTACCGCACTAGTTCGGTAAGTAACCACTTACGAGCAATCTTTACGTCCTTGTAAGTACGTTTTTCGAGCAAATGTATTGAAAAGATTATTTTTTGATTCAGGAATCTGCCTCCCCTAAGCTAAAATTGTTGTCGTAGCTTGATTAGAATGACAGCGGTGTAGCAGCAACGATGCGTAAGACATGGGAGCGACAAGGACAGGTATCGTTTCGTCCTGCTCTCACGCTACATTGTTTCGGCTGTAAAGACGATGATGACGAATACGAAAAAGTTCTTCGACATCCCATACAAACTGCATCAGATGGCAGCCCATTTTGTATGAGAGATCGAAAAGTTTTCAAAGACCCTAAGGTCCTTGGGAAAAGTTGTTCAGTTCCATGGACAGAACCAACTCTTAAAATTTCCGTTGTGATATAAACATTAAATATCACTGTAGTGTGTGGATACCGAATCGAACTGGGAGCAAGTACTGTGGGAAGGCCGCCTGCAAGGTAGACCGATGATCTGGTGACTTTTGCAGGAAACCGCTGGATGAGGGCAAGCCTATGTCCAGCAGATTTATTCTGACCGAAATGACGACTGATGATGCAAAAAACTATATCAAACTATCTTTGAGACTACTCTGATACATGTCATTAGATGTTGTAAATTTGTGTGCAATAAAGAGTTTCTATCTATCTATAGGGAATATGCATAAATTGTTTTAGTCGCATTTATTAACAAAATATGAAAGTACCGTAGTAGAGATTAGAAAAACTGACATTAAAATTTAAATCGGCTAAGAAATACGGCCGATATAAGCATTTAAAACCTTAGATTATGAATAACGGCAGCTTACTGTTTAAAACGAATTAGACAGAGAGATCCGACATGGACAGTAGTGACGTCACATGTCACTACGGGCATATAAACTCCGTGTTAAATTTCGTTTTGCTAGAAAGAGTCAGAAACAAATCTTCGATGGCTCATATCTTTTTTAATTTCATAGTAATTCGAAATATAGTTTTACTAAACTGTTTATTACATGAATGAGGATATATTTTTTAAATAAAACAAAATCATGCATATTCCTTATTGGTTGAAGGCATTGCTGCATAAATGTATTAACCCATAATATGTTGAAAACTAAAGCTTATAGTCCTGTAGCCCGTGCACATTCAAATTACGAAAAAGGTTACCGTTTGTCTTTGTGAAATTGTTATAGATTTCTGCAATTTCACATACTAAAAGCGAAGTCTTAAAGATCGTAACCCGCCGTAATCATATATATATATAGTGACCAAACTATAATCTCTATATATGTTTTCTAGATTACTGCATTGTTTCGTTATTGTCATGTTGTACAGCTTTGTTGAATTACCATATGACTATGGAAATTTGCCAAAAACAAATTTAAGACCAGATGAGTCTTAAAATCTGAACCGTCCACAGAAACAGTCTTTAAATAAGTATATGGTTTGTTCAGAGGGTCTTTTAACAGATGTATAAATTTGAAACGTTAACTCTTAAATGTAAATTATTTTCAATATGGCCGGACTACATCACTCGTCACTATATATGGTTACGGCGGGTAACGATCTTTAAGACTTCGCTATTAGTAAGTAAAATGGTGAAATCTATAACAATTTCACAAAGACAAACGGTAACCTTTTTTGTAATTTGAATGTCCATGGGCTACAGTACTATTATGACACGAAACCTTGTAACAGTAAAAAAAACTCATTTCTCCTCTTCCCTGGCCAAAGGTTATAATATGCGTAGATCCTTGCGCATTTTTACTTTTCAGTGACATGATTAATTAAGTAGGAAATTTTCAGGTGGAATGGGGCTGGACAGAACCTCAAGCTGTTGGAGAAACGATGTGTTTCACAGTACACTGCTACCAGCGTAACGGGCAACCGTACCCCATCTGTGATACCGATGAACTGACCGTCTCCATATCACACGGCACGAGGAAGGTTAGTAGAGTGAGCGGGATGGGATGATGTGCTTTACATAGGAGAAACAGATATGGACAGAACAAGCAGTAGAAGGTATGATAAGTTCCACGGTTCAGTGTTTCTTATGTAATGGACAACCGTACCCCATCTGTGATACCGACGAACTGACTGTCTCCATATCGCACGGCACTAGAAAGGTGAATGTAGGGAGCGGGATGGAATGATGTGCTTCATATAGAAGAAACAGAAATGGACAGGGCTTCAAGCAGTAGAAGGCATGGTAACATTTAACGGTTCAGTTTTCTGATGTAATGGACAACCGTACCCCATCTGAGATACCGACGAACTGACCGTCTCCATATTACACGGCACTAAAAAGATGAGTGGAGTGAGCGGGATGGGATGATGTGCTTCATATAGAAGAAATAGAGACGGACAGAGCCTCAAGCAGTAGAAGGCATGGTAACATTTAACGGTTCAGTTTTCTTATGTAATGGACAACCGTACCCCATCTGTGATACCGACGAACTGACCGTCTCCATATCAGACGGCACTAAAAGGTGAGTGGAGTGAGCGGGATGGAATTATGTGCTTCACATAGGAGAAACAGAAATGGACAGAGTTTCAAGCTGTTAAGTTTCACGGTCCAGTGTTGTTTATGTAATAGACAACCGTAACCCATCTGTGATACCGACGAATTGATCGCCTCCATATCGTACGGCGAAGCGTTGGCAGGCCCGCCACAAGGTGGACCGACGATCTGGTCAAGGTTGCGGGAAGCCGCTGGATGCGAGCAGCGCAGGACCGGTCGTCCGTCATGGGGATCTTTAGGGGAGGCCTATGTCCAGCAGTGGACGTCTTTCGGCTAATATGATATCGTACGGCACTACGGTCTAATAAAAGGGAAGTAGTGACAGAGAACTATTATCAGTAGCAATATTTAATGTCAAAATACATAGTACACCGAGCATATTCATAATATTTAGTAGTTAGGTAAGCTTATTCAACGTAAAAACAAAAAGGACATAATAATATTTTAGGTTGCGATCTTATATTTGATTGATCTGCTGACATTGCATTTTTTATAACATAAATTTCCCTAATTGAATAAAGCTTGAAAAGTTTATATGTATATTTGTACCCGATTGATCTGCTGATATTGCATTTTTTATAACATAAATTTCCCTAATTGAATAAAGCTTGAAAAGTTTATATGTATATTTGTACCCGATTGATCTGCTGATATTGCATTTTTTATAACATAAATTTCCCTAATTGAATAAAGCTTGAAAAGTTTATATGTATATTTGTACCCGGGTGTGTGTGTTTTGTGTGTCTGCCACCACAACACAGGATTTCTCTAGTGTGGAGCTTTAAGTGTTATTGTCGTTGAGAATAAACAGTGTTAATATTTTTTAGATAACAGCGGTGATAGAGCTAGGGTCCGGCGACCCGGCGCAGGCTAACACCGCTCGAGTGAAGTTCACTGTGAGGACCGCTACTGTCTACATAGTGTCCGTCATGATCGGTAAGCTATTTTAGCGTTACGTTGTGACAATTTCATAGGGAATGTTTTCTTTTTGTCAATGGGCTTACTCTTGATCTTGATCTAGTCTTGAGGACAGAGGTGAGGTCGACGAAAGAACGAGCTTGCTCACAAGAAGCCTATTCAAGCCTATCAAAGAACTTCATACAAAATTTACAGGAAATCTATTGGTGAAAACTTATTAATGGCCCTGTAATTTAACTATTGTTCAAATATTTATGTTTTATTAAGTACGGCTGTAATTTTCCCAAATAAAATAAATACTTAAAAGTTTTTTGCATTTCTTACTTTTTTAGTACTCTATTCTGGGTTGGCCTTATAGAAGTTTTTGATCAATATTAGAAACAGGATCGATTTGCATCAAAAATCTTTTTTGTGTAAAATGGCCATTTTCTTCCTAACTGTAATTTTTGTAAGTATTTTATGACCATTTTCATGTAGCTGCAACGGTCAATGTACCTGCCCTTGATGTAACATCTCAAAAATGTATGCCTGTATAGTTCTTTCGTAGATTTTTAAACTTGTTTATATCACAGGTGGCGTGTCGATCGCGGGCAGTCCGTTCCGCAAGTGGTTCGTTGCAGGCCGCATGGAGGCGAGAAGATCCCGGGTGGGGCGCGCGCACCATGCCTTAGTGTGGGCGGCGCAGCATCCGCGGCAACTGCACATATACCCGCGAGACCAGTACGACAACCCGGCGCCACTCGCCAGCCTCGACACGCAGGTAGCACCCCGTATAGCAGGCAGCACCCGGTATAGCAGGCAGCACCCGGTATAGCAGGCAGCACCCGGTATAGCGGCCAGCACCCGATATAGCGGCCAGCACCCGGTATAGCGGCCAGCACCCGGTATAGCAGGCAGCACCCGGTATAGCGAGAATTTTCATTGGTTTTGCTCCCGAAGCCCAGTGATTCTACTCATGAAAACAAACAACTTTCCCGAAGAAGAAGAAAGTGAATCGATCATGTGAAACTACTTTTTTTAAATGTGACAAGTGAGCAAACGAGTAGATGGGCCACCTAATGGAAAGTGGTCACCACTGCCCATGGAGCTCGCTGTCTTATGAGTGGCGTAACTTGACACTAATAAGACAGCAAAGCACGTTACCTACCCCGAGAACTAAGATGGTGTGTCTCGTGTGCCAGTAATTTCGCTGGCTCCCTCACCCTTCAAACCGAAACACAGCAGTGCAAACACTGCTACGAGTATTTCACGGCAGAAATAGGCGAGGGGGTGGTACTTCCCCAGACGGACTTAACTTACTTTTCTTTCGTACTATGGGGAGACGAAAAAATTATTCAGAGAAAAAAAAAATTTCTTTGGGAAAGTTGCTTGTTGCAATAAAAATTTACGGTGTACAGACATGTGGTACAACAAGGCAGCCTTTAAGAAACGAGCCTACAAATATCTTAAAGGCCGGCAGCGCACCTGTGACCCCCTGGTGTTGCCGACGGTGATCACTTACCATCAGGTGACCCGACTGCTCGTCTGCCTCCCTCTTATATAAAAAAAATGTGGTAATAACACAAAATTTTGTTTTCTATAGGGATTCACAATCCAGATATCGCCAATCGGAGGCGAAGTCGACGAGAAGTTGTCATCCGCTGCAGTGTTCACATACGACTCAGTAAACCAGCGGGTGACCATGTCTTACTGCTTCGAGCAGGCGGGGATCTACCGGGCGGCAGTTTACTACGACCAGGTGCTGCTACAGAATGGGAACCTGGATTGCATCGTTCTCACTGGTATGTAATAAATTAATAAGCATTTATTGAAACCACATATTACGAGTGGATAGATAGATAGATAAATAGATATATACATTACACACACATGGACTCCTGCACTAAGCTCGGGGCTTGTATCGCAGGAGCCGCAATACAGTAAACAGTTAACAGGATATGGTCATCAGGTTAATAGTAGATTGTATCACAAGGCTGTAAAATAATATTTTTAAGGCGAGGGCGCTATTTTGGATCCAGAGCGAAGTGAAGTATTCTTAAGTAGAATCCTGAACGTAGCGAGGGATTCAATAGGTCGCCCAAGATAAAAATATTTTCGTAGCCGCGTCATACACTCTACTTTTCATCTCCCTCTATGAGAAAAGAATAAGAGGCTCATTGAGACACACACTCGTCATTAATTTTAAATATAAAATACCATTACAATATTATTACTTGATGAAACAATACTAAGAATCATATTAAGTATTATTTGTAACAACTGAAAATGTTATTGACATTTTTGTATCAATTAGGAACAGAACCTCTTTGGTTGGTAGTCTTGTTTACATTCAGAGCATATTTCTTTTTTATATTCATAATAATTTTAATAGTGCAACAAGCCAGTATCATTTTTCATACAATATTTTGGTTCGACCTCTATGGTTGACTTAAAATATCCCTATGGTGGACCTAAATTCAAATTCAAATTTTAAATCCCATTTTTACCCGCTACGAAAGTCTCTTGGAGAAAACAGCTATTTTGTTCGCCTTTATTGACGAACCGTTCAGCGATTTTCGCATAGATGGGATGAAATAGTAGATTGTATCACAAGGCTGTAAAATAATATTTTTAAGGCGAGGGTGCTATTTTCAATCCAGAGCGAAGTAAAGGATTCTTGAGTAGAATCCTGAACGTAGCGAGGGATTCAATAGGTCGCCCAAGGTAAAAATATTTTGCAGCCGCGTAATACACTCAACTTTTCATCTCCCTCTATGAGAAAAGAATAAGAGGCACATTGAGACACACACTCATCATTAATTTTGAATATAAAATACCATTACAATATTATTACTTGATGAAGCAATACTAAAAATCATATTAAGTATTATTTGTAGCAACTGAAAATGTTATTGACATTTTTGTATCAATTAGGAATAGAACCTCTTTGGTTGGTAGACTTGTTTACATTTAGAGCATATTTCTTTTTTTATATTCATAATAATTTTAATAGTACAACCGGCCAGTATCATTTTTCATACAATATTTTGGTTCGACCTCTATGGTTGACCTAAAATATCCCTATGGTGGACCTAAATTCAAATTCTAATTTTAAATCCCATTTTTACCCGCTACGAAAGTCTCTTGAGAAAACAGCTATTTTGCTCGCCTTTATTGACGAACCGTTCAGTGATTTTCAAATAGATGAGATAAAAATAATTTTAGGCTAATTAAAGTGCTTTCTATTTCTTGGCCTTTGTATGTAGGGTCCTACTGAAATAGTGAACATAAAAGCATGTTACTAACACCATGAAACTGAACAACTTTCCCAAAGAAACATAGGTCGAAATACGAAAAACCAAATTTGACCTCCCATACAAAATGCGCTATCATCTGATGCAGTTTCTATGGGAGGTCAAAATTTCATTGGGGAAAGTTGTTCAGTTTCTTGGTCTGAGTAACATACTAAAATGTTTACTATTTCATTAGGAGCTTATATGCATGCATCCCGACTTGCTAAGCTTTGTCTTAAGTATAATTGTCTCAGTTCTAAATGAATCCGATAGATGGCGCTAAAATGTTAAAATTAAAACACGCTATCGACTAGTTTTCTGCCTATGTATATCCAATTTAGTCGAAATATTTCGCGTCACTCTTGAACCTCGACGAACAACATAATTTTTGTAAAGTCGGCCGTGAATTGGCTGACTTCACTTAACAAGTAAATGAACTACATCTGTTACTTAACTTACAGGCAGACACACTCACAAACATTCTGCCACATCTGCATCTGGTCCTGCTGTATCTTTGTGTTTTTATTTTAATGGATGTATTTATTGACATTATTTCATTTTTATTTTAATTATTCTTCAAATAGATTAGTTATTTTTATTATAAACAACAATTTTAAATTGAAATTTTTGAATTTGGAAAATAATAGTAGATTAGTAGCCAAGGGCTGTAAGGCATCAATTGCAGCCCGAGATATTTAGGCGCACGAGCGCAGCGAGGGCGCCTATAGTTCAAGGGTGCAATTGATGCTTACACCCGAGCTAACTACTCTGCTTTACATCTCGATTGTGAGGTAAGTAGGTCCTTATTACCCCCAAATGGGGCTGGTAGGTGACCAATTAGCGCTCTAGGGTAATAATGTAGCTAGAAAAGCCCTAGGGCGGTAAGTAATTAAAACGCCCGCCGCCCCGCTGCTGGAGGCGGCCATCAAGGCGGAGCCGCGCGTGGAGGTGGAGGTGCTGCCGGGCGGGGGCGTTACAATTACCTACCGCCCTAGGGCTTTTCAAGAGCGCTAATTGGTCACCTACAAGCCCCATTTGGGGGTAATAAGGACCTACTTACCGAATATGAGAGATGTAAAATAACTTTCCATAAACACGACTTCAACTGATAGAAGATTTTGTATGGAAGGAATAATTAAGAAAAAAATCTATGGATAAATTTCAGGTTCATAATATAAGTTTTATGCATTTCCCTAAAATAAAATCTTGGCCTAATATTGTTGTCCCAGTTCTAAAGGAACTCGGTAGATGGCGCTGTTAATTGTTAGAACACGCTATAGCGCGTTCAGAACAAGTCTGTCTATGTCGGTTATTTTCCGCACATGGCTGACAGGCGGAGAGCCAATGAACGATTCGCTCGCTCCCTGGGGGGAGCCGCTCTCAGTGCGCAGTATATCAAGTTGGTTTCTGCATGTGTATATGAGATTCAGTGGTGAAATATCTTACTTCCTTATCATCCATTCTTCTGTAATTATTTTTTTCAAGGATTTCGGGCCTCCTTGCTTCGCTCGGAATACATCTTAGATTATTATAATACTAGATACCTTGCTAATTTATTTTACTAGGGGATGACATCTGCCAAGCCAACATGTCCCAAATTTTAATGTCACCATCATCGATGATCCCTCGGAAATATTCAGAATAACCCGTCAAATCCACAGAACGACGCCTTCACTGCCTTGTGACGAATTATTTATTTAATTCTCCTTCTAATTACCCTTTTCTATGGATTTTTTAAACGGTCGGCCGTGAAATGACGCAAAAGCTAGTGGCCAACTGACATATAAAAAAAATAATCTTTAAACAGACAAAAGAGTCCATCTATATTGTCTTTATTTATTGCATTCAATAAAAATTACTAAAAACCTGTTTAAGAGGTAAAAAACCTAATATTCTAACATGTTTTTTCGCTCTAGCTTTTTACTTTCGAGCGGAGCGAGAAAGGTTTTGTATTCGTGAAAAAAGGTTTGTCTAATTTTCTCAAAAATGTGTTCCATATCACTTATACATCATAAAAAGCAAGTCTCCCCCAAAAATGTCTGTCCGTCGGTCGGTCGGTCTGAACGAATAGTCTGATTATCACCATATTTAAAATTTAAGATTTTTATGCAAATCCATCGATGGATTCTGAGAGGTAGGTTGGGGGTAGCTGTCATACAACGACAACGAAAAATTTTTATTTGCGCAAAAACGGCTCCAACGATCTTGATGAATTTTTGCACTTTTTTAAAAAGATATTAAAAATATATTTATACCAGGCTGTTTGTGAGTTATTTGTGAAATAACTAAACTAATTAAAACATATTGTTTCTAATTGCAGCAAGCGATACGGCGACAGTGACACGTAATATATCGAGCAAGCGTCACAACATATGTTACGAAGCAAGACTACTCTCCCCAGGCAAGCCTCGCCGCGTCCTGTGCTGCGTCGGACCTAAACATCTCACTGTCAAGGACTACATACTCAAGTTTATACCCAAAAGGATCACGTCGTTCAGGCTCTGCCCTTCCACCAAGGTATGTGTTTATTTAATAAGCTTTTGACAATATTTATTACGAATATGAAAGCGCCCCGACATATGCTACGAAACAAGATTCTTCCCTTGGCAAGCCTCGCCGCGTCCTGTGCTGCGTCGGACCTAAACATCTCACTGTCAAGGACTACATACTCAAGTTTATACCCAAGAGGATCACGTTTAGACTCTGCCCTTCCACCAAGTTAAGTGTCAATATTAACGTAGATCGGTCATCTGATTCAAGCACTGAAATCTCTCTATGAGGATTCCAGTGCTTGTGTCAGAATAAACGGGGCGTACACTGAATGGTTTAGCATCGAAAAAGGTGTTAGGCAGGGATGTGTAGCGTCACCTTGGCTGTTTAACCTGTTCATGGATAATTGCTTGATTGATCTGAAAGAGAGTATGTGTGGACTGAGAATGAATGAGTTACTCATCAAATGTCTTCTCTACGCTGATGACCAAGTTGTACTTGCGTCATCTGCTGACGAGTTACAGGAGATGGTAACAATGGTGAATGTGGCTTTGGACAAGAAAGGAATGAAAGTAAATGTAAGCAAGACTAAAGTAATGGTACTTGAAAGAGAAGAATGTATGACAGAGTGTACTATATTAATAGATGGTGAACAAGTCGAACAAGTGAAGGAGTTTGTGTATCTGGGCTCAAAGTTTACGAGAGATGGAAAGTGTGAAAGTGATATTGAAAGAAGAGTGAATGCTGGAAACATGGTGAATGGTGCCCTGCACGCCTTTATGAAGAGTCAGAAGGTGTCTCACAAGGCTCGTTTGGCTGTTCATGGGGGAGTTTTGGTACCAACACTGATGTATGGCAGTGAAAGCTGGGTATGGCAGAAGAAGCATGAAAGTAGAATTAATGCAGTGGAAATGAGAGCGCTAAGGAGTATGATTGGTGTTAAATTGAGTGACAGGATAAGAAATAGTGTGATAAGAGAACGGTGTGGCGTAAAAGAAGACGTAGTGACCAAAATCGAGAAAGGGATGCTGAGATGGTTTGGTCATGTAGAGAGGATGAATGAACGAAGATTGACGAAAGAGATCTACCAGGCGAGAGTGAATGGAAACGTTGGAAGGGGAAGGCCTAGGCGAACGTACCAGGACCAAATTCAGGACGTTCTGAATAAAGGCCAGGTTAAAAGTACCCTAAACCGACGAGCATGTATGAAAGGATTGATGAAAGTACAGGAAGCAAGGGAAGTATGTCAAGATCGTAGCAGGTGGAGGACTGTGGTCTCTGCCTACCCCAACGGGAAAGAGGCGTGATGTTATGTATGTATGTATGTATGTATTAACGTAGATTTTGTCAATTTAGTTTCATTTATTTATTGACGTAATAGCATGTACATAATAAGGTGACAAATATAATAGGTCTTTACCTATGAAATTGCCGAAATTTTCTTACAGATTAATGAGATCATAATTCCTACAATTCTAATGCTATTTTTTTCATTTGTCTTGAAAGTTGACTTCAAGGTTATTAATTAACGCATAAAATAAAGTTTTTATTTTTAGTTTGATATATAAAATTGAAGGTTCGAATAATGTTCGTCTTAAATGTCGTCCGATTTCATCATTAGATTTGTTATATTTTTTTACAGATAAGATTTTTCGAAAATTAAATTTAAGCTTCTGTTAGCTTAATGTCTTCCCAATAACGCTTAAAAAAAATGGATTTATAATTCCTAAGAAAAATGCAAAAATGTTAGTACTGAAAATTGAGTTTACCTAAAATTCGCCATACAAAACGGCAATTTCATAGGTAAAGACCTAATAGTATACAAACAGAACGATGCAACTTACCACAAGTGGTGTAGTCAGAGCATATAAGAGTTAGGTAGCTTTTACTAAGAATTTGAGAGTGTCAGTGTTCCCCCAACTTATTTTCCCACTCTCGCCCCATTTTGTACCGCGTTGGCTTCAAACATCTCTCAATTTATACCCAAGCCAAGAGGATGATGTCGTTGAGACCCTGTCCTTCCACCAAGGACTGTATTGTACAGACTGAATTATGTATTTTATGTCAATATAAGTATTTACTTTCTAAGAATTTGAGAACTTCACAACATATTGCGTCGGACCTAAACATCTCACTCTCAAGGACTACATACTCAAGTGGACCCAAGAGGATAACGTCGTCGATAATTGTCTTTGTTAGATATGTTATACCAAGGAGGTTTTAACCAATCCTGTATCATATTATAAAAAAAAATATTTTTTGAAGTACAAGTGAACATAATCTGTCCCGTTGTCACAGCTGATCCTGAAACCGACACCGGAAGGCTCCGGTCCGGGCGGGGAGTTCACGCTGGATGATGGGGTGCAACCAGCGCTGCAGCTGGTGTGCGCCGAGCGGGACCTGCTAGCCGCCACCTTCACGCAGCTGCTCATCGCCAACTGCGGCGGGGAGGACACCTTCAAGGTCATACACACACACACACACACACACACACACACATCCATACATATACATCAGCTGCTCATCGCCAACTGCGGTAGAGAGGACACCTTCAACTTCAAGGTCATACATATTCATCCGAATCTCTATCAAGCGTGGTGACTACTTTGCTTCCGAATTCGAGATCCAAAATTCAGAAAGGACTCCCTGTTAGCAGTAAACGTCATGATGATAAATCCTTCAATCAAAATATGAATAAAACCTTTATCTACTCCCGCTCCCGTACCGGAATATTCCAAACTAATGACAGTTTCGAAATTAAGGTCATTGTCCGCTATCATTTTCATTTCCACACTGTTACATACTACGAGCAGTACGGAAATGGAGTATGATTTTCATTCTGCAACTGTTATAATACATAATTTTCATTCTGCATAGGCTAAGGCACTAGTACTGCATACAGCCCACTCTAAAGTAATTTTGTAAAAATACTAAAGTGGCAACTTTTTATTTGGGTGACATTTAAAAGAAAATGGAAAGTACCAGGAAAACATAAATCGACAAGAGGCTGGCAGTACCCATGGTTGGCTCGCAAGTGACCGTGGCAACAAAAGAAGAAGTGGTTTAAACAAAATTGAAGGACCAGGAGAACATGAATCTACAAGAGGCTGTCGGTAACCATATTCCGGGTGTAATAGTATGCAATGAAATTAATGTTAAAGCAACTTTATCCACAAGCTCTGGATCTGGAACAACTTCAGGAATAACGTTTAATAACTGTACTAACTGTCCTCTTAGTTATAGTAGTTTAAGATACAAGTTCCGTAAGTAGGGTTATTACAAACGAGTTGACGTTTTGTAAGCCCGAGACGAAGTGGAGGGTTTACCATCGGCACGAGTTTGTCATAACCCTTACGGACGTGTATCTTACGACCTTTTTCAATACATTTATGAGAAAACAGGTATAAGTAATACACTTGGTAAAGGAACCAACCATGGGTACTGTCAGCCTCTTGTTGATTTATGTTCTCCTGGTACTCTCCATTTTATTTTAAATAAAGGTAGGCAGTCTTCACCCAAGTAAAAAGTCACCACTGTAGTATTTTTCCAAAATAATTTTATAATCAGAGTGTAAAAACTCCTTGGTATTATACTTTTTTTACTTACCGCACTAGTTCGGTAAGTAACTACTTACGAGCAATGTTTACGTCCTTGTAAGTAAGTTTTTCGAGCAAATGTATTGAAAAATAAATTATTTACTACTCTTAAAATTTCGGTCGTAAGATAAAGATTTGTATGCAACTTTACGTAATTAGTCATTTTAACACTCGATGTATATTTTGGTACTTGGCTGCGCCTCGTATCAAAAACCAGATCGCGTGTTACAATTACTCTCATTACGCAACAGTTGCATAAATAACTATTAACGATTTGTAACAAAGCTTTACAATAACAGAACAAACAAGACTTCTTCTACAGCGAGATCCGCAAGGTGCACGCGCGGCACCCGCACGACAAGCTCGCCATCCGAGTGGCGCGCTCCGAGCTGGTGCGCTCCAGCCTCAAGGCCACCAAGCACTTCACTGTGCAGGACTGGTGCAAGAACTTTGACGTCACCTTTCAGGGAGAACAAGGTAACTTGCTAGATTAGGGTTTACAAAAGCTAAACTAGGATTTACGTTGTAAAAATAGGGCTTTTCTTTATCCAGCAATTACAAGGTCATAAAATCAAGAAATGTCTCAAAGGGATTGCTGTGTTTTAAAGAATATTTGAATTAAAAAAAGAAGTTTTTTATAGTAGATTAGTAGCCAAGGGCTGTAAGGCATCAATTGCAGCCCGAGATATTTAGGCGCAAGAGCGCAGCGAGGGCGCCTAGAGTTCGAGGGTGCAATTGATGCTTACACCCGAGCTAACTACTCTGCTTTATATCTCGATTGTGAGGTAAGTAGGTCCTTATTACCACCAAATTGTAGGTGACCAATTAGCGCTCTAGAGCGCTAATTTGTCACCTACAAGCCCCATTTGGGGGTAATAAGGACCTACTTACCGAATATGAGAGATGTAAATGATTATTAATTACCGCTTGTGTTTTTATAGGTGTGGATTGGGGCGGCGTGCGTCGCGAGTGGTTCTCCCTACTGTGCGCTCAGCTGTTTGACTCAAAGATGGGTCTGTTCGTATCCTTCCACGACAGCCCCACCGGCCTCGTGCATCCCAACCCTGACCGACCGCCTCATCTCAAGGTCAGTACAACATCGTTCAACTTCAAATGGAAATGGTCTGATACTCTTTATTCCTTGGTCAGTTGTTTGACTCCATACATACATACATAACATCACGCCTCTTTCCCGTCGGGGTAGGCAGAGACCACAGTCCTCCACCTGCTACGATCTTGAATACTTCTCTTGCTTCCTGTACTTTCATCAATCCTTTCATACATGCTCGTCGGTTTAGGGTACTTTTAACCTGGCCTTTATTCAGAACGTCCTGAATTTGGTCCTGGTACGTTCGCCTAGGCCTTCCCCTTCCAACGTTTCCATTCACTCTCGCCTGGTAGATCTCTTTCGTCAGTCTTCGTTCATTCATCCTCTCTACATGACCAAACCATCTCAGCATCCCTTTCTCGATTTTGGTCACTACGTCTTCTTTTACGCCACGCCGTCCTCTTATCACACTATTTCTAATCCTGTCACTCAATTTAACACCAATCATACGTTAGTAATCATAGTTTGACTCCAAGATGGGTCTATTCATGTCTTTGTGCAACAGCCCTACGGGGTTTGAGCATACCAACCCTGACAGACCGCCGCATCTCAAGGTAACATGAAACGATTTTCTCAATTCTGCACTCAGCTAAACGACAATGAACTGACTGGTTTTACGAATTTTTGCTAGACTCATGCATCCCAATCTTATCGTTCCAACTGTAAGTCTACAGTTCAAGATCACATGAGCCTCTTCCTTGGTCAGCTGTTCGAGCCAAAAATGGGCTTGTTTGTGTCCAACGACAGTTACACTGACCTCATGCATTCCAGTTGCCGCCGTATTTCCGTATTAGCCCTAAACAGATTTAGATCTTCGAGATGCAATGGCCTTTTTAGGGTTCCGATACCAAAATGGTAAAAAAAAGGAACCCTTATGGTGCCGCTCTGTCTGTCCGTCTGTCTGTCACACCTCTATATCTCAGCAACCACTTATGCTATCAACCTGAAATTTGGAATAGTTTTAGAATATAGTTGCCCAACTTAATTGCACAAGAAAAAATTTTGAAAAAAGTATGATTATTAATATAAAGGGGGCCAAAATAGGGGGGGCCAAATTTCAAATTGTCGCTACTAGGTCGAGTGGGGTATCATATGAAAGGGCTTTACTTGTACATTTTAAAATATATTTTTGTATTTTTTTAAATTTCTTAGTTTTAAAGTTATGATGAAAAATGTCAAGAAAAATACCATTCCCCCCCCCTTATCTCCGAAGTTTGAGTAAGGAAAAATCTGAATTAATTACAGTTGACAGAAGTTTATATAAACTTTACAGCAAAAATAAAACGATCTTTCTAAGTTGCACAGTTTTTCAGAAATCTGCAAAAAACCTTTACAAACAAATTTAGTTTTGCGGTCCTGAAAATGGACTTTATTGCTTCCAAAAATACTATAGGTATATCGGAACCCTCGGCGCGCGAGTCTGACTCGCACTTGACCGGTTTTTGCAGCAAAAGTTCAAAGTTTAAGGTGCCAAGATTAGATACCTGAATATTCCTATTCCTATATTTGTTGTCCTGAAGCCAATTTTCGTTTTCTGTTACGTCCAAAGAAAAATCCGAAGATCGACTCGTAGATTAATTTCCAGATCTGCAACATTAGTTCAAATGCCATTTTAATTTAAACACGACTTGTTTTGGAGCTTATAATGTTTTGAAGGGCTTAAAAACTTCATAAACCCCGCTTCTGGTCTGTCCAGTGTCCAGTATGTTGTAAATTAGATTCGTTCTGCATGACATTCAATAAGTGTTCTGTAAAGAATCTACATTGAATAAAATTATCTGAATCTATTAATAAATCTCTCTCAATTGCGAGATTGCTTACACGAAAATTATACACCTTGAGTGCAATGTCTGACGAGAGATTTATCAATACAGGGTGTTAATTTGATTGCGTGCCATAGCTTAGGGGGTGGTTCAGTAACGATAAAGGAACTCAAAAAAAGTATTTAAAAATTCCTACTTAAAAAAAACTCCATTGAAACTAAACTAACGCGGAGGGCAATGACCCGGAGCACCGCGATATCAAAAGCGCGCGAAAGAGTTTCAGTTATGTATGTGCCTACCTTATCCACTGATTCTCGCGCACTGGCTCGGTGATAGCGCGGTGCTCCACGTTAGTTAAGTTTCAATCGAGTTTTAGTTTTTTTTTGTGGGATTTTTTTAATTTTTTTTTGTGTTCCTTTATCGTAACTGAAGCACCCCTTAACCTATGGCACGCAATAAAGTTAACACCCTGTATAACCCTTTAAAAAATTAAAAAAATGTTTTATATTCAAAAGATGTTTTATGTTCAAAAGATGTTTTATGTTCAAGATATGTTTTATGTTCAAAAGATATTTTATGTTCAAAAGATGTTTCATGTTGTCCGCAGCTGAAACACTTCGAGCTAGCAGGCAAGCTAGTGGGCAAGTGTTTATACGAGAGCGCGCTGGGAGGCAGCTACCGGCAGCTGGTGCGAGCCAGGCTCACCCGCTCCTTCCTGGCGCAGATCATAGGGCTCCGGGTGCACTATAAGGTAGGGAAGGAGTACCTATACAAGGTGTAAGGGACGGTGTACCCAAAGCTGAAAGGGCGTGCTCAGTCAACAAAACTGAACAACTTTCTCAAAGAAACATTCTTGGGAAATTAAAAAAATATATCTCTATACAAACCGTTCGATCAGAATGAGCAATTTGTATAGAGAGGTGAATTCTTTTTCATTTCCCAAAAATGTTTCTTTGGGAAAGTTGTTCAGTTTCGTTGACTGAGCACACCCTTTCAGTTTTCGGTACACCGTCCCCTACACCCTTTATATCGGAATAATCCGACAGAACTTCAACGCATCTACTGTCTTAGTGCAAACCCATTGTAATTTGGCTAAAATAAATTTTATTTATTTATTTATATTTAGTTTAGGATGGGCCAACCACTATGCGTTCCAAGGTATAATGTACCGGTACCTTATTGGCTTCTTTACCCTTCAAAACAAAAGAAGAATGTCTTGCTATTATCCAATTTAATAATAGAAAAGGAGTTGAATGTTGATTAAAATTCTCCACTTTTAGTTTTGTCTTTAAAGTTGATGGCAATTGTTGTTGGGGTGAAATGACTCTATTCAGCCATTCGATCACCCATTTCCGTAGTTACGTCCCCACCACCTCTTCTAGATTAAAATTTTAAAAATAAAATGATTACCTAAGTCAAAAGTAAAAATCGTTTATTCATTGTTGGATATTAAAATCTCTTAATGACGTCAGCTAAACTACATCGCTTCACAAACAATGTGGCGCCATTGTGGGAAAAAAAGAAGCGACAAAAACCCACGCGCTCTTTTAAATATGTTTGAATAAGGTTGATATACAACAAACATAAGTCAGTTTTAATTTTGAATTAGCCTGTTAGAACCGTAGCATAATCCCAGGGATTTTTCTCGTCTAGATAATCTGATATTTTATAATAACCCTTCTTATATAATTTCTGCTTGTTAACAGTTTTGAATTTATCTAACGGTAAACTTTCAATATCAGTGGGTACCTTATTATAGAAGCGTATATACATTGACCTTTATATGTTTTACTTAAGGAATGTATTATTTATTTCCCCCAGTATTTCGAGCAAGACGACCCGGAACTGTACCTGTCGAAGATAAAGTACGTCCTAGAGACGGACCTGGACAGCGCAGAGTCGGTTCCAGAGCTGTACTTCGCGGAAGATGTGTACGACTCGCAGGGGCGACTTGTGGAGACGCACGACCTACTGCCGGGAGGGGCCGCCGTCAGGGTGAGAGGCACACGAGTTCAATAAGCTAATCGGTACAGTTATTGGGTCCACGCTCACGGAGAGCGGAGCAGTTTCTGATAAATGAACTTTATTTTACTAGAAATAAAATGCTAAATTGCCTGACAGGCGAAAAAACTGCTCGCGCATGCTCAAGCAGTGTTGCCTGCTTGACTGTTTTTGGGATAAATCTAGCATTTTTCACAATAGTTAATTAGCTCAAAAATGGCTAATTTGTAAATTGTTAAGACCGAATGACACTTTTTTCGTTAATTCAAATTCGTAATTAAAATATTTCGTTATGATTAGATCTTCGCAGTATTAAAAACAAAATTTATTAGCCAAGGTTTGAAATCCTACAAAAATACAACTCTCTTGTCAGGTCTTCTGTACCCATATTGATAATTAAGATATTTTTATGTTTTAATTTATTGATGATTCCGTGTCGTTGTATAATCAAATCAAATATAGTTTATTCATTGTTGGATAATAAAAAATTTAATGACCTCAGCTGATAAACTACATCGCTTCACAAACAAAGTGGCGCCATAGTGAAAAAAAAAAGGAACGACAATAAAAAGTAAAAACCTACGCGCTCTTTTAAATATCTTTGAATGTACGTACAGGCTTGATACAATAAACATAAGTCAATTTTAATTTTGAATTAGCCTGTTAGAATCGTTACCGAAGTCTTCTGCCATAAGTGCACTATTTTACTACCTTAGATTATTAATATACGGCAGATTATTACCATATCCCATCCATCAAATTCTCGCATGCACCACGTCCCAGTATTGAATTATCGCTGCAAATGAATGACATGGCATGGCAACCCTGGAAACTGCAGTCACGACACCTAACGGCTAAAACCAATTCCTTCTATCTGGATCGATTTGTGAGATTCACAAATATTCCAATACCGCGTTTCTCCTAGGTTACGTTTTTTGAGTAATCTTTAAACACGTGTATGTTGGCAGGTTCGCAATAGCACAAAACTGCAATATCTGGATGCGCTGGCGCAGTGGCGGCTGGCGACGCGCTGTAAGGCGGAGACGGACGCGTTCCTTCGGGGGCTCACTCTGCTGGTGCCTGATAACCTGCTCGCCATCTTCGACGAGAATGAGCTGGAAGTGAGTACTGTATGGTTGTAGAGGTTCGCAACAAAACAAGATCGTAACAGACCGAGATGGACGTCTTTTTGACGTGGATAAGTCTATATGCTTTCGTTTGGTAGGTAATTTGTTATAAAAGGATATAGGCGGCAATAATTGACGCATACATCGAACTTTGGTTGAGTGAGTAGATGTAAGGGGGTTGAAGGGAAGGGTAGATGAGTGGTGGAGTGAGGGGATCGGGGTGATGGGAAGAAGGGTGAGGAAAGGGGAGGGGGAAGGAGGGTGAGGTGAGGGAAGAGGTGGGAAGGGGGAGAGTGGGGTGGGGGAAGAAGGGTGAGGTTAGGGGAGGGGTGGGAAGGGGGAAGGAGGGTGAAGTGGGGGGAGCGGGAAGAAGGGTGAGGTGAGGGGAGGAGTGGGAAGGGGAAAGGATGGTGAGGTGAGGGGAAGGGGGAAGGAGGGTGAGGTTAAGGGAAGGAGGGTGAGGAAAGGGGTGGAAAGAGGGAAGCAGGGTGAGGCGACGGGAGGGGTGGGAAGGGGGAAGGAGGGTGAAGTGGGGGGAGCGGGAAGAAGGGTGAGGTGAGGGGAGGAGTGGGAAGGGGAAAGGATGGTGAGGTGAGGGGAAGGGGGAAGGAGGGTGAGGTTAAGGGAAGGAGGGTGAGGAAAGGGGTGGAAAGAGGGAAGCAGGGTGAGGCGACGGGAGGGGTGGGAAGGGGGAAGGAGGGTGAGGGAAGGGGTGGGAAGAGGGAAGCAGGGTGAGGCGACGGGAGGGGTGGGAAGGAGGGTGAGGTGACGGGAGAGGTAGGAAGGGGAAAGGACGTTGAGGTTAGGGGAGGGGTGGGAAGGGGGAAGGAGGGTGAGTGGACGTGTGTGGGAGCTTCACGTGCTCTTGACTGTACCTATTTACATAGACGTATCCACGTAAAACTTACGTCCGTGTCAAGGATAAAGCCAACCAGGGATTTTTCCGACTTACTGTTGCATCACGTATATCGAGCGTCATTTGCGCGTACCAAAAGTAGTGTGTTTAAGGTAATAGGATTGGAATGTTTTCATGATTCGAATTGTAATGAGTTGGTGTTTATGTTTTCCAGTTGTTAGTGTGCGGCACGGGCGAGGTGTCGGTGGCGGACTGGCGCGCGCACGCGCTGGTGTCGGGCTCGGGGCGCGACTGGGAGCGGCTCATGTCCTGGTTCTGGGCGGCCCTGGCCAACCTCTCCACGGAGGAGCGAGCCCGGCTGCTGCAGTTCACTACGGGCTGCTCGCAGCTGCCGTCCGGCGGGTTCCAGGTGAGTGCCAGCCCTAGACGCTAGGGCTGTCTCTAGCCAAACTCATACGGAGAAGAGAGCCAGATTACTACACAAGCCTGCTCCATAAACATCATATTTTTATCAACAGATTTAACTAAATCTATAAATAAGAATATTAGCATCTGAACAGAAAGCTTCTCTTCCTCAGGAACTGAACCCGCGCTTCCAGATAACCGCGGCGCCAACGTTCGGCGCGCTGCCCACCGCACACACCTGCTTCAACCAGTTGTGTCTACCGGACTACGACTCCTACGAGCAGCTCGTCCACGCCCTGCTGTGGGCCATCAACGAGGGGGGAGAGGGATTCGCCATGATATAGATAAAGCTAAACTGTGGAGGAGTTAGTTCATGAAACTTACGAGAGATGGCGCTGTCGGTAAGAAGATGAAACTCTCAATCGAGCTATTGCGCAAAATGTTTATTACCTAGATGGTAAACCTGAAAAGTGATGTGTTGAGAGGGAAAGTCATTGCTAGTCTGCCGCGGTATCGAAGACTTGTTAACAAACAATCTGGAGCTAGTTCTTCACACTATCGAGAGATGGCGCAAGTCCAAGTCGCTAGTGAAAAGGCAGTCTACATTAAGCTAGTAAAAAAATTAAGATAGCGCTAGTGTCGCGAGCAGAAAGTAGATTGGCATATAAACCGTGCTATCGAAATAGACATTTCTTAAAATATGTACGGAAACTCGTTTTTAGCTATCTGTTAAATGTCTTATGGGTGTAAATGAAGACGATTTTCAAAAATATGGATATGGAGGACATAACTAATTGTTGTCCGAAATCGCAATAATTCGCGGTCCACTACTGACCATTTATTATAAGAAGTTTATAAGTGAGGTTGTAGTTAGAAAGGGCCATATATTTTATTTTGTGTTTTTGTTAACAAAGTGTAAATTTTATGAAAGTTTATCGTTGATGAGCCTTACTGTACAGTAGGAGATACTTTCTACACGAAATGTAGCTTGATTTGAATGACAGCAGTGTAAGAGCAGGTCGGAGCGATGCGTAAGATACTAGAACGACAGAGACAAGTGTTGCTCCGCCTTGTTCTCATGTATAGGTCTGTTCTGTTATTCTAAACAGCTTCTGTGGTCTAATGTTTAGAGGACTCGGCTGGTTCGATTCCCGGTTGGGACACTGTCAAACAAAAATTCCTTTGTGCGACCTCCCCAGTTTGGTTAGGACATTGCAGGATGAATCACCTGATTGTCCAAAAAGTTAAACGATTCCGTGCATCGGAAGGCACGTTAAGCCTTTGGTTCCGACTACTATCTACGGATGTAGTCGTTAATGAGCCATGTGAGAGGCTTTTGGTGGCTCAACAACTCTGACACCAGGGTTTGTTAGGTCGGTCATCGACCTTGCAACCTGAAATGATGATTTTAATCAACCTACATTATTTCGAGTGCAGAAATATTCTAGTCTTCGATTATAAATTGTAAAGACGCTATTACCTAACGATCTCTGTTATGTGCTCTTTTCTAGTCACATGAGAGCGTCAGAAGCAAAGCAAGTACGATCCATTTTTTTTTATTAATTCAACGCTTACCAACACATTTCGCAGCTATGTCAAAAACAATCAGCTGAAACTGTCAGAAAAAACAGAACAAACAAGAACTGACAAGACGAACCGATGGCTGTTGGGTTGTAAGGGTTCTAGAGTGGCGACCACGTACCGGTGCGCGAAGCGTTGGCAGGTGACCGCCACAAGGTGGTGGGACTTCAGAGTAAAAAACTATAGAGTTCGCCATATACATATTCTGTATGAGCTAGTGAAGTGTAAAGCGTCGCACTGTCGCCCATGCTAGTCAGTCAAAAAACTCAGTTAAGTTTTACAAAAATCAAGATATCTTTAAAAATCTAATGTTTTAGTATAAACTTTGTTTGCGAAAGTGAAAATATATAGTTTTTTACTTGTGAATTGATCATTAATACTAAGAACGGAAGCGTAAATAATCCGTAATAGGCATTTTATGCGTGATTTTTGACACCGTTTTTTTCCTGAATGGTAAGTGTTTTCACCAGAAAAACTGTGGTAGTAGCATTTATTAGTCCCATGTCACATATTTCTCAAAGACAAAGATAAAAATTTTACGTTTTTAGGATTTGAAAAAAATCCATACAAGTTAGTATGGAGGTCCCTCGCAAGAAAGTGCTACGCTTATGGCTCCCTCCTTAGCAGCAAGAGCTGCTACTAAAACCTCCTTGGGTGGGACGAGCTGGTGGCGGTCGCGGGAAGCCGCTGGGTGCGAGCCGAACAGGACCGCGAGTCATGGAGATCTTTAGGGGAGGCCTATGTCCAGCAGTGGACGACTTTCGGCTGATATGATGATGATACTTTGGTTTTAGTGGCATGGCTGCAAAATGTGTTGGTCAGCGTTTGGAATAAACGAAAAACATGGATTATACAATACAGTATGACTGCGATATCTTCCGCGAGGATTTTGTACAACCTCTGATATTATCATTCACTGTAATAAAATTTAGTTCCAATTTTGACCACCTGAACAGATGTCGCGGTCAAACTGAGGGCACTACACACCAAAGTAGCAGACCCGCCGACATATGTTGCCAAGTTTTTGTCGGCGGGCTATGTTGGCGACTTCACTCATTACACGGCGGAAAACTTTGTCGGCGACATGTCGGCGGGTCGACATTTGTATGTACGCAAGTCGCTGACATGTCGGCAGCAAATGTTGCCGACATGATTCTTTTTAATAGGCCGCCGGGTTGTGTCGGCGGGCCGGCGGCTTTTTTGTGTATTGCCCTTAAACATATTTTCTGTAAAAAATCTATTTATTGATAATTTATAATCTATTCTTTAGTGTCTTTCCGTAATTTTTACAAAGCTTTTTAAAGTTAAAAGCTACTTTAGATATATTGCTGTACCTTTCTGTTTTGTTGACAAAGAAACGACAACTGCCCTGTGTAATCTAATCACCTTTAACAAGGCAGCCTCTAAGGGGCTACCCGCCGTCCACTAGCGCTCCCATCATTTAAAAAAATGCTACTCGCTGAATACAAAACTTATCGAAAATCCGGAAAGACATATTGAAGTAAAGGTCCTCTAGATTATTTAGAACCTATCAATTCTGTAAAATATAGTTCACTGTGATTACAGATACAAAAGCTGCTAAAAGCGGCCGTTTTTCGCACTTTATAACACAATATTTTACAGAATTTGTTAGTTTCTAAATAAACTAGGGTACCTTTAAATAAATCTATCTTTCCGGATTTTCGTCAAATTTTGTATATGGCGAGTAACATTTTTTTTACTAATGGGGGCGCCACTGGACGGCAGGTAGCCTCTAAATATCTTAAAAGGCCGGCAGCGCAACTGCGACCCCCTGGTACCACGGGTAAACAGCGTGGTGTTGCGGGTGTCTATGGGCGACGGTGATCACTTACCACAACTTACCATCAGGTGACCCGCCTGCCTCCCTCTTTCATATAAAAAAAGAAAGTGACAGAAATAGATTTGAAAGAGCTTTAACTATAAAGGAACTTTCTCAAATTGGCTGTTAGAGTACAAAGTTTGACTTTCTGTGCTATCAGACACTTAAAAGCATTTATTTTAGTAGAATGACCCCATAAGGTGAACGTCATCGGTCTAAAGACTCAAGCAATTTTAACTAATAAGTAATAGTACTTAAATATCTGTAATTATAGTATATTAAAATAAATTATAATTAAATATCGTAAGTATCCTGCCAGTCACTATCGGCATACGGTTGTTTGATAAATTAAAATAATTGTTTTCTTAGGCAGGTAATCTCTAAAAAATCTCAAAGCAGATGGGGCTGGTATAGTTGAGGGTTATCGTATCTGTCAAACTCTATTTGGAATTATTCCAAGTTTGTCATACAGACCGAATCTATTAATTAAAACTATATTTTGTATCATTAAATGACTGATGCAGTAGTGTTGTGCCGTCGTGTTCATTAAGAATATCAAGACACAGGTCTATGTTTATCACCTGCTTTCTTTTTTGCCCATGTTTTCTTTAATTTAAAGAAAGGAGTGGACGTTGAGGTGTTTGTTTTTAGTGTAAAGTGTCCGGCATCCGGTTGTCAGTCCGGCCCGCCGGAGGAATTGAACCATGAGACAATAAATACCTTGTTGTCGGTCTTAAACTTGTGTCGATTTTGGCGGATTCCAAAGTAATCTGCACCATGGCAAAATGCGTCAACTACTGGACATAGGCCAGGCACCACAGCTGTACGAGGAATCGCAACTGTAAGCTGGAATATTCTAACCAATAGGATTGCTCCATTTCCTTGCTTGGCGCATGCGCAGCTCTCGACTCGGACTCTCCGCGACTTCCCATTAGACCAACTGCTACGCACAACTAATTGTGCCATCCATTTAGTGTTCCCAATGGCACAATCAACGTACAGCTTCCTCGCACAGCACTGGCGAAATGGCACCCTGAAGATCTCCACGACGACCGACCCTGCGCTGGTCGCGTCCAGCAGTCTTCCGAGACCGCTTTCAGATAGTCAGTTCATTTTGTGGATGGTCGACATTTGTTCTCAACAAAAAAAGTAACAGCATACATTTTGCACAGTTGATGGTAATTTTACAAGGTTGATAGTAATTTTACAGAGTTTATGTAAGGCCATCGTAATAGGTCACAGAACAACGATAGGGCCACTCCGCCTGCGCGCGCACTCCCCCCATAGAAGCGAAGAGAGTAAAAAAAATTTACTAGGTTTATTTATGTAAGCGCTTATTTTGAATGCACATCATAAACACATTCGTTGCCATAGAGACGCTGTCACTGGTTTTTTGCATCTTACTCTCTCATCTTACTTTATCGCACTCAAATGACGCTAGTCTAGTAGTGTGGGTGCGGAAAGAAATATTAGAATTATTGACATAATAATGTACCTTAACGATTTTTTATAAATTACTTTAATGATTTTTTTTTTAAATATTGACTAATGTATATTTTTTTAAATATTGACAACTATACTAACCTGGAGTTAGTCATTAATTATTGTTGAATTGTTTTTATAACGCTTTGGTTTTTCAAAAACTGTTATGTTATGAAATTTTAATAAACAAATTTGAATTTGAAGCGTGTAGGTTTAGTAAATAGTGACACTAATTTGTATTGAATGAAAGAAAGAATTCGTCTCTATTAGATGCAGAGCAAGACGCATGGACTTCAGAGCTCTGTGGTAATAGGTCGTTTCTGACAGCTGTCAAACGTATGCAAAATTATAAACTGCAAAGAAAAATTACCCCGGTGTGTTAAGCGTTAGCGCGCTTGTTTATCGCACTCAAATGACGCTAGTAGTGTGGGTGCGGAAAACGTGTAGGTTTAGTAAATAGTGACACTAATTTGTATTGAATGAAAGAAAGAATTCGTCTCTATTAGATGCAGAGCAAGACGCATGGACTTCAGAGCTCTGTGGTAATAGGTCGTTTCTGACAGCTGTCAAACGTATGCAAAATTATAAACTGCAAAGAAAAATTACCCCCCCGGTGTGTTAAGCGTTAGCGCGCTTTTGCTAGGTCTGTGGGTGTGTTGGTGTCTCAGAACAAAAACCTCCTTGGTTGGTGTTAAGAAGACGTCAAAGCGACGTTGGCCCTACTTTTAATGGTGTTGCAGTTGCACTTGTGGTCTGTCATCTCTCATCGACTTTACATTAAATTTGATTACTGCCAGAATCGACATTATGAAAAACTTGTTCTTTAAAAGTGTATGGTGTAGATTATCGCTCGAATTTGGCTAGCAATAATTCAATTGAAGACTTTTGACCTGATAATATGGTTGACTCGAAAAAACAAAAATATTTTAATATAAAATATTTTGTTACGTATGATCTCGTCAATTTATTTATTTGTTAATTATTAAAGTAGAATTTAGGCCTAAACCTGAGATTAATCAGTTACCAATGAAATATTGCATTTAGTTAATTTTTAAAAATAAATTGAATACGTGCGAATTATGGGTATCAATTCTTAGTTTTGAAAAATTTTCTCCCTGACAAACTCTTACAAAGTGAGAAATAATATTTTGTATATCATCCGTAATTAACAATAGAGAAATCTGTGATTTAAATGACATTCAAGAATTGATCCCCGAAAAGATAACAATGTTATTTTAGGAATAAAGCTACTAAGTCTATAAATTCTCTATACTTTTGTACATAAAATAGATATTAGATAATTTAATAATAATAAGTAGTTATGGGGGCCTTCATGTAAACAATATCTTCTAACTTCAAATTGGCGATTTTTATCCTAATAGACTAAGAGCGGGCAGTTTGCAACCTTCCCGCATCGGATACCAAACAGAGACCTATCTAGGCTGCTGCATAATGAAATGGTGAGTCTAAAAAGGAGAGTTGCCTGGGCGCAACCTGGAACGTTGTGTACAGTCAACAAAAAACAATTTTTTTTTATCAAATCGTATATGAAGTGAGCACATATAGTGCATGCAAAAAACAGGATTGTTTTGCTCAACCAGGATACTTAGTGAGTTGACATAACCTAAAATGACATAGCAACTCCTTAAATTACCGGGCTTAGGCGAGGCAACACTGGTTATTTTGGTACATATTAATTAGTAAGTATGCATGTACTATGTACCTACTTGGAACATGAAATGGTAAAAAAATAAGCAGTTTTATGTTGACTGTACACGTGCCAGGTTGCGCCTAGGCAACCCTGTTTTTTTAGACTCACCATTTCATTGTGCAGCAGCCTAGATAGGTCGCTATTTGGTAACTGATGAGGAAGGGTTGCCAACTGTGCACTCTCCGCCTATAAAATGTCACTGCCGATTTTGTTAATTTATTTCTCGAATAACTAGTAGCTTCCTGAGCGCACCTATTCTAAGATTAGTAATCTTTCGACAAAGTTCTTTATTTGGTATTTGGAATTATGCGATATGCGTATTGGCCTTTTGCGTTCTTGGTCATGTGCGTCGAATCCGTCTCTCGAATTATGGAGTTCAGGGTCAACTGATCTCGCAGCCCACTAAACCCGCGGGCGCACTTGTGACCACAGTTTTTTTCATGGTCAACTCGACCACAGATAATGACTCGACCCACCATCGGGACCGTCACTCAGCGCGGGCTCAGTCAACCACTTCAAACTCCTAGGGACAACAAACTACCAGGCTGTGCCCTTGTAAGCTGAGTTGACTGTGTAAATGGTAGAAATTGGTCGACTTAGCCTGCAGGCTATAAATTGTTGGTTTTGCCCGTGGGCCAAGTTGTCCCCCTTCAGGGGTTTGAAGTGCTCGGCTGAGCCCCACCGCCGGCTAAGTGACAGCTCCGGTGGGTCGAGTTGACCATGTATAAACTGAAAGTGGTCAAATAAGCCCGCGGGCTCAGTGACCTGCGGGATCATTTGACCCTGAAGCAGTAGTATGGAAATCACCGACGTTCGTCAAATTCTTGTTTCGTCAAATCCTTGTTTCATCTAATTCTATGTAAGTCAAAACAGTGAATAGCAAAAGTGGAAAAACACCACTATTTAAGGAGAACTTAAGTTGTATGGTGCAGATGGAGTTGACGAAACAAAGATTTGAGTTTTTGACGGACGTCGGTACTTTTATTTACTACTCACCTGTTGTCCCTAACCCTGTATAAAAAGTTGCGTGCGTCATCCTTAACGGGCACTTGGCTGTAGGACGTCAAGAGCACGTTAAGTTTGACACATTGGACTTTCGTTCTTATTTCAATCACCATTGGGGCTAGAATCGAGCTGCAAGTGATAAGCTGCTCTCTGACTCGACTGTTCTTTCAAGGTCTATATTTTACAAACGTAAAACAAAAGCTTAGACCCCCAGTAATAGAAAAAGCATTCCAGAATGTTGGTATTTTGTAGTTGACATTGTTGATTAGAAATGTAAGACTGAAATAAACTATTGAAGATAAGAACTTTCTTTTATTTGTAAACACTAAATTAACAATTACTTATAACAAAATCTACCTAAGAGATCAAAACTCCTAACAAATACATGTATAATCTAAAATATTATATAAAAATATACTCACCGTTCCTTTGCATTGTTTTTAAAATAGAAATATCTGCTTAGATAACATAGAAATAATTTTAACATAGAAATACCTGAATGCTACATATAATTTAGAACACAAGTTACAATTCCATTTGCAAGTAGCAAACAATCACTATAGTCAGGTGTCATCAGTATTAGATTTATTATCATCAGAAGACAATTTATACCCATCAGACAGAAGTAAAACAGTCGTCATCAGATAGTAAATTAATTCGTGACAAATATCAACAGCATCAGATCGGTCGGTCGAGTTTTAGCTTCAGAATAATAATAGATATCTATTTGGTGCAATCAGATGCCGACTATCAGTTTTAAACTTATCGTCATCAGATGTCAACTCATCATCATCGGATTTTATCTTATCAACATCAGATGTCAACTTATTAATATCATATGGTTTTTTACCAACCAAACGACATTTTATCGTGATCTCAAATCATCAGTTCATAGTCATCAGAATTAGCATTTATCATCATTTGACAACAGAATATCGCATTGACGCTTTAAAATGTTATATCGAGATAATTTTCCAGATGAATAATGGATTGTAACTTGATTCAAGTAATAGTGTCCTGGTTGTTTTCAGCATCCATGTCTTGCCGGAACTAGGGACCACAGCACTGCTTCAGGGAACGAGACGGGGTAGCGTAGCCATGATCGTGCCACACCCATCATCCTAGAGAAACAAGGAAGGTGATGGTTTAAAGAATAAGTTCCTGGGAGACCGAGCGATGCCCCAATCATCTAACACCGACCAGCAGATGGCGCCTTAGGGTTTCTAAATCTCACTGTAGTTTTTTTTTTAAATGCGGATGAAACTAATTTCTCTAGACACACAGTGAGTTCTAGCTAGATAGATTTTTCGCCCTCAAATATCTCAAATATTGTTCGTTTAATGTTATATAGGATTACTTAATTTGTTGATGTCATACATAATGTCAAAGTGGCGCCGCCTTCTATAAAACCCCGTGTGTTCTCATTTGATGACTCCTCGCGATCTCAGGTTACTAACAAAGCTAATGGTTAGTATCCGGTAATATAGCCATTAACTTGGATAGCGGTATTGGCCACATCATCATCTGTTCGACGATGACCCTCAAACCAGTTCCCAAGCGCGTGTTATCTCTGAATATCTGGAGAACTCCCTTCAGATATGCATTAACTTGGTTATAGGTTTTAGCCACCACATCAACTGCTCCCTGGTGACCTTGAGGTCGGCGTTCAACATTGCGATATCTCTCTGCAGATTGCTAACAGAGCTAATGATCAGTGAGGTAATAAATAAAATAATTTGCTTCTGGCACTCGCCGACTGCTGCCTAGTTAGGGTGCCGGCTGCAATTTGGGTATACGATTTGCTCATGATTCATATTAATAGGGATGATAGATCAGCTCAATACGAATCGATATGGTCCTTACAAGTTTTTCTGTGCGTCGCTGCGTTTTTGAGTTAAAGCAAAAAGAAATGAAAATAAGATACTAAATAATGTTTTTTTGTCTGCCTTTGTGGCTCCATTTTAAAATACTTCTGAAGATGTAGAAAATTGAAGAGGCAGACATGCAGGGCTCTGCATTATCACGGGACGAAGCGAAGTAGTGAATTTTTGCATTTTGAAGCGCTGTAACTTTACGACGCAGGGCTGTTATTGTGGCAGACCATTTTTCTGGGGTTTTTACATTGTATTTAATCAGATAGTCATAGTCTGCCAGGTGTACGTTTCATTGTCAAATTTCAAAATAATTAACACTTAATTCCTCAAAAACGCAGGGGTGTGGATGTCCGCCAATATTTTTGTATCTTCTAGAGGATGCTCCTTATCATCAAAGAGGCAGACATGAGCAAAGCATATAGAAATTTGTCCTTCATCACCCTTACTTAGTGTAGGCAACGAAGCAGTTGAGCCCTGCATTAATTCCTCTTTGCTGGGGTATAACACTATATGAGACAAACCTTCTATAAAAAAAATCCAAAAAAAATCGGTACTTTTAATTTTTTCATACATTTTTTGTATCTTTTGTAAAATCAAATGTACCGATTTTTTTTTGGATTTTATTTATAGAAGGTTTGTCTTAAAGGGACGGTGTACCGAAAACTGAAAGGGCATGTTCAGCCAACGAAACTGAACAACTTTCCTAAAGAAACATTTCTGGGAAATGAAAAAAGAAATGACCTCTCCATACGTCTACGTCTCTGTTCGTCTAGAGTGAGCAATTTGTATGGAGAGGTCAAATTTTTTTTTCATTTCCCAGAAATGGTTCTTTGGGAAAGTTGTTCAGTTTGGTTGACTGAACATGCCCTTTCAGTTTTCGGTACACCGTCCCTTACACCCTGTATAGTATAATACCCCAGCAAAGTTTCATCGACTGAGGATTTAATGCGGGGGTCTTCATACAACGATCCGCTTCGTTGCCTAGACTAACTAGCCGGTCGGCGTTCACCTTCGCGATACCTTCCTCTAGATCGCCAACAAGGTTGAATATAGTTCGAGTCAGGGAATATCACTAACTTGGTGAGCGGGCGGGGCCACCACATGAGCTGCTCCCTGGTGACGCTCAGGTCGGCGTGCAGCCGGGCGACCTCTCCCTGCAGCTCCCCGACGACCGCCTTGAGCGCCGCCGTCTCGCTGGTGGCCTCGGTGACGCGAGTGTTCAGGTCTGCGCATTCACGGGAGCAGTGGTCGCGGGCCCTGTACAAACATTCAACGTATGGACATAAAAGAAACCATGAAGATTTTTGCAATAAAGCTCTTTGTTTGGCAGAAACTGTTTAAATTAGAAAATTTTGCAACCTAATAGGTGGAACTGGAATCCGCGAATTCTTTAGTACTGCAGACGTCTTTAAACGACTTAGCTATTCCAAGTTCAAATGCCATCTGTGATGTTAAAATTAAGATATTTTTTTCTTTATTGTTATCACAATTCACAACCGGTTACTAGCTGTCGTCATCGACTACTAACCTACCAACATCAGCAGTCGAACTCATCAACATTATTTTAAGTTGTACCTAGCTGCTTCAGTGTCTACTGCATCATCTCTCTCTCCAAATTCTAAATCTGTCCTATAATCATCAACGTCTACTTAATATCATGTTACCAACTCATCGTTATCAGTTGTGGAATCATTGTGATCAGTTGTCAACTCATCGTCATCAGTTGTGGACTCATTGTAATCAGTTGTCAACTTATCGTCACCAGATGTGAACTTATCGTCATCAAATGTCTATTATTCATCATCAGTCGTTAACTTATCGTTATCCATCACTTACTCCTGTTCAAGTCGCAGCTGCTCTCTCGTTTGCTGCAGTATCTTTTGGTTCTCTTGTCTCTGCCGCTTCAATTCCTGGATCTCTTCTTCAGCAGTCACCAGCAACTCCTCGTGGGTAGCTAAATCCTCCTCTACCATTGATAACTGTTGAAAGAAAGGTCCTTTTGTTAGTTTCTTTTTGTGACTTTTGCTATCCCTTCTTGTATTGTCATCACCCTCTATACCCCAGAGGTCCGTCCAACCTGGTTAAATCAACGTCTTAGTCTCGAGAAAGAGAGACTGTCGCTTATGCTTGTGTGCTGCGGGTTCTCTGACACCACCCAACTCCTATACCCAGTGGTGTCCAGCCTGGTTAAATTAATGCCGTACTTTTGAACCCACTACAACTGGGTTTCCGAAGCAGCCGCACGCTCAAGACAACGCGTGCTCTGTGACTGCTGTAAATACCCTGACGCCTTCCATCTCTCTGCCTAACCCAGTTGTTCAGCTAATTTGAAATGTTATCTCACTCACCCTCGAGAAGGCATGGTCCCACTGTAAGCGAGTTTCCGAAGCCGCCGCACGCTCTAAAGACAACGCATCCTCTGAGACTGCTACAGATGCCCTGACGCCTTCCATCTCTCTGCCTAACCCAGTTGTTCAGCCAGATTGAAATGTAATTTCACTCACCCTCAAGAAGGCATGGTCCTTCTGTAAGCGAGCTTTCAAACCCGCCGCACGCTCTAAAGACAACGCGTGCTCTGTGACTGTAACCCAGTTGTTCAGCCAGTTTGAAATGTAATCTCACTCACCCTCGAGAAGGCATGGTCCCTCTGCAAGCGAGCTTCCGAAGCCGCCGCACGCTCTAAAGACAACGCGTGCTCTGTGACTGCTGCAGATGCCCTTACGCCTTCTAGTTCGTTACGACAGTTGCGCCATCCTGTGTACATTTATAAGGTCTCATAAAAGTTGTTTGCAATCGTTAACAGAGCGGTATTGGCATTGATCTTCGTTTTTCGTTTATTTGGGTTTGTTGTATATAAAAAAAAAAATTGGGATCTTTCCCGCTCGATGCCTTACAAAAACAAATTTGAAATCTACATTTTAGTTAATATACGTCACCTACCTATACTCATTTCTGACGCTCGATCCTCTGCCACACAAATATCGTTCTCCAGAGCGTGTTTTTCCTGCAAGTAGAAAACACGTCAATATTTGCACCTGCACTGCTTCTGGACTTTACGCAATAATTACGCAGCTTTAATGAGAGCTTTGAGGCTGAAAACGCTCTACAGACTGCCTGTTTTTCGGCTCTTTATTGAGTCGCCTAGCCTAGATATCGGTTTAACACAGAAACGTTCGGAATTCTAATAACTGAGGCAAATAATCAACTGCTTAGAGGCATGGCGCCTTGTCAGTTGCCTGGCAATTAACAAGGTTAACAAATGACCACAAATGAGTTAAGGCTTTAAGCAAAGAGCTGTATAAGCGACTTTACATCAATAACACATCAGTAACAATGTTATCAATAATAAAATTTCATTTCACCTCCAGTGCACCCACCGCGTCACAGACCGCGTATTCTCACACAGGCGCGTGCGCGAAGCAAGCCAACGTAAGCCATCTCTCTATGGCGGAACATCTGTTGTGAGTCGTTAAATAGCAGCACTTTCTGCTAAGGATGGAGGCATAAGCGTAATCCATTCCTTGGACCTCCATACAAAAATGTATGAATATTTATCAAATCCTAAAAACGTGAAACTTTTATCTTCCTCTCTGAGAAATATGTGACTTGGGACTAATAAATCTTATTACTAAAGTTTTTCTGGTAAAAATACTTAACATTCAGGAATAAAACGGTGTTATAAATCACGCATACAATGGCTATTACGGACCATTTACATTAATGAGCAATTCACAAGTAAATAAATGGTACAGCAGCACTGCACTTACTTTCTCGCAATACTCAAGGAAAAACTATCAACCGCAAACTTAAATTTGTAATGCCATACACATAGTATGGAAATACAAACTTTTATTTACGATTTTCCACAAAAAAATGTTCGAATGAAATATACAGATCAATTCAGAATTTAAATTGTCAAACATTAAAACAAACAAACCTCAAACGATTTCGAGTTAATCACATGTTTAACTTTTGGTAGTACTGGAACACCCTTTATTATTATTATTATTTTATTTATTCAGGAATCAAACAGTCATTTACAGATCTTTCTTATGTACAAACATGAATACTACTAGACCTATAGTTCCCTATATTCTTATCAACCTAAGTATTTCGTTTCAAAAAAATACAACTTATCAAGGTACTAACTATTATAGATACATATACTAATTAAGAAACATTTTCAAAGATTGCTTTTTTAAAACAACATAAAGAAGGATTAAATATATCTACCTTTGAATATTTGTCGTTATAAAGTTTACAACTACGCCTTACAAAACTATTTGCTACATAATTAGTGCCACTTTTTGCAACAGAAAACAATGGTCTTTTCGTGCAAATACGTTCCCGTCTGCGAGGTACACGGATAGAAATATCATGGAGTAATGCAGGGGCATCGACATGATTGTTTAAGAGTTTATGTAGATAAATAAGATTAGCATGAATATGAATATGAATTCCCTTTATATGAATTTTCACAGATCAATGGATACTTGCATGGATAATTGTTCAGTTATTAGTCTTCTGAGCAAGCCCTTTCAGTTTTTGGTACACCCTTTGCACTCAAAAAATCATAAATAATATCCAGTCAGGTAGACAATCAATCGAGGATTAATATTACAAACAATTTTAGTAAACTCAATGGATCCAATTTTGGGTAAATCACATATTTACGATTTGGTCGTACAGGAACACCCCTTATATGAAATTACACAGATCAATTGATACTGGCCACTTAGAACCCTTCGATGGATTTGCATAAAACTCCTAAATTCAAAATATGGTGTCAATCAGACCATTCGTTTAGCCGCTAGGCCAAAGCGTGACGGACAGACCGACGGACCGACCGACCGACCGACCGACCGACGGACGGACATTTTCGGGAAACTTGTTTTTTATTATTTATAAGTGATATAGAACACATTTTTGAGAAAGTTAGAAAAACTTTTTTCACGAATACAATACCATTCTCGCTCCGCTCTAAAGTCTAATAGTATTTTCACAATCGCAAACTTAGTTTAGTTAGAGCATTAGATTTTAAAGATTTCTTGATTTTTGTAAAACTTAACCGGGATTTTTGACCGACTAGTCATCATAGTCGACTAGGAGACGTTTTACACTTCACCACCTCATACAGACTATGTATATGACGGACTTTACTCTGTGGGTCAAACCTTCACGTTGCCAGCTGATACCGTCATTCTGGTAGAGACAGCAGGTGGGTAAACAGTTCTACTGTTGATAAAACCACACCTACCCGCTCGAGCACGGCTTTTTCCATCTCCTTATCGCGGAGCAGCTGCTTCAGTCGTTCCAACTCGCGCATGGCCAGTCGAACTTTCGCATTGTCGGAGTCCAGAAGAGATTTTAGGGCCGATACTTGCATACGGAGACGCTCAGAGCAGCCCAGCTGAAAATTAAAAGTGGTCTATCTTGACAACATTTTCTGCGTAGCTAAAATATAGCAAAGTTTGAGCATTAGTCAAAGCGGAAAAATCAATCACCTTTGATGACGTGAAGTGACTTAGGCTAAAGAGTGGAATTCTCTGCGAGTTCATATAACTCGAATCTATTCAAGTCGCGAGTGAATAGGCTTCTTCTGGGCAAGCTCGTTCCATGAAAACAAGATTAAATGATATGATATCGTCGACCTCATCTCTGTCTTTAAGACTAAATCGAGGTCAAGAGTAATAGTAAGGGTGATGAAGGACAAATTTCTATATGATTTGCTCATGTCTGCCTCTTTGACTGATGATAAGGAGCATCCTCTAGAAGATACAAAAGTATTGGCGGAAATCCACACCCCTGCGTTTTAGAGGAATTAAGTTTTCACTATTTGAGGAATTAAGTTTAAAACTTAATTCTTTATATTACGTACGTACACCTTTCAGACTATGACTATCTGATTAAATACAATGTGATACCCCAGAAAAATGGTCTGCCACCATAATAGCCCTGCGTCGTAAAGTTACAGCGCTTAAAAATTCACTAATTCTTCCCATGATAATGCAGAGCCCTTCATGTCTGCTTCTTCGATTTTCTACATCTTCAGAAGTATTTTAACAAAGGCCGACAAAAAAAACATTATTTAGTATCTTATTTTCATTTTTTTGCTTTAACTCAAAAACGCAGCGATGCACAGAAAAACTTGTAAGGACCAAATCGATTCGTATTAAGCTGATCTATCATCCCTATTAATATGAATCATGAGCAAATCATATATCCAAATTGCAGCCAGCACCCTAACTATAAGCTCATTGACAATAAAAAAACAACGAACTTCACGGTGGTTTTATCACATTTTTGGGCGACTGTACAAGATCCAATGCCTAGACTGGGGGCGTGGATTTACATTTTTCAAATTTCTAGGGAATAGTATTAGTTCTCGAAGAAGAAGAACACGCCCCCGTTATTATTAATACGATGACACTGTCCGTATTCAATCAAGGTAAGGTTCATACGATGTTGAATAAGTAGTGAGACTGAACAACATTTTAGCTGTAAAGTCTTTCGATGTTTATGGGTATTGATAGTTTATTTCAATAAAAAGATGGTATCAAAAACTTAGGTCATAATATTTAAAAACGTATAAATAATAAGGTAAAGTTCAACAGCCAGTCAGCCAAATTGAGCAAAACTAAAGTTTCGATAGACGCCATTCAACAATCTGAGTTTTAAACACTCTCCCCCCCACTTACTAGATTTACTTGACAGTTCTTCTACTCATAACGAAAAACACAGAAACTAAAGCATGGATCCCATCCCATAAGAAGAGATTTGGTAGGACCAAAATGATAAGCTTAAATTTTCAAAAGAATCTAATTTCGGAAAACTTTGGGATTCAGGGTCCAAATGTATAATTAAATTAAATTGACATGTGATAGTGAAAATTTTGACAGTTGAGCAATTTGAGTTTAGCAATTTTCCATATACTTATTAAATGCCGTAGTAATTCCTATGTTTACGACATTATTAGGTATTATAGGTAATAAAGCGGCGACGTCATTTTTCCCATGACTAACCGTTAGGAAATTTGAATGGTCAATGACCTTGATTTCTCAGCATGTGCTGTGCTAAATCATCGGGCTAATTAATTTCAAAGGCTCCGCTTGTTGATGTTGTACACCCAAGCTGCTTGCTTCTCTGACGCCTGAAGTTCATGAGTCCCTAGTACCTGAAACTCTAGCATCTTCCGTATAAACTTGACATCGCTCTGACGGTGACACCAGAAAACTTTTTTACTCGATACAATCTGTACCTAGTTCATGAGTCCCTGGTACCTGAAATTCCAGCGTCTTCCGCAGACACTTGACCTCGTCCCGTCGGCGACGCCAGCAAGCCAGCAGCATAAAGCGACACACCCTGGCTGCTGCTTCCTCCTCCGCATCAGTACGGAGTCCTGGCGAAGAACTGATGTCTCCCAGCTCGCTTCTTCTGCAAAGATAGGTCAGCGAGAGATGTAGGTAGAAAGAGCATGTCTAGCTCCCATCCACGTCTACTCACCCCCTCTCCCTCACCGCCTCCCGTTCACTCCCTCCCTACCCTCACCCTCTGACTCATCCACATCTTGCTCAAAATGAAAGCAAAGAAGTATCCAGGTCAACAATTTAAACTTTTGAAGAAAGAAATAAAAAATACTGCCTCAAAGTTGGTTTCGTTTAGTGTAACAACTTTTACTAGATTTTTCTTTACTTTTATTTTACCCAATCACACGCGCCATCTAGCATTACCCTATCATCAACATTTTCTATTCTTATCAAAACTTTTGATAACATGCGAAAAACCGCATACAATAAATAACTAAGCAACAAACTCAACTAGGTAACAATAGTACCACAGTCCCACAGTTTAACTTATTACGTAGTCAAAGAAGTCAATTATTATGAAGGAAGAAATAATCGCAAATGTTTTCCTCAAAAATCTGCTCAGCATTGTGCTAGTCTTGCAATAATCGAGGCAAAATTAAAATTTAATACTAAACAGAAATGGGTTTTCCCACTTACGTTGGGTAAAACCCACTTACGTTAGGAAAAACCCAGACGTCTTGAATGAGCCGGTGTAGGTAAATATAAACCAGTGATGATGCAGCGTCATCAGTGTCGTAAAAAATTATCAAGTTACAAAAATGTGTGCGAGTTGCCCACTTACTAGCAAGCAGCAAGGTAGCAACGACGATCACACCTAGCTGAATTCAAAGACTGATTCGGCATACATTGCTCGTTGAAGTAAGGATATTGCAATTAACATAACCAAGCCTCCAAGCAAAGGGCCGATCACACCTGACTGAATTCACACACTAAGTCAGTTAGTCTCCTACGTAGGAAAGGAAGGTAGAAAGATGGAACTTAGTAAGTCACTAACTGAGTAAGCCGCATAGTAAGCAACGCAGAAAGGAACTTTAGTGAAGGGCCAATACGAATAGAACACCTCATCGTACGGAAAATATTAATAAGGGCTAATTTATGTTGTATAGAAAAACACTAGAATAACTACAAAAAAAACCACAGAATTACTGGTATACTAAAAAACAAACAAGGAATTAAAATTAGGTTGCACCAGTCAAGTAAACACAAAGAATTTGAGTGATTTATTCATTCTTTTAGTTAGAATAAATTTTTCATTCAAAATCGTACGAAAAGCGAATAATGATTCCAATGAAAAATAACAATTGAATGATAAAAGATTATTTGGATAGTACTAAGTAGTACATTCGAATATTTCGATTGTTTCTTCTTGAAATAATTGTACATCACTATTAAGGAACATCAACATAGTATAGCTATACGTTAGTATACCTCTATATTTTCTGTGCTGGTACACTTTATAGCGCGACTGATATGTTCAGATACTTTGTATAAAGGCTTCTATGAGTATTTTTAATGACCTTAAAATAAATTGAAAAGCAAGCTAAAAACTCGTTTATACTTTTATATTTAGTAGTAGAAGTAGTTTTAGAATACGATTGTCTTACTTTATTGCAATTGAAATAATTATAATATTATTATTATTGTAAAGGGGGCCCAAATGGGTAGGTCAAAGTTTTTAATTGTCAGTACTAAGTCAAGTTAGGTATCATATGAAAGTGCTTCACTTGTACATTCCAAAATAGTTCTTTATATTTTTAACGACTCTTAGTTTTCAAGTTATGATGAAAAAAGTTTTAAAAAATTATCCCTTCCTTATCCCCGAAGTTTTCCGAAGAAAAAATCTGAATTAATTAAAGTCCATAGAGGTTTATGTGAATAATTCAGAAAAAAAACAATCTCTCTAAGTAGCACAGTTTTTTGGAAATTTGCAACAAATCTTTACAAACAAATTTAGTTTTGCGGTCCTTACAATGGACCTTATTGCTTCTAAAAATACTATAGGTAGGTATATCGGAACCCTCGATGCGCGAATCCGACTCGCACTTTAACATTTTTTTTTGTTGTGTATAGATGTATGTATGGTGAAAATCGTTAATTTTTCATGGTATGAGTCCATTGATGAAGTTTTCAGGAGATTGTTTGACACCTTGTACGTGGGACACTCAGAAATATTTGCGACACTAAAAAAAATTGTTCTACAGGTACATATATTTTTATTAAATCTTTTCAAAGTACTCTCCACCAGCCTCTATACAAAGATTCATGCGTCTGAACCAGTTTTCAAAACACTTTTTCCAGTCCGCCGTAGACACCTCGTTTACAGCCTGCTCGAACGCAGCCAGCGCATCTTCCGGCGACGAAAATTGTATCCCCTTGAGCTGATTTTTTATTTTTGGAAATAAAAAGAAGTCACACGGTGCTAGATCAGGGCTGTAAGGAGGGTGACCCAGGAGTTTGACTGGTGTGCTGTCCAGGAAGTCCCTCGTTTTGAGCGCGGTGTGTGCAGGCGCATTGTCGTGGTGGAGCAGTAGTCCGCGGAGCCCTGTGTTTGGTCGCTTGTTGCTCACAACAGAAAAAACTTCTGGTAAACATTTGGTAGTATACCATTCGGCGTTGATGCTTCTTTGATCTCGTAAGGGAATTGAGGCCAAGTGGCCAGTCAAATTAAAAAAGCTGGCGATCAAAATCTTCCCCCCGCTTCGAGATCGCTTCACTTTGGTAGGCGTTGGTTCATTTTGAAACACCCAAACTGTCGACTGGCGCTTGGTTTCTGGATCGTATTGATAAATCCAGGACTCATCACCTGTTACGATGTCGTAAACACGCCGAGACGAGCCTGCTTCAAATTTGTTCAGCATATCACGGCACCATTCCACCCGGGCCTGCTTCTGAGCGTCGGTGAGGTAGTGCGGCACCCAGCGCGATACTATCCTCCTCACGCGAAGATGCCCGTGTAGAATCTCGTGAACGCTTCCCGATCCAATCTTTAATATGTGCTGAATCTCCTGATATGTAATTCGCCTATTATCTTGGATTAAATTTTTCACTGCTAGCACGTTTTCTTCCGTAATAGCCGTCAAAGGGCGACCGCTTCTTTCTTCATCCCCCAAGGTTGGTCGACCGCGCCTAAATTCGTTATACCAACGATACACGGTTGCCTTGGAGGGGCCTTCATCCATAAATGCCATTTGAAGTCTATCGAACGATTCATCCGGTTTCAGGCGACACTTGAAATCGTAAAAAATCATAGCTCTAAAATGTTCCCGGCGCAGATCCATTTTTCAGTAAGACACGATACTTTGAATTGGCTCGCAAAAAATGTGGAGGGAAATTTTGAAAATGGAACACACATATTTTTACTTACAAGTAATCATATTTTCGAAAAAGATTCTGACCGGCCAGTCTCCCATATATAAAAACTATTTTTCGCAATACTTTCTGAGTGGCCTGGTACTTGTCCGTAATTTTGTTAGACTTCCTTAAAAGAGATACTTTGTAATCCTGACAAAATTTTCAATTCATGTCTAAATCAGTTGTCCCTTTCATAAAAAAATGTATAGGATCAAAACTGTTTAGTTTTCGCGTCGAGTCGGAAGCAACAGTAGTGTGCGTATGATCGAACACACACATGCGCGCAGTCCACGCGGAGTCGTAGTGCGTCATTTCACCCGAGACGCGTTCTCGCCCGCTCGGAGGAAACGACACCTTTTAAAAAACTGTGTTTTGAATGGAACTTTTTTCTCTCAAGGTATTTTTAATGAACTCTACTAATATAGCTCAGCGCAACGATTGTATAACGGAGGGTTACTCGAGGGGAAGCGAGGGGCGACAGGGAACAGCTCTTCAAGTTTGTATACTCAACAGCACGTCAGTAGAAACACTTTAGACTTACTCGTAATGACATGGTGGTAGAAACTATCATCCGCACATCACTTATTATCCGAAAATCACTCATCATCCGCTCATCATCATTCATCCACTCATCCACGCATCACTCATCATCCACTTATCATCATTCATTCACTGATCAACTATCATCCGCGCATCACTCATTATCATTGATCCACTCTTCAACTATCATCCGCGCATCACTTATCATCCGCTCATCATCATTCATCCACTGATCAACTATCATCCGCGCATCACTTATCATCCGAAAATCACTCATCATCCGCCCATCATCATAATTCATCCACTCAACCACACATCACTCATCATCCACTGATCAACTATCATACGCGCATCACTTATCATCCGAAAATCACTCATCATCCGCTCATCATCATCATTCATCCACTCATTAACTATCATCCGCGCATCACTCATCATCATTGATCCACTCATCAACTATCATCCGCGCATCACTCATCATCCGCTCATCATCATTCATCCACTGTTCAACTATCATCCGCGCATCACTTATCATCCAAAAATCACTCATCATCCGCTCATCATCATCAGTCATCCACTCATTCACGCATCACTCATCATCCGCTCATCATCGTTCATCCACTCATTAACTATCATCCGCGCATCACTCATCATCCACTTATCATCATTTATCCACTGATCAACTATCATCCACGCATCACTCATCATCATTGATCCACTCATCAACTATAATCCGCGTGTCACTCATCATCATTTCATCATCATCATTCATCCAGTCATCAACTATCATTCTGCCTAAGTTTGGCGCCGTTTGCTTTAAAAAAAATAATCCATTTAAATCCGTGCCATCTCTGCACATTTCGTTGATTTTGTGATCGAAAGATCGAAGGACACATACTAACGATCAAAAGGCAGTCTTATTTCGGAAAGCCATGCCATGGAAATCCGTCTCAAGAGGAAAATCTAACAGACCTGACGAAATAATGTAGCCTGTTTCCTGCCTAAGTTTGGTGCCGTTTGCTTCTTTTAAAAAAGTAATCCATTTAAATCCGTGCCATCGTTGTACATTTCGTTATTTTTGTGATCGAAAGATCAAAGGACACATACTAACGATCAAAAGGCAGTCTTATTTCGGAAAGCCATGCCATGGAAATCCGTCTCAAGAGGAAAATCTAACAGACCTGACGAAATAATGTAGCCTGTTTCCTGCCTAAGTTTGGCGCCGTTAGCTTCTTTTAAAAAAGTAATCCATTTAAATCCGTGCCATCGTTGTACATTTCGTTATTTTTGTGATCGAAAGATCAAAGGACACATACTAACGATCAAAAGGCAGTCTTATTTCGGAAAGCCATGCCATGGAAATCCGTCTCAAGAGGAAAATCTAACAGACCTGACGAAATAATGTAGCCTGTTTCCTGCCTAAGTTTGGCGCCGTTTGCTTCTTTTAAAAAAGTAATCCATTTAAATCTGTGCCATCGTTGTACATTTCATTGTTTTTGTTATCAAAAGATCAAAGGATACATACTAACGATCAAAAGGCAGTCTTATTTCGGAAAGCCATGCCATGGAAATCCGTCTCAAGAGGAAAATCTAACAGACCTGACGAAATAATGTAGCCTGTTTCCTGCATAAGTTTGGCGCCGTTTGCTTCTTTTAAAAAAGTAATCCATTTAAATCCATGCCATCGTTGTACATTTCGTTGTTTTTGTGATCGAAAGATCAAAGGACACACACTAACAATCAAAAGGCAGTTTTATTTCGGAAAGCCATGCCATGGAAATCCGTCTCAAGAGGAAAATCTAACAGACCTGACGAAATAATGTAGGCTTTTTCCTGCCTCAGTTTGGCGCCGTTTGCTTCTTTTAAAAAAGTAATCCATTTAAATCCGTGCCATCGTTGTACATTTCGTTGTTTTTGTGATCGAAAGATCAAAGGACACATACTAACGATCAAAAGGTAGTCTTATTTCGAAAATCCATGCCATGGAAATCCGTCTCAAGAGGAAAATCTAACAGATCTGACGAAATAATGTAGCAAGCAGCACGTTCAAGTTTCCGATCATCGACCCTAAACAGCTCTACCAATTCCGACCACTGCCGATTACCCATCATCTACCGGTCACCCATCATCTACCATTGACTCGTCTTCCGCCGGTCACCCATCAATATCATCCACCGGTCACCCATCTTCGTCCGGACATCAATCACGTACCAAAAATCTATTACTCTGATAACCCTTCTGACCCATCATCTACCTATCTTCCTCCGCCTACCCTTCATCACCAGTCAACCATCACAAAACAAAACTACCTAGGTATGGTATATAAGTAGGTACTTACTTGGTTAAAGGAATAGATATTTTTTGAATTTTTGACGGGATACATAATATTTATCTTTGCGCTTCCCCATTTCTCTAAAACAAACACTTTACGAGTATAAATACAAGGAAAGAAATATCTTACTTTAGAAAATAGTAAAAAACAAAGTTACCTTGTTACACTATGAAAGCAGAGAATGTGTATACGTTGAAACGCGATCCATAATTTTGGCGCGTCGCGGTGCAAACTGACGTGGTCTCACTTCGAGCTCTTGTGGGTATCGGCCGCGTGTCAGAGCTATTTATTAGACTTCGCGCGGTCATACTAAAAATGTATGGCGTAATCGTAATGGTTTTAAAAAAATCATATTAAATATGTAAGCAATATTAAACCGTGATTGCCGTTTTGGTAGTTTTTACGTGGTGCAGTCTTAAGTAAAATATTTTCGGCCAACGATATTTTTACAGTAACAAAATGCTGAAGTCAATTCTTTTTATCTAGAAGTTTATTGATCTTATTTGGATTTTTTTTTTCTGTATGTAAGTTTATTTATTGTTTGCCATAGTTTCTCATTATCTTTTGGATATGGTTTTAAAAGACCTCGACTAACAATGAATACTTTCGGGCGAAATGACCAACCGGGCGAACTCGCCTCGGAGGAAATGACCACCAAAAAATGACATCGGAATATAGTAAGCCACTTAGTTAGGAGGTTTAGTGATGGGCAAATGCGAATGATTGACTCGAATCGAACAACTTGTCGAACAAAAAATAATGGCCTAACTGATGGTATACTTTTTTACTTAAAACAAGCGCTCCTACTAGAAAAACAATTAAAGACCGCTATATTCAAAACTAACAGTGTTGCACTAGTCAAGTATTCTACACGGACACATCTGACTCCGTCGCGCTTTAACTGGCGATTGATTGAGTACCTAACCAAAACGTAAATTTTGAAAATTATTGAATCAGTGTTGCTGCGATAACGAGATCGATGGTTGAATTTTAAAAATACAGTAACTCTACCGAATATTCCTATAGAAAATATCGAGAATATCGAATTCTTAAAAGTACCGGTAATAATCGATACTAAATAACCGACCAAGTTCGTACTTCGTGTCAAGCCACGCGCAGTGTAGAGTAAAGGAGTGATCACACCTAGCTGAATTCAAAGAATAATTCGGCATACATTGCTCGTTGAAGTAAGGATATTTCAATTAACATAACCAAGCCTCCCAGCAATGTATGCCGAATTAGTCTTTGAATTCAGCTAGGTGTGATCACTCCTTTACCTAGTTCTTTTTACGATGTTTTTTGTCGCAAAGCAGGTTTATTAACTCTACTGAACAGTCGTATAGAAAATATCTGAACCTTTCAAGTATCGATGGTAATCTATAGTGATTTTTTTAATTTTTTTTTAGTACTTTTTATTACACCATGAATAATTATTATTTTTTATCGACAAGTTGTTCATCATCATTCGCAAAATTTACCCATCACTAAACTTCCTAAGTTCTTGGGAGTAAGGAGGTTTAGTGATGTCCGAGTGCGAATGATTAATTTTAATTTAATTCCGTGTTCGCATCGAAATTAAATTGACCAATACATGGTCTAAGGGACTGGTTTCCGAAAACTGAAAGGGCGTGGTCAGTCAAGGTAACTGAATAATTTTCAGTAAACAAAACTTTCAGAAAATATTAAAATAATCTTCTTTTCCACAAAAAAGCCACGATCACACCTAGCAGAATTCAAAGACTAATTCGGGATACATTGCTCGTTGAAGTAAGGATATTGCAATAACACAACCAAGCCTCCCAGCAATGTATGCCGAATTAGTCTTTGTATCCAGCTAGATGTGATCGTGGCTAAACTGTCCATTTGCAATTTTATATGAAGAGTATTGAAGAGGCTGATAGTTTTATTTACTGAAAGTTGTTCAGTTACGGTGAATGACTATGTGCACCTGCAAGACTAGAAAAAGAGAAAAAATGCATCCACTTCATTTACCACAGCCATTGTTTTTGTTTGATCATAAATACTCTTATTCATAAGATTTGGCACGGCAATGTTCAGGTCTCATTTGTCCATTTAAGGTAAATAAAAATAAAAACATCACGGAAATGTATTGTCAGCCTATTAAAGCCACGATCACATCTAGCTGGATTCAAAGACTAATTCGGCATACATTGCTGGGAGGCTTGGTTATGTTATTGCATTATCCTTACTTCAACGAGCAATGTATGCCGAATTAGTCTTTGAATCCAGCTAGCTGTGATCACTCCTTGACTCAACCGAACAGTCGTATACAATTTTTTTATGGTGATTTTTTTAAGTTTATTATTAGTACTTATTATTAAACCAAGATAATGCTTTATTTTTATTTTGCATGGACAAGTTGTTCGATTCGAATTAATCATTCGCAAAATTTTCACATCACTAAACCTTCTAACTCCTTTACTTGAAGGGACTTAGCATGCTTAGTGATGTCCAAGTGCGAATGATTAATTCAACATATCGAACAAAAATATACTTATATTAAAAAAACGGTCAAGTGCGAGGCAGACTCTCGCTTCGAGGGATTCGATATTCCTGTAGTATTTTTAAAAGCAATAAAAGCCCATCTTTAAGACCGCAAATAAGTTTGTCTGTATTTTTTTCTTCTTTCAATTATCGGTTGTATTTGTCTTGAGGTTGTATCAGCCATTTTTTAACAATCGATAGCATTTTATTGTACAATAATTATTTTCGATAAGGCTATTCAACAGAGTTACTGTATTTCAAGATTAACTACCGACAGCGAAACTATCGCTATCGGAACATCACTATTCAGCAACTGTATTAGTAGGCACTTTTTATACTTAGCTTCCTAGCTAGAACTCTGAATTCACAAACGTCTTTTTCAACGTAGCCTCCTAGGTAGATTTCTTATTCAGTCGTCAAATTCAAGCAGGTGTAATCGCGGCTTATGCCGAATTAGTCTTTGAATTCAGCTAGGTGTGATCGTGGCTTAAAACCGGTGATGTAGCGGCAAGAAGCGGTCAGTGAAGGTCAAGGGCGAATCGAAACCTTATTATATCTGACTAGCTCTACGCGCGACTTCGTTTTTGTATTGTATGCTTGATATTTTGTATACAGTTAAACATACAGCCGTTTACCGTGTGGTGCCGGCAAAGAATAGTATCAACCCATCTCTTCCCGTGGGTGTCGTTAGAGGTGACTAAGGGTTATGAACAGGAGGATGGGCAGCAGCGTCCTTCTGTGTAAGTATCTTACCATCGTACTTACTGCGGTCACCAACAACCGCGGTCCATAGTGCCTGCCGCAACGCTTACAAGCGTGGTGCTTATGAAAGTTCTCCTCCACATTGTTCCAGAAAAAGCTGGAATTCTGGAGGCTCACTGTCCTGCAGTGGACGTTTCGTGGGATGATGAAAAAATGTAAGCACTATTTTAGCATGTTACTTAAACCATAAAACTGAATAACTTTCCCAAGAAATGGGTCAAAAATTGGTCAAAATATTAAAAAATTCCCTTCCCAAACAAAATTTGCTATCAGCTACTGCACTTTCTATGGGAATATGATTTTTTTTCTCGTATTCTCGTATGTTCCTTGGAAGAAGTTGTTTAATTACATGGCCTAAGTTCCATGCTAAAAGTGTATCATAGCAAATCAAATATTTATCTAAGAGGAGGTCGTAACTTCTCAAGTTAGAACACAAACCATAGACATGATTGTTTCGTTATAAATTTGAAGTCATTGACAAAAAAAAAAAAAATTAAGTTTCTTCAAATCGATTTTTTGCCACTTTGTCATCAAAGTAGAAAGTGATTTAATACAGCTTTACTTCAAAGACGCTTTTTGCTTTTTAGTTACTTTTTAATAAACTTGTTTAGTTTCTTTCTATAGTAAGGGTGATGAAGGACAAATTTCTATATGATTTGCTCATGTCTGCCTCTTGGACTGATGATAAGGAGTATCCTCTAAAATATACAAAAAATATTGGCGGACATCAACATCCCTGCGTTTTTGAGGAATCAAGTTTTAACTATTTTGAAATTTGACAATGAAACTTACACCTGGCAGACTATGACTATCTGATTAAATACAATGTATAAAACCCCAGAAAAATGGTCTGCCACCAAAATATCTTCAGAAGTATTTTAACAGGAGCCACAAAGGCAGACAAAAAACACATTATTTAGTATTTTATTTATATTTTTTTTGCTATAACTCAAAAACGCAGCGACGCACAGAAAAACTTGTAAGGACCAAATCGATTCGTATTGAGCTGATCTATCATCCCTAATAATATGAATCATGATCAAACCATGTACCCAAATTGCAGCCAGCACCCTAACTACTACGGGATAGAACAGGTAGGCATTATGTTTACCTCTCCTTCCGAATCCTCTTAGTTGGGGTCAGATCTTCCATAGAGACCGCTTTGGGTCCGATCTTGACCGGCCGCACTGGGGTCTGATTCTGGTACTCATCGAGACAGTTCCTCAGACGCGCCAAGTTGGCACTCGGAGACGAGCCCTTAGCGGTGAACTTGCTTACTGGCACGGAGAACAGCTGCTTCTTAGGGTGGGCCGGATGTAACCGGTTGCTGCAAGGAGAAAGTTCGTAGCGTTAGTTGTAGAGGCTCTACGAGTACGATATGCTACGCCGTAGGCCTGGGTTACGTACTTTCACGACTTTCGGCTCGATAGAGCTTATTTTTGGGTGTCAGTCAGCCTTCCGAATACTGAAAAGGGCTTTGACCAGTCACCGTAACTGAAAAACTTTCAGGAAATGCAAAAGTAAAAATAATCGGTCTCTCCTTAAATGTCCAATCAAGTTTACGATTTTGAATGGAAGCCGTTTTTTTTTCTGAAAGTTTTATTCGCTGAACGTCGTTCAGTTACGTTGACTGATGATCGTGCCCTTTCAGTATTCGGCCCTAGTCCCTTACACCCCGTATTAATTGTTTCCGGGTTATTTTATCGATTATCGATGACATGGAATGTGTCGGGTGTCTGTGTCGGAAAGTTTTAAAATTGACCCCAGAGACATGTTTCTCGAAGCTCTACAAGCTATAAAATCACATGGTACAAATTAATATCTCGGCTGCTATGGCTACAGTTCGAGCTATAAAGTACCTATGAGCGCTCAGCGATACTGGTACGGGTCGAAAACTTGCTTCGTACGGTCAACCGCACGTCGGTAGAAACTTTTTCAACTCTATTACCAAGTCATAAGGTCCAAAAGTGTTTCTACTGATGAGCTGTTGAGTGTACCTACTCCCTCGCCCAGCGCTCCCCAACCTTAGTTTTACTAACCGTAAAGCTACGAGAAACATGTCTCTGGGGTCAATTTTAAACTTCCCGAGGCCCGACACTTTCCAAGAATAAATAAATATTAGTGGACAATTCACACAGTTATCTGATCCCAAAATAGGTAAAGCCTGTACTAGAGACTGATATACACAAAAAAAATTAAATAACACCCATGCTCCAAATTATTTCAAAAACTTAATGATTATAAATTTTATCTGAGTTCTTTTGGTGTTGTTTCCCTAGTGGACATTCTATCTTACGGTCTATCCACCTTTTTACCGTTATCAATAAACTATTTAGTTTTTCAAATTCACTTTTAGTAAAAATAAGTGGGGTTCGTTTTTCAACATTTGAAGATGGCGGTCGTGTTTATATTTCAATTTTAGTTTTATTTGTTTATTGAAGAGTTTAATGAATAATTTGATTGGGTGTTATGCAGTAAACGTCTTTGAAAATGATCATCTATTAGAAGATTGGAATACATGCATTTATCAAGATTTTTGGATGGAGAGAAGCGGCCCATCGACACTTCAATAATTTTCCCCATCAACTTATCGGAGTCATCATAGTACACAGGCCCTCGTCTTCGTGATGTGGATTCCTGTGTAAATCTTTCACTTGACATTGGCGAACTCGCCATAATTTTATAATAATTTGTTAACTTGACATTGTGCAAAATACATCTGAGATGTGACGCCATTAAATAAATATCTATCTATCTATCTAAAAATAAGTGTTATGAAAAGGGGATTGCAATCCACAGAAACCTCACAATAATTATTAATTCTATGATTCAACACCGCTTGTTGTTGTTTTTTAAACGTTGCTCGAGGAAATTCCAAAGAAGGATAATTTTCATTTCGCGATATCAAACATACTGCAGTAGCTAACCGTAACAGATACACGTGCGCAAGAGCAACTTAGAAAAGTTCTTATAAGTTGCGTACAAAAGTAAGAGGGCTCCAGTCTCTTCCAGTGTTTACAGACGTGAGTGTTTACAGACCTTGCGTTGATTCAAAAGTCTACCAGGTCTGCCTGTGAACAGGGTCGACTGTAAACATCCATACCTAATATGATATATCTAGTATTGGTCAAGTGATTTGTTTAGAAATATCAATTTTTTTTGCATAGCTGGCTGGATATTATTGCTAACGTATTAGTTGCATTTCCCCTGTTCACAATGACCTGGCTATTAGGAGTGATTCAGTGCTAGGACGGCCGGTGTTTTTGCAGCAACTGTTTATTACTCTGTGCTTGCTTATAATCTGTGGTAAACAGTGAATGAATGCGGCTTACGGAGGTGGTGTGGTCTGAAGATTCTGCCGCTCCCTGGAAAGCTCCCTCTCCGAAATGTCGCCCGCCCCAGAACGGGCTACAGGAGATGGACTCTGCGACAACATCTTCGGTAACTGTTCCGGCATTTTATTTATTTCTCGTAAATTCAAATAGACAACGAGCAAAGGTTTTGAACGTGAGTTGACAATTAGAGAATAACAATATGACAAAGACAGTGGTTTGAATTTTACGTTCGAATTGTTTTTTTTTTCGCTGCTTAAAAAAAGTTTCGTTGCTCAAAAAGTTTCGTTTGTTTGCGTCAATGAAAGGTACATTAATACTGACAGTCATATGCTGCGCATGGCCTATGATCTTATCTCATTATCTTATCTACCTACCTAGCCAATCGAGATTCACGCGCTACATTTTTGAGTGCATCTGAGTAACGTGTCGAACACGGTGCCGACACTTGTACTAAAGTTTTTTATTAATTTTGACACGAAAACGATAAATTTGTCATTTATTTGTAATTAATTAATTTTATACTGCAATAAGTACCAACGATGAGCAGTGGTCATTGTAAAAAGCAACCCTGATTGGCTCTGAAAATGTAATGATTATTACATTTTGTTATAATTATGTTATACTTAATGTTTGATCTATGTTTTTGACAGTCGTTCGTTCATATTCACGAACATTTATATAGGTAGTACTTATATCATTTTGACCGGTTAACTTATTGTTTATTTACCAGGGATAGATTGATACCTTCACTTATTATGTACCTACCTGGTACCTACCTAAATACCCTCAATATTAGGGTACTTTGGTTTTGTCAGACAGTTCGCGTGAGGCGACAGGTGTATCGAGGGTTGCGTCGCGTCAGGGCGCCAGGCATCGCGTCGCCTAATGCTTTGCCCCTAGACTTGTGTGTGACGCATCGACGGAGGGGTTGATTGCATGCCCTAATAATATTATAGGTACTTGAATGTTGAGCTATTTTATTGTACGGCGTTATTTTTATCACTACATCTGTGACCTAGCCAATCCCGTTCGAGATCGGTTAGGTTGAGCTCTAACGGACTTATGAACGGACTCAAAAGTCGAATCAAAGATCCGATGTGATGCGTCGATAAGATGCTTTATAGATTATACGTCGAAATGACATCTCCGGCTACAGGTTGCAGGCTCCGGCATCGGACATACGTCCCATATTCGAACGACCTATCCTTGTTCATAATATTAGTTCAAAGATTTTTGGAAATATTGAGATAAGGTTTTAAAAATCCCCATCTTGTGTGAGTCGTGATGTTGTTAACCTTGTATACCGGTTTCGGCAGGATACCTCAGGTGGTTCGATGACCAGTACCATACCGGTACCCGTACACCTGCCTTACTAACGTGATTTTAGTACACGGTGCACATGTTAGGTCAAGGAACATACTACTCTCTAACCGAGAGGGTGTTAGGTACAGTCAAGCTTGACAATACAGCGTGATTGAAGCTCCTATTTCTATTGAAATAAGATCGCTATAAAGTCCATTAATAAAGCTTGATGTGCTCTTGATTATACCTTTTCGAAAAATTCATTCGCAACAAGGATATACAGGGTGTAATGGACAGGTTGGCGTAAAATTATAGCGCATGATTAGTCAACGTACAAACTAACTGTAGGGCCAACGTAGGAAGTCCGTTTTGATGTTTCCTTAACACCAACGCACAGGGTTCATTTTTCTTTGCAGGTCATAATTTTTCATATGTTTGACACCTGTCTCAAAGGACCTATAACTATTTATTTTTGGTTCATGCCTATTACGATGGCCTTACTTTAGTTATCTATCATGCCTATTAAGTTTTCGGAAATCTGTCCCTTACACCCAAATAAAGAACGAATATTTAATTAGGTACGTAACTACCTAAAAGGATAGGTAAGTATATGTTTTTTTTCCTTGTTTCAACGGAATTTGAGATCATCCAATCACAACAGAAAAAATTGGGATGTATGAGGGTTTCTGTTTGTACCTACCTACATTAGTTACCTACTCTCAGTTTTATTCCCTTATACATACATACATGATACACCCCAGCTGATTTTGCGTGTCACTAAACGAAAATTATATAATTAAGGAAAGAGCGCATTTTTCAAGGGGACAGAACGTACCAAAGGGTTGATTTGATAACCAAATTATAGGGGGTTGCGAACTATAGGGAGCGCGTAGCGTGGCGCCTCACGCAAACGTATGAGCAATAGTATCGCGCGAAGCGAAGCCGCGTCAGGACGGCGGCAACAGGCGTCTGGCGCGTCTACCTGCCGCCGAAATGTTGAATCACCCAGATGTCCATTCACAGACAGACTTACCCTACCTGTACTGTACTATTATAATATTGTAGTTTAAAAATAGAATGTGCTAAGAACTTCTAAACGAAATCAATTTTTATTTCTCGTCTTTGAGGAAATAAGACTATCGAATCGAACTTCGATATTACAGCATATTTTCCTGGTTTGGCATTTTATTATTATATGAGCCCAGGGTCACATACCTATACGATAAATATTGTTTGCTGCAAGTCAGTCGCGTCTGGGTAGAAGGACAATCAACAAATATTTTGTGTTTTCACGAAATTATGTGTCATAGGTTTTTGTGGACTATTGTTTCCAGTTTTATTGTTTTACTTGTAAAATGTTGATTATGTGTTTGGTAGCTAAACAGGTAGGATATTAAATGTTTAATTTGACTTAAAGACTAAAACAGCCAAGTGAGTCATGATAGATAGGTAGGTACTGCTGAAATATTCAGAAAGCGTAGCGAGCGCTCCATCCCCCGCTAAAATTGGACCTTGTGACTCATCCGCTGAGACCTTCAATAATTTGGGATTTGTACATAGCGATGACTCACTCACTTACACCCTCGGTTCTATAATCTTTCAGTTTCATGACGAGGAACTAAAAATAATTATTTCCTTCACAGCGAATTTCGGTTCCTTCCCTGTGCCCGTGGAAGAGTCTTTGTCAGGGCGGCAAAGGCAGCGGCATCCTATTCAGCCAGTCCTGAAGCAGAGGAAACAGTGCAATAAGACCAACAGGCGGCCCCGCTTACAGTGGACCAAGGCCAACGAGCAATACCAATACCGGGCAATAGTTATTTACGGTAAGTTTAAATATTTTTATTTTTATTGCTATGGACTGTAGTAAAATCTTTGGCGCTAAAATAAAAACATTCATAAAGTTTGCGAAAACGGATACACATTTGAACCATTTTCCCGACTTCCGCTTTTCCTAAAAACGCGGGAAACAACAGAAAGTATAAGTCTGTTTCATTTTCTTTCTCTTTCTCACCTATGCAAAAAGTTACGAATTCACAAGGCGCATGCGCCAGTGTCCGCATACGTCATACGGCGGCCATGTGACAGCCCCCGGCCAATCGGCGTCAGTCGTTCGTGGTGTGTGGTTCGGGTGTCACGCACACTTACGCGCTTATCAACCATTTTTGACGTTCAGAGGTGGGTCGTTTTCGTTTTTCGGAAAACCGAAACTAGCTATCGTTATAGTAGCCGATAGCGGCTTTTGAAACTATTTATTTTAATAACTAGTTATTTTTGAATATCGCTTAGCGTTCGAAAAACGGGTATCAGGATAACCGAAATGCGTGTTGGTTATTTTTATGAATTACGTGATTTAGTTAGATTAGGAATACTTTCAGATTTTTGACTGTAGATTTAAACAAATATCGAAATCAAATTAACTTCGCGCTGTAATCAAGCTTCGTTCGTTCACGCGTTGAGTCGCGCGATCTCAATGGTATTCGGTTTTCAGAAATAACTAGTTTCGCTCGATAGATAGTTTTCGCAATAGCCGATAACGTAATGAAGCTATTGCACCAATAACTAGTTATCAAAACTATTTACGTTATTTAACGCCCACTTCTAGTTCAGTCTTCTTCGAACAAGTGTTTTATTTCAAATCGGACTTCAGTGATTATTTCTAAATTCGTGGGTTTGTTTTGGGAATGCTTGTTTTGTTCGCATAATTTGGTGTTGTGTAGCGATATTTATAGCCGGGCAGTGTCAGTCCGCGATAACCTGTGCGTTACAATTCTTGGAACTGTGCATGCTGCGATCGAGACGAGACCTTGATAACTTGTTCCTCGGACGAGCGGAGAGACAGTTATTATAGGATCATACCCAAGGAGGTACGTGTTTAGTTTACAATCCGTGCAGTCGGTCGTGTGTGCTGATATTCCCGATCGGTTTAAAAAATAAGTGCTTGAGTGTGTTCTAAGTTCAGAACTGTGGAAGTGTCCCGGCCAGTGCTATGAAGGTGGCAGTATAAATGTGCGTTTTAATTACGATATTGTCGGTCGTGGAAGGAGCTGCGTGAGCGGGCGGTCGGTATATCGCGATGGACATCGGTGGAGGTAAACAGTGTGCGAGTTTGCATGCTTCAGCCACAGTTCTTTTGTTGTTGGATGGTCACGGCTGTATTTCTTGCACGTTTGTTTGCTGGAGTGGCGGGCACTTAGCTCCAGCTAGTAACAGCTTCTGGCGGTGTTCTGGCGGCGTCTGCCCGACGATCTATAAATACCTGCAAGCCACACACAGCCCATGGCGATTTCGCTTCCGACACAGTTATTGCTGCAATATTGTATTAAATTCCAATTCTTCCTTGTTTCTGTAACTCTTGCACTTGATTCGATTTATATTTAGAACTGATAAAATTGTAGACTGTACAAATTAGCAGTTTTCTGTTAAGCGGTGGTCTATCTTTGGATTGGCACAAAGTAGGTCATAGCAATTTCTGTCCTATCCGCACAAGTTCTTTGCAAACACTTTCACTCTGCTTTCATTATGTAGCATTGCTAAGTTTTATGCTACTAATTGTTGTGTTTGTTTTGCATGTTTTATAATAATGTATACATGGGGCATCACACCTTCCTAAATTCAAACACTTATTCTGTATACATTGCTGGGAGGCTTGGTTCTGTTAATTCCAATACTGTTACTTCAATAAGCAATGTATGCCGAAGTAGTTTCTGAATTAAGGAAGGTGTGATTGCAGCTTAACTCATACAGTAATTTTAAGTGATTAAGAAAAAGACTTAAAATTATTTCTTTTTCAAACCTATTATGATGATTACAAAACTTGAAATTTCTTTGAATTATCTACATTGCAGTCATTCTGTTGATATGTCACCAGCTGACCTTAAAGGTTATTGAACTCTTCAACCAATCTCTTTAACTCTCTTCACTCTTCACTACTAATGAAATAAAATTTTAAGAATATTTTTTTTAACATTTATTTAATAATTAATCATTATTGATGTTGAATAACCCAAGAACTGTCAAACGTTCTTTGCACCCTTTATTGCAAACAAAACATTTACTGTATGTAATAGTCTCCAATGCTTAGGAGGCAGATTATCCCACTAAATATCTGGCCTGCAGACAAATTAGTATAAAAAAATTATAGTTAAAAATTATTAAAAAATGTACAGATACTGGGCCTGTTTTTTATAGAGGAAAAACTAAATCAATAAAATGATGTCTGATTTTATACAAAGAATCATAGTAATACTTAGTACCTGGGTGACCGAGCTTCAGTATATACAATCTTGACCAAAGCCCGTCAACAGATGGAACTGCAGGGTTACTGAAACGCCATATTTTCAAGAAATGCAAAAAAAGACAGAGAAAATATTTTTTTCCTGACATGAGACTAAATAGATTTTTCGCACCCCAAAAACCAAATTTCAACATACAGATTACGAATATTGCTTTTTTAATAGTACAACATAAATTCTATTCCTACAAATCCTATAAGCGGTAAGGATTCACATAAATTTATAGGTAGTTTTTTTCTTATCTGCTGATAATATTGACAATCTAATTATCTAAGTACTTGATGCTATCTTAAAGCCTCTTGCAGTTGAGTTTGTATGACTACTTATAATCTGACTTGGTGTTCATAATCTATTGCCACCCTTTTTTGAGCATCACTAAACTAAAACAACTCTTTTTAAACCGTTACAACACCATAAGTACCTATATTTATAGTATCATTAGTAGGCCCAAGTGACAACACATTGGCCACAAAAGAAAAGCCACCATAATTCAGAAATATTCATAGAGCTGGAAATATTTAAGCATAGAAATGCAGAAGAAGAAGTAGTTGTCTTAAGTAATACCTAAGGCGCATGCCAGACAGAAGAGGCACGTCGCGCCGTGTGGTCTTCCGCCCTTTCTCCTCTCTCTTCCCATACATTTTGTATGCATGTGCCCGCTCGCGCGCCTTCCGCTTTTTGTCTGGCTTGCGCCACATCCCTTTCACGTCCGTTTTTCTGTTTTCCTTATAACATCCCATGAAACATATGTGATGTTTCATAGAATGTTATAGACATTTATGGTTGATAATATTAATAATGTTGTACAATCAATTAATCAATATAGTAATAAATATGTTGTACAATCTTTAGTGTTGTGAACTTATACTCGTATTAAACTAGCAGTTGCCCGCGTGGTTTTGTACTTTAGGTATGTATGAAACATAATTTTAAAAACCTCAATTCACTCCCATAGGGGATGATTTTGCAAAAACGCTATTTGTTTTCAGTAGCTCAAATCCAAAATTTATGCACCTCATGTAAAATCTGTAGGATTTCATACGAATTCTCATCCCTCATTATCATTACACCCCCTTGGGGGATGATTTTTCAAAAGTGCTGAAACACTCGCTTCTTTTTTTTTTCTTTTCATAAGCTTAAAATTTTTATGCATCTCATGTCGAAACTGAAGGACCATACAAACTTTCATCCCTCATTTTTATCCTCTCTTGAATTATTTCTCGAAAAATTAAATTCTGAAACATTTCACAAACAATTCTGTCTTTTCTTTTCTTTTTACCAAGTTAAAATTATATAAAGCATTGTAACTAAGCTTAATCTAAACTACCTAACCTAAATATTCAATTATGACCTAACCTAACCAAATGTAATAGTCTGTGAAATTACAAAAATAGGCTCGTTGAAATTATAATTTACTTAGTTAAATTGTAAGAAATTCGTAAACTCTCCACGCACAATGGTCCATATAGGACTAAGTGCGGAAACCACACACTTAACTTAGATTGTAAGAAATGGAGCCTATTGACGATTGACCGTTAAATTATGATTTAACTAGGTAAGTTATAATTTGACGGCTCTGGCAATTTACCTGTGACATATACATTGGAATTTGCTGTATTTGCAACATTTTATTACTTGCACGTTCTTTTTACATAAAAAACATACAAAGTTGTTTAATAATATATAAATAGAAATACTACGTGTCTGCTACAATAAGACTCATTTTAACAAAAACAATTTGGATTTCTACTAGAATTTATTACAATTTTTCCTTCAAAAAACTCCTTTTATTTTAGATTCTAATATTCAAACAAAAATGCATATATTTTTTGTTTAGAATCAAGCCCAATACGGGTAGTTCTCAATTTAGAACTTCTCAATTTGCAAAAAACTGACTGTGACTGCTATTTTTCTAAGCTGCAGTAGCTAAATATCGAAATCGTGCTTTGTTTTATGAAAGAATAGATAAAATACTATATATTTAATAAATTAATAGATAGATATAATGGATAGTTATTTTTTAGTAAATATTTTAATCATCAAAAATGTGGGTCCGTGGGTGTGACTAGACAGTCTCAGTAAAGAAAAAAAAAAACTGTGCTTTATCTGGTTGACTAAATATGGAAAAAAAGAATGCCAATATTATTTACTTTATAAATACACAAGCATATGCTTCAAAAACGTTAAGTAAATGTTTGGACTTGTGATTAAATTTTTCAATTTCAATTTTTCAATTTATTTATTCATTCACAATGTACATTGTATTTGAATGTTATTCCTAATTCCCAATTCCTAATTTATGTATAATGATAATGATACTCAAAAAAATAATCAATAAAAAAATAATCAATAATCAAACAATCAAAATTCAAAATTAATGTTAAAATTAATGTCAGTATGCGAGTAAATTATATAATAACTATGTCATTAGATTAATGTCTCGGTCATTTAAATATTCATTCACCGAATAATAACACTTTTTTAATAAAAATGCTTTTATTTTCGTTTTAAATAAGTGCGGACTTTGTATGTCTTTCAAAGTTCTGGGCAGCCTGTTAAATAGCACAGCAGTTTGATGGTGCGTAGAGTGTCTCATAATATCTAAGCGAGGTGTGATCAGAAGGGGTAAGTTTTGGGTACGTGTCGCCAGCCTATTTTCCCTAGCTTCCCGAGATTCAAACTTATCCGGTCGTTTAATAAAATCACATAAAATTACATGGATGTACAGACAAGGAGCAGGTAATATTTCCAAATCTTTAAAATGATCCTTGCATGATTCCCATTGAGCAATACGAACTATAGTGCGTATCGCGCGCTTTTGTATCACAAATGCTTTGTACATGTTATACGAATAGCTACCCCCCCAAAACTTAATGCTGTAACGAAGCCGAGATTCCACAAGAGCATGATACACCATTTTAAGATGATTAATGTCTAACTCATCTCGCAAACTTCTGATAGCGTAACATGCTGAGCTTATGGCAGCTTCCACTGCCGACAATTCACCTCGCCAATTTAAAAGACTGTCTATGATTACTCCTAGAAACTTAACTTCACTTTTTAGTTCAAGTTTGACTCCGCTTAGGCAAACATTTAGTGATTCCGAGTTCTTCGAGGTGGACTTGAATAAGAGCAAGTTTGTTTTACTAACATTTATTATTAGACTATTGACAGAAAACCAATGTTGAAATAATTCTAGTGTATGATTTACTTTACTGTTGAGACCTGTATTCGTTACATCTGAAATTATGGCATTGGTGTCATCAGCAAACAATATTAATCTCGTACCTGGAACATTATTTGATACGTAACTTATCAAGTCGTTCACAAATATAATAAAAAATAGGGGACCCAATATAGAGCCTTGGGGCACACCACATTTGATTTGTTCCCAATTTGATTGGTATGTAGTTTTTCTGCCTTGTTCCACTGTTGATATTTCTACGAATTGATGTCTATTTTCGAAGTACGACTTTACAAGCTCCCATATTTTTCCATTAACACCGTAGTGGTCCAGTTTTCTGAGAAATATATTATGGTCAACAGTATCAAACGCAGAACTAAGGTCGAGAAATAGCCCGGCGACCCTCATTCTACTATTTAGCATCGTTATCACGTCATCCAGTAAGTTCTCTATTGCGTCGCTTGTACCCACTCCCAACTGATAACCGTACTGGCGCGAATTAAGTAGATTATTTCGATTGAAATGCCGCAACAAACGTGATTTTGGTCACTTCCATGGACGTGTGTCACACTGGTCGTAACTTTGCGTGTATTCAAACGCAACTAGGCATAGACAAGGATTGATCTACCATATCTTGACTCAGTTATAAACTTTTTGCTGCGGCGTGTAGTTTACGAGAAAAAAAATGTTGAATGTCTATTCTCACAACTCGTCAAGCATAAAGTGGTCACAATTGTTTTGTTCATCAGAGCTATGTACCTTTCAATTATTTATTTTAGTTTTGTCGTTTCAATGCGTTATGACATCAAAAATTCTTTGGCGAATTTACTGGGCCGTGCCTGCTTTTGGGGCTATTTATCGTACATAACAATGTAAAAATGTCACTTTCATGGCGTCACTTCCATGATTCCGTGGACAAAAATGTATGAGATGTACGGTCACTTCCATGGATGTGTCACTTACTCAGGTCCACGGAAGTGACAAAATTGTATGATGCTTGCTTCATTGATTTCGTGTTATTTTAGATACAAAAAATTATCGAAGAGATACATATAGACCAGAATTTGCGTATCTCTTTTGTCATATCTCTCTATAGAGTACATTAATGTAAGGATTGTCACTTCCATGGAATTAATTTATTTTCCATGCTAAGCTGCAGGGGCTGTAGGAGCTGCTGCAAGGTCGGTGAATATTTTTTTCTAATACAGTGAGACCTAAACTAATAAGATTCTACATAACTTTTATAAAAAAGACGTTTTCATTTTTTATTATTTTTATGACCCAAAAAATGAGAACTACCCATACAGCATATTTTTTAAATTAATGAATAACACTATTGCACACTAATAAATAAAAAAACAATAATACTCAATAAAATAAATAAAAACAAATAAATATACAAATAAAAATAAAACAAAAAAAAATACTTTAAAAAACAAACTACTGACTACTACTACCACTAAATACTTTAAAAATAATACTTAACTTAACTCCTAATACTTATAAAACTTTTATTTTTTTAGGTCTGTACACCTACCTACATCGCGTATCCAATGAACGAACATGCATGTAATAAAAAGTAAAAGTAAAATCTGCATTTAAAATAGTAGAAAATTACAAGAATCAATCAAATATAGTTTATTCATTGTTGGATATTAAAATCTCTTACCAGCTGTGCTTCTGGCTAGACAAGTCATTAATCCTTTGCATTGATTAGAGAATTAAATACACAGGTGTTAGTAGATTACGTGTTTTTAGGGTTCCGATACCAAAATGGTAAAAAAAAGGAACCCTTATGGTGCCGCTCTGTCTGTCCGTCTGTCTGTCACACCTCTATATCTCAGCAACCACTTATGCTATCAACCTGAAATTTGGAATAGTTTTAGAATATAGTTGCCCAACTTAATTGCACAAGAAAAAATTTTGAAAAAAGTATGATTATTAATATAAAGGGGGCCAAAATAGGGGGGGCCAAATTTCAAATTGTCGCTACTAGGTCGAGTGGGGTATCATATGAAAGGGCTTTACTTGTACATTTTAAAATATATTTTTGTATTTTTTTAAATTTCTTAGTTTTAAAGTTATGATGAAAAATGTCAAGAAAAATACCATTCCCCCCCCCCCCTTATCTCCGAAGTTTGAGTAAGGAAAAATCTGAATTAATTACAGTTGACAGAAGTTTATATAAACTTTACAGCAAAAATAAAACGATCTTTCTAAGTTGCACAGTTTTTCAGAAATCTGCAAAAAACCTTTAAAAACAAATTTAGTTTTGCGGTCCTGAAAATGGACTTTATTGCTTCCAAAAATACTATAGGTATATCGGAACCCTCGGCGCGCGAGTCCGACTCGCACTTGACCGGTTTTTCTATTGATACTGATTGATTAAGAATCACAGATTTTTTATGCTTTTGTTTAAAGAACGTAAATTGGAAACATTTCAATGTTTAGCATAAGTTCATATACTCGTAAATCCAAACTGAACAGTTGATTAATCTTACTTTTTTTTTAATAGCCCTAAATGTCCCACTGCATGGCAAAGGCCTCCCCTATTTCTTCATGGACCACGGTTTAAATCTTACAAACATAATATTTATTTACTTACTTTTTAACACTCGCCGCCGCCCGTCTGTTTTTTTAAATCTTTTTTATCCCAACTTATAATGCTAGCCACAACGCCACAATTTTTATTTATGAGAACCTGTATTTTTAACTATTTTATATAGATTGTACTGTACTACTGTAGATGCTGTTATTCACATCTCTCAAACCTAAAACTCTGACAAAAGTAAAAGATTGGTAAAAGATGAGTCCCATTTTTGTTACGTCACGGTTACACGGAGCGTTTCATGTTTCGTCGTACAGTCACAGGTACAGTGGACAAGTAGGTAAAGCCATGATCACACCTAACTGAATTCAAATACTAATTCGGCATACATTTCAGGGCGGCTTGGTTATGTTAATTGCAATATCTTTACTTCATCGAGCAATGTGTGCCGAATTAATCTTAGAATTCAGCAAGGTGTGATCGTGGCTTAGGTGTCGCGACTGCCAGTGATCTCGACTCCATTGATGCTTTTGTGCGTGCTTATTACTCTACGGTGAAAGAATGTGAGAAATATTTATCATTATCACATTTACACGCAAAATTTTCAAACCAAGAAATAAAGCCATGGTAGAGACAAACATCAATTTTTACTTGTAAATAATAACTTTAGAATTACAGCCAAAACTAAGAGCTAAATCAATTTTCTTTTTGTATCGTATTTAATTACCCACCCAGTTAATTTTTCTTTAAAAACATAAGCTGGTGAACTTTATATTCAGGGAAATACAAAAGAAAATATCATTTTATTAATTTATTTTTTATTTAGTTTAAACCTTTATGGATAAAGTCAAGCGGTTAAAACTACACCATATAAGTCTTGCCTATGGCATCGTGTATCACTTACCATATTTAAACTACGCGAGTATTCAATTCGTCTACTCTATCAATGAATGAAGGGACGTTAATCATCATCATCATATCGTGTGGGTTGCAAGGTCGATGACCGACCTCACAAACCCTGGTGTCAGAGTTGTTGAGCCGCCAAAGGCCTCTGACATGGCTCATTAACGACTACATCCGTAGACAGTAGTCGGGACCAACGGCTTTACGTGCCTTCCGAAGCACGGAATCATCTAACTTTTCGGGCAATCAGGTGATTCATCCTGCAATGCCCTAACCAAACTGGGGAGGTCGCACAAAGAGATTTTTGTTTGACAGTGTCCCCACTGGGAATCGAACCCAGAACCTTCGGATCGAGAGCCGAACCCTCTAACCACTAGACCACGGGACGTTAATAATCTGTGCTGATAACAAAACAAATATAACGCTGCTGTAATCTACAAATAAATAATAAGATGTAATCCCTTTATCAATTAGTCAGTGATTCATTACATTATACTCGCACAAATCTAAACAACGGCAACTTTAGAAACAACAAGGCAACATTCATTACAACCTCAGAACAAAAACCTCCTTGCTTTCAAATTTCTTTGATTACAACATTTGCACAATGTGAAGCAAAACAATAAGCTTTATTGATAACTAGCAGTTGCCCGCGACTTCGTTCGCGAAGGATTCTACCATAATTTATTGCTACCAATACCCTAAATTCATAATTGTCATGTATCTCGCTTCTGAACAGTAGGACTTTCATACTACCTATATAACTATCCGTCCATCGGTACATCCGTCTACCCGTTCATCCCTATCCATCCCTATCACTTCTTTTCTATTCCTTTCTATCACCAACTAACCCTACCTATCCCTATCTGTTCATATCTATCCCTATTTACCCATGTTTATCACTATCTACCCTGATCATCCATCCATCCCTATGTATCCCTTTCCATTTTTTTCTATCCCTATCCATTCCTGACTATCTCCATCGATCCCTATCCATATCTATCTTTCCCTATCCATCCCTGTGTATCCCTATCCATCCCGATTATTCCTGATCTATCCCTATCCATCCATCCAAAGGGGTATATATCCATATCTATCTATCTATCTATCTATACTTTATTGTTCCTTTAACACTTAAACCAAATTTTCTCTTTAACATCTCACTTCTAAACAGAGTAAAAACTGTTTAGAGTCCGTCATACATAAATCTGTATGAGGTAGAGAAGTGTAAAGCGTCTCCTAGTCGACTATCACTAGTCGGTCACAAAACTCTGTTACGTTTTACAAATATTAAAAAACAAAATCTTTAAAAAATCTAATGTTTCATCCAAAATTTATATGCGAAAATTATAATACATATATCTCTTTTACTTCTGCATTTATCATTAATAATTTTATTTATTTATTTATTTATTTATTTATTTATTTATTTATTTACATACATTACAATTATCATTACAGTAAAAATAAAACCAATGCGATAAAAGTAGCTACAGTCAATAAATATAATAAGAAAGGAAGCGTAAATGTTCCGTAATAGCCATTTTACTCGTATGCGTGATTATTAAAAGCGTTTTTTTTCTGAATGGTTACAATTTTTACCAGAAAAACTGTAGTAACAACATGTATTAGTCCTAAGATAAAAATTCATACATTTTAACAAATGGATACGCTTATGGCTCCCTCTTTAGCAAAAAGTGCTGCTGTTTAAACCTCATCGTGGGAAACAAAATAATGATATTGGGGTTCCGTACCTCAAAATAAAAAAACGGAACCCTTATAGGATCACTTTTTTGTCCGTCTGTCTGTCAAGACCCTTTTTCTCACGAACGAGAGAGGTATCAGGTTGAAATTGATAACGAATATTAAGGTCCATAAACCACACAATATCTGAAAATAAATTTTTTTACAACGACGCAATCAAAAGATATGGCTTTTTATGTGCTCATCTACATACATTTATGCAAAAAAGCAAAACCTACAGGGTACTTCCCGTTGACCTAAAATTATGAACTTTGGCAAGAAGCTAGGTCTCACAGTACAAATAAAGGGAAAAGTCTAAAATCATTATATATTTCAATTTTTCTCACAACTAATAGTAACCAATTAAGGTGAGCTCCCGTTTCAAGAACTTTTCTATAAAAGAGGGGCAAAGTTGTATGGTCGCGGAGTTTTTAAAATGAAAGAGCAAAAGCTTTTAGTACATCATATGATAGATAGGTACGGAACCCTTAGGGCGCAAGTTCGACTCGCACTTGGCCGGTTTTTTATTTGTTGTTTTACTATAAGTTAGACGTATAATTAATTACACATCATATCTTCTTTTAAAATCGCAAACAACAGGTATTTGTAGGGTTCCGTAGTCAACAAGGAACCCTTATAGTTTCTTCATGTCCGTCTGTCTGTCCGCGGCTTAGCTCAGAGACCCTTCGTACTAGAAAGCTGAAATTTAGTATGGATACGTATTTCATTCACGCCAAAAAAGTGGTCAAATAAAATCTAAGAAATAAAATTTTTTAGGGTCCTCCCCTACAAGTAAAGTGGGCGTGACTTTTTTTTCTGATTTAGAGATCCGTTTACGAAATATTCAGCTTGAAAGAAAGCGCAATTTTTTGTTGGAGTTGAGTGTCCCCTCCCCCCCCTCCCCCCCCCCCTGCCGGCTTAACGGTAGCTAATGGAAATGTGAAAAATTTACAGTAATACGAGATGAAATTAAAAGCTATAGCTGTAAAACTGGAAATAATGTAAATAGTAATCAGGCGTTAGGATCTCGCTGAGTGAGTACTAGGATGTAAAAATTTTATGGTTTGAATTTTATGACATACTTAGTCAACACCTGCGTTGCGATAAAAATCTTAAAAAACTACGGAACCCAATATTGCGCGTGGCCCGACACGCACTTGGCCGGGATCTTTTTGTACTTTCGTATTCGTAAAAATATAGATCCGTAGGAAATCGATATCATCAACAGCTGTTCTCGTTATGTATCTTATTATTCACAATAGCCGAAAGGTATACCTACCTTGAACTTGACTTGTCCTCCCAAAGTTAACGATTTTTATGACTGGTATAAAAAAGTGTTTGTGTCCTAAGTTGAATGAGCGAATAAGGACCATTCTTCACAATGTTATAAATTAATGTTTTGTCCGGTTCTTTTGAAGTACTTGCTTGGGTACGTGAGGAATATCTGCATATTTTAGTACGTTCAAGCTGCTTATCGACGGCTGAAACTTTGTCGTTTTTCTATGGATCTTTGAGAAGGATAGTTCCATCTTTTGAATCACCGTACTTTTTTAAACGCTTTATAAAGATTTTTTTTTGCTACTTAAACTGAACAACTGTTCCCTAGAAACACCTGACATCCCGTATAAAATGCGCTTTCTACTGACGCACTTTTAAAATTTTTTTTTTTGTGTTTTATACTAAGTTCCTTAGGAAAAAATGTTCCGTTTCATGGTCTGAAAATGAGTAAAATGTTAAAATTATATTCAGTATTTCTTTAAGACCTTATATTACCTTATTCTGTGCTTGCACTGTCCACCTTCGTATATAATTGATCGCTGTTGTCAGCCACTGTTCTTCTAGAACCGTTCAAGTAAAGTTATTATTAGCACAAAAAGCAAGCACAGTCGTTCGTACGTAAGTGGTAACACTGTAGCCTTGAGCTGGTTAGTTTCTAGGGTCTATAGCTTGCACGGGTTCCGCTTTCACTGGTTTTGTAACCGCTTAATGTATCTTAGGGCTTAGCTGAAATCGAGTAAATTTTTCAGAACAAAGCTTTCTCTAGAGTATTAAAATTGACGTGTGTTTTAAATGCAATGTTTCCACCTGCAGCTTCAGCACTGCATTCGATGTATACACGGCCGCACGTCGATAGAAACACTTTGACCTTGAGCGGGTCTCTGGTTTCGGCGTTTGTAGCGTAGCGCTGGTTCAGCTTATACTGGGTTTGTTTCTACGTGCTTGCTGCCGTGCGTACTTAGAAAAGTACAAGAACACGCCAAAAAAAAACAACAAAGCAGTTACGAACAAAAACCTAAAGCGCTGTAAAAAGGAACCTGGGTGTTTATTCTCAATTTTAGATATAGCGGTCAGTTAGCTGTTTCACGTAGACACGAATTACAATTTCACCAACTTTTTCCAGGTACTAATTAGCTATCTCTCAATTTTTGATAGGAGCCAATTCTTGTATTTTAAAAAAATTTCCATAGGAAATTCAAGAATTGGCTCCTATCAAAAATTGAGAGCTATGTACCTAACTAGTACCTGGAAAAAATTTGGTGCAATTTGGTGAATTTGGCGATATAAGATATAAGTGACCGGACTAATATCGATACGATACTACATCGACACAGTCGAATTTATAACTTCTTTGTATGAACATAGAGTAGAATATTGGTTAGATGAATTGTCCAGTTGGCAGTGATGAACATCCAACCAATATCCTACTCTATCGTCAAGGGACGGATTCAGATTCAGATAATTTTATTCAATGTAGATTCTTTACAGAATACTTATTTAATGTCATGCAGAATACAATGCAAATAGAGCGAGTCTACGCCGTTTCGAATCGTGCTATGCCCAGATTAATAAGTATAGTACAGAAGTAGTGCAGGCAGCGTAAAAGAAACTGCAAGAAACCACTGCAGCACGGCCTACTTTAAGAGTCGGCTTTTTACAATGTGTTTCTTGTGTTTTGCTGGAATATCAGAGCACTATACCTCCTTGTCATTGATATAGTCATCTAATCTATAGTAAGCTTTTTTACATTATGTTTGCTTTAAACTTTCTCTCTGGTAATTGCACTATATTGTCAGGTATTTTGCTGTAGTATCGTATACACAGACCAACGAAAGATTTATTGACTTTAGATAATCTAGTATATGGCTGATCAATTTTGTGCTTATTTCTAGTATTAAAATTATGCCTGTCACAATTTTTAGGTAATTGATGAATGTTCTTTATAGCGTACATAATGTTTTCATAGATATATTGGCATGGCACTGTCATAATGTTGATCTCCTTAAACAGTTCTCTCAGGGAATCACGAGTCTTCAGGCAATAAATTGCTCTTATAGCCCTCTTTTGTAAAACGAATACTGAATGGATATCAGCTGCCCGGCCGCATCAGTAAGTTGTCTGATTTTTCTGACAGCATATGCAGCCGAGCTCAATTGACCAGAAAGAGCCGTTATATTAGGGCCCCATTGAAGTTTAGAATCTAATGTCAACCCTAAGAAAACTGTACTATTAACAAAATCTAATGTTTCATTATTCAATACTACGTTATGTGAATCAGACCTTACATTTGGCAGTGCAAATTTAATACATTTAGTTTTTTTGGCGTTTAAGACTAAGTTGTTGACAGTAAACCATGCATGAATCTGCCCATTTCCTACTTACATTTAATATTAATGAAGTATCATCAGCAAATAACACAATCTTTGACAGATTCCTCACTGTTGTGTATTAGCATGACGAAGTTGTGTATTAGCATGTTTCGAATAGTATCGTATCGATATATACAATATATGGAAAAATTGAGAGTAGATAACATCCAGCTCAGCATAATGCTGCGGCCTAAAACTGCAGCACCGAATTTCAGCTGGGCCCTTGCAAATAGATTGATAAACATTCGGATCAAACATATTCTTGATTTCAATTCGTTAGAAAATTGACGTTGATGCCTTGTTTACTATCAAAATGTTGTTTTATTTGCAGACCCGCTACCCGATGTTTTAGACCAGAATGACCAACAGCGGCGCTCCGACTTGAATATTAGTGATGTTTGTAAGTACATATTTATTTAACTATAACTAGGTTTTTTTTACCTGACATCCGTTTGCCCTCTTATTAGGTCAAAAGCAACAACTTTTGTGTTAAGATTTTTGGAATTCTGCAAAAAAAAACTACCTGCGCGCGACTTAGTTCGCATGGATTTTTACCTTTTTGAGAAATCACAAGTAACTAAATAGTGTAGGCAACGAAGCAGTTGACCCCAACATAAATTTCTAAGGCAGATTTTATTTGACAGGATGATAAAGAATCATGAATTAAATGTAAATACAAAATATCCCAAAAAATAATTTTCATACATTTTTGTAATTTTTCTTGAAAAAATTAAAAGTACCGATTTTTTTAATAGAAGGTTTGTCTCATGTAATATAATACCCCTGCAAAGTTTCATCGACTGAGGATTTAATGCGGGGGCTTCATACAACGATCCGTTTTGACGTTTCCTTAACACCGACACACAGGGTTAAATTTTCATTGCTTTCATACAAAATGTGCTGTCAGCTGATGCAGTTTGTATGGGAAGTAAAAATTTTTTTTCGTATTTCGACTTATGTTCCTTGGGAAAAGTGGTTCAGTTTCACGGACAGAACCACCTCTTAAAATATCCGGGGAGATAAAAAATAAGGGTTTCAATAATTTGCTGTAAATGCAATAAGTAATCAACTTTAGTAATTAAAGCGGTGTAGGTAGGTATTATCGTGGTATTATCTCAACCACTGTGAACCTTCTGACCTAATCTTGCTGATAATGAGTCGGTCACATTTCCGGACGTTCTTGTTCATTCAAGGTCACTTGGATAAAAAAAAAACCGGCCAAGTACGTGTCGGATCACGCGCAGTATACAAATACAAAATATTTATTTCTTTAACCAAAAGTGTGCTTACCATCTAGTTGCCGAAGCCTCCTTTTAAGCTTTTTGTGCCTGTGTCCAGAGGCTCCGCTCTTCCATAACCGACTACGTAGTTACAGTGAACAACAAGTGAAGCTTGACAGACGGCCCGACTTGAGCCTCTACAACTAATGAAATATAACGGTAACAGGTCCGATGTCAAGCCTACTTTGCTTCTATCTTTAATTAAAACAAGTATAGAGAGTACAGTATAGAGTTCCGTAGTTTTTTTTACGATTTTTCTATCGAATAGCAGGTTTTGATTAAGTATTTCATAACGGTCATAACATAAACTTTTCCCTCCTAATGCTAAGCGAGGCCCTAGCGCCTGATTGCTATTGCTATTTTTATTATTTCCAGATTTTTTTTTAACCTTGCCTACTAGCTGTGATAATTTTTCTTTTAATTTCATCTACTGTGAGTTTTTTCACGTTTCCAATAACTACCGTTTACTCGTAGCCGGGTTCACACGTGTATATCCCAGCAACCACAATACAATACAATACAAATATACTTTATTGCACACCAAGAAATACACTTTGCTATCGACTTGCAATAGTTTTAGAATGTGATTGTCCAACATAATTTCAAATGAAAGAATTAAAAAAATATTATTATTGTTATTGTAAAGGGAGTCCAGAAGCGGGGGGCAAAATTTTAAATTATCGTTACTAGTTCGAGTGGGGTATCATACGAAAAGGACAGGGGAAGGGACTTGTACATTTCAAAATGGATTTTTGCATTTTTTTACGGCTTTTAGTTTCAAGATATGATGAAAAATTACAAAAAAGATACTATTACTTATCTCCGAAGTTTGCGAAAGGAAAAAACGGAATTAATTATAGTCGATAGAAAATTATGTAAATGATACAGCAAAAATAAAACCGTCTATCTAAGTTGTATAGTTTTTTGGAAATCTGCCTTTACAAAGAAATTTAGTTTTGCGTTCCTAAAAATGGACTTTATTGCTTCCAAAAATACTATAGGTATATCGGAATCCTCGGCGCGAGTCTGACTCCTACGATAATATGACTCAGCCAAAGACGATCCTACCCGGTGACATCCCCTTCCCCGCCCCTTCACCCTGCTACCCCCGAAAACTAGAGACATGTTTTCAAGGCGAGCGGGGTGAATCTTGAGTCAATAATTATTTTTGACTTTACAAAAAACCCGGTAACATAGAGTGACGTTGCTCGCCTAGGGAACTTGTTTTAAGGCATGTTAAGGTGTAAAGTTGAACAGTGTTTGCCTGTTCGCAGTGGAAGCGATATCGCTTGCGGACCCCGTGGGCGCTGCCGCTGCCGAAGAGGTGGTTCTAGACCCACTAGAAGAGGCCATGGAGCGCCCTCCGCCCCCACACGGGGGGCCCTTCGTAAGGATCGTCGAGCAGCCCGCCAGTAAGGCTCTTAGGTGAGTGTGGTCATATTATTATTTGTAACTTATCTATCGTAGAGTGTAGAAACTGTAGAATTTGCGAAGTAGGAACCTTACATCGCATCTTAGTGCAGTGCATTTTACTACTATTTTTATTTATATTTTATTGAACCGACTTGCTGGATAGAATAGTGCAGAATAGAACATTACAAATGGGCACATAACCAATAGCGATTTAATGTAGCCTGTGGGTACCTTTCGAAAAAAAAATATAGGACTTTTTTACCGAATACAAAAAATTACGTGTTTTTTTAAGGCCCTGTTTTAATTATTTTAATACAGATAATAATAGCGCTTGCTTTTTATCTCGTCTACAAGAAGATATTGGCTGTTTGCCAAGTACTTCATCACCACGGTTATGTATGTTAAATGAACTGGGTGCTCGAAAGCAGAGGGAATTTTTTTCGAAATTTTTTTTCCTTCCTATTATAGTGAAAGGTATAAACTCACACAGATCTACCTACATAATAAGGAAACATGAACCACCAAAACCACAGTTTGTGTGTTTGCGTACTAAATTGTAATTCATATTTTTGTAATATTGTAAGTCTGGAAGAAACCTCGTTCCAAATGATGGTCAGGGAGCGTGAATACTGGTGAAATAGTGACACTAATTTAAAAAAAATTGTAGGATTGACTCTCTCACTCTCTCCCGCACGTTATACCGAAGGACGCTGCTGCATCCTCAGAAGTTTCCTAATTCGTCTTTTAAACATTATTATTATTATTTATTTATTCGATAACAATGAATACATCGTTTTCGAAATTTATGTTAAAGCTAAAAATCAATATATCTAAGTAAATTCAAAAATTGAAAATGTATTTATTTATTTAAAAGTAAATTCAATGTCGAAATAAATAAATGGTACAGCAGCACTGCACTTAATTTCTCGCAATACTCATGGGAAAACTTTCAACCGCAAACTTAAATTTGTAATGCCATACACATAGTATAGAAATACAAACTTTTATTTACGTTTTTCCAAAAAACTGTTCGAATGAAATATACAGATCAGAATTCAAATTTTCAAATATTGAAACAAACAAACCTCAAACGATTTCGAGTAAATCACACGTTTTTACTTTTGGTAGTACTGGAACACCCTTTATATGAATTTTCACAGATCAATGGGTACTACCGTAGGATACTTGCATGGAGATTTTTTTAATTTTCCAACACATGTTCCTTATGGATAATTGTTCAGTTTAGTCTACTGAGCAAGCCCTTTCAGTTTTTGGTACACCCTGTGTACTAAATTTTATTGAAAAAATCATACCGTATCCAGTCAGGTAGACAACCAATCCAGGATTAATATTATAGAAAATTTTAATAAACTCAATGGAACCAATTTTGGGTAAATCACATATTTACGATTTGGTGGTACAGGTACACCCCTTATGTGAAATTACACATATCAATTAATACTGGCACAAGATATCTTTTATGGAGATGCTTGGTCATGCAAAGTTTCATCAAGATTCTATGAGCCGTTTTTGAGAAAATTTCAATTTTTCATTTTCGTTGTATGACAGCTACCCTCAAAATGAGAGCCAGCAAGAAACCACTCAGAGCCCTTCGATGGATTTGCATAAAACTCTTAAATTCAAAATATGGTGTCAATCGGTCCACTCGTTCAGCCGCTAGGCCAAAGCGTGACGGACAGACCGACCGACGGACCGACCGACGGACCGACCGACCGACGGACGGACATTTTTGGGAGACTGGTTTTTTATGATGTATAAGTGATATAGAACACATTTTTAAGAAAATTAGAAAAACTTTTTTTTCACGAATACAATACCTTTCTCGCTACGCTCGAAAGTAAATAAATGGTACAGCAGCACTGCACTTACTTTCTCGCGATATACAAGAGTCATCATTCGACAGTGTCCCCACCGGGAATCGAACCCAGAACTTCCGGATCAAGAGCCGAATGCTCTAACTACTAGATTATAAAGGGCTGCGGATAGTAAAGAGTAAATAAGGACCAAGTGCAAACTTAAGTTTGTAATTTCATACAAATAATATGGAAATACAAACTTACCTACACTAGATTTATGTAAAAATGTTGAAATGAAATATGCAGTCAGGTACATAACCAATTTAGAATTCCAATTTGAAGCATTAAAATAAGCTCATTGAAACCGATTTTGATTAAATCACATTTTTAAATTTTAGTAGTAAGGGAACACCCCTCATATGAACTTCCACAGACCAATGGATACTGCCGAAAGATACCTTTCATGAAGAATCTTGGTCATGCAAAATTTAATCAAGATCGTTTGAGCCGTTTTTGAGCATGACAGGTACCCTCAAAAAGAGAGCCAGCAAGAAACCACTCAGTATCCTTCGAAGAATTTACAAGAAAATCTTAAATTTAAAATATGGTGTCAATCAGACTATTCGTTTAGCCGCTAGGCCAAAGCGTGACGGACAGACCGACCGACGGACGGACATTTTTGGGAGACTTGCTTTTTATGATTATAAGTGATATAGAACACATTTTTGAGAAAATTAGAAAAACTTTTTTTTTTCACGAATACAAAACCTTTCTCGCTCCGCTCGAAAGTAAAAATAACAGATATTCAACAATTTTTTGTGTATACAACTAATTTTAACAATTAAAATTTATCAACGCTGTAACAGCACTTTTCCAATGTTTTAAAATATTTACATTAGTCGTACTTTTAAATGCAATTGGCATTCTATTGAACAACTTTAATGCTTGGTTCCTTGCACAATGTTTAACGACCGTTAGCGTGGGCTGTTTCACATTTTTTTTAGTCCATTCTTCTTGTAGATATCCTCAGTTGCATTTCTTCGTCAGTCTCATAGAAGTGCCTATATTTTACGAGATGTCATCATCATAACATCCCATGAAAACGTTCACTACAGGACAGGGAGCTCCCTTTAGAATTCTAGCTTTTGCTGGAAAATGTAGAGGGGAAGTACCATAAACACCTCACTTGTTAGCGTTACGGCTGGCACCATGGACCGCGGCTGTAGGTGATCGCAGTAAGTAAGATGTTAGATAAAAGGAGGATGCTGCTGCCCATCCTCCAGTTTATAACCCTTAGTCGCCTCTTACGACACCCACGGGTATGTAAGAGTTGGTACTATTCTTTGCCGGCATCACACGGGACGGTACATGTGTAAGTACTAGCAGGGTTAGAATCCCCAGCGATTTGCCCTTTTCTGAGCTACAAACGCTATTGCCCCACAATTTAATGATATACCTAAACCTAGACTATCAAGGCATAATAGACGACACACAATTGCTGCCTTGTTAGCTCATCTCTTGACTAGAGCAGATAGTCCGGGTTTCCAGTTCAAATACTGATCCAGATGAAAATCTAAAATTTTGACTACTTCAACATTTTCAATATTTTCTGTGTCTACGGCAACATCAAGTTAAACCCTATTTTGAGCAATTGTTTTAAACAATGAAATGTACAAATACAAATTGATTTCTTTCCATACAAAAAAAAACACAAAAGGTATGGACACAGCATAGTGCTGATTTTGAGCCCATCCGACGTCATTTAGAGGATACAAATACAAACAGAGGATATAAATGTTTGTTTTACTAGTATTCAAAGTGAGATTATTACAGCTAAACCACTCATTAGTGCAACCAGATCTTGACTTTCATTTTATTATTTAAATCATTTTTTGTATGAACAACGAATACTACTAATTTTAAATTTGGAATTTGATTGCAAATAAAGTGTAACATATCATTTAAAAATACAATGAATAATATGGGGCCCAAAACGGAACCTCGTGTGACACCTCTCGTTACCTTTACAATGTTAGAATTATATTTGTCCTCTTTCCTATCATTTACTTGAGTAACTTCTACATAATGTCTCCTATTGTGAAAATATGATCTAAACATTTGTAGGACATTACTTCTGATACCGTAGTTCTCTAAATTACTCCGTAGGATTCTGTGGTCTACAGTATCAAAGGCAGAGCTCAGATCAAGAAAAACACCTGCCACTATTTCCTTGTCATTTATAAGTTGCATGACATCATCTACTAAAGAATCTATTGCATCACATGCGCCAAGTCCTTTCTGATAGCCGAACTGGCGCGAATGTAGTACAGAGTTTTTGTACAAATGTGTCAGTAGTCTGGATTTTAAGTCTTCTAAAATTTTTGACAAGGAAGGGAGTACCGATACAGGTCCATGCATCTTGTTCTTTTCTTGTGAATTGGTATTACTCTTGCATTAGTCGGCGTGGATGAAATGTATATCCGTTTTAGCTTTCTAGTGTTAAGGGTCTGAGCTAAGCCGCGGACAGGCAGACAAACTATAAGGGTTCTTTTTTGACTGCGGAACCCTAAAAATGAAGAAAGTTTGCTCACGTATAGAGGTATAGACTACTGAATAAAAACAAAAATGTCAACGTGCGTCAATCTAAAATGCTTGTGGGTGCGAATGCATATAGAATTGAGCGACAAAGATGCTTCAAGGACAAGTCCGTGCCCTTTCTGGCCAAACTAGTTTCTCGTAATAACATCTGCATCTTGGCATATTTAATGCTTTCTTGATTCGAAGAAGTGACCTCATAAATCGGAATTTAAGATAGGTACTTTGTTATTACCTTGAAGTCAATTTTCAACTATAAGACAAATGAAAAAAATAGCATTAGAATTATAGGAATTATGATCTCATTAATCTGTAAGAAAACTTCGGCAATTTCATAGGTAAAGACCTATTATATGATCGTGTTGTTATCTTTTTTAATCGTGAATGTCCTCTAAGGCAAAGCCTTCTTCATTTTCCTCTATTACTGGTCTCTATTCTAAGAGAGAAGATGATAGGACTCAGGTTATGACTGGAAAAATAGAGGAAAAGTCCTGAAGAAGGCCTGAAGATGCAAAACTTGGAATCGGCTAACAATAGTAGCCGGGGCCGTGGTCTTCCCCATTTTAGATCAGTAGGGTCTATCAGCCACTACACAAAACCGCACAAAAAACACTTAAGCCCGAGTCACACTGAGGCGGTAGCGGAAGCGTTCCGGGGGCGGTATTTTTTGTAAAATATGAGTTCTTATGCACCCTGTCACATTGAAAACCGTTCGCGGCGCGGTATATCTTCTTCCCGCAGATCCGCCCCCGGACCGCTTTCGCAATCATACCGCCTCTGTGTGACTTGGGCTTTATCGTATACCGCTACTTAAACACACAAACAAAACAGACTCCCAGACGAGTCACAAAAATCCCCGCAACGCAAAGCTAATCAGTTAATTTGAATATTGAAAGGTTATCGGCCCCAGGTTACGTAAACCTGCTATCCGCCGTGCTATGATACTAAACCCACATCTGACTCGGATGCCTTCGACCAACTCAATTAAATATGCGTCTTTCCGGCGTATTTTCCAGCTATTCGATGTGGAAGCGCGTAGCCCGAGTCTGTGATCGCGAAGCTAATTTAATTTGAATAAATGTAAATTAGCTAAGATCAAAACATCTTTCATTGGTTTGTGTGTACGATATTACAACGAAATACCTGAAAATGTAGTGCATTTATCTGAGAGAAAATTTAAAGAAGGTGTGTTCTAGACAACGAAGCGGATCGTTGTATGAAGACCCCCGCATTAAATCCTCAGTCGATGAAACTTTGCTGGGGTATTACACTACATGAGACAAACCTTCCATAAAAAAATCCAAAATGTGAATTTTTTTTTATATTTTGAATTTACATTTAATTCATGATTCTTTATCAACCTGTCAAATAAAATCTGCCTGAGAAATTTATGTTGGGGTCAACTGCTTCGTTGCCTACACTATAGGTTAGTAAACGTCATGTAGAAAAGCTGATTATAGATTAGATGACTACATCAATAACAAAGAGGTATGGTGCTCTGATATTCCAGTCTCAGCGAAACACAAGAAACACATCGTACAAAGCCGACTCTTAGGTCGTGCTGCAGTGGTTTCTTGCAGTTTCTTTTACGCTGGTCGCTCTATTTGCATTGTATTCTGCATGTTAAGAATGTCCGTTTCTACCATTTTTACCATCCAATCCGTATTTACCATTCTGGTTTAGAACCCTAAAAACTGTTTTCCGATTTTCACCGATTGCGATGTAATAAGGCGTTTGTATTTTGTAATTATTGTTGTAATTCTGTAAATACGTTTTCATCTCATCTATTCGAAAATCGCTGAACGGTTCGTCAATATAGGCGAACAAAATAGCTGTTTTCTCCAAGAGACTTTCGTAGGGGGTAAAAATGGGATTTAAAATTTGAATTTGAATTTAGGTCCACCATAGCACCATAGGGATATTTTAGGTCAACCATAGAGGCCGAACCAAAATATTGTATGAAAAATGATACTGGCCGGTTGTACTATTAAGAATATAAAAAAAGAAATATGCTCTAAATGTAAACAAGACTACCAACCAAAGAGGTTCTGTTCCTAATTGATACAAAAATGTAAATAACATTTTCAGTTTTTACAAATAATACTTAATATGATTTTTAGTATTGTTTCATCAAGTAATAATATTGTAATGGTATTTTATATTTAAAATTAATGACGAGTGTGTGTCTCAATGAGCCTCTTATTCTTTTCTCATAGAGGGAGATGAAAAGTAGAGTGTATTACGCGGCTGCAAAAATATTTTTACCTTGGGCGACCTATTGAATCCCTCGCTACGTTCAGGATTCTACTCTAGAATCCCTCGCCATGCTCGGGATTCTACTCAAGAATCCTTCACTTCGCTCTGGATTCAAAATAGCGCCCTCGCCTTAAAAATATTATTTTACAGCCTTGTGATACAATCTACTATTGTATTTCGAACGGTGTTGATGAAATACATACTCTTGACCTAAGAAGTCATTATACATTGCGTATCAAATTAACACGTCTGATTTTCTGTCTGTGAAATTCGGGTATTCCCCTTCTGGGAAGACCGAAGGAAAAGTTGCAAAATGGCTGCTACACCAATATTTTTTTTATTTTAATCGTGCGATCTCGATACGTGTTTTATTATTATATGTATCTCGTGTTTTGTTGAAACGTGATTTTTTTTGTAAGTATACAAAACCAGTTTTCCTGCTAGCTATATTGAATTTACAACCAGCTATTACCCGGGAATTTGCTCGTGTTTAATACTTTTGTTAAAGATACGAGTACTCAAATGGACTATAAATGGAATGGACACTTTCAGCAACGCGAAAAAAACTGCGCAAAGGAATTGATAGTACCTTAAAGGTAGCTTAAGGAATTAAAAAAACCGATCAGTGCGAGTCGGACTCGCGCACTGAGGGTTCCGTACCACCACATAAACATAATTGTATTAGTTGAAATTTCAGTAAGTTGTGCTAGATTTTTTGAGTCCGACACGCGCTTGACCAAATTTTATTATTTCTTGTTATTTTATAGCTTATGCACTATAAACATACCAATTTTAAAGTTTGTAAGTGTTCCCGTTTTTAAATAGAACTAAAACAAAAATCGCCTCAGCGACCATCCAACTTGACCCCTCTCTTATATGAATGTTCTTGAAACGGGAGCTCACCTCAATTGGTTACCATTAGTTGTGAGAAAAGTTGTAATATTGTTAACAAATGAGAGGGAGTTGAGAAATATGTTAAATAAAACACTCGAAGTCTACTTACGTTTTGTAATAAGTTATTCACTTTACACAGTGTTAAAATGGGTACATTAACACAATACCATACATATGAAGAAGAGTCTTCATAATTTTACACAATACGTGATTACTCCTTTAAAGGTAGCATCTCCCAGTTTGAAGAACAAAATACGACTGCCTGAGCGAGGCTGGCTCGAACGTTCAAGAGACCTCTCCCACCACAATATTACCCTTTCCATAAAACGCTGGGATTGGTCGAAAAGCCGCCGCGCTCTGACAGTTTGTACAAAGGAGTCAATACAACAACCATTTATGAACAATATCGTAAAGCTATGAAAAGTTAGTAAACACTGGTGACTTAAATATTATAATATTGGAGATCAGAATATCTGTCATGACAACAATATGATTTCAGACTTTTCCCATTATTTGTACTGTGAGACCTAGCTTCTTGCCAAATTTCATAATTTTAGATCAACGGGAAGTACCCTGTAGTCTGTAGGTTTTGCATTTTTGAATAAATGTATGGAGATGAGGACATAAAATGCAATATCTTTTGATTGCGTCGTTGTAAAAAATTGAAATTTTCAGATCTTGTGTGGTTCATGGATCCTAATATATGGTATTAATTTCAACCTGATACCTTTACCCCTTCATGAGATAAAAGGTCTTGACAGACAGACAGACAGACGGACAACAAAGTGATCCTATAAGGGGTCCGTTTTTTTCTTTTGAGGTACGGAACCCTAAAAATGATCTACCTCCACTCACGTGCACTTGGGTACCGGTTGTACCCAAACTTTTTTTGCAGTAGGTTGCAAGCGTTTTCTCCAAAATACGTATATATTGACTTCCAGCCAGCCCCAGTCGAAATCCCGGATACCGGAGCAAAGGTTGTTTCGGACTTGCATTCTGAGAAATAAAACTTGGAGCTAGGTTTCTTGTAGCGCTCGTGAATATTTCAATAGGTTGCTCGATAGGTTGCTTAGGTACTACCGGTACCCAAGTTAATTCTACTGAAAAAAATTTTTCAATCATCATACCTATTGCGTGGGTCATTAGATCGATGACCGACCTCACAATCCCTGGTGTCAGGCATAGACCGCCCATAAGAAATGTGCTGTTGGCTTATACCTTTTCTATGGGAAATAAAACATAAGTTCCATTAGAAAAGTTGTTCGTAATACCCCTTTAATCCCAACGTATTAAACGAGTAATATTTGGAAATAGGTACTTGTAATAGGTTTATGTAAAACGGCTGTAACGATTCGATGAAATTCACTATACGGAGGTTTTCGGAGGCGAGAAATCGATCTAGGTTGGTCCCATTTCCGGGAAAATTTGTTTTCTCCGATTTTACGAGCATTTCTTGAAAATAGCGCGTTTCTGAAACTCCTACAGCGCCATCTGTTGGTGAGCTTTGGTTAAAATTATATTGAGCAAAGCTCGTCCGCAAAGGTGCTTTCATATTACGGATAATGTAACAATACTTTCCTACCCGTGGGTGTCGTAAGAGGCGACTAAGGGTTAATGAACCAGACGACAGGCAGCAGAATCCTTCTGTGTATAGTATCATCTTATATTCTGCGGTCACCAACAACCGCGGTCCATGGTGCCAGCCGTAACGCTAGCAAGCGTGGTGACTATGGTACTGCCCCTCCATATTGTTTTAGCAAAAGCTGGAATTTTGGAGGGAGTTCCCTGTCCTGTAGTGGACAATTCATGGGATGTCATGATGACTTTCTCGAAATCATTTTAGATACGCCTTGGCATCTTAGCCCTATTTTTCAAGATAAGGTAGTTTGGCAAATAACTCGCAGTTACGAAACAGGTTATGGTCTATTAAATAGATTTTGAATCGAAATGCCGTCCGCTCAAAGTCCTACTACGTCTAATAAAAGTTTTACAAGCCGTTAAACAATCGTAACAAGTTTTATACGCACTTAAATACGAAATAACTAAAACAGTAGCGAAACTACAACAGCAAAACATAATAAAAAGCTAGGCTATACGAGTAGGTCCTTGACCTTCTAAGTGGTTCTACGAACGAATTCTTAGAAGAACTGCCAAAGTGTGTGAGGCGAGGTTGATTTTGTACATTGATTGAAATTAATATGGACAGGTATTAAATAAATTCGAAGGGTAAGGGATCCAGTTGTGGCACGTGAGACATATCCATCATCTTAGTGTCAGTATGGGCATAGAGTAATATAATAGTATGGGTAATGGATTTTGCTGTCTTATATATATATATATAAAAAAAAAAAAAATTATACTATGGCTACATTCACAAACCTACGAAGAGGTAGAATCATTACTAGTGTCTTTGAAATAATAATAGTAAAATAATAGTAAAACATGTGAAGATAAGTATATAAATAAATATTAATTCGTTTATATGACTGATACAATTCAGGGTAATATGTGTATGTTATATCTACATATATGTATGTAATTTGTGTATATATTTGCATGTATTTCATTTATATATTGATTTATCTATTTATTTATATACAATTATACTTATTTTTTGTTATGTATGTTAACGCTCCCACACACGCACACACAATCTTAAACACACAAACACTCTCACTCACACATATAAACACACACACTCACACACACTTACTTTAATTCATCTTGTTTAATCATGTTAAGTAGTTAAATTGTTTAGCTCCAAATAGCCACGAGGGAAGAGCGGAGTCTTCCTGACACAGGCACTCTGATGCTTAAAAGGAAACTCCACACAATTTTTGTATGAAAAAATTATTAAGCAATAAACATTTTGTATTTTTGTATTTTATATATTCATGTCAAATATAGGTACTGTACTGATCTGAGAATCTTTCATAAAGAATCCTCAAGTCAGATACTTCTAAGTTTTGGCCTTTTATTTGTCAGATACTTAATTTTTGTGTGTTTCCATTTGTCAGTCGTCCCTCTCCACCAAGTAGGACCTGAAAGTTACTAAATAATTCAACAATATTAAATAACACAACTTATGGGTTAAAATATAATCATTTTATAAGGATTGTTATACTAGACAAATAAAAGGCCAAAACTTAGAAGTCTGACTTTCATTGAGGATTATGAAGGATTCTGAGATCAGTACAGTACCAATAATAAGACAGTCCGTGCTCATGGAGGTGGTGACCACCTACCGTCACGTGCTCTACCTGCTAATTTGATCACTTGTTACAAAAAAGAATGTGTGTAAACCTTATAGTTCATTAGTATAAAACCTAAAAAAAGTAACGAAACGGAAA